>OU026147.1:47308443-48667193 GCA_907269125.1 Eristalis pertinax
AGTCCCTTCAGTGGAATCAAAGAGCTCCACTACAAAGACAGCAGTACGTTTTTTGGATTATCTCCAAACCGACGATACAATGAATCTCTTCAGGTCGCACTGTCGTTTGCCATGATGACATGGGTTGTACTGGATGAAAGAAGAGGTTTTAATGACTTAGAAACTGAAGCATACTGACCACGCAATCAACTGCAAGTGGATGCGGATACTGAAACCACTGTCCACCTTGATGGGTATCACAGTGTGTCGCTGTTTGGTGGGAGTTTTGAGCTGCAGTCAACGCCGTCTCCGTGGTCTCTTTGTACATGCTGCTGCTGCGTATTCGCTATCGCGAATCCAGCAATCCCTACATGATGCCCCTGCTACTTGTGACTAAATTGAATATGGACGACGCATGAATTTTCCAAAAGAAAGAATTTCCAATGAATCTCGGCTTGCTTTGGAATTGTTAGAATTTTAAGCGCCTGTTGCGCACCACTTGTGCCCCCATTCAGAATCAAGACCCCATAAAGTTAGCAAAACGCAACATTCATCCTAATCCACCACCACTTGGTCCCATTGCTCCGCACACACGAATGTCGTTCATACTCTTAAATGCATTTGGAGAATCCAATTTCAATGGTTGCCACAGAGTAGACAACACAGGATCTAATCCGATTATATCCTTGCAACCTTCGCAACTGGGAAAAGGGCAAAAGCAAAAGACAAAAGAAATCCAAACCGAACTGTCTGGCATGTGCCGGGCGAGTACACGTTGACCGCATCCCACCACCAATCTAGCCAAATGAAATTTTTACATCCCCTGTGCCTGGACTGCAGACTGCAGGCCTCCGGAGGAACTCTATAAATACCAGAACACGCAATTATTTTCCATTGTAACTGCGCACAAAGTCCACACGACAGATAGGCAATTCGGCAAGTGAAAAAACGAACGAGGATGCGCTCATCAAAATTCTAAATCCAATTGTATTCTGGGCAAAACAACTACGAGACGCTCGGCGGAACGACTAGGACGGCCGCCTTCCATCACACCGCTGCCGTTCACACAAGCCGACGACTGACTAACTTAACCGGAAGCGTCAAAATGCCTCCAAGACATCTCAACGTCACCACAGAATTTAATTCTCTTATCGGCGCTGACAAGCAGCCGTTTAATGCAATTTCACGCCGAATTAAGCAAATAAGCTTGGCATAGATGGGCGCGCAACAAGGATGCGGTTCCGGGGCTCCGAAGGCACACTATGTGATGTGTGCTGGTGGCTTTAATGTGATTACTTTCGACGAAACCAGAGGGCGGGCGGGGTGTGAGGATGCAAGTCAGAAGGCGTTGATGATGTTTGGCAGAGATTTAGTGTTCCCCTTCCAAGGATGTGTGCGGGAAAAGGATTCCGTTCGAGGGAGCCACGGCAACTGAGCGTCGTTCAATCAATTAGGTGGCCAGCAATAAGTCTGGGCGTACTTTCAATTTGCACAACCGGAATGTGCATGGATTGAGCGATGACAGTGGGCGATGAAAGTGAACGGTCACATAAGTTGGCGATGAAAGTGAGAGCATTCAGAAATGTATGTGTTGTCCAGGTAGGTGAATGCTGTACTAGATCACAAGATGTTATAAGAGATAATTATTGAGCCGATACAGGTGATCCTTTATGGCTCCGATCCTGTACAGTACAGTGACTGATGCACCAACCTAGTAGGGGCGATGTAAACAGCACACGATGATAAGTGGGATGCATGACTGCAAGGAAGTCGAGGCACATTTGTGGTAAATGCGAAAGGTGCTATTATTCTTTTTCCTCTTTAAGCTGACGACTGCATTACAAGCCTCTGAAAACAAAAGCGAGGGCAAATAATGCCGTCGCCAATGATGGAAATCACATCTTGATTTCTCAAGAAGATCTTCAGGGTGTCTTTAACTCGCTGAAGAAGAAAAAGTCGGTGGAAATCGATGGTATACCAAATATTGTGCTTCGCTATCTGCCGGAAATCAGCTGTGGTGTAACTAATCCCTAAACGAGACAAGGACAAATCTATCCCGACAAATCATCGGTCGATCAGTCTTCTTCCTTGCATATGCAAGGCTTATGAAAAGATAGTCATTCGAGTTCTGAAACAATGGGTTGAGGAAGATAAAATCATACCGGACAACCAGTTCGGATTCAGTTCGGGGCATGAAACTATACATGCCGCGTTCAAACCGGTATCCGACATTCAGTGGAACAATGACAAAAAGCAATGCACGGGTGCCTGTCTGTTTGACTTGGAGAAAGCGTTCGACACCGTTTGGTTAGAGGGCCTCTTCCTCAAGCTGGTCAGGCTCGGCATAAGCAAATCATTGCTATACATGACCTATGACATGATAATAGGTAGAAAGTTGGTCGTGAAAAGTGGCGACGTAACTTCTACCACGGTCTTTGACATCAAAAATAGTCGGCAACGGGGAGCGGTTAGTTCGCCGAGCTTGTTCTCAATATTCACTGCGGATCTTATAGGTTCCATGCCGCACTTAATTGCGTACGCCGACGATCTAGTAGCGTACAGATCAGGTCCGAAGGTCGAAGTAATAAGTGACTTGCTGCAACTTGACTTCGAACAAATTCAGCGATTTTGCAACGACTGGAAGTTGATTATCAACTTCCTGCAGTGCGAAACTACCCCCCCCCCCCCCCCCCCCCCCCTCGCTGTACATGGCAACATGGCATACGCGCACAAACTGGCGTAAGTTCGGCGTAGTTGACCCGCAGAGACGGCCGTTAGATGTGAAAAATGTAGTAAGGTATCTAGGCATTTGGTTGGACCAATATCTGTATTTTCAGAAACATATAGATATTGCTCTGGCGAAAGCTAAAAAGGGCTTTGCTGTGGCAAGGGGGTTGTTTTACAGCAGCCAACTTGACACCAGAGTGAAGGTGATCTGCTTAATGGCTCTCATCCGGCCAGTTATGGCCCACGGTTGTCCACTGTGGTTCAATGTGAGTCCTTCCCAGATGGACAAGATGAGGTTGTTCGAGAGACAGTGTCTTCGCACTTGTATCGTACACCTGAGTCTGAGTACAAGAGGTTCTATCCTAACGAGGCAAACTTGAACAGGATAGATAATTTTATTATTAAACTGATCAGAAGGCATATTGCACAAGCTATGACTTCTTCCAACACTCTGATCTTCTGAGAGAGTCTGCCAAAGAACGGCAATTTTACTGGTGGTTACACCAAAACCAGCCCCCGTCGCCGCTGGATTTTCAAAATGACGCGGTAGTTGACCATAGTGGCCAACTTAAATAAATCTTAGGGTAGCGTAGGAAAAAAAAATTAATTTAATAGCAAAACAAAAAAAAAATTGATAAATAAAAAAATGGTGCACCGCGGCGTATACATTTTATATGTTAGGCATATACATAACGTATACGCCCTGGTGCACGTGCCGTACTGTTACGGACATAGTTAAGTTAGCTTATAAGTTTTTATATTAGGTTAAGTTAGTTTTAAAATAGGTTAAGATAGATAAATAAGGCCAAGTTTTTTACCAGTTTTCTTGGCCAAAAAAATCAGAAAGTCCAATCAGATAAAAAAAAAAAAATATAGTCTAAGCCGAAAGGCACAATTAAATTTAGTTCAGAATAGCGTAGAGTACCCGTATAGGGTCAGTAGGTTAGATGTAAGAACGATTGTTAATTAAGTTAGGCTAGTTTTAGTTATTTTTGTCTAGCATGTAAGAAAAATAAATTTAAAAATAAAACAAAAACAAAAAAAAAAAGAAAAGCAGCTTGCATATGAATTCGAGACTTGAACGCTTAGCCAAAGGCACTCTGACGTCTTAGGCGCATTCGAGCGGTAAGGAGAATAGTTGGCCCCATATGTGAGGAAGGATGATTTCGGAGACAATCATGAGTTGTATGAAATCTACCTCGAAGAAGATATGATGACAACAATAAAGCTTCGTAGACTCCGGTGGGCTAGGCACTCAGCTCGTGTGAGACGATCCCGCTCTTTGCGGAGCAATTCACAGTAGAAGGCAACATCGCAGACTAGGCTTGCGCTGAATGAAATGGACACCCAAAGCCTTATAGTGCAAAACTGGACGGCAGCGGCCCACGATCGGGTAGGCGGAAGTACTTGCTGCAAAGAGGCCCGGACCGGACCGCTCGTGTGAGAAGATCCCGCTCTTTGCGGAGCAGTTCACCGTAGAAGGCAACATCGCAGACTAGGCTTGCGCTGAATGAAATGGACACCCAAAGCCTTATAGTGCAAAACTGGACGGCAGCGGCCCACGATCGGGTAGGCGGAAGTACTTGCTGCAAAGAGGCCCGGACCGGACCGCGGTTGTCGTGCCTATGATGATGATGAAGCTACTCCCGTCCCGGTGTTCTCTAGAAATTCTTTAATGATACATAGATGTCCTCATTCATTTATTGTCCATTTCTGGAACGTTTTTCTCAAAGGCCTGAATAACATCCGATCCATGGGCAAAAAAGAAAGACGTCAAGCGTCGACTTGGCATCAGATCTCACGGTTCATTGCACGCCAAATTCAGTCATCAATGATTCAAAAACATCCCGATGAAATATCGAATCATCCACACTTTCGTAGATCTCTCTATGGCTATCGATCAGATATACAAATATGGGTGTTTAGATGTTTGCGTAGCTCTAGCTCCCGATTGGCTTTCCGGATTGGAATGAACCTTGGGATATAGATAACTTAAGCTTCGGATTGACTGACTGTCTGTGAGAGCGGGGAACAGCTGTCAGTGTCAAAATAACGTACGATTAAGAAAAAACCACCATCCCTGGTGACGATCTGTTTCACTTCGTTTAACAACACTGTTCTTAACGCATGATGGATAATTGCTTAAGAATTACAATTTCTAATGAATTTTGAGTAATAAATTAATTTGGGCCGATCCCGGCGGTACTGCAATACCGGGCCAACCCGCGACAGAGGTGGAGCAAGCCCCTAGCACTCCGTCAATTTCCAAAAATCAGTTTAACATTTGTTGTCCCCCGATGGGGGATCTATCAGATGTTAAGCTGATAAGAACAGATACTACACTTTGATCTTAGCCATAAGGCCGAGAAGCGATAACTTTCATTTGATCAGAGACTGGCACTTGGCAGGATAACATGGCTAAACTATATGTGAATTATATTCAAATCGAAAAATAAAAATTACTCAATTTTTGAAGTGCTCTGCTGGCTGGCCTCTGAGGCTCAGCGTTCAGCACGTCACATCGTCTACCTGAGTCTAGTTCTCTTGTGATTTGCAAGGGGATCGTTATTCCAGATTTTAGGAAGTCTCCAAACGCGTCTCTAGCTGATGGCATTGCGATGTACTTTCCGAGGCGATGTACTTTCCGAAATTTTCGTAGAATAACCAAACGGAATGCACGCAAACATGTTTGATTCGATCGCCACCAATTTGTGATGTGCCTAAAGGCTCAACTATAATGCGCATGAGCGAGCATGAGCTAGTGTCAAACGCGCATGAGTGAGTGAGCGAATACACCCAACCCTATGCGGCAACCTATAATGTCGTCCATGAAAGATTGCGAGCATTTCGTTAAGCATGAGCTAGTGCGAAATGAATCGCACCGCGCATGTGCGAATGTGACAGATAAAACACAGACAAGAAAACAAATTTGAAAAATGCGCAAATCAGCTGATATTCTGTTGGCATTGGTACGTACATACATACACATATAATTGAACACGACATTTTTCGGCTGAATGAAACAAAAAATTTTCTGACATGCGGACATGCGCGCAGATGCTAATTATGGGTAGACATAATTTTTTTGCAAACATGACGAAACATTTCGTTGAAATTTGACACTAGCTCATGCTCGCTCATGCGCATTATAGTTGAGCCTTAAGAGTCGTGCATGAATGCATTGCTCTCAGTATGAATCAGTATACTTATGTACTTACTTTAGTGTACTCTACTCTTCAGTTAGCCGAATAGGTAGGCATTTGGCCAAATGTCGCCTTGCCAACACTCACGTTCCTTATGCAGCCCTTGTAGGAGGCCTTAGTCTTGAGGCTTGGCACAGCGTCCACATTCGGATGGTCGCCCATTAAGAGCGGCCGCTTGGTACGAGTGATGCTAGAGTCCTCGTTGTCGGCACAGTCAGGGTGATGACGAACTCTGACCAAATTGCGTGCAACGTGCTCCACTTTTCGTCACAGAATCTCTCACTGTCGCTGAACATGTTGTTGGCCTGAATGGTGTTCTTGTTTTTGGTCCTCACGCGGAACCTCAGTCGTTTACCGCTTCAGAATCATCCAAGAGCTGTGCCCATGGGGCCTAGAAGTGCGTAGCTTGAAGTTGAAACTGATGCTGATTTCCTGGCCGACTGAGAAGACTTTCATGAGTTTGCCGTGGCCTTGTAGAGGACTAGTTCAATGCAAACGATGGATAATACACCGAGTGCAAAGATGCCCTGGTTATTTGTTTTTTTTTCTCTAAGAACACGTCAATCATTTATTAACAATTTTTAGTTCAAAGACATTCATCGCAAGCCTCTATTAGCTTCAAATACATAAGCGAACGGAACGGAATTGTGAATAGTCGCATCCGCATGGATTTTGACATTTGCATCCGTACTCCGAACTTCATAGCCCCCAGAGGCTGAAATGACAAGAGCAGAGACGACTCCTATGGTTCCCCTGCAAAGTACAAACGATCGATGCACCAGCTGCGACGAATACTTTAATCCTAAGCTGAGTATGAAAGGCATCTTTCAGAGTGTCACCGAGAAACAGATTTTGCACAACAACACGTGCTCCACAGATTGGTGGAAATTCTCATATATCTCATAATCTCTATAAGAGAACCTGTCGCTCCTTTGATCAACCAATCGTCGAGGACATTCGTCACACTGTGATCCACATCAGACACTCCTTTAGGATACTTGTTGTCCGAGAGAGGAAGAACACTACGGATTGATGTCGCGTCGGAAAGTTTCTAGAAACTATCAAGAACCTCTACACGCCCCACAGTGGTCCCGATGTATGGGAGAGGTGGAAAAAAATCTGTGAACCCGTTGACCGATCTTAATGAAATTTTGGGCATATTACAACTGCTAAGAGATCTTATCGTGGGTTTAAAGGAGTAATCTTAAGTTTAAAAACTTAAAAAAACTCACTTTGTTTAAACTCATAAAATAATTAATTTATTACTGGCAATGACTCAAAATTGAGGCTTAAGGCAAAGTTGTAATCAGAACTTATATAAATACATTAAATTTTACAAGAATTGTTAGCATACAATTTTTAAAAACTAAGCAATTAAGTGTAATAAAGCTTGCGCTTCATTGCTAAGTGGAAACGAATCTTCTATTTTCTATCTAGGCCTTAAATACGCAATCCGGGAATCAGATGATACCAACAATTTGTTGCCGAGCGAGAAAATGTTCTACTATTAAGAATTCGATAATACCGATCATCTTTTTAGCGACATTTCCTAAACCTTGCCGTTGCTTAAAATTTCATAAAAACCTTTTTCTCACTTCAAAAACTATTGGATTGATTTAGCACGATGTTAAGTTTCCGTGCATCTTTGATAAAAGGCTTCCGAAGTTGGAAATAGTTCCACCAAAAAAGTTATCACACGGGAATTTATATTCAAATATAATACTTGCCATCGCGAAAAACTTTAAATTTTACAACCGAAGCCGTAATTCAACTGGAATATTTAAAGTACTTTCATTATCTACTTAAACAAAAATTGCATCTTCCCATCTTTAAAATGTTAGTAATCAATTTCATCGTCAATAACACCCTAATTTCCCATTTTGATGGTCCTTGGAACATGTGAACCGGACATTCAATTTGTGACAGCGCAAAGAAAACAGATAAAAAGCAAATACTTTCCGTTTGATTACAATTTTATGACCTAAAGTATATTAATTCACAATAACAAAACCTTCGTCGGCTTCTCACATTGCATTTGTACAACACATGCATTGCAAGAGAAATCGTTTGAAAATGCAGAAAAACCCACGACATTGCTCCACTTAAACGCCTCGTTCTGGAGATTCGGGCTCAACCCGGCGACAGTTTTTGCACCGTCGATAGAAGATACTGATAGCTTTCAAAAAACATACGCTCCCGTTGGAGACTAGTGGTGCATTTTAGTTACAGCCCATCAAACATTGAAATACCTACTCAAAACGGTACCTTAATTTAAAGCCTGGTCTAAAAAATTGCAAGGTAATGTGAAAAAAAAACTATTGATGCAGTTTGAAGCCCAAAAGTATGTCATTTAAATCAAATATAACATTTGTTTCGAAAGTACCTAATTTTAAGAATTATGCAACATCAAATTTGCTTAAAAAATACGTACATTTTTGTAAATTTCAAAGTCCCAGCTTTGAGCTTACGGTACAACGAAACGGGTCATCAAAAGTCAGCAAAATTTTATCTTTCTAGGTTCTCATATTTGTAGAATCGAAAAATCTAAACCATTTGGCCGAGAAAAATATGTTACTTTGGGTACTTTTTTCCACTTCGGGACCACTGTGAGCAGCCTACACAAACAATGTTTTGCAAGTTGATCTTCTCAAACTCGGCCGTTCGGTGTCGGCTTAAAACTATACGAGGGGCGTTCAATATATTCTCGGTATCGGGGTGAAGCTGTGGTTGTATATATAAATTGACTTATTTATCAAACTATTATTTTAGTGCATTCATGTAAAATTTCATATAAATGTGATTATTAATTCGCGTTTTATCTCTAGTTACAGAATACCCATTTATTGCCGACTTGAGTTCTTCATCATCCGAAAACCTTTTTCCACGAAGACATTTTTTCAAATCCGGAAACAGGAAATCATCCCTAGGGGCAAGGTCTGGACTATAGGGTGGGTGTTGGATTTTTTCGAAACCACAATATCGTGCAGCAGCCTTGGAAACTCGCGCCGTGTGAACAGGAGCGTTGTCATGAAGAAGCAATTCTCCCGCTGCAAGTTTACTCCGTCTTTTCTTTTTAATTTCCTCCCGCTCCCGCAAATTATGCAAAGTCGAAGCGTAGGATGTGGCGTTGATTGTTTCACATTTTTTTTTTGTACTCAATAAGCAAGATTCCCTTTAAGTCCCAAAAAACTGTGGCCATGGGCTTCCCGGCGGACGGAGTGACTTTGAACTTCTTCGGGGGGTCTGTTCCTTTTGTATGCCACTGCATGGACTCTTGTTTCCTTTCAGGGTCATAGTGGTGGACCCATGTTTTGTCATCAGTAACAATTCGATCCATAACACCGTCCGCGTTCTCACTACACATCTCCAAAAGCTCTCTACAGCATGCGATTCTCACTTTTTTCTGGGGCGCTGTGAACATTCGTGGCACCCACCTTGCACTGACCTTTGAAAGGTTAGGATGGTCATGAAGAATGATGTGTGTGGTACCAATTGAGTGCTTGGTGATCTCATCCTCAAGAACAAGTTTTTCGACTTTTTGATGCTTTCTCCCGTACAAGCAGTAGCCGGGGCGCCGGAGCGGGGGTCATCTTCAATGCTCTCTCTGCCTCTCTTGAACTCACTTGACCACTTTTGCACAGTTGATAATGAAGGTGCGGAACCCTGGTAAACAGCCACCATCTCTTCATGAATAGTTTTTTGACTTTTTCCTTGCTTAGTGAGAAATTTAATTACAGCGCGATGCTCAATTTTCACCATCATCGTCTCAGTTGCCATTATGATTCTGTGGAACTAGAGATAAAACGAATTAATAATCACATTTGTATGAAATTTTACATGAATGCACTAAAATAATAGTTTTACTTGATAAATAAGTCAATTTATATATACAACCACAGCTACACCCCGATACCGAGAATATATTGAACGCCCCTCGTATGTCCCCTCCACTCGTGAGAAAACAATAGCACGCACACCACTAGTGGCTGCTGTGAAGGTAGGCCATGTCCATCTACAGGCTGCAGCGCCACCCATATTATAACCCCATATAAGAGGTCCAAATCACTGGACAGCCAACCCCAGATGGTGGATAGTACCTTTTCACGCATTACGCACGGCTTACAACTTCTGCAGGACAAAAAAGAAAAGCACCAGACACATATGTAAACACAATTCAAATTTCCCGAGGAAATGTTATCTTGACACTGTAATCCGCTACACGGCGGCGACACCCTCTCCGCATTTCCTATCGCCACACGATTGTATTAGGGCAATCCCCATGCAGCCGCAATGTGTGCATGCATCCTGTTCCGTTCCGTTCCCCCGGGCGACACAACAAACTTCCCGAATCATATCGCAGAAAGTAATCAACAGAAAAACAATTGCAAAGCGCTCTCTTTCAGTTAATAAAATTTGCATAATTATTTTATATCACTTTCCACCCGTGCGCCGCGTCGCGTCGCCTGGCTGTGCACCGCTTTAGGCAAACACCATAAATTATGCAAAAGAAATGAGTTTCTTATTTGCTCTAGGATACGACCGCGAAGGAGGAGGTTGTATGAAAAACAACAAAATTAAACATCAACACAGAGCCAACGAATCGGTAACAAGGGCATTATCACCCCGCCCCCTCGTATACTTCTCGCGGAGCGGTTGTGCCGAGCTTCTCCTTCGCAAGACCACCACCACCGCCGTGCGTCGTGAAGCAGGAGCAGGGGGCCAGGTGTCTGGCTTGCCTGGCGACGGTTAGTTGTGCTCCACCCAAAAGATTTTTCCCCTAATGATTTCGAGCGTGAAGTCGGTCCTTTGGCACGTTCTCGTGCAGTCCCTAAGCTAGGCGAAGCCAATTTGCAGCAGGATTCCACTTTACACCTGTAAAACGCTTTTCTCACCCCCGCCCGCCTGCCGTGTGTGTGATGAGGAAACAGCATACTCACACGGCACGGCTCCCCCCTTTCTTGGCACAACAACAGGACTCTATCCTGAGGCCCACACAGTTTGTCCCTTCAAATGAGTTTAACAAGACGCAACCGGCGTGGGTGGTGCGGGCAGACACATTTGCTCTTTCTTTGGCAAATTAACTCCGCCAAAGGAATTTGAATTTCAAATTCGAGTGCGATTTTTGTAGGCCGTCAAGACGGGCTGTCTCCGCCCCCCCCCCCCCCCCACGCGCACTCGCTTGACTGATGATTTATGCAAACATGTGAGGATTCAACTGCCACTCGTCTGGTTCATCCAATTTGCGCGCAAATCTTCATCGCCTGTACATGTGCGGACATGTGTGTATGTGCAGCGCCTGGGTGGCTGGGGGCGGGAAAAATAAATAGGATATGTTGCAAATCCCATTTGGATCCGGCGAAATGCTTTCTAAGAAAATCTCTTTTTAGTTCGAATATCCCTTCGTTTTGTGTGCTTTCCAAGTGCTGCCGAGGACTTAGTGGGGGAAAACATGGATTCGCACTCTCTCGTGTGATTTGGAAAAGCGGATTCTGCTTTCCGCCAGTGATTAAAGGATATTCACCTCTTCTATGTGCAATGTTTAAATTGTGACAATAGTTGGAGCGCAATGCGCGGGGGAGAGTGTGTGTTTGCTGTGAAGGTCATTCCTGTTCGGATTTGCCTCGCCCTGTCAGACGTATGAACGATGGTTTGGAGTGAAACAATGACTTTAATTGTGTTAAAGTCTGTCGAAGTTATCCTTTCAGGATATGCAAGGATGAATGAAATGGTTTTTGTTCTGTTTTCTTCAGTCCCACTGGTGATGCAAAGATTTTACAGTAGCTAGCTACCACCAGCTAAAACCAGATAGCTACCATCGGCTAGCTACAACCAGCTAGCTACCACCATCTAGCCACCACCAGCAAGCCATCACCAGATAGCTAGCTACCACCAGCTAGCTACCCACAGCTGGCCACCACCAGCTGGTTACCACCATCTAGCTACCACCAGCTTGCCTCCACCAACTAGCCACCACCAACTAGCCACAACTAGCTAACTACCACCAGCTAGCTACCACCAGCTAGCTACCATCAGTTAGCTACCATCAGTTAGCTACCACCTGCTAGCTAACCCCTGCTAGCTACCACCATCTAGCTACCACCATCTAACCACCACCAGCAAGCCATCACCAGATAGCGGGCCACCACTAACTAGCTACCACCAGCTAGCTACCATCAGCTAGCTACCACCTGCTAGCTACGATCAGTTAGCTACCACCTGCTTGCTAAATCCAACTAGCTACCCACAGTTAGCCACCACCAGCTGGCTAACACCAGCTAGCCACCACCAACTAGCCACCACCAACTAGACACCACCAGCTAGCCACTACCAACTAGCCACCACCAGCTAACTACCAGCAGCTAACTACCACCAGCTAGCTACCACCTTCTAACCACCACCAGCTACACCAGCTAGCCTTCACCAGCTAGCCACCACCAGCTAGCTACCGGCGATACCAGTTACCATCGTTTGTCGGTCTCAAAACCCATCAAACCCACTTTAGGCGTACCACAAGGTAGCCACTTCGGTCTATTAATTTTCCTACTTATCATCAACAATGTTGACCGTATTATTACGTACTCTCGTCTCTTTGTTTACGCCGCTGACACAAAAATCTATGTCTATTCGTTAATCTCCTCTCCATCCGACTCCTACTCTCTGCAAGATGACCTAAATAGGTGTAAAAAAAAAACGGTCTTCAACTTAACGTCAGGAAATGTCAATCCATTGCGTACTCCCACAAACGTCCACCGCATCCATATAGAAACTATTTTCTCTGCAACGAATTAGTCCCTTCAGCATCATCATCATCATCATTTTGTCTTTTAGTTACGATCTAGGATCACCGAGGACTTGACAAAGCATAGATTTATTAGATTTTGTGAATTTTTTTGTTCACCTCAGAGGTTAGACATTAGGTGACGCTCATGAGACGAGACCAGAAATGAATATATAAGCTCTCTTTACTACCCGTTTCTTTGCGTATAGGCTTGTATCCGCATCGTGCGATGTATGTGGTATAGACAATGAATCCGTAGAATTAAGATATTTAAGCTAGTTTTAAGCTTATTTTTGTCTAGTAAATAAACAAATGAATTATACAAATAGAAAAAAAATAATAAAAAAATTCTCAACGAAGTGCTTCTGCCTTCTACACAACGTACTGCCTACAACCGAGTGTGGAATGAACGACGATGCACTGAATGTTGTTGAACACCTAACCATACAGCAATTTTGTCTTGTCTCTTTCCATTTGAATTGTTTGATATGTGAATTTGCTTCCCTTCAACGCCCTGACGTGAAGAGAACACTCAAATGCATGCATTTTTGTTGTTTTGATTGAGAATGAATTCACTTGCCATTCGAAGGACGCAAAGGAGGATCGTTGAGAAAGGTGAACACAAAGTGCTATGGACTGTGTAAATGGTGATTTTTAAAAGCTATAGGAAAGTTTTTCAATAAAAAAAAACACATAAAATTCAGAAAAATGCATGAAATCTTTATTTGAATCGATAGTACGGTCCATATAATTTAATGTTTGAAGATTATTTCATGCAAATGTTGACCTTGACTGCGCCTCAAATGTTCCATCCGCTTAGTCCAATTTTGGCATACTCTTTCCAACATTTCGGCCGGTATCTCACGAATAAATGCTTCAATGTTTTTTTCCAATGCGTCAATTGAAGCGGGCTTGTCTGTATAGACATGAGCTTTAACATAGCCCCACAAAAAATGGTCTAAAGGCGTTAAATCGCACTATCTAGGCGGCCAATTGACCGGTCCCGAATGTGAAATAAAATGTTCACCGAACTCGCCAATCAATAAGTCCATTGTTGCGCTTGCTGTGTGGCATGTGGCACCGTCTCGTTGAAACCACATGTCATGCAAGTCAAGCTCTTGCATTTTGGGCAAAAAAAAGTTGGATATCATCTCACGGTAGAGCTCACCATTCACAGTTACGTTACGATTCGCATCATCTTTGAAGAAGTACGGTCCAATGATGCCACCAGCCCATAAACCGCACCAAACTGTGACTTTTTCTGGATGCATTGGTAGCTCTTGCAATGTTTCTGGCTGATATTCACTCCAAAATCGACAATTCCGCTTATTTACGTACCCATTGAGCCAAAAATGAGCTTCGTCGCTGAACACAATTTTTCGGTAAAAAAGTGGACGAAGCGCGCGATGAGCTTTCTTAAGAGAGCACGCATTTTGATAAATAAAATTCAATAATTTGAAAGCGTTATTTGTTTGTAAGACGATTCATGGTTAAATTATAGACCAAACTGAAGATGTTTGACAGCGAAAGAAAGCACGAAACGTGCGTTAACTGTTTAAACCAGTGTTGCCAAAAAGATAAAAGCTAAAAAATCACCCTTTATTATAGAGTTGAGTGCTTTTTCTTAACTTTGTATGTGGATTCGGTGCGCTAAAGTTACGAGAAAACCTTTGACTGATAGCTAGGTAGTTGCAAAGTAAATACAAATGAGAAGACTTAGGTATTTTGGTAAACATATGCAAAATAAAGATTTTGGTATTATGTGCGGTGTGCACTTGCGCACCTTCGAATAAACGAACTCCAGCCACATCACCTTCGTCAGACCCATTCTCGAATATGTCCGCCAAGTATGGTCACCTCATTTCGCGGTCCACCTTTGTAGTATCAAAGCTGTAAAGCGTATGTTTCTACGATTCGCTCTTCGTGATCTTGCCTGGACTGACGGAACCAACTTGCCTCCTTACTCTGATCGAAATAGTCTTTTTCGCCTTCGATCTCTGGAAAATTGTCGCAAAATTGCTGTTAACACAGACTGCCCTGCACTTCTCTAATTGGTGTCTCTTAGCGCCTCTTCCCCATACAATCTAATGAGCTCAGCCCTCTTCCGCATTAGACCACATCGAACTAACTACGGCCTCAACTCACCGGTCTCAGGAATGCTATGCTTGGCTGACACTATGCAGCATTCTTTTTCGATTTCCGCCTCAGCAAAAACTCACTTCGAAACCAACTTCAGTCCCGTTCATTCCCACCCTAGCCCTGCCTTTCTCTCTCTACCAGGCTAAGCATTAGTTTTTAAGTTTAGATTGTTTAAGTTTGTCGCTTGTATTAAGCGTAATAAATTTCTGGTGTTGCCCCCACTATCACTTTCGTTTATAATATAATACGGGTGGCGCTAAAGCCCGTAGAGGCCCAGGAGCTAGCTTCTCAGCAATCACTCGTGTTGTGCGTGCTATTGTTATCTTACGAGTGGAAGTTACTTTTACTTGCCGCTCGTGTCACACATGTATTCTTCAGATGACAGCGGAAAGTTGACCATGTTAACCTTTGCTCCTGATCTTGAGATCGTTGTAATTGTATTTTCCGGGCAATAAAGAAAAATCCATGGTATGCGTGTGTAAAGAGAAGCATTTATTCGCCACGAGGGAGCCGTTAAAAATCAAAGATATAACACATAAATTCCCAACTCGTCTTTGAATACCGTAACTTGGCCATTTAGACCGCGCAGGAGTTCTTCGCGGTCGCACTCGTTGTTCTCTACTAGAAAGTAGTTGTTTGTCTCCTGGTAGTTGATGTCCTCCCATAGATGGACGGGTAGTCCTGTGAATAGCTCACTGTCGTCGGCCACGTAGATGTACGTTGAGAAGTGAGCACTCAATCGGAGGGCTCTCAAAAACACATCTCTGCACGGAGACGACTGACAACTCGAAGTGTACATCAGCAGCACGAGCAACCAAAGAAACCGCATGTTGTTCGCTTCCAGACTGATCACTCTGTCTGCTGTGCGTTCTATTTATAGATAAAAGAATGTGAAAAATGAAAAAAATCAATCGATTGAACAAATATTTCAAATCGAAGGGAGATAATCAGCTTACCCTTCTTATCTTGTGACGTTTCAATTAGAAGTAAAATATTGAAAGATGTGCTCGAAGATAATCTCAATTAAATTGAAGGTACTCATTCTGCTTGAAGAAGCGCAATGAGAAATGATTGTTCGGCGCTCAGATGCCTAGGAGGCCAGTGCTCGACAGTCGTGTGTTACTTGCGGTCCAAGTATGAACGACTGATATCGGGTAGCCGAGGTGGCAACGAACTGCGTGTGTGCGATCGAATCGGGAAGTCCAAAGACGCGTTCGGAACTCTATCCGCGATCTGGAAAAGAAATGTAGTCGGCTTGTGAACCAAGTTGCTATTCTTCTGCTCCAACTTGGAATCGGTGCTGTTCAGTAGCCGGAACGGAACGGATTCATAAGCAAACGTTTTGAGAAGCATCCTCAGGTTTTCTTTGCCGAAGTGTATTTAAACGAGCAACTTTACATGCGAGCGTGTCATATCCATTTCTATACGATTAGGTACACATTTCGGAGCGAAGGCAGCTCCATTGCGAAGCGCACCATGCTGTGGAATCCGCTTACGAAGACAGGCAGACTACCGGGACCCAATAGAAAAACGTGGCACAGAGCAATCGAAGTGAAATAGGGTTCTTTAGGAATGCTTTGGAGAGACCTCAAACGCGTTGCAGAACTCCTAATTAGATGGTGTGCAGGAGTGGTAGACGTCGATTTAAAAAAGAAGCGATTAAAAATTTTGTTGTAAACAGAAAGCTTAAAACTGACCACGATGGTGACTGCTATCGCTGTTCTGGTAGAAGCCATGCAGCTCGTTGTTGGATGTCGTCGCGAAGTTCGGCTAGCCTAGGGCGATATAGCGCGTTGAGGTAGATTTTTCGACGGATGGTGTTTCTCAGGTTCTTGGTTGCCTGGTTTGGACGATTGCTGATTGAAGGCTGCTTTCTGAACAGCGTCGTGTACCATGTACTGTAGCAAGGGAATGATGCGTGCTTATTGCTGCTGTGATGCTTTCGACGGTCACTATCGATGGTGAGACATATTCGCAGTATTTTCCTTTCGAAAATTGCGAGCTTCGCCATTCTGTGTCTTAGAAATGGTGTGCCAAACGCAAGTTAAGATGGGCCGTATTAGCTGCTTGTAAAGTAGCAGCTTTGCCCTCTAGCTTAATCCATTTTGCTTACGCATCAAAGGATGAATGCGATGGAAGCCTAGGTTGGCCTTCTTAAGGATCAGTTTCGTGTGGCCGTTGAACGGCAAACTTTCCGTGTAGTCAACGCCAAGATACTTGACTTCTTTGTTCGTTGATATTTCCCTAATGTTGATGCTCCGACACTTGGCTGCTCATCGCCATCCATCTCGGGATGGTCTCCTTAAACACATACTCGTAAGCACTGATTTTCCAGCATTGATTGCCACCAGAACTTCACCTATTCCTGATCGAACAGCGTGGCCTTGTTCCAGTCGGCGGGAGAACGGATACGCCATCGCTCTCAAACTGCTGGGCGACAACGAGATGGAGATGGCCCAGGCGGAGACGGCCGTCAAGCTGAGCGTTCTCTCGGACCGCTGTCAGGTAAGTGAAGGAATTTCGAAACATCGCGCGGCGATTTGTGGTGGTATCTAGCTCGCATAAGTCAGCGAGTCATCTGCGAGTAACAGACAACAGTTCACTGAGTTGGTTGGAGCTGGTTGACCTGCGGTGCGGTTGTGGTTTGCGCCCTAGGCTCCCCGATGGTTTAAAGGACATAGAGTATGATGGTTAACAAACAGGATTTCGCCAAATATTCGCCTCAACGCGGTACTTACTTTAATGCACCTTCGGTAAAACACGCTGCTAAGTTTATAAAGTGGTTAGTTCCCGTACAACAGCCAACGTCTAAATACCTACGACTGTCTGCTGAAGTGATCAAGAGTCAGAAGTCATATCCCTTGATTTCAAACCGTCGCCTCATCTGAAATATTCAAGGCGTTTTGCTAAAATTGCGATCTCTATTTTAAGAGGAGTCGATGCTTTTGAATGCATTTGGTAAGCTTCCGATTTTCTACTTGTCTCCGTCATGGAACACTCGCGAGAGTATTGTCCAGCGCCTGGTTGTCGGTCTTCCATTCCAATCTTAAGTCCTCCAGCTTTACGTATCAACTGGTCACTAGATCAGTCGTGATTCTAACATCAGTCCGATGCAGTCGCAGACTTCTGTATCGACTCCTGATACCGATTGGAACTGAGCTTCACTATCCAGTAGCTTGAATTTCCATGATTAAAGTCGCCTGCTGGAACTAGATTCATCAAGAAGAGTATGGTTCGATTGCAATGACCACGAAGTCGACGTAGACGTAAACTCCTTAACGCCATTAAGAGCAATGCGTAAAAGCCTTTTGAGTCCGTCGCCACTAATGTTCAACCAGTATGAGGAATGTCTCCAGTTTACAATCAAATTAAAAATCAAAGTTAAATTTTAAGGGCCGATGTTGATTTTGAATAAAACACAAATTATTTAGGAAATTATTATCATTTCTTTTTATTATGATAATACTGGTATAGTTCAATTATGTATGAAACAAAATATCGGCCAAATGGAAGCCGCGACCTCGGCGGCACACCTCCATCCGATGGTCCAAATTTTCGATGACGCTGAAGCATAATTGAGGTTCTATCTTCTATGCCGTTAATGTGCCGAATTACCTCATCCTTTAGCTCTTGAAGTGTTGCTGGCTTATCGACGTACACCTTTTCTTTCAAATAACCCCAAAGAAAAAAATCCAACGGTGTCAAATCCCATGTTCTTGGCGGCCAATTGACATCGCCACCACGTGAGATAACACGGCCATTGAATTTGTCGCGCAAACGAGCCATTGTTTCGTGAGCTGTGTGGCAAGTGGTACCGTCCTGTTGAAACCACATATCGTCCACATTCACATCTTCCAATTTGGGCCATAAAAAGTTCGTTATCATTTCACGATAGCGAACACCATTCACAGTAACTGCCTGACCGGCCTCATTTTGGAAAAAAAAATACGGCCCGATGATGCCGCCAGCACATAAACCGCACCAAACAGTCACTCTTTGTGGGTGCATTGGTTTTTCGGCAATCACTCTTGGATTATCATACGCCCAAATGCGGCAATTCTGCTTATTGACGGATCCACTGAGGCGAAAATGTGCCTCATCACTGAAGATGATTTTCTTCGAAAATTGATCATCCACTGTTGCCATTTCTTGCCACCATTCTGACCATTGACGACGCTTGAAATGGTCAAGAGGCTTTAGTTCTTGAGTCAGTTGCACATTGTAAGCGTGTAAATGCAAGACTTTATGCATAATGTTCATCAACGACGAGCGTGAGAGGTGCAATTGTTTAGCACGACGACGAGTTGAGGTGGACAGCTCTTCAGCCACACTATCGCGAACAGCAGCAATATTTTCTGCAGTACGAGCTGTACGAGTATGCACTGGTGTTTCACATCTCCTACAGACCCGGTTTGCTCAAATTTTTGCACGATTTTTCCGATTGTACGCACATTTGGACGATTAAATTGACCGAAAAAATCACGAAGTGCACGATATGCATTTTGATTTGAACGCCGATTTTCATAATAAGCCTGAATGACTGTACCGCTTTGCTCGATTGTGTATCTTTCCATGGTTCAAATTGAGTTAGTCTGAAATTGAGAAATGTCAAATGAAATGCAGAAAAAAAACTTGACGTTTAGATGTGGTTCACATTCAACACGGGCCCTTAAAATTTAACCACCATTTAGAACAGGACCAAGATCACACTCCTGCGGAACTCCTACGGCAGTTCTCTAGTCAAGACTCTAGACTATACTACTCAGTCTTCGTATTTAACACGAAATAACTTCTTCATAGGGAGGATTCCATATGAGTTAGAAAGAACCCGCCTTAGCATATTCTTCAGACCTACCTTGCCGAAGGTCTAAGGGTGCTTCTGTTGTATCGGAGGACGTGTACATACGTCGGCTACTGTCCATACCGACCTCGAATTGAGTTGAATCCCAAAAGACGTGTTCAGCATTACAATCACTACCGATTCAGAAATTCGCTCAAAGTGAGTTGAAGGTCGTGGAGTGAATCGTGGCGTGGATCGTGAAGGACAATGTAGGCGTACATCGACGCCATGTTCATGTCTAACGTCTTAGGTTAGGTTAGGTAGTTGGGCTGCCAGCGAAATCGCCAGCACACTTAGACCATCCATGTTGGTCCATTGTGATACCCATAGTCAGACTACTACCACTGATCGACAACTTCAGTGATAGCGGCTTAGCGTTTTAACTTTGCTTTCACTGGGATTCGAACCGGGGACCCCTCTAACCAGGGGCAGGCACTCAACCAACGGCGCCATCCAGTCTTGTCTAACGTCTTACTTTGCAGTAGAATTGAAATTTCTTGTATTGTCCAGTTTATGCTTACGAGCACTTGATGTAGTCTTTTATAAATAAGTTGGAGCCCCCTCATGCTCTTTCGGAGGGACGGTGCGCATTATAATCACAAAAAAAATTTTCTGAAATCAGTCAATTCCTTTGTTTCCGAGGTCAAACATGCGTCGACGTGGTGTCTTGAAAAATATTCTTGCTCGGGATTTTTTCTCTCAACCCATTCGCGTTCAATATCAGCAAACTCATGGAGAAGCAGATGTACTGATAGACTCCAATCCTAAGTCGTTCTTGCGATCATATGCGAAACATGCAACTTAAATCCGGCCAAGTTCCGAACTCTAAGACCCCGAAATCACCTTCAACTGAGCCTACCATCTTGCGATTCAACCGCAGCAGACTTTTCACAACTCCCATCAACTGTGGCTCCAAAAACACACTGATTAACTCCCATCACACATTTCTATTACAAACTTGATCCTTTCCCGCAAAGTTGTTTTTAGCCTTTTTTTTTTCTTTCCCGTTTTGACCAACTTAACGGTAGCGAAAAGTTTCTTAAGCACCCAGCACTCATACATAAATATCAACGAAGGACAGAAGAACTGCTGGCAACACTTTTAACTTGGCGTCATGGTCTCCCCGGACCAGGGGGACATGATGTTGTCCCACATAAATGTTAGCCAACACCACGGCGAACAACAGTTGTGGGAAAGTTTTCCCTTTACCAAGAACATATTAAACTCCTGTTTTAAGTAGTTAGCCGGGCAGAGTTGCACTGTTTTAAGGACCCACTAAGAGGCGGAAGATTTATCGCGTCTTCATTTCGCCGAGCAGCTTCGGCTTCATAATGGTCCTGCGAGTATGTGAGCAGATTAAGATGCGAGTTAAATTGGTAATTCAAAGCGATGCAGTTTATCCTGTGTTGTGTCCGCGCGTCATTAAACCGAACGAACGCGAAGTCTGTCTGGGTCAGCGGCAGGATGGCAGGATGGCAGGATGGCAGGAAGGCAGGACGGCAATCTGGACAAATCAACTGTGCAGTGAACACGACTGTTTTGAATAAAGACGTCGCATCGGATGGCGTCCTTTGAGTTCGAGTCCTCCTCCTCTCATGTCCTTGTCCTCAACTGACAGGAGATCCGCTCGGATCAAATCAGGCAACAGAAATTAAATCATTTCTTTTGCATTCGACTGAGGACTGGTGACTGGGGGATGAGCGCCTGTGTGTGTCCTGTGTGACAGGGATTCCATCGGGTGGGGGATTGGCGCGTCTCCTTGAAAAGGAATCAATGTCGATGAAACTTTTATTGGATAAGTTTGTTTGTAAAACTTGAAAATTTTATTTTTCATCCTTCCTTCTTGTGCTGTCCCTGGTTCCCCCCATCCCCGCACTGGTCTATGATTTATAGATTTATCCTTTTTGCCATCAATGCCACGGTGTGGGCGCGACAGAGGATGAACGACTTGAGACCTTTCGGAAAGTTTCCTCTTCGAATTGTATTTGCCCTAAATGCTGCTATTTGATTTTGATTTGTCGATAAGTAAGAGAGCTACAAACAAGGTAAAGAGTCCTTAACTAATTTTTACTTGAGCTGGAGTCGAGTTGGACTTGCACGACAGGAGAGTAACTTGTTTCGTGTGCAATTGAAAACGATTTTGTGTTGTTAACAGGACTCATGAGTTGAGAAAAAAAACGAAAGTTTTTCTTCGAAGATTTCATCAGGACACGTGGTCGTTGTTGTGTCTTGTGTGTTTTGTGGGCGTGGGCACTCGTTAGGGAGTCATGCACGTCGATTGAGTTTGGAAAATCGTTTTGGTTGCTTTCAAAGAAGTAGTTAATTTACTTGTTGTCGTTGAAACGAGACAATTTGCGATTGTCGAGGATTTGATTTCGAATGCATTCTCCAGATAAGGATAGACGATGGAGCGATGGGTTGGAACATGTGACATTATGGCAAAGTTCAATCGAATTCGTCCTTCTGCCGGGCGGACTTGGTCCAGAAAATGAGAAGTCAGCTCAGCTGGACGTCTTAACAGATTCTTTGCTTTCAAGGATCTAATGACATATTCAGTGCAACCTCTCGTGTTCCGAGTGTTTTTCTGAAAGTTTTATGTCGAACGGCATAATATTAGCATTGACTCGAGGAATGTGGAGCACAGAGTATTAGTCCGCGCCTTACCCACTAGGACGGGACATCTTACGACGACTATAGCCAATAAACCATTGTACAATGGATAAGTCTATGACACACGATTGAAGATCCACCAACTGTATAGAGCGATGTCATGGCGAGAAAAGCGGTGCAGTTACGTCACATCATTCAAATGAGTCATATGCCCTCGGAACCTTCCGACATTTACACCGACCGCGGCTTTAGAACAGGAGAGCTACAGTCATGTTGCTTCTTCAGTTCAGCCCACAATAGATGAAACGATGCAAAAGAGTTCACACAGAAAGCTTCTAAATCGTATACGAGTTAGAAATGACAGGCGAGACCAACTGGCAGACAATGACATGATTCGAAGCCATGTGCTACACGGATACGACTTTCGACATTCGACTATTCAGCTTTTGTCATCATTCTCACACCAAATGCAGGCTTCAGACCACTATTGAGGGCCACTATTGATGATTAAGTGACAATAGTCGTTGTGTTTGATCGTTTTTATCGGCTCGTACGGCCAAATATGAATGTAGACTTCAAACAGAAAATCTGAATGAAACCGTATGCCAGAAATAAATGAGTAAAGAGATATTCAACTTCTACCATTTCTGCCCCAAGTGCACACCGGAGAAAAATGTGATAGTAGTGGAATTCCCTTGCATTACACACATACTTATACAACGTTCGTCAATTTAGCCCAATATGGCGGCCGATTCGTGAATTTGGTAGGAGATTCGTGAATGTGCCCACGAACATGTATTTATTGTTCGGAGGGTGTTCAGAAGATGACTCATACATTTAAGAGGACATATATTTGTAATAGGTGCTTGCGTGAATAAAAATGTGATTCTACGCTCTATTTACAAGAAAACTTTGCATCAATTTAATTCTTCAGAGGAAAATATAGCTGATTTAGATGCCATGACTGGCAAATGAACTTAGTTTTATATCCTTCATTCATGGATTATGAAAACTTCTGCAATTAAATTACATAATTTGTTAAGAGCAATGGATACAACTATATCTAACTCAAACAAATTTGCAATTAACTTTCATCCGTATTTCTGTAAAACAATTAAAATGAGCAAATGAGCTATTTATTTTAAGTGATTCAAGAAAAACGTTTCAATAATATTAATAATAGTTACCAGTACACATTATTCGTGTGAATGCAAAATAATGTATTTTCGTTAATAATTAATGCATAAGTATTTTAGTCCTAGTACCTCAGACTGTAACTCGCAGAAAGCTACTTCATGTTCGTTTGCTTACCCCTGCCTACTGTGTTGAAAATTTAAAACCGTAATTTGAAAAAAGTTCAAGTAACGAGCGAATTTTAAAATAAGAACTCTAATTCACCCCAATGCTATGGTTGTTGAAGGGTATCAGCTGTTAGCAAGAGCTCACACGTATTCACAGAGAGGGGACGAAAAAGCGTATAAAATGATGATGAAATCAAGGGGCAAAAGAGGAAGAAGTTGAATATCTCCTTACACATTTATTTCTGCCGTATGCTTGACGTTAAGCGAGACAGCAGAGATTAATCACCGGTTAATCAAGCAGATGAGCAATAACACTCTGGGGAAGAATTTTTCAAGTTCAAGTCCAAACCTCGAAAAGAGGAGTGAGACCGTACCCCATTCAGCTTCAGGTATCGTCAAAGACATCGTTAAGGCTTTAGTTTTGGCCTTAATGCATAAAGGCATGTCTAGTTGATGTCATCAGCTACTGAGCACGGGCGCCATATAAATTTCATAATTTTAAATCCAAAAAAAAATTTTATAAATTATAAAGAATGATATGAAAATCGTTTAAATTTCCAAATGTAGCAAAATACATAAGCGCAACCCTGTATAATTCATTCGACATGAAGCTCATTTGTTTCTGTTTCTATTTTTGTTAATTTGTTTATTTTTGAATTTTAATTTTTAGTTAAAACCAACCTCATCCCTCAGTGATTGGACCACCTTGGCTAATTGTGAAAAGCGAAGGCTTGTTTTGGTGTAACTACTAGTAAACATGCCGTTCCTTGGCAAGCATGCGACTATCGCGACCACGTATCGCTCCGTTGAACCGTAGAAGATCTTTGTGGCTGCTAGTGACATTTCGTCCGCAGCGGAGTGAAGTATTTACCCTAAAGCATGGAAGTGTACGGATCAGACAAATCGTCTCCAGAACGAAGAATGCTTCGGGAGTAATAAAGACTTTGAGGCACATTCTCTCATTCTACATTTTTTGACGTATTAATGTCTTCATCCAATTTCTATGGCCCATTCACAAAAAGGTGATCCTACATGCTGCACGAACTATTGAAGTATATCCCATCTCAACGCCGCCTATAGGATTATGTCCTTGTGTGAATGTCTAAAGCCGTGACATTAATGGTCACGTACCAGTGCGACTTCCAGCTCGTCATCTCGACCATATACCAAATGTTCACACTGAACCATATCCTGACGTAGACCAGCGAGTCTCAAATCGATAGGCATCATCTTGGCATCTATTATCAAGCCACATACGACAGCACTCATCCCAAGGAACTATTCGCAGCGATGGCCGAATTCGAAATGGCGGAAATCAGGAATTCTAGTTTCCACTCCAGGTCAAGGTTGTAATATCAAGATGTCTAGTTTTGACATTCCTGCTAAACTCGTCAGACTGAGCAGACTGACGATTCAGAACTATCGCTGCTCCATCGAGGTCGGCAACAAACTCACCGATATCTTCAATGTCAAAAAAGGATTAGACAAGGAGACGTGCTGTCATGTGATTTATTTAACATCATCCTGGAGAATATCGTGCTAGACTCACACGCCAACACGGGAGGCAATAGCTTCCAGACTTCCGTACAACTTTTATCATACTCAGATGATATTGATATGATTGACAGAACACGGATGCCGACATTGGGAAGGAAGCGGATAAAATAGTCTAACCATGAACGAGGGGAAAACGAAGTATATGCTGTCCTCAAGAACATACACCAACGCTATCTATGTCAGAGCATCACCATGGGCAATTAAAACTTCGAGGTAGTCAGGGACTTCGTCTACAGTACAAACAGCATCAGTATCGAGATCGAAAAGCAGAGTAACTCTTGCCAACCTTTATTTCTTTGGGCTCAAGTGGCAATTTCGAAAGACCAAGCTGATTTTCTCTAAGACACTCTAAGACGCAGAGACATGAACAATCTCAAAAGCGGATAAAAACGTCCTTGGTCTCTTCGAGGGAAAAGTTCTGCATGCGATCTTTGGTGCTGTTTACGTTTGTGGGACCTGGAGGCGAAGATTCAACCACGAATGTAAAGCGACATGAGCTTAACCAGGCGTCTACGGATCCAACGCCTAAGGCGGCTGGGCCATGTAGACCGCTTAGATGACTTAGCTCCGGCACGAAGAGTTTTCCACAAAGGAAGTCCGCGTCTAAGGTGGCGCAACCAAGTGATGAACGATCTCAAACAACTTGGCGTGCAAAACAAGGGGCGGCTAGCCAGAGACCGCGCTAGTTGGAGAGGCTTATTTCTTGAGGCCGATGTCCACCTCGGATTGGGGCTAATCATAGCTTCTACAATCAACTCGTATTCTTTCGCGAGGTTGAAGGGACCAACTGTTCTCTGTAGATGTTTAAGAAAGTTCTTCTTGGCGAGAGTGAAGCCGAGAATCAGTTGTTGTACGTATCGAGAAATTAACCGTGAGGCCCATTGTAGAATTCAACGTCTTAAACGTACCCACTCACCACCCCTCGTCAGCCACCATGTTCATACTTAAATTACATTCTTTGGAATGCAAATCCATTGCCGTTATGTGCGTGAGATCCCTAGGGACCTTCCACATTATTTCACCGCCTTTGTTTGAAGTACAGTTTAAAGATCCACACACCCATAACCTTGACACGAAAATCGATTATAGGGAAGAACGATTTGACGGCTATCACTTATCCGACATGGCATCGTGTCTCCTTGGCTTTTTCGCCAACAACAAGACAACCGCCCCCTTCGACACACACAGCCACACACACCCGGAGCACCCACAATTCATTGCGGTAAATTGTCTGCGAAATGTCAGCTTTGCAGCTTACTCATGTATGAAATGAAGCACTTACTGTCAGCTTCTTAGCTCCTGCTGCGTCCAGTGGCACACATATGATTCATATTTCACGCATTAAGTCCCCCGAGGTGGCACTAATGCGCTCCCTGAAAGGGGATTTCAGTCAGTTTCTCAGTTCCTCAGTTCCTCAGACCCACTTGAGTGGCTTCGAATTGACACAAGAGAAATTGTCATTAGTTACTTAGGACACCGCTGACACGTCGAGACAAGGAAAGTCCCCGCTCATGGCAGCCGCACTTCTTGACCCTTTCACTCATTCATTTCATTTCGCCATCACTGGGTGCAATTATGTATGCATTCGTATGGCCTCCTGTCCAGTCGCAAGCCAGACGTGCGCCTCATACGTCGAGAGGAAACAAATTAAATTAATTAACTAACGACAGGGATACGTTGCTGAAAGTAATACCTTTGCGAGGAGGACGGAAGCCCGTGTAAGCGTGCTCCGATGATGGCTCCTTTCAATTACGAGCATCTAGATAGCACTCCTCGTTCAGTTGTTCTCCTGGCAAGAGTAACCTTTCACGATGAATACAAGGACGATGCCTGTTTAAAAATCGCAAGCACCTTAATGAAAACAAAGCGGCTACCGGGGGGAAAAAAAAGGTGGAAGAGGCGTGCTAGAAAGAAAACAGGGTGTGAAATGAGCCGGAGGAGTGCACTTTCACAAAAAGCGCCTTTGAATGCAAATCAGGAGAAGCGCTTCATTCTCTTTGTCCTTTTTTTTTGCTGCTTTTTTGCTGATGCTTCGAGTGGTCAAATCCATCACGGTAATTAGCTGAATGTGGAGGACTTCAAAAAAAACAGTAATTAGCCAAATGGATCTATTCACAAATACTGGCTGCTTTTTGGTGTTTAGTTTTTCTAATTTTTTTTTGTTTGTTTGTTTGTTTTAGCGTGCCACACCGAGATGAAAGGAATCGGGCTTGTTTATACAAATTGGCTAGGATTTAGCTCTTCGTGGCCATTCTGTTGCTATGGGCGAGTTTGTGTTTATTTTTTTTTTGCCATGTAACGGTGCATTAAGAAGCCTGAAGGAGTCATGGACACTTGTGTTGCACGTTCCTGTTGGTAAGGCAACGATCCGTATGACCCTTAAATGGGTTGACGTGATTGGCAGGCGGCTTGCTGTTAGAGGACATTGCTACTAGAGTCAGATCTGTATTGTCAGCCCTAAACAGAGCTGTCAACTGCAACACATCCAATGTCAAGGGACGGCTGAGAAGCACTTCATCTGCTGCCCTTAACGCACCTTCTCCACATTTCTTCGGTAGACACAGTCGGAAGACAGTTAGCGACCATACTCAAAACATTTCGACTGGGTATCGAAATCAGTACTGACCACTCAACGAATTTAACGACACCGATCGCCAACATCAATCAATCTTCAAGAAAAATGGCCTTACAACCAGACGCTGGGCGATCCTCTGCCAGTTTTCACAGACGGATCGAAGACGGATGAAAAAGTGAATGCAGGTGGCTACTCCAAAGATCTCAACATTGCTATATCCTTGCGGCTTCCTACCTACTGTAGATGTCCAAAGCAAGTCAAAAGCCAAAGCGATCAAAGAGGCACTGTCCTGGTTTAGAAACTGTCCGCGTTTAAGTCCCTAGATTGTTTCTTCACTGCCGGCTGTCTCTTAACTAGATGACTGAGTATTTCAACACATACCTAATTTTGATGGCGCGACACTGCGACATTCCGGGCAATTTCAAAGCTGCTGATCTCGCTAGGCTTGGTACAACCTTTCCTCTCTCAACAAGAGACGATCCACACTCAATACCACTCGCTACAGTCTGCCATCCAGACCACATTAGAGTGAAAGCGGAAAAACGAAAACTTCAAAAACGGCTGATAACACAATTTGGGAACTTGATGCGCAAAAGATCGATTGTGGCATGGCACGCCATCCTACATGATGCAGAGGTCGTCCAAATCCATGTCTTCCATTTTAGTAATGCCCAGCGTTGATGTTGGGGAATTAAGTCCCACCGTACGACGACGGGGACCATGAATGTTGTCCACTAGCATGCCAGTCTCACGAACTTTTTGCACAGACTTGAGTACAGCAGTCGCGGTGGGTGCCCCATTTCGGCCAAAACGTCTTCTTTTCAAAAAACGCACTTTTCGGGCTACACAGCTGACAGCCCTCGCTTTGGAAATAAGTTTTCAATATTTTCCAACGTTGTTCAAGCGTAAAGCGACTCATTTCGTTCAGACTTTTTGTCCCGATTTCGAGGAGGTAACAGCTGCCAGCGCAAAAAACAATCCACGATTTTAAAAAAACCTTACTTACTTACTTACTTATCAGGAGGGTCCGAGCCTGAGCAATTGCTGCCTTCTATCGTTGACGGTCCTTGGCACGCTGCTTCCAGTCATCAAGACCAAGCTGTCTTGCACCCGCGATTACTGGAGGTTCGGTCTTCCTCCTTCTCGAACCATGAGACTCGGATTCGAAGGCCCTCTTTTCTGGAGCATTGTTGTCCATGCGCTCGATGTGAGCCAGTGCAGTCGACGGAGTTTTGCCTTCCGAACTACATCCACATCCTGGTACAGCTCGTAGAGTTCGCGGTTATGTCTTCTCCTCCATTAGCCTTCCTCGCAGACCGGACCCTATATCCGACGTAGAACTTTTCTTTCGAAGGTACCAAGAATCAGCTCTGCAGTTTTGCTTAGCGTACAACTTTCGGCTCCATAGAGCAGGACTTTGTAGAGCATGATTTTGGTCCTTCGAGTCAGGAGTTTTGAGCCCAGTTGTTTTCACAAACCGAAGTAGCACCGGTTGCCAAGGGCGATTCTACGACGGATCTCCACTGTGATGTCGTTTGTGGAGTTCACGTTTGCCCCGAGGTAGACAAACTCCCTTACCTCAAAATTGCAGCTGTCGATCGTGAAATTTTGTCCATGGTGGTGCGTGACGGAACGTTTTTTGGTCCACAGCATATATTTCGTTTTGTCCTCATTGACCTTGAGACCGGTTCGTTTCGCCTGTTCTTCAATCGCCGTAAAAGCCTCCACTACGGCACGTTGGGAACGCGCGACGATGTCGATGTCATCTGCGTACCCCAACAGTTGGACCGACTTCCGTGTTTACAGCTGCCCTCCGCACTATCTTCTCCAGTATTAGATTGAAGAAGTCACACGACAGCGCATCTCCTTGCCGAAATCCAGTGCAAGTTTCAAACGGCTCAGAAATCCTTTAGCCGAACTGCACGGTGCATCGCGTATGTGTTAGCGTGGTGCGACACAACCGGATCAGTTTTAACGGGATCCGGAATTCGGCCATCGCATCGAATATATATAATTTTTAAAAGAAACTACAACTTCAAAAGTTTATTTTTGCTTGAAGCCCTTTATCTAAAAGCATCTTTTTAGCTTTTTCGCGTAATCTCTTTAGAAAAGGGAAGGATGTCCACTTGAGATGGATTATTTTGTTCAGCCCACAGAATGTCCTGAAGCCGAATTATTTCCTTGCTTCTATGTTTGTTTACATTTTCATCTTCTTCAATATCTTCACCGCCATCTTCAGCAACATTTTGTTGGATATGTAAAGCGGACTGAAGGAGGATCCTGAAAGTGCTCATTTTAACCAGTTGGCCAATTAATTGCCAAATATATGCCATGAATTCTATTTAAATCAGCAAGGGAGGATCGATTGTCGATTTTGTTGCAAGTGGTGTCGACATCCAGCCTTGTTTAGTAAATGCTACTGGAAGATAAACTTTCTTAAAGGCTCTCGGAATAGTTGATATTAATAGATGTGCCACCCTTCGCGGGGATAGTTTGTTCATGTCCAAATATGCTTACAGCCTCAGCCACCTACCATAACATCCCATGGACTTTATTGACGATTTCTGGCGTGACGACCTCTTTTGGGCGACCTGAAAGTTTGTCGTCACTTGTGCTCACTTATGCAAGACACTTCTGGACCATTGAAGCTGATGATGCACAGTCCCCTTATAAAGGGTGGTTAAATTCCGGGCCGATGTTGATTTTGAATAAAACACAAATTATTTAGGAAATTATAGTCATTTCTTTTTATTATGATAATATTGGTATGGTTCAATTATGTATGGAACAAAGTACCGGCCAAATGGCCGCCGCGATCTCGGCGGCACACCTCAATCCGATGGTCCAAATTTTCGATGACGCTGAAGCATAATTGAGATTCTATGCCGTTAATGTGCCGAACTATCTCGTCCTTTAGCTCTTGAATTGTTGCTGGCTTATCGACGTACACCTGTTCTTTCAAATAACTCCAAAGAAAAAAATCCAACGGTGTCAAATCACATCATCTTGGCGGCCAATTGACATCGCCACCACGTGAGATAACACGGCCATTGAATTTGTCGCGCAAAAGAGCCATTGTTTCGTTAGCTGTGTGGCAAGTGGCACCGTCCTGTTGAAACCACATATCGTCCACATTCATATCTTCCAATTCGGGCCATAAAAAGTTCGTTATCATTTCACGATAGCGAACACCGTTCACAGTAACTGCCTGACCGGCCTCATTTTGGAAAAAATACGGCCCGATGATGCCGCCAGCCCATAAACCGCACCAAACAGTCACTCTTTGTGGGTGCATTGGTTTTTCGACAATCACTCTTGGATTATCATTCGCCCAAATGCGGCAATACTGCTTATTGACGGATCCACTGAGGCGAAAATGTGGCTCATCACTGCAGATGATTTTCTTCGAAAATTTATCATCCACTGTTGCCAGTTCTTGCCACCATTCTGACCATTGACGACGCTTGAAATGGTCAAGAGGCTTTAGTTCTTGAGTCAATTGCACCTTGTAAGCGTGTAAATGCAAGTCTTTATGCATAATGTTCATCAACGACGAGCGTGAGCACGACGACGAGTTGAGGTGGATGGCTCTTCAGCCACACTAACGCGAACAGCAGCAATATTTTCTGCAGTACGAGCTGTACGAGCATGCACTGGTGTTTTCACATCTCCTACAGACCCGGTTTGCTCAAATTTTTGCACGATTTTTCCGATTGTACGCACATTTGGACGATTAAATTGACCGAAAAAATCACGAAGTGCACGATATGCATTTTGATTTGAACGCCCATTTTCATAAGAAGCCTGAATAACTTTAACGCGTTGCTCGATTGTATCTTTCCATGGTTCAAATTGAGTTAGTCTGAAATTGAGAAATGTCAAATGAAATGCAGAAAAAAACTTGAAGTTTAGGTGTGGTTCACATTCACCATCGGCCCTTAAAGCTTAACTACCCCTTATTTATCAAGCTTTTCCTTGGTTTCCGTCTCACCACAATAAATTCCCTTTCTTCAGTGACCCGCATGTTCCACGAAATGAGTCGCGGGGCAAAGCATGCACGAGAGATCTTCAGACCACTCAATCCTCCGTTATTGACTCTAACTCATCAGCCATACCCAAGGGCATCCAGGCGAGTTTTTGAACTTTCGTACAACCGCCTTTTTCTGGGTCTGCCGTGTGCTCGCCTATCGGATGGAGTCGCATTCAAGACACGCCTCGGAAGTGTCGAAATTCGTCCCTCGTGACCAAACCATTTCCTTTTGCGGTGGAAGAAGCAGATGCTCAAGATTAAGTTCTATCACGGCAGCTAACTCCCACAACTGCCCATCTCGGAAGTTTGATCTCATTTTCATAACCCTTCACCACTTTAAGTTTCATGCCAGCTTCAGTGCATACGGTCACAAGCCCATCGAGCGCACGCTAGACTTCCGTGCGTCTGGGAGGATGTGAGGACACCAAGAGAAACTGAATCTAGTAAGAATTGCCACCAAAAGAACAGCCAGACCCTTGGAAACTTAAAAATGTCACCATATTTCGTCGCAGAGACCATGTCCGAGGACGAAGCCCGGCCACCTCGTCACATGGCCCATGGCGAGTACAATTTCACTTATCCACTGCCATCGGAAAAGTCCTAATCTCTCTCGACAATTTCCGGCCACCCAGTAGGCATTAGGAGTCCCAATCAATATCCACTTAAAAGCGCTCACATCCTGCAACGCAACGCAACGAAAGCAGACACACACAAAAAAAAGCCGCTTAAATACTCGCAAATCCTTCAAGGGGAGCGAACAAATTCGAAGCGACGACTCCCAGCCCACCGCTGTCAAGCAGAACAGTGCTGCAATAGGTATCCGGCGAATACAACAAATCCGATAATTTTTCCAAGGAACAAGAGAACTCACTTGCCGCTGCCTTTTCGGCGCCGATTTAATATTCCAAACACAGATTTACTTTTATTCAATAAACGCTTCGCTAAATTTGTCGTCTAAAGGACGTGCCCCCATCTCGACTGTAAAAGGGACGAAAAAACGAACGAAAAAAAAAAAAACAGAATCACTCTTGAAACTCCCTGATTGTTGTACATAGGTCCTAGCGTTGACGGCGTTGGTGCTAGCAAGTCAGGTCCAAAGCGGAGAGCGAAAAGAAATCAAACACCGGACGTCCTGTCGCTTAAAGTCGACGTCATTTGCGAAGGTGTCCACGATTGATACAGCCCGGCGCGGCGCTTGCTGTGCCGTGTTTCTCCGTTTCTTTTCCCATTTGTTTTATCCTTGTTTTAAGGAGTTTTCTGTAATCCCGTAATTGAATGATAAAGGACACGGTTAACTGCAACATAAACGGGTTCGGTGACATAACCATCGCTCGTGGAGCGTTGCCATTTGTTCGGCTTCGCACATAAAAATTGATCCTGCCGAATTTATGGTCTCATTAAAATTTGTCCCACTTTACATTTGTGTCCTTTTTGTGCTCTGCCCTGTTCACCGCCGGGATGTGTGTCAGTTTTATGGCGAAGGGAAATAAATATGAAATAGACGATATTTACGACTCGTCTACCGCAAAAACACTTAGCACGACACGGGGGATGCATGGCTGCAGCGGCGCGGCGATATGTGGAGCGTATCCTTGATGGGTAATTTTTGATGTACTTTTTTTTTCTGCTCTGTTTTTGTTTTGACGTGGATGGGTGGTTTGCGTTGGCAGGGCCTATAAAAAGTGAGTTATGGCAACGCGTATTTTTTTTTCACTGTTTCGTTGGATAAACCTTCAATGGGCCGTGAGACCGTTTTAGAGGACCGTGCGGGACCATTGAAGTGGACCTTGCGGGGTTTTATTTCTCGTGTGATGAAATGCTTTCGGTTTATTGAGATTGAAGGATTTCCTCGGCAAACATCGCACTTTGAAGGAGTTGTTCTGAGTTGCTGTGGCACCGGGGGCTGGGTGGAATCTAAGGGAATGCCCATTGGCCGTTGATGAATGTTTGTACGGCGCACAAGGACGAGCAACTACAGAGGTCTTTAGAGGGGCTCTATAGCGCTCAAGAACTTTCATTTAACTTAGCCCTCCAACTTGATGCATAGATAATGTGGAGCCTTCTAGTGGCATGATGGCTCCACTGGATTTAGCACTCATCCAACAAGAGGTGTCATTTTCAAATGTCGCGGCGTTGTTGATCTATTAACGTCACATATTCATGGGAGAGCTTTTTAATGGGAAGCTCCTAGAGTTTAATGGTCATGGGCTCATAAATACTACCCCGAGCTGCAAATTCACAACAAAAATGCTGAAACTATGATGAAACGCGTTGTAAAGATCGTCCTTTTTGGGGTCAGCACCAAGTGACTTCCCGTTGAATACATTCGATGTATCATCAAATGTGGATCAAATAAGTAAATAATACAATTTATGTGTACAATTTTGCGATGGGCTATGCTCGTTGCGATAATCCAGTTGTGTGTCCCTTGTGTGACATGTAGCGCCGCGTCTTTGTGTTGGAACCACAGCTCGGATATGTCGAAGCAGTCGAGCTCCGGGGACAAAAAGTCGGTTAATATTACTTTATACCTGAGATCATTGACGGTAATGGAGTCCCCATCCTCATGGCGAAAGAAATAAGGTCTAATGACGTCGCCATGCGGTAAACCGTACCAAACAGTCGATAGTTGAGGGTGCATTGATGCTTGCTTGAACACTAGTGAAGTTTAGCGCTCCAATAACGCTCCAATCTTGCTTGTTGATATAGCCACTGAGTTGACAGCTGTTTTCCGCTGGAAATCTTGACAGAAAGTCAGTATCATTTCTCTCCGGAAAGCTTATTTCCAAAGGGAGTGCTGTGTAGCCCAAACAGTGCATTCTTTGGAAAAGATGAAGTTTTGGCCGAAATGAAGCACCACCGCGACTACTGTACGCAAGTTTGCGCAAAAAGTTTCGTGTGACTGGTATGCCAGTGGACAGCACTCATGGTCCCGTCGACGTACGAGGCGCAGGGATGAGAATGTGGCCTTCTTCGAAAATGAGGCTGCTAACAACGGGAGCTACAGTGCCATGTTAACCGACTTTTTTTCAATAAAATTGAATTTGGACGAACTCTGGTTCATGCAGGATGGCGCGCCATGCCACAATCGATCTTATGCGCAGCATATTCTCAAATCATGTTATCAGCCGTCTTGGCGATGTCAATTAGCCGCCTCGGAGCTACGATTTGACCCCTTTGGCCTTATTTTTTGTGGGGAACCGTGAAGGGCCGATGTTGTGTCAACCCGGAAACGATTTAAGCACTTAATTATCATCCAAGCAATCCGTGAGCTAATGGCTTTTAATATCATTGTACAAATCAGTCCAGAGTCTACCTCGAGGCACTCGGTCGTATGCCTTTTTTCAAATCTACAGAACAAGTAGCTTCAGATCGGTTTGGCATCGGCTTGCCAAGCCTTCTGGAGTACCATTCTTGGAGTGAATAGCTGGTCAGTTGCACTTCCGCCGGGACGAAAGCCGCACTATTAATCCTCCGTCATGGACTCGACCATAGCTCTAGACCTCTCCACCAACACACACTCGATCTTAGAAACCGTTGCATTCTCCTCCTCTTGTAAATGGCAACTATCGTTGGGCGTTGACCACCGTTTTCAGAACAAGATCTCTTATAAAGGACTATGGTACAGCTTGACAGTGCTCATTAGGCTGTATCTAGGGCATCAAGACCTCCGGATAATGAAAACTAAAGGGACTTTCATAAAGCGTTTCCTATCTTTAAATTTCAAATATATTTCAAGCAATTCATAGCAATATTAACAGTAAAGCAGGTATTTGTGCGTGTGTGTGTGCCAACAATTTAAACAGATTATAGTTTGTACATGCGCTGATGTCGCTTAGATCTCCCCGCCAGTCACGTCGTTGACCATTTATTCCTTGTGATTGCAGTCCACAAACATTTGGGCCTGCATCTAAAGACAAGCACGTGGATGTACAAATTGCGGATCATCAGAACGTAGCACATACCTGCACGAATCTGAAGATATCCATGAGAGCATCATTTGCGTTCTTGCAGCTACCCTTTTGTGCCTCAAAGACTCCGCCATCGTTGCCCGAACGCTTGCCCCAGTAGGGTGAGAATGTGAGCTGGAATTGAGAGTGTTGTCAAAATCGTTGGAGTTCTATGAATTCTATGAATTAACTTACTTGACCGTATGCCAGAGCAAGGAGAGCGCAGAGAACGACTGAGGAGAGAAGGCCACGAATTGAATTCATTCTGAATTTACTGCTGATTTGACTTAGGGATGAATCGGTTGTGATTGAACTGATGGTTTGCTCTTGGATGCGCCGGCTTTTATACTGAGAGAACTTTGTTCTGTTCTCATTTGTAAGGCTTCTTTCTGGTTGTAATTAATTAAGGGGCATGACGACGACAATTTATTTTAAGAGCATACAAGTGCCTTGTAAGTGAAATGGAAATTGTGCCTAGAAATTGATTAAAGTGATGAAGTTGTACGAGAAACCTTCTAATCTTGAAGTTTGAATGGTCATTAGAACTGCAAGTTCTGCTCCACTCTTGCTGGAGAAGCAAGGCCCCAGAATGTAGCCCGAAGAATTAGAAGTCTTGGAGAGAAGGTGACCGAGTTGCATTCATATAGATTAATTCCAAGCGAAGCTAGTCGCATTACGGGAATCATGACGTCAAGTCCAAATACTCCCAAACACATGCACTCTATCAATGCATGCCTAGCTAGAATTTTCCTCATGTCTTGATAGCTAAGCGCTCTATAATAATAATTAATAATATAATATGGGTGGCGCTACAGCCAGTAGAGAGCAAGGGCCTAGCTTCTCAGCAACCACTTGTATTGTGCGTCCTATTGTTCTATCACGAGGCGTTTATGCCAACTCCGAACGCCCAAAGTTGAGAAGCTTTTTCTGGACAGTTGTACTCTTTGAGCATTGTCAGCGACTCAAAAGAGGTGGAGCCGTGAAAAGTATTTCTTGTCGTACCAGGAATCGAACCTAGACTGGTAGGTCCAAATGCGTTGGAGTCGACGCACACACCCACATAGAATATAGGAATGCTGGGCTGTGCTAGCGTCATTAGAAGGCCAGTTCAAAATTGTCCAAACATGCCGAGAAATGAGAAGGCTGATTAACTGGCTAGACAGGGATCTCCCCCTCAGTGCAGAGGAGGTGCACATCCCACTGCAAGTAGTCAAGGCTAATATCCGTACGTACTTCGTTGAAACAGCTAATCTGAGATGGGTCAGACCGACAAACTGTGCACTGTACAGCATCAATGGCCTGAGTAAAACCGATCTAAAACAAAAGACCTCGTTCGATGAATTTCACATGATATCGCTAAATTGGTAGTGCTCAGTATGAGACACTGACCGATGGGAAATCATCCTCCAAAACTAGGTATCCCACAAAACACACATCATAGCAGTTACAACAACATAGCTGAGAGACACATTTCTTTTGCGCCGACCCGGCTCCTATTAAACCCAGACAGCGAGCGGTTGGTTGTTCCTTCTTAAAAGACACACAAGATTTCTGTGAAGGATATTATGGAACCAATGACCGTGTCTGGTCTCAGATTTTCAGCAAAATGATATCCAAGAGACCCAAACTTGATGAAAATAAAAAGAATAGAGAAAAAATCTAAAGCAACGCTATTGTTGATTTTGACTGAAACCACGTTCTTCAACTATATTTGCACCAAATGATGCCATTTGGAACACACTACTTTAGTTTTGAATGTTCTGCAAGAAATGTTTTGATAGATGTTCTTGCCAGTGGTTAAGGTGGTGTCGCCAGTTGTGGTAATTGGACATTTCCATCCGCACAGCATAATCCTGCCGGCTCGAGTCGAAACCTCAAGGTATTGCAATATTGCCAAATAGTGCTCATTGTAATAAAATTGATCGATTTATCGCCGGCGTAATAGACAGTTATATCATATCCAAGACGCCGAAACGTTCACAAGTAATCTTTACGTTTGATTGTCAGCTTGAAGTCGATGGTATGGTATGTAAGATCTCAGTTCTCGATTCTCATTCTGTTTACATCCAAACGCTGCCTACGTTATTCTTCAGTTTCATCGAAATTGTAAACTCGACTTGCGTTACGCGACCGATATGTTGACGCCTCACTGATGGCATTGTCTTATCAATAACAATAAACCTCTAAACACGCATCAAGACACAAGAACACCGTTTTGCTGTTGCGACAGAAGCGGTAATTGTTTATGAATTAATGTTAGCATACTCAATCGTAACGGTATAAATAGATTGACATTATCCCATATGTTCATAAGTGGTTTGAAGTTATCAACTGTTTGCTGAACAACTGAATGTTTTGTCAATATATTGAAGATCTCTCACAGTCTTCTGTCTCATGCATTTCCGTACACTGTCCGATTTTTTCTCCTCAAAACTTTCTTTTATAAAAACCTTGATCTGACAATAACGAACACAAGAAACAAGAATTATCCAATTCGGTGCAGCCGCTTGGAAGTTATGCGTACATTTTTATTTATATAATATAGATTAATCGAATCATCGACACTTTTCATTCGTTTGAAAGGCCTTTCGATGCCGTTGTGTATGGAATATAATATCGTTCAAATGTCCGCCGCGGCTTCTCTGGGTATCCATGACTCTGGCACATAAAACAGGCTGCATTTTTTATTTTTTATTTATTTAATCTACAAACTAATACTTAGTTTCACAATTTAATAAAATTTAAAAAAAATTAAAAGGCTTAATAAGGTATTTTTAAAGGCCGGTCTAATATGACACAAATCTAAAAGATGTGAATATTCATTGAAAGCTCGAATAATTCTCGTTAGTGGCTCGTTTCTGCCATAGTCTGTATCGTGGAAATTTTCAAATAAAATATTCCAAGTGCGGAGAGACCAACATTTTATATGACTGCAAAGTATATCCTTAAGAAACATAACATCATAAATGGTGTGTCTAGTTGATAGGGATTTAAAGCCAATCAGTTGACACCTTGCTTTATAGGACGGGCAAAAATCCCAATGCATTTTAAAAAAAATGTACTTCGTGAATCGCTTTTGATACGATCGGAAAATGTTATGAACGCCGGGTTCCAAACTACGACAGCATATTCGAGGAAAGATCGAACAAGGGAATTATAGAGTGTTAGTAGGGCGAATGGATCAGTGACGGCTTTTGCTAATATGTGGCCTACTCATATTGAAATGTGATTGAGGAGTTGAACATAATACCCAAGTCTTTGACACTATTAATATTTGAAAGATTTGAATTTCAAATTGAATAATTAAATTGGATTTTAGAAGCCAGTTTCGTGAAAGAAATTGAATGGCATTTATTTAAATTAAGCTTAAGTTTATTATTTTCGCACCACTCCAGGATGTTGTCAATATCCGACTGTAACAGAAGACAATCATTAACATCCTGAATACTTTTGAATATTTTCATGTCATCAGCATATAGTAAGGATTGACTGTGTTTTATTGGAAAAGTAATATCATTGATGAATTTAACAAATAATAGAGGACCTAGGTGACTGCCTTGCGGTACCCCCGAGCTACATCTAATTGGCTTTGATAAGGAGTTTCCAATTTTAACTCCTAGGGTTCTATTTAAGAGGAAAGAAGATATCCAACTTAGGAAATGGGAATGGAACAAAGGCATTCATTTTGTATATCAATAGTGAGTGGTTGACCGAATAAAATGCCTCACTGAAATCCGTATAAATAGCATCAACTTGTTTTTTTTTATTTTCTATTTCATTGATGACAAAGGACGTATAAATTGATAAGTTAGTAGAAGTTGAGCGTCCGGATATAAAACCGTGTGGCATTTCATTAAGAATTCAGTTTTATTCTTTACTACACTTTCAAATAGCTTAGGAATCGCGGAGAGTTTGCATATACCTCTATAGTTTTCAATATTATTTTTGGAGCCAGAAAACACCTTCAGATTTGCTATTGGCTTTAATATTTTGTTCAACCGACAGTATGTAGTTCTTGTATAGGAACTTATTAAAAATGAAAAAATCTTTTCGTAATTTACAAAAATTGCAATAATCGGAAGCGTTTTTGAATTTTTTAAATTTTTTTAAGAGCCTTGATTTTACGGTTTTTCATAGTTGATAATACCTTGTTATACCATGGGGTCTTATTCGAGTTACGCTTCCGCGACAGATGAACGAACTTTGAGAATCCTGTTCTTGAGCGATGGCATGGGTTAGTTTGGCTTTGACGGCCTCTGTGGCTTATGGCTTATTCGCATAGACCTGCGACTTCAGAAGACCCACTATCTCGGTGGCCAGTTCACATCATGACTTTGCCCATTTTGATAAATCAATTTTATGACTAGCACGTGTTGTTAAACGCTATCAATAATGACATAATAATGATATGAATAAGACAGCAATTTGACAGATGCTGCTTTAACAACATGGCCGCTATCAATTGTCAAAGTTCGGAAGTCGCAATTGGAAGTCGATTTCCATCAGATTCCACCCGTACTTCATCAGCGAAACCAGAAGCTTTGAAAGAATTCCTCCCATCATCAATACACTGCATGACATGCATGCTACATAATTGCACCAAACCCCGCAAGCCACAGCTCCCACGTTTCATTCAATTATTTCCGCAACACCACGGGGACAAGATGCAGAAAAGGGGCAACAAAAAACACGTAAAAGAGAAAAACCGAAAAAACAACAGAAATCAAAAGGTAAACCACGATAACAATGAAAAACAAATTGTGAAGAACCCTTTGACAAATTTAATTGCCCATTACGTCGACCGACTTGGAATCCATTCATTCGGATCGCACTTCGTACCGCAGAGAAACATCTGTTGGAGTCTCAGGCAATTTATGGCCGGATGGGTTTCTCCAGATTATTTGTTGCTTCTTGAGGCGCGTACACATGGAGCTTGACAAGAAAAAAAAAAAAAAAAAACGAAGCGAAACGAAACCCAGAAGCGAGAACCCTTAAAGCCACCCGGGGACAAAGGATTCTTTTGCCATTTGCAACCCCATTACTTTCGTGGTGCGTCCACCGACTGACTGGAGAAGGGCGCGAGAGAGATGCCAATGCTTAACCCTTCTCCTGAGCGTGCAACCAACTTTAAGGATCAGATTCAGGGATGAAATGAATGAGTACAGCCATCGCCCACCACACCCCACCCCACCCCCGGGCTTGGTGTGTGTTTTCATTTGTGGTGTTGATAAAACTTTAATGACACGAAAGGATGAATGAGAAAACAACAAAACAAAACAAGAAAAAAATGCACACACAAACCCAAGAGGAAACCCTCCTTCCTCGGCTGGCCCCTTTTCAAACAATTTGAGATGTTTTCTGTGTATTTTGTGTGTTTTCATACTGGCCACCCTCACGCCCATTTCACCGTGTTTCAGCATCATTTCACCAGCAAACCACTGCTCTCTGGCCGGTTTTGTTCTTGGCCTGATGAAAGGGACTTCAATGTCCTGCCAAATAACATTTCAAAGGTTTACCATTTCAATGGAATGACTGAAAAGACACCACCACCCAGCAATAGCCTTCGTGTGGCAGCTGTAAATGAAGCCATTTACATGTTTTCTTGATTTTCATTTCTTTTTTCTCCACTTTTGCTGTTGCTCCTCTCTTTGTTTGTTCGACTATTTTAAGTGAGTTGGGGGCGGCTGAAGATTTCCCTTCGGACTGCCGGGAGCATCAGGTAGGCCTGTCGATTAGCCCAAAAAAGTGATTCTTCTAGATTAGGATCTATTTAATTGATTCAGGGGGCGCACGGGCCTGTGCAGGCAGGGCAAAGTTGTTGATTGCTCTCAACCTGATGGGATGCCCCTGTGAGCGCGCGGTTCAAGTTGCCATAGAGCCTCCTTATGGCGGCCTCTGGATAGTCTCTATATAAACTTATGCAGGTTCTGTCTTTCGCCCGGCAGTAACTTCGTCACCGTGTAAAAATTGTTACTTCAGAGACGACAATAAACCTCAGACATGGATGACTCTACCGCTGACGACCACGGAAAACGAAACAAGCACAACATCCGGTCTTCGACTTCGCACCAGGGAAACAACCACCAATGGCATACGCAAGTGAACAAGGATATCAGCCAACATAGCGTCCGTAATTGGAGGTAGCTGACTAAAGGTCGTGCCAGCTGGAAAGGCTTGTTGTTTGAGGCCCACGTTCACCCAGAACTATAGCGCCAACAGAAGAGGAAGAAACCTTGGCTTAGGGAGAAGGCGTGCGCTGTGAAAAGGGATCAGATAGAAAAGACTGAGCTCGGCACTCCGATTGTTGACTCTGTAACCGAACTTTCAACAACATTGTCGGCAGTGACGGAAGACGGTCTTACTAGCAGCTAAGATCTACTAATGCAACAATCCTCGTCAGCAGAGTCACTTACACCATACTCTTTCAACTTCTGTGAAATCTAGAGATTAGTGAACTCCTGTTACTGCTCCTATTGTGCGGAGCGTTGTGGTTTCCTTGCACATGCAGATGTACGAACGCACTTGCAGCCTACTGCTCCTATTGTGCGGTGCGTTGTGGTTTCCTTACACATGCAGATGTACGAACGCACTTGCAGCCTACAACCTCGATACCTTAAGACCCATTATGTCCATGGATGGATGAAAATTTTCACATTATGCGGCTTTCTATGAGTCTAGTTAAAAGGAATTTGTTTGCCCAGATACGCCATCCTTTCTAAAGCTTGACACTGTCCAAAAGATTGATTCGAGTTGTGATTCCTTCCTTCTACTTCAAAGTGTGAATCAGAGGTGCCAAAGTGTGACAACAGCACAGTGCTCCATCGAGCAGGCGCATTACATTCTTGTAATTGAAACTATTCTCCTACCAACTCAGCGCCTGTTATAGTTACCTCCCCGTTGACCCGACGTCCGGACTCAGCGCCCGATTTCTAGCTTTGTTCAATCCTCCGTCCTCCAGTTTCAGTCTTTAAGAGTTTATTGATGAGTGTGCATAAGGGATGACTCTGTATTAAGCCCGCTATAGCAAGACAATGTTCAATTAAACCGGGCACCAATATATCCCAGCTAGAGAGCCACCGTATTGACCAAGAACATTTCACAGACGTCGCCATGATCTGACAATGCTCGAAGATAGAAAATGCAACGCTACGTTTTTGATTACTGCAATTTAATGCGTGATACCAACCAATCTCCTGCTAGCATAGATTGCATTTCTCAACCACCATCTCTTCCAGATCTAGCCTACCCGATGCTGGATGATCCTCTGCGAATCATCTAAGAATCTTCTAAGGTGGACACTACAACGATTAGGGAAGCCAAGTTCAAGAACGATGTGATATCAAAGAGTGATGATGGTCAAATCGTGACGCTTTAAAATCCAGAAAATGTGAACACTACATCATCGCTTATTCCGGGTGGAAAACTGCCATCCTTGCTATGTAATACTGCAAAACATCTCCTAATGTCTGAAGCGATTATTTCCACTTGTCGTAGATGGTGGAGTCTGAGTGGACCTATTACGAACCAATTATGGCCTACTCGCAACCCCAAACTACTAAAGCCTGATGAGACTGGACCCATTGCCCCAATGGGTCCGTAAGTTAAGACTGGAATGTGCCTGGCCCTCGCAAAGAGCTGTAAACACTTTTTTCTATGTTCGCATTCAGCCTGGGGCCTAATGAGGTCCACTGAGTGCTTGATAGTCCATTCAAACATAGTCACATTCAAGTGTCTCGCCAAATTGATTCAGTGCCGAGGCAATTCCGATGCAACAATGTCCCGGCGACAAGGGGAATGTGATGGAGACGAGCTAGAGTCATCCCTTTTGTGGTTTCGAAACTAAATTCAATTAAACACATTTACATACGATTCAGATTTTATTTTATGAAAAAACCGAATCATTGCTTTTATGCACACGTAAGTAACCAGCGGTGAATGAAACTCTTATGGTCACAGTATATCGTTTCTGTGTACTCCCTAGAATGCTTCCGTTCACTTAGATCTCCTTAAGTTAATTTTGGCTGGGCCTGAAGTGTGGTATGTAAAGGCTGGTTAAATTTTAAGGGCCGATGTTGATTTTGAATAAAACACAAATTATTTAGCAAATTAGTGTCATTTATTTTTATTATGATAATATTGGTATGGTTCAATTATGTACGGAACAAAATATCGGCCAAATGGCAGCCGCGACCTCGGCGGCGCACCTCCATCCGATGGTCCAAATTTTCGATGACGCTGAAGCATAATTGAGGTTTAATTATCTCATTCTTTAGCTCTAGAATTGTTGCTGGCTTATCGACGTACACCTTTTCTTTCAAATAACCCCAAAGAAAAATATACAACGGTGTCAAATCACATGATTTTGGCGGCCACTTGACATCGCCACCACGTGAGATAACGCGGCCATTGAATTTGTCGCTCAAAAGAGCCATTGTTTCGTTAGCTGTGTGGCATGTGGCACCGTCCTGTTGAAACCACATATCGTCCACATTCATATCTTCCAATTCGGGCCATAAAAAGTTCGTTATCATTTCTCGATAGCGAACACAGTTCACAGTAACTGCCTGACCGGCCTCATTTTGGAAAAAAAATACGACCCGATGATGCCGCCAGCCCATAAACCATAAACCGCACCAAACAGTCACTCTTTGTGGGTGCATTGGTTTTTCGACAATCACTCTGGGATTATCATTCGCCCAAATGCGGCAATTCTGCTTGTTGACGAATCCACTGAGGTGAAAATGTGCCTCATCACTAAAGATGATTTTCTTCGAAAATTGATCATCCACTGTTGCCATTTCTTGCCACCATTCTGACCATTGAAATGGTCGACGCTTGAAATGGTCAAGAGGCTTTAGTTCTTGAGTCAATTGCACCTTGTAAGCGTGTAAATGCAAGTCTTTATGCATAATGTTCATCAACGACGAGCGTGAGCACGACGACGAGTTGAGGTGGACGGCTCTTCAGCCACACTATCGCGAACAGCAGCAACATTTTCTGCAGTACGAGCTGTACGAGCATGCACTGGTGTTTTCACATCTCCTACAGACCCGGTTTGCTCAAATTTTTGCACGATTTTTCCGATTGTACGCACATTTGGACGACGATTAAATTGACCGAAAAAATCACGAAGTGCACGACATGCATTTTGATTTGAACGCCCATTTTCATAATAAGCCTGAATAACTTTAACGCATTGCTCGATTGTGTATCTTTCCATGGTTCAAATTGAGTTAGTCTGAAATTGAGAAATGTCAAATGAAATGCAGAAAAAAACTTGCCGTTTAGGTGTGGTTGACATTCAACATCGGCCCATTATAAGTTAAGCTTCTATTCCTTCATTCGGTCCGTGACTAAGACGATCGCTTAAGTTGCAAGGAAAAGAAATGCATCACAGCAGACACTGTGAGATCGTCCATATCGAGCGTCTTCATAATTTCCTCAACCACTACGATCCAAAGGTCTAGTTTTTTTTTTTTTTATCGTTGGTAGGTGGAAGGCTTGCATAGGCACCAATGGTCCGACGTCCATTGATAGTGTCAGATTCCTAGTGACTAATATCGTCTAACGAATCTTTCCGTTTATTCCCCCGTGGAACTACCGCTAAGTATTACTTCACGAGGGACGGACTCGAGCTTTTTGCTTCGTCACGGGGTGTTGGGCGAATGCGTGTTCCGCGGCCGTTCTAAATTTCTTAGATCACACATTATTCGTGCTGCCGCAACAGCCCAAAGTTCTTCGGATTGCAACGTATATTTAACTATGTTTTCTGGTGTTGGCCGTTCACCAAATTCTTCGCGCAATATAGCTCTTTCGTTTGCATACCGAATTCGAAGAAAACATGGTTCACGTTCTCTACAGCGCTTAGGCAGCGAGGACATGATGGACTCGAATCACGGTTTCGCACATATTTCCGGAATCAACCGTGACCAGTCAAGAACTGTGTAAGAAGTAATTTAGTTCGCCGTGTTTTCGAATTACCCAATTTTCAATCCTTGGGATTAGTCGGTACGTCCATCTCCCTTTATGGGACTCGTTCCATCGTTGTTGCCACGTTTCTACACTGCTGCTTCTTTCGAGTTTCTTCACTAGATTTTCGGTTGGAGCGATTTGAGCGCGATTGTCATAGAGTCGCCCAGCTTCTAAGGCTAGGATATCGATTGGTACCATAGAGGGTCGTACCAACATTGCGACGTAGGATACCGTTCGATATGCGCTGCTAACTCTCAGTGCACATAATCTATACACAGATTTGATTCCTTTCGTGTGCGATGTTTTATTCAAGACATCAGACCACATTTGTGCCCCGTACAGCTGTATGGAGGCTACAACCTTGGCAAGCATTAATACCTTGCTTCGGACCGCCGATATTCGACATGAGTCTCGAAAGAGCGCTTATCGCTTTCGACGATTTCTCGCAATCATAGGTGATGCTTGAAATTAAGCCGTGCATCAATTGTAACTCCCAGGTATTTTATAAATGGGCTGGAAATAATGTCGTGTTCTCCAATATTTATCGTTATCGTCTTTTGAACCCTTCTACTGGCACGGATTCCGTTTTATGATCCGCAAGGTCTAAACTCATATCGCGTAGTCAGTTCTTTATCAGTGCTATTGCGATTTCTTCACGCCGTTTTGCCACGACAACAACAGCAATATCGTCCGCGAAACCTGCAATAGTGGCTTTCCTGGGGAATGGGAGCCGTAGAATCTCTTTATACATCACGTTCCACAGTGAAGGACCTAACACTGATCCTTGGGGCACGTCCCCTGTAATATTATACAATTTCGTCCCGTCGTCGGAGTCGTGAAGGAGCAACCTATCGGTAAAGTAGCTCTTGATCAATCTTACTGTACTTTCGTACATTTAATCTTTCGAGGCATTGTAAAATACGCGACCAGTTTCCAGAGTTAAACGCATTTTTCACGTCAAGTGAAACCACGGCGCAGTACTGTTTGCTGCCTCCTTTTCCTCGTCTACCTTCTACGGCTGATTGCGCTTTGTTTATTACGACTTTGATAGCGTCGATTGTCGATCGGCCCTTTCTAAAGCCGTACTGGTATTCCGCGAGCCCATCATTGGCTTCAATTATAGGCTCTAGTCTATTGCATATTTCGCTCCAAAATTTGGCCATAGTGTCGAGCATACAGAGGGGCCGATAAGATGAGGTCTCCTTCGCCGGTTTATTTCCTTTCTGTAATAATACCAATCGTTGGCATTTCCATTGTTCCGGAAATAGACCCTCGCTTAAGCAAGCATTATACATGCTAACGAAAATGTATAGGCGGGCCTTCGTCGCTCTTTTTAAAGCCCGATTTGGTATGCCGTCTGGACCAGTAGCTTTTCGATTGCCGAGGTGAGTTCATCGGTTGTTATGGCAGGGATGTTTTCACGTAGTTCTCCGATCTCGCTTAGTAGAACTCCGTCATGTTGAAAGGGGAACAGAGGTTCTAAGAGGGTCTAGTTAGTAGACCTTTATTACTCCGCAGCACAGGTCGCCTAAAAATAACATGATTAGAGGCGACTGAACCATAAGACCGATCCATTAACAGAGCGCAACATAGACCCTGGCTTTGTGAATGCGTTTCTGAATTGCATTCGTTGACTAAAGGCAGATCTCGCTTTCACTCAGGTCCCCTTCAGACCGACCTGACGTATCGGATGAATCTCACTCATCTTGATGTATTTGGTCGAAATGGTAGCTTTCATTCCTTTTGGAATTTTTTTTAATTCTACACAAATTCGACTAAATTCGGAACTAAATAAACTTAGGTCTAAGCTCCTGGCAGGGCCGAGTAAAGGTGGACGATAAGCAGACAGCAGAGCAAATCCTTGGCGCGTTCGAAATCGGTATGTTTCCGAAGGTGGATGGAAGAAAAGACTCGACCGCTGGCTGTACCTGTAGACCGATCAACGTTCAGCCACATCGAGCGGATGACCACCAATGTCCCATCATAAAATCCGATTCTCCTGGTTCGAAGAGGAGAGAATGACCGACGCTCCGACATAAAAACCACGTGATCTTTGACGAAAGGCAACTTCGTCTGTTGACTGGCAGCAGCGTTGTCGGGACTGTTAAGGATGGAAAGCAGCTTGAAGCTCAGCTTCAGCCTCAGACTCTTTATGGGTAAGTATCCATCCATCGATCGACTACCAAGTTCCACTGAGAGCTTCAACTGCCAAAGAAATGGCTACCCCCCTTGGCGGTACAATGGACCTAGTCTTGTCTAAGTGCCCTCGGAAGCAACTTCAACCTTTTTTATGTACCAAGATGTCCTTACCTTAAACGAAGTCCTTCCCAGCCTCAAACGGATATGCCGAAAATACCTCGAATGACACTCCCAGCAACCCAGCAACCAATCTAAGTCAACCTTAGTTCCGCTGTGCACTCAGAATGGCCAGTAATGAGCCATTCCCCTCCTTACGAAACCGCTATCAGACCAGCGATCACGCAGCGCCCACGCTGCAGCCCACACCCGAATGAAAGCGTCCGATCTGCTATTCTCGGTCTTTGCTGTCTCAATCAGCGTGTGTTTATGGACCGTTTCATCAACATCACACTCAGCGAAAGAAATGCGCAAAAAAGCAAAAAAACCAAAATGTATCTCGAATCGAGGAGAAAAGCAAAAGTATAGATAATCCAAACAATTGCGGCCCGTCTAGCGGCATTGTGACACTGAGGTATGCCCAGTAATTTATCTTAATCTTCCGCCGTCGCGTCGCCCGCTCTATTGGCAAATATTTGTGAACTTCTTTTCTTCGTTTTTTTTTTTTGTGCGTTGCTTTGCTCTATTTGGTCAAAACTGAAGCACCGCACCGAGAGGTACGGTGCGCGAACGCGAAAGAAGGGACGAAGCCGCAACTTGAGGTTGGTCTTATAAAAACCGATGGTGTCGCCCCGATTCGGCATCAGTCTCCACTCGAGTGGCATTCACAAGCAATCAGCAAGTCAATCAATAAGCAGTCAACCGCAAATATGGCATTCAAGTTCATTGTTCTGTGGACATTGTTCGCTGCGGCCAGCGCTGGCACCCTTGTCGACCCAGTCGCTCAGTACGGTCGGACGCAATACGTTAATCCCTCGGCGGACGCAATCGGGACGACGCAACAAAACGTGGTGCGCTCGTACGACGGCACCGTGTCGCAGTACTCGAAGGTTGTTGAGACTCCTTACTCGAGTGTGCACAAGGAAGACACCCGCATCACCAACAATGGGTACAGCAAGCCTGTGGAGTATCCCGCTCAGGTCTACTCGGCGCCGGCCTACTTAGCTCCGGCCTACTCAGCTCCAGCCTACTCGTCGCCGGTGTACTCAGCCCCCACCTACTCTTCTCCGGTGTACACGTCTTACTCAGGTCCATCGTACAGCAGGAGCCTGTCGTACAATGTGCCCGCGGAATACTCCCAAATATCCGGTCCCACACCGGCCTCGTACGAGCAGGAGCCAACAACAACACCAACAAGCAGAGCTGAGGAGACCACCACAACAACCGAGGCGTCCACCACGGAATCAGCCACCAATGCAGTTGAGGACATCGAGGAGGCATCTCCCGCACCGAAGTCAGCCGAGCCTGAGCAAGAGAAGCCAACGGAAGGGTACAAGTACGACTCTCGCTCCGGCTACAGATACGACGTCCCCAAGTCGGGCGTTCCTTCCATCCTCAAGTACTCCGCCCCGGCACAGACCTCAGTGAAGTCGTCGCCTGCCTTCGTCAAGTACTCAGGCCCATCATCCGCGGTCTACACGCAATACAGCGCCGCTGTCCCAACTCCATCTCCATACACCAAGTACGGAGCCCCAATCGTGGTACAGGCCAGATACGAGGTCCCTACTCCTGCCCCAGCGGCCTACACCAAGTATGGAGCCCCAATCGTTGTCCAGGCTAAGTACCAGGTCCCAACTCCCGCTCCGATCACTTACACCAAATACGGCGTGCCTTCAGTACTCCAGACCAGGTACGAGGCCCCAGCTCCAGTGTCCTACGCCCAATACGAAGCTCCAACCTACACCAAGTACAGCGCCCCACAGTCAACGCTCGTCAAGTACGTCACCCCCGCACCAGCTGTCTACACCAAGTACGGCGCCCCAGAGCCAAAACTTCTGCAATACGGAGCCCCAGCAATCAGCTACGGTGCTCCCACTGCCTACACAAGCTATGGTGCTCCAGCTCAAGCTATCAGGACCGAGTATGGTGCTCCAGCTCAGGCTGTCAGGAGCGATTATGGCGCTCCAGCTGTCAGCACCAACTACGGCGCTCCAGCTCAAGCTCTCAGCACCGAGTACGGCGCTCCAGCGCAGGCTGTCAGGAGCGAGTATGGCGCTCCAGCTCAGACTGTCAGGAGCGAGTATGGCGCTCCAGCTGTCAGCACCAACTACGGCCCTCCAGCTCAAGCTGTCAGCACCGAGTACGGCGCTCCAGCTCAGGCTGTCAGGAGCGAGTATGGCGCTCCAGCTGTCAGCACCAACTACGGCCCTCCAGCTCAAGCTGTCAGCACAGAGTACGGCGCTCCAGCTCAGGCTGTCAGGAGCGAGTATGGCGCTCCAGCTCAAACCGTCAGGAGTGAGTACGGCGCCCCAGCACCCACAGCCTACACCAAGTACGGAATTCCAGAGCAATCTGCATTCAGACTCGCAGGACCAACCCTCCCGGCTCCAACTGAAGCAGCCCCCGTAAGTGAACCCACTCCGACCGAAGAGAACCAAGAAGACAGTGTTCAGGTTGAAAACGAGTCGGAGTCTCAGCCTCAAAGTCGTTCGAATCAGGCTCCAGCCCTATACCAGGCTCCACCCCAATACCAGGCTCCAGCCCAATACCAGGCTCCAGCCCAATACCAAGCTCCAGGTCCACAGTACCTACCCGCAGAGTCAACCCGCGATCTCGGTAACGGTGGCAAGACCTCTAGCTCCCGTGTAACTTTCGAGGGATTCGGAACCAGTTACACATACTAAGCGGCGAATGGAGACGTTGGACCAAATAGTTGAATTCCTTTAGACTTGTTGTTTATTTTTAAGAGATCCCCTTTTTGTATTTGTAGATGTTTAGAAAAATTAATAAAAATGTTGACTGCAATATTCGACTTCAAAGTGTATCCATTTCACTGATTTCTTCTTTAAAATGAGGACGTGGACATCCGGCGCTAAAGGTCCATGGTTCGATCCCAGTCGCACCAACTTTCGTTTTCACGTCAACAGGTCTTTTCAGTCATACCTGGACTAGGGGCAACGATTTGAGAATATAACTGTGTCTGGCAAGACTGGCAAGACATCCTAGGCAATGCGTCATGACTTTTCACAGTGCAATCCCAATTTGGGGAACCGTGATTTATTTTAAGCATGAACTTTGCATGGGTGATTTCGAGAGAATTTCTCAGAGAACAGAATTGCATCATTAGAAAAGAGAAAATCTGCTTATTTGTAATGCCGTTTGATTGCGACGGGGATTTCTCTTTTTTTTTTTTTTATTTCTTTGGTCGTGTGTCTGTTCTTTTTTTTTCCAACACGAGGCGGTTGTTATTGTGGAAGTGAACTCAGACACCGAATAGATGGGAGAGGTCACACCTAGGCAGACATGTATGGATGCAGCCTGTTTGGAAGCTAGGCAATATAGGGGGATGAACCTAGCTACCTGTAGAGTTTTCCACTCTGACTTTGAGAGAAAAAGTGACAGAGGACGTCCACGTCGACATAGAAGAGTCCTTCAACAACTTTCAAACGGAAGCGATCTTTGAATTCTTAACCTAAGCCAATGGATTGTTACCATGCTTAGCGCTTGGTGCATTAAATTAGACAGTCGTATAATTACATTCGTCAGTAGAGGAATACCGTGTTCTAGTTATAATCTCATGCAAATCGGAACTAATGCCCTTCAGCAGAAGAGCCAGGGTACCCAACTTCCCACTCAGTTTAACGATCTACCAGCGCCAAGTACCTAAGCAACACCTTAGACTTAAGACTTAGATCACCGAGTTAAGAAAGCATGCACAGCTTTTTACGCGAAAAAGTGGGGTCTCAACCAAACTTGATCCTATGGATGTATACAGTGGTGATTAGCCCAACTCCAATGTATGGTGGCCGGCCCTTAGGAAAAAATCCAATATCAAAAAACTCAACACTACATCACACAGTGCCATCAGGCTCAGAGAGTTTAGGTGCGGGACATCAAAATCCTATGTGCTCGGAATTCCTGAACATCTCCAAAGCCTACAGAAACCATCCATTGGCTCTGGTATACTAATAATATTGGTGGCGCTACAGCCTCTAGAGGGCCAGGGCATAGCTTCTCAGCAGCCACTCGTGTTGTACGTTCTATCACGAGTGGAACTGTAGGTGCCCTACAGTTTTATGCCGACTCCGAACGGCCAAGTTTGAGAAGCTTTTTCTAGACAGTTATACTCTTCTTTCTCGAAAGAGGTGGGGCCGTGAAAAGTATTTTTTGTCGTACCAGAAATCGAACCTAGACAGGTAGGTCTAAGTGCGTAGGAGTCGCCGCACATACTCACAATGCCACTGGCCACCACTGGTGTATATGGAAACAAATTTAATATACAAGGTGGCGCAAGATGAATTAATTAATTATGGCATTACAGTTCGGGGTGGATCTAGGCCTCAACCAACAAGCCCCTCCAACTAGTACACTCTCTGGCAGTTGCGCACGCCAAGTTGGTTGAGGTGCTTCTCTACCTGGGGCGCTACCTTAGACGCGGCCGTACTCTGTTGCGTTGTCCACAGGATCCGAGTCGACGAGTCTTCGGCCCGGAGCTAAGATGTCCATATCTACGCTCTACACGACCCATCCACCTTAGGCATTCCATCCGTAAACGCTTGGCTGGGCTCATGTTGCTGTACATCGCATACAATTCGAGCTGAATCTTCTAATTCAAATACCGTCAACGCATACCAAACATTGAACGCAGAACTTTCCTCCAGTAGACCAAGGACGCCTTCATCCGCTTTTGAGATTGTCCATACCTCTGCCCCGTGCAGCAGGTCAGCCTCTTATAATAAGTTAGCTTGGTCCTTCGAGAGAAGGTTCTAGAATTCAATTACATCTTGAGCCAATAGAAATAGTGGTTGGCAAGAGTTACTCTGCGTTTGATCTCGGTACTGATGTTGTTCGCACTGTTTCCTGCGGAATCGAGGTAGACGAAGTCCTTAACTACCCCGGAATTATAGCTGCCCATTGTGACGCTCTGTCCAACACGTCGATGTTGTACATCCTTTCTTGAGGACAGCTTATATTTGATTAGCCGCTTCCGTCTGAATGCCAGTAAGTGCCTCATTGGCGGCTGGCTGTGTTTTGCTAATCACGTCAATGTCGTCGGCTGAAGTCTAACATTTTTTCTATGGTACAGGCTTAAATTTCGTGCCAAGGCAGAAGATTGTCACATGCCTTCATAGCCAAGCAGTCAGCCATTGCCTCTGTTACTTCATAGTTAAGACTAGCACATGAATGTCAAGCGGAGCTAGTGTCGGTAGATGGTTTGCTTAAAATCTTCTTAATTTTGGTTCGAGGTCACAATGACATTCCAGAAAACGAGGATCGCGATGAGCTGGCTATGCAGCGATCTGCGCTTCAATGTTCGCTTGCAAATGAAGTGCACATCTCACTAGACGAGCAGTCAAGGCTAGTCTGATACCAGATGGGCCAGACTGACAAGCTATGCTACATCAGGGGAAATATAGTCTGAGTCCAATCGATCCAAAACAAAAGATCTCCTTCGGCGAAATCGCCATGACATCGCTAGATTGATGCGGGTCTGTCCGATAGCAGATCATGCCGTCACATTAGGTACACACACATTATCGCAATTGCAATACCACAGCTCTGAAAGGGAGACGTGACGCCCGGTCAACACTCTGCATCGATTCCAAAGTGTGAAGGTGATGTTGTGTTGTTGGAGGGACCAGATGGGAATGATACACTACGACGATGTACCGTCAAAAGTTCATTCGTCTTAAAAGAACATTGTCAGAAAACCTACCAGAATATACGTCCGTCCATTATTACAACGCCTGTGCTCATGTTGCTACCCCGGTTGAAATCAATTTACCAAACCATGGCTGGGAAGACTTATAGCACCCAACGTATTCACCACCTGGTCCGAGCAGTCAAGGCTCACTTATAAACACCCAACATCACGGTTTCAGTGTGCAGGCAATTCATCGCACCGTGATCAAATTCGAGCGCGAGTACACCTCACTTGGACCTTAAGTCACCAACCGGACAGAGATCGGTGGGAAATGGAAAAAACATAGCTGCGCACTATTAAGCAGAATTGAAAAACAACCAGAAATGTATATTCGGCGCAGATCAGCTGAATTGTGCATCGCCAGCGAGTCAACGCGGTTGGATATGCGCCTACATTCGTACAAGATTGTGCTGACCCAAGAATTGAAGCCGGGCGACCATAGACACGTGAGAGGCGTGAGAGGCGTGACTTCGCTTATTGGAAGTAGTAAAGTTGGCCGCCGCGATCGAGTGAATCCACTGCACTGGATTATTTTCTGCGTGGCCACGTCAACTCCTTAGTCTACGCTACAAGTCAACAATTTGGACGAGCTCGTTGCCGACCAACCGATGCCGGAAGAGCTAGAAGGCAAGAATGTAAACCTAACGATGATATTCTTCGAGAGCATTTATCCTTGTTGGAATGCGGTTTTGTCCACCGTGATAGAACCGGCGCATGGTCATATGATTTGCCAAGGGGCTGGGGAGGCAGGGGAAACAAAATCTGAACGAGACTAAGGGCCAGACTTCAACTCAAATGATTACCTTCCGACGATGACTCGAGCACAAACAAATACAAACACAGAAGATGAATTAAGTTCACTTAACCCCCTCAGATCCGCAGTACCTTCACCTTGAACTCATCGGAAGACGTCAAATATGTGCCGACGACAAACAACACCGCATTTGTTCACGATCACTGAAGATCCATCAATATTGACATCGCCCCGCAGTCACCCATCATCGAGCCCGATCATCTTCAAAGATACATCCCATCGGCTGACTCACGTCACATTCTATGCCCCCGCGAGCGTGGCTCCAGTTACGTGAGCTGTGTGCTGACGCACAAATATTGTCAAACCCTTGACAAAGCTCTCGATGCCAACTTGTCGAATCGAACAAGTATCTCTTGCGCTGCTCTCGAGCAGCACCCCGCCCAGCATCTTGGAAATCTGGCCACAATTAATTAACCAAATTCGCAATTGCTGTTAATTGAATAACACGCGAGCGAGTTAATGGCCCACTTCGGGCGGCGGCCACCGCGAGGGCCTAGGCAATGGGCTTTGGAAACCACACAAAAAAATGACGCGTGTGTAATCGAACGAAAGCCGGTTTAACCATGAAGTGTGCCTCTAGAGTCTAGAGGCACACATGAGAAAGCAATCAATCGCTTGGAGAGACCACACCCGGCATCGGTCGTCACAATTCGTCTCACATTACCCACCCGACCCGTGTCTTGGCCGTTCTTGGGCCTCTTTTCGGATGTTTGCCCACTCGTCTGTTGGCAATTTGGTTCGGAATAGGCGAGGCGTGTTCGGTTTGTGGTGCAATCACATAATGGCGCGCGAATTTGTTAAGTTGCAGACCGCGCGGCTGGATAATGGCTTAACACCTCGAGACGGATTGTGGCTGGACCCTGAGGCGGATAACTGTTTGTGGAGCGAGAGGACTTGGACTCTGAGTCGGCGCTGGGGCCTCGCACCAATGTCAATGGCGAACAAATGAAACTGAAGCCGAAATGGTTTATCGCGATTAGCGCGGAGTGCTGGTTTGATTGATTGAATCAGAGTGCTGTCTGTGGAGTGAAATGGCTTCAGATTGTATCGGAATTGTTTTCTAATGCTGACTGGTGTAGGTGGTAGTTCAGTTCTTTTAAATGCGAGGTGGCTCTCGGGCGGCTGGCTGGACTATTTGGTATGACTCAGTGGGACTAGCCTGCGGAATGGATGCTTGGTTGATGGGAATCGAAAGTGGACTCGGATGGCGAATTAGTTCATTGCAAGTGCAAATGCCATTCGTGGAGCTCACCGCCTATGCTGACGACGTATTAGTAGTTACTGGAGGCAGTACCACCCGACAATTAGTGAGCTAATGCAGGGTGACCAGATAAGAACGATAGGACAGGAAATCTAAATAAAACAACAATGATGTGAGGCCAAAAATTGACTCTGGCTTTATTCTGAAGCAGCAATTTTAGCATTATGTATGGAAAAAACTTACCATTCAAATGGCCAGTGCGGCATCGTTGGCAGTGCATCAAGTGGTAGATCCATTTTTTTATGATTCGGTTCACTATACGCGACGATATTCCGGCAATAGCGCCTCGATTGTTGCCCTTGAGCTCGTCCAAAGTGTTTGGCTTGTTGACGTACACTAAGGACTTAACGCGTACCTAGAGAAATTAAACGGATCGTATCAAGCCACATGATCGCGGCGGCCAATTGATGAACGAGATAACGAACATAATTACATGTAGCGCCGTCTTATTGGGATATCAGCTCGGATAAATCAATGATGAGGTCTTGAGACTACCGATACTAGGGATATTTGAATGCAACTTTGTCTCCTTCCTGATTTCGAAAGAAATTAGGCCTGATGATGACACCATGCCATACTTACTTACTTAAGGTGGCGCTACAGTCCGAGGTGGACCTGGGCCTCAACCGAAAAGCGTCTCCAGCCAACTCGATCTTTAGCTAGCTGTCTCCAGTTTCGCACGCATAGTTGGTTGAGGTCCCTTTCCACTTGCGTGCGCCACCTGAGTCGCGGTCTTCCTCTACTGCGCCGTCCCTCGGGGGTGGATTCGATCCGCTCTACATGACCTATCCATCTGGCTAAGTCGATGTCGCTAAACAACCCGTATAGTTCGTCATTATATCTCCTCCTCCACTCACCATCTATGCAGACGGGACCGAAAGTCACACGAAGAATTTTCCTCTCGAAGCAACCAAGAGCAGCTTCATCCGCTTTTGGCAAAATCCATGCCTCCACGCCATATAACAGGACTGGGACGATTAATATCTTGTAAAGCGTTACCTTGGTTGTTCGAGAGAGGGCCTTGTTTACCAATTGCTTTCTTAGCCCAAAGAAGCAGCGATTGGCAAGAGTTATTCTTCGTTTGATTTCAGCGCTGGTGCCATTGTCTGAATTGATAGCGGTGCCTAGGTAGACAAAGTTTTTGACTACCTCAAAGTTATATCTGTCTGCTGTGAGGTTCTGACCGAGACGTCGGTGTTGGGTGTCATTTCTCGTTGACAGCATATACTTGGTCTTACCCTCGTTTACCGCTAAACCCATCTTCGCGGCCTCCGTTGCAATACCCACAAAAGCGCCATTGACATCACGCTGCGTTCTTCCAATAATGTCAATATCGTCGGCATATGCGAGTAGTTGGACGGACTTCTGAAAGATTGTTCCTCTGGTGTTGGCGTTAGAGTTTTGAACAATTCTTTCAAGAACGATGTTCAAAAAGTCGCATGACAGCGCGTCGCCTTGTCTGAATCCTTTTTTGACATCAAAGGTCTCGGTTAGGTCTTTACCGACCTTGATGGAGCAGCGTGCATTCTCCATCGTCATCCTACACAAACGGACGAGTTTGGTAGGGATGCCAAAACTAGACATTGCTCTGTATAGCTCGTCTCTATAGATGCTATCATACGCGGCCTTAAAATCGATGAAAAGGTGGTGGGTATCGATTTGTTGCTCCTGGGTTTTCTCCAAAATCTGCCGCAGTGTGAATATTTGGTCGATGGTGGATTTTCCTGTCCTAAAGCCACACTGGTATGGACCGACCAGGTTGTTGACGAATGGCTTTAGGCGTTCACACAGTATGGCAGATAAGATTTTATATGCGATACTTAGGAGACTGATGCCTCTGTAGTTGGCGCAGTTCAAAGGGTCTCCTTTTTTATGGGTCGGGCAAACAATGCTGAGGTTCCATTCATCGGGCAATATAGTTACGAAGTAACACCATGCCATAAACCACATCAAATAATCAATCTTTGTGGATTCATTGATGAGGATTGTGTGTGCTTCAATAACGCTCCAATTTGCTTGTTGATGTAGCCGCTAAGTCAAAGATGGGGTTTGTCCGCCAAAATTAGCGATATCACGGCGTCGTCTATGGACTTCCGGCTTCAATTCTTGCGTCATCACAATATTAATCGAATATAGGCCCAAATCCAACCACGAAATAATCCGGGTAGTCCCTCCGGCGGTACCCAGTTTAGCTGATATCCGTAAATCGACATTTCTGTGTCTTCTTCGATACTGACCGCCATGACGACCATGTTTTTATCATTTCTCATCAATCTCTGTCTGGTTGGGGGGCTTAAGGTCCAAGAGAGAGTACTCATGCTTAAACTTGTCCCTACACACTGCAGTCATGATGACGACCGAACTTACGACGGAATTCACGGATTTACAACCGAACCAGAAGTTCGATAATAATTTTTATTAACTTGCGGGCTTTCGACAAGCGTGGGACAATTCCTGATGAAATGGTAAGGCTTCCTGAATATCTTACCAGCTGGATTTCATTGGTAACTCTGACGCATGCGGAAACATAACAATTGGTAAAATTGTCATTACTCTCCGGTCAGCCTTTATTTCGTCTGGTTTCACACTTCGACTGGCGATGACATGGACGCACCGACGAAACGAAACAAACAACATCAGTAGAGATGGGAAAAAGGAATTATTCTTGTCATCGGAGCTTCCTTAAGCTCAAAACTAAACGACCCTGTTAACAAAGCTAGCTCCAATCAAAGGCTTTGGGTCAGGCCTCGTCAAAAGCATGTACGACTTCGTTGGCACTGGGTTTGTTTGCGACACTACTCCTGGAAGTAAGATCTGTCGCTTCTTCTTCCTTGTATGGCGCTACACTCCTGTGTGGACGTGGGTCTTAAGTCTTAAGCAACAGGGCTCTCTAGTATTAGCCAGCTTTCTCTGCGGCGTTGTCACTGTCATGAAATCGCTTTTCTTCGCGCGACAACAGGTCTGTCCACCTTAGTCGTTGAAACCGAGCAACAAAGCAACAGGGGACCAAATAAATTTGTTGCGTATGAGTTGAAAGGGATATTAACCAACCTTAAGTGTAGCGCTGCAGTCAGCATGACAAAATACCGCGCTGACTTCCGAAACATGTTGCTGAAAGCACTGCCCTGCCTATCTGTACAGCGACACTCGACGAAGATGAGAAGAACATGTTGCATGGTAGATCGATGCGTTGTACACAAGCAATTCATCGCATTAACTCCTCATGCCATCCAGCAACCAACCAACGCTTCCCATTCCCGTGCAACCTCCTGCTCAACCTCACATCACCAACAAAGGAAAAAATAATTGCATTCCATTTCGAATGAAAGCTGAAAAGTATCCGCCCCCATCGCCATTGCCGAGCGCTGTAATGGCCCATAAGACGGGGCAAGACAAAATCCTTCAAATGTCAGGACGTACTTATAAAAATCATATCAGCCCTCATTCCGTCTGCAATTGCGGGCCTAATTGAGTTTCGATTGCAATTTTCCGCTCGTCCATCCATCCAGCACACACTCTCACACATCACGTGGTCGTGGCGGCCGCGATGATTGAGTTCGGAAAATGGCACACCCACCTTCGGCCCGTCCAATTGAGCAATCCCCGCCGACATACAACAACGACGCTAAATCGAATCAATGTTTCATCTTCGAAATCGAATCGTGTCATGCCGATTGGAACGCGATTCAAACGAAAATTGCTTCATTCACTTGAGTCCCGAGAGGACGAGGGATAAGGACTCACCGTGCCGCCCCCGGGGTCATGACAGGCTTCAATAGAAAATTCATAGAATTATTAAGGTCGCTTCCGGTAATTACGACTCGGATTCGTTACGTTTATTCGTACAAAAAAATAGTCAAAACTTAACAGTTAACAAGGATGTGTGGAGGACTTAGTAGCCGTAGTGGACGCCGAGTCCCTCGAAGGTGACGTGGGCAACAGCGGAGGCTGGGGAATAGCTGATGGCCTTGCTGGAGTAGGCCGACACACTGGGGTCGACGTAGGCGCTGCTGGCATGCTGGGCATAGACCGCTTGGGCTGGAGCTGAGGAGTAGACAGTTGGGGCGGCGTGTGCGTACACAGCTGGGGCGGCTTGAGAGTAGATGGCTTGTGGAGCGGCGTACTTGACAACTGGAGCTGCCTGAGCGTAGACGGCTTGTGGGGCGGCATAGGAGAGGGTCTTCACAACTGGAGCTGGAGCGGCATGGGCGTACACGGCTGGAGCGGCATGAGCGTACACAGTTGGGGCGGCATGAGCGTAGACGGCCTGTGGAGCGGCATACGTCAGGGTCTTGGCGATCGCTGGAGTGTACACGTTGTTGTTGATGCGGGTGTCAGTTTTGCGGACGCTGGAGTATGGGGTGTCGACGGCCTTCGAGTACTGGGACACGGTGCCGGCATACGAACGAACCACATTCTGCTGGGTCGAGCCAATGGCATCCACTGACGGATTGGCAATAGCCAGCGGAGACGAGTAGACAACTGGGGCCAGGCCAGCGTTGGCAACAGCCAAGACGGCGCAGAGTACAACGAATTTAAATGCCATTGCTGGAGTTGAGGTGATGAAGTTGCTGCTGGCTTGTGGATAGACTGGAGCAGTGGACACTGTGGAACTGATACCGAAATCCAGATCCAATGACTTATTTATACGATTGACTTCGCGGCTGGTGTGACCTCTGCTCTGCTGTCTGCACTCCCTCGTCGCCACCGCAGTGCGCGTATCCCCACGGAGTCGGGAGGCCAAAAAGCACACACAAGTTGGCATTTCACCTTTCCCTTCATTCATTCATGTCAGTGATAGTGCGGCGCGCTCATGGCTAAAACCGTCCCACCATCGCCGCCGCCACAGCGGTGGGGCATACCGATCTTTTGAAAGCCACGACTGCGCTGTTTTTCTTCTCGTGAATGAATCCTGCTCGCGATGTGACATAATTACCGGCCAACAGATGCGGCCGATAGCTGCTCGTGTGTAACTGACAATTAGTGTGGCTTATGTAAATCGAAGCCACATTAGCCGCGGGCAGACACAGATCGCTAGATTTGAAGTACTTTGTTTGGACAATAGCTTTAGGTGAACAGGGCGAGAGAGAGAGTGTGGAGCAGGCAGTTGAAGACACGCCCGGTGGTAGCTTGTGGTGCCTTCAGGCGAGATTTGCCACGGCTCAATTGAATTTTGCATGGTTACGGAGTTACGAGTGTCAAACGATATGGAAATCCTTAGATTGACGGAATGTGAAAAGCAATGGAAACTAAATATGGGTATTGTTGAAAATGCAAGCTGACTCAACGACGTCACTTGGAGCACTTTGAGTTGAAGACAAACCTTCTTTTAAGTCCGTTTGACCGCTGCTGGGAGCATGAATTGTCTGTGTTCAAGGCAGGTGCCAGACAATGACCATATTTTGCATCAGTCTCCACGGCAAGATCAGAACAGTAGATCTGCGTGCACTTGCAAGTTGGATTTTTAGACATAAGCACTTGGCAGTAATTTGAAGGTAATCACGGTATCTGTGATGCGGTAAAGATAGTAAGGAGTAAGGGGACACAAATGTCTAATGGTCCGTGCCAAGTCGGCTTAAACGCTGGCTCAAGTGATGTTCAAGTCGACGATGCGCAAAAATAACTCATTTCGTCGCTGGCTGTGTAAACAGATGTCAATTTGCAACTTTTCAGTCTGCAGTCCAGATGCGATCTTAGTGATCTCAGTGATCGGCCCGATCCCTTAATTGACGCCATTCTGATGCCTTTGATGGTCTGTAGAATTTTGTCATGCTTTATGTTGTCAATTTGGTAGCAACAGTGGATGGTAAGGAAGTTTGGCTGCATGGGTTCTTAAATAACCGCATCGGCAGGTAATGCGTACGATTCGGCTGACCTATGCTCTATTCCAGACAAACTGGTCAAATGCGTGGTTCATCTTTTCCGTGAGTCCGTGAGTCACAGTCATTTATTGGCAAACTTTTTTGAATTACTTCTCTGGAGCCGACTTGCGGACAAACGCTTGACAATTGTTCCCTTCCCTAGCTCGAGCAGTATGTAAATATTGACTGGTCCACGGAGGACTTAGGTCTAGTTTCTAAAGCCACCGCTCGTACAGTCATGTGATTCCTCCCACTTGCGAAGGTTTGAGGCCGACTTCGAATGATAAATATTGAGGAGGTTTGGCTGGGCTGACATTTTCAGGCACCCAGTGTAGACGTTCATGCACTTTACCACTGCGTAACGACGACCACTGGTTTGGTCATTAAGTTTGGTTTCAACTCACGCTCTGGCCAATATAGGCCCTATATATAGCTGGCTTATGCTAATCCGATTTAGTTCGCTGAAGATATTAAAAAAAATAGCTCCCATGAGTGTGAGTGCCTACGACTAGCCAGAGCTGGACTGAACGAGCAGATCAGGTGTGCTCTCTACATTTTCTTCATCTAAGCAGCTTCTACAGAAATGGCTTGGTCATGCAAGCGTCAAGTGTCACCAATGTTATCTTACTCGAGTAGAGTCATTCTTGACATAAACTGGGTGAAGTGTAGCGTTGCCGTGCTTAAAAAAGAAATAACTTCGATTTGAGGCAAAAATAAGTCAGTCACCATGGCTCACTAATGCCGAAGCGGTGGCACTAGGATCATTTAGAAAAAAATGTTTGACACCAATGATACCACAAGCCCATAAGCACGAATTTCACTGATCGTGTATGCAGATGCGTAAGACAGCTTGTTCTTGATGACTGGAATCAGCGTGCCCAGGACCGTCATCGATGGAAGACAGCTATTGCTCAGGCTCAGACCCTTAATGGGTCGTCGGCCTGAAAAGAAAGTAAGTACATATACAGATGATTGCATTTTGAGTTTTTTTTTTTTGTTCACCGACTCATTTTCGGTTACCGGGGTACAAAGGAAAATGGGCCTCATCACTCTTAACCACTTCGATGTTCTCAATTCTTGCATAAGCTTGTATGCTGTGCAAAGTAAGTTCTGGATAGTCCCTCGAATCGTCCATAAACTCATATTCTCTCTAGTTCTCTCTAGCCAAGCTAGCCAAGCCAAGCACAAGTTGAAGATTTCTCATCAAGACGATAAATTTGATCACATTTACTGTAAGCATTATGAGGTTGTCGAATTGGCTATAGATTCTCCATAGGACTGCACTCCAAGGCGGATCTGAGCTTGATAATAGTGAGCTGGCAAGAGCATTCCACATACGTCTAGTACGACTGAATTCCATTTCTACACGCTAAGCTAGTCTAAGCTACCACTCTGCGATTGCCCATGGTGTCAAGGTTGGACATCAACATGTTTAGAATACGGTCGCCTCTCTCTAAGTCGAATTTTCACGGGATATCAAAATTAGTTCGAGTTAAAGGGAAGCGAGGTCCAACCTTGACACCATATTTAATAGGAGAGTGGTAGCTTACACTAGCTTAACGTGTAGAAATCGAATTCAGTCGTACTAGACGTACGGAGAGTAGTATCTTAGACTAGCTTAGCGATTTACGGAGAATCCATTGTATGCTGACGATTCAACACTACGGTCGAATACTCGGATCGTGACTCCTGAGCCAAGGAACGAATATGAAAATCTTAGAGTATTGTCATCAGCGAAGGAGTGAAAGTGATCAGAACAAGCAGGCAGGAGAACGTTTAGGAAAATGAGAACGAGTATAGGAGGCAGACCACAATCTAGGAGAGCACCATCATTCATTTGACTTTTGAAAAATGTTCCAGGTGTTCCAGTGATAGTGTGCCTCTAATGCATCACGTCCATAGGAAGAGTCCAATTCACTTTTTTGTGCAATTTGACTGACGCATCGCAAATAACAAGTCTTCTGGTTGTAGAGCAAAATGAACTCAGGAAATCGGACACACTCTTGAGAGACTCACAAACCAGCTCTGGTTCAGTTCAGACTCTTAACACTCTTAATCGACTGTTGGCACACTCCAAAGATGAATGGTTCGTTTTGTTGAAGAGTCATCACAGCCCTCTCCTCCACGGGGACTCATAATTTATGAGACAACCCCTCAATTACTTCGTTCCGCAAAAAAACAAAACAATTCAGAAGCTTTCATGCGCCTCCTCGCCCTGTCACCTGTCAACAATGATATATCCTCCATCCGCCACAAAAAAGAGAGAAAAAAACAAAGAAACCGCAAAACTTTTCAAAACGAATCTCAAGTAAATCAAAAGCGAAGGAGTTTTCGTTCATTTTCTTTTGTTTTCGTTTCGCCCAGTCCACCCCGTCGCAGGAGGAACCACACCCACTCGTTCGATATGTGTCGTCATAAATTCAAAAATCACTACTCCATACGCATTAAGACTGAAGGATACAAGTTCGGTTACTTTTCAAAAAGAAGTGGATTCTTCCATTAAATTGCGCGCGTATTGAGGCGTGAAACATGCCAAACTGAATAATTTTTTGGGTGAGTTGAGCCGAGTTGAGCCCGGACCGCGACCCCGCGGCTCGGTAAACTTTCCGAAAAACAAAAAAATGGAAAAACTTTTGCTTCTTCGGATTGCGGGAGATTTACTTTTTTTTTTTTTTTGCTGCTATTCGGCGCTTCTTCTCACCCGGGGTCCTTCTATTTTCATTCGGTCTGTCCGGGGGTTGATGAATATTTATTCGTGTTCCTCTTGAATTCGCTTCTGTTCTGACGTTGTTTTTTTTCCAAAACTGAAGAGGAGTTCTGTTCTGTTCTTTGGATGGGGCGGAGAATACTTAGCAAATTGATATTAATTTGCGCCGAGGGTGAGCGCAACGTACGTCATGGACAATGGGGAGAAGTTGTGACTGGGACAGGGAATGGGGCGAGGAGGGGGCTGTAATTGAAATAATCATGCTCGGGTGTCAGAGTTTGTCACACTAAGTGAAAAATGAACAGAAGACCGGCGGACTGAGGCTGCAAACATTTCAGAACTCATCAGGGACCAGGAGATTTTCGCGGTGTTGACTGTCAGTGTGTTTAGATCCACCATCCACTGGCAGGTGCATCCTCTCTGCAACAAGGTCAAAGTAGACAAGATTGAAGTGCAGCCGCTTGACAACAGCCATCGAACGACTCGCAACGTGAATCGGCATGGCAACAGACCACCAACAAGACTTCACCTCTAATCGCCTCGTACCTTACGGAAACTCATTAACCATCGAAACATCAGTATTTACTTCGTACCTGTTTGCCGTGCAACAAGAACTGCAAAAGGGACTACTTTCACAGAACCCCAGAGACCCACTGACCGTCAAACTAATGACTCAACATCCATCCAGCCGCCAACGACGCTGCCGTTGCCGACACCGCCACCGTCATGGAAACAAGTGCCTTCCAAAAATCATCCAAGATGATTCCTCATTGGACGGCAGTGCAGGACAAGCCAAGAAAAAAACCAAAAAAAAAGAAAACACAAACAACCTCGAAACCAGTTGACCCAGAACCATCGGATCGGTGTGAACAAACGATGCCGACAGAAAGGAACTGACCTTGGCGAAGCTCGGCCACGCTCATCAGCAACCAGTTCCACTGACCGATATTCGTCTCTGAAAATGTTTTTGCTTTCCTTTGCGCTCGTTCGCGCGGTTCTCCTTCGAGATCGGTTTTTCTTTCTTTTCATTCACCTGCGTGTGGTAATGCCAGCTCCAAAGATCTTAGTTACAGATCCCCGCCTTCCCCCTCCTCCACCACTGTCCACGGTAATTCGTTCGAAAGTGGCAAGGCGGCGATCAATCAAGATGCTGGCGTGGATAAAGAAGTCCCCATCGCCCCACGCACACTCGGCCAGACATCGGTTCAGAATCAGAGCACCACCACCACCGCGAAGTGGGCGACCGGAGGGGACCATGTGCGGTGAGAGAGAGCGTGAGACCGAGAGGGAGAGGGATACAAAAACTGGTAATTGAAATCGAAAGTAACTTCGCGCAGACGCAATTAATGGTCAAGAGCGCCGAAAGTGGATTGCCCGAGTGAAGGAGTCAGCAGGAGCCGGCCAACACAATGGGTTCACGTATAAAAACGCTCCCAACTGCCCCAATCGGTATCAGTTCCATTTGCACAGTTCACAGCAACAGCACCCATTCCCCAACACACCAGCACCAACAATGGCATTCAAATTCGTTGTACTCTGCGCCGTCTTGGCTGTTGCCAACGCTGGCCTGGCCCCAGTTGTCTACTCGTCTCCGCTGGCTATTGCCAATCCGTCAGTGGATGCCATTGGCTCGACCCAGCAGAATGTGGTTCGTTCGTATGCCGGCACCGTGTCCCAGTACTCGAAGGCCGTCGACACTCCATACTCCAGCGTCCGCAAGACTGACACCCGCATCAACAACAACGTGTACACTCCAGCGATCGCCAAGACCCTGACGTATGCCGCTCCACAGGCCGTCTACGCTCATGCCGCCCCAACTGTGTACGCTCATGCCGCTCCAGCCGTGTACGCCCATGCAGCTCCAGCTCCAGTTGTGAAGACCCTCTCCTATGCCGCCCCAGCTCAGGTTGTTAAATACGCCGCTCCACAAGCCGTCTACGCTCATGCCGCTCCAACTGTCTACTCTCAAGCCGCTCCAGCTGTCTACGCACAGCCCGCTGCCCATGCCATTGCCTACTCCCCGGCAGCCACAGTTGCCCATGTCACCTTCGACGGTTTCGGCACCCACTACGGGTACTAGATAGACACTAGGTGTTGCCTAAGTTGGCTCCGTTGTCCTTGTTGAATTTTGTTTATGAATAACAATAAAAATTAATTTTTTACCGATTTGTTTGTGATTTGATTTAGATGAAGGGAATGGGTGTCTATTCACGCTTTTGTAGTTCCCTTTCAAGCGATTCAATGGTTGCCTATTCCTGACTGTTGCCTCGGCAGTGTGCTGCTTGAGAACGCTGTCTTCGTCCAGTGGGATAAATTTGTGTGGGAGATTAACTTAAGCGTCTTATGACGCTGCGGCAAGTTGTTGCACGATCACATATCCGCTGGTGCTTCTTATGGAGGACCACTGTTATGTTACCACGCATATAAGTGCTGTTGAGCATGTTGTCTACTTGGACGAACTAGTAGTGGCATCGAATTGTATTACATAGTAATATAGTTGGCGCTACATTCCCCGGATGTTCCGGAACCCGGAATTGGTTCTAACTTCTACAGCAACCACTCGTGATATGCGAGCTATTGTTCTCTCACGAGTGCAAGGGACTAACTCCAAGTTTGAGAAGATTTTTCTAAACAGGCCTACTCTCTAAGCATTGTCAGTGGCTCGAAAGACGTGGAGCCGCGGATAATGAAAGTTGCCCGTTTCGGAATTGATCCCACATCCCTTAGCATTTTCGAGACACACATTGCTATGGTCACCTGTAGTATGTAAGATGTGTAATTGAAAAGTGGCCGCCAAGTTGAGGTTAATATTGAAATGCTTAGTAGAGTCAAACGTGATTATTTAAGTGCGACACGCATGACCCGCGACCTGCGATTGCGTATTTTCAGAAATAAGCAATTTTAACAAAGTGAAAGAAAAGTGTGGCTGGGTGCTGTGGGAATCGGGTAGGCACTGACTGGCGTCAACCTGGCGATGCCCAGTGTTGTAACTTTTTCTACACACCAATTGTGCTTATTTTACCTCCAAGTGGTAGCCATCGGGTACTGGTTGTAGTTCACCCGAGCTCAACTTGCCAAACTTATAAGTGTGACCTCTTGTCCTAGGGGTTACAAAAAAGGAACTGGCCCTCCAGGTTGGGCGTTCTGCCGTCGGGGTAACTGCCCGGCCACACAAAAAATTGCTAGTTACGAAGCAACAACAAGCCTCGGAAACGGATGATTTTACTGATGACGACCCCTGCAAACTATATACGGACAACGATCTTCGGATTTGTACGTGGAATGTAAGGTCCCTTTATAGGCCACGTGCAGCCGAACAACTAGCGGAAGCCCTAGACTGCTGCAAAGCAGATATAACCGCCATCCAAGAAGTGCGATGGGATGGACCGGGCAAAAGAAGGATGAAAAACTGTGATATATACTACGGTGATTGCTACAAACAACAAAAACAGCGCCTATTTGGATGTGGATTTGTCGTTAGAGGCAGACTTAGGCAAGAAGTTCTATCGTTCAGGTCCGTGAACGAGCGCCTCACGACAATTCGCATCCAGGCTAAATTTGCCAACATAAGCCTTATATGCGCACGTGCCCCCACAGAGGAGAAAGACGATGACACCAAAGACAGGTTCTATGAGCTCCTGAACAAAACGTATGAGCAATGCCCTAGCTACGACTTTAAAATTGTCCTTGGCGATTTTAACGCAAAGCTAGGAAGAGAGAACATCTTTGGTAGTACGGTCGGAAAGCACAGCCTACACGATTTTGCTGCGGGGCGAAATGTTGTAGTAGCCAGTACAAGATTCCCACATCTCGATATTCACAAAGGAACATGGCGATCTCCTGATCAATCAACCGTCAATCAGATTGACCATATTGCGATAGACGCAAGGCACTCCTCCAGTATTATAGATGTCCGAACGTTCCGAGGCGCCAACATTGATTCGGACCACCACCTTGTTGTAGCCAAGGTAAGGCTGCGGATATGCCGAACAGCGCCAAGACACAGAAATACTGTGAGGAAGTTCAACGTCAGCCGGCTACAATCGCAAGAGATTGCCAAATCCTTTTCCGATCTTGTCTCCCTTAACCTCTTAAGAAATCCTACGCCGCCAACATCAAGTATTGAAGACCAGTGGCAGCAGTGCCAAAAAGCCATCAGAGATCCCGCCTCTGATGTGCTGGGTTTCAATCCGCCACCACAACGAAACCCCTGGTTTGACAACTAGTGACGGCAGGCGAATGCAGCCAAGCAAGAAGCATACAAAGCGGCACTGCAAAGAAGGACAAGAGCTGCTCGGGAGCTCTACGAGCAGAAGAGGAGAGACGAACACCGGCTTCTCAGGAGAAAAAAGAAGGAGCATGAGAAGCGCGCGATCGGCAGAATAGAGGGATATTACTGCAGGAATGAGGTGAGGAAGTTTTACCAAAGGGTAAAGTTAACCAGTCAAGGTTATAAAGTCCGAACCGAAGCCTGTAAGGATGATCAAGGGAACATCGTAGTAGAGTCACAGTCGATCCTGAGGATATGGAAAAACCATTTCTGCAGACTGTATAACGGCGACGAAGAACCAAATCCCGCTGTCAGGCAGAACGAACCATTCAACCCCAATGAAAGGGACGACGAAGATCAACAATTCCGTCCACCCGACCCGGATGAAGTGAGGATTGCCATATCTAAACTGAAATCCAACAAGGCTGCGGGAGCTGACGGCCTACCCGCCGAGATTTTTAAAGCCGCAGGCGATTATTTGGTAAGGAGCATGCACCAACTCATCTGTAAAATATGGTCGGAGGAAAACATGCCCGATGAATGGAACCTCAGCATTGTTTGCCCGATCCATAAAAAAGGAAACCCTTTGAACTGCGCCAACTACAGAGGCATCAGTCTCCTAAGTATCGCATATAAAATCTTATCTGCCATACTGTGTGAACGCCTAAAGCCATTCGTCAACAACCTGGTCGGTCCATACCAGTGTGGCTTTAGGACAGGAAAATCCACCATCGACCAAATATTCACACTGCGGCAGATTTTGGAGAAAACCCAGGAGCAACAAATCGATACCCACCACCTTTTCATCGATTTTAAGGCCGCGTATGATAGCATCTATAGAGACGAGCTATACAGAGCAATGTCTAGTTTTGGCATCCCTACCAAACTCGTCCGTTTGTGTAGGATGACGATGGAGAATGCACGCTGCTCCATCAAGGTTGGTAAAGACCTAACCGAGACCTTTGATGTCAAAAAAGGATTCAGACAAGGCGACGCGCTGTCATGCGACTTTTTGAACATCGTTCTTGAAAGAATTGTTCAAAACTCGAACGCCAACACCAGAGGAACAATCTTTCAGAAGTCCGTCCAACTACTCGCATATGCCGACGATATTCACATAATCGGAAGGACGCAGCGTGATGTCAATGGCGCTTTTGTGGGTATTGCAACGGAGGCCGCGAAGATGGGTTTAGCGGTAAACGAGGGTAAGACCAAGTATATGCTGTCAACGAGAAAGGACACCCAACACCGACGTCTCGGTCAGAACGTCACAGCAGACAGATATAACTTTGAGGTAGTCAAAAACTTTGTCTACCTAGGCACCGCTATCAATTCAGACAATGACACCAGCGCTGAAATCAAACGAAGAATAACTCTTGCCAATCGCTGCTTCTTTGGGCTAAGAAAGCAATTGGTAAACAAAGCCCTCTCTCGAACAACCAAGGTAACGCTTTACAAGACCTTAATCGTCCCAGTCCTGTTATATGGCGCGGAGGCATGGATTTTGCCAAAAGCGGATGAAGCTGCTCTTGGTTGCTTCGAGAGGAAAATTCTTCGTGTGATTTTCGGTTCCGTCTGCATAGATGGTGAGTGGAGGAGGAGATATAATGACGAACTATACGGGTTGTTTAGCGACATCGACTTAGCCAGATGGCTAGGTCATGTAGAGCGGATGGAAACCGATGCTCCGGCCCGAAAAGTCTTCGAATCCACCCCCGAGGGACGGCGCAGTAGAGGAAGACCGCGACTCAGGTGGCGCACGCAAGTGGAAAGGGACGTCAACCAACTATGCGTGCGAAACTGGACACAGCTAGCTAAAGATCGAGCTGGCTGGAGACGCTTGTTGGTTGAGGCCCAGGTCCACCCCGGACTGTAGCGCCACCTTAAGTAAGTAAGTAAAGAAAAGTGTACATTCACGTCTTGGTTTCCAGAGTTTGGTCAAACTGATAACGAGGTCCACAGTCCGTTCACAGTCCACAAATGCAAGACTAAAGGGCCATTCATATGAACTCACTGCGAATTGCGAACTTCGCCAACGCTGACACTTCATTCATGTAGATATGGAGTTTCTCATTCGTAGAGAACTACGGGTGGAATTTGTTCACGCTGAGTTCACGCAAACGATAGCGAATTTTTTGGTAGTGGTCATTGTGGTTGTGGATTGCGTTCGCCTCTGTGAGTATTGCGGTCTCAGCTCTACAGTTCGCCAGGAGAATGATTGATTCGCAGAGAAAGAGAGAGAGCGGAGAATTTTGACAAATGAGGACATTTAGATTAGCTTTTGTTGCCATATTTGTCGATAAAAAAACAAAACTCGATAATTCAATGCAGATCATTTGGCGTACGAAGAAGTATCTTTTTGTTTATATTTTCTAGAAAATGGTTATACCTGAAAGTTCGCGTTTGCAGTTCGTGGCTCATATGAAGGGCACTTAAAACATTCGGGAGTCGTCAAGTCGTCTGCGGGACTTGGACCACAAAATGACAATGTTTTGAGCATAGATGAATTGTTGCTTCGGTGGACGTTGCAGAGATATGCTGCGGTATTGGAAGACAACATTGTACGTGCAATAAGCGAGATACCAGCCAATAAGCTTGAAAAAGTGACCTCGGCCTCAACTAACAAGTGTCTCCAGCCAGCTCGATGTTAGCGCTAGCTGCCTCCAGTCTAGCACATATAGTTTGGTGCCTTTCCACTTATGTGAGCCACCTGAGTCGAGGTCTTCATCCAGTGCGACGTCTCTCGGGGTGGATTCGAAGATTTTCCACGCCGGAGCATTTTTTTTTTTTGTCGGAGCACTTAGATTCTTTTTTTTTTCCATCACAGAGTACACAAAACACTACGTTCTCTAAGTGTTAACTCTCAGTATCGCTTTACACAGCAGATTTTGCTGCGCGACTAAGGATCATCTACCGATTTTGCATCTCACAGATTACATCAAATAAACAGTATTAATTATAGCATAGTGCATGGATCAATTTTTTAAACTCCAATCGAGACAAGCTAAAATCAATTTCGTTGCAAAGTTCATTAAAAGTGTTTATACACCTTGTAATAGGTTAATTACAACCATAGTTGGTTCTATGCCTCTTATCATATAGTAAATTTCTCATCCGAAGAGATCTTTGGGGAGCATATATATTCATGAGAAAAAGTAAGTCTGGTGAATTTACACGGCAATTAATAATATCGCGGATGAACATGGCTGACGCTGCCTTACGCCTGAAACTTAAGGTTTGCAAGCCTATTATTTTACATCTATCGTCATATTTAGGGAGTTCTTCGAAGGAATACAATTTACGGACAGCATATCTCGTGAAATTTTTTTGTACTCTTTCGAATCTGAGTCCTTGTGTATCATATGGGGAATCCCAAATGATGGAAGAATATTCTAAATACGGTCTGACTAACGAAGAATAGATGGACTTAAGACTAGTTATATCCCGAAAATCTCTACTATTTCTTTTCAGAAAACCTAACATAGCATTAGACTTCGCAATTGTATAATCATAATGTGATGCAAAATTTAAGTTAGTATCAAAAATTACACCCAGATCTTGAACCTCTTCTAGGCGACTAAGTCTATGATCATTTATGAAATAATCATAGACAATCGGGGATGTAATTCGATATGCCGTAAAGATATTACATTTTTGAATATTCAGCTCTAGTCCATTGTGCTTGCACCATTCCACTAGTGCATGTATATCCAACTGGAAATTATTACAATCAGTTAAACTATTTATAGATAAATACAATTTAAAGTCGTCTGCGAATGTTATAATTTTACAATATTTGAAAATGTCGTGAACATCGTTTATAGACAATAGAAAGAGTAATGGCCCCATATGGCTACCTTGTGGAACGCCCGATGTAACTTTTATTACTCGAGATCTAAAACTATCGATCATTACCAATTGCTTCCTGTCCTTTAAGTAATTGGAAAACCACTCTAACATTGACGAATGGAATCCCAAAGACTTTAGTTTGTTTAAAAGCAAAGTGTGATGTACTTTATCGAAGGCTTTCGAGAAATCGGTGTAAAGTACATCAACTTGTAAAAAAATTTGTATAAATGTAGTTTGAAAATAATGATAAATTAGTTGTACAAGACCTGCCTTGCATAAAGCCATGCTGGTTATTAGAAATAATTTCTTTTACCATGAAATATAATTTTTTCTTTTACAATACTTTCAAATAACTTTGGTATCGATGAAGGCTTGGATATTGGTCGATAGTTTTCTACTTTTTGACTTAAACCGCTTTTATATATAGGCGTCAGAAAAGAATACTTCCATTCATTTAAAAATTCATTCATTTTTAGGGATTGATTAAAGATAATTCTTAGTGGACGATAAAGCGAATTCCAACTTTTTTTTAAAATACCAGCCGAGACCCCATCGGAGCCTGGGCTGTAATTTACTTTAAGATTAGTTAAGGCATTTATTACATCCTGATCCGTAAATTCCAATACACCTATATCCAGAACCTAGGGTATATTAGAGTAATGGTTCATCGTTGTCTGGACCGGAGACCCATTATAGACAGACTCAAAAAAGTTGGCAAATAGGTCACAGGTTTCAACCAAGTTTGTTGAAGTTACGTTACCAAATTCCATTATCTTGGGCAAGCCCAAGGAATTTCTTTTTGAATTAACGTAATTCCAAAATGATGCACCATTGTTCCTTACCGAAGTTTCTACGGACAAGATGTATTGTTTATATAAAAATCTATTGAAGATTCAAAACCTGTTCCATTGTATTACCAGGCAGCAACCAAAATTTGCTAAAATTGCATGGTCTTCCGAAGGAATGCTTCATGCTGACGTTTGGGAGCATGCGTTAGGCTTGTCTACATCCTGGAGAGTCATCCATCCAACCATCCATGGAAGTCTCAACACAGGTTCGAGCCCTAAACAGCGTTTACAAGATCTTCTGAAGACCTTCCGTCCGAGGCTCAATTAGACCAACGTTTTGGGTCCATTGTGGCCTTAACAACCCTGCAAAGCAGTTTTTTTTTGTCACGAACTGCTTTCCTCTCTTTTCTAGCGAGAGGTTGTTGATTCAAAGGTTGATCACAACTAAGTGCAAACAATGCATCAGTCGCGGGTGTGATTGCAAAGGGCGCAGCTCCTCAAATACCAGAAGCGAATGAGGTGCCAAATCTTACGTTTCCTACAAAAAAAAAGGCAAAACGCTGTCTAGATCTAGTTCAGACCAAGCACAGTCTCAATCAATGTAACTGGACGACATTTTGAACACAAGTTCCATTCGCAACGAAGCGAGCACTAATAAAGATTTGAACGGATTGTCCGAATTTGATGCAAAAATGGGAGAAAAGAGATGATTGCAACTACATCGCGAGATGTTGCACATGAGAGGTGTCATTGTGGACATGGCTACTTACTCTGCAAACTGGTACTCGCTCAAAATTGACAGTCTATCGGGCATGCATGGCAGTACGTCTCTGAGCACTGCTGCGTATAAGTGATAAATGCGAACGCGGCAAGGCCCATTCATGATTGCTGGTCCGATCCATTTATTCGCAATCCAAAAACATATTGTCATCTAGTCATTTCCGCGCAATCATCCGAAACGCCATTTCGCAGACCAGTTTGGCTTTAATTTGCTGTTAGCACCATTCCCTCACTGCATCCATTCGCAAAAATAAAACTCCCTTTCCTGGCTGATTCAGTCCAGGCTGCCAAATCCATTTCTACAGCACCTCATGCATGGGGTTCCAACTCGGCAGTCGGCAGCCCAGCATTAACTGGCTCAATTAAATTGTCATACACTCATCGACAAGCCAAGCCATCGTGGGGCGCTATCCGTGTGCGGAGCACGTCAAAATTCAATTACCGCGTGTCAACATATTTCACATTCGTTACAGGAACACATAAATCCGCTCTGCGCGAATCCGTCAAGCCCTCCGCAACGCCTTGTGCGACCTCCAACAGTCAACACCAATAAAATTCCAATAAATTTACTTAACTAAAGTGATACTGCACACGGAATGCCAGAGGAGAGCTGCTGATGGTGGCACCCCCTCACACTTGACACCCGACGCCGACTGTCGACTGTCGAATGTGGGAGCATATAAACATGAAAATATGGGAATCCAACAAAAAACAGCCGAACAGGAACGAAACGAATGAAACGTCACATCCACATGAAAATTTTATTAGGTATGCAAATGTGTCAACTTTATTTCCGATTCGGCAATCTGTTGCATGCACTTACTCGACTCGAAGAAGACGGGCAGACGGCTTGGGGACTGCCGCGCCGCACCGTGCTGGATGGCGGGAGGACAACCGCCACGACGTCCTTCCTCAGTCGCCGCGATGGATGTGTGCGCCACATGTGGATCGATCGGATGGCGTGGCGTCGTCACCACTCGTCGATTTATTCAGCCGAAATCAATGGCTAGCCCATTACGGTTTAAGGCAGAGGGTATCAATTATGACACATGTTGCGCTGCGCTGTGCGGAGTCACTTTTCACTTTTTACACTCCGTTGACGGGGCACGTGTGTGTGCGTGTGTGCTCCGCTCAGGAGGGAGTGCATTTTAAACAACTTTTACAGATGGGCAGGCGGCGGGGGACTTAAAGTATGCAAATCTGATGGAAAAGTTGATCCTTTGATGGATGCTGTCTATGCCCGGCATAGATTGAGTTGATTGCAGTTATTCGGTTTGAATGGCGTTGCATGTGTCGAGCCGCGTGCACGGGCATCATTCGATTTTCGACAAAAGTGGTGATTTGATGAAAGTGACAGAATTCCGTAGGGGCGACAAATTTTGTGCGAAATTAGGTTTTTTATGCGAAAATAAAGCAATCCGTTGGAATAATGTGTGGCAGGGTCATGATATGCACTAAACTCCATTTTGGCTCTCTATCCTCTGGTCTGTTGTTATATGGACCCGAAAGGAGAACGCAGGACGGTCTATTCTGGAAAGAATTCAGCGTCGCTTATAGGGTCCGGGGTGGAGGTGAAGACAACAACGAACGCGGTGTACAAACCAGTACCAGATCGGCCTTTTCGGATGAATGCCATTGTTGTTCCACTTCACAGGCCCACGACCATGGTGGGGCTGGAGCTAATATCGTGTCGTTCACGGACACGATGTATCCAGTTGTCAAGACCAAGCTGTCTTACATCCGCGATGAAGTTATCAGGAGACCAAAACTAGGAGGCACGAATTCGAAAACCATCTTAGAATCGTTGGCTGAGTTCCAAGCTTGGCCGAGCCGTTGTAGCCGACGGATTTTTGCCTTTGACATCTTGGTATAGCTCGCGCAGTTGGCTTGTTCCCCCATTCCTCGCAGATGAGTCCGACCACACAACTCCGACGTAGAATTCTTTGTTCGAAGGCACCGAGAGTCGGCTGTTCTGCTCATCGTCCAGCTTTCTTCTGAGCATGATTGTCATCCTTCGCGTGTCGACGTTTGGACTAACTGAAACAGCACCGGTTGCCAAGGGTGATTCTACGTCGGACCTCCACCAAGACGCTGTTTGTAGTAGAGGTAGACAGACTCCTTTACTATCCCCCAGGTGGTGTGTGACGAAACGATTCCTGCTCGCCTTTTACCCAGTAACCTTGGAACCAGGTCGTTCAACCAGTCCTTCAATCGCTGTAATAGTTTGTCTTTGTCAATGTCATCTGCGCAGCCCAACAGTTGAACTGAGTTGTAGAAGATAGTGACTTCTAGGTTTACAGCTGCCCGCGGCACTACCTTCTCCAGACGTGTCACTCCATGGCTGTCTGGGAATGCAACAAAACGCCGAACATGCTGAAAAAGAACTGCTGGTTAAAACTGAAGTAGGTACCAAGGCATGAAAAGTCAGATGTCCAAGTAAAAAAAGGGAGAAAGAACTCCTTTTATTTGGAATTTCCCTCTTCACGGATTAAGCAACAAAACACACACAACAATAACTGGTAAAATTATTACCGCATCCAATTCTGGAACAGTCAGGCGAGACGAACACACTCCAAAAAATGCATGATCAGCGATCGCAGAAGAACCAAGGAGGCTTTAAATCTGACCAAGCCTGACTTAAGGATACAGCTGCGCAGGAAACTGTCCAATCAAAGGAAAGAATGGGGCAAACACTCTTCAAGTGTCTGACATCAAGCAGATATAAACCACCGAACAAGAACAAACTATCAGGACATTCCATCAAGAGAAATTATCAAATTTCTCAAGGTAGCACTAAAGTCCTATACCAAGAAAAAGGACACATTAGGTCTATGGTGCTCGCAGTGATATGTGATTGCTATAGTCACTCCCCATTTTCTTCAATTCAATTTAATTCAATCTTCTCCTGAAGTAGATTAAAGAAATCACACGAAAGAGCACCTCCTTTGCCGGCGCGTATGTGGACGTTACAGACAGCTCCGAAGTCTTCGAATCAATTTGAACGGCGCATCGCTTATGTGTTACAATGGCGCGACTTAATCGGGTACATTTGCCATCGGATTACGAATTCGGTCATCGGATAGTTCCTTACGTTGTATCAATAAAACGAACGACCAATCGCTGGCTTAGACGACAATTGAAAAAAATCCCTCTCTCGAAGAACCAAGCAAACTCTATATAGTCCCTTGTTAGTCCCAGCCCTGATGTAAGGCGCAGAAGCGTGGACAATATCAAATGCGGACGAAGAGATTCTTGGTCGCTTCGAGACGAATACATATATTTGGTAACGCTTGCCCAGAAGGGGCTTGGAGGATACGATTGGACGGCGAACTCAACGAACTGTACAACGACATCGATTGACGTTGTCAAACGAATTCGAATGATTCAACTGAGACGGCTAGTAGTCAGAAGTCTTTCGAGTCCAATTCCTAGGGACGACATGGTAGAGTAAGGCCGAATCCCTTTTGTGATCGAAAGCCACTTTTACCCGTAGAAATCAACCCAAATGCGATTCCTGCTCAATTTGTCCGCTTCCCACCCTTTCACACATGTGTTTCATTTCTTTCACACGCCTGTATAGCATGCTTTCAATACCCAACATTGAGGAGGCATGAATAAAGCAATTGATAACGATGATACGAAGAATCAATCGCAATCTTCGCTAGCTACCCTTCGCACGTTTCACCTCAGATTTGCCAACAAGATTGAAGAATCGTCGACGAATTAAGCGTGTGGAAAAGCGGCCTAAAATCTCGCCTTCAATGGTGTGCCCAGCCAATCGGCTGGTTATACTAATCTGGAGGCGCCTAGCCCATGGCCGTGATAGTTGGAGTGGCATGTGGACTGAGGCGCACATCTTAGAAGAAGGAGAGATCAATCTGAAACTAGAGGTGAATCAAACTTTAGAGAGAATTAGTGGTCCATAGTCGATTTTCTGGCCAGGAAACCGCACTTGCACGTGCCAGTTAGTGCGGTGGAGACGTGAACACAGTACGCTGGATAGGATCTTGTAGGCAGGGATATACATGTGCAGTTGTTGCAAGAGGTAGGATAGCTGCAAGAGGTGTGTTCAAAGTTACGATTTGAAGTAGTCCTTTATCGACTGAAATGCAAGAAGAACTCTTGCGAAAGGTGTGTAGAGTAGAGATGAAGCAAATGACTCTCTCTTCTTAGTTACTTACTTACTTAAGGTGGCGCTACAGTCCGGGGTGGACCTGGGCCTCAACCAACAAGCGTCTCCAGCCAGCTCGATCTTTAGCTAGCTGTGTCCAGTTTCGCACGCATAGTTGGTTGACGTCCCTTTCCACTTGCGTGCGCCACCTGAGTCGCGGTCTTCCTCTACTGCGCCGTCCCTCGGGGGTGGATTCGAAGACTTTTCGGGCCGGAGCATCGGTTTCCATCCGCTCTACATGACCTAGCCATCTGGCTAAGTCGATGTCGCTAAACAACCCGTATAGTTCGTCATTATATCTCTTCCTCCACTCACCGTCTATGCAGACGGGACCGAAAATCACACGAAGAATTTTCCTCTCGAAGCAACCAAGGGCAGCTTCATCCGCTTTTGACAAAGTCCATGCCTCCGCGCCATATAGCAGGACTGGGACGATTAAGGTCTTGTAGAGCGTTATCTTGGTTGTTCGAGAGAGGGCTTTGTTTACCAATTGCTTTCTTAGCCCAAAGAAGCAGCGATTGGCAAGAGTTATTCTTCGTTTGATTTCAGCGCTGGTGTCATTGTCTGAATTGATAGCGGTGCCTAGGTAGACAAAGTTTTTGACTACCTCAAAGTTATATCTGTCTGCTGTGACGTTCTGACCGAGACGTCGGTGTTGGGTGTCCTTTCTCGTTGACAGCATATACTTGGTCTTACCCTCGTTTACCGCTAAACCCATCTTCGCGGCCTCCGTTGCAATACCCACAAAAGCTCCATTGACATCACGCTGCGTCCTTCCGATTATGTGAATATCGTCGGCATATGCGAGTAGTTGGACGGACTTCTGAAAGATTGTTCCTCTGGTGTTGGCGTTCGAGTTTTGAACAATTCTTTCAAGAACGATGTTCAAAAAGTCGCATGACACATTTTAACATCACAGGTCTCGGTTAGGTCTTTACCGACCTTGATGGAGCAGCGTGCATTCTCCATCGTCATGATACACAAACGGACGAGTTTGGTAGGGATGCCAAAACTAGACATTGCTCTGTATAGCTCGTCTCTATAGATGCTATCATACGCGGCCTTAAAATCGATGAAAAGGTGGTGGGTATCGATTTATTGCTCCTGGGTTTTCTCTAAAATCTGCCGCAGTGTGAATATTTGGTCGATGGTGGATTTTCCTGGCCTAAAGCTACACTGGTATGGACCGACCAGGTTGTTGACGAATGGCTTTAGGCGTTCACACAGTATGGCAGATAAGATTTTGTATGCGGTACTTAGGAGACTGATGCCTCTGTAGTTGGCGCAGTTCAAAGCGTCTCCTTTTTTATGGATCGGGCAAACAATGCTGAGGTTCCATTCATCGGGCATGTTTTCCTCCGACCATATTTTACAGATGAGTTGGTGCATGCTCCTTACCAAATCATCGCCTGCGGCTTTAAAAAGCTCGGCGGGTAGGCCGTCAGCTCCCGCAGCCTTGTTGGATTTCAGTTTAGATATGGCAATCCTCACTTCATCCGGGTCGAGTGGACGGAATTATTGATCTTCGTCGTCCCTTTCATTGGGGTTGAATGGTTCGTTCTGCCTGACAGCGGGATTTGGTTCTACGTCGCCGTTATATAGTCTGCAGAAATGGTTTTTCCATATCCTCAGCATCGACTGTGACTCTACTACGATGTTCCCTTGATCATCCTTACAGGCTTCGGTTCGGACTTTATAACCTTGACTGGTTAACTTTACCCTTTGGTAAAACTTCCTCACCTCATTCCTGCAGTAATATCCCTCTATTCTGCCGATCGCGCGCTTCTCATGCTCCTTATTTTTTCTCCTGAGAAGCCGGTGTTCGTCTCTCCTCTTCTGCTCGTAGAGCTCCCGAGCAGCTCTTGTCCTTCTTTGCAGTGCCGCTTTGTATGCTTCTTGCTTGGCTGCATTCGCCTGCCGACACTCGTTGTCAAACCAGGGGTTTCGTTGTGGTGGCGGATTGAAACCCAGCACATCAGAGGCGGGATCTCTGATGGCTTTTTGGCACTGCTGCCACTGGTCTTCAATACTTGATGTTGGCGGCGTAGGATTTCTTAAGAGGTTAAGGGAGACACGATCGGAAAAGGATTTGGCTATCTCTTGCGATTGTAGCCGGCTGACGTTGAACTTCCTCACAGCATTTCTTTGTCTTGGCGGTGTTCGGCATATCCGCAACCTTACCTTGGCTACAACAAGGTGGTGGTCCGAATCAATGTTGGCGCCTCGGAACGTTCGGACATCTATGATACTGGAGGAGTGCCTTGCGTCTATCGCAATATGGTCAATCTGATTGATTGGTTGATTGATCAGGAGATCGCCATGTTCCTTTGTGAATATCGAGATGTGGGAATCTTGTACTGGCTACTACAACATTTCGCCCCGCAGCAAAATCGATCAGCCTAAATCCGTTATCGGATGTGGTGTCGTGTAGGCTGTGCTTTTCGACCGTACTACCAAAGATGTTCTCTCTTCCTAGCTTTGCGTTAAAATCGCCAAGGACAATTTTAAAGTCGTAGCTAGGGCATTGCTCATACGTTTTGTTCAGGAGCTCATAGAACCTGTCTTTGGTGTCATCATTTTCTCCTCTGTGGGGGCATGTGCGCATATAAGGCTTATGTTGGCAAATTTAGCCTGGATGCGAATTGTCGTGAGGCGCTCGTTCACGGACCTGAACGATAGGGCTTCTTGCCTAAGTCTGCCTCTAACGACAAATCCACATCCAAATAGGCGCTGTTTTTGTTGTTTGTAGCAATCACTGTAGACTCTCTCTTCACGGTATTTAATTCGTTTTCCTCCACTCTATACATGTATGTCCGAATGTTAAATTTCGGCTGACGACTGTGGTACGTTCAGAAAAATCAACTAATATTGTTTGAAGTCGTTGTTCAATATTCAGAATTTTTTATTGCAAAAAAATGTTTATGGTTCGGAACCCTCTGAATGCGAGGACGGTACCCGACCGTGACCAGCTCTATATTTCTAACTTAATGCTTGAATTCTGAGGACTGCGCATGTCTGGTAGCGTGCCGTACAAAAATGTCGATCGGTTTCATAGCCTGGACTATTGATCCTAAGTTCGCTTCCAAGTACGAACAAATGCCGAATTTCAGAGACAGAGGGGCAAACAATACGTGTTTTGAGCGCTTTCTTTATTGCAACCCCAAAAAATAGTAAAAATACAGTTGGCCGACACAAACTTTGATCAGACCTCATGTCCCTTTGCATAAATTCACTCATCATGTGCAGCTTTCGTTGCTCTTCACTTTGGATCTCGAAAAGTGATGCTCTCTTTCGGCAGTCGATTCGAATTGCAAATCGCGCAACGCTGATATGATTTTCAAATTTTTCCTATCGTGAAACTCTCCAAATGAACTCATTTAACAAATATCGTTATGCAACTCGGCACGGTTCGCTTTTTCCTCCCCCGTTTGCCCTCAACTTCCCAAGCCCCTCCAAACGATGTTAGACAGAAGGGTGGTTTCTTTTTTGCTCGTTTTTATTTCAATTTCATGCAAATTACTTCCCTAACATGGCCCTGACAGACAAGTGAACACAGCCAGCAGTCGAGACCAACAAATACGGCTAAATCCGCTTCGAGTATTCTTTACAAATGCACACCAAAAGGCGGCTGGGCCAACTCCACACACTAACCACACTCGAGTGTCCAGCGAAGAGGACCATAGACACTGGAATACTAACCGACCGGCAGTCGAATGTCTGCACGGAACCAGGAAGTGCCACGAAATATCCTCCTCTACCCGCCGGCCAAACCCAGACTCGCATCGGCGATGCGACTGCGAATGCAGTTACTCAGGTATTCATTATTCATGGCTTACAGTTTTGTGCCGCGTAACTACTACCCCCCCCCCCCCCCCCCTCAACCCGTGTGCTTTGCGTCGAACACGATTCGTTTTTCACTTATCATGCGAGCGGGTTAGTCAGGGGGAGGGAGGGGGGGGGATGCATTTCATATTCCTCAACAAGAGGGCACTTTAAAGACGTCAATGATTCAACTGAGCACCAGTAGTCACAGGAAGGACCAAGATACCACTCCATTATGGCAGCATCAACAAACCAACCGAGACGCATCCAGAAGTCAAACTAATCTGGAAGTTTGAATCCATTCCGGGCAAACAATGCAACGGATTAGTGTCAATAGCATGGCTGGCCGTCTTTAGCACATCCATCCACTTGGCCAGCCGACACGCACACGCACTTACCGAGCTTCAGCCACCAAGCGACCGGGAGGAGTGTAAGTATCCTTCCGCACACACATTACGGAACGGAATCAATTGCTGTGCGGGGGTGGGACACTTCAGTGGCGGACTCACTTCGGATGCGAGTGCCTGGCGAAGATGCTGAATGAAGGGGTACCTGGCTTCGACAAACAACTGGGGTAATATTAAATGGAAATCAAAGTGAATTAAGTTAATTAGAACGACAAATATTTGCCAGGACGACTCTCTGGATTGAGGCTTCAGCTACTGCTCGTATTTGCTCCTCGGGCTCTGTTTGTGTTGTTCGACTCGGGTATTTGTTTCAGTCGTCAGATGCCCCTCCTTTGGTGCGTAATTTTTCTCGAGAGACAGGCCGCCACTCAATCGCGGCGCCCTCAATTCAATTATCTGGGAAATCCCCAAAATTGCTAATAAATGTGGGATTACACGGTGCCGCATCGTCGTGAATTACACGCACGGCTTGGATGGGGATTACATTATTCACAATTGTGCCGATTCGCCGCGGCGCAGATAACAAGCGACAAATCGCCTCGATTTTGCATAAATTTGTGCCATCCAACAAAAAGCTACCGACGCAGTGGCTGTCTTTTAAATTTAACTCGATACAATTATGTTCGACTGGCTTCGTGGATCGTGGGTGCGGGGATGGAATTGACGTCAATTTGTTTGCCAACGTCAGTGTCAATTTTGTGACTTCCAGAGGGGTTTGAGGTTCTCTTGTGGTGATGGAATCAAACACATTGTCGCCGTAGAGCTGGAAGGAGGATGCTAGAGGAATGGCGGAAGAAGGAAGCGTCCGTACCAAAAGGCGGCAATCACAAGATTCGATTCAGAAATAGTCGTTCTTTAAAGAGATGCTGTGAAGTTATATAGAATCTCAAAATTCACTTTCACGCATTTTTGGAAATAATGTCGAATTTTTACTGAATTTCGACGCTGCTTCTGTGCTGAATACAGTCCGCTGGAGATATAGGCTTCTGGCTGCTGCGGCATACTTAGCAGAGCGAAGAAAGCTGCTTCTCTCCCCTGACGATGAAACAAGGAAAAAGTAAAGCTTTACTACTCACTAGGAGATTCACACTTTCACCCCCGTTGGGGTAGGGGAAGCCGAAGAAGGTCTTTAAAGGCTGTGCAAAACCGAGCGAGTGCTAGAGGAACCAGTGTACCAGCATCATCAGACAACTGCGCTGAAAGTGTGGTGAACTGATTGGTCCACAGCTCCAATCAACGCGAATTACCTGTTGCCCATCTCGTTTAGAGCTACTCCGACATATTCGAAAATCAAGTCTGAAGCATAAGTCTAGGTCAGGAGCTTGACGCATAGACGGCGCCGGATAAGCTCCTTTTATCCGATGAGGCTACTGACACCGGTTACACCAGGACCCTTCAGCCGGGTAGTGAAACGGGCCTGTCCTCCAAGTGAGAGGCTAATTATGGAACAAAGAATTCTTGCACTGATAGAAAATCATGGAGTTAGACTAGGTATTCCTCATAACACACACTGCCGCAGCTGTAATAACACGGCAGAACCAGAACCCTTGAGTCACTTTCTGTGCTCTTGCCAAACGCTTGCCAGAGTGCACAAAATGTAGCCTAAACTGCACTTAACTTGCGTGCCAAATTTCGTTGTCTTCCATCAAGAGACACCAGGCCACCAGAGATTTCAGTAGGGGATCTATGCATTTTTGCTTGCTTATATGTCGAAAACGATACATCGTAGTACAAAATGAAGGAAGGACTAGTGGAAGGACTTGGACTCCAAGCTAAATTCTTCCTCGAAAAAAAATCAAATAATTGATAATGTTCCTGAACGATTCTTCTAAAAGCACATCAACATTCAATTTTCGGAGCTGTGGTTTCAAAACGGCACTCAGTACTAATTGGTTTCTCATAGAACCACCATCATCTATACTAAAGGGTGGTTAAATTTTTAGGGCCGATGTTGATTTTGAATAAAACACAAATTATTTAGGAAATTATTGGCATTTCTTTTTATTATGATAATATTGGTACGGTTCAATTATGTATGGAACAAAATATCGGCCAAATGGCCGCCACGACCTCGGCGGCACACCTCCGTCCGATCGTCCAAATTGTCGATGACGCTGAAGCATAATTGAGGTTCTATGCCGTTAATATGCCGAATTATCTCATCCTTTAGCTCTTGAATTGTTGCTGGCTTATCGACGTACACCTTTTCTTTCAAATAACCCCAAAGAAAAAAATCCAACGGTGTCAAATCAAATGATCTTGGCGGCCAATTGACATCGCCACCACGTGAGATAACACGGCCATTGAATTTGTCGCCCAAAAGAGCCATTGTTTCGTTAGCTGTGTGGCAAGTGGCACCGTCCTGTTGAAACCACATATCGTCCACATTCATATCTTCCAATTCGGGCCATAAAAAGTTCGTTAACATTTCACGATAGCGAACACCGTTCACAGTAACTGCCTGACCGGCCTCATTTTGGAAAAAAAAATACGGCCCGATGATGCCGCCAGCCCATAAACCGCACCAAACAGTCACTCTTTGTGGGTGCATTGGTTTTTCGACAATCACTCTTGGATTATCATTCGCCCAAATGCGGCAATTCTGCTTGTTGACGAATCCACTGAGTTGAAAATGTGCCTCATCACTGCAGATGATTTTCTTCGAAAATTGATCATCCACTGTTGCCATTTCTTGCCACCATTCTGACCATTGACGACGCTTGAAATGGTCAAGAGGCTTTAGTTCTTAAGTCAATTGCACCTTGTAAGCGTGTAAATGCAAGTCTTTATGCATAATGTTCATCAACGACGAGCGTGAAAGGTGCAATTGTTTAGCACGACGACGAGTTGAGGTGGACGGCTCTTCAGCCACACTATCGCGAACAGCAGCAATATTTTCTGCAGTGCGAGCTGTACGAGCATGCACTGGTGTTTCCACATCTCCTACAGACCCGGTTTGTTCAAATTTTTGCACGATTTTTCCGATTGTACGCACATTTGGACGATTAAATTGACCGAAAAAATCACGAAGCGCACGATATGCATTTTGATTTGAACGGCCATTTTCATAATAAGCCTGAATAACCTTAACGCGTTGCTCGATTGTGTGTCTTTCCATGGTTCAAATTGAGTTAGTCTGAAATTGAGAAATGTCAAAATGAAATGCAGAAAAAAGCTTGACGCTTAGGTGTTGTTCATATTCAACAGCGGCCCTTAAACCCTTTATTTGCCGTGGCCTTAAGTCCTCGAGCTGTCGTTGCTTTATTCCTGTACTTGTAGTGGAAGTGTCACTGATGTTTCCTTTATGCAGTACCGCGAGATCCGCATCCGCGTACATTGCTCTAATGATGTTAATTAGTTTCTGGGGTAATCCTTTCTTACTAAATGCTCTCCATATTGCAACTCTTTTGAAGGTGTCAAAGCCTTCTGGAAATCGATAAAAAGCAGGTAAAGAGGTGTACTCCATTCTATAGATTGCGGTAGGCCATATGGCATATGGCGGCTACCATTTGTCTTAAACCAAAAAGTTCCTTTTTACTGTTTTTACCATTAAAGTTCTTTAACACTGAAGCTTAACTAATTTTAAGACCGTGAAAAGAAAAAAATAAATGAATTCGAATTGAATTCACGGTTATATTATGAAGCATGTTAATTGTTACTTACGGCACTTACTACACGTCTTTGTAGAATTCGCAGATACCCCATTTTCTTCTATATGTCTTCTGAAAAAAAAAAAACAATGGAACACCTCTGCTTGCTCAGGAGCCTAGCAATATTTGAGTGGCCTCATCCATTTATTAATTTATTCTATCCACCCTTGGAATGTAAACAGACATGAAATTCACAGCCCCAGTTCTAGCTGTTCCTTGAATCAATCGCTAACCCATCCAATCAACCCATCAATCAATCATTCTTATTTTTCGTGATTGAATGTATTTTGCCCAACTTTAGTGGACTGCGGCCCTTTTAACCCGGTGTTCTGTCCCTGAACAGACAGCCAGCCAAATGACAAATTGCTTGTTGCCCTCGCACTTGGACATCTTCGAGCAAGTGAATCTCTTTCAGTAGCCCCGGATATGACCACGGCTCTTCTATCGTAACGCACTGTGCAGCCTCGTGATTCTTCATTCTATCGACCTACCGACCCCGACTACAGTTCATCGTTGCAGGACACAAACTCCGAGACTGGACAGTTCATTGGTCCTCCACACATTCAAGTAAGTCATCGCCAGCGTTTCAAAGCCATGTTCACTGGAACCACTCCTTTCGGGGGACATCCGAAGCCGCAAACAAGTGTGATCCGAAAACCCCACAAGCGATTGACACTTTTCATTGAATTTTAATTTTGCCACTTTTCCCTGTCGCCGGGGGAATGACACCAAACCCCCGCCACAAGCGCCACTGTTGCTTCCACCGACGAGCCAGGCAGCTCCAGGAGAGCAAAAAAAAAACGGAAAGGGAATTGATTGATGTTCTCCGTTTGCCAGAGAACGATGCTGGATGTGTTACACTACCCCGCCCCCCATTCGCACTCGGTTCGATATCAAGTCTTGGCAGCATATTCAACTTTTCTTTTCCGTTCTGCCTTTTTTGCTTACCACCCCCCGACGACGCCCCATTGAGTCCATTCGACAATTTGTGTTCGCTTCGTTTTTTTTCCCTTTTTTTCTGTTGTTTCCTTTCGAACATACACACCCGCAGCCTCGTCCGGTAGCCGCGCTGGGGGCAAAGACAAATGGCCGGTGTCGGGGATGATCAATGAAATTAACCTTGTTAGGGAGCTCGTTTGTTTCGCCTCGACTGTGTGTGTAGTTTGGTTTGGAACAAATGTCTCGCTATAAATCAGAGGCCGTGGCCGGGGGGCCGGGGGGACGGGGATCGAATTCAATTTGAATTCCCCCGAGACGGCAGCCAAAGGCGACATCAGGAGTTGTGTTGTGTCGCCTGCAAGCGAAAGTGATGCGCCGCGCCGGTGGGTGGGGGGCCATGGGCCGAGGATGTTATTGGATTCTGATTAAAAATGCGCTTTCCTGGATTTGAGTGAATTAATGACTTAAGCCAGCCCCCTCCGTGCCCGTGCAGCGATGATTTACCACATAAATGCCGGGAATCCGAGATTTTCAAACGTCGGAAAATGTGCCTGGCTTTGGTCCTGCCACTCACTGGATTCTGTGCTTTCTCGCTTCTTAAGGCGTAATTAATGAGAAAAAATGTGTGATTAAAAATTCCACAGCACCGCCAGACTAGAATAGTGAAGCGAGGAACCTTGACTGGGTGTGGATTTATTCCTCGCCATAGAAATTAATTCACGGCATTGTCCGACCGTTCCCTTCGTCCTCGGTCGACTGGCGATGTGGATGTGCGCCGGGGTATGCCGCAGGATTTTCCATTATTCCTTCACTCCTACTTACGGTGGCATCTAAGTGGATGATGGTAGTTTACTTTAATTTCACGGCTTCTATTTGCGTTGAGCGAAGTCTTTCGTGGGGGAATTTCTTGAATTCATTCTCAGCTTTCGGGCAGATTTTCGTACGAACCGGCACTTTTTCTCAGCTGGAGGTGGACATTCGTAGAGCAGATTCTGGATAGACTATATTTCTGTGGAGCTTCTGCAAAACTTGCTTTGCGGTATGTTCAGACGTATTGCTTGTGTATCTATGACACAGTTCCGGTAAGGACTTCTACTAGCCTTCTCACGTCCATGCGACTAAAGTAGATCAATGATGTTGATCTCTTTTCACTCAGCGTCGGCCATAGATCCCTCGCCGTTGCTCCAATACTCAGATCAAGCCATCTAATTCTGGCTCTATCCAGAGCTTCGTCTTCTATTTTCCTTGGATTACAATTTGCCACGGTACCTAGCAGAGGGTTACTGATGCTCTGACTGCAGAACCTAACCAGCTTCGATGTCAGAATATCTGATGCTATGGCCTTTAATGCCGCTTGGATATCATAAAAAAAAGGTGATCGATTTGTCGGTGCGGTCTCTCAACGTGACTGCTGCTTCACGAATCATAGCCACTTCGGCTTGAAAGACGCAAGTCCCAGAAGGTCGTTCTTGAGTGCCGCTGATTTTTGAAGAAGTCACAGAAGACAATCGCTCTCTTCTTTGATCCGTCAGTGTATAGGGCCCTTCTGCTTTTGCCATTCTTTCCTGCCATTGTTTACGGTCCGTAAAGGGTTGATTGAAGCTCCTCTACGGGGCTATGGTTGGTGGTAAGTACCTACTCTGATTGTCTTGTATTTTGTGCTGTTGTCCAACTTCTTAGTATGGCAGCCTGACCGTGTGGTACCTTGTGGAAAAGAAAGTCTTCAGGGGCACCCTGCAGGGAGGAGTCATATCTCCTATTCTCTGGATCATAGTAGTTGATGAAAACCTTTAGACATTAAGCTTGTTTGGGTGCAAACCGCGCTAGCCATCACATATGTGATGGAAACGTCCCGCAGAACATTAGAAAAATGGACAGACTACGCCGGACTCTATGATAACCCATCCAAGACTGAACTCGTGCTGTTTACAAGGACATCCACCGAAGCTAAGGGGGAAAGATCTAGCTTTCACTGATCACGCGATGTACCTAGGCTTCTTGTCGACATGAAATTAAGCCAGAAACAAAACATACGTTAATGCATCAGGAAATTTAGATGTAAAGGGTGGTTAAATTTTAAGGGCCGATGTTGAATGTGAACCACACATAAACGTCAAGTTTTTTTCTGCATTTCATTTGACATTTCTCAATTTCAGACTAACTCAATTTGAACCATGGAAAGATACACAATCGAGCAATGCGTTAAAGTTACTCAGGCTTATTATGAAAATGGGCGTTCAAATCAAAATGCATATCGGGCACTTCGTGATTTTTTCGGTCAATTTAATCGTACAAATGTGCGTACAATCGGAAAGATCGTGCAAAAATTTGAGCAAACCGGGTCTGTAGGAGATGTGAAAACACCAGTGCATGCTCGTACAGCTCGCACTGCAGAAAATATTGCTGCTGTTCGCGATAGTGTGGCTGAAGAGCCGTCCACCTCAACTCGTCGTCGTGCTAAACAATTGCACCTCTCACGCTCGTCGTTGATGAACATTATGCATAAAGACTTGCATTTACACGCTTACAAGGTGCAATTGACTTAAGAACTAAAGCCTCTTGACCATTTCAAGCGTCGTCAATGGTCAGAATGGTGGCAAGAAATGGCAACAGTGGATGATCAATTTTCGAAGAAAATCATCTTCAATGATGAGCCACATTTTCACCTCAGTGGATTCGTCAATAAGCGGAATTGCCGCATTTGGGCGAATGATAATCCAAGAGTGATTGTCGAAAAACCAATGCACCCACAAAGAGTGACTGTTTGGTGCGGTTTATGTGCTGGCGGCATCATCGGGCCGTATTTTTTCCAAAATGAGGCCGGTCAGGCAGTTACTGTGAACGGTGTTCGCTATCGTGAAATGATAACGAACTTTTTATGGCCCGAATTGGAAGATATGAATGTGGACGATATGTGGTTTCAACAGGACGGTACCACTTGCCACACAGCTAACGAAACAATGGCTCTTTTGGGCGACAAATTCAATGGCCGTGTTATCTCACGTGGTGGCGATGTTAATTGGCTGCCAAGATCATTTGATTTGACACCGTTGGATTTTTTTCTTTGCGGTTATTTGAAAGAAAAGGTGTACGTCGATAAGCCAGCAACAATTCAAGAGCTAAAGGATGAGATAATTCGGCATATTAACGGCATAGAACCTCAATTATGCTTCAGCGTCATCGAAAATTTGGACCATCGGATGGAGGTGTGCCGCCGAGGTCGCGGCCGATATTTTGTTCCATACATAATTGAACCGTACCAATATTATCATAATAAAAATAAATGACAATCCTAAATAATTTGTGTTTTATTCAAAATCAACATCGGCCCTTAAAATGTAACCACCTGTTATTTTATGTATCTGTCAAAGTATTGCTGACGCTGACGCATGTAAAGTATTCTATGTGCCGGAGCCTTTAGACTCTCACACAAGGTCAGCGACATCCAAGCTAAATTAGAACACCTCGGCAGATTTGCACGATGCGCCGGATTGGAGATAAATATCCAGAAAACGAAGGCCATGAGAATCAACACCTGCAACAGAGGAGACATTACCATCGAATTAAGCCCCTGTCGAATATGTAGATAGCTCCTGCTAACTAGGTAGCTCCCAGATTTCCAGAAACACGGACATATCATCAGGAAAAATGTCGACAGAGTTACCAGAATGGCGTTAGAATGGAACCCTCAGGCAAAAGATCCAAAGGATGTCCCAAGAACACCTGCAGACAATCGGTACACCTGGAACTAGGAAAATGCAACCTCACTTGGAACAGTGTAAAGACAGCTGCAACCAAACCGAGTGATATGGAGATGCCAAGTGGAAGCCCTATGCTCCCAAGAGGAGTGATTAAGGAGAACAAAATATGGCATACCAAGTGTTCAACATGGCCTCCCCTGGCTCTTAATGTTTGACTAAGAAAAACTCAGTGCCCGGTCTAGTTTTGACATTCCTGCCAAACTCTTCAGACTGAGCATGGAGATGACAATGGAAAACGTTGTTACGTCAAGTTCGGTAACGAACTTACCGCTCGGTAACGTGCTGTCATGTGTCTTCTTTTGTATCTATTGTTGAGAAGATCGTTAAAAACTCAATGGCCAACACAAGAGGCACGATCTTCCAAAAGTTCGTACAATTGCTAGCATACGCGCACGCGGAAGAACACAGCGAACCGTAAACTAGGCGTTTGGCGGTGGACGAGGGCAAAACAAAGTTTTGAGCCTAGGTTTTGAGAAAGGATGCATAAAATCGTCGACTCGGCCAGAACGTCACCTTAGCCAGCTATAAGGTAATGAAGGACTTCGCCAAACGGACAAACTCCAACCGCTGGTTTATTGGACTCAAAAGACAATTGAGTAACAGAGCCCTCTCTCGGACGACCAAGTTGACTCTGGATAAGATCTCAATAACCCTCATTATGCTCTATGGCGCAGAGGCATGGGCTGTATCCAAAACGGATGAAGAGGCTCTCTGCCGTTTCGAGAGAAGGCCTTTGGTCCTGTTTGCGATGATGGCATTTGGAGAAGACGATTTAACCACGAACTGTATGGACTGTACAGCAACATGAGTCTATCCAGGCGTCTACGGATCCAACGCCTAAGATGGCTAGACCATGTAGAGCGTATGGACAACTTAGCTCCGGCCCTCGGAGCCGCAAGAGATTACGTCCACACACAAGGTGGCGCACACAAGTCGATGGGGACCTAAGCCGGTGTGGTGTGCGAAGGTGAAGAAAGCTGGCGAAAGATCGTGCTGGCTGAAGAGTCATTTTGGGTGAGAACCAAGCCCGCCTCGGACTGTAGCAGCCTAAGAAGAAGAACAAATCGAAACTCACACACAAACTACTGTTGCTCAGCAAACATTGTATCCATGTTTCACATTGCTTATAGTCAGAGAACAGACTGCAGGAATAGCTGCATCTAGCATCTGGCCGCTCATGTCTATCAGGGCTAGGATCTATACAACCGAAGGTAACATTAACACACACAAACACATGGAGTAGACCATATTATTATCCAGGAAGCAATGGGAGCCGTTGTTCCCATTCACATTCGATGGCCATTTTGCCATTTGCCACCCTTTCCTTGATGTTACCAGCATGTTTTTATCCGTGCGTCCAATTTGATGATGGTATTCTTCACGATATCCCTAAGACTCGCACTTCGTCGTTGATAACGCATTTCGCACTTTTTCAACTTAACTTTCTTTGCTAGGATAAGGCCTATTTTTTGGTTCCAATTTCCATACATTTAACACATTCCACACAGTCGCTAAAATGCAGACCCAATTGCTCACTAGTCCAACACCCCTAATCATATCCTCTTACCAATTGGTACACATTTCCTCCTTCAATCCTTTAAAGCACCTCACCGCATACCTAACCGCTCGCAACGCTTCTGTGACTCAGCAAAGGACTGCTGTGAAGCGCCGTACTCAAAAATCAATTTCCCCACTCATGTGTGTGCGCTCAGTACGTCCGTGCGCTCTACCATTTTGTTGTGACAACTTTTTGTTTTAATTGTTTGCAATCATAAATTACCGTCAAATGGCATCTGGCCCGGACACATAACCCCCCAGGAAACTACTTCGGCATTCAGGCTGGCCGACGTCGACCACGGACGATGCAATGGTGAACTTAATAACTGTGCGTTAAGTGGTCATTCTGGCCACATTCAATTCAATTAGGACCAATGGTGGTTAAAATATTTTGCTGCCACCGCAGGACTGTTTTGACCTTCAGATGCACCGATTGCATTTAATTTACTGGCGCCTCTGCTGAGGCGTATCATCTCTATGTCGCGTTAAGCGCGGCATTTATTTTTAAATTCAACCGCCACGCCAAGCCGGCGAGTGGACAGTTCAATGTCAGCGAGGGACTCACACTCGTTGGGCGGAGAAAAAATAGAATTAAAGCGAAATGATGGACAGCATGGCTGGAGTGGGCGACGAACAAGAACGTGAATTGCGGTCTTGCATGGAGAATATCCGATTTTCCATGTAATTCGATACAGAATTTAATTTATTCCACATGGCAAAACTAAAAATCAAATTCACATCGAACGGAAAATCCTGTAACTGTGTATATCTGTGTCCTGGTGCGGCTACAGTGCGCACAGTGAATACAGTCGTTTGTCGTTCGTCGGTGATTTCTTCTGCTCCTTTTTGAACGTTGTTTTCTAAGCGATTTCCTGTTTTTTTTTTTCCTGCGAAGATTTACATGTCAACAGCTGTGGAAATCCACTTGACAACTGAACAGTTCGTAAATCGGTTGAATTTCAGTCACTGAGGAATAGGGACATCGTACTGCGTAGTCACTTTGTCAACATCGAGGCGAACCACTTTCGGTCTTTGAGTGTCAGGCTGTAAGGCCCAACCGCACCGTTGTATTTCAAAGCGGCCATAGTGGGATCTGGGAGCGTAAGCAACATTCCAGACATTGTGTGTGCGTACGTAGAAAACGATTCATTCTGCTTCTACTTTAGTATGCATAATTGAACGAAACTTAACGAAACGGAGAAAAGTTTTATTGTGAAGTTATTGTGATCACAGTGAGATTTCATAAGTTGACTTAATTCTATTATCGTAAGTTAAAGTTGGACCTAACACGTAGCGCTCCGAGTTCATTGTTGTTGCCCCTTTAGCCACACAGTGAGCGACGAATTGAGCAATGCAAACAAAATAAAGCATATGAATCCGTATTACTGAGGCTGGGAAGTGTTTGATGTTGATTGGCGAAAGAGCGACGCTACGTCGTTCCTCAATAAGTGTTGTCAAAACTTTCCAGTCCCTCGGTGAGCCACAACGTACTTGTTGTCGAGACTTTCAAAAGTGGATGCACTTTGATGAATTAAAAGGATTCAGATCAAATACATAAATCCGCTGTTAATTGTGTCAATCAGAATCGCAAGCAATTGGTCCTAATCGACTGGGAACCGCAAGTTGGGTCCAATCATTAGAGATATTTTAAGAGTGTTCGATTTTGCTCTAAACGCACGCATACTACTTTATTTTAACTCACACTTCGTAAGGCTTTAGGGCAGCGTCATGTTGTTTTTTAAGATTTGCCCCCAATAGTGTCAAAAATTAGCGAGAGTGCCCATGATAATGTAAAAAAATGCTCATGATTGGAAGTATTCCACGAAGAATGTTCGTAAGGCTTATAAGTTCTTAAAAGAATTTTTATTGTTGGTGTTTTTATAAGACATCGCTAAAATTCGATTAAATATGCAAATCATTTTAATAATAATAATCATTTCGGTGATAATGATGCATTTCGGTCAGAAAAAATGTGAAAGCACTTAGAATATACTAATCTTTTATTTCATATACTGATGAAACTACTGCAATAAGGATTAATGTGTTCACAATTTTTGGATTAAGCCTAGAAGTGCAAGTCATATATGCTAAACAGAATAGCATTGCTACATATTATATCCAATATTATACTTTATGCTTGTAATTTAGAAAATTTTCAAGCAAATTGTTGTGTGCGAACTCCCATAGGTATGATATTTGGTATATTAGTTATTTATATACCAATGGTTTGTATTTCACTGTATATATCATATTGATTATCCAATATTAATCTGATAATTATCAAACTAGACGTCGTTTTCCAATGGAATTTTCCAGTCGCAAGTTTCATGCACCTCGTGAACATACATTTTCTCCTAATATTTCCCGCCATTTTTGGTGGTGAATATTTTACACAGAAATTTGAATCCGATAAGAAATGACGTCCAAATGATAAGGGCATTTGCGATATATACATAAGCTGTTGTGCATGTTTTCATTAATTTCTAAAAAAAGGACTAATTAAATAAAGGATTTATGCGGCCATGTAGTACAATTATCTTCAGAAATAATGTTATTTAAGGGAAATCATCAACAGCAGAAATCATCAACAACCAGATGTCCAACCCGGGTTTGGGTGTTTACTAAAAACCATCGTGTCCATCTCAGATTTTGCTCTAAAGTCACGCACACTACTGACAGCTTTTTTTTTTATTTTCACAGTAGGGCTTGTGAATACGAATGATCTAAGAACAACATGGCGCTGCTCTACAGCCTTAAGAAGTGTGCGTGAAAATAAAGTGTTTAGAGCAAAATCAGTGATATCAATCAAATCAAATTCACCTCAATGAATTTAAGTGGGGTAATCAGCTGTTCGCTTAGGTCACACGTATTCACAAGCCCCTGGCTGTGAAATGTTATAAAAAACGCTGTCAAATGAAATCAATGGGGAAGACACGAGGAAGTTGGCTATCTCTTTAATACTTCATCTCTGGTCCTAGCCTTACTCGCTTTGCTACAACTCTTCGTTACGTCATCATTTGTAATACAGGGACATTCCTGTATTTCCGTTAAGAAAGATCATGGCTGATCGTGCTGTGAACAATGGTCCACAAATTCAGAATAGACCCAGTCCATGTTCATTCCAATGTTTCATTCAATATCCCATGGCATTGTCATGTCGTATCTATTCTTTAAAGTCCAACAAAACTAACGGCAACGATGGTACACAGAAATCTTCAAGTGAGCTGACGATGATCTTGTTGGACACATGCATCAGCTCACCTGTAAGGTGGTAGGAAAGGATGTCCCACAAGGAGACATCGAGCATCGTGTACGAGATCCACTTAATTTGGAGGACTACCGACGAATACATTAGCTTAGCATCGCGTAAAAGTTCCTCTCTGCCTTTTTGTGTGCCTTTTTAGCTTTCAGGCGCGTGAAGTAAACAGCAGAGTAAGTTCTGACACTGCGGTAGATCATGGAATAAACAAAGTAGAAAATGCTTTCAAATTTATAGTGTGACGGTCTATCAATGTCGGTTGCGAAATTACTGAAATCTTCAATGTATCGTAAAAAAAGATAGCGTGACACTTTAGCAAATGCACACACATTTCAAAAGCCCCTTACGCTGATGACATTGGTTGAACGCAACTATGCTTCAAATGGACTTTTGCTAGCATTCATAAGAAAGCGGGTAGAATAGATCTGGCGGTGAATGAGGACAAATGGAAGTATATGCTGTCGTTCAGAAAGGACGTAGAATATTCACAATATGGCCAGATGGTCTCTATGGTGGTAAGACAAAATGCCCGTGAACAGTATTAACAACATCAGTACCGAGATCAAATGCTGAATAGTAATCGTGTATTCATTGGTCTCAGGACTGACTATATGCATGACGTGGATCATCCCATCATCGTCCTGGTTTACAGCTTGAGGCAGGTCAAGATCAACAGCTAATAAAGAAGTCCTTGGTCCTTCTGCGATCATTGGTTCGGTTTACGTTTTGGACAATAGGCCAGAAAGACACAACCACGAACTGTACGGTGACATGAGTTTAGCCAAGCGACAGTGCCTAAGGTCCCTGGACCATTAAGAACTTAACTTACTCAGCTTAGCTTACTCCAGTTCGAAAAGTCGTAAGCTCCAACGCAGTCAGACAAGGCTACAGAGGTTGCTCGCGGTTAATGTAGAGCACACAAGTGGATAAAGACCTCAACCACCTTACTCGAGAAATTGGTAACAGCTTGCAAGAGCGTTGCACCAAGAAGGAGACGAAAAGAATAAAATGCAAATGGGGCCATGTTAGTAGAGGAAGGGGCATGGGCCTCGTCCTTGGTTGACCTTCGACAGAAAGTTCGTGCTTTCGTCCCATGGTGCATCATCATTCGTGAATTGTTTTTTCCATAAATCTGAGTCACTTTTCAGGAGGTTTTCTTGCGACTATGGGAACATAAACTGGATGATGATTTGGTACTCCTATCGTTGTTGACTGAGTGAGGAAATGAGTCATCAGTTAGCTAATCTCTAGGACACCTCATATGCTCTGGCCCGGCCATGGCTAGATTTAGACACAAAATACTTATTCATCACTTCATCAAGTCACTAAATGGTGTGCCTGTCATAAAACCAGGCTTCTCTTCAAATTTGACGATGTCTTTGGTACATTTTGCCTCAATAAGTCTACCGGCGGCAACAACTAGGTCTACTCTGTGCAGAGGCAAGCTAGGCTTGTGTGATTCTCTGCAACCTTTCCCTATCGTAACCCACCCTCAACGACGTGAATGCGCTTCATGCAACTGAAATTAACCAAAAATCAGACCGTCGGCATGTCTTTCAATCTCAAGGCACCGGGTGCTTTTTCGCGTCGATTTCGATGCACAGACTATCGCGCTGTGGCCGCCGGAGCATAGAATGTAGGTGCGTTGACTGCACACTGCGAGTTCGGAGTTGGCATAAAACTGTAGGTTTCATCCATGAGAGAACAATAGTGGTTGCTGCAGCAGCCGCGGACTGGTGGCAGGTCTACCTCGGACTGTCGTGCTTCTTGTTTCTTCTTTGTTTGGCGCTACAGTCCGGGGTGGACCTGGGCCTCAACCACCAAGCCTCTACAGCCAGCACGATCTTTCGTTAGCTGCCTCCAGTTGTGCACACCAACTTGGTTGAGGTCCTTCTCCACTTGTGTGCGCCATCTCGTTCTAGGACGCCCTCTGTTGCGTTGTCCCAATGGCTCGGAATCGAAGACTCTTCGGGCCGGAGCTGTGGTAGCAATCCGCTCTACGTGACCCAGCCATCTTAAGCGTTGGATCCGAAGACGCTTAACTAGGTGCATGCCGCTGTACAACCCGTACAGTTCGTGGTTGAATCTCCTCCTCCAGACGCCATCAATACAAACAGGACCAAAGATCGCACGCAAAACTTTTCTCTCAAAACGACCAAGAGCTTCTTCATCCGCTTTCAATAGTGTCCATGTCTCTGCGCCATAGAGCAGGGCAGAGTGTAATATAAAGTCAACTTGGTGTTTCGAGAGATGGCTCTGTTACTCAACTACCTCTTGAGCCCAAAGAAACAGCGATTGGCAAGAGTAATTCTGCGCTTGATCTCGGTACTGGTGTTATTGTCCCTGTTTGCTGCAGAGCCGATGGTTTCACCTTTTTTTTTGTACTCAATGAGCAAGATTCCCTTTAAGTCCCAAAAAACTGTGGCCATGAGCTTCCCGGCAGACGGAGTGACTTTGAACTTCTTCGGGGGTCTGTTCCTTTTGTATGCCACTGCATGGACTCTTGTTTCCTTTCAGGGTCATAGTGGTGGACCCATGTTTCGTCACCAGTAACAATTCGATCCATAACACCGTCTGCGTTCTCACTACACATCTCCAAAAGCGCATGCGATTCTCACTTTTTTCTGGGGCGCTGTGAGCATTCGTGGCACCCACCTTGCACTGACCTTTGAAAGGTTAGGATGGTCATGAAGAATGATGTGTGTGGTACCAATTGAGTGCTTGGTGATCTCATCCTCATGAACAAGTTTTTCGACTTCTTTGATGCTTTCTCCCGTACAAGCAGTAGCCGGGGCGCCGGAGCGGGGGTCGTCTTCAATGCTCTATCTGCCTCTCTTGAACTCACTTGACCACTTTTGCACAGTTGTTTACCAGGTGCGCAACCCTGGTAAACAGCCACCATCTCTTCATGAATAGTTTTTTTGACTTTTTCCTTGCTTAGTGAGAAATTTAATTACAGCGCGATGCTCAATTTTCATCGTCTCAGTTGCCATTATGATTCTGTTTAACTTGAGATAAAACGCGAATTAATAATCACATTTGTATGAAATTTTACATGAATACGCTAAAATAATAGTATTACTTGATAAATAAGTCAATTTATATATACAACCATAGCTTCACCCCAATACCGAGAATATATTGAACACCCCTCGTAGATATCGCTCTCTTGACCTCGTCTAAGTCGGGGGGAATGAATTCTTGGTCATCCTCATCCAAATTAAGTGAAACATGAACTGTCGTGCTATCCATGTTATATTGTATCGTTTGAGTTTCGTGTAGTTAAACATTCGATTCGTTCCTAAATTTGGGAAAATGCCTTGAAGAAACCCTGGCATCCTCTGATGTGCTTTTTATTTAAAATCGCTGGAAGTTTATAAGTGTGGCTTGCAACAATTGCTGCATGACTCTGTGCTCTGTAATTTAGAGAACGTCTTCACAGTTTATCGCAATACACTCCTACAATAGCTGGTACTTGCAGAAATGATCATGTCCTTCAACCCACAGATGTCCATTCAAATTGTCAACCTTCAAAAGTACCAAACCCTGGGTTCCACAATTCTACCTAAACACCTAATTAACTTGTCAATGCAAGGCACTGCATTCAGATGACGGTCTCTTGAAAACCACAAGCATTCACAAATTGCATTGCAAGGAACCCGATCCAGCGCAACTACAGCTGACTCGTACTCATTCATATTTGCCAACACATCTCCGTTGTCCTACACGAAAAAAAGATGTTTTTTTCCCCTTTATTGGCTCGGCATTCATAGAAAACTGAAGCCCGTTGCTATTTCGATAACTAGGGAACTATTTTCGATACATTCTGTGGATCGTGCACAATGTCGGACGGTTGGTCGGTCGATTTGCCGGCGCAAGCCGGTGTGAGTGTGTCTGCTCGTCCGTATCCTGTCGTGTCCAACAACCTATGCATATCGGCTTGTCGAAGGACATGGGATGGCGAACACCCACCCGCCGCCGCCCGCTTGCATTGCACAATTTGATGATGACCAAGCAATAAAATGATTACATGGCTCTGGGGCAGAGGACTGACAGTGCAATGGTACTCATGTTTGGATAACGTTTTGATTTGTAATCACCGGTATTGCGAGTGCAAGTGAATGGTGAACGGAAGTGAATAAACTGCAGGGATAATGGTCAAAATGGAGTCGACTGAATTGCCATTGAGGCCGGCATTGAACCTTTTTCGAAAGCGTTTAGATATGCAATTAGGTGAAGGATTTCGTGATTTTTGGTACACAAAGCGGACGAAAGGAAATCCAGACTAATTGACGGTGCCTGTTGAGGACATTTTGAGTAGTCCTCGAGATGAGAGTCTACCGAAGGAGGGAGATGCCCGCTGAATGGGGCTTATCACTTCAATTTCGTAGAACGTTATCGAGATTGACGAGGAGGTGGTCTAGTGGGAGATCTCTTAGAAACCCTTTGGTAGTCAGTCTGAAACATAAACGGAGTCTTAGGGAGAAGTCAGCCGCAGTGCCGTGAACGCATTCTGGCAGCCGAACTATTGGCTCTACGCTAACGCGGGAGCACTGCGATCTTTCCACACCCGTGCGTTGTCTAGAGCTGTCTATCATGAGATTGTGACGAAGTAAAGCAGTACAGATTGGAGTGTTAAGTGAATAAGCAGTGTGCAGTGCAGGGCTGGTGGCGTGGAGGATTAGTTAATTGTAATCAAAGAGACCATAATGCCATGTCATCGACAATCATACGACGATAGGCATTATCGTATTCATTATTCAAAACTGAGGAAGCATACCTAAGCCGTGCCGTGCTGCACTGTCAAATGAGGTAACCTCAGATGTCCTAGTGAAGACTCAAGTTCTGTAATTTTTGGCTTCAAGAGTGCATGTCTACATGCTTGCTGAAAAGTACACGCTCGTCATGATGTACATAATATTAGTGAAGAAACAAAATGTTCAGAATGAATTTTTTATTAACATCAGTTTATGTTTTGCAATGTTGCAAAGAATAGAAGAAAGCGCACCACCTTGCGGGATGCCACTGTAAACCACTGTAGATCTAGGAGTAGCCAAGTTTATAAAAGCCACAAGAGACTCTTAATATTTTTGTAGGCTCCTTTAACTAAGTCGAAGAATGGTGCAAGGGTGAAATTATGTTCTGTCTGATATTTTGAGGAAAAAGCATGATGGACTGACGGGTCAAGGATACTTTAACATACGATCTCCTTCCAGCCCCCTGTCTTCTAGCCTCGGTTTCCCCGTTTAATATCTGTATTTTTATTGGAGACAGTCCAAAACTAAATTAAAAATGTACACCCATGCTCCACGTCCACCAAACTGGCGGTATAACGAGCAAGTCATGGGGGATGCAAGACTGCTTGTTCTTGATAACTCAATGAACGTACAGGATCGGCAACAATGCAGTACTAGCTAAGGCTTTGGTTATATTAGGTGGTTTTAGATGCACTTAAGTTAAGGTAGGCCCGCTGTGCTGTCACTTGGGTTAACAAACATGGGATTGGGTCGGCTGACTATGATAGCCAGCCGGATTTGTCAGTGAATTCTAGTATTGATTTGATCGGTGTTTAACTGAGGTCAACTAAAGCGTGGTTAAATTTTAAGGGCCGATGTTGATTTTGAATAAAACACAAATTATTTAGGAAATTATTGTCATTTCTTTTTATTATGATAATATTGGTATGGTTCAATTATGTATGGAAAAAAAAAAATATCGGCCAAATGGCCGCCGCGACCTCGACGGCGCACTTCCATCCGATGGTCCAAATTTTCGATGACGCTGAAGCATAATTGAGGTTCTATGCCGTTAATGTGCCGAATTATCTCCTCCTTTAGCTCTTGAATTGTTGCTGGCTTATCGACGTACACCTTTTCTTTCAAATAACCTCAAAGAAAAAAATCCAACGGTGTCATATCACATGATCTTGGCTGCCACTTGACATCGCCACCACGTGAGATAACACGGCCATTGAATTTGTCGCGCAAAAGAGCCATTGTTTCGTTAGCTGTGTGGCAAGTGGCACCGTCCTGTTGAAACCACATATCGTCCACATTCATATCTTCCAATTCGGGCCATAAAAAGTTCGTTATCATTTCACGATAGCGAACACCATTCACAGTAACTGCCTGACCGGCCTCATTTTGGAAAAAATACGGCCCGATGATGCCGCCAGCCCATAAACCATAAACCGCACCAAACAGTCACTCTTTGTGGGTGCATTGGTTTTTCGACAATCACTCTTGGATTATCATTCGCCCAAATGCGGCAATTCTGCTTATTGACGAATCCACTGAGGTGAAAATGTGGCTCATCACTGAAGATGATTTTCTTCGAAAATTGATCATCCACTGTTGCCATTTCTTGCCACCCTTCTGACCATTGACGACGCTTGAAATGGTCAAGAGGCTTTAGTTCTTGAGTCAGTTGCACCTTGTAAGCGTGTAAATGCAAGACTTTATGCATAATGTTCATCAACGACGAGCGTGAGAGGTGCACTTGTTGGGCACGACGACGAGTTGAGGTGGACGGCTCTTCAGCCACACTATCGCGAACAGCAGCAATATTTTCTGCAGTACTAGCTGTACGAGCATGCACTGGTGTTTTCCCATCTCCTACAGACACGGTTTGTTCAAATTTTTGCACGATTTTTCCGATTGTACGCACATTTGGACGATTAAATTGACCGAAAAAATCACGAAGTGCACGATATGCATTTTGATTTGAACGCCCATTTTCATAATAAGCCTGAATAACTTTAACGCATTGCTCGATTGTGTATCTTTCCATGGTTCAAATTGAATTAGTCTGAAATTGAGAAATTTGAAATGAAATGCAGAAAAAAGCTTGACGTTTAGGTGTGGTTCACATTCAACATCGGCCCTTAAAATTTATCTTTGTTGCCAAAAAGATAATAGCTAAAAAATTACCCTTTACTTCTAACCTGTAATTTAATTTTCGAGATATCTGAAATGGTTTGCATTTTACTTTAAGAAACATTGGAAATCCCGATACGCTCTAGACCCAGTTGAGTCCTTATTATTTACCTGCAACTATGGTGATGCAGCTTGTGCCATTAAACATTTGAAACAGATTATCGGAGAAGTAGGAGCCCAATATGGCTTTCCTGATCGAGGCAAATGCCGAGCAGGTTTCTCCACTTCATCATCTAGGCAACTTCTGCAGAAATCATTTGAGAACAGTACTAGTCTGTTTGAATATATACCTAATAGGCCGTGCCCACTAAATTGCTAATTTGAATCTCTTTAAGGCGATCAAGCTATCTAATCTTTGTTTTTGTACGAGACGGGACCAGCTTTGCTTGGAGATTTGGCATGTAGTGCCTGTCTTTCATCTGGCATTGACTTAGCTTAGGCTTAGACCTCCATGAGTACTCGGCCTAAACAGTAAGTAAGTGATCTTAAAAATTAGATGGCCAACGTTTCACTGTTTGGAGTGGATTTTGGGCTGACGGCGTCATCGGTTCATATTTCCTTGATAACGACGTTGGCCAGGCCATCACCGTCATCGGTGAACGCTAGAGGCCGATTATTACCAACTTGTTTTGTCCTCAATTGGATGATATAGACACCAGCAACATGTGGTTTCAACAAAAATCAAAAAAGTCAGTTTTGTAGACCTCTGTGTAAGATATTAGATAAGATAATAAAGGCTTTTCCAATTGAGACTTTGAACTGAACTCACTGTGAACGCTCTCTTAAACCAATTACCGAGCTGTCATTGTCAAAATATTCAAGATGTTCACGAGCCAAGTACGTCTTGCTGATGAGAACTGATAAATTAACTAGTGACGGCAAGGCGTTAACGGTCATTTTTAGTCTCGTCCCAACTCGTAGTTTAGTGAACAAATTGAGGCTATATTTTCTCGGCTGGGTGTTCCCGTGCTAGTAAGGTAACAGCCTGGTCAAAGTGGCGGTAATACTGCTCCCGTTCAAGCGTCCGTCCCCAACTAACCAAGACAGTCGATTCCACGGCGTTCTAAAGAATTGGGCAACACTGGGACCACATTATGGCGAATTTTGCGAGACGATCTTGACCTGCACCCTTATAAAATGAAGAACTAAAAGCCACTCGATCATATGTATGAGCCGACACACGTACACTCTCGTGTTGGGCTCTCCAATTGTTGGAAGAAGATGACCAGTTTCAGTAATGCTCATTTTTGGCTAAACGACTTCATCAACAAACAGAATATGCGTTATTGGTCAGCTGGAAACCCTCATGTGCTGCAAGAAACACTACCTACCACAAAAAGTAAGCTCACGCGTTTGGTTTTTATGCCGGCGGTGTTATTGTTCAGTCAATGGAGATCGCTACCGAGACATGTTGCAACGTTATTCCTTTGGTCAATTGCATGGACTAGACATTAGTGAGCTGTGGATTCAACAAGACAAGCTACACATCGAGTGTAACAACCGACTTATTGACTTAACTCAATTCGGTGAACGTGTTATATCGAGAAATGGTCATGTCGATTGGCCACCTAGATCGTGTGATTTAGTAGCTCTAGATCTTTTCTCATGTGCCTACTCTAAATCCAACAAAACGGCATCGTTAGAGGGCCTCAGGCTAATTTTAAACGAGCGTCCGTTTCCTTCGAAATATGTGAACGAGTCATCGAAAATTGGGTTCAACCAATCGACAACCACGAACGTGCTCGAGGGGTTCATATGAACGAAGACGAATTTCACACATATAACAGTATTTCTATTGTACAGGGTGATTTTTTAAAAGCTATTAGAAAGTTTTTCAAAAAGAAACACATAAAATTCAGAAAAATGCATGAAATCATTATTTGAATCGATAGTACGGTCCATATAATTTAATGTTTGAAGATTATTTCATGGAAATGTTGACCTTGACTGCGCCTCAAATGGTCCATCCGCTTAGTCCAATTTTGGTATACTCTTTCCAACATTTCGGCCGGTATCTCACGAATAAATGCTTCAATGTTTTTTTCCAATGCGTCAATTGAAGCGGGCTTGTCTGTATAGACATGAGCTTTAACATAGCCCCACAAAAAATAGTCTAAAGGCGTTAAATCGCACGATCTAGGCGGCCAATTGACCGATCCCGAACGTGAAATAAAATGTTCACCGAACTCGTCCCTCAATAAGTCCATTGTTGCGCGTGCTGTGTGGCATGTGGCACCGTCTTGTTGTAACCACATGTCATGCAAGTCAAGCTCTTGCATTTTGGGCAAAAAAAAGTTGGATATCATCTCACGGTAGCGCTCACCACTCACAGTTAGGTGTGAACGGCGACGAATCGATAATTGATGGTCATCATTAACACTGGCCGATACAGATGCGATATTTTTCTCAGTTCGCACTCTACGTAAGCGTGTTGGTGGTTTAATGTTCAACAATGTAAATTTGGTGCGAAATTTAGTCACAATAGCCCGAATAGCCGCTTCAGTGGGTCGATTAAACTGACCATAAAATGGAAGAAGCCCGCGATGAACTTTCTTAACAGAGAACGCATTTTGATAATCAAATTCAATAATTTGCAAGCGTTATTCGTTTGTAAGACGATTCATGGTTAAATTATGGACCAAACTGAAGATGTTTGACAGTGAAACAAAACACGAAACGTGCGTCAACTGTTTAAACCAGTGTTGCCAAAAAGATAATAGCTAAAAAATTACCCTTTACTTCCTTTACTTCTACTGGTTTGCATTTTATTTTAAGAAACATTGGAAATCCCGATACGCTCTAGACCCAGTTGAGTCCTTATTATTTACCTGCAACTATGGTGATGCAGCTTGTGCCATTAAACATTTGAAACACAATCTACTGCATCTATCCAGCCAGGTACTCCTTCTGAACTTCAAAATGGGGGGGGGGGAGAGAGAGTGAGTGACAACAAGGTCGCTGTTTAAAATACGTCCCGTCGTCTCGGTTTAATGCATTTTAAATGAATGCAACCATTCGCCCCTGCCACTGGGGCTCTGAAGCCACACATCGCGGAGCCATAACGATGAATTAAAATTTTATCAGCTCAATAAAAATGGCGTATTATGCGATTATCGATTGTCAAATGACTTTGGCGATGATATCGATGGCGATGACACCAATTTGTATGCAGGCCGCGAAGAAAATTACTTTTTTCGCCAGACCTTCCCCCGCAAAGACACACACACCATCCGCAGCGAATCAGCGATGAGTCCCCGTACTATAAACTACATAGGTTTACGTCATATAATCATGTCGAAGGCAATCTCTTGTCGTGATTTCCATTTCCAGCGCACGATGGTGTTCCGATAGCAATCCCGCTGACACGTCTGGCACGCTTTGATTGAGTGTTAATGCGTTTTCTTCGGCGACGCGTCGTGGCAGAACGAAATGGGAAAGCATTGAGCATTCACAGCACACTAACCTCATTAAATGTTGGGATTTTTAATTCTCGACGGAGGGCGACATGGCGGGTGATGGCGTACGCATCACGGAGGGTTGTTCCACATCTGCTATTTCTGAACTAGCCTGCGGCTGATAGAATATCGGCATGCGATGGTGATTCTGAGGACTGACAGCTTCTTGTGACTTGATTCATTTCTCAAATGTCCCACTCCCAGTTCGCAGAGATAACATTTTTAAATCAACAAGCAAATTTGTCGGCAGTCTGCACACATCACCATCCCCAGGCATCGCCAGGCGCACCCGCAAGGACCAGCCAATAAGGGTATTTGTGCTTGTAGCAAAATAAATTTCGCATTTATGGTTTCGAACGTCATTGTTGCAGTGTTTGCTGTGCTCTTCAAAATGCCATTTCACAAGGCTCGGCCGTTGGCCTCGCATAAGACTGCTGGCGCTGACTTCCTGTGATGGCACGCTGTTTGGTGGAAAAGCTCATTAACTGAAACAAGGTAATCGGGCTGAACTACACGAGACTAAATAAATTTGCGTGCGGTCCATGCCGACCGTTGTGCACAGTCAATGGCCGTGCAGCGCGGGCGGGGCTGCGTGTCCCTGTTTTAAGTCAAATATTCCCCGTAAAGTGCGCACTCATTTGAGTGAATGGGTGATTTTGTAATTTTGGGGAAAGCCCATTAATGAGGAGAGTTCCTGTCGAAATTAGGTCCAAAGTCGATTACCTACGCGTCAGTTTCAAGTGAGCTCTTATCACAGTTGGGCGGCCGTTGGCGTTGCGTCAGGTGGACTGGCGTGAAAATTAACTACCATTCTCTTCCTTGAACCCTGCCTAAATGAGACTGGATCCAATAACTTGTTTGAATCTGAGGCAATTTGGAGTATCATTTTAAGGAGTACATCCTGTTTGTGGTTGCATAGTTCGGGCTGGATCACTACTATCGTCACGTGACGATGATTTGCAATAACTTGTTTGAATCTGAGGCAATTTGGAGTATCATTTTAAGGAGTACATCCTGTTTGTGGTTGCATAGTTCGGGCTGGATCACTACTATCGTCACGTGACGATGCAACTATCGTCACGTGACGATGCAACGAAACTAAAGGCACCGGGATGAAGTACATAAGTATTTGCATACCAAGAAGTTATATCACCTCATCTTCTCATCGACTTGTTCTAAAAATGTTCGTATTCAAGTCAACCGTGACGTGACGGAACGTGACGTATTTGAAAATTTTGGACGCTTTGAAAGAGTATAACCCTAATATGCAAGTCCCGAATTGTTAAAATCTGACCCGTCTGTACGAGGTAATATTTTGTCACCCAAACGTTATGTGTAACCTAAAAAATGTCGTTAATTTGTCAAACTTGTGAATATTAAAAAAATGGTGAAGTTTTGGTGGTTCAGTCACTATGCTCCAGCAATAGAGGAGACAATAATGAAAAATTCGGTTGATGTTAAATCATTTAAGTTCCATGCGTCACGTCACATCACGATGCAACGAAGCGAAAGGTGCCGTAATGAAGTATAACAGTATTTGGTGTAATGTTACACTCAATTTAATGTTACGCTTTCATGTGCACCTCATGTGTAACGAAAAACAATTAAGCGCAACGTGACGAAACATGACGTTTTCGAAATTCTCTTGTAGGGGTACGTTTCTTTAGAAAATATTCAAATCCTGCATTTTCTGTACGTTGTGCCTTTATGCAAAGCATTTTCCTATCATCTAGAAGCAATGCGTCATGTGACTCGAAGTTTTACTACTCTGTCAGGCAGGTGGTTACTAAGAAAATATGAACGTCTTGTTGGACACTGCCATGCAATAAGGTCAAGCAACAAACGACAATGGATGTCCAAGAAACATTCTATCAACCAAGCTCAATGCGTCTGTCAGTCATGCGAAAGTTTAGAAAATAGTGACGCAACACGAACATGAGATAAACAAAGTAGAACATTATGAACATTTGAATAATAATTCAGCATACAACCGCGTGACGCGCTTAAGCTTCTAGTTGGCCTGACACTACCCAAATTAGTCCACAGTGTATAGAAGTGTGAATAGACGTGACGTAACGTGATGCATGGATTGACTTACGGACATTAGTGTGGAATCAATCAAGAAAAATGTGTTTACAAAGCTTCAAAATGAAAAGAGAGATTCATAGGCCTTGAAAATGTGACCATAATCACGATACATGAAACGTGATGTAACGTGATGTAACGAGCCGCTGTGGCAGTTGGAAGATGAGCCATGAAAAGGCTCCAAAATCCTTACTATACACTGTACATTTTTTTAGGTGAAAAACTCGATGTCGTCGGATCCACTCCAGTCTTTGGATTTCGATAATACACATCTAAACACATAACCACAAGTGTACACAGGTCGTAGGTACGCCTAGTTGGGCCGCTGTGGCAGTTGGAAGATGAGCCATGAAAAGGTCTCCATTTTAAGACGCGTTACATGGTGGTGTCTATTCTGACGAAATGCGAACTAGAAAGTAGCCCAACGCGGTTCAGTTGGTTGCGACCGCATGAAGTGTGACGAAAAGTGACGTTTAGTGATACCAACATACCTTAATCGTCCCACGACTGTGCGAACCTCAGTCATTAATGTAGCATAAGGCAATCTGTTACAGCGAACAGCCAATAAACGCGTGACTGACAAGGTTCCTAGATCAACTCTACTAAAGTAACGTGACGCGATGTTACAGCACCTGCAACGGAAGTGTGTCACGGAGTCTATTGTATCGAAATCGATGAGGTATGGGCAGAAGTCTGTTCGATGTCAGAACGCTATTTGCGTCTTCCCAAAGTCAATTCATCTCACAACCACCCAGATGATGGAAAACAACACCCACACCCACACGCACACCTCCCCTCCCCCCCCAACCCTTTAAGAAGACTAATTTCCTGCATCGAACCGAGAATGCAATTAAACTTTTCGAATTGAATGCGGAAAACTTCACTTCAAGTTCGGAGGCTCAGGCCGCGAGACGGATGGATTATGTACTGCGTCCGCCTTTTTGGCGGATCCTCGCATACACCACCAGTCGCGTTGTCGTTGTTGTGACGCTGCGCTCATTCACTTTGTCTTGCTCGCGCTGCGCTGTTCGCTTCGTAAGCGGTGATTGCAATCCGACACATCCAGCGAGGGTGGAGGGCGATAAACTTTTCAAACAAAACCGCACGAGTATGTATGCGGCGCATTAGACTGACTGGCTGGCGCCACTCCACACCTTGGCTCGGTGTTCTGCAGGTGAATTCTCAAAGTCAACCTTAAACTGCACGAAGGCAGCCAAGTGACAGGCACTTCTGACTGCATCAAGTGGTGTGTTCATCGCACATACCTTGAACCTGGGGGCCAAAGTATTTCAAAAGTCATTACAAACTTCCTTGGACTCACTCGACGGAGGTTGGCGCGGAGGCATATTCAAGTGCCGCACAGCAGTGGCACGTTGTCGTGCGCAAATTTTTCCGTCAACCCGCACTCTCTCATCTGAGAACTAACTTCAAGGAGTCTGGGCAGTCCTTCAGAGGGGTTTATTAGCAAGCAGGCAAGTGGAGATGTCGTAGCGGGTGCTCTGACCCGTGCACGATATGTTAATTGTTTGGCCGTTCAACTGGCTGTGTTTCGTCGGAAATATGATGCTCACCGTGCGGAACAAGGTCGTGAAATACGAAATGCGACCCAGAATACAGACTCGCTCGGCCCGGGCGGCAGCGATTTCAAATTAAATATTTATCCCTCTCTCTCCCCCAGTCATCCCCGAAACGTTATCACTCATTTCTTCTCACCCCAGTCCGACGCCTCAGTTAACTCGCCTCTCAACTGGCTGCAGGATGCCACGTCCTCGCTTTCCTTTCTGCAAGTGGACTCCAATCTTCGATGTGCAAAGGCGAAGGTTTGGGAAATGTTTGCGGCATTCCCTCAGACAGGATCCATATGAATTCCCACTCCACGCGGCGTAAGAAAGAATTTTATTTGGGGTGCGCTATTTGCCTGCTTCCGTTTCTCCCTCCGGGTCTGCGGCGTGGATTCCTTTCGCCCTTGTCAGGTAAATATTTGATTTTTGCATTAAAGTCAATTTGCTTTCATGATTCGGTAATTCATTGTTTACCGTGTTGTGTTCCGTCGAACGCTTCCGGAACGGAGAAGGTGCTGGCGTCTTTCGCTGCCAACAAAGCAAAGCTTTTCGGGATTTGCTTTGTGGTGAACTGAGCGAACTGAATTGTGAAATGCAAAGAGGAGGGATCTTAAGCGGAGGAGGAACGTCAGTTGAGGTTGAGCTGAAGCCGTGACTTGGAACACATGAAATATGCTTGCCTTGTGCCGATCAGAAGGATATCGTTGGGATGGGTATTGAACCTAGACATTGAGTGCCGCAGTTGTAGCCATGCGGCTTTACTCTTGACTTGATACGTCAGGCGTATTATGTCTTCTGCTCGGTTTTGCAGAGTCCTTCGTGGCACGGGATCTAGTTTGTCTGGTTAATGGGATATTGCTTTCCTTCTTGCAAACGTTTAAGAAATGACTGCATTATGTCCAAGCTTCGCTGTGCTCGGGAATGATTTTGTTCACTGAATAAATTCAGGTATCAGTCTCTAGAAGACGACCGTCGCACAATTTGACAGCCAAGACCACATGTACGTCTGCTCATAGAAACATTTGATTCTTCCCAGGATGCCAACAGCCACCAATCATACACAACAGATCTTATTACATCACATGTTGACGGACTTGGCAACGCCTTTCCCAATTGGTGACCAAATCCCTGCTTCTTCCGTCGTTGCATGCCTTCCTTAAAATTTAGTGAATTTAGTTCACTCGTTCAGCTTATGCTCTTCACTGAAGGCGCGATTGGTTCTATCGAGAGAATTTTAAGGAAGGCACATCGTGTTACATCCCCTGGGTCTCGTCAAGAGGTCGGAGACAGAATCAGTGACTAGAGCAAGTGTCAGCGAGGCACACATGAAGTGAATCGGAATTTCCGCCAGACACTCACGTTTGCGGCAATGATCTAAACTGTAATCTGAGTGAACGCTATTCTCTGTTGCGGACGGAAAATGTTACTCTTTCTGCCTCTAAAAGATTGTTTGTTGTTTCTTGTAAACTGGGCATGTTCACATAGATGCTGCATAGCTTTAAGGAAATTCGAGTTGGTTCTTGACTTGACCAGACCAATTGGACTAGCTCCGCCTCGGCCGTTGGTCAACATTTTGATGGATGCATATTCTGCTATGCCAAGCCGCTCTTGTGAAGCCAATATTGAGTTGAGTCTCTCATAGGTGAAGCAGCCAAAGTAGTAGTATTGACCACAGCTTGGTCTTTTTTTTTTTGGTTTGCGCCAATGGATGTGGAATCATCTTCAAGATACTGTTAACCCGTGCTACCAGCATGAACGATTCACGAGATATTATTCTCCTTTGTCCTCGCGCCTACGTCCTAAACCACACCTCTGCACACGTCTACCACTCTCCCCGCGGAACTGCCGTTAGGTATTACTTCGCGAGGCTGGTTAGCAATTATGCTCTATTCTGTAAAGTCGCCTCTTGGGCTCCTCTTAGAGCTTCAGCTCTTCGTAGTGCAATCTGCACGTTAGCTATGAAGGAGCAGACCTCTGTCCAGTCACTCTCCGATCTCGTCATGTAGCGTACGAGATGCTCCGGGGTTGGCAAGTTCGCTCTGTCTTCTACGAAGCGTGTGCAGTAGAACACTGCATGCTCCGCGTCTTCATTCACGTCTGGACATTCGGGGCACATAGGTGAGTTATCGTGTCCAAACCTGTGGAGGTATTTCCGATAGCCACCATGCCCCGACAGGAACTGTGTAAGATGGAAATTACAGTTCCCTATTTTTCTTTGCGTCCATGATTCAATCGTGGGAATGAGCCTATGGGTCCACCCACCACCCTTTGCGGAGCCATCCCAACTGGTTTGCCACAGCGCCATCGATGCCGATCTTTCCTCCGCCTTTACTCTTCTTGCCTCCTGACGATTCAGGGGCCGCCGAAGGTACACCCTCTGGCTCTCGTTTGCGAGTATGTCAATGGGGATCATTCCGGCTAGAACACATGCTGCATCGTCAGAGATGGTTCGGAAGCCGCTGATGGATCTGGTTGCGCAGAGCCTGTACTGCGCCGACAACTTCCTCCTGCACTCAGTAATTGCCAGTGCACCAGCCCATATCGGGGCGGTGTACAACAGGACTGAGCTGACCACTCTGGACAACAGGATCCTACTAGCGTTTCGGCAGAGTGCCGCTTGCATCGTCGATGCCTTCTTGCTTGCGTACACCGAGATACTTCAATGGTTCCTTTAATCTAATTGTCTGATTTCCGATCCGGAAGTTTGCGTACTCCACCTTCTTGCGGCTGGTTATTACAGTCTTGTGTGCAGCTAGTTCCAGACCGGCAGACTCCAACCAGTCCTTTATTTTCTCAATCGCCTCGTCAGTAGCAGACTCCACCTCGTGGACGTGCTTGGCACCTGTAACCACTGCGATGTCATCAGCGAAGCCTATTACTTTCACACCATCTGGTAACGACAGACGTAGAATTCCGTCATACATAATATTCCATAGGAGGGGTTCAAGGACCGATCCTTGCGGGACTCCTGCGGAAATGTTGCAGTACTTAGCGCCCCTCATCAGAGTGGTACCTTGGATTCCTGTTCCTGAGGTATTCAGAGACTATCCTCCGCAGGTAGTACGGTGTTTCCATTCTGCCCAGGGCTCTCCTAATAGATGACCAGTTCGCCGAGTTGAATGCGTTTTTGACATCAAGCGCCACCACTGCGCAATATTTCTTCGTGCACGATCTCCATCTTTCTCCCTGTATGGCTTCAGCTGCTGTATCTACTACCACCTTTATGGCATCGACGGTAGAAAGCGATTTTCTGAAGCCGTATTGGTGTTCTGACAGGACTCCGTTTTGTTCAGCTACCGCACGTAGCGTCGCACACTGTCGTTATGACCTGTGTCAGCTGTTGTGAAAGGGCCTCAGGTGAGCCATTGTTCAGTATGATGCTGGTAATCATCGTTTCATTGAACATCTCTCTGTCAAAGAGCGTATCCTTCCATTTTGGCCCTGTTAAGACGGGTTGCAGCTTCTGTTTCTTTTTCCCGACGCCGAAGATTATCACTTGGTGATCACTGTGCCTGTAAACCTCGCTAACCCGCCATTTGGTAGTCGGTAGTAGAGAGCTGCTCATGAACGTAATGTCGATGATTGACGCTCTACCTGCCTAACGAAAAGTTTCGACTGCACCGTTGTTGGCTAGACCAATGTCTAGCGATGCAAAGGATTCGAGAAGAGCACAGCTTGGTCAGCAGTAGCAGTTATGTGTTGCACTAGCCCACTGTCTAAGTGTGATTTCATTGCACAAGGTGCCCAAGTAGAATGGAGTTCGGCTGGCCATAGACCCTGCCTCTAAGACCGCAACGGAGGCCGTCCATTTTTAAGATACATTACATAAGTGGAGACGCACCAAAACCAGTTTTGTGCGCAAGAATTGAGGCATCTAGCTAGAAAGCGTGCCACCTTAGGACGCTTGTTGGTTGTGGCCCACGTCCAACCCGCACGAAGAAGGAGCTCTCAGAAAACACACGTCGGGGCTGACACAGCCACTTGCCTCCATGATGTGATTTTTGACACGCTTGGTTTTTAATTGGTAAAAAATGGCACAGGTGCGCTACAAAATTGCTTAAAGTGTTTATTTGAGTTGATAAACCAAAGCTTGCCATTTTCTCTCCACATATTATTTCATGTAATTCTTCAATATAACTGTGCTTAAAGTAGTCTCCACGAAGAGTCAAACTTTGAGTCACTTCTTGGAGCATTTGACTGGTATATCGTTAAGTTTGTTGGACAATGCTGCGATTGACGCAGATGAAACCACATGTTCAGTAAGCCCCGCTCATCGAATTCCGGCACTAAGAAGTCTATTATCAAGGTCCTGCAGCGTTCGCCAGTAACAGTGACCGTATTGCCGATGGCGTGAACGCTGCACCACACAGTGGCTTTGAGTGGATGCAATGGCTATTCGCGCATCAAACGCTGATTATTGAAGTGACCGCTTAAGTGGAAATGTTGAGGTTGAGGATGGCTTGACACTTGACAGCAATTCGCACGCGACTGACCGTCAGGAGACATTAACTGACGCACTGTTTGCACTTTCGAACATGTGTTATTCTTTCAGTAAAATTCGCTGTAGGGTCCGTCTGGTAATTCCCAGTGGCCCGTCGTTTTGCATCGGCAGCCACAGCCACGATATTCTCGGCAGAACGACCAGTACGGTGGCGGCCATGACTTGCATGTTCTACTGTGGTTTCAGTCTGTTTGAGTCGAGAAGCTAAGCGCCAGAATGTTTGCCCAGTTGGCGTGACACGATTAGGAAATCGACGTCAAAATTCACGTTGCGCTAGCACCACAGACCAATCATTGGTCAACAAAATCGACACAATTATTGCACGCTCATGCGGAGTATAGCGCTCCATTGCTTGGCTGTTTGTATACTGCATCTGCCTAGTTCACAAATGTCAAATATGATTGACGTACGACTCCATTTGATAAAAATAATAACATCTTCCAATAGGATGATTCATTTTGCCCTGTACATACATATGCCCAATCTCTTCTCTTTTCAGAGAATGTAGTGGTGAAGGCTGTCTCTGCTAACGACCCCGGTCTCACTGATAATGCAAAAAACAAACCGGGCTAAAAAAGAACGTTCCAAACTTCATTTCCACCGACTATCGGCCATCTTCACGCTCAGACGTCAAACCTACAAATTATGCTCCGTTTTATAGACAATGGCTTGTTCTAGGCGACACCCAGCTATTGCGTCTTTAAAGCGCACGCTTTCCAGCTTAGGTGCTGCGCTAACGAGTGGCCAGATCGACTTCGCCGTTACTGGACAGCAAATGGAGTACATATCGAATGAATTGCTACACAAATGGTTGCAAGTAAGTAGTCGACTTAGGAAGAAAACAACATTTTTGAAAAACATATTCAAACGTATCCATTTTATTGGGAAAACACACCAAAACAGCAAACTGTAGTGCGACTGTACCCCCCCCCCCCCCATCAATATCAGCCCATACAGTACTTAAAGTAGCCTTAACATCGACCAAAAAGTTGATACAAGAATTCCCATAATGGCTCGTAAAAATGCCAAGTACTCGCAACAATCCCCGAACACACTCGAGAAACTTGCACTCGCCAGCAAATCGTATCATTTTGTGTATTAAACAATTTAGTTATCCAATGATAGGGCCACTTACAACCTGAAGCCTTGTCGAAACAAATTACTACCACGCCACGGCACATCCTTGCGATGAATCACGCAGACGACCATAAAACCGGTAAACACTATTCCAGGCCATAAAACAAATACCTCGACTATGGTGGCTCAGGTTGCGTGGCAGCAGCTCGCACCGCGCCGAGGCTACATTTTACGAGCTACAACCGGTCCACACTCAACCGTAAGCCCCCGTGTAACAGGTCACTGGACCATAAATTACCCACAGTCGCCTAAAACAAATAGAATCGCAAATAAATACAAAATTGAAAATATTCCCGCCGATAAGTGTCGACGTCGAATTAAGTCGAAATGAATTTCCAGAAATTTTCATTAAATTTTCCGCCGTGCACCGAACGTGCGACGGAATGTGCATGATGGCCGGTCCAGCAGCGGCGACCGCTAATTTGTTTAATCTGCAATTGATTTATTTATCGACGGGTGTGCCTGCGTCCCAGCATCGCACGCACACGAGTGCTCAATTAGGTGATGATTACAGGAGTTAATCTACTGCCAGCGGGCGGCCTGGATTTGGATTGATTGCGAATTGGCTTAGAATCGAACAGAGGCGAACAGTGGCGTCTGTAGTCGCAACTGCACTCAAACTCAGTGGCAACAAGGACAGACCCTCCCCCATTGTCCTAAGAGGACACACCACATAATTGAATCATCGCAACCCCACGCCAGCCGGAGTCCCCTTAATGATGGCGAAAGTTTCGAAACCAAAAAATGGTTTTAATTTTTCAACTTAATGGTCACTTAGGGCCGTTGAGTGCCCCGCCACTTGGAGGTGGCAAAAGAGGACAACGACAAGGAGCAAAGGGGTTGAGGTGCGACCCTCATTAAGCAAAGTTATAATGTTTACCCTCGTGTGGGGAGGGCGGAACCGGCTTTTAGTTGAAGTCACTGGAAATGAGTGTTTACATCGAAATTATTCATAATTGTGCGTTAGTTTCGCTAAACCCTGTCCGAGCACGGGAGGAATGGCGAACGTCCCATTATCAAGCTCAGGTGTGAGTGGGACGGGTTCGGCTCGTTACACCGCAGAGATGGCACCGCTGGGACGTGAATGGGAATCCTTTCTCCTTTTCACAGACAAATCTATCTTAGCTGTGTAGCTAACCGTAAACCCTTCACCGGGCGAATATCAATTTCAATAAACACTTCAGATGTCCGTGCATTGTGCGGAGAGCACAGAGAAGATGTATCAAATCGATGGATGCATCGATTGGAGTTGAAGATGAAATTGCGAAAGATTTCTGTGATGGCCACTTGAGGGGACACTAAACCGTGTTGGTTTGCATTTGAAAGCGCTCATATTGTTATCCGGACTGTATCAGATTTCAACTCGAAATCGCGTGCAAACAGGAGTGGTTTAAGGATTTAAGGAAGATTTTCTGCTTTTTTTCCCTGTGTTCTGATATCCTTTGGATTTAAAGTACATTTAGTTCATATCTGCAAGCGCTCATGGTCATCCTGATGACTTTCTTTAAACTGCAGCACAGCACCCTGATGTCTCGCGTCGGTTCCGTTATCGTGCCGGGCGTCGTTTTTGTGCCGCACTCGTGAATCGGCTGATAATCGTTAAAACTAACAACTTTTGAGAAACGTCAAATTTTGGTGTCGATTTTGTACTGAAGGCATCCTTGGGGCAATCCCCCAGTTGAGCAACAACAACTATGTGCCAGTTTTCATGTCAAAATTTTAATACAGTGAAACTTCTCTATAGCGGACACTTTCGGTACCGTCATAATTGTCCGTTTTAAGGGGGTAATGTAAGTTATTTATGGAAATTGGCAAATATACTTGAGAGATTTTCGAGTTTTTTACTAGGCACTTGTGTGTCCTTTTGCTCCGTGTGTCCATCATTAAGAGGTACAAATGCTCAATTGGTGTTAAATATTTACCGTGTCCGTTATAGAGGGGAACCGTTGTAAATGGGTTTAAATACAAGAAAAAGGCCTGTCTTCATGTCGCGACCAAGACGAATAGTCCGAAAAGCGAGGGTTCACTAACAGATGGGTGTCCGCAAATAGAAGTTCATCGGTATTTGGATGCGGATGTTACTTCACATCCTACGGCCTGAAGAAATAATTCTGATACTGCAGGAGTGCTGAGATCATTTCTGATAGCGAAGTTCCCATTTTGGACAATGGTCAACTTGGTCACAGCCGACGGAGGAACATATTAGGTTGGTTTTTTGGCTTGAATTTCAGTTTCAATGGTTCGCAGTTTTGAATTTGCTTTGATCTCAATCTTGCACAATAGCGTAGCGCTCGGATGCCCTGGCCCAAGTACCGACAAACTCTTCTAATGCGACATGAAGTTGCTAAAGGCTGGTAGTTGAAGCAGTAACTGGCAATAAATAATGAAGTACCACGAAATGAAAAAGTATTTATTTTTTAACCCACTACTTCATATGCAGATGCAGCTACTTGGAGGAAAAGAGAGATACTTAGCGCTACCTCTGCCACTGCCCCAGTCTCTGCAAGTTGAGGATCAAACCAATATCCACAGGATGGCTGAGCAAGACATCAAGCCCAAAATTAAGTGGGAGGAAGCAGGACCAAAGAGGTTACATTCTCACAATGGGCATCAAAATAGGCTCAGCAGGATGAGACGTGGCTTACGGCCGTCTACCCATCTACCTAACATATGGCTTTAAGCAATTTCAGTTCAAAATACTGAATTATCAACGAACATACTTCAGCTCAAATCAAGCTCAATGCCAACATGCTCACAACAACTTACTTACTTGCTAACTTCTTAGGCCGACCCATGGGAGGTTTGAGCCTAAACAATAGCTGCCTTCTATCGTTGACGGTAGTGGGCACTCTGCTTCCAGTCATCCAGACCAAGCTGTTTTACGTCCGTGTTGACTTGGTCTTTGTACCGGAGGTTCAGTCTTCCTCTCCTTCTCGAACCAGGAGGCTCGGACAGGTAGAGCCTATTTGTTGGAGCGTTGTTGCCAATGCATGCACTTGGCCAAATCAGTGCAGTTGTCCGATTTTTGTCTTCCGCACTACAAACACATCTTGGTGCAGCTCGTAGAGTTCGTAGTTCCATTCATCTTTCTCACAGACGGGACCATTTACCCAACTTAGACTCGTTCTTTCGAAGGCATCAGCGAATAACTATGCGAGCTAGGCAGCAACGTCCAACTCTCAGCTCCATATAGCAGAACTAGCAAAATAAGGGTATTGTGGAGCATGATTTTGGTCCTTCGAGTCAGGAGTTTTGATCCCAGTTGTTTCGACATACTGAAGTAGAATCGGTTGCCAAGGGCGATTCAACAACTAAATCCACACGAATTCAAGCACAGCTAGAACCTCAGGCCATCCTATATGTCTTTCTCTCTCTCTCATTTTCTGAGTAGAGGACAGTCCAGTCTACACTTATCCGTAGTTTCACATATTCTACGAAATAAGCAATAGCTACAGCTTGACCAGAGGAGAGCGTTAGGAAAAGAAATTTAAATGAGACAACAACGGTGGGAGATATGGAAGCGATTCTGGCTTTATTTTGAAGCTAGATTCATGCCATTATGTATGTATAATGGAATATCACCTCATTCAAATGAAAATCTCTGCTTTGCTGGCAGTGTTTCAAGCTGTCGGTCCAGCTTTTTATGAGTCCGTCCAATATTTGCGGGCTTTTTCCGGCAATAGCGTCTCGAATGTTGACCTCTAGCTCAAACAAAATACTTGACGTCGCATGCTCGCGGTGGGATGACGCCTTCGCCAAATTTCTCCTTCACAACTACGAGCGTTACTAAATATTTTGACAGCTGGACGTCAAATGTCACTTTGACAGCTGTTGCAACCTAACAATTTCAAATACTATCATTTCTATCTGGTCAACACTCTGGCATCCACTAAATGCTCGCTGCTTTGAGTTGCCTCACTACAATTGGGTCCCTTGCATCAAGAAAGCAAATAAGAGTAGAATCAAAAAAAAAGAAAAAAAATAATCAAATCCGGGCATAATCTGAAAGATCGAATTTATTAGGTTTAAAGTGAGAACAAAAGAGAAAAGAAATCATGTAGATTCAAACAACAATGTGATTCTGCAATCGGGCCAGTAGCTCAGTGAAAAAGACGACGCAATTAGGCCTCCTTCTGGGCCAGCTCCATCTCGGGGATGATGCCCTCCTCGTTGGCCTTCTGCAGGCGTTCCAGCTCCTCGCGCTTCTTTTTCCGCATCCGCAAGTTGGTCAGCAGCCGAACCGTGCAGAAGTACACCAGCTCCACAATACTCAGAGTGGAGACGCCCATGAAGAGGCCAAGTAGACCGCCGCAGTTGGCAAGGAAGTCTGTGGTGCCGTACAACTCGGAGCGCTTTGATGTGAGGAACTGGGCCTCCTTGAAGAAGATCGACAGACGGGACATGCGTGTTCTGAAATAAGAATGAAAGCGTCTGTGTGAGGCGGAGCCAGGAATGGAATAACAAGACACTCAGTTACCCGGGGTTGTCCCGAATGTAGCTTTCCTCGCCGAACGCACGGAATTGCGAGGCGAAGTCGTAGTCCGCCTGCGAGATTTCCGCCTCGTAGGCAATGGAAGTGCACGCTGGCAGGCAATTGCAGTCGGTCTGGCCGCGGAAGTTCTCCCCAGAAGTCGAGAGTCCTTGGTTGAACTCCTTCAGCAGGAGGTCGTCCTCGGCATCCGTCATGCATGAGATCTTGAGTGCCCCACAAACTGGCGTGTCAGCGGTTCCTTCAAAACAGAGCAGGCATTAGTCTAGCTGAGCTTTGGGAGACGCCTGCGCTACTCACTTGGCATGGAGAATTTGACACAACCGCACGCCTTCAGAGTGAAGTTCGACAGGCATTCCAACTCGCAGTTGCTTTGGGTGTAGACCTTGAAGTACCTCAGATATCGCTCCTCCTGGAAGTAGCACTGTCGCCTGCAAAAGATACGTCAAGTGTCAGATTCTGCGAGACAACGCGGGTGGGTAGGACCGACCTCATGGGCTCGTAGTGCTTCAGGCCGTCCGATGTGGTGATGATCTTCGGCTTGATTGAGATCAGCACCTCCTGGTCGTAGGGGATTCGGAAGTACTGCTGCGACACCCGAGGCACTTCGCCAGGCGTGTGCAGGAGGATCTTGAAACCCTGCACCGGGCCGCGGCACAGTTGATCGTTGTCCGTATCGATACCCTTGAGCACCAAGAACAGGCCAGCCCTGGTTCCAGCCCCGAGCACCCGGTACGGGTATGTTTCCGGGCCAGCCTCCGTGTGGTAGCCATCCTCCAGGTTCCACTCCATCGTCTGATTGTACGCATTATCGAACAGTATGTCGTCCACAACCCTAGGAAATCAAATGCACAAATCTGTGGCGGTCGGCACTTTAGTCGAGAAACACACAAACTTACGCCTCCTCTCGGTAGATGTCATTTGGATCGAACGAGTTGAAGCTGTAGCACAGGCCCTCCTCTGTCACCAGCTTGTGCAGCTTGTCGCAGTAGCTATCCGCGTTGCGCCACTTGCAGTAGAAGTACGTCTCATTGAATATCGGCTTTATCTCATCCATGGCATTGATCAGATCGGATCCGATGGACACGTTCTGGCCAAAATTTATACCACTCATCAAGTGCGGCAAACAGATCTGTGATATCGCCTCCATGTGGTTCTTGCTGGAAATGAAAGGCATTTCCTGTGTAATAAAGCACTCAATGCTAGGGACAGTTGCTTACTCCTCCGTCGTCAAATTTAGTTCACCGGTAGCCAGCTGCCAGAACACTTGGGTGAAATTGAAAACACTCTGCCGGGACTTGGTCTCCGGGCAGACGGTCACCGATGGGAATGGGATCTGCCATACGGGCGTTGACTTCTCGGCAAAACTGACTATCACCGGGTTGTTGTTCCACTTGTTCCAGATGTTCAGTGTCAGCGAAGCGCAAGTGTATATCGACAGCACGAAAACGCATATCCAAAAAATTCTGCAAGCAAAATGGGTGAGTACAGTAAGCAGTTAATGCTGCGATGAGAACGAAGGCCATAGTAGTGCCTGGAGGCCGATTTATTTACACACACACGCACAGGGTTTTAAGGATGGTTCGCCTGTCCCCAAGGGACCGAGGATTCCGACTGATGTCAGGGACCCTCGGGGTAGACAGTGCACTTAGCACTTGGAATTGCGAAACGCACGAGCTACTGGTTCAAAGTGACCATTAGGCTAATTTGTGCAGTGCGTGCAGTTGTCAATTTCATTTCAACTCTTGTGTCAAACGGAGCAAGGCTGAAGGTGAGGCAGTGAAGGACTCTTACACTTGGTCACAATGTCACCATAATCAGATGTACGTCATCTATAATCACTCATCAGTAATCTCTGCAAGCACTATTAGTAAAGAGGGCGCATTAGTAGCAGGACGCAAAATAACTCCTCAAGAGACAATTGAGTGACCTTATAAAGGGTAAATTTTAAGGGCCGATGTTGAATGTGAACCACACCTAAACGTCAGGTTTGTTTCAGCATTTCATTTGACATTCCTCAATTTCAGACTAACTCAATTTGAACCATGGAAAGTTACACAATCGAGCAATGCGTTAAAGTTATTCAGGCTTAGTATGAAAATGGGCGTTCAAATCAAAATGCATATTGTGCACTTCGTGAGAAAATCATCGTCAGTGATGAGACACATTTTCACCTCAGTGGATTCGTCAATAAGCAGAATGGCAGCATTTTGGCGAATGATAATCCAAGAGTGATTGTCGAAAAACCAATGCACCCACAAAGAGTGACTGTTTGGTGCGGTTTATGGGCTGGCGGCATCATCGGGCCGTATTTTTTCCAAAATGATTGGGGTCAGACAGTTACTGTGAATGGTGTTCGCTATCGTGAAATGATAACGAACTTTTTATGGCCCGAATTGGAAGATATGAATGTGGACGACATGTGGTTTCAACAGGACGGTACCACTTGCCACACAGCTAACGAAACAATGGCTCTTTTGGGCGACAAATTCAATGGCCGTGTTATCTCACGTCGTGGCGATGTCAATTGTCCGCCAAGATCATTTGATTTGACACTGTTGGATTTTTTCTTTGGAGTTATTTGAAAGAAAAGGTGTACGTCGATTAGCCAGCAACAATTCAAGAGCTAAAGGATGAGATAATTCAGCACATTAACGGCATAGAACCTCAATTATGTTTCAGCGTCATCGAAAATTTGGACCATCGGATGGAGTTGTGCCGCCGAGGTCGCGGCTGCCATTTGGCCGATATTTTATTCCATACATAATTGAACCATATCAATACTATCATAATAAAAAGAAATGACAATAATTTCCTAAATAATTTGTGTTTTATTCAAAATCAACATCGGCCCTTGAAATTTAACCACCCTTTATATGGACAATCTCAAGAACTCATGAAGAACTCCTTGGCCTTATGTCTTTGGTCCTGTGTGCGATGATGGCATTTGGAGAAGGAGAAGATGAAAACATGAACTGCGTGAGGCGTGCAGCGACATGAGGCTAGTCTGGCGTCCACGGATTCAACGCCTAAGTTTTCGACTGTGCGCCAGTGGGACAACTGCACGCAAGTGGAGAAGAACCTGAGCCAACATGACGTGTGGAATTTGAGACTGCTGGCTGAAGACCATGCCGCCTAGAGAGGTTTGCTAGTTTCGGGCCAGATTCATTCCCGATCCGAAGTCAGTCAGCGGAAGAAGAAGGAATAGAAGAACGTCTGCTTTTTCAGGTGCCGTCGGAAACGAAAACCCTTCAATGTTGACAAGAACCGCCCGTCTGACGAGCTGAGTCGTTCAACTACAAGCGTGCCGCCATCCTCCTCCACGGCACTGAAGCTAGCTGCGTAACTTACTGCAATTGTTGGCACATCGTCAACTCGTAACTATCAGAATGGAAATGCTCCTAGGATTGTTATCGTTGGACGTATGGCTATTTGCTAAGATAACAGAGTCGAAAGCACCTCATACACAGCCAGACGACAGTCGGCTTTCATGTTCCGCCGTCTATAAACGGAACGAACAGCTATTTTGATAAGTCTTATGTTTAGAAAACCATTGTAGCGACTACGATGACCAACTACTTGAGTCGTTGAACGGTGGACTAAGCCTCACGTGGCGTGTTCGGTACGGGCTCCAATTAATTCTCCGGACTACTTTTAACAGGAAGTTCTCATTGTTAGATTTCACATGGTTTCTTGTGTTCGAATTCTGTCGTCCTCTATAGTTTGCATGTATCGGTGCAGAAAAATAGTTCGAGGTGTAAAACATATACAAGTCAACACAAGAAAAATCCATCGTGTAGTTGTGGTAATTATTGGATTTAGCAAAGCCATCGATAGCGTGACACTTGAAGACTTGTGGAAAGTTTCAGCAGAATGGGTTTGAGAGACCTGACAAACTGATGAAACTGATGGAACAAAATTCAAGTCAAGGTGTCTGACTAGTTGAAAAGAAATATACGACGTGCCACAGGGTTGCAGATTAGGTCCCATTTTATTGACTCTTTTCACAAACGAACTACTAAATAGATTATTTATAGAATGTACTGCTTACATACATTTGCGTCCAGCTCTGCAGACATTGCAAGCAAATTTAACGCTGGTAGTAGATGCTAGTAAAGAAATCTTCAGATGATCAAAGAATGGAATGAACTCGCGTGTTCAAATAGCACTGAGCTGGGTCTCACATAAAGAAAGTCAATACATAAAGAAACGCGATGATTATGTGTTTAACGATTGCCTTGAATAACCGTGATAGCTTTAATTAGTGACGAGTTCCTATCATCAATCTTCCGCAATAGTCGTCAATGCTACGCGAGCAATTCAAAGACGACTCAGGAACTCACAGTCTTGAAATGGGTTTCGAAACCATACCAAATGCGTTGAAAAATTGGGATGATAGTCAGTTGTGTGCTTCTAGCCGTGCTTAATTAACAGCTTTTGAAATGAATACTGTGCCACTGGTGCATCCAACAACTATAGCTGAAGTGCTGCATCTGTTTTCTGTCGATATAATTAAATGCGCGTCTTTGTATAAGAAAGTGCAACCGCTGGAGCACTGAGTAATAATGCGAGGATCACCAAAGGAAGCAGAGTACCCATCGAGCACGTCCAATTCGGCCATCGAACATTAAGTTAAGACAAAGATGACTTTGAATGCGACCAAGTTTGGAATCCAGTTAATCTGTACATGTGGAGAACATTTGGGTGGCTGCAGTCCGCTGGAGGCAGAAGTAACAGGGTGGTCACAAACCGTTTCCACTGCCTCCAAAACGTTTGAATGATTGATTGCGGCTCTCTAGCTCCTAAATGACTTTTCGAATGTCGATGAAACTTGACCCAGAGATGGCTTATGTTCTGAATTCAGATGTAGGCTATGCTTTTCTCAATGCGCGACAGCACGATGTAGCCAACGAAGTGCTATGTGAAAAAACTACATTCCATGTACTGCAGTTGAATGTCACAGCTATCTAATTAGTTTACGGAATGACAATTAACCAAGATATCCACAATCCCATCAACGATAACCATTTTCCCCGCAGGGACTTAGAAATGAAATAATTTCCTTATCGGATGTCCTCCTGTGAAACAGAGACGCATGTAGACATGTGTTCTTTTGTGTCAAAGCGACAAAAGTGGTGACGAATGCGAGGACGTATTTTTTTTCACAATTGTTTCGATGTTATAAACGCTTAACCACGCAATGCTATAAAGTTTACCGTCTGCTGTTTGGCAAGTGCTCTAATACCGGTCATGGCCTGTAACGATTGCGTTGTCTGATTCGAAGGGGGTTGAGCTTTGAAATACGTCACGTGTCCTTGTGTGAATAACTTTTCATTGAACCACAACATCGGCGGAAAGTGAATTTAGGGTGCGTCGTTTCGGAAAGTGCCGCGCTCCCTATTTCTCTAGGAAACGACTCGTCTATTGTTCTCTCACGTGTGGTGCGAATATGACATTTTATGCCGCCTCGACGAAACGCAAAATTGCGACAGTTCTCTGTGAGAGCACAATTGTGACAGTTCATACCTCTGAGCGATGTCACCGTGTCGAGGGAATTGGCAGTCTTATGCCGACTTCGAAACTGTGACCGACTCGAAAAATGTGGTGTATGTGACAGTTGGTGCGTCCGAAATCGAACCTCGACCTTCAGCGTATGATGTGATCCTCTGTCAGGGTGGCACGCCACTGACGTCACTGAATAAGGAACGAAATGAAATTTTTTCCCGAAAAACGTCGGTGCAATTACACTTTAGTACACTATTTAATGAATGCGAAATATGTAAGAGTCGTCAATATATAAGATCCCCCGTGAAAAGTCCATTAATCAAGTGCGATCTAAAAACAAATTGAATTCTCTTCGACAAGTGATAATTCATTGGAACGTCTCCCCCCGATCGCTCTAAAAATCGGCACGCGATAAATTTGCCTTCGAAATGCACCCAGATGGCGCACAGATCTTCAGTCAGCCGGGGAGGACTTCCCGAGCGCCCACATTCAATTCCAGCGCGAAATTAGACACACAACTCATGTAGAATCGATAAAACTGTCTGGCGGATGCATCTGTTTGTCTTCACAGCTCTCCGTGCACTTGACCCACTGTCCCACTCACTCGGTTGGCATATGCGCCACAAGTCGAAACTCACCTTTCGAGAATCGGACGCTTCTGCTCGCCCAGATACTTGATTCCGTGAATCGTACTATTGTCACAGTATTCCGAAAATATGCCCCAAGCCGCCTGGTACTTGGTTCCGTACTTGATCTGCTTCCTCGTGTCGAACTCGGAACCAGCGTCACTCTCGTTCATTGATATGGTATCCTTAAAGGCCGTCACCGCCTTCGTGTAGAGCGCAGCGCGCTTCCTGGTTGCAAATCAAGAAAACAAAAAAACACAGTTCACTTAAAATGCACACACACACATTCACAATCAGCTGACTAGTTAGAATTCATCTCACCATTGATCGTTTTGAAATCGAGGCGTTTTGCCATTCTTTTCCTCCTCCATGTCGGCCGCGTTTGTGTACGACTAGGCTGATGCTCGCGAAATGTCTGAAGGCATGCTCCATAGTCCGGCGGCGTTTTATAGTCGCGACACAGCCTACAGAGCGGCGGCCACAAGTTGCTATGAATAAGCAGGGAGTGCTTGCCAATGAGCGTACGAGTATTCCCAAATTATTCAATGGGGAATCGGCGGTGACACTGCTGCCGTAAGCTGTGTGCCACCGAATGCCCCAGTGACCAGGTGGGCACGGGTGAATGTGTTTGCCACTGACACGGGACGGAACGGGATATGATAAGTGTAATTCAGTTCTATATGCGAATTAACAACATGTCTCATTAAACTAGCGCACAAGTTGATTAATTAAGAGTTCAAGTGCGGCGGTGTGATGGGCTGGGTGTTTGCCTACATCCCCTGGTGGGTGGCAGGACTCATTTCGAAGGAGTTACGAGTGTTGAGCCGGATGTGGGTTTGTTTGCATTTTGGTTATGGGCTGGACGAAAAATGGAGCATTTTGTGCAAGCGAAAGTGAAAGTCTGAAAGTGAGTGAGAACGTCTACTGTGGAATCAGGATCATGCACAATTTATCTAACAACGACTCGATGCACTAGCTCTACCACTTGACGTTCATCGATTTCACAAAAGCGTTTGGCACGATCCAACACCAAGCAATATGGGCAGCACTCCGGTGTAAGGGCATCCCTGGCAAAGTTGTCAATTTGATCCAAAGTCTATACAGAGAGGCAAAGTGTTGGATTCTTCATGATGGTGAGCTAAGTGGTAGTATAAGCGTCAGAATTGGTGTGACACAAGTTTGTGTACTTTCTCCCAGGCTCTTTAATATTGTCACAGATCATGGCATGAACCAAGCCCTATCCCCTAAGATCAAAGGGGATAACGCGTAGTATGCATAATTCGCTGAATGATGCTTCTGGCCCACAATTACGATGGAAAGGCCGTCCGAACTACAAAAGGTCCCAGGAACTGGATCGGATCAGTGATATCACAAGACAGGGAATCGAATGGAACCCTCAAGGTAGCCGTAAAAGAGGACGCGCGGAACGTAGCTGGATAATGCAGCTTGGCGAAGACTTGAAACATAACCTGATAACATTCAATGATGGCAGAATATTGGCGTTGGATGGAAGAGGATTTAACGAATTTGTTGTTACCCTATGCTCCTCATAGAAAAGCTGGATGTCGGAGTTGGTTGCGCGTTAGAGGGGTCCCAGTCAAAGCAAAGTTAATACGATTTATTCGGTTTTTAAATATGGTCCAGTCACCATTTACCATTGGGATCAAATTAACGGCTCTATCACTGGAGTTGTCGATCAGTGGTAGTAGTCTAACTATGGCACTGAGAGCCAAGTTACCATACATTACCTTATGCTTCTCATAGGAGTGAGAAGAATATATAGATATAAAGGATCAGTAGCCAAGAAGTGTCCGGAAATCGGTTTCGCTGGGATCTCAAGGAGCTCGGCATAGAGTAGCGAATTAAAAAAATAAAACAAAACATAAAATAAAAGGCAAAAGCATCCACACAACCTGGCGACTTCCGGACGGTTAAACAGCCAACCGAATTGATCATGTGCTCATTGACGCAACGCATGCGTCAAATATGTTGGATGTTAACATCGACTCCGACTATTTCCTCGAGGCAGCACGATTCAGAGCTCGAGCGTCCAATGTCAGAAAGCTGCACCATTCAACAAAGACGATTTTTGACATTAAACACCTGAGCACACCGGTGATTGCCAGAGTCTACGAGCAGAAAGTGTGAGAGCCTCTCTGGTATGCCGACGTCGAACACAAGATGTTGTTGCATTGCCATTCGGCCAGAAACAAGACATTGGAAACAACTTTAGGCTACCAACCACCCCCAATAAGAAACCCGTGGTATCATGGCGAGTGTGAGCAGAAGAAACGTACAACCGACGAGGCATACCAAAAGGCACTGGTAACGGAAAACAAGACCAGTGCAAGAGGAGTTCCGAGAAGAAGCTTCTATGCCTAAAGAAAAGCCCTCTAGTAACCTCCCAGCTCAATGACATCGAAGAGTCTAGAAACAAAACGAAAATTTGATCTTTTTATAAAAAAAAAATCAAAAAGCATGGCCACAAGCTTTAGGAACGGCACCAATTCTATTAAGGGTAATCTCGTTACTGACTCTCAATAAATAGTGGATGTATTTAAACAGAACTTCTTACAGCTGCTTAACGGGCGAGGCCAGAAGTCCAACTTTCAGTCGACGAAGTAGTCTTCCCACCAAACTTTGAAGAATTCGGTACGGCCATCAAAATACTGATGAACAACAAAATCGCAGGCGAAGGTGGTTTACCATCACCATATCCTGGTAGAGAGCATTCACCAGATCATCTGCAGAACTTGGGAAGACGAATGAAAACTGGAATATCAGCTCCAAGTCCTCCATCCACAAGGTAGACGATGCACCAATGAGGCTTTCGGCCCGGAAAATCGACTGTAGGCCAATTATTCACACTAAGCCGACTCCGGGAGAATACCATCGAGTTTCAGACCAATACACAACATCCTCGCATCGATTTTAAACATTGCCAACAACAGTATTCATCGCAAGAGGCTATTCTATTTCGGAATCGCAGAGAGGAGGCCTGAGTTGTCTTGATGAACGGCGGTGATGATATGAGTTAATCCCAAACGGTACTAGGCATTTATCGTATTCGTGTGTGCTGTGGCTAAAAGCATATGTCGTGATCGAGAATGTTATCAATTTATTTACCATTTATCATCCAAATTCGAGCAGCGGTTTACGAGCTAGTGCTCGGCAAACTAGAAATTTGTTCTGGAATGGAAATACATACATATGTGGGAGGTTCGTGAAAACATATAAAATTAAATAAAATTCCTTGTTTCAAAAATTAGTTCTTATTTCCATGTATGGGTGTATCCTCACTTTTGCTATCAACTGTGGCGAAGGGTGCAAACTGTTCATTCATTCCCGCATTCAGAGCCTGTGACAGGCAACGTGGATGACACCACACATCGCCACGGACAAACAGTCAAACACACCCTTTTTTCCTTACGCCATTCATTTTCATATCGAACATTTGCCCAAAACACTGGCCCACTCATCACTCATGGACTCATCCTGACAGCTTCAGTGAGTATATCCTCGTCTCCGTTATGTTTACTTCGTTGTTTTAACGTCTAATGTGTCTGTCATCCGAGGAGAAGCGTTAACATCGAACTGTACTGTTCACCGACATCGACTTAGCCAGAAGAGTGGACGATCCAACGGTTGAGATGGCTAGTTCATGTAGAACGAATGCAAACCAATGCTCCGGCCCAGAAAGTCTTCGAAGTAAAGGAAAACAAAAACAGCAACTCGGGTGGCGCACGCAAGTGGAAAGGGAGCTCAACTAACAATGTGTGCGAAACTGGAGGCAGCTAGATAAAGTCGAGCTGGTTGGAAGCTAGAAGGGAGATAGAACTGCTGGTTCAAGCCCGCCGGTAGGGTTGAAATCCGGCCAGATGTCCTTAAGGCAGTGGGTAAAAGGGGGCACATCTTTTTTAAGTCTCCCCGAGAAAGTCTACGCCAAGGCGTTGGCGGCGCGTTCTAGAGCTATGGTCGAGTCTATGCTGGGGGATGAACATTGCGCAATTGCAATGGTACCCTAAAAGGCTTAGGAGTATGCCAAACCGATCTAAAGCCGATAAAAAGGCATACGACCGAGTTTCTCGAAGTGTTCTACGGGAGTATGGGTCCTCTATTGAGGGCCAATCAGTCTCTATGCAGAAACTGTAGCAACTGTGTTCGGGTTAACAGTGCTAAATCAACACCGTTAACAGTGTGGGTTGGACTTCGACAATGGTGCGTCTTGTCACCACTCCTTTTCAAAGTATATATGGACTGGATGTTGCATCGCATCCGAAACGAGGAATGTTTCACATTGGGAGAGTTGAGGGTAAGTAATCTTCATTTTGCAGGTGACTCGCATCGTTCTACGAGGGGCGTTCAATATATTCTCGGTATCGATATGAAGGAAAATGCGAATTCAATTTAAAAATCTCCCCTAACATCAATGCATTCGTTACATCTTGAGATAAGCTTTTTTTAAACCCTCAAAAAAATAAATTTCCTCTTTCTCTGCAAAATACACATTTATTGCGGACTTGAGTTCTTCATCATCCGAAAATCTTTTTCCACGAAGACATTTTTTCAAATCCGGAAACAGGAAATAATCACTAGGGGCAAGGTCTGGACTATAGGGTGGGTTTTGGAATTCTTCGAAACCACAATCTCGCGCAGCAGCCTTGGAAACTCGCGCCTTGTGAACATGAGCGTTGTCATGAAGAAGCAACACACTCCCTGCGAGTTTACCCCGTCTTTTATTTTTAATTTCCTCCCGCTCCCGCAAATTATGCAAAGTGGAAGCGTAGGATGTGGCGTTGATGGTTTCACTTTGTTTTTGTACTCAATGAGCAAGATTCCCTTTGAGTCCCAAAAAACTGTGGCCATGAGCTTCCCGGCAGACGGAGTGACTTTGAACTTCTTCGGGGGGTCTGTTCTTTTTTTATGCCACTGCATGGACTCTTGTTTCCTTTCAGGGTCATAGTGGCGGACCCATGTTTCGTCACCAGTAACAATTCGATCCATAACACCGTCCGCGTTCTCACTACACATCTCCAAAAGCTCTCTACAGCATGCGATTCTCACTTTTTTCTGAGGCGCTGTGAGCATTCGTGGCACCCACCTTGCACTGACCTTTGAAAGGTTAAGATGGGCATGAAGAATGGTGTGAATGGTACCAATTGAGTGCTTGGTGATCTCATCCTCAAGAACAAGTTTTTCGACTTCTTTGATGCTTTCTCCCGTACAAGCAGTAGCCGGGGCGCCGGAGCGGTGGTCATCTTCAATGCTCTCTCTGCCTCTCTTGAACTCACTTGATCACTTTTGCACAGTTGATAATGAAGGTGCGGAACCCTGGTAAACAGCCACCATCTCTTCATGAATAGTTTTTTGACTTTTTCCTTGCTTAGTGAGAAATTTAATTACAGCGCGATGCTCAATTTTCACCATCATCGTCTCAGTTGCCATTATGATTCTGTTTAACTAGAGATAAAACGCGAATTAATAATCACATTTATGTGAAATCTTACATGAATGCACTAAAAAAATAGTATTACTTGATAAATAAGTCAATTTATATATACAACCACAGCTTCTTCACCCCGATACCGAGAATATATTGAACGCCCCTCTTAGATGAAACTCCAGCACTCGATAGGCTTGTGGCCGTATGTGCTGGGATGAAGTTTAGATGAAGGTAATTTCCAGAACTCCTACTCAATGCACTCTACATGATAGTGGAGTCCAATTGATGCAGGCTTAAGTATATCGGGCAGTGATGGGAGTAATGCTGAATTTTCCAGTAGGATTGGCCAAACTGGGTCAATTTTAAAAAAGCTTGGAAAATCAGTAATCTGGAGGGCCGAGCTGGTTGCAACTTAGGCAAAGCCTATGGTTGCTCTTAGGAATAGATCCTGATGAGCTATAGTCGATGGCGGAGTATCAAGTGGCCTGGAGATCCTTCGTGCGTACCTTGCCCCCACGACACCTTTAGTGGAACATGGAGGACATTAAAAATAATGATGAACATATTTAACAGATAAATGATTTAACAATTGATCGCCGTAACTGGGAAGTACATGGCATAATCTGTGAGTCCGACGAGTCGAATGTTTGCTTGCAAGTTCTGGACCGCTCCACGTTCACTGTAAGGTTTTGACTATCATCACTTCGGAAAGCATATGTACTCGCTCTGTCACATCTAGCACACAGACACCACTGCTCCAGCTAAGACTTTTTTCGAATCCGGCCCGCCTCCAGTATAAAGACCAAGTCATCACGGACGCAAGCTCAGGCTCAGACCCTTCATTGGTCGCAGGCCTGATAAACATCCTTCTTCTTCCTATACTGTTTCCTGCTGTAAATTAAGCGTGAGCACGGCAAGAGCATCATGCTTGTCGAATTCAAATTAATATCACACAGCTTGAAAAATACAAACGATGACACATCGCGCCCTGCAGTTACAACTTGTTACTGACTGAAAAACTGCAAAAATGTAAGAGAATAATCGATAAGCAGCGTTGTTTGCTGCTCCATCTCCACGTAGGCATACCCTTGAAACTCCATCTGAACAGAGGCACCAACCACAGGGTCATTCTGTGATCTTGACATCGTTGATATCCCTGCCCTCAACCGCCACCGCCACTGGGATCGTTCCGCAGGATTTAGTTTTATTTTCCCTTCACTCACAGCAAGGCACGGGGGATGGGATCCACACACACACACACAGTCGGCCCCACCATGCACCTCGTCTAAATCTCATTAAAATAAATGATCTGCATGTAATCCTGTTCTAAAGTTATCGCACAACCGAAAACGGATTAAAACTACAAACTCACTCGGCCCGAGGGGAATCGAGGGGAATCGAGGGGGCTAGCATTGCTGCCCCACATCGTCGTGGTCGTGGGCAACACAACCATTGCCCGGCAAACAAGGGTACCTCCTCGGTTTATTTTTGATGCAACAAGGATTCCAGTCGACAACATTTTGAGCAGTTAACTAGCGACAACTGTATTAAATCGACTGCTCCGGTGCCAGCCTCGTTTACGCTTTGTGTCCTGCTATCTGCCCCGTGTCCGGGCTATGTTCGTTCGGACGATGTTTTCATTGAGTGGCCGTGTGCGTGTGTGTTTGGCTGTGACGCCGAAAATTAAGTAGCTCCGGCACACTCGGTGATTTAAAATGAACATCGGAGGCAAAATGCAAACATTAACCGTGACCAAGGATCCATGGAGGTGACCAGAACGAGTACCCCCGTACTGGTACAAGAACAAGGACATGAACGTCTCCCTACGTTAGGGGGGACATGTTAGCTAAAGTGTGCATCGGACACATTATATCCAGCAACCCTGACTGTGAACCTTTTGTTGTCTGGATGTACTCAGCGAACCGGAGAGGCCTGCAACATGAGTCAAGGTTCCCTGAAAAAGCACAACAGTTGTGCAAAAATCCTTCTTTCTCGATCAACTGAGACCGGCTGAGGCAGTCGGAATCAACGGGCTCGCTAAATTGAGTTATCCTTGGCGGAATTAATTGAAGAATCTGTTTAATGCACAAAACTTTATTAACATTCCATTCCGCACAATTACGCCGCACATTGCGACCGGCTTGGCTGGAGTATCCTTTTTATTTGGGAACGTAGGCATCCTTGAGCCGCACTGTGCAAATTGTTGGAATTTCTGTCCATGCCGCCCGTCGTCCCAAGGAATGGCGAATGGCTCCGCACTGCTGCGGCTGATGGTGTGCCAGTGGCAGGACGATTATTTGCGCTTTCTTGTGCAATACCATGGACATTTTTATTTCTTATTCAGAGGGACCCAGCGATGGATGCTGGCGGCCGGGGGTGGTTATTTAAATTAAGTAATAAAAGTGATGGATTTTTTTTTTTTTGGCGTTGTTGTTGGTGCGGCCGGCGTGGCGGGAGTATTTTATGTTTACCCCACTTAGGTTAATGTAGTGGAAGTGCTGACTTATGCCCGCCGCTCTGGGAAAACGCTCGTAATTCAGACGAAGAGCAATTGTTTGATGCTGTAATTGAAGGGGATTGAAGAAAGATACACGAACTATTTGTGTGACGCATGGAAACGTTTTGAGTCTGCAGATGACTGGGTGAAGTTGAAGGATCACAGCGAGAGTGCGGTCAGTCAGGGTAGTTGGTTAAGTACCCGGTCTCTATGCATGGCTTTTGTTGTTCCTTCCAAATTGTGGACGTTCCTTTTAAGAAAATGGACGCTCAATTTACTTCTTGCCTTGACTCCGAACTGTAGTCAGGAACGTCCTAGTTTCATTTGGCACTTTATTCCCGAGTCTTACTGGACGTCAATGCAACTTGTACATAAGACCGCTCCCAGATTAAAGGCTCCATAATTTGATCTTTGCCATACTTCGGCGATGTGAAGTCCTCTTTGGGTGGGAAGATCAAGGCAGAGTGAGTCAAATGCCGCATCAACTTAAGGGAACAGCCATCGCGTTTGCTTCTCGATGATTCAGCTTCGTTTATGGAACTACCAAGCCGATGTAGACCAAATTTGTAAATACCCATCTCCAACTTATCTGCCGTGTCGGAGTTAGGTCAGTTTATGCGGTGGCGGCTGAGCCTAACATCAACCTATTGGACCATGGTGCTACCACTAAACAGAGTTAACGTAGTCGTAGCCCACTGTAACCACCTGTAGGCTAAATGATTTCAATATTTGTGAGATGGTGTGGTTTCATCCAGGTTACATTATTTCATCATTTGAAGAATGGTTTACCTAGATTTTTTTAATCTAGTTTTACCTAAGGCCGGGAGATGTTCCAAAAGTTCACTTACCGCTGTTCCTTCGCAATTCTTCTATCAGCGGGACTCAGGCCTTGTCTATGAGGTACCTGTCATTATGTCTACACGGCCTTATATGGCAGTTAACTCTTGGTAGCGAGATTAGCGAGGATAGTAAGCCCGGAAATATACCTTCGACAGAACATAGACTAAAATTGGTACGATGCAGATAAGCATGGCACTGCGGATGCCATGCAAAATCGTCATTCTTTCCACATTTTTTGGAAGTGAGATTTATTGTAATCAGTCAGGTTCACTGCCAAGACCGCTATACGTGACTAAGACACACCATGCACGAGGTACCCCTACCTCTACTGAATATGGCCGATCTAGACGGGAACAACTCGATACAACAATCTGTGTGTGTGGGACCTGCCGTGCCGAGGGACGTCTTATAACGGTGAACTTTGGATGCATGAGGCAGGTTTCAAGACAGGTCCTCTTCACTGTATGCACGGGGTGAGTACAGTGCAACCTCCTTACTCGAGGGACCAAAATAGACACAACGAAACTCTTCCAAGGAACTCTAATGTAACTGAGTTGGCCATCGAAGGACTCCAAAATCTGCAATCATCGTCTATAGCTAGAAAAACAGGCTATTACAAAACTGGGGACGGAGCAATTGATGTTACCCTTGCTGATTTAATCAACGTGAATGATGACTCTTGCTCGGCATCTCATTCATATCATCTGGCACTTTCCTACGCATTAAGATCCACAATTGCAGGCAGATGACACGTAGGCTTAGTGAAAGGAAGGAGCTAGGGGCAAGTAAGGTTAAGGCTTCGAAAAGCACTTGACTTTCTAGAGGAGACATCCAATGGTATGGACCAGCCATTTGCTGACTCTCCAAAGGCCTCTCAGTAGGAAGTAAGTAGCCGTGAAGTACTGATGTGCTCCCCCCCCCCCCCCCCCCCTCATGTGACAGAACTTGTTCTGCAAAGACTCAGTGGAGAACCATCGATACATCTGGTGAAGCAGATGGTAAACCGGCAACTTCCTCTACTTCACCTAACGCGAAGATTACAAGACTCCTTGTGACTGGAGATTGTGAAACCGGTAATAAGAACCAACCAAAAAGGCTTCTGCGCAGACTCAAAAGTTGCTACCCTAATTCATTAACCGTAAGAGAAAAGGAAACGGTAGCCTTCTCCTTCAGACTCATACCATCATCAGACCTCAGCATCGGCCGTTACAAGGAAGGATGAGCACTGCACTGGAGCTCCTTTGAAGAGGAAGAGTGGACATTAACCTGTATATCCACTTATCTCAATCAAGGCCATCATCTGAGGTACGCACAAACCCCGTCCTGAAGCAAATCATGAGACCCCAAAAAGGGTTCATATCATGACAAGTCGTTCTCTCCAAATCCTCAATTGCCTAAGAGGCAAAGTACTCGGCAGTAGCCGAAGAATGCCTGCGTGTTCCAGTTGTCGACTATGGTAATTACACTGCGTTGTTACTACATAGTTCCGGTAGCTCGTTCCAGTACCGTTTTTGACTTAATTACAATATGTTACTTATAAATGCATAGAGCGCTGCCTGCCTGGTTACATAACAATTGATATGACTACGGTATGCGCTGTTTTCTAGGCTCTCCGCTGTTTTCGTGCAGTTGATAACAACTTTCGATACATTGAATACACCAGCTCTGACATCTTCATACTATTTAGAGAAAGCCGTGTAAAATTAGATCTCTTTGAAAATGGAAGCGTTTAATCATCGAAAACATCCTGGAAAAGGTAAAGAAGGTCTTCTTTGCTCAAAATAGCCATGGGATGTGAATGGAGATTACCGCCAAACATTACTTACCTCGATAGTCGATAGTCAGATCGACACTAATGTACGGTGTTTCAGCTTGGTGAAGAGCCCTAAATAAAGCTCTCAACTATATGACTGATCGACATCCTTGTAATTTCCTGATTGTTGCATTGTCTTGCAGTCGCATGCAAAGCGATCAAAGAGGTACTTTAATGACTGAAGAACAATGTGATAACCAAGAGGGATATTAATATCTATTCGGAGAGTCAGGTCGCGGTTAAGTTCTTGGACAGTCCCTTGACAATCGGCTGTCTCTTAACGAGATGGATATGCACACTTTATCTAGGTCCGGGGACACTGCGACTTACCGGGCAATTGTAAGCCCGATAGACTTGCCTTTCTCACTGCGAGGACATACACCCTGTATACCTTTGGCTACAGCTCACCATCTTCTAAAGGTCATAAAATAAACAATCTCATGACTCGGTCCAATATGTGCGCTATTCCGGCAAATCGCGTCTCGAATTTTGGCCTCGAACTCGTTTAAAGTGGTTGGCTTGTTAGCATAGACTTTGAGACTTGATGTAGCCCCAGAGCAAATAATCGAGTGGTGTCAGGTAGCATGACCGCAGAGGACAATTGATGAACGCTCACCGTGGTCACCAAATCCCTTCAAAATTGCGAGCGTTACGTCGTTTGTATGACATGCAACTTCGTCCTCTTGTTAGATCCACATCTCGGATATATTGATCTTACCGAGCTCAGGCTGTTGATTAACTTTGATCTGTACATGAGTCCATTGACGGTTATGTCCCATGATGCCCCATGAGCCGAAGATGGGACTCGTCCAAGAGGATTATTTCTTGGCAAAAATGCTGATCTCCGCCAACATTTCTTATATGGATGTAGTACCAAATCCAACTACAAAATAAGCTCGGCGATACCCAATTCAGTTGATCGGCGACGAATCGACATTCCTGGGATTTCCTCGATACTGGTCGTTATGGCGGCCATATTTTCCTAATTTCTGTCTGATTGGCGGTCACCAGTGTGTACTCACACTCAGTCTTGTCCACTTTGCGACGATTCCCTGCTCACTGAAGCCATGGTGACGACCGACCAGGCGCAGGCAATTCGTCGCAAAGTGAACAAGTCTGAGTGTGAGTACACATCTCAAGACAAAATTTGTAAACAGCATAGCGTCGTCGCTAATACGAGCTGATTTCCAGCTTCCACGAAAAACTGATTAATTCTGCGTGGCGGCACTGACGACAGGTCTAAGTGCACTCTTTTACGCGCATCTAGTGGCAATTGAAGATAATCCCATACTAGGGTGTACCTGACCTCACTTGAGGTGATGTATATTATGATGTGGGTTCTTCAGAGAGAACGCTGTTTCAGTGTTGGCAAAGATTCCCTTGTTTCTCGATCAAATCTCAATGACGGGACGTAGCTGTTCTTGGTGTACTTGGAAAATTCAGCTCACCATTTCCACTATCGAGTGTTTCCATGTGAGACTGCATGTGAGACCATGTGAAACAACGACTGGCCAAATAAGTTGGTAGAAAAGCGCTCCGTAAGTGCTTTATTAATCAATATCCTAGCTCAGTCGAATTCATACAGTCCAGTTCACAGGAATTGCAATTCATTCACTCCACATTAAGCTGCAATTTCGTAGTGATCTTGGGCTACGTCATGCATACATTACAAGTCAATTAGAGAACTCAAATAACCATAGAAACGCAGAGGCTTCAACAACGTCTCTAAGTTATTGAGCGTTCTGTGAAAAGTGTTCTCCGTACATATGGAGTCATCATCATCGATCGCCTTTACCACCCGCAAATTTGATACTCTGTGCACGTTATTGGATGATACTCGACCGTATAGACCACATCCAGCCCATAGTGTAGAGGGTATTGCGGCTCTAGTGGACATAATAGCGAAATTCCGGTTACTATGCTGGAAGCACGGATCCAGAATTGGGCCCTCAAAATGGATTTTGTAATGCGTGGTCGTGAGCAACATTTACACGAAATTTCATTCAAAAAGTGAGTGTCAGATCCTGATCATTCAAGTCATAATGAAGTTTCCATAATCCAAATTAGTTTTGTATGTTTTTATTGAAAATTAAGAAAAACAGGTCGCAATGAAGAACCCTTTATTTTCCGCTGTTTGGGCATTTTGAGGCCCGATTACCCCACTTGAGCAAAACAGAAAACACAGAATGTTGTTTTTTTTCATACATAAGTGGAGGACATTTATTTCAGAGTAGTAGCAACCTTATAATAACATTTTCCACATATTTTTGGTTTTTTTTTTTTTGCTTTGAATTTTCCATTGAATTATAATAACTTTTGTTAATTCATATATTTATATAGAGTCATATATATATAATTTTTGTTGATTCTTTTGTTAATTTTATACTACATACATTAAAATAATATAACTTTCCTAAAATTTATATTTTTCCATTTTCTTTTTTATTTTTTACTTTCACTAAAATTTAAACGATTTTATAAAACATTTAAGGCTTCCTATAGCATCAGACAGAACACAAAAACATACGAACATAGAACATACAGACGAACTGAAACAACAGATTTCTCCTCTAGTATGGATTACGTCTTGTTTACACATTTTTTTTTTAATTTTAATTTTTATAATTAAGATTTTCTTTCATTTTGGGTGTTTTTTTTTTTTTTTTGGTTTTTCTTCTGTTTGTTGTAGCCTAACGTAGTAAATATAAATATAACAATGTTCTTTGTATTTAATTGATTAATATATATGTATATTCAAGGTTCTTTAGTAAAATGATATGATTACTTGATGAGTGTATGTTTTCTTCGTTAATCCGCCCACTAACTATAAATTGTTTACTTGACGGTTAAAAATGTGTTTGTTTTCTTTCTTTTTTTTCTCTCTTCAGATATATACAAAGCTCGATATATACTCTCGTATGGTTTATCATTTTGTTGCTGTTTCGGTTGCTAGATCAGACCGGAAACAAATAATTTTGCTTAGTGTTGCTAAGGAGTACAATTTAATTGTTTTTTTTTATTTTTTTGATTTTAAATTATACTTAGGTGTACGTAATTGATATTAACGTGTTACATTAATTAACTGATATGTATGTACATTGAATACGTTGTTATATGATTACATATATGGCACAGTAGCTGTGGTATAGTGTTTCTTTTTTTATATTTTTTCTTTTGGTTTTCTTACAGTCACATTAATTTTTAGAACACTTAATCTTATGAGGGTTTCTATAGAAATTAATTAAACATGACAACTTAATGGGGGTGAGGTTAGTATGGAACTACGAGGAGCGCCTTGAGAACTTTGAAAGTCGGATTAAATCAGGATGATTGTGTGATGAAGTGGAGTCAGCTGAAGGGAGCATGGCTGAGAGAAATGACGATAGGCAGGAATGACCAAATAAACGTGTTCACAGAAGACTGGACGTTCAACAGGGCCTCCTTTGAGTCAACGCTTAAATAAGCAATCCTGAGGAAGGATGCTCAAACAATGGAAATGGCATTTAGGACAGTGAACTCAATAGGACGTCAAATTAGATCGGAGTCGCGGTCTGCCAGCAAGCACCAGCAGTAATAGTGTAGGCTCCTTGTTCTACGTAAAACTAACCGCCAACACAGAATCGACAAAAGTTTGTGGTGATCTCTGGAATTTGATGACTTTTCAGACCAGACGGGTAGAGTCCAAGGTGCACGTGGGTTAGCTAAAGTCAATCCATGTCCCAAGTGGCAATAAGTCAGCCTAGACTAAATCTGTCACTCCAGCTCATTTAAGAACTGATGTAGGGATGCGTATACTTTGGCCTAGCATGTGCTGATGGTGTTTGGTGGAAGTTACTAAACGATCAACTGTTTGGACTGTGCAGTGACATGGTTCTGGAAAAACCACTCCGAGTCTCTCGTCTGAAATGGCTTTGTCATGTTGAGTTGACTCCGGCCCGGAAAGTCTCCGACTCCAACGACAATGCTGTAAAGGAAGACGAGCCCTCCGATGGGGTACAGAGCTGGAAAGGGACCTCAGTCAGCCGAACGAGGATTCCTGGAAGCAACTAGCATCAGACCATTAACCATGGAGAGGCATGTTGGCTGCGGCCAAGGTCTTCCACGGACTGTAGTCTCGGCTAAAGAAGAACATGTAGGCAGGCCTAACGAATTCATTTAAGAGTCTTCTGCCCTTTTGTCGATAATGACCATTTCAAGGACAACGTGTGACTTCTACATCTGCAAAACGGTAAATACCTGCGACCTGATTTAAGAAGTCTTAGCGCACGTCGAATTAATTGAAGTGAATTATGTGTGACAACTTGTGGTACAGCAATTTAACCGGTTTAACAATCAATTTGACAACGCAGCGAAGGATGTCTCCGTTTAATGCACACAAATGGAAACAGGAGCTCAACCAACTTGGTCTGCAAAATTGATCAAGAGATCGTTCTATCTGAAGGCATTTGCTGACATTGAAACGGAAACGATTCGAATGGGTATGGCGGTGAATGAGGGCAAAACCAAGTATATGCTGTCCTCAAGAAAGGACATACGATATCGATGTCTTGGACAGAGCGTCACAATGGGCAGCTATAACTTCGAGTTAGTCAAGGAGTTCGTCTTCCTCCGCTCCGCAGTAATCAGTACCTTCGAACAACATTAGTACCGAGATCAAACGCAGAATAGTTCTTGGCAACCGCTGTTTCTACGGGCTCAAGAGCCAATTGATGAATAGAGTCGTTTATCAAATGACCAAGTCCACTTTTTGTAAGATACCATTTTGGCGGTGGGGGCATGAAGAGTCTCAAAAGCGGATGAAGAACTCTTGGAAAGAAAAGGTCTTCTTGCTATTTTTGATCATATTTGAAGTACTTTACGGGCTATACATGGACATGAGCCTAGATAGACGTCTATGTATACAACGCCAATGGTGGCTGGGCTATGCAGAACGCATGGACAAATTAGCTCCGGTCCGAAGAGTCTTTGAGTCCGGTTTGGCTTTTATTTGAAAAATAGTGTGTCAAGTCCTTAATATCCTCCTTCACTTCAGGCCGAATTTCGTTCACAACAGTTTCTTGTACTGCTTCGATAACGTCTTTGATATGCGCGGACTGTTAATTCGAGATCGTCATGAGGGACATCGTGAATTTCTGGCATCCCTTGAGATGTGGGGATGGATTGGATAGAATTATACGTGCGGCAGCAAAGTGGTTGGTCTTTAGAGGCCACATATCGATTAGAGGAACCTGTTGTCTTAGCACCAACAAACGCTGACGGATTGCACATGTTTACACCTTGATGCTGCTCTGATTCAGGTGCTGCCCTTGGCCACTGCATTCATTTAAAAATGCATAAGCAGACACACAAGCACTCTTGCGCATAGTTTGACAACCGCCCGAAGATGCAACTGTTGATTGATGCAAAGAAATGTTGAAAAACTTCTTTGAAGATGCTTGAAAATCAGGAATCAAGTACCTATGCATGCGAGAAGTAACCTAGGAAGACTGCGGTGTCCGAAGTCAAAGAAAAGTGGTTTGTTTCTTGAGAAACCCCAAATAAATCATCACGTCAATGGAGCAGTGAGTGTAGTTATCCCACCAGTCTCACTCCAGATGCCAATTAAGCGCCCAAAAATACCAAATTAATGAGCCATCAGGCGGACAAGTGAAAGTCGCAACCGTCCGTTGGTTTATCAGCAACAGATCCTGCACACGAGCATAGCAAGTCCCGCGCCAAACGATTGATCATTAAAACACGAAACATTAATCCCGCAATCGGCACTGAAAAGCAATCCAAAAATGAAACGAAAAAAAAAATCCAAATAATTTATTTTAATTAACGTGTCTTTAACAAGACCACCACGAGTGACCTTTGGCTGGATGTAATCACCTCATTCGCCAGGTAATCCCCCGCTGTGATCCGCACGACCCGCTATGAGAAACCGACACAGATAAATACACCGGGGCCCTCCTCCCGCCCGGCAAATAGAACGAGCGTACATTCTGATTGATGTTCACAGTCCCGACCTCACAGGACGCATACAATTAAATGAGAAAATTCAACAACAAAAAAATCGAAGGAAAAAAACGTTTTAATCCCACCTACGAGCGCAGTCCATCGTCGTCCCCATCGATATCCAATCCGACGAGCAATTAAAACAAACAAAAAACCAAAATAAATGGGTAAACGTCCAAACTGGGCTCATTACAAGCTCGAAAAGGATGCGGAAAAAAAAGGAGAAAAAATTGAAATAAAAAATAATAAATTATGAACGCAAAGGATTCTCGCGAATCGCGATCCAGGAGAGATTCAGGATCCTGGACTCAGGGATATGGAAAACACATAAAACACAAACACAGACCTACGGCAGGATAACATTTCAGTGATAATTGGGAACAACATTCATTTATTTAATAAATATTTTTGTTTCTTTTTTTTTTTTTTGGTTTTGCATTTGCCGCGCTCCGCTGGCGAATTGATTTAATTTTTTTTTTTTTTGTTTTCATTTTACGTGTTAAATAATCTTTATTACGTATCTGTGTGGCTGAGGGTATGGATGTGTGTCGGCGAGTGTGTGTGTGTGTGCGGGAGATTCCCGGATTTGATACTACTCAGTACTGGGAGTGCGCTGGCATCTACTGAGGGGATACGGTTGCTGTGCCATTCGTTAGGCTTATAGCCAGACTTGTGGTCATTATCCCTAGGGCGGCTGCCGCTGCTGTGGCCGTGGGTGGGCTTGTGGCTTCCTTTAATGAAATATGTGATATTTTTTGTTAGTCAAAAAAAAAAGAATATACATTTAATTGCAAAAGTTGAATGGATTGTCTTCAAGCACACGTGTAGGAGTGTGTGTGTGTGGTTCATACTTACAATGCTTAGGGTACGGACAATGCAGGCCCGTGGTTGATCGTCAGCCTCAAGCGCCGGGGAGCTGCCACGCGATGACACCGATCCATTTAGCTTCATCATGTCGTCCGAGTGATGAGTGGGCGACGAGATTGACATTCGTCCGTCCAGTGATGCATCATCGGGATGAATGTCCTGCGTATGCCAAGAGGAGACGAAGTGAATTAGAGACGTGCGACGCGATGAATGAAGTGTGAAATGAAAATGAAATTTAAGCGAGCGCGAGAGAGTGTGCAGCCTGTCATCATCAATCATTCGTAATTACTGTCGAATGGGGATTGGAGATCGGGCCGCGAAAGGGATACGGTAATGAGGAAACTTTGTCGCAGTTAATGAATTCGCAAATTAATATTTTAGCAGGGTCCTGTGCTCGTTGCGTTGAGTGACGTATCAATTAAATTGGCCTCTTCATTTGAAGCGATTTCCTCACTCCGTGGGTGGATTTTTGTTTGCAAAAAGGGTGGCTTTCAGAGACCATCAAATCGGGAAGCAGAGTGACCTCCAGAGGCAGACAAATTGTGGTGTCTGCAGAGACTATCCCTTAGCCAGGGCTGAGCCGAGGGTTGGACAAATTTTGACCTTTATGCTGCAGAAAAAATATCGTGGGCCAGACATGATCTCGTTTATGGTGTAGTGGTCCTTCTGGAGTTTGCTTCAATAGACCGATTTGTCACATATTGTACGAACGAGGCCAGTCGGAGATGTTTTAAATAAAAAAAAGTATTTTTCTTCGACAAGTAAGCGTTTTAATGGGTGACCCGCGATGATAGCTCTTCCAATTATTATATTTCAATATCTTTCTCCGAACCGCCAACCAAACGATCCATGTACACATTGACGTAAGGACATCAAGGTTGTGCGAATGTTCAGGGGAGCAAACGTCTATTTCCTCGTAGCAGAACGATTCAGAGCTCGGGAGTCCAATGTCAGATAGCTTCACCTGTGTTACGACGTCAAACACCAACAACAACGAGATGTGGTTGCATTGGAATTCTTCAATCTGGTACTGGAGAAGATAGTGCGGCGGGCAGTTGTAAACCAAGTGTTAGGTTACGCAGATGATATTGGTGAAAACATGGTCGCTGTTGCGGCCAGTAGGAAAGAAGACCCAGAAATGCAGAATTCGCCACCAATCAGCTGAATTGGACATCGCCTGGGAGTCCAACTGGTTGAATATGGGACTACATCCTTAATATCGTGCCAGCGCAAGAATTGAAGCGACTATGCTGCGAGTTCCCTAATTGAGCAATGAAACTGTTGGCCGATTTTTGACCAAAAAATTATATTCCCCCAGTTTGTGGATACAATCCACAAAGATTGACTGTTTGGTACGTCTTATGGCATGGCGGCGTCATTGGACCCAAATTCTTTTAAAATGAGGAAGGAGACATCGTTACCGTCAATAGTCTCAGCTATAGGTCTGAGTGATATTAAACGACTTTCTATGAGCAGAGCTTGACAACATCGATATATCCGTGGTTCCAACAAGACGACGCTATATACCAAGCGACGCAGCCCTCGAAGTTGTGAAGGGATTGACAACAGCGAGCGTTCATCACTTAGCCGCCACGATCATGCGACTACATCAAGTCTTTTCGTGGTGGCCGTGGTATTGTTGGTCTATGCGTCGACTTCTACGTACTTGAACCTCAGCGTCTAGGTTCGAGCCCCAGTCACAGCCCCACCACTTTCGAGTTCCTGACAATGGTCAGAGAGTACAATAGTCTAGAAAAAACCTTCTCAATCTTGCCCGTTCAGAGTCGGCCCAAATCTGTAAGTCACTTCCACTCGTGAGAGAACAATAGCACGCACAACATGAGTTGTTGCTGAGTAGCTAGCCATTGGCCCTTTACGAACTGTAGCCCCACCCATACAACATCAAGTCCTTAAGGCAATGCTTACAAGCCGATCACGTTGGATAAGGTCGAGGTCAATATTCGAGGCGCGATTCATCAATAATTGATTGTAGCACTGCCAAATTGAATGATGTGCTCTTCCATACACAAGGACATCAATGCAGCTACAAAATAAAACCAGAGTCACTTCTAAAGGGTGATTTTTTAGCTATTATCTTTTTGGCCACAGTTTGGTGCGGTTTATGGGCTGGTGGCATCATTGGACCGTACTTCTTCAAAGATGATGCGAATCGTAACGTAACTGTAAATGGTGAGCGCTACCGTGAGATGATATCGAACTTTTTTTTGCCCAAAATGCAAGAGCTTGATTTGCATCACATGTGGTTTCAACAAGACGGTGCCACATGCCACACAGCACGCGCAACAATGGACTTATTGAGGGGCGAGTTCGGTGAACATTTTATTTCACGTTCGGGACCGGTCAATTGGCCACCTAGATCGTGCGATTTAAAGCCTTTAGACTATTTTTTGTGGGGCTATGTTAAAGCTCATGTCTATACAGACAAGCCCGCTTCAATTGACGCATTGGAAGACAACATTGAAGCATTTATTCGTGAGATACCGGCCGAAATGTTGGAAAGAGTATGCCAAAATTGGACTAAGCGGATGGACCAATTGAGGCGCAGTCAAGGTCAACATTTGCATGAAATAATCTTCAAACACTAAATTATATGAACCGTACTATCGATTCAAATAAAGATTTCATGCATTTTTCTGAATTTCATGTGTTTCCTTTTTAAAGCTTTCTTATAGCTTTTAAAAAATCACCCTTTATATCTCACACAGTTTTTGTTTCATTTAAATTCTTTTTCAAATTGTTTTTATCTGGCCATTTATTTTTCAACATAGTCTCCTTTTAGCTCGATGCATGTGATCCAGAAATTTTTCAATTTTCTCCATCGCTCTAAACGATATGTTTTATCAAGACCACCGAGTCGAGGACAAATAGTATGGCACGGAGGAAGTAAAGCACATTGAACGTCCATGATTCATCTGGGAAGTGGAATGACGTGTGGCAACAATCTGAACACAATCACCGGCCCATGCACACTCGCTTCTGTGCACTTTAGGCGTCGTGCACTTGCAGTCCTTTCAATGAGTAGTAAAAAGAAGAGCGAACTTAAAGGGATGACTGCTCGACGGGGCAATCGTGCATTTTGTTGCGTAATTTTGATTCGGAGCCTTGTTTATATTGTAGCCTTAGAAATGAACTGAAACACGCACTTTTCCTTCCACACTCAGTCAACTTGAACGCAATCGGCGTATGTAACTGTTGTGCCGCGAGGACTGAGCGTTTCTTATACTTGTTGTCGGTGTCGTCTAACATTAGAACTGAACTCTGTGTACAAGGGTGTCAGCACTGTTCGAGGTGCACTTCTGCAGCAACCAGCTCGTGCTGTTCATGCTCCAGCTATTCCAGAAGTGAATGCGACCTATTGCGAGGAAGGTGACATTTAAGAAACTTTTCTTGACTCCCTGGCCATCAGTGAGTCCATGGAGATGGTTCAGAGAAACATCAATGTCGTTGTATCGACATAGACACATAGACACGACCACCACACGGCGATCACAATTTTTCTGTTGCCAAAAAATAAACGCTTCAAAGAAACACTTTCCAATGCCCTTGAAGATGACACAAACTTCCAACTTAATCGATACCCACTCAACCGATTTCCCTTGAAGTTGAGCTTCACCTCCAGTCCCCCAGATTCAGAAAGCGTGCAAGTGTCACCCCTTTAAACACCCACTTGCAGGCATCAACCGACCACCCGCTGCAATAAAACGACGCGACCTACCCCCAAATCGCAAGCTAACCCATTATTCGTCCCGCCAGACAACTGTCAGACAGACTTCACATCCAATTCGGTCAAACAGGCCGTGGCGCCCCATCAAAATCACATTCCACACAGCCAATGCCATCCCATTGCAACACTCACCTCTTTGACAATTGATCCGTTCGGGCTGCAGATGCCGCCGTTTATTTCCAAACACGGCTCACCATCGCTCGCGTTGCCATCGCCCGAAATGCTATTGTTACAGCTGCCGCCGCCGCTGCCACCGCTGCCGACGCCATTTAGAGTCCCATTGACTTTTGGTGGCAATAGCGGTGATGGCACTAATTCGACAGTGCCTCCCTCTGTTGAAATGCACACGTCACTCTCGGTTAGAGTTGCATTTGTACCGTTCATTCGAATTGAACCGTTCATTTCGTTGCCGTTCTTGTTCATGCTGCCCATGCAATTGTTGTTGACGTTGATGGTGTTGTTGTTGTTGCCGCCGCCGCCGCCACCACCGCCGCTGATGCTGTTCATGCCGACATTAGGATTGGCCGTTGCCTCATTGCCCAGCTCATAGATGTTCACCATGTGGGCAGCCTGAGCGTGCACCATCAGATCCCAGGGATTTGTAAAGGCATCCTTGCACACAGCGCACAGGAGTTTCGCTCCGCCCGCAAGTGGATTCTCTGCAAAAACAAAACGTCACAAAAAAACGCAACAAAAAAAGAGAAGAGAGCACATGTATTAAAATTGAGAAAATCCTGTTAACGAACTTGAGCGGTGCATCCTGTCAAGGAGGAGGGCGTCCGCTTTCAAATGCCGCAGCACACACACACCCACCGCCGTCGTCCTTGGCCAGGATGCAGCGCACCCAAAATTCGACCACTCATCTCCACTTGGTGCTGAGACTGAGCGTAATAAATTAATTACTTGATGCTAATGCTATGTCCTGGCACTTGCATGTAAACCTTAATTTACAGTAAGTCCTTTTGTGGTCCAATAATTCACCGAGGTCGGAGAAGCATTCCCTGCAGTTGCCACAAATTAATGTGTCCGGATTACCTAGAATCAACAAAACAGAAAAACCCGAATAAGATACAGAAAAACAATTCTGTTAAGCTTGCTAAAGGGGGCGGAGGAGGAGGGGGGCCAGATAGCTGGTGCTTGCACACGTCTCCGCTCGGGGTAAAGGACACATTTGGCATAACTACTACTGTCGTAAGCACTTTGGCAAACAAACAGCAGTTTCATCTGTTTTCATTGCGAAAGGACACCAACGGCCGATGGAGCGGGAACTCTTTCTGTATCGGCTTCAGTGCCCCCCATCTGGTCGACATGCAATGGCCAGTGTTTGTGGTGCGCATCGGGGTACAAGTCGTCAGCTGCAAGCCCCTGCCACTTTGTGTGGCTCGCTGTTTGTGCAATTGTTTATCCATTATCCCCTTATATTCATAAATCACGGGGTTTGTGAACTTTTCATATTAGGTACGCAATTTGAGGCGGACCCCGACGGGGATCTGGCTGGCGGCGGTTGATGCAATTGTTTAGCGAATTGTTTTGGAAGTGCACACTCTGTCGCACATACCCTCACGCGGAAAGTATGACAAAAAGTGGAACATCGGATTGTTTTTCACTTGTTTGTCCTTTTACAAGAGCAGGCTTCCACGAGGGAACTGTGGTGTGCATCGTTACAGTAAAGGCGATACATTGTGGAGCAGATTAGTTTGGATTAAGTTTAGCTTCGGTTTGGCAATGTGTCACGGATTTGCGGACAAGGGTGTGAGGATATTTTAGACTGCTATGGGTTCCCTCTTGCGATTTTCTGGACCTGTGATCCAGAGTCAAGAAACATGCAATTTAGCGCCTTAGGGTATGCTATATCTCAGAAGCGCTAAAAATAAGTTATGTCTCAGTAACTAAACGGAACGGCGCTAGTGATTGGCTGGAGAACACAAGTCGAGCTGCTATAGATAGCTTATTACTTATGAACAATGTGGTCGGTCTAACTTCTAATGCCACAGAAACTCTCCACAGTCTAGCGCCTAAAGAGAGGCTATAAATCACTAACTAAGCTGAGACATGTAGTGGCTGCTTTCAAGATTACAGCCGGCAGCGCAGGCTTCGAAATCGTTGAGCAGATCAGTGTTTAAAAATACACGTAGAAACGAGTTCGCAGTGGTAAATGGCGCGGTAATCTTGATCCGAGATGATTACACAGACTGATCAACTTGAGCAGATATGTTTGAGAAATTTTGTCTTGACAGGTCTACCCTCAGAACATTCTCATCGTCAGGAAGCTAGCCATACAGCGAAGGATTAGACGCACAGTGGCCTCACGAGGTAAATAAATAAGCGTGGGACAGAGGGAAGCAGACTGCCCATAAAAACAGGGAGATTTTGTTCAGTTTTAGTTGAAATGCTTCAAAAGAAGGTTGGTTAAGTGTGTTATGTAATCGCGTTCCAAAGGTTTCGTTCCTTATATTATTTTTGAGAAGAAGAGAAATTGTACGGATATACAAACATGGTCGGACGGATAGAGTTGGACGTGACAAAACTATAAAGCTGGAGGTTGCGTTAAAAGGTCCTTCCAAACCACACATTTACTCACTTCACAATTTGGTGAAAAACTCTGGCTTACCAGCGCTTACCGTTTAAGCAAACGTTAACCACTGACTGAGTGATTAAAGTTCATAGACAACGAGATATGTATATCATGAGAGCGGACATGACATACTCTGCAAATAATAGTACTCAACTTTGCACACATATAGGATCATCCAGTTCGTGGTGCGGACTTGACAATTGCAATCAAATCGAACTATCTTCCGAGACTTGGGGTTGACTTGACAACTTGGAGAGCCTTTCAATCGCTGAACGCGCTAAATTCTGAGAATTCACTACAATTCTACGTTTCTCTCATTACGAGCAGCTTGTGCTTGAAACAAACATCCCGCAGAGTGGACTATAGACAACTGATTCTGTTGTTTAAGGCTTATCCATCATCGAAAGCCAAGATATACAGAAAATAAAGGGTGGTTAAATTTTAAGGGCCGATGTTGAATGTAAACCACACCTAAACGTCAAGTTTTTTTCTGCATTTCATTTGACATTTCTCAATTTCAGACTAACTCAATTTGAACCATGGAAAGATACACAATCGAGCAACGCGTTACAGTTATTCAGGCTTATTATGAAAATGGGCGTTCAAATCAAAATGCATATCGTGCACTTCGTGAGAAAATCATCTTCAGTGATGAGACACATTTTCACCTCAGTGGATTCGTCAATAAGCAGAATGGCAGCATTTTGGCGAATGATAATCCAAGAGTGATTGTCGAAAAACCAATGCACCCACAAAGAGTGACTGTTTGGTGCGGTTTATGGGCTGGCGCCATCATCGGGCCGTATTTTTTCCAAAATGAGGCCGGTCAGGCAGTTACTGTGAATGGTGTTCGCTATCGTGAAATGATAACGAACTTTTTATGGCCCGAATTGGAAGATATGAACGTGGACGACATGTGGTTTCAACAGGACGGTGCCACTTGCCACACAGCTAATGAAACAATGGCTCTTTTGGGCGACAAATTCAATGGCCGTGTTATCTCACGTCGTGGCGATGTCAATTGGCCGCCAAGATCACACCGTTGGAATTTTTTCTTTGGGGTTATTTGAAAGAAAATGTGTACGTCGATAAGCCAGCAACAATTCAAGAGCTAAAGGATGAGATAATTCGGCATATTAACGGCATAGAACCTCAATTATGCTTCAGCGTCATCGAAACGAATTTGGACCATCGGATGGAGGTGTGCCGCTGAGGTCGCGGCTGCCATTTGGTCGATATTTTGTTCCATACATAATTGAACCATACCAATATTATCATAATAAAAAGAAATGACAGTAATTTCCTAAATAATTTGTGTTTTATTCAAAATCAACATCGGCCTTTAAAATTCAACCACATGTCCATCCATTTGAGGGAGAGATCAGCATTTGGGTTTGTCTTGTTCAACTCTGTCATTTGTTCACCGATTGAGTAGAACACTCTGCCATTGGGTGCTGAAACATCAGCGTTAAGCTGACCACTTCTGAAGCAATTCTTTCTTTAGCGACGAAGCTCATTTTTCAATTGGTGGATACTTTAACAAATGAAATCATGTGGTCACATGTGGGGACGAAGAAATCAACATTTTACTGTCGTTTACTGGTGTCATTGGACCATGCGTCTTCGTAAATGAGGATGACGCAACCACCACAGTCATCGTAAATATGTATCGCTTTGTAACCAACTATTTTGGCCTCAAATCAAATCGTATTCGAATGTGGTTTCAACAAGTAGCAAAATAGCTTCCACAACATGACCATTTTTGACTTTATTGCCTGGATGAGTTACTTCTCCTTTTGGGGATGTGAACTGGCCACCAAGAACATGTGCTCTTTACCTTTGGCTCTATTTTTTTACAAGATCAGAAATATTTATGCAGCCAATCGGCCAACTCTTGCCGATTTGAAAACGAATATTCATCAAGTTATGGCGGAGCTACTGCCCCAAAATCATCGAAAATTGTACCTTGCCAGAATCGAGTTTCGTGAATAATATTTTAACGATGCTATATTCCATTCATAATCGCATGATCCAAACCACATATTATTATTAAAATGTGATCGAATTCTAAATCAGAAATGCATTTCATTCGAATATACTTATGGAACCACAAAATGGATGGCTCATGCACTTGTCAAGCAATTCGTTGCAAATGGAAGCGAAGTGGCAGAGTAAAACACCAGCTTCCTCACGGGTTAGTGAATAGCAGACAGGGACAAGACCCTAATTTTACGATGAAGAGATTCGCGTTTCGTTGCTTAAATAATTGTCGAAGGAAAAAACTGACAGACAGCCAGACGGACGATCTTGAAGGAATGATTATAAACGTTACGTTTTCATTTACGGAACACTAAAAATAGGAATATCTAAAAGAAATAGCATCAAAACGACATCAACTGAAACTTACTGTACACTTTGAATGGGCCCCACTGTGGGTGCTGTTGCTGTGCATTCACCTGCTGCAGCAGCTGCTGATGGAACATTTGTTGCTGTTGCTGCTGCTGATGCTGATTGTGAGTCGTTTGCTGAATCAGTGATGAACTGTTTGCACAGAGTGTTGACATTTGGTCGCAATTCGCCATCGATGAGGCGGTTGTTGTCAATGGATGATTGTTCGAGATTGTGACCGAAGATGTGGGCGGTGCCACGGTGGAGATGACTGCAGCCACCGCCGCTGCTGCTGCGGCCGCATTGACGGTCGGTGATGGGGACTTTAAGTTCAGACCGCCGAATTGATGTTGTTGTTGTTGTTGTTGTTGCTGCTGTTGATGTTGGTGTTGGTGTTGATGTTGTTGTTGCTGCTGCTGTTGTTGTTGTTGTTGCTGCTGCTGCTGCTGTTGTTGTTGTTGTTGAATGAACGCACTCAAACTATGATGAGGCGTAGTGCCGGAACCACCGCCACCGACGCCGTTCACCATACCATTGGCAGCTGCAGCAGCCACAGCGGCGGCCGCAGCTCCATTGGACAATAAACTCTGCTGATGCAGGATTAACTGCTGTTGCTGTGGCAATAGATTTGCCATGGCAGCCATGGCCGCGGCGGCAGCCTGCTGCTGATGCTGTTGCTGTTGTTGTTGCTGCTGTTGCTGCTGCTGCTGCTGTTGGGCGGCTGCGGCGACGACGGCCGCATTCAGACTGCCATTATTTACCGAATCGGTCAACATCCTCGCCTGGGGGGTCATTAATCGCTTGCGTTTCTTTGGACGAGCGCCAGCCGCCCGGAACAGAGTGGACGAGTAGTAGCTGCAAATGGGCAAGTTGTTGTCATTTAAACCCTGTGAGGGGGTGCATAGCTACAAGCTTACCTGTCATAGTAGTAGTCCCTGCAGAGATGACGAGAGAGAGAGAGAGAGAGAGAGAAGAGAAGAAAGAAAGAAAAAAAGAACGAATTAATAGCAAGAAGTCACCCAAACCCACTCGACAAGGATTTATGGGAAATTACGCTGATCTCGTCCCTTCCGGGACGGAGTACACCCGACGGACGAGGACGAAGCGAAAAGCGAAAGTTTCTGTCAATATTTGATTTGGAATGATTTTTCGCCGCCCGTCTCACCCTCGATTAACTCTCGGGAACTCTTCAACCCGAACGGCCACCGACCCCAACCGCACGGGCGTGGATTGATATAAATTACGGAGGTCGCCCGCAAACTGGTAGTTAGTGGTTTAACTGCTCACCACTCCTTGAGGCGGCCGGGCGTGGTGGCGGAGGTGATGACAGTCGCTGTCTGATTTTTTGGGGGGCGGACGGAACCACAGCCTCGGTGCGAAGGCGGCGTTACCTTGAAAAAATAAATAAAACTTCAGCCAGTGGTCACTGTCACGCCAAGAGGGTGAGCAGTGAGCACACACAGATGGACAGTGAAGGCGTCCTGCAGGAGATTGGATCACCGGGGTTGGTTCCGGCTGGAGAGACCCCGCTCCAACTGACAACTGGACAAATTCAGTGAAAAGTGTCGGTCACACACAAAACTTTCAACTGCTGTGAGTTGCGGTGTGCGGTTGCGGAGTGTTGGCCTGCTGCTGCTGCTGCTGCGGGTGTTTACCAAAAAATGTTCCGCTTGAAAAAATGTCCCCTTTTGTGTACACGTGGGTGTGTATTTATGTGCCCGGGACGAAGCCGAGAAAAGTTACAATTTATTTCCGGTCGCTTGCATTCATTTATTCGGCAAATGTTCACCCTGACTGCTGGCTGTTGACTTTTACGAAAGCGGACTATGTCCTCTGGACCAGCTGTGTCGGTGACTGGCTGGCGACGCTTTGGACAGCAGTTGAGACGACGGCTAGGGCGTTTCGAGTTCAATCATCAGCACTGGTTACAAGTTGTGGCCGGCGTTGAGTTGATGGAGTCGCAGTGTATCCGCCAACCCGGAGCGACGGGCGGCTGCATCATTTAAGTGATGAATTGATGTTATTTGCGAAGGGAGTATAAAATAAATGTTAAATGGAATGTAAATACACTCGTTCAAGTGTTGGGTGCGTGATGAAACGTTGCGAATGCGTGGGGCATACGAGCATACAGCTCCGGCACCGTTTGTTTAATTTGAATTAGTTGTTGCGACGGGATGAAGTTTGGAGTGAACCGCTTTGGTGTGGGATAAGGACTTGATCTGTGGCATGTCATTTGGAGATTCTGCAGCTTTGTCGGGAGAGTGTAGAGGGTGCTAGTCGGGAATGACTTCTAGTATCTGCTGAAAGGAACTGTAAGGTTTCCTCAGTTCTGTTCAGAAATCAGACTTGTGTACGATATGACCGATTTCTGGGTCGATGTTGAACTTAGACCAATTTCTCAGAGAAAACTGACGAAATGTTCACAAAGTGGCGGCATTTCAGGCATTTCGGTCAAACATGTGTTTTAGCGATAGAGTACATTGGACCATCGATGACGCCGCCAGCCCGAACTCCAAACAAAACAGTGGCTTCTTTCGGGGTGCATTGGACGGTCTTGTATGTCATGTGGATTGGTATCGTCCCAAATCCGACAATTTTGTTCGTGGACGTATTCATTCATCCATAAATGGGGCTCAACATTGGCCGGCCAGAACGACGCTATGTCCGTCCATGGTGATTTGGAAATTACAGCTAATATGACAGCTGTAGCTTCAACAATATGGCCGCTATCAGCTGTTAAAGTTCGGAAGCCCCTATTTGAAAACAGATCGTGACATCGCATGGAGTTAGAATGCTCTGTGTTAAATCGCCTTGGGAACGCAGGAAAAACTCATATGCATGGAAACGTAGGCACCGTATCTAAATCCAAGGAGCTGGAGTACCACAAGGTAGTGTTTTTGGGCCTCTTCTCTATCTACTTTATGTGTACCACTGGATGATTGTGGGCAAAAAGCTCAGGTAGAAGGAGGTTGTTTTTTTTGTTTTTGTGATTTTTAAAAACTGCACTGGAGCACTCAATAACTGGTCCATTGTACTACCAGGCAGCAACCAACATTCGCTGAAATTTCTCAGTCTTCCGGAGCCAGCGGGCTCTTCTGTGATCACGAGTCAACATCAAACCTCTCACCTCATCAGCAACAAATGACTGCCACTTGATCCGAGCAAATGCGGGACATTGGCAGAGGAAGTGCTCTGCAGTGTCGTCGTCTTTCCCACAGGTGTCGCAAAGGGTTTCATCGCTTAAGCCAAACACATTTAGGTGTCGTCTATCGTCTGTTGTTTTTTTGTCAAGAAATAGCAAGAATGCTGCGGATTTCTTACAGACGTGAAGGAGCATGCGCTCGGTCTACATCCTGGGGAATGATGCCACCTCCGGTTGTACTTCAGCCACTGAAAGCAGACAGCCGCGTGAGTTAACTTCACACGTTCTGATTATTAGCACTATGTTTTGCACTATGAAATCAATGAGGACCCTCCACCAGCCAACCAACCAACTTCAATGATTAAGAGTTACTTTGTGGTCGTAGGCATACAAGTGATGACGAACATTCCTAAAAGAGGTCGTCACAACAGACATCGTCGATAGAATCTATGGAACGATGCTTCACGATTGGTGAATTGACGTGTGTGAGGTGGCCTTGGCCTTAGGCATCTCAACTGAAAGAGTACATTCCATGCATGTACTTATATTTAGACATGACAACAGTCATTTACACGGTGGCACATCAGACACCAATGAGCAATGAAGACACTGGATTTTTCGCTGTAAACGTGCAGCAAAAAAGGCCAAGGTTGTCTGTCGCATAACAGAATCATTGGCACAGTTTTTTGGTACGCAAGTGGTGTCATTCACAATGATTTCCTTGAAAAGGATCAATGGCGAATATTATTCAGAGCTTTTGGACAAGTTCAATGTTGAAGCGTTGATTTGAAGCAGAAACGACAATATTTGGCGAAGAAATAAGTGGTGTTCCATCAAGCCACACGCATGACTGCACACGAGTTTAGTCACCATGTCAAATTCCATAAATTGGTCTACGAACTGCTACCCCATCCAGGATATAATAATAATAATATGGGTGGCGCCACAGCCCGTAGGGGGCCAGGGCCTAGCTTCTCAGCAACCACTCGTGATGTGCGTGCCATTGTTCTATCACGAATGGAAGGGACCTACAGTTTTATGCCGACTTCGAACGGCCAAGTTTTTGAAGCTTTTTCTAAACAGTTATACTCTTTGAGCACTGTCATTGACTCGAAAGAGGTGGGGTCGTGAAAAGTATTTCTATTCAGGTCCAAGTGCGTAGGAGTAGACGCACATACTCACAACGCCACTGGCCACCACAACGGAACGAAACATGCAAACCCCATCCAGGATATACAACAGATTTAGCGCTCTGTTTTCCCTGGTGAGACTATCCACCTTGTCGCGGTGTCAGTGCTTAAGTAGGTTCGATGACACAAGATTCAGGTCTATATAAGGACCGAAAACTCACAGATAGTCAAACCTTAAGTCAGTGGAGGTGGTGGAGTAAGCTAAGAGAAGAGCGCCATCAACAAGACGGGTTCTAATCAAGTTTCGGGGAAAAATGACAGAATAAGCCGCATGGAAAGCCTAACCGACAGATTGGACGCATCCACATTGCAGAATGCTGCAAAGAAATCAGCCCTTAATGAAAGGACGCACGGTGTGGGAACCCATAAAAACGGGAATAGACCGTGGTCCACCGAAAGCGGCTCAAATTTTCCGTAAGGACTTAAGCATTATCAAACGACCCTCGGATATAAGCAAGACCACACGAAGCACAAGATCATATTATGAACTCTTCAAAGCAAAATGTTAAGAGTCATCGCCAACACAGTGAATAGTTCGCCGAGATCTTAGAGTCATGGCAGTCCCAGATAAGCTTGCGACTTTTGTTTGCAAGCACAGGCACAAGCGCCGCCTTGAAGAACACATTAACGCCACAACTCTTCCAATGCGTGACAAATGTAATGCCATCCGCCTTCTGCAAATGACTAAGCCCAGCTGCGGTACTCCGTACTCAGTTGTAGCAGTGAAAAATGTCATATCCTCTCTTATCCATTTGACAGAAATAAATTAAGTCACACCCATCTAAGCAAACAGCGACACCTATACTTGACATGCGACACAACTGATGTCGCTCGCGACAAAACGGAACGAAACATGCAAACCCACCCACCATCCCTTTCGCCTGCATCGCATGTCTTGGACGACATCAAGGCTGACTGTCCCTTTAGATGCTTTGTTCCTCAAAACGGCGCCTCTCCCAAAAAAAAACTAGCCAACCCAGAGTCCAGATAAGAAACACGCGTGGTCACTGATCCGACGCGAAACCATAAGCGATTCCGCTATCGCTTCAGTTGGTCGTAAACCAAAATCAGCAAGCAAATGGAATTTCCCTGTAGCGGGCATGACACATCAATCAGACGTCAGCCTTGGCAGTGCTAAGTGGAGCGCCATCAGATGACCAGAGCTCAACTGTCAACTGAGGCGAGCGTCATGAACGTTTTATTATACTTGTGCGGAACTTACCAATCATTTCCGGTCTTGGTGACATTCTGTCGCTTGCGTCCAACTTGATGCGGCTTCGGTTCGGCCACCATGTTGACATCTGAAAATACAAACGGAATACACATACAATAATTTAAATTTAATGCAATGCGATGAAATAAATTACGCCAAGCGACGTTGGATGACGTTGAAATGTGTCAAAAATTTGACACTGATAGGTGCGTGTTCAGCGGTCACTCAGAAAGTTTGATGCATCATTGTACAATCTAAGGGATACACCTGGCTGGCAGAGTGACGTGGATGGGGTGGATTTTGGCGGTCATTTTGTTAGCTTCCGTCATCTTGAACAAACACCGCCTCTTCTTGAATTCGTGCTTCAAATGAATCAAGGAAAGGCGAATAATTGAAGAGGATTTTGTACGAATGAGGGTCGAAACCTGGCGGTGGACGGTCTTCAAATAGTCGACGGTACACACTGAATGAAGTAAAGTGGATTTGTCAGGCTCTAACCATGATTAAAATTTAACCTTCCAAGGCGGAACCATCGACGAACAGTGGAAACGTTGTCAAAACGTCGCTATATGCATCTGTCCACTTTTGAGGTAGTCAAATACTTCGTCTACCTCAACTTCCAACTAAATAATACCAATACTCTGAGTATGGAGATGAATTGCAGAAAATTCTATGTTTTCGACCGAACTCGAATGAGGTTTCGACCATGAATCACGATTTGCTCAAAAGCTGAATGGGATCTCAATGAGGTAGGTGACGCCAGCTAGAGGATGCTAAGGGATGTGGATAAACCGGGCGTGCCGGTGTTAAATAACCTCTTTACTCCACGTCCATGAGAACTATCACTTTTTCTTCAAAAATTGGAGGTTAGAATTATCTTCACAGAACCGTCCACATCACTGTCTTTAGACTTAAATTGGTAAAATTGAGGACGAGGCAAAACATTTTCACCTAAGTTTCGTCATCCATCACATCACATTTTCTTCAGTCGTGCAGAATATTTTTTACCAGAATTGGATGGATTTGGCATCACTTTGTCGGTGTTTGCTCACAGAAACAACGTACCTTGGCCAGATTTATGAGTTAAGTTTTATTTTAGCGCAAAAAAAGAGGAAAAAGCCAAGTTTCTAAACGCGTCCTCCTTATCTGGGGTCCCTTCAGCTGACATCTGTTTTCACTAAGATGGTGCCATTTTCCACACAGCTGCTCAAGGAATGGAGAGGCATCTTGGCTGAGGCCCTGGTACATCCCGGACTGTAGAGTCAGCCAGTCAGATGAAGAAGGTCATGGAATTTGTCAAATTCGAGGGGAAGTTCGACAAAAAAGCAAAACTTGAGATATGCTGCCGTTGAATAGCAATCACGGTCATGCGACATGATCTGGATGTACGCTAAGACGTTGGATTACTCTAAAGGACCAAAAAGGATAGAGGAGCTCAGGGACATGTATGAATGTGGAAATTCCCAACGTATGGATGTTTGGTGTACCATTGGCTGATTTAAACGTCCAACCAACCCAAGGACCGACTCGACAGCCCCTCTCGTACTGGTCACATGTTTAGCACATCATCAATGGTGTCCACCCAAAATAATGCACCACTTTCTGTCAGATCAACAGTCCTCAGGCTACTGGTGGGTGGAGAATTATGGATCAGTCCCTGGAATCGTGCTAGCGATGGTCAAATGGCCAAGGTAGAACTCCATTTTTAAATCTGACTTATGCACTAAGGTCTGTCCGATGTCCCAATTAACGAGTTTTCTGTGGTTCAATTAAATATAAAATCATCATGTCCTCATTGGCCATTCATCAACCGGTCGGATCGCGGCCTGCCCTGGATCGACTAAGGAGGAGCTGAGAATGACTAGACTTTTGCCAAAGAATCACTCGTCCTTCTGATGGGATGACTCGAACAAACACCAAACCCCATAAATCTCTTGCCAACCCCCTTCAATTCCAACCAGTGACACATTTCACTTTCGAAAGGAAACATTTTCAACAAAAGCAGTAATGAATAGAAATTCACCTCACACGAGGAACGGTGAACCGAACAATCGCCACGAATATTTTATTTTCAATCCTCTCTACCCTCCCGCCCCTCCAATGTTCAACCCATTCTCAAAATTTCCCGCCGGACTGCAAATACCGCAGCAAATGACAAATCGTCAGCTAAAACGATGCGCGCATCTGCTAATTGACTGTCATCGGTGGCATAACGAATCGTGAAATATTCGAAAACTATTTCCACATGCATGTCGGCAGCGTGACGTGTCTCAGGCGCACTCAGCGCAGCCAGCGACCAGTCCCCCCTCACGGCCGAAATTAAATGACGATAGCTACACGATTCGGAACGGACAGCGCACTCCTTCGACCTTCTAATTGCGAGGAAAAATTAATTTCACTGCATTTTGAGAGCCAACCCGTCACACATCCCCCCTCACACACACACACACACACACAGAGACAAGGCAACACGCGCCGCAAACGATTTGTCTGTCAGCAGACAATTGCACACATGAAGAGAAGTTGCCATCAATCCCTGCAGCGCGCGCCCACCCCGGCCGGAGAACTTGCTTCGAATTTAAAACTGGGAACATTTTCCGCTTTTCGGAAAACATCTTAATGCACTTAGAGAGACTCTAATGAAATTTCCTCTTGGCATTACACAACCACTCGTGCCAGGACGGCACTGGAGGATGCATTGCATAGACACACAGGCACACACAGCGTCACTGTGGGCTGCATTGTGAGCATTACTGCAGCCACAAACGTGAATTAATTAAAAATAAATATTGAGTGTCACAGGGAATGATAAATTCATTCACGGTCTCACCGCACAGACGCCCGCCCACAAGGCAGCTAGGCATTTGGCAGAAACTTTTGACAGCGCTACCATCGGCATTCATCTGCCAACTGTTGAATGATGATTAAGCTGGCATAAAACATCGCATTAACTCATTTGTTTAACAACACCACGCCGGTGGCGGTTAGGGGTGGTGATGCGGTGCACTGTGCTCTGAGAGGGGGTTGAAGTTTCGTGGAGCATCGCAGACAACAAAGAGTTGGCTTCATCTTAATTATGAAAAGTTTCCCCTCATTTTATCCCAGCTAAGTGACTTATTCCATTGACGCGGTGGAGGAGGCGGGGTGTTCGCATTGTTTTCCCGCAAGGAGGCTTTAATACTTTTCTTTTCTTTCCTCTTGTTCGTGGTGCCGGGCTTGCTGGACATGCTGAATGGTGCTGGTTGGGACACGAGCGTCTGCAGATGAATGGAGTAAGCGAACACGCTTAGGACCGAAGGGGGCTGGGGGCTCTTAAGTCGGTGAAAAGTGGATAATGGCTTGATGAATAACACTCAGCCGAGGAGTGGTGGTTGTTGGGTCGTCTTTCTAGGTGTCGGTTTGTTATTGTTTCATTGCGGCAAACGGGAAAACGAGAATTCGTTTTGCAAAGCCTCCGAAAGATGATTTAAACGAGTCCTTTGTTTTGGGAAATCTGTCATTTATCTGAAGACGGTGGCGGCGGGGGGTGTGTAATGAAACTTTAATCAACTTTCATCATTGGTCGCGGAGGGAGGGAGTGAGTTCAGGTAAGTATCTGGGCTTGAGAGATGGGGAAGGAGACGACGCAAGACTTTCCGGGGCATCTTTTCCTACGATCTGGGGGTGATTCGTATAACTTCATCCTCTGGTCAGATGTGGGGCGCCATTCGATTGACTAAAATAGGCGAACCTAGGCCCAGGAGATATATAAGTTGGGCGCCATTCGACAGCATTCGGCTTATAGGCACTATTCGCCGTCTGGCGTGTGCCACTAGCACAAGAAGATGTATCAATGTAGGTCAATTTAACAGGCCTTCCACTTCTGATAACATGTTGGGCGCCATTTTATCTCGGTCTCCGCCGTGACTACCTTGCTTAAGAGGACGTATCAATTGAGGCCAAATTAACAGCTCTTCAAATTCTGGCCACATTTTGCGCACCACCAGATGAACGAATTTGGGCAATTCGTCCGCCGTTCCTCTTCTACGTTGGGCGCCATTCGATGATCACCACCAAGTGTTGCCAGGCCAAGAACATGTGATGTTTTCGGCCAATTCAACAGCTCTGCACACTGCCGAGGAGTAGCAATTTCGGTCACTTCGACAATCCTTTCTGCCGTCAGTTGGGCGCCATTCGATGGCCTCTATGGAGTGTGGCTAGACTAAGAATATGTGGTGTTTCAAGCCATTGCAACACTCTTCGAATTCTGTTGCATTTTCAGCACCACCGAGTGTAGCCAGCTCAAGAATATGTATTATTTGGACATTTGTCTTCTGGTCCCTTGTTGGGCGCCATTCGATGGTCACCACCGAGTGTAGCTAGCAAAAGAATATGTGATGTTTTCGGCCAATGTGACAGCTCTACACACTGCCGAGTGGAGCTATCTCCGGAAAATGTATGATTTAGGCTTTCGTCTTTTGGTTGAATGTTAGTGCAGCTAGTCCAAGAAGATGTACTAATTTGACAGCCCTCGCCTTCTGACAGGACAGTATGTTGTTAGCCATGCAATGCCCAAGAATATGCTCCAGTTTCGGTCAACTGGCTGTCCCTGTGTGTCGGCAGTTGGGCGCCATTCGCTGATCCCCACCCTGAGTGTCTAGATTTCGAATAAATGCAATCAACAAATTGAGAAGCCTCTCTTAGGAATCAGATCGCATGCCAACTCCTAGCAGGGAAAACGTCTTTGCCCTTGACATTCTCCAACAACGCGGCAGCGTCTGCCAAGCACATCCATTCTCTCAGTCCTGTCAGCTCGTCCCTGTTCACTTTCAACCAGTGAGACACTTCACTTGACTTTTCACCGTTGTTGCGACGCCCCTTGTGAGGCAACCAATAATTTATCGCTGCCCGAAATTAGTCGATACACTCACACACACACACACACAGAGACAACTTCGACAGGCAATAAATCCAACGAAGTGCAATGCACTAAAACGGAATTCCTCACTCATCGGAGGGGTTCGTCCCACAGGACGAACAGAAAAACCACCACCACCGCCACCACCAGCAGCACTCGAGGTGGTGGTCGATTCACCATTAGCACTCGAACAGTCCTTGTTAAGAATTTCGATTATTTTTTTGCTTCTTCACTTCTCCTTTTTTTTCCACATACAACTCGTCTACATCCGGTTGGCGAATTGGAATGAGTGCAGTTCTCGGCCAGTGCCCCGGAAGTGAAACACTGAAAATTATCGTCTCTGGCCGAGTAGACGAAGTGCACACTTTGTGTCTGTCTAAGGATAACTTCCACCGAGCACGGAACGAGTTCCAGGGAAATTTTCCAAAACTCCACCCACATAAGGTCCACCCCACGGAGAAGGGACAAACGCGCAAGGAAAAGAAAAGCTGAATTCGAACTTACCCAAAGTTTGACTAAGGACCGTCCGTCCGTCCTCGCCGTGGCAGGCATTCCGGGCATCGAAGGGATTCGTAAACTGAACGAATGCATATCCCTTGTGCATTGAGATCCCTGAAATTGCATGAGAACCACTCATAATCAAATCGAAATCACAAAATGAAAATGCGCCAGCTTAAGCGCATTAACTGAGGAGCAAGAAACGGGGGAAAAAAATGGATTATCACATGACATACCTGCCAATCGGCCATAAATTTGAAACATACGTTCCACATCCGTTTTGGAGCACTGAAATGTATTTAAGTTGCCCACGAATACACGTGAGTTGACCGCCTGCGGGTCCTGTGAGTTGGTCTGATTCGACAGTTTTGACATCTTCATATTGCCAGGATGTGTGAATGCGACAGTTCCGCCACGCAAGAGGGAGAGAGTGAGAGAGAGTAGGTACAGCACACGGTTCGCTCCTTATTGGAATTCCACTTGCACAATCGATTTGCTGCCGATGATATCCTTTATGCGGTTACTGGCTTCTGGTTAAGGATTAAATGCAGTCCGCTTGACAAGCACGACGACGACAGTAGCGGTGACAGGTCCGTTCCTTGTTGACTATCCTGCTGCGTCGATATTTCTAGAGAGCTCGGATCTCGTAGCCCTCCTCACAGAGACGTCAGGACACAACAGATTACCCTGGACGGAGGGGAGGAGAAAGAGAGAAAAAAAGAAGATGAAATAATAAAACCAAAGATGAGCAGTGAGTAAGGACAACAGCAACGAGGAGTATTTAGTGAACCCGTCGCACGGATTTATCCGAAAGAGAAAAAAGCAGGACACCAGCCAGCCCGGCCACGGTCGCGGTGCTATGGAAATGCCGTCATTATTCGGAATGAAATCGGCAGAGTTTTTCTGCTTTAAGTCGGATTAAGACTGAAAAACAAGCGAACGCACACACACACACTCGCTCGCACACAATAGAATCAGCGCCGCTCGCATAGATACCCAGCCCTGCCGCAAATACCACACACAGAGCGGCTATCGGGGATAGGCTTGGTTGGGCGCCATCGTTACCAGCAGCCTAACTAAACCGGACCGTTCGCGTCGCGTCCGTCGACGGGATGGACACAAACAGCCAAGCAATTGAAATAAAACGTTAAAAGTCTATGGAAATTTATTGTTATTATTATTATTTATTTCTTCGTTGTTGTTGTTGGTTTTTGGCACTGGTTCGCTTTTCGTGGCGAGCGATGGCATGGACTGCGTTTTGTTGTGGGCATTGTTCTGGTCTCCCATGAATGCCACGAACGGAGGGGGCTGTTTGATGATGAATCCCAGTCAGTCGGTATTACTTCATTTCAGTGAAAATTGTTTTCCTTTTGCGTTGGGCGTACGTCGGTGGAGAGGGAGGCAGGGAGAGTGAAGGCGAAGAGTGGGGTTTTTACAGCTTTAAGTCCATTAATCGAAATTTTAATCGCTTACCCAAGAATCAAAATAAAAATCATCATTCATGAGAGAAAAGCAATTTTCCATTTCAAGGGTTGGAGCAATTTGTTTTCTTTTTCGCTTTGTTTTTTTGTCTGATAATTTAACGGGGATTTAAAATTCATCAGAGCCCTTGTTGGCGTGGGCATAAGCCGTAAATGGCATAAGCCTGATGTGTTGGCGGATTTGCTTGCTCAAGAATTTTGCACGAAACTCCTCGGCCAACACTAGGGAGGTGGTGGTCTATAAGAAATCCGCTAGGACAATGAGATGACAAGGATGCAGTTAATCGGATATAACGAAGTGTCAGTGAGGCGTTCGTTTAGGGGTAATCTATGGCAAAGACACACTTCAAGAAGGAGAGCAAGGCTAAAGCTAGCTGTGGATTCTTAGGGAAAAGAGACAAGCTCGCTAGTGGTCCTGTTCGAAAGTGACATTTTATTTCTCATCTTCAGTGACCCGCATACAGAGAAATCCTCTGCCATCGCCTTCAACTCCCCAGGAGCCATGTCATAAGGCAAAGTTTTTGGACTTGGTCCAACCACCTCGTCCTGGGTCTGTTAAGTGGTCGCCTACCTGATGGAGTCGCATTTAAGGCATGTCTCGGAAGTCGTGACGATGTGGACACATTCGTGCCACTTGCCCAAACCATCGAAACAAAGCCATTTCCGAAGCCCTTCGACCGAAGAAGCAGCTGCTCAACACTGAGTTCCTCGCGTACTGCTGTGTTTCTCAGCCTTCCACGGCGAGTAACTCGCACAACAGCACGAAGAAACCTCATCTCGGCAGCATTCGTGATCTTATTCTATCCACTAACATGGCTCTGACATCATTACAGATCTTGGAAACAGTTTCCTACAGCATCGTGGTGAAAAATACCCCGAGATACTTAAACTTCTCCACCTCCTTCTGAACAGACGTTCCCGAAATAACCACAACCTCTGATTTGTCCACTTCTTAGTGCAAACCACTAGATGGCGTTACCAGGTATGAATATCAAGAGACGATATTATGGCATTAACGACTGGTATCAGCATGCCAGAAAGACTCAATCATAGAAAACAGAATTAGCTCAGCCCTAAGTAGTAACATGCTGATAGAAAGGTTAGTAAAATGGACTTATATATCTTTGTGGTGCCATCAAATGCAGAATATCGTTTGCTAATCGCTGCTCCGCTGAGCTTACGAAGTACTTAGACTTTTCTCTCGAAGTACCAGTTTGGAGTTGCACATCTCACTGCGAATCTCAGTCGTGTTCACTGATGGCGAGGCTTGGACAAAATTGGAAGCGGTTGAGGAGGCCCTAGGTATTTCCTCAAACAAGTCTTCAAGTCGATTTAGTTCAGACGTTTCAAAAATTTTGGCAAGTTTCAACTCAGAACCATACTGAGGCCTACAGCGTCTACAGTGCAGCTACAGCTTAACTTCCCCTGGACAAATCTTCGAATACTAGAGCAGTAACCAAAAGAAACCGAGGATATATCCGATTGGGTGGAGATAGACATCAGCCTACTTGGTGCACGTATTAGGACACAAAAGAAGACGCTACTCGCTCCAGTAAAACAGCAGAGCTGATTATTGCCGCCATTGAAGGGAACATTTTGCGTCGGACGGAGGAAAAGACACAGCCGCAAACTGAACCGAAAACCAAAGATCCGTCGACTGTCACTGGCTCGGCCACAATAAGGGCATGGACACCAATGCTCCCTAAGAGGGTCTTCCAATTCGCGCCGCCTGGTTGGAGAAAGAAAAGAATACCGAATCTCCAGTATGGCCGCCAAGTCATTGGGGGCACAATGCAGTTTTTTACTGGATGACTGGAAGCAGAGTGTCTGGGACTACGAACGATGGAAGGTAACTATCGATCAGGCTGATACCTTATATCCAACCAGGAGTCGCAACCATGATCTTTGGTCTTCTGAGTTCAACTTTCCTTAAGAATCAGTTTAGCTCGGCTAAAGGCATTCCTCTCTGCTAAAGTATTCCATCAAGGGCAGTGTAGTGACGTGCCTGCCTCCATCCTCTGGATCATTAGCAACTATTCTCTGTGAGCCTATGTGGAACATGTTACCGACAGAAGTTTATTCGCAGCTTGGATCAATTCGAAATACATTATGACGCTCTGTGAAAGTTAAAATTTTACTTGCGGATATTATGATTCACCTGAGTCACGGCAGGGATTCATAGAATGCCACAATTTTTAGAAATGACAGGATATCCGAAAGTTAATGTGTGTCACAGATGACTTCAAAGATCACACCCAAAAGTGAATGCGAATAGACGACGCCGTATGTATACATGCTGAGTAATAAAAAGGCGGGACAACTATGGGCTGTCTACCACAAACAAAGCGAGCCAGGCCCAAATCCTTCTGAGACCTTGGAGCCACAAGATGTGTTTGTTGCAACTGCAAGATGATCAACGGAAATTCTACAAATTCGAGGTGCCCACTAATCCGATAAGCTTCTCCGTTTCTAGACTGTTTACTTGCGCGTTCAGTTCATCCTGCGTCATGAAGACATATCTTGCACATTTTAAGACACACCACTGCTTGGTAATAAAAAGCCACAAAAATGGTACAAAAGGCACGTGTTGTTGGAATTCTGTTCTAAGTGATTCAAGACATCGTTCTCTTCTCATTACGCCTTGCCTACCTCTTCACATGTCCAATCAGCGATGTAATGTAAAACTGCAAAGCACAAACCAGCTAATCCCTTCGCCTTGAACAAAGAATAACAAAATAAAGCAGATAAATCCTTGGGCAAGGCCTACCAATTCAGCAAGTTTCGTTTCTGTGTTTCACCAACCACAAACCAATCGATGGCAGAAGCAGTTTGCCGGTTCATTAGGTATTCGCTGCCGCCAGCGTTACACGATACCCACCGATGACGCGGCATTGTGTCTCGATAATCTAATTAATTCCTTTCCTCACAGCCACATATGGCTTCGTCGGTGTCAAGCTGACAGTTGACTTCAGTTGCACCCTCCGCTGACCGAAGACGGTTCGCTTGTCGCCTGGCGTAATCACATCCCCCACCTCATTTCGATTCGCTTCGATCCAACGCATGAGTGGTGTCCTCGATTGGTGGCACATCTCGCCGGTGCGGTGGTTGTGTTCGGGCGAAACCGCAAAACTGTTCCCGAACTCATGCCAACCCCTCAACCCAGCGCCTTCAGTTTGAAGCCGATGTGCATTAATTAATCACACACACCGCACACGAGCGCACTCGTGGGGCCCGAGTCAAAGGACACCGCGCCATGCGGTCCTCAGTGTTAACTGCTCCTCTGGACCGTCTGCAGCAGTCGTACGGATTAATTTCCAAAAACGAAGAAAACAAAAATCAACGGAACATGAAAACGTAATAAGTTAAGTGTTTAGAGCGAGAGTGCAGGCCAGGGGACGTGCACTCAAAAACAAAAGGATTTGCCGCAACTTGGGGGGTATGTGCGTGCGTGCCGGGTGGCTGGGGGTTGGGCTGCTTATTACTTGCCACACTCACCGCATTTGCATGGCCTTTGTTTGTGTAATGATTTGGAAAATGTGCTCGGAACGATTTTTCTCTCTCGGTTTTCATTTGTTTTATGCTCGGCAACACCCAACCCCCCGCCCACCCGTTTCGAGAGACACGAGCATCAAAGAGTGGGCGCTGTGCTGCACATGCCTGAGTCGGGCGGCGGGGCTGGCTGTCGAGTGAAGGACTGCCGGTTGAATGGGAGAACAATGAGAGCACGTATCATTTACAAGGACAATACTTTGTTGTGTTGTGCGCTCGAGATAGGCGGCAGCCTAACAATGCCTGTGGACGGAGAATCGTCCCACATTACACTTGAATACAAGTTTGAAATTATAATGCGCACACATCGCATTCAACTGTCAGTCGTATTGATTCAAAATCAAGCAGACTTTGTTCGCCGCTGCCGAGTGGCGTGTTTAAAGATTTAAGGATCTCATTCGAGTCGATTTGGGCTTTGTTTGTGACATTCACGATTGAATCATCGATCCTCAAATTACGAGTATGAACGGAGAGAACAACAGTGGCCATATCTAATGCTGACTTTGGCAAAACTGCAAATTCGTTAAAAAGTTTACTGAAGCAAGTCATCTCGAAGGAAACTGTGAAGCTGTTCACTTATCCCCCAATTCCTTATTTTATGTTGGAAGGTCCAGACAATGCTGAATGAGACGAAAAGAGCGATCTAGCAAAACCTGTGATCCATGAGGGACCTGAGCTTAAGCAAGAGCTGTCTTCCATCGTTGACGGTACTGGACACGCTGCCTCCAGTCGTCAAGACAAACCTGTCTGTTGTCAGCGATGAATTGGGGTTTATAACGGAGATTCGGTCTTCATCTCCTTCCCGAATTAGGTTGTTCGGGTTCGTAGATCTCCTTAGCTGGGATTTGTTGCCCCTGCGATCGATGTGACCGACCCAGTGCAGTCGACGAAAGTTTGCTTCCGGACTACATCCACATCTTAACACAGCTCATAGGGTTCGCGGTTGTATCTTCTCATCCAATCCAAGAATCAGATCTGATGTTTCGTTTAATGTCTTTCGGCTCCATATAGGCTGGCAAGTTAAGAGTTTTGTAGAGCATGATTTTGGTCCTTCGAGCCGGGAGCCCAGTTGTTAGCACTGGTTGCCAAGTGCGACTCTACGTCGGCTCTCCATTCAGATGCCATTAGTGGACTTCACGTTTACCCTAGGCAGAGAAACTTCTTAACTACAGTGCGCAAGATCCAAGAAGTCAATTGGAGCACATTTCTTTTACATTTCGTTAGCTTTGGAAATAAGTTGCATTATAAATGAAAAAAAAACGCCGCCCTTAAAATGCTTGATCAGTAATGTCATGCTTTATACATGATGCCCTTGAAGCACTAACTGATTGGAATGTAAGTCTAGCCAGAGATCGATGCATCGACTGAATCAAGCTCACCGACATGTGTAAAACTGGAAGTAGCTACCCAAAGATTGAAATATCTGCAGAGACTTATTGGTTGACTGTAGCGTCACCAGAAGAAGGAGAAGAGGTTTCATGTTTCTCACATCCTTGAGGTGGTCATCAAGCATCTGCATTTTTGTTGTGGGCCAGTGCTAGGAAGATGATCAGAAAATGCTTCAGACTTTCGATATCTTCCACTTCTTTGGGGTTCTCGCTTGTGTTAGACGAGGACAGTCCTATACTTCAGAGAAGAGCTACAACTGGATGCATTTACTCTACCAACTTTAGATTACAATAGGGTGACTCTGGTCTTTTATTAGATTTCGAAAATGGCGGTCCGACAAAACTAAATACATGAGGAGAGCAGGATTCGAGACGCTATAGACAGAAATTCATCATTCAAAATTGGACTGACCGCAGCCATTTGAATGATGTGCTGTAAATCTATACATAATGGCATCAATGTAGCTTCAAAATAAAGTCAGAATTAAAGTTAGATGCCACACCGTTGCGGCTTTACTTGAATTTCTTTTCCTATCGTTCTTGTCTGGTCACACTGTAGGAGGCAACAATGAACCCAAAACGTTGCTCTAAGAAGAAGGCACCCGAACAAGAACGACTCCTTCCGCATATGACAAAAGTTGACTTTTTCAGCTCTTGAGTCTGGAGTAAGCCAGCCAATATATTCTAGTCTTCCACTTGGATTAAAACGAAAAACATACTGCCGATGCTGTCACTTCTCTGCGAATTAGGGTTGAACTTCAAACAACTTCAAGCTCTTGGAGCTCTACCTTCTTCCATGTTGCCAGCCAGGAGTACCACCTCCCTCCGGGTTACCAGCCTCCATCCCAACTCCGCGTTGAACCTGATCCGAATCAACGATCTGCTACTAGTTTTTGTTCTTTTCACAAAATCATCTGCCATTCCGAAGATGATACCCTTGAGCTAAAAGTCACCACCCCTTCCTTGGCTCATTCAGTCGAGGTCACACGCAGCTAGTTTATGCAGTCTCAATGGAATGAATGTATCGCCCGAGATCGACATTCACGATTCAAGATTCCACAGACGAACGTCCCCTGAAGATTTTCAAATTAAATCCTGAATACAATCTCGCAGCCGTAATCGGAGTGCATCTTGAAAAAAAAACCCCCAGCTGGCTGTCCAGGTCCGCAGTGCTTGCATCCGAAGTAATGCGTCTAGAGATACGCATTTCTATGGCCAACTTAGATTCCACCTCGGTCCCGCTCTTTGCACGGAAAAAATAAGTGAACATAAATATTCAGGAAGAAATATAAATATTTTCGTTCGCACAATAAGGGGCTGCCATTCATCTGGTAAACGACTTGAAAAGGATTCTCAAATGAAAGGGCTCCCAGTCTTCCACCCGCCCCGGCCAGCGCGGCCTCGCAAACATCGCGGAGTTAAAGGTAAACAGCACCACGATGGCTCACCACAGACACACGGGCAAACAGGCCAAATGTAAAGATTGCCAATGCTCCCCGGCCGCACGGGGAGAGTTTCTCTAATTTACCATGCACCATAGAAAGGCTCCACCACCACCGTCACCGCCACCGCCACCGCCGTCCAAGTATCCTTTACATGTGCCACACATATGTGCAGACTAGTCAATAGGTCGGATGCCGTATCAAAGGATGTGAACGTTTTCTCTTTTATTTCGCCCGTCCTTTCGAACGATGAATGGGTGGAGGGAGGCCGCTGCAGGCCTAAAATATCCTGAATATGAATATATCCTGATGGCAAATAAGTTGGCCGGGTGGGTTGTAAACAAAATGACAACGACACCGATACGGCGATGACGACGATGGTGATGGCGGTCCTGGTGATGATGGCTATGATGACGATGACGACGAGAACGACACTGACGATGAAGAGCGAGAGTGGGGACGAGGGAAGCAACAACTCGTGGCCCATTCAAAAGTTGAAATGAAAGAAGTGAAACGAAAAACTGAAACACATTTGGTTCATCATTTTATTCGAAATGGAAAACTGAATATTTATTTATGTTCTCCTTGGTTTGGCTTTCTTCTTCTTTCACTCCCACTACAGGCTCCGCGCCACCAAGCGCCGTGGAGTTTTGAAGCAACGGCAGCCGAGTCGAGTAAGTAGCTCATCCATATTTTAGTGAACTACAGCAGGGCGCCGGGCTGGGGTCCGGGCTGGGGTCCGGGGAATATGACAACCATTTGCAGTGCTGAGTGCATTGGTGACGGGCTGATTCGGCCAGCAGAAGTCAGAGATCTCTCTTCAACAGTCGGTGCGAAAAGAAAACCTCGACGATACACCTCTGATTGGCTGGTGGTAACTGGATGATTGTCGGTAATGTGTGATTGCGGAATGAAAGCAACACGAAAGCCCTAAGCCACGCGATTATAAGCGACATCAATTGAATGAGAAGCTTGCACGAAATGGCAGAGAAGATCTCGCAGGCGATGCTTGTGAGACGTATCCCTCGGTAGTCAAAGAGGTCTCCTTTCTTATGGCGCTACGACGCTTGTCGCTCAGTGCTTGAAAGACGTGTAATAGAGCGACGACCAACTGAATGACGGGTGCACGAGCAACTGAACGATATCGCTTGAGTTATTACACGACGATGAGTCGTCTTTGGTCGAAAACTGGAGAGAAGAACTTGCAGGCTATGTTTAGGGGACGTATCGCTATATAATTGGCATCGCTGAGCGACGGATGAACATGTATTGGGCGACATCACTTGAATTAGGCGCTCGCTGGCGATGTTTACGACATCTTTAGCGCGTAATGTCACTACGACGCTTGTCGCTCAGCGTTTAAACGACGAGCAACTGAGCGACGGACGAACTTCTATTGAGCAACATCGCTTGAGTTATTAGTCGACGAGGGCATTGGATCTACAAATGTCAACCGAATTTCTGATTACGATGGGAATATCGACCTAGGACTACGAAAACAAAAAAATTCAGCTTCGCTCAACGATAAACTAAAAAAAAAATCATCGAAATTGAATAACCACGCCACTTCGTTGCGTTGCACCATCGCTCATCGATCAAGGGCTCGTCGCTTCGTTGCGTTGCAGCGTCGCTCATAGCACAAGGACTCGTCGCTTCTTTACGTTGCATCATCTCACATCGCTCAAGCTTGCGATTTTAAGTGTTTTATTTTTTCGCATCGCTTATTCGCTCAGGTGACAGCTGTCTAAATTCAGTTCCTGGCAAAATTACTGTTCAACTTCCTCCGAGGCACTGACAACGCTCAGAGAATCTGCATAAAATATCAGGTCTACGAGAGAATAAAAGGACAACTCCTTGGTGAAGATATTATTAGTGCTACGTCACTCCACCCCAGTAAGGCCATAGGAATGTCGAGATTGAACTGGCACCTGTCGCCAATAGGCCGTAAACAACTTCGAAAATTGTTTGGGACTTAATCGTCCGTGATTTGATAAGGATTCTTGGAAAGAAAATTGTCTTCACCGGTGGCGATCGCTGTTTAGACATCAACTTAAATAATAGCACCACTAGCAGCTGGATCGTGCAGTTGTTTAAGTGCCTGTCCTTGGTTGGAGAGGTCTCCGGTTTGAATCTCAGTGAAAGCTGAGTTTATACTCTTTATCCGGTTTTCAAATCTGGTCCTGTCACCATTTGGCGTTGGGATCAAATTAACGGCACTATCACTGGATTTGTCGATCAGTGCTAGTACTAGTAATTTGACTATGGGTAACACAATGGACCAGCATGGTCTAAGTGTGCTGCCGATTTCGCTGGCAGCTCACTTACCTACATATCTACCACTAGCCGGTGCTGTGAGTCAGTCCTCCTGCTAATTGTTTTGCCAAAATAGTTAAGAACGAGTAGTAGAGGCAGGAAGCCGGTGACCAAAGCTGCTAAGGCATATGCTCAATCCAAGCATCGCATTTGGTAAAGAACATTACGACAGCTTCCGTTAAAAAGTCCGGAAGACGACCTTGGAAAAACCCACTCCATTTGTTTTAATGGTTATTCCTCGTCGATGTGCATGTGCATCGTGCTATAGTCATTCGGCGGCATCTTGTGCTGATATAAACCAGCGCATATCAGCGGAATATTACACATGTATGTTGGGTGGCGCTATAATCCGAGATAGACTTGGTCCCAGGTTCTACAGCAACCCTCTCGTGGTGTTCTCTCAAACTGTTGGTCTCAACTTTATGCCGACTCCAAACATTGAAGCTTGTTCCTCGAACAGTCAGAAATGTTTAGCTTTTGCTGTTCACTTTGGCAATAGCACTTGACAAGTGGGAGGACAGGAAGGGGCTGGCCTCTTAGTTGAGTTTTGGTCTCTAATGCTATGACTCAGGGACTCAGTGCTTGCTCACACGATGTCCTAGAGAAGTCCCTTCGAAGAGTAACGACAAGAGGTGGAAGATGTCAAAATGGACTGAAGAAAAAGCGATGATGACCCTGGCCAGTGGACGCTTTGTGTCTAAAAGTCAGGCGAACGGACTTAGCGGATTAACTGGAACAAAGTCTGATGATGATGATTGCTGGTGTTAGAGTCAAGAAATCGACTAAAGAGAAGACGCTTATACTTCGAGAAAAAAAGTGACATCTATTCGTCTTGAAAGAATGGTTGTCATTGTGTTGAATTGTCCACGAAACGTTAAAACACTTAGCCATTGGCCAGAAGATTGGAGCACCCTACAACGACTTATGTAGAAACTGTCGGGATGAAGACAGGGCTTCGGAACATGCCCTGTCCTTGCAGAAACAAGAAGAAGTCCACTGGGCAGCTTTTACGATCTCTCAGATGGACATCTGCTTCAGATGGTCACTCTCTCACCGTCTCAGTGCGACGAAAGAGAGGCTCTACTACCAAGAAAGACATGTCTGGCCCTCATGCAAAATATTTCAAACTCCACCAAAATTTAGAAAACCTTTCTTTACCATGCCCACTGTCTACCATCAGCAACAGATATGCATACCCCCCGACGCCTGTCCAATGGCGCTGTTGTCACATGTGAAAACCGAAGTGGATATGTCATAAAATATTTGGACCATCCTCCTCCTCAATGCTGTCTCCGTTCGCTTCAGTCGAACTTAAAGCGCACTTCCCCACGTGAGTTAAAGCTGCACATCCCAAGATGAAAAACAGCCCAAACGAAAAACGAACGAATGAGCGAGCCTCAGCTGCAAGACCACAAGGAAACTTTTCTGCTCGCAATGTATGCCTGTGCAGGACGCCCCCATTCGACGATTCCTCTTCGAACTTCCTCGAACAAACGAAGGAGCACATCCATAAGGACTAGGACTACGGACTAGGACTAGAAAGTGAAATTCAAAGCACATGCCACAATTTGTGTCCTTTCGCAGCGGAAAAAGTTGAAAAGAAGAACAGAGCAGAGAACGGAAAGCCGGCATACAAAACGCAAACTTTTAGGTTAAGACAATATTTACCATATGTGCGACCATATTTATGGCATCCTTAATCGAAGGAGCCAACCAGCCGCACGCTGTATTCCCTTTACTCGAGTTCAACCAACACGCACACGATCCCAGGCGCTGGCTGACTGCAGCCAGAGAAGTTAATTCATCTTGAGTCCTGCGGGAGGATGGTACTTTTGTACTTATATGGTTCGTTTTATTACCGTTTTCGTTGCCATTCTCAAAGCATTCAAGTGTTAAAAATGATACACCACCTGCCACCGCACTTTCGTCGTCTCTGCGCCCACCCGCCATGACACTCAGCGAAGCCAACAGACAACAGTCGAGAGTCGAGAGTCGACAGTCGCGCAAGCAGCCGACACCGCAAGTTTCGTCCTGCTGATCCATTTCATTTCATCCTGTTAACCTAAATCGGAATTAAATGCGTTCGCACAGAATGTTAATATGCCATACTCGTACATGGTCCATACAGTGCCGCCATAAAATTTGCAATGAACGCAAATGTGAGTGTAAGAGTCGTTTTGTGATGCCAAGGATGATGTTGCTCGTTCAGCAGGTGCCACATTCAACGAGGCAAACGAACGAGGGGCACTCAGAAATTCATAAACAGGGGATGTTATGAAAGTAATTACCTTAAGGATGTGTCAGCGCAGGGGTGGAATTATGATTTAATTGATTTAATTTTATTTTAGGACATTCATTCGGGGGGTGTTTTGCGAGTGTTTAGGATGTCAGTGAACTTCTTCTTCTGCACAAGCACATCCCAATGTGTTTACACCCAATGACAAGACGGGGCTTTTCATTCGATCATCTTTGAGTGGATACATTTCTTAGGAAATTTAAAAGGACATTGGCAGAAGAGCGGGTTGTTGGAGAGGGTTTTTTCGTTGACCACTCAGTTGACTGCAAGGTGACCAGATAAAAACGAGAGGAAACGATTTTTAAATAAAGCAACAGCGATGTGAGATATAGAAGTGGTGTTGGCTTTATTTTGAAGCTACATTGATGCCATCATTGAAATGGCAGCCTCGGCTTCGCTGGCAGTGCATCAAGTGGCCAGTCCCATTTTTGGTGAATCGGTTCAATATGTGCGCCGTCCCAAATGTTGGTCTCAATGTTTTTGGCTTGTTATTTAGACTAAAGCCCCAGGCTTTGTGGTATCTTCATGCATCGCAACGCACGGAGCGGATTCTTCGCCTTTAAGATTTGACGCAGCACTAGAAAAAAATCAAATGATGCTGAGTCGCATGATCACGGCGGCCAATTGAGGACTATTTTGTAACAATTTCCAGTAGTTCGACAAGCGTGAATCGACGCATGAAGAAATGGCAAACCAAACTGAACATTTTGACAGCCGGCTGTCATTGGTAACTTTGACAACTAGTAAAACGTAACAGTTGGAAAAACTACTCTAAACTACTGGTCAGCCTTTACTAAGAGCTTTTTATGTTCCAAGTAAATTAAGTATGGCCATTTTTTTGTTTTGATGACAAGTAACGTATGGTATTTGACAGCCGCAGACAGTGGTCAATAAGAATTGGTTTATAAAGGGGTGTATGAATGTTGTGACACTTTTTTTGAGATTATTTAAAAAATTGAGTTATTTATCAGTTGTGAATACGCGATATTTTTTTGTGTAAAGGGTGTTTTCTCTTAAGTGCTGTACACATGATCCTCCTAGGAACAGAACTAATTGCTTTTGTCAAGTACATGTGCACTACGTCTGGCTTTGTATGTCGGGTTTTCAGTCTGCCACGGAAAAGATTAATTCCTCGCTTTTGTAGAAAAAAAAGGTATAAACTTTTCCAGTGTTCATGTCTAGAAGCGACATCTTGTTGGTTGGGTGACGAGATATTTTGGATTTGCCCGCATGGCTCTATAGTGAGTATCATTGACCAGAATGTGCGAATTGGAGCAAAGCAAAATTGCAATATTTACTGACAGTAACGTACTCTGTGAGCGATTGAAATATTTCCACTTAAGTAAACAAAAGTGAACGAAATTTAACGAAACTGACCGAAGTGATTATTATAATCACAGTATATAATTTCTGTGTATTCGCTTAGGTTGACATAATTCGAAATAAGTCAGTAAGGGTTAAACCCTCTCAGGAATTTCCTTTTTTGAGCTGCGATTAAAATTAGGAATGGCTGACTAACGATCCCATTAACAATAGAACCATCCACATTTATACTACGGATGAATGGAGGTTGTTGCCCGCATAGACCTAGACGCCGAGATCTTACAGTGCTTTTCAACTTCCAAGCGGTGATCCCGTCTGTCGAAGAAACCACCGGAGCCACCTATGGTCCCCAAACCTCAAAAGCTTCAAGAAGACATGGCGTTGTGTACAGACTAGGTTACTACGGAGGAGGAGACATAGGTCAGAACATCGAAGGTGAAGTCATTGGTTGCTATCAACCCGATGAGATGCTAGCAACCATCCCTGTTCTCAAGTAAGGATGTACACCACCTAAATCGACTACGGACAGAGCGTCGATGTGTCTGCGTCGGTTCAACAGTGCAGAGATTAAACGCAGAATAACTCCTGCCAATCGCTGTTTCTTTGATCTCAAGAGGCAACTGAGTAGCTGACGAAGCTGACTTTATATTACACAATGATCAGCCCTGTCCTGGTCTACGGCGTGTATGCATGGATAATCTTAAGAGCAGATGAACACCAGTGGCTTCGGTGTTTGCATTCAATCGTTGGTCCTGCTTTGATGGCATTTGGAGAAGAAGATTCAACCACGAACAATGTCTACACATTCAACGCCTGAGATGGCTAGCAGAAGAATGTTTCACCAGTGGAAGAAATGCAGAACACAAATGGAGAAACACCTCAGCCAACTTGGCGTGCGTAGATGGAGTTAGCTGGGTAAATATCGTGCCAGCTGAAGAGGCCTGCTGGTTGAAGCTCAAGTCCATCCCGGACTGTAGCGTCATCAGAATAAGAGGATTCCTACGTTTCATTTACTTGCACTCAACAACTTATATCCTTCAAATGATAGCCAATTCGACAAGCTATCTGTAGGCCATAAGCGGGCTCATTTATCGCAGCTCTCATCTTGACGATCCCATAACCGAATCACTTAGTCAGATGAATGAAAGATAAGCATCAACCGAGTGGTATTGTTCACCAATCGCCATCGCTCCGAGGAGTCCTCCAGATTCATATTCCAAGTGGCTTTGCAGCCAGTTTACCCACTTCAGTCGACTTTTTGCACCGGATATCCGTGCATAATTTCCCCACTTCCCGAACTTGTACGCACTTTTAGCAATTCGATTGTGCAGACTTCACGTGTATGGATATTGCTGCGGGAAACAGTATCACAGTCACCCTCGTGTCCAACTACAACGGCACTCCTGACTTTGATGTCAGTTCACTGGCGCCCGGCAGCAGCCACTTTTTACGCCATGAATGCCGCCGGTGATGATGAGTGCAACTATGAGGTCAAATGAAATGCATATCGCCACAGTTTCCATCGGCAGAGCGCATTCCAGGGCCGAGGTGATAAACCGTGGTGTTGCCCCCGATGAGGCGTCCAATGCAAATTGTGTGCATAAGTGGATCGATTGAGGTTAAGCCCGTACGCCCAACCATGCCATTCCAAATAGACAGCAACACCAGACACTCAGCACAGGCCAGATATGAGAGGGTGCGAGCACGCATACACGCGTACGCAGTCAACAAAATAATTGCATCCGGCGACCGCTTAAAAAGTCGCACTCCCATCTGTGCCGACAGTGTTAACTGACGAGCTGCGATTTCCCTCGTCGCCCTGATCGACGACGCATGGCTGCACACATGTGGAAATCCTTTTGTCAATGATTTATTGTTTGACAACAGTGAAATTGTGCAAATAATTAATTTTAGCAATTATTGTTATGATAATAACAGTGTTTTCCTTTTTTTTTCCATTTTGTTGCAATATTTTCTGTTTGCTCGCGACCCGCATTCGAGGGCAATTGAGCAATAAATTTTCAAAAGTCCATGGTTTAAGCTGTGAACGGAGGACTGAAATGTCGGGTGACTCTGTCGGATGACGCTGGCTGATGCCGACGGTTGAGGGAGTCTGGTGTGGTTTCGCAGTTACGCTGGTGGATGTGATTGGGTTTGGTTTTTTTTTGGTGACTGGTTGACTTTGACACTCGCCGTTGGCAGGGAAACTTAAATGAGGAGTTCATGGAGAGTGAATTTCCCAGAACTGTCCTGGAAGTGTTAAAGGGTTGAGCAAGGCCTTAAGCACAGCTTGGCTGTCGCTACAGACGTAAATACTCTGCCCCTTCCATCTGTTCTTCACAATATAGTTCGTGGCAATTAGCGTCGCATAGGTTTCCGATTGGAATGATTTTATCGCCCTCCACGAAGGCGCTAGCGCTAGAGCCTTCATTGGTCTTGGAGCCATCAATGAAGATTCGACTACACTCCTTTCTCGGCTTAGATTCTGGCCAGAGCCCGTTATGGGTGTAAGGAAAGTCGACTTTGCATATATGTATGTATGTCGCAGCAGGATTACTGCTGTCCGTGCTTCAGACGGCATATCCTTGAGACTACAGCCAAAGAAAATGTGGTGGGCAAAGTCACAAACATCACAACTCCAATGCGAGTTGTAACAAAGACTAATTCTTTTTAAGCGGACCATGGCCGTGAGAGTGCCAGATTTAGCTGCGAATTAATAGCAAAGGCAGGCGAAGTAGAGCACTCGAGACAGACCGTTCTTTGAAGCTTAGTGAAAGCAGCAGTTACGTTTTGACGCGAAAGCCTCATAGGATCTACACGGCCATCACTACAGCTTATCTCTAAGTCGTTGGACTGAACATACCAGTCGCAATGCATGCGTGTCTAAAGTACAGTGCCGGGTGAGCATGCGCACTTCCTTGCTACTAAAGCTCACCAGTGATGTTGATCCCTTTTTATTCAGTGTTGGCCACAGGGTCCTTGCTCCGATTTCCGGACTAGGTCATCGGGTTCGGGCTCTGTCCAGGGCTACGTCTTCCAGTTTTTTTTCTTTATGTAGATAAGCAGCGTGAATGCATGAATGCATAAGCGATTGTTTTGATCCATGCTTCACAAGACTATTCGGTTTTTCGTTTCCTTGCATGCCTGTATGGCTAGGGTGTTAGGCGCGCCATGGCATAGGGTGTTCGCCAAGGACACCCATCTCACTGACGCTTTGTCTACATAGCCTAACCAGTTTCGATGTCAAAATGTCAGACGCTGTGGTCTTTTTTGAGCGCTACTGCAAATGCTGCTACGTGTATCGCAGCCACACTATAGTCATCTCTTAGTGCGAACAATTGTTCGAAGTGGTCACAAAAGACCCCTGCTCCGGTGCCCGCACTCGTTTTTGAGCCGCCAGTGTACAGGCAGATTCCCACTTCTGCTACTACCAGTGGCTCTTGCTTGTTTCTGGTCTGGGAAAAATAAGTGGAAGGTCTTCTCCGGGGCTAGTGTTGGTCGTAGGCTGTCCTATTGAATGTACTGTGTTTCTGTTTATCTTTTTCAATATGAAACCCGCCAACCTGAGCCTCAGAGCCAAATGAAGCGACACTGTTACAGAATAGGTCGAGGGGAGATAGGAATAGCTGCGCTAGAAAATGTGTCTATTCGAGCTTAAATTATATGCTGCACAGAAAAGGAGTGTGGACTTAGGTTTTTTTTTTATTGCCCAAGAACTTAAAATTCACATAAAAAAAGCCAGAAAAAAAATTATAAGTAATTGATAATAAATATATAGATATATAGATAATAGATTCGATTATAAAAAAGATTACGGAATATTGATGATATTTGAATCAAGTTTTTCGTACTGTGGTACATTTGCACTGATTGGAATTTGCAAACATGCCGCGAAATGTTGGTCTGTTAAACGAGATATATATTTTGTCTTGATGCCCCTTCAATGAATGGGAATGCTTATTCATACAGGTATGTGGACTCAAAAAAGTGTGATGTGATGAAGTGTGATGAGCTGCAATTTTCCACATACATATGTGGACATTTTTGTTAACAACGTAGGCATCAACAACTGTTTGCGGGCAAAGCTCTTGTTTCCAGCAAAATATCGCATTTTAGTTTCACGGCCGTGCAGATCCAAGTATCAGATGGACCCTGGACGGGCTAATTTTCTCCTACAACTGTGGCACTGTACCTCTACACGGACTCCGAAGGACGAAGTTTTAAAAGAATTTCCTGAATAGGTTTATGCACTCCCTGAGCAAGTGGTTCAAGAGAGATGAAGCTGTGTCTTCTATAATTAAACATGGACCAGCAGCGTGGGAGTCGACGTAGCTACCTACCACGTAATGCCGGGCGCAACCGGCTATCGGACGAGAACTTGAGTTTCTTTTGAAAATCGGCTCCGAATGGTTAGTCCTAAACGCACTCAGGGACCGCACTCAAGTATCAGGTCAGCAAAAGGTGTCATATTAAGTTCATTACAAAATGCAACACTATTCCGAAAAAGGATGGTCTTTCTCTTCTAATCTGAAGTAAGCACTCTGATGTTTGTAATACAGTTCAACGTTGTTGTTCTATCCAATAATAGCCACTCTTTTGATAAAATTGTTAAACACACTTTTCGGGGCAAAATGAATTGAATGAACCGCGCGAAGAGCGGTTGCGCAGGCTTTATCACAAGAGGAAGACGCGCACGATTACGACTAAAATATTCATTTTGAGAAGTCCTTGGTGCAGGAAATTTGTCACCCAGCAGCGACGTAGTTTCACAAGCTGGGCGTCTTGTGTTTCAATGTTCTCCATTTCAATGAAACAGCATCTATTTCGGGCAACCAACATCGCATTGTAACGCAATCGATTCACTCCAAAACAAGTCTCACTCGTACATTTTTTAAAAAATATAAAAAGGAGGACTGACGACATTGCCACAATAAACAATCACCGCTTGTGCTTAGAGCGACTCATCCACTGTTTGTCTTGGATACACACAGTTCCGCACAAGACAGTTCTATTTGTTTATGTAGACGAACAAATGGATATGATCCTCATCACTCGTTTTGTTTAAACAGTCATTCATCGAGCACTCAACCAGCGAACGTATGGCATTGGGCGCAGTCAGGCTTGTGTAAACTGGACCCTTCAAAGATGTAGAGACAAGATCCTTGCTCATAATATGGTGAAAAGATATGAACACATCTGGGTTTGCAGTCACAAAGCGACGATATTCACAGGACACGAAATAGTGGATAAACACAATTGTGTAGTCTACTTCAGTTCATGTGTAAATTGAACTCTCCAGTGAAGTCCTCGGTGGTTGCGAATAAACCAACTGATCGCGGCGAGATGAACACATTTGCGATTCCAGCCACACATTTCGACGCATTTGTCACATGTAGCCGGAAGTAGCGTCATAGTTCACAGCAGAAATCATGTACACCGAGATAGTCGTCTTTCCAGTGGAAAACCCCTTGCCCATCGCGTTTCACCCGGAATTTTGTTCTAAACTTAAGGCTTTAGAGCAGCCTGCAGTTGCTCTCTGATCAATCGTTTTCACAAACACTGTCTGTGAACATTTTATAAAAAAACGCTGTCAGATGAAATCAAGGGGCAAGAGAGGTAGAAGTTGACTATCTCTTTAATACTTCATCTCTGGTTCGCAGTGACCATAATTGGTACTGAGAGCCAAAGTGCCAACAACGAGGACGTACACACAATTAAGCTTATGATAAAATCAAACAAAAAGTAGAACAATTTGGTGTACTTTGGAACTTAACGAACGAATGTATCTACAGCCGTGGATTCGATCGATTTCTTAAGTTGCATAAAGCTACAAAGCTTCGATTGTCATTTACTTCGGTAGAGAACGATTGAATTTTGCTCCCATCTCAGTAAACAAAAGTTGACCGAAACTTAACAAAATTTAATGAAACTTAACGAAGTGGTTATTATGGTCACAGAGTAAGTTGAAGTTGAAGTTGATTTGTTGTACCAGTTAGCGACCAATTCACGTAAGCGCGTTAAGTGAGCAAGACATCGCGCTAGCAGGAGAGGCTTGTCGGAAAAGGGATACGTCCACAACGAACTGTAGCGTCACGCAATGTAGAAGAAGGGTTCGGATAAATATCTTCGCCTCTTAAGTGACCAATAAAATCAGGAAACCACTCGAGGCAGGGAACATTGTTTTACATATAGATTTCACTCATCGATGATTAAACGTCATCGCAATGTTCGTATAATGTTGACAGTTCAGCAACGGCCTGACATTCAAGATGACATTTGATGGCGTTTGGCCTTGTAGCAAAGTAAAATGAATGTGTAACCTCCGGGGGCTTGGACAAGTGAACGCATTTGCATCGTAGATGATTTTAAGGACAGAAGGAAGTATAGTCGTCTTAAATTAACCTGGAGTTGCAACCTGGAAAACATTCGGATAGACTGTGTGGCATATGAATAGGATGACAGGACGGAAAAATTTTCCAAGGTCCCTGACCAAAGGAGACAACTGCACGAGACCTCAGGAGAAACCCTATATTATTCGAATTTGTGTGCGCTTTTTCACGGAAAATTTAAAATGGTTCCTGACTTACATACTTCAAAACTGCCTTGGCTGCCCAAATTAATTGTTTAATGTGGCTGATTAATTTCTGTTGAAATGTTAGCTATAAGAATCACTTCTACTTATACGTTCATGGTCACTGAGATTCACTGGAAAATTAAATCCAACTGACAATGAAAACGCTACCCACTGTCGACCTGTCAAACATTTATCCGACCAAATTTATTGGCTTCCATTCAAATGGAAAAACTAGTGTGTATGTATTCTCGCACTGATTCACGTATTTTCCCTTGACTTGCGAACCGCGACACAGTGCCATTAAAATCTTCACCTTCAACAGCTTCTTAAAAAATTAAAAACAAAAACAATTCATTGACGTCAATCAATCAAAAGCGACTCTCTCTCGAACATCTGTCTCAGGTACACAAATGATTAGAAACCATTCGCCCATCCGCAGCACCTCACGCTTTGATCTGGCAGTAACCTGCAAGCAGTAAATACCCCTGCACCTGCAAAGTATGCAAACTATGATTTGTTTATGCCTCCCAATTAAGTTTATGACAGCAGAAAAATGTCTCTGAATTCAATACCTGAAGTGTCACACGCTAAGTTCGTAAAATATGAGTATTTTTCCGCTCGACACATCTTTCGACGATACATTTACGACATCAATGTGCTTTAAATTGCCTCAAATATATACTCAACCGCTGCATTGAGTTATTTCTCGTACAACCAGCGCCCACATGAAGGCCGTTCAAACATCACAAGCCATAATCCCGCGCAATTGAAGAGGTAAAAATAAATTATTCGACGAAAAGTCACTTCTGGCAACGCTCTTCAGCGCTAGATAAATGTATCTCACCCCCACGCACACACACTTCCAGATACTTCACAGCGATCCATACGCACAGAGGGGCGAGCGAGATAACCACACGCCATCGAATAGGGAAAAAACCATCCACGCATCTATGGCTGACTACTTCGTTCTCATGGATTGTGGGTGACTCACCAAGTATCCACCACTCACACACCGACTGGCATTCAACTCAAATTCAATTAACGTGAACAGAAATTCCTCGCGTCGGAGTGAGCCCGAGCGAGAGGCCATGCATCGCGATACATTGACCAGACCGAGTCGGATGTACTGACGCAGTGATTAGTGATCTCGCTTCTGTCATCGGCTGCGCTGGTGTTCGAATCAATTTGCGATCAGTTTGGGTGTGTTTTTTCATGGAGTAACCAGTTTTAGTTTTGCAAAAAGTAATTGAGTCTGGAATTCAATTTCCAATTTTTCCGAATTTTCATACCGTAGCAGCTGTGTTGTGCCGTGCTTTCGGAATATCTGCCAGATATCTGATTGGCGTATTGTGTAATCTTATCTAAGCTGTGGTGTGGTGCTGCTGCTGGGATCTATTTTTATTCCAAAAACCACTCGCTGGACCTTTGCAACAACAAGCACCCAAACAAGGAAACCATCTTTGCCTTCTTGCCAAAAGTGTATCCATCAGTATTGACGGCTGTTGTTGTGGTTCGACGATAGCAAAATGCAAGCGATCAAGTGCGTTGTTGTGGGCGACGGTGCCGTTGGTAAGACATGCCTGTTGATCAGCTACACAACGAATGCCTTCCCGGGCGAATACATTCCAACTGTGTTCGACAACTACTCGGCGAATGTCATGGTCGACGCCAAGCCAATCAATCTGGGCCTCTGGGATACAGCTGGCCAGGAGGATTACGATCGACTCAGGCCGCTGTCATATCCACAAACCGATGTGTTCCTCATTTGCTTCTCGCTGGTGAATCCCGCATCGTTTGAGAACGTCCGTGCCAAGTGGTATCCAGAAGTTCGTCATCATTGCCCCAGTGTACCGATTATTCTGGTCGGCACTAAGCTGGATTTGCGTGACGACAAAGTGACTATCGAAAAGCTGAAGGACAAGAAGCTATCCCCCATCACATATCCCCAGGGACTGGCCATGGCCAAGGAGATTGGTGCTGTCAAGTATTTAGAGTGCTCAGCGTTGACGCAGAAGGGTCTGAAGATGGTATTCGATGAGGCTATACGATCGGTGTTGTGTCCAGTGATGCGCCCCAAATCGAAACGCAAGTGCGCACTTCTTTAAAATGGAACAGTCTGTTGGATGGGATAGCAACAGCGGGGGAGGGAGGGGGAATACATAGCAGTGCATTTTTTTTTTTGTTTTTTTTTTTTTTTTAATTAATATTTTGTCAGCGAAGGCATTTTGAATTCATTCGAATTCGACATACACCGATAGAGACGATAGTGATATCAGTTGAAGACCGGGCTTTGGGCGCAAGGGTGTGACTGTTTTATCGAATATCTTGTGGATTTATTAGATAAGTACTGGAGCTGAGTGTGGGACTGTCAAAAGAAAAAGAAAAAAAAGTGAAATCTTATCATGCTGGTGGTGGCAAAGCAATGGTGGAACAATAGTGAAGTGAAGACCTCGTGTTGACATACAGCCAGCCGAGACTAGCATTGAAGTTGCGAACACTCATCGTCGACCGTTTGACCATTTGACATTGAGTGTCATAGTTATTAATTGCAATTATCATTTTAAACTCACGTTTCAACGTTGTGTTGTCACAGTTGAGTGTAGACAGTCTGCTGCTCATTGTTTAGTGTCGTTGACACAAAAGCTGACAACAAAAGAACTGCCTTTAATTCACCTGACTGCCATTTAAGCGACTTTATTCAACTTCACTGTGTGTGAACTGCTACGAGAAACAAGAGGTTTGTGTGTCAATCATAAACATTCAGAAACATATGCTAACTTTATGCCTTCTTTTTTCAGCGAAATCGCATGTGGTTTGTCAGTGGTCAGTGGCTGCAGTTCTAGTTCGATGTAGGTTTGGAATGACACGCTCCAGCTTCAACTCACAATTTGCTTCTCCTTCGTTTTAACCGACTTCCAGCACTCAGCAGCATATAGACCACCTTCACAAGTGACAGCAACACCAAATCGATGACAATCACACCCTCGATCCAACGCCCTGCTGCACAACTGCACAACATCATCTCAATTGCTGCACAAGTTCTCGTGCATACACAAAAATTGCCTTCAAAATTTACAAACGCTAATGAGCTTTTTAACGAAATTCTTCTTAACAATTAATGTACATTTACCGATGTAACATCGTAAGATTCAATCGCCTTATGGTATTCATATGACAACTTGTCGCCGCTTGCACAGTTTGAATTGTTAAACAAATACTTTTTGTAACTGAGAAACTAAACTAAACTATTTTGCATACAAATCCTAGTATCTTACACTCTAGATGTGTATACTATTTTAGAAATCTAATGTGAGCGTCTTCCAGCAGTGGTGTGTTTAAAGTTTTAATAAAACAATCAAAAAAAAAAAAAAAATAAAGAAATCAAAGCAAACAAGTGTAGAGAAACAAATGAAAATGTTCCCAGTTTTGAACGGAACGACGACGTTGTGGACACTGTGATGGTTGTTGAACGAACATTTTTTTTTCTACGAATATTAAGCAAAGAAATTAAACAAATATATATATAAACGTATACTTTTTTGTTGAGATAACTAAACTGTACACATTTTGGTTTTTGATTTGAAGGGGTTCAGGAGAAGTCTAACTGCTCTGCTGAACGTTAATGGTTGCGAAGGAGTTCGATGTCTTTTGGGTTGGGTGAGTAGACGTTATTTTCAACGGGGTCACCAGTTTGGACACAGTGGAGGTACATGCAACGAAGTGCAGTGAAGGCTTTTGTATGAGGCAACCAGTGACAGTCGCGGTAAGGTGAATAGAAGCCGTTCTGGACGCGGTAACCAGTTCAGACGTTTAATTGTGGGAAACCAGTGGATATACGAAACGAAATCCAGTGGAGCATTGTTTAGCCGCGTAGCAGTGACTGTCGCAGCATTCGCCGTGACTCACATCAATCCGTTGCGAGAGTTCGCGTTTGTTGTCTACTCAGCAGAACTCAAGTACTAATGTACTCCAGTGTTTGATTTCTGTTGCTCGCAATTCATTCCGTAAGACCATGAATATGAACGTAAGTCTAGGCCACCAACTGATTCCAAAACGCTTTCCAGACCAGCAGCTGTGATAGAAAACAGAAAAAATCAAAATCCATTCCATCCACATTTTTGAAGAAAATTACTCGTCGAATGGATCAGATCCAATTTTGATTTCCGTGTCGACTGCTCCCAAAGTTGATCACCTAAGAGTTCGCGCATTAATTGAATGACATCATAGTTTGAGAGACAACACCAGTCGTCGCTGATATTTTAGTTATGCGAAAGAAGTCGTTAAGGTTGAACATTAATTTGCATTCAATTTGCTCGTCATCTGATCTCGCTCCCAGAACACCAGTCGCTTCGTTGGCCGTCAAAGCATATGTCAAGCATGATGTCAACAACATCGGTTTGCTTGCTTTCGAGTTTCAGAATAATTCACAATTCCGTAGCCAAAGTATATTCTTCACCACGAATGTGTGAAAGTAAACATAAATATTCAACTTTCCCCCAAATTAATTGCTTTTTACGAAACAAACTTAATTCATCACAAATGCATTCCTGTTGCCATATTCGAGTTTCAGATTTTTCAGCGTTCCCGTGAACTCTAGCAAACAAGGAAATGCATCCATTCCATTTGATCCAGCTGTAGTCTGATAAGACTTGAGTCAGATAAGAACTGAAACATGAGTCAAAAATGTATTCCAAACGCAATGTGATAACAAATGTCTTAATCAGCGCGGTACGCTTCAAATTGGACCGGGGACCGGATTCCACAAGAGAGAGTATAGGAAAAAATGTGTGCTTGGGCGGTAGTGTCCCTTGGCAGTTAAGGGAAACTATTCGGTTTTTAGCTGTTGTCAAGTGTGTAGGTACGCGAGGAAAACTCACGCTTGAGGAATCCACCTGCAGAACTGACCTCAAACTCAACTAATAGACATTAGATGATTTCTGCTCAAACCTTTGCTGGAATTCGGAAGCTTACGGATGTTGTTTAAACTTACTTGGTCCTAGAGAATCATCACCGGTTTATCTGAAACGAGAATGTTTGATTGTTTAGCTATGAATTTTAAGAAAGAGAATAGTAGTTAAGGGCGTTATGGAAAAGTGGGAGAGGCACTTTGGTCTGTTGGCGCGCTTGTTTACTTTACTCATTTTTTAGTGCAGCTCTTGGTTCGTGGGAGTGTCGTGATTCGGTTTAAACTTCAATTGAAAATGAATTGACTGAATTCTCAGTTCTCTTGCCATTCGCTGGTTGTCTCGTTCGATAGATTAAACTGACGTACTGGTACAACACATTGAGCCTCATATTCCAGTCCTGCACTAGGGCGCAGAAAGGTGGACAATTTGAAAAATGGGTGAAGAAGCCTAGTTTTGCGTTGAGGCATCGGGAGGAAAAGATTCATACACAAGCTTGAGTTGGCCTATATTGTACGACGTGAATTCAGTTTATGGTCGCGCACAACCAACTTGGTGTGCAGAACAGAGATCAAGCTATCTAGGGAGGCTTGTTGGTTAAGGCTTCGAGCTGTAGAGCCACACGAACAAGAAGATTTTCTGCATGAAGCGCGATAGCAGCTGCTTTGTTCGAATATTTAGACCATTTTTTCACAGGATCAAAAACTTGCAATTCCTTTTCTAAAATATGGAGAACACTGTTTCAAGTAAGAAAATAGTTCATCGAAATGCTTCAAGTTTCTCATCTTCCGGGACAGACGGTTCAGTTGTTTGGCTGATTGGCAGAGCTTCTCTGAAAAAAGTACCTACATATGAGCATTCAAGCCTTCGTTCATCAACTCACTTAAGTTGCTTCTAACAAGAATAAGCAATTCGCAAGTGAACATTCGAATGCCATTTATCTCCGAGCTAGACATTTTCTTCAGTTTCATTAAGTGGCAGTGAAATTAGGAACAGATCTAGGCTTCTACCGCGAAGGCTATCCAGATTGGATCACTTGCCAGCTCTCATCAGCCCAAAACTTTCGATTCCTAATCTGATCCAATCATTTTAGGCGTCAGATCTAGTCAAGTCAATGTCAAAAGAACCTGCAGTTACCTCTGAATGTTGTTTTCGATGACGATCCATAATAGGGTTTGCAAATTAATTCATCTGCAAATAGCACCATCGCCACTTAATGCGCCAGTCAGTCATACCCGCGATCTCTGACAGAGATGAAGTACTAAAGAGATAGTCAACTTCTACCTCTATTGCCCCTTGATTTCATCTGACAGCGTTTTTTATAAAATGTTCACAGACAGTGTTTGTGAATACGATTGATCAGAGAGTAACTGCAGGCTGCTCTAAAGCCTTAAGAAGTTTGCGTGAAAATAAAGTAGTATGCGTGCGTTTAAAGCAAAATTCCGAGTGAAACGCGATGGGCAAAGGGTTTTCCACTGGAAAGACGACTATCTCGGTGTACATGATTTCTGATTTCTTATCTCTGACAACTGCGAAATCACAATTACTAATTTTTATTGTCGCAGGAAATTGCGATTTCTCCACCCAGCTAAACACTGACATTTCAATGCTTCACGCCACTCCTGTTCACCACTCAACAGCCAAACTGAACGAAACTTATCGCAGCAGACTAATAAACACAGTGCCATGGCATTTTTGGTACATGTTTTGTATACAGCTTCACGCACCAATCAGAGAAGAACATCAATGTGTGCTGTGAATAAAAACTAAGGGAACACTCCGAGTTAACATTCATGAGTAAAGTGCTTCCGCTACAGAGAACACTAAATTTGGTGAGAGTTAAAAATTTCTTCAAAGTAGGTTCTTTCCCTCGAGTTGAAGTTTCAAAACTAGAGCGGAGAGCTGTCAAATTTATCCGTCAAAATTTGTTTAAGATAATCAACAAACACAGGAAATATACACTTCTTCCAACACACCCTGCTTTCTAATTTGCATGGCTGAAGTTTGGCTTTTTTCTAGCAAGCTCGAATAAAATTGTAAAAAATATAAGAAATCCTCGTGTTCCATTCCAGATTTCCTTTTTTGAGGGTTTTACACCTAATACATCGAAGTATTCCTCTTCCGAAGCAGTATTTTCCATTTTTTCAAACTTTTTAAAATGTTTTTAAATCTTGTCCTCGAATGCACACTCAACTTTTTTAAGGGTTCACTCAATACTATTCATCTATACTTATACACCAAAATAGAGTGAACACTCACAAAACGCTCAAGTGTCAAAACATGTGAGTGGAGAGATTTCGTTAAACTTAAGTAAAATTATTTCTATTCACACCAGATGGAGTGTTCTCTCTCGAAAATGCTGATGGAAAGCTCACACTCTATTTTTATTCACACCATCGTGTGTTGTGTTTACAATCCACAAAAATCGTATTTGACAGATTGCAAAGAGGTGCCCAATAAATACGAATGGTCGAATGTATGTACGTTGCGTACGAAAAGCATACAACTCTCCTACGACAGCATCAGAGTAAAATGATTTACATGAGAAAGGAACTGTCAAAGTATGAAGAAGTCAAAAACTGCACTTGGACCGCATTTGATGTCTCTCTCCCTCTCACTAGGGCTTATTTGTTTTCCTTTTTTAGACATTACGCAACGCACGCAACGGTTTCTATGTAATTGGGATTGAATTTAGACGCGTTAAAATACCGATTAACTGTCAAAAAACTTATTATGAGAATATAGAAAGTTGAGCAATCCGTTGTAGTTGGATCTCCTTTACATTCCACTCCTGTTGCTCGCCACTACCAGACCGCACAAATTGTTCATCATCATTGACTCCTTGTTGCATATGCCACTAATTGACTTTTCGTAACTAAATAAAACAATTTGGCGACAATACGTTTATTCAATTTAGCCCAGTTTAATATTCATTCGGCTTCTTTTTTTGTTCTGCCCTTTGAATCTGACAAATGAACCCCATTCTATGCGTAGATGTTATTAACAAATTACCATTCACACAATTTAACCACATTAGCAGTGTTCCAGTGAAATTTGTGACCAGAGTCACCCAGCGGCATGCAGCAGGGGATCCCTAATTAAGCAAAAACCTCTCCAAAACGGGTGATTTTTTATGAACTCAAAATCACATAATTCATTTTTTATATAATTTCTTTTTTTATACGACTGTCATTATGTGGGAATTTATTATCCCCAGAGATCTGAAAGTCGGTTCAACATAACAGGAGTTGGTCTAGTCCAGTGGTGCCGCAATCAGGTGGGCAAAAAAAAACTATGCTCTGAATTTCAACACTCTCAACGCAGGATGTGGGGCGTTGTTTTTTTCCCCGCGAATGATCCATAAACCGCTAAGTATGAGGGAAAACAATAATAAAATGTCGGACATTAGCCGAGGACAGGGATGTCATCAGACACGGCGGCACGGGCAAAAATAATTAATTCTTTAGAAGCATTTTAAAATGAAAATCGACAAAACACACCGCCACTGGCCGAGGTACTATTTGAAAAATGAGAAAAAAAATACCACCGAAAAACGTATTTAATTGGATTGCCTTGTGACAGTTTGACAAGTGAAATTACCCATGAGACACATGACTGTGGAACGTAAACCACACTGGGCACTGGCTCTGGCTCTGGCGAGTGCATAGGGTTTTTCCGGGTTATGTTGCATAGTTATAGGAGGTTAGAAGCAATTATAGATATTCTTCAGGAGAAATCGTTGGCGGTGGTTAGGAATGAATGCACTGTACGACTACGTTGGTGGTTCGGTTGAGAAATGTGAGTGAAGTCTGAATTAACGCTGTTGAGCCTGAATTTAGCGAAGGGACAAGATGACATGAGGGGGAGTTGTTGCCAGTGCAAAAGATCTGCCAGAACAGAACACTCTACATTCGTGCCATCTGTCGTAGGTTAATAACCTAGAGATAGAGTGGCTGGCTGCTCATTGGTAGCAGTCATACTTAGGCCAAAGTAGGCATCTTTCGTAACTGGCGACCAAACGTGGGTCTCACAATACAAATCACTCAACAAAAGGCAGAGCGCGACGTGTAAGTAACCAGATGTCGAGAGAGATGCACACTTTTTTAAAAAATGCGTTCCACAAGGTGTGGATTGCGAAGGCTGTGGGACAGAATTCATCGTACACGTGCAAGGAAGCTGGCAATTAGGTCCTGTTGCATTACAAGCGACGTGACACATCCAACTTTTAAGTGAGATTTTGTCTAAACAAGGCATCATAAAGCCTTTCACAGCCGTTTTCCCGGAACTAGGGCCGCGCGACTGGCTGCTTCCTAAACTCAAATTAATGGTGAAGGGGAACACCTTCCAGAAGGCTTCGGTCGACATCCTCCAGACTATACTCGAGAACCAAACTATTTTGGGAAGTTTTGTGATCGATTTTAACGCTGTGAAAGCAATAAAGACATGATTCCTCCCTACACTAGAGCGATCTCATCCGAACTCGGACAGACTGTGTAAGGCAGCAAGACAGAAGATGCGCAACGAGACCATCCCTCTTAAACGTCTGCAAACACATCAACTACCTCTGAATGAAGACACCGACTCGAGAACTCGCACAAAACGCCCAAAATCGAGCAAACTCCTCTATATTTACTCCATTTGGAAATATCTAGCACATTCGACCGGGCTTATGCAAACCTCGTTAGCACATCAAGGGTGGGTGCCCTTGCTTGAGTATCCCAACACCCGGTCGAATGTAAACTTAGCTCAACCCAAAAATCCCAAATTTATTGCAACCGCCAATGATAGATCCCCGACAGATATCCACTTTAAGCTCATCTATCTCTCCGCCCATATCTTTCATATTTCTGTCAGTCTGATGTAATCCATTAAACATTTCACTCATTATGCTGTTTACGCGTTTCGATATCCTGCCGACTTCGGGCTTCGCCGAATGTAAACACTTCCTCGTCTCGTCCGACATCTGTTTCAGCAGCCATGACCAAATCATCGATAATTTTCCCTTCAACAGGACGGATGAGGGGGCTCAAGAACTCATGTATCTAAAATTAGGCAATTACTCTGCGTGGTATCGTCGCGTCGTCGGTCGGTCCAACGCGATCATCAAGATGTCGCTGTCAGTGGCACCTCAGTCCGAATATTTTGCCATCAATCAGCACAGAAGCCACGTGCACTGACAGCACTCTAGGTGTGTGACACACTGCCACATCATGGCACAAATATACACAACCCACCCGCCCCCCGTTGGGTGGGTTTTTCAATTGACAATAAATCGACTATTCCGTAAGGGTGGCATTCATTTGGTCGTCATTAGAGCGCGCATGATGATGATTGTTGCCATGTGAGTGTGTGGATGTGCGGCACTTAAGGCGAAACGCAACGTCTGGCCGTGTCTATTTTGAGGAGCGCACTAGCCCTCCCCCCCTCCCCCCAACCCAGCCCATCGTAAGCACACACAATCAGTGTCAATCATCAGATGTACTCGATGTGTGTGCTCGCTAGTGGATGGCGATAGAAAGTATCCGCACTGTGCCGACGCTGAGGTTGAATTTATTTTTAAACAGAACTCATCTCTCTCCCTCTACCTCTCCGTCTCTCTGGCTAAATAAAGGAACTCCGTCACCTGCAACACCCACCGCCAAGGTATGTGTGTGTGGTACCTGGGCACTCTAGCGAGCATTATGGCATTTTAATTGACGAATCAAGCATGGCGCAGCAGCTGTACTCACTCCTGCGTCTGAATCAGGCACTAAATTTGAAGAAGATTGAATTAAGGGCGGACAAAGGAGACGCCTGCATGCATTGAGCATTCATGTAGCATGCTCGTGTAGTTTTGCAGGAACATGGGCCAGTCTGCTCACTTAGATGTGCAGGCAATTTACTTGGCACCATTTAGTTTTAATTAATTTTATTTTCTCGCATGATGTACGGCTTCGAGAAATCAAAGCCAGAAGAGTGGCAGGTGACGACACTTTTAGAACGTTTATGTTGTGACTTAGTAGATGTGGATGCGAGCCTTGGCCAAGTTGGGTGAACTGCTTTGTGGCGATAAGAGAGAGAGATCACCGAGAGACACAGACTGACACAATTCACTTGAATTCAAGAAACTCAAGCAATGTCGGCGCGTTGTGTGTGGGCTTTTGCTTTGATGAGCGATGAGATGAGGTTTAAACAGTGTTTAATGCAACGTTGTGGCAATTGACGTCACATTGATGCTGTTCAGTGGTGGAAAATGAATGACAGAGTGAGAGTGCTGAGAGAAAATGCAGATATTCTCAGTGAGGTGCCACAAGGTTGCGGTTAAGGAAGTCTACTATTTAATTACCCGCATTCTAGATCGTTTTTAAGACGCCCATGTATATGCCTCTCGTCTACAATTCTTTAGGGATAACGCCAGTCATTAAACTCCGGTTGCTGCTCAGTCGTCGAGCATGCTTATAAAAGCCCACAGATGATCCAGAACTATATCGGCTAGCTTCCTCTAATGGCAGACCAAGCAAGCATTGTGAACTTCTTCAATTTTGAGGGAGTCCTCCATTCATCATTTGGCGGTGTAATCAATGTCCCCCTGTGAGCTCAGATTGACCATCTTTTCATTGAATCTTCATCGCGTCAGCATCCAAATTAGTTTCCTAATCAGAAGCAAATACCCCAAGGTCATGACCGGAAATAGTTTCCAAGTACTTCCGCCATCGCCACCAGCTCACCCATCCAATCCTTCCACATGCGTACCTCCCACATTCAATCTGTCGTCTGTGTCGCTCCCTAGTTGAGTGGAAAAAATTGAGTGCAAAAAGAAGCAGAATTTAATGAAAATCAAAGGAAATTGAACAGGCAGCTAACAAACTTCACATCTCACTGACTGCATCCTGCCATCATAACAGTGCAGTGCAAGGACAGATGGAGCATGAAGTACATGCTCAATGGAAGCCCTGACGGGGCGGGGGGGAACAAACTGTCTCCGGCTCAACGAGCGAGTTATTGATAAAATGGTCCTGCAACGTGCCGACTTCATTTGCAATGACATCGTAGACAGAAAGTAATGAACTTTTCCCTCTTTCTCTTTCGCACGGTCTCACACAGCGCTGCAAACTCACCGACACGCACGCAGTTATGAAACTGTGCTTAATGGTGGAAGGGATATGCTTGGACATGGACAGCTTCGTACGACTGGAACCGAACACGGAACAAGGGAAATGCGCTTGTTGCTGACGGAAAATAAGTGGTTTTGGCTTTTTTTCAAAGTCCCTTGACCAATATCCAAATCAAGACGAAGTAGACCCCCCAACAAAGTTGCAATAACATGAAGCCCGTGTCTAGCATCTCACTCAGCACTTGGATTAATTTAGAACCATGTCCTGTCCCAGCTGACGCTCACAGTCCCGCATTCAATCAACAAATTATGCCGAACTAGCTGCCATGTAGCGTTGATTAATGTTGCACTCTCAGTGCAGCGGCACGAGATAATTAATTCGCAGCCAACTTGTTGCACTATCAATAACAATGTCCCTCTCTCTCGCTTTTGTGTTCGGTTTTTTTTTTTTTTTTCTTTAGCCTCCACCCCTTTAACTCGTTCGGGCATTGAATCACTGCCAGCTTCGTGTAAGTGACTCAACACTTGAATCTCATTCATCAGATTAAAACAAAAAAAAAAGCGAGGCACTCATAATCAACAAGCGTTGCGCTGAGCGACAGCACCACCAACAGGCTAAAATCCATAAATTCATTGCGATGCTTCCTGCTTCTTATTTTCGACACGATTTCTGGGCCATCTCTCGGGCCTGTGGCATTAATTGAGGGTAAAAACTTTAATCCCCCTGCCCACGGGTGAAGGGAATTCGAGTTTCATCGTCCTTACTGTGTGTCCCGTGTCGGGCGCCATCCGGGTTTGTGTTTTTCGGGGGCACTTATATCATAGGATTATCAAGGATTGTTTATGTGGAAGTACTTGCACGGCAAATGGGGTGTTATCCACCCCATGGAATGGAATTGCCAACCCCTTTAGCGGAATTGCATCAACCAGACGTTTCAATGCATACACTCGTGTGTGTGTGTGTGTACGTAGTCCTTGCCCCCTCTCATCGTCGTCACCGTCGTCGTTGTCGGTCGATGTACACAAGGGATAAGTTTCAATGAAAGTCATATTTTGTTCTTGTGCCCGGCGCGGAGGATGTTGCCGCTGTTGTGCCTTGTGTCTCACACTTCTCGACTGCCTTTTCGCCCCGTTCACCGAGCACAGACGGTTTTATGAACTCTCGCTTAGGTGAGGGGTCGAAGGTGGTGCACTAGTTAAGTATCCAGCATAAGGTATGACTGCCGGGGATGAGTCATAAACATACGCCCAGCCAGCCAGCCAGCCAGCCAGCCAGCCAGCCATGGTGCACGGTGGCTTGTTAAATTCTTTATTACAGCGGTTTGTGCTTGAAAAATACTCGAGCGGGGAGGTTTTCCCATCGACTGCACGACCGCGACGCCTGTCCACGGGGAGATATCGAGAGTAGCATAAAAATGTTTATCGGGCTTCTTGACAGGAGTGAATTTTTTTCAAATTTTAAAATGAATCAATCAACGAGGAGTGGTTGTGGTTGTGGGACAACCGCGGCGTGGAGAAAGGGCAACGTACGCCAAGCGACCATCACTCAAGGCAAGGCCAGACCAAGAGACCGAAAGGGATCTCTTTGAACATAAATGGTCTGAAGGGACAGCTTGCGAGGAGTTGCTTCTGAGTCTATGGAGCCTGCAGTCTATTTCTGGGGAGGCCTTTTCCAGCCTCCAGCAACGGAAGGACCCTCCATATTTCGAATTTCGTAGTCATTTTGCTGCTATGAGGGGATCTATTATTGTTCGTCTTGGAGGCACCCACTTAACTTGTTTCGTCATCGAAAGACCAGATCTTCAAATTTCGCCAGATCCTAGAAAAGACTCATCTTCTATTCATCGATTTCAAAGTCGTAAACGACTGTGTGTAGTGGCGGCCGTTGCGGTGGGGGTATGTGCGTCGACTCCTATGCACTTGAAGCTTGATGTCTGGGTTCGATTCCCAATACAACAAAAATAATTTCCACTGGCCTCTGGGCTCTTTCGAGCCACCGACAATGCCCTCAAGCTTGGCCTTTGAAGTCGAAGACTGTAGGTCCCTTCCACTCGTGATAGAACTCGCACAATAGGAGTGCTTGCTGTAGAATGTACGGCCTAGTCTGCCACGGTCTCTATCCCCATTCATATTATTATACAGAGTGGGCCAAATACAAGTTTCTTTCTAAAAATGCACTAAAATGAACAAACATTCCCATTAATTATGCAATACAACGTCGTTAAATTAGCTGGCATCAGCGCATTCTATCACCCATATTTTCCAAGACCTCGTTGGTTGCTTCGGGCTGTAGTTCACGGATTGCTTGGATGATATTGGTCTTAAGTGCGTGAATCGCTTCCAGATTGTCGGCATAACATCGGTCATTCACGGTTCCCCACAAAAAAGGCCAAAGGGTCAAATCGCAGCTCCAAAGAGGCCAATTGACATCGCCAAGACGGCTGACACCACGATTTGGGAATTTGGTGTGCGTTGTGGCACGGGCTGGGTGGCACGGCGCACCACTCTGCATGAACCAGAGGTCCTCCAAACTCATGTCTTCAATTTCAGTAAAAAAAAAACGTCTGTTAGCATGACTCTGTAACGCCCACCGCTCGCCGAATATTTGTTCCCAGTATCATCTTCGAAGAGGGCCACAGCAGCTATATTATAATCTGCACAACTACGGGGCCCATGAGTGTTGTCCACTAGCACACCATTCGCACGAACTTTTTGCACAAATTGCGTACAGCAGTCTCGGCGAGTGCTTTATTTCGGCCAAAAACTTCTTCTTTTCAAAAATTGTTTGGGCGTCGCTCACTTTGGCAATACGTTTTCAATATTTCCCAACGTTGTTCAAGCGTATAGCGACCCATTTCGATCTGTCACGATTTCGAGCAGAAAACTTTTGTCAGTGTCAAAAACAAATGATGTAAAAAAAACACCAGATGGCCCACCCTGTATATAACACATTGAAAAATAATAACGGATCTGGAATTGAACCTTGAGGACCACCATTGGGTACATCCCAAAACTATGACAGTTTTGATTTATAGAACACAACTTGGACTCGGTTGTTAACCAGTTGTTAGCGAATGACATAGACGACAAATGCAAGGAACGGTCAACTGAGAGGCTTAGTGGGAAGCATAGGGCTGAATGGGCCTGGAGACAAACGAGGTGAACACGAAGTATATGCTGGCCTTGAGAAAGGACTCATCACCATTTCGATGACTAGCGGGTATTGGCTGACCATACTGCCCCGATCGACTGGAAATTGGTCATTAGACGACGTTTAGTCGAGTCTGCCAGACGATTCTGGTGAGCTGTTAAATCATGTTCTGCGTGCAATGTTAGTCGATTAAAATGCCAAGTACACGAAACCAGTAGGCTGTGGCAACCAAATTGATGTACATGGTTCATATAATGCCAGAGCTTGATGGCACACACGATTGCGTAAGTTTGGTAGTATTTATGCATTTCCAGAATGCTTGTTCAATGCACTCTACATGTTAGCGGAGTCCGATTGAAGCAGTTGGAGAAATAACGGAGGAACAATGTTAAGCTTTCCGTTAGGATTGACCAAGCTGGGTCAATTTCGAAACAGCTTGGAATATCTGTGAGCAGCAAGGGCGAGCTTGGTGTTAGCGGTTTTCAACTTAGTATTTATCCAACTCTCTCTTATGGGCATGAGATTTGGCTAGTGATCGAAAGTTCGCTTGTTCCTTAATCGCCTGGAAATTTTCGATCACAGCACGTTGCCCACAACTGAAGCCAATTTTGACAGACGTCCGCTATAAACAAACACATTGAAAGCCCCTTAATTCACTTCACACCAATGACTTCGGTCACATGACGTCTAAATACATATGTAAGCCCAAGAATCCGTGTCCAAATAATGCCACCAAACTTCTCCTCAAACCAAAATACAGCATTTTACAAACTAGACACCTACTGAACCAGTTGCAAAGAACGCCACTCGCCTCAGTAGCAAGAGATGCCTCGTGACGACCAGAAACTTAGTCGAGCCGCATTGAATTGCAAAGACAAGCACTGATGGAGATAGGAAACTTCGAACGCCGCCCCTTTGAATAACAAATTTGAAATCCTGTCGGAGGCAGAACAGACTCCTCGCCACCCACCAAAAAAATAACAAATTTGAATGAGACTCAAAGTTTCAGACGCAACCCACCCGTCAAACCCGTCTGTCACGACATTCTTGGGGTTCATTTAACCTGAAGATTTAAATAAGCAAAAATCAGAAGAAAAAAAAGGAGGAAACAAATGTCCTTGTGGTGATTACCTCACAATAGGACCAATTAAAAAAGGAACTTTCACCCGCAAAGTTTCTTGTCTTATCGTCGTCGTTGCCAATGCCAATTGGATCGATAGCGAGCGCCGCGGCGAAGGCATCCGCAGTTGCTGGCACAAAAGAAGGACTTTCGCCTTTTCTGTCACATCATCCAGCAGCTAGACGATGTCCTTGCTTTAATCAGAGTCAATCGCTTGCGGAATCAACAGAAGAAATCGACGAGTGGCGGTGCACCGAGCTAAGTTTATCGATGAGCCAAGCGATAACTTTCGAACCGACTCAACGAACAGTTGATTTAGCGGAAGGAAGACCGATTTGCGGATGGAGTCGTGTCGAGTTGGAAGCGAAGAATGAAAGCAAAAAAAAAAAAAAAACTGAAGGAAGTCCAATTGAGGGTAAATTAAGTAAATCCTTGAAGCATTTATTTCAAAAGGCCACCCCCGTTGGCTTGACTTGCTATTGTTTCTGGGGCTGGGGCGGAGGCGGCGGCGGCGGCGTTGGTTGAAATGTGAACGTTTGAACGCCTCCCCCATTATCCGTTGCCTTTGCCAGAGATGTTGTGTGCTGTTGCTGCAGTCGACGAAATTAAGTGGTTTTGTTTTAAATCCTTCACGTACACTCTGAGGATTCATTTGCGAGTACAAATCATCGCAATCCGCTCAATTCGTCTTTTTCATCGCTCCCCGCCCGCACTCGCAACTAGTGGCGGGGGTAGTGAGTCCTCTTGTTGATCGAAAGTCACGGAAGGCAGACGGAAAGAAAACAGAGAATAAGGTCGCTTAAATCATCGTTTGTCATTTCAGCGTGACATGTCGTCGGCGTTGGCGTTGTAGGGAAATTCGAATTGATCGCTGTGCAGTGAGTTGCCAGTTTAATGATGCGTGGCTTTTTTTTTTTTGGATTTTATTCGTAGAACATGACAAGACATTACTGGTGATTAGATGTGGTTAATGTTGACATTTTTTTGATTTTGTGAATGTTGGATGTGAATCCTATAATTTGTATGAAATTAATTAGGAACCTAGTCCCACTCCGACTGTTGCTTTGAAGCTTTTATTCAGTTGAGCCTTCAACTAGTGTTGGGCAGACGACAAACACGCTTCATAGGCAGGCAACATTTGTTTGGGTTAATTTGAGTACACTCATGGAACGTTTTTACACAACTAAAGGGCGTCTGTTTTTTAGAGGAGGATATCTTTAAATTTGCAACATTGGTGACAGCTGATTTGACAGTTGTTTAGAGGTTAGTTAGTTAGGACGAGCAGTGTTGGATCAAGGAGCCTTTTGAATGCACCCACTGCCCAATAGGTAGACGATTACTAACAACTTCTGTTTGCTCATAGAGAAATTTCCACCGCCGAAGTCCACAAGAATGGAGACCCTTTTAACTGCGCCAAGTATATAGCGCTAAGTCTGCTTTTACAAGATTTTCTCTGACGTTTTGTTCTACTCGCCGTTAATACACTTCCGTATAGTTTGGATTTAGACCCGAGAAGTCCACAATAGACCAGATTTTCACTCTATGGCAGATCCTAGAAAAGTCCCACAAGACGATACCCACCACCTATTAGTCAATTTCAAGGTCACTTAGGACAGCGTGAATCAAGACGAGTTAAACAGCGCCATGGCTAGTTTGGACATTCCTGCTAAACTCGTCAGATTGTGCAGAGTGACGATGGAGAATTCTACTGCCTGCCTAATCAAGAAAGTGTTTAGACAGGGCGACGCGCTGTCATGATTTCTTCAACATCATGCTAGTGAAGTTCGCGCAAAACTCACATGCCAACACTAGAGGCATGACGACATTGTGACACGTGATTGGCAGAACAGAGCGAGCCAAACAGAACCAGTAACCATTAAGCATTTACTGACATTGAGGTGGAAGCGGCAAAATGGGTCTGGCGGTGAATGAAGGCAAAACGAAGTATACGCTGTCCTCACGAAAGGAGGCTGTCTGGGAGTGGTTAAAGACTTCGTCTATTTTGGCTCCGCTGCAAGCAAGGGACAAACAACAGCAGTACCGAGATCATTCGCTGAATAGCTCCAGGAGGTAATTGAGTAGTAGAGCCGTCTCTCCAAGGACCAAGCTGACTTTACACTGAACATCAAAGACCTGCTGTAAGGGCAGAGGCACGATAGCTTTTGTGAACAGGAAACATCATATCAAGTCACATGCATTTAGCAAGCATTGACCCCCAAATGTCATGAATTTTTAGTATTGTCATGCATTCTTCTTCGATTCGGTACCACAGACTCAGATTCCATTTGTTAATCGTGCTCATCCGCTAAGTCAGTGTTGCATTTTAACTTCTACTTCTTCTGTTATGTCAACAGTGCTGAACACGCAAATCAAGTCATACCATTGCCGATGTAATTATGAGCATCGGAAGAGTTTAGCTTGCCTCTTCTTCAGAAATATTGTATTAAACTTCTTTTGTATCGAAAATTCGGGAGTAATGTCCATCAGAAAATTCCAGCTCAACAAAAGTTAAATCTGAGTTTGATGATAGCATATATATTTTCTGAAATACGTACAGAAATCGAGTCTGGGTTGAGCTGGGACCTGGGCTTCAACCAAAAAGCCTCTTCATGTTGAGACCCTTCTCCACTTAAAAGATGGCTCTTAGATGCGCTTGTCCTCTATGGCACTGTCCCACAGATTCGGATTAGAAGACCCATGCGACTGGAACAGTACTGCCCATTCACTCCACATGGCCCAGCCACCTTAGGCAATGGGTTTGCAGACGCCAAACTAGGCCGATGTATAACCATCAACGCAAAAGGTAACCTTCTCTCGAAAAGACTTCATCATCTGCTCTTGAAATAGACCATAGAGCAGGACATGGATAATGAGAATGATGACAGCATACTCTTCGTTTTTCCCTCGTTCCATGTCACAAAATCTGTGGGAGGTTAGAAATTCGAAAAAAAGAACAACTGAAACAAAACAAATTGACACAGAGGCTTTTCCATACAAAAACATGCTGTTGGACCATGATGAAGGCAATGAAAGGAGTGGCAACATTCTGCTTTATTACACATTATACTGGCCACCAGTGATGGCATGTTGTTTAAGATTCAATTTCAAATCGTCGAGCTGTTCCACACTTTTGATGCACTTCATCAACATTTAACGCCAAATCCTGAACTGAATTTAGATTTCGGGTGTCCCAAAAGGCTGACATCTCAGTCAGTCAGGCTTTTTTCTTTCTCTATGTGGAGCTACAATCCGTGTGGACAAGGGGCTCAACAAACAAGCCTCTCCAACTAGGGTTATCTCAAGACAGCTGCCTTCAGTTTCACACGCCAACTTGGTTGAGGTCGAAGTATACGGCCATCCCCTGATAAATCAACCGTCAACAAGATTGATCACGTTGCGATCAACGTCAGGCACTCCTGCAGCATTATTTGTGTCCGAACGTTCAGAGGAGCAAACACAGACACGGACCATTTCCACTCCCAAATCATCAAAGAAGGTTGGAGGCGTTGCAAGAAGCCATTAGCTTTGGCTGCAATTCTCAATATTTAGATGAGAGGGCTAATATACAGTCGCCTCAATATTCGGGAGTTCGGGATAACATCTTCTTTGTAAAGGGTGATTTTTTAAAAGTTATAGGAAAGTTTTTCATTTCTTGTTGAAATTGACTGCGCTTCAAATGGTCCATCCGCTTAGTCCAATTTTGGCATACTCTTTCCAACATTTCGGCCGGTATCTCACGAATAAATGCTTCAATGTTGTCTTCCAATGCGTCAATTGAAGCGGGCTTGTCTGTATAGACATGAGCTTTAACACAGCCCCACAAAAAATAGTCTAATCTAGGTCACCGAACTCGTCTCTCAATAAGTCCATTGTTGCGCGTGCTGTGTGGCATGTGGCACCGTCTTGTTGAAACCACATGTCATGCAAGTCAAGCTCTTGCATTTTGGGCAAAAAAAAGTTGGATACCATCTCACGGTAGCGCTCACCATTCACAGTTACGTTACGATTCGCATCATCTTTGAAGAAGTACGGTCCAGTGATGCCACCAGCCCATAAACCGCACCAAACTGTGACTTTCTGGATGCATTGGTAGCTCTTGCAATGCTTCTGGCTGATGTTCACTCCAAAATCGACAATTCTGCTTATTTACGTACCCATTGAGCCAAAAATGAGCTTCGTCTCTGAACGCGTTGAAGCGCGCAATGAACTTTCTTAACAGAGCGCGCATTTTGATAAAAAATTCAATAATTTGCAAGCGTTGTTCGTGTAAGACGATTCATGGTTAAATTATAGACCAAACTGAAGATGTTTGACAGTGAAACAAAACACGAAACGTGCGTCAGCTGTTTAAACTAGTGTTGCCAAAAAGATAATAGCTAAAAAATCACCCTTTAGCTGCACTACACTCACCTCGGCCAGGAAAGCCACATTGAGCTATTTCTTCTTCGATAATCTAGGTGACCTCACTGTCAAATCAATACTCGAATTCACTGACAATTCTGGCTAGCTGCCATAGAAAGCCAGCCCAATCGCCCATTTTTGTTAACCCACGTGACAGTATAACTGGCCTACCTTGGCCTAAGTGCATCTAAAGCCGCCTACAACCTAACCTAACTTATCCTAAGCAAGAGCGAGTTCGACTTAAGGACACTGTATATACATTTTCGCTTTCGGTCAACGTTTCACGACCGGCTTACATATGTACATATTCCACTTCATATCGGTTCTTGTCCCTCTTTAGGGTTCCGTCTTCTGAATGAAAGCTTCATAATTCTGTCCGTACGTCGGTCGTGTCTGATATATACATAACATCTCGGTAGAAATTGAGGAGTAGTTAGGAGTATTTAGGGAATTCCCATGATGGCCCATGAAGTCGCTTGAAGGGATTGTTTAATATTCAGAATTATTTCTTTCAAAATACTCGTACCGCACGGAATCTTGAGAGTACTACCCGCACTTGACCAAGTTTGCTTAAAATTTCCAGATTCAGATCACGAACAATGCATGAGAAGTCGCCATCAATGTATTGCCTTCCGCATTTTCGCTTAGACTACATCGGGTTACAATCTGACTGATATGGAAGCATACAATTTTCGGGTACACTGGCACAAGGTTTAAGTGCTCGTTGTCGTGGCCAAACATTCCACATGGAGCATGATTCTCAAAACTGAACTTGATTCCTCAGCAAATAGGTCGACGATATCCTCGAATCTACAAGTACTCCCAACTCAAAGATATGAATTGATACTCTCTGCATTATTCCTTAATTGAACACAGATGAAGCTCCTCCGACTGCCTCTGAAAGGATGCACCTCGGCAAGTTCGCACATCAATCCGGAGTTCGTGCATACATCTCGGTACGTCTTACATTCAACTTTTGAGCAGGAAAAAAGCGATAAATTGTGAATGATGTCTGATTGAATTCCGAAAGCGCCCCGAAGGCAAGCCCACTGCCAGCGGAATCAATGGGAAACGATGTGAGTAAATAAAACTTTTCCTAATTGAATTTCAAGAATATCCCAGCTCATCCTCTCTTCCACAGGAAATGCCAAAGTACACCCAAGGCTTAAGTTATATTTGTCTTACGTCCTTAGACGTTTGTCTGCAAATCACTTTTGCGGAAAAGTCTACTCTCGCCCAGAGTTCAAGCGCTGGAATGCGATTGTGTGTCTCTCGCTCGCTCTCACTCGCCAGCAACGTCATTCAGCGGCCCGCACCCCTGACTCCTTCATAAATTGACAAAACAAGTCCTTCGCGATGCACGCAATTATTGCCCGTCTCGGGGTTGGTTACCAGTAAATTAATTTATGTTCAATCAACAATGCCGCAGAGGCTCTACGCCGGGAATTAGTTTATTAACCCCTTCGAGTGGGGGCGCTGCCAGAGCGTACTGCAGGCACTTTGTTTTTGCTCCGCTTTGATTCGGAACACTTAGATGGCCGGGATGGGTGCTTAAAGGTTGATTCGTTTGAACTTCGTTGATTTTTATTGATTAAATGGTGATTTTGTTGTTCTGTCTGACTGTTTTTGTATGAACTAAATACGAGTGTATTCAGAGCATTTCCTCTGCCAAGCTACCGCTGTCTGGATTTCGTAGGGACTCGTAGGAGTTTTATTGTCAGCGCCAGACGCACAAACTGTGAGCAGGTGTTGCAGATTTTTACGCGTGTCGGGTTCGCACATAATTGAGCTTCAAAGTGATTGCTTGACTCTGGGCAGAGTTTAAGGAACTGGAGTGGAAATATTCAAAAGCTTGTTTGCGACAGTCTTAAGCAACGTTTTTGTGAGTTAGTTCATGGGTTCCAACGCAAAAGTCGGTAGGTCCTATTCTGAATTGGGCAACAATGTGGAAAACTTAAAGAAGTATCAGATTAGGATGCGTTCTAGTGGTTCCAATAGCTTATGCTACGTGTAGCCCATTGGGTTGATGATGTGTGCCCCGTGGCCCTTGAACCAGCTGCAGCCTGAAATGAAGCGGTTAAGCTGATTGTTGCTAATCCTGTTCAGCTCACTACGATTGTCTAAAAAGTACGGATGTTTCTCTCCGCCTAACAAGAGTGCACTACACGAGCAGGATAGGTGAAGAATTATGCATCAAATTGGATTCATTGGTTCGTTGTCTTACCATCTAGCTCTGAAATCTTTTGTGTCGTAAGGCCTGTAAAGAATACAGAAAGCTCGCGTTGTGTTAGGTTGGAGGTACTGACTGCAGAATGTAGTCTCACTTACGCCCTACTTTGGCATCCATTGTGATACCATGCGGCTTGACTGCTACTAAGTTTGGAACCAGATGACCAGATGACAAAGCGGTTTAGCTGGCTGATGCTGACGCTATTTAGTTCGCTTGTTGAAATTTAAGGCCCCTAAATGTGAGTTCAAACGACATGTCAGAACGCTTCGTGTGAATAGGTGGTGATTTGTGGTGTGGAGCAGAAGAGGAGGTTGATCTTCACCCATGCAGCCTCTGCTTGTTGTGTTCGTGCAACTACTACATCTACAAATAGTCGATCAAAGAGGTATCGGGTTATTATATCCTCGTCGTGTGTTTCCAAGGTTAGCAAAATGTATTGGCTTATATCTATCTACCTAATCCCAGACATAAGTATTGTAATATGTGTACCAAGTTCCGTCAACATCAGAACGAGTACGAGCTAAAGCTCCGCAAACATTCAATCAAGAAGTCCTTGTTGTGTTAACATAACAATAATACACACAACACGGACTGTAGTAGGGACATTTTTACAAGGGAAATACTGCTATAACGGGCCAGATTGAGTTGGTCAGGTTGCTGTTATTCGTTTCTTCTTCTTCGAAATGTCCAAAGCAGCCTATGTCCTAAGCCAGAGAGTTCCGCAAACACAAAAGCCCGTATTGTCTTAGCACCCCAAGCGAATTCACCATATACCGATCAAAGAGAACATATTCCCAAGCCGCATGTCAACTTACGAAAGATTCGCTTCAAATAGATCTGATGACGGCTGGAATTCCTTTCGAAAATCGAAATCATTCTCCAGGGCATTCCCACTAACGCCGCCACTTAATTGAATCTTAAAGCAAATCGCTTGATTAAAATCGAGCCTATTAGCGAGCGAGATACTTAAACGACTTAACTATTTCGAATTGTCCCACCAGAGGATCCATAAAATCGCACACGTTGAGGTTCATTTGTGTCCACACTCGGGCAGCGACGATCCGATCGGTTCGGCTTGCCGTTTTATTTGTACAAAGTACTATTTATACGCTCTAGAGGTATAACGTATTGAAAAACGAGTTCAAACAGCGAATAAACATTTTACGGCCCAATCAAGGCTGCTGGCCTGCCTGCCTGCACAGAACTAAATTTTACTAATTTTTTTTTAATGTCGCCCATTTATTTATAAAGAATGATAAACTGAGCATCATCAGCGAATGAGCTGCACACGGGGGAATGGGCGAATTTCAGCGGTTTTTTGAATTATTGTTGAGTGCCACGAGGGAAGATGAATTAAATGACCAATTTGCTGCTCATTTCGTTCTCTAATGGGAATTTGATTTTATCGAGGTGCCACATGTGACATGTGTAAGTGACTTTTGGTCTTTTCACTGTTGGCGCTTTGACTGCAGCTACTGCGCCGGTTATTCCACCAGCGAGATCTCCTTGGCGAACATGGGTAACGCGATATACGAAATAGCAAACAGCCATGTGAAAGAAGGATCTGAAGCGAGAGCATGGCTAGCATGGCTACACACGCCACTAATTGCCATAAGGAAAAAAAATACAGAAGACGAGGCTCTGGATACAGACAGAATTTGATGGCTTTGACTGGACATTGGATCAACATCGAAGGCTCTAGATATCATCATCAGTGGTCAGTATTAGCCTAGAAAACAGCCAAGAAGGTTCGGAACATACCGAATAGTAACTTCTGCAGACGTTGCAGAGACGAGGAAGAAATAAAATCTGTCCGAGTTCTGCTCTGCGAATGCCCAGCTTCAGCAAAGAAAAGAATGCAATTAATGCTTCTTTGCAGAGCTGGAGGACTGACATGTGTTTGAACTGAAAACATGGATTTGCGTGGTTTTAGGAAATAGGGAAGGTCTCACGGCAATAAAACAGAGCCTGTTAAGGTTACAACGGACGCAACACGCTGTTCGCCGTCCGTACGTAAATGTGAAATGACAAGCGATTTGTATCTAGTTCACATAGTTCCGTCACAACTTTATTCAAATTGGTTACCTATACAAAGACCTACCAATATTGGAGTTCGTTAGCAAATTCCGTTGATTAGGATTCGTTAAATTTTAAGAACAAGCTATTGTTAATTTTTTTGTTGGTTGATCTCGCTTTTTCGTTTACTTGCGTTTGTTAAAAACGCATGGGTCTTAAGCAGTGACGTATACCACAATCTCCAAACCCTGGCTCGCAGGATTTGAGCCTGCCTATTCTCCTTTTTTTCAATAACAGTAGAAAAGCCGGTCGAACTCGCTTTCAACTCAACATTCGACATACGGTCGCGTTACACAAATGTTCAAGCTGCTGACATGCTTAAAGTGGGGGTAATCCCTAGAACATAAAGTGCCCTCACAGAGCCCTTCGTGGCCATCGAGGCAGCTCCTCGGGGTCTAAAGTGACTTTCAGCTGATCTGATACATGGTGTACACAACAGGGTATCACGGAAGAAAACGAGAAGTAAGCGCTGGACTGTACTGGACTCCGGTAAGGCTAAGTACCAAAGCAAAATTTTTGAATTTCATAATTGATAATGCTAAATTAAGCCGAAAACCCAACAATCAAGAGCGTTTCATTAAAGCCTACACGGCAAGAAGCCAATATGACGCAAATGAGGCCTACATTCTCGCATGTTCCGAGAAGAAGGTACGCTCGAAAGGTACATCAACTGCAAACTATGTAATAGTGTGGAACTATTGGCCGCCGGAGCTTTGATCACATTCCTAAATCTCCGACAGACTTAATGGGCAGACAGATAGCGGCCAGAATGGCGGTTAGACCGAAATCACTGGAAGGAACTCATTCTCGAGAGATTTAGATCCATACCTGGAGATACCGACCTCCTGCTATCAAAGACCAACATCCACTCTACCAGAAGGACCATCCTCTGTGAATCTTCACTGGTGGGTGGACAATGGGCGTCTACTCCAAGGATCTAAATATTCAACTATCACATCGATTGGCAAACCTTTCAGCGTCTTTGAAGCAGAAATTATAGTAATCAAGGCAGATTTGTTCTGGTTAAATAAGAGTCGGTTTTGATAGTGAAGCGGCTTGATGTAGTCACATTTAATTTGAAGGCTTCCCTAAACTTCCTCTCTTTTAACTCTCTTCAAGCGACGGCCAAATATTTGACCAAAATTAACATCCATCTCATGCTGCTGCGTGGGCACTGTGAAATTCCAGGAAATTGCGCAGCTGGCGAGCCCCTAGAAAGGGGCTTAGTTCAGCGCTCTTTCCGTCCATCAATACCTCTCGCTACGGCAAAACATCTTCGAGATTCTGTGTTTCACACAGCATGTGCTTCATCTGGAACTCAATGAGCAACTATTCTTTTGCGGTGCTACTGTCCGGGAAGGACTTGGGTCTCAACGAACAAGTCTCTCCTGCTGACACGATCTTTAGCCAACCGGATTCTCATTTAAGACCCTGAGCAGAAGGAGCGCTACGTACATTACTTCACCTCTAAGCGGTTGCTGTGAGGACTATGCAGATGACGCTACGAGACTGTATGTCAGCCCGTGCATTTACTCTAATCGTGGCTAGCATTTCACCAGATTGAGTGCATTCAACAACTTTGTACACACTTGATGTACAGACCCATGTGCTCTGGCAAGTCACTCCAGGCCACGATATTTTGCTTCATTTCTTCAGTTTGTCAGATCAAGTGGTTTGACGTCCATCACCAGTGTGCATCGACGTGGACGTCCACTGTTAGAGGTAGAAGACTCTTTACGCGGGAACTGGACGTGGCCCATTCACCATAGCACTCTATAGGCTGGACTCACTGGCTAGCCTTCCCCTCAGCCATCCATTCGATGTCGCAATTCACTTCCACACAAAATTGTCCTCAATCACCTCCACCTCGTGATGCACAATAAAAAAAACCGACACACACACACGACCAAATAAAAAATAAGAGAATTGCTTCCAGCGATCTTCGTCGCCATCAAAATACATTATAAACAAGCAGATTGTGTTAAAATCTGCGAAAGCATAAAACAGCACAAGAAAGAAAGCCGCTCAAGAGGAAGCAACCAGCGCTGCGGCGTGGCGTGGCAAAGTATGCTTTTGCGTCAGCATTCGTTTGGGATGACTAGGTTTTCGCGAATCACTATCGAGTCTCCCCGTCGAAAATAGACCGCACCGTACGTGTGTGTTATAGTTGCTCTGCACAATCAGATCAGAAATTTGAGCAGCACTCACCTCCCCGCGTGACTAAATTATCACCTAATTGCAGTTAAATTTAAGCGCAGAAATAATTATTTTACAGCCAACATCTGCACAGATCGGCGAGTGAGGAATTCTTTCTCTCGAAATCGGTTGGGTCTTGCCACTGCCACTGCCGCCCCCCGTCGCAATTGCGCGGGCGCTTTGTCTGCGCCGGCATATGAGGATCATTGATTTTCACGAAAACCCAACGAGAATATAATGAAAATTCGCAATGAAATTCCTTAATGAAGTGGAAATGTTATTTTAGTCGAGATGAACAAAAAGAAATAACGAAACGAAACGAAAGACATGTGCAGCGCTCATTGCGAAGGCATTTGTGTGGCGTCCTATTCTGGGGCGAGGGGGTCCGTCAAAATTTGAGATTTTTTTGAGGAATTTCACACGGCTGATTGGTGCCAGGCCGACGTGAGCTATGCTACGGGAAATTGGGTGTGAACGTTTAATTGCAGTCCGAAGGTGGCTTGAATTGTTTTGAATCCAATTAAGATGAATCGGAAACGCTGCCCGGTGGGAGAGGCTGAAATTCAATCAGCCGGGGATGCACTATTTTCGGGGTTTGATCGTTTCGATGGGACTCGGGTGCAAGGGGAAAATTCACAAGATTGACAGATCTGCTTGACGTTAGACAGGCGGGGAGTGCATTGACGCACGCCTTGTGAAGTAGAGCACAGGCGTAGGAGGGTTTCAAGGATTGCAAGATTCCTATTAACAGCCAGTCAGCGACATGAGTCTGGACAGGCCTTCCGAGTCGTTTGCAACCTGCACCATAGTTCGTGAAGGAAACGCGCTGTCGTGTGAATTGTTCTATTTGGCAATTAGATGACTCGACATCGTCGGGCGTTCGAAACGTTTCGCGATGGAAACAGTTAAGGCGATTGAAGAACAACAGGGTGGGTCATCTAGTGGTTTTCTTTTTAAGTCATAGATTATTATGACTCTGACAGCTGTGTACCGCTCGAAATCTTGACAGAAAATCAGTATCATACCTCCGCGGAACGAAGTGAGTCGCTTTAGGCTCGAACAACGCTGGGAAATATTGAAAACTTATTTCCCAATTGAGTGCTGTGTATCCCAAACAGAACGCTTTTCGAAAAGAAGTTTTTGGCCGAAATGAAGCACTCACCGCGACTGCTGTACGGAATTTGTGCAAAAAGTTCGTGCGAATGGTGTGCCAGTGGTCAACACTCATGGTCCCCGTCGTCGTACGGTGCGCACAGATCAGAATGTGGCTGCTGTGGCCTTCTTCGAAGATGATACTGGGAACAACTATTCGGTCAACAGTTTTTTTTTTACTGAAATTGAAGACATGAGTTTGGACGACCTCTAGTTGATGCAGTATGGCGCGCCATGCCGCACAGCCTATGCTACAACCGTTCTTTTGCTCACCAAATTCCCAAATCGTGGTATCAGCCGTCTTGGCGATGTCAATTGGCCACTTCGGAGCTGATTTGACCCTTTTGGCCTTTTTTTGTGGGCAACCGTGAAGGACCGATGTTATGCCAACAATTCGGAACCGATTCAAGCACTCAAGGCTAATATCATCCAAGCAATCCGTGAGCTACAGTCCGAAACCATCAATATAACTGTAATGCGAAGCCAGCCGAAGCAGCCATTTGAACGACATTGTATCTTATAATTAATGGGAATGTTTGTTCTTACTAATGAAGCCATAATACATGGGAAACATTAAATTTTGTTCATTTTATTGCATTTTTAAAAATGAACTTGAATCGTTACTTCTCTTATAGAACATCATGATTGACAGGAGAGGTAGTCCAGGCTAAACCAGACAACCAGACCAGTCCCGGACGCTTGGCCTTGCTGACTGGAAACAGTTTACTCAGGAAATCAACGACGGAAAGCACCTATTGGTGACACTCAGACCTTCCATGGGCAGATAAGTAAAACGTGGTTGAGGTTAGCTGTGCGCACACGTTGGCAGTACTCCTTGATTGCATTGCCGAGTTATATGCTCTTGTGCAAAATAAATCTTAATGTCTTGTACAGATCGCTTTGAAGTTATTGTTCAGCATTTCATCTCCTTACTGCGCCTGCCACTGTCCATTGCGTCTAATTCATTTGACAGCCGCTCATTCTCACAGTGGGCCACAATTTACTCCGCGCCAACTGAGCCGCGAACCGATTTAGGCATAGTACATAAATTTAAACAATTTTTCTCAACCCACACACAAGAGTATCCCGCGTCGACTGAGGCCCCTCGTTCGCCCTCGGCCCAACCACGGCGCGGAATGTTAACATCAATTAATTGCATCTAATCATTGCGCGCCACTTGGGCGCAAACCAACTCAAAACAAAGATGAATGCACGAGAAATTAAAGTGAAATATCACGAGCAAATGCAGACAGTCGCCGCGAGGAGAACAATAAATCTCGACTGCACATAGATGGGGGCCTCAGATCGCGTGCACCACCCCATCCGCACAGCCTGCTGTAACGTGTAACGGGCGCGGCCAAGTGCATCTTCTCAGTAATGGCAGACGGAGGGGATCCTTGGCTCGAGCAGACAAACAACACTCACAAGCGAATGCCGAAAACTGAGGCAGAGTCCCCAGTTCAAAGGGAACAGTTCGAAGCGCACGAGGTTGCTGGCCACTATTTTTATTACCGCTCACTGTGTCCTGCCTGAGGGGCTAGGTGCTTCCAAGTTCTATCATCATGGAAGCGTCTTAAATCAAAGCGTTTATAGCCCGCGCGCAGACACACGCGGAAAAAATATGAATCATGGCATGGTACGGATGTTTATTTTTGGGCGGGGGGATTTGTGGCCCAGCTATCGACGCCAAGCAATCACTGGGTACACCGATCGCCGAGGACTCCGAGCAGATCCCAGACAGATCAAACGGAAGCACTTGCGATGCCTCAGATACCTGCGCATGTGAAACGCGACCAGACTCTCCCATAATCACTGATACGACGATACTGCGCGGGAAAGAAAATATCTAATTATTTATACTGCGTCGAGGTTAATTGACTCTGAAGAAATGAGGTGTCAAACGAGACCAGATCAAAGCGATATGGTATTGTGATGTGATGGGAGGACTCTGTAACCGAGTGTGCATGTGGCAGAGATTCATGAAGAATTTCTGTTTGTTTTTCTTTTTATTTTCGTTAATTAAAAAAGAGGCGCTATTTTAAGACACTCAGTACCTAGTGATGGGGAGAAAATCCCCACAATTTAAGTGCTTTCGCTTCACGAATCGGTGTGGCGTGGCAGAGCCGCACAGATCACAGTTGGCGTTTACTTTACGCGGTCGTTAAGTTGGCCCAAGTGTGGTCGTGCACTATGAACTCATGAAGCAAATTAAATTTCCCAGGATTCCGAATGTGGCCAACGTATCGAAGTGTGCGGTTTTTAAATCGATAAAAATAGTAGATTCTGAAACTCGCAAGTCTTCTCCAGGACGTGCCTTAGCTGGAATATTAGGTCTATAGTCGACTAGACCAAAGCCGCACTGATGCCAAAATGCCAAGTAGTGCGGTGCGAAATGGCTGTAGACGTTCAGACAGCGCGTTGGGCAGGATAATATAGGCGACCTTGATATACTCTCTAGTTCCAACCAAGTTCATCCTAGTTAAACGTGGAATTTTCTAGACCGGACTGGGGGGCGTTTGAATTGCAAGTAATACTATCGCCAAAAGTCACTCCCTGCCTTGATCCTGTTCTCCTGATCGCAGATGGCAACCTCTAGAGTCGATGCCTTAAATAGCCATTAAGGCACACATGCTTTTCATAAGGTGACGGCTCTCCACAAAGTCAGATGACACCAGGTGCCGCTTTGGTGGCACAACTCTGATGTAATATGTCGAATGAGTTTAATCATTTAATTCTTCTTCTTAATATTCTTCTTAATCATTAATGCTTCTGGTGCCCTCGCGTGAGAATTAGGAAATGAACAAAATTCCAGCGTAACAAAGTATTGACAAGACTAGTAAAATCCTGGAAGCCCAACGTTTTCGATCGCGATAGAAGATGAACCTCACAAGTGTCAATTAACTGAGACAGGGGATGAATCACACTGTGCCTTGATATAAACAATACCGTTGTACGAGCACTTTTGCGGATATTCCGGCAATAACAAGAACATGATTTAAACAGCAGAACATAACAGCGGCTGCCATGTTATTTTTTTCCGTGGTTCTACAACCTAGAAGCATGTAGCGAGAGAACATTCAGACTTGAAACTGGATTTATTGTCTTATTGATCTGTAGCCACGTTCTCCCAGGAATACACCATCAACCAGGCCATGAGGTATCTCCTGCTTCTTCGAATTGGGTGAGGTCAGACTCAAATTGTGGGCCACATGCGCGTGTAATCGGCTGTTCTTGAGTCCCACGTTCCATGAAAATGCAAGATCAAAGATAGACGCTCTTGGGCTCACTAATTTATATTTTCACGAGATCAACACCCTCTCGATTGACTCACAAATTATCAGAAGGTGGAAGAGGTCAAGAAAGGTTTCTCAAACATCTTTACTCAACACGGTAGCTCCGCTTCGATTGCAAGAGAAGAAAAGTCAGTAGATGGTAGACAAACGCACGTTAGATAAACAACACACCCACACATGGGTGAGGCTTCAGTCCGAACTGGATCTCGGCGCAGCGTGCGCAGTAACCACTCATTTTGTGCATCATATTATTCTCTCACGAGCTGACTGGACCTATAATTTTACCAAGCCTTCAGAGCTTCAAACTTTATTAAAACTTAATCACTTTTATAAGGGGTGACCAAATAGCAATGATAGTTTTTTTCAGTTGTTATGTTTCAGCAGCTGTAAAGCGTACCAATGACATCCAGCTGTCAAAAAATTCAGTAAGCTTTGACATTTCATCATTCATCGTTTCATCGTTCAGGCTGGCCGAACGTGCTGCGATTGTTAAAAATGCTATCGAAATTCCGGCTCAGTTGTGAATACGCAAAGTGAATGTCTGTTCTCATCATGGATTCAATGTGTGGCAGGTTTGAACGTAAGTACACTCCTTGAGCCACTAACGAGACACATGTGGGCAAAATGGGGAAAATCATAGACACCGTACCGGCCAGTATCCAAGAAGGCCCAGAAATGTCCATTTTGCACCGATCTGCTGAATTGTCTGATTTGGGCAAGATATTCTGACGCAAGAATTGGAGACGAGGGACCATAGATAAAGCCGTAAGATCTCTAGTTTGCTGAAGGAAATGTTGGATGGACATCTGGAGGAGGGCCCATTTTTTCCGAGGACTATTTTTGGCTTAGCGGCTATGTTAGAAAGCAATATTGTTGAGAAAACATAATACGAACATGCCACCAAGCATCGAAATTCTCGACATAAGAAAGAGATCCACTTAAATCTCATCCGTATACAACGCCAATGCAAAAACTACATTCAACATTCTTTTTCCCTCGCTCTTAACTGGTCACCCTGAATGGCTGCACTTGTCCGCCTTGATTATAATACGGAAACACAGTTGGCCCATCTCTGAAGCTCTAAAGCTCCGCAGACAGCACACATTCATTCTGATCGATTCCATAATTACAGACCAATAACTCATCGATCAAAGAACGCGAACATCAGAGTTCTCAAAATGAAAATCCGGAGTCATTAAAAATTCCAGTATTCATCAATTCTCGATAGCCTTCAGTTCACAAAGCCTGCAAAGAAGGTCAATAACACGCGCATTCCGGTCGAATCGACAAAACACACAAGTTTCCTCGCAGCCAGCCGCCAGAAGTTTTTTTTTTCTTAAATTTTTCATGCGCGCATCCTAATGACTCCCCACAAAAAAAAAAACAATACACAGCGAACGCCAGAAAAACAGAAACAACATAAATTATACACAAAAGAAAACAATTATTCCGTGTAGGCTCCTCACTCAATTTTAAACAACACTGCATTCGAATGCTAGACACTTTCGCGGAAATAAACAAAACTCAAGACCAAGTCAAAATCAGTGCGCGCCAATGGATAAACAACCGTTTTGAAAAGTACGAGTGCGTGTAGCTGTTTACAACTTCACCCCAGATACACAGTCGGTCTTGTGTGTGGCTCACGCTGGACTTGTCGAGAAAATCGAAAAAAGAAAATAATATGACGATGAGGCGCACCTGTCTTGCGTCTGCTTGTCGTCCATAAATGTGTTCCAATTTGCTTGAAGTTGCCCTGACGTGCTCTGGGAATTTTGACATTTTTAGATCACATGATGGGGAAACTGGCGAACAATTGGGTGATGTGATCGCTGGAACTTGACCAAGTGATGTTAGGGGGCTTTTCAAAGTGAGGCGGGTGTGTGCTCGAAGGAGAATGAACAGTGGATTTTGTTATGCAAATTACCTAGCGAATATTTATACAATTGCGCCCAGTTAATATACTGGACGCATACCTCGAATTGGTATCCACTTGGACAATTAGTCAACCAAGGCCAGCTTCAAGAAAAATAATTCCAGACTACTCAGAAATGGCGGACCAGAGCCGCAATGAACAAGACTCCAGCTAGGACTATTTTTGGCTTAGCGGCTATGTTAGAAAGCAATATTGTTGAGAAAACATAATACGAACATGCCACCAAGCATCGAAATTCTCGACATAAGAAAGAGATCCACTTAAATCTCATCCGTATACAACGCCAATGCAAAAACTAGGTATCTTCGTTGGCGGTCAATCTGCTATCAAAGCAGTTGCTTCGACCGTCATAACCTCAAAATTAGTCCAGGAATGCTGCAATGAATTTGCTGCAGTCGCGGATATAAAGGGTGGTTAAATTTTAAGGGCCGATGTTGATTTTGAATAAAAGACAAATTATTTACCAAATTATTGTCATTTCTTTTTATTATAATAATATTGGTATGGTTCAATTATGTATGGAACAAAATATCGGCCAAATGGCCGCCGCGACCTCGGCGGCACACCTCCATCCGATGGTCCAAATTTTCGATCACGCTGAAGCATAATTGAAGTTCTATGCCGTTAATGTGAACGAATTATCTCATCCTTTAGCTCTTGAATTGTTGCTGGCTTATCGACGTACACCTCTTCTTTCAAATAACCCCAAAGAAAAGAATCCAACGGTGTGATCTTGGCTGCCAATTGACATCGCCACCACGTGAGATAACACAGCCATTGAATTGTCGCGCAAAAGAGCCATTGTCTCGTTAGCTGTGTGGCAAGTGGCACCGTCCTGTTGAAACCACATATCATTCACAATCATATCTTCCAATTCGGGCCATAAAAAGTTCGTTATCATTTCACGATAGCGAACACCATTCACAGTAACTGCCTGACCGGCCTCATTTTGGAAAAAATACGGCCCGATGATGCCGCCAACCCATAAACCATGAACCGCACCAAACAGTCACTCTTTGTGGGTGCAAAAAACTTGACGTTTAGGTGTGGTTCACATTCAACATCGGCCCTTAAAATGTAACCACCCTTTATATATTCAAAATAGCCATAACATGGGTTCCAGGACATAGACATGTTTTTGAAAACGAGAAATGGGACGGCAAAACAAGGAGCTACCCTCCATAGCTCGTCTGCTATGGAAGTACAGATTCCACTTGCGCTAGTAAAAGCACGATTTAGCACATCACATTTCTTGAAAATTGACTAACTTTGGATGGTCTTGATTAACTAACTGTGTTATATCTACGAGGACATGGCCAGATTACAACGTATCACGAAAAAAACGAATCGCCGATAGGGAAATGCAGTTATGCCAGGAATTCACAATCATGCTGTAGTAACACGGCAGAACCAGGATCCTTGACTCACTTCCTGTGCTCTTGTTCAGCGCTTGCCAGAGAAAGGCAACGGACTCTAGGCAAACCCTTCCTCGAATCTCTCGGACAGAAAATCAAAATGTACATCATTGAATTGAGATGTTCGTGAACGATGGTTCTAAATATACATCAACATTCATCTTTCGGCGCTGTGGTTTTAAAACGGTTCTAAGTGCTAATTGTTATCATAGAACCACCACCTCACACACACACAATAAGCATCAATGGACCCACAAATATTGGCTAAGTGATGCGCTTTATGACATGGTGGCGTAATCGGACGTTATTTCTTTAGAAATTAGGAATTAGGCACCCTTACCGTCAATGGTGTCTCAGACCGACTCATAAAATAATGGACAAGTTGTCAGTCGAACTTGAAGCACTGCCAGTAAAACTGATCCAGTCATTTAAGTGGTGTGCTGTTTGCATAAATTAGCTTCAAAATGAAGCTAAAATCAACTTTATATCTGGCAGCGTCATTATTTTATTTACATTCTTTTTCCCTCGCTCTTAACTGGTCACCCTGAATGGCTGCACTTGTCCGCCTTGATTATAATACGGAAACACAGTTGGCCCATCTCTGAAGCTCTAAAGCTCCGCAGACAGCACACATTCATTCTGATCGATTCCATAATTACAGACCAATAACTCATCGATCAAAGAACGCGAACATCAGAGTTCTCAAAATGAAAATCCGGAGTCATTAAAAATTCCAGTATTCATCAATTCTCGATAGCCTTCAGTTCACAAAGCCTGCAAAGAAGGTCAATAACACGCGCATTCCGGTCGAATCGACAAAACACACAAGTTTCCTCGCAGCCAGCCGCCAGAAGTTTTTTTTTTCTTAAATTTTTCATGCGCGCATCCTAATGACTCCCCACAAAAAAAAAAACAATACACAGCGAACGCCAGAAAAACAGAAACAACATAAATTATACACAAAAGAAAACAATTATTCCGTGTAGGCTCCTCACTCAATTTTAAACAACACTGCATTCGAATGCTAGACACTTTCGCGGAAATAAACAAAACTCAAGACCAAGTCAAAATCAGTGCGCGCCAATGGATAAACAACCGTTTTGAAAAGTACGAGTGCGTGTAGCTGTTTACAACTTCACCCCAGATACACAGTCGGTCTTGTGTGTGGCTCACGCTGGACTTGTCGAGAAAATCGAAAAAAGAAAATAATATGACGATGAGGCGCACCTGTCTTGCGTCTGCTTGTCGTCCATAAATGTGTTCCAATTTGCTTGAAGTTGCCCTGACGTGCTCTGGGAATTTTGACATTTTTAGATCACATGATGGGGAAACTGGCGAACAATTGGGTGATGTGATCGCTGGAACTTGACCAAGTGATGTTAGGGGGCTTTTCAAAGTGAGGCGGGTGTGTGCTCGAAGGAGAATGAACAGTGGATTTTGTTATGCAAATTACCTAGCGAATATTTATACAATTGCGCCCAGTTAATATACTGGACGCATACCTCGAATTGGTATCCACTTGGACAATTAGTCAACCAAGGCCAGCTTCAAGAAAAATAATTCCAGACTACTCAGAAATGGCGGACCAGAGCCGCAATGAACAAGACTCCAGCTACACCGATGTTTGGCCAGGTGAGCTGCTTTAACATCTGCGTTAAGTAGTTGAAGGGACAAACAGATCTTAGGTAAAATCACAAAAACCTCATTACCTGTCCTTACCGCCCATCTTGGAACTCTCAGCGTAGACTTCCAGGGCAGGGCCATATCTGATCTGCAGCTTTTCAGTCGTCTCTAATAAGGATTGACCAAACTTCGAAATCCTAAGAAGTGTACACAGCACCACACAGTCATGTCGTTTGGGGTATGACTCGCTTCATCAGTTGCATTCTTTGAGTCTGACAATCTGATGGCTAGCTGTTAGGTTCTCAAGGATCAATCTCAATTTGGAAACAGTAGAGAATTGTCTCCAGAGCGTCAGAAGGTGCGTGCTGATATCAAATGATTTTCAATTTCAACCAAAATAGATTCCACTGAATAAGTTTTCAACTTATAGAATATGGAGTGCAGATTTTCGGGTAGAACATGCCGAAGAATAAACTCAAACAAGCTGGAAAAGAGCGAGTAATTCTCACAGTTTCCTTGCTTTACACACATTGTTGAGACAATGAATCTATAAACAATACCTTTCCAGTCGAAGAATCGTAGAAGAATCGCCTCTGACAATCGTTGCTACTTCGGTTTGTCGCTACAATTTGAGTCAAAACTCCTCACTCGAAGGACCAAAATCCTGCTCTACAGAACTTTTATTTTTCTAGTCGGAGTTTATATGGAGTCGAAAGCTGGTTGATGCGCATCGTGGCGAAAGACAGGTTTTGGACGCTGGACGGGAGCACTCAGGCTCTAAAGCTGGTCCATTGTACAACCAGTCAGCAGCCTACATTCACTGAAATTTCATGGTGTTCCGGAGGAATGGCAGCAGGCGCTTCTTCTGTTCTACATCATCAGCTCTCACCTCATCAGCACCAAATAACTGCCAAATGATCCGAGCCTGTGGTAAAGGAAGTGCTCTACGGTGTCGTCGTCTTCTAATCAGGCGTCGCAGACGGTTTCGTCACTTAGGCCAAGCACATTTAGGTGTTTGATGAATGATGATCACACAATAGTCGGGACAATGTAAAAGGATCCATTTATGTCGGTAAGAACTACAGGACTAGTGGTGGCCCGTGGCGTTGTGGGTATGTGCGTCGACTCCTACGCACTTGAACCTACCCGTCTAGGTTCGATTCCTGGTACAACAAGTCATACTTTTCACGGCCCCACCTCTTTCGAGTCACTGACAATGCTCAAAGAGTATAACTGTCTAGAAAAAGCTTTTCAAACTTGGCCGCTCGGAGTCGGCATAAAACTGTAGGTCCCTTCCACTCGTGATAGAACAATAGCACGCACAACACGAGTGGTTGCTGAGAAGCTAGGCCCTGGCCCTCTACGGGCTGTAACGACACCCATATTATTATTATTAAGAACTACAGGAAGTGAACTGGACATGGTCATCTCCACGAGACCTATCCAGCGAAGGTTAGTGGCAGCCGGTTTTCTTTCCTTCGGGGCTCTAGGAATACCATTTATCTGACCGAAAAATCAAAACCAAACCATCTTATTCTCCGATGAATTTAAGTGCAATCTAAAGGGTTCAGATGGAATGAAGCAGGTGTGGAGCCCAGAAGGCAACGACTAAATACACTTAATACACGATGGTCTGTAAAGCACTAAGGAGGAAATGTTTGCATCTTCGGATGTTTTTGCTGAACGGAATAATGGATCGTTTCATGTCATTTAGCGGAGAAGGCATGCCTTTGAAACGGATATTCCAACACCCATCCAAAGGACACCCCCAAAATTGTGCAAAAGTTGCTTTCAGAAAATAAAGTCATTGCCTTGAAGTGGCCAGCATCATTATCAGATCTCAACTCCATAGAAAATCGGATAGATCAACGGGTTCATGATGAAAGATGAGAGAATAATTCTTTGAGGTTAGGCAATAAGGACTTAAGCAACAAAATGTTGTTTCTTTTTCGTTTTTTATTAACGACTTTAGTTAAGCACAACTGCTTCCCATCGTAGGCAATAGGTTAGAAAAATGTTTATTTGGTTTCGTAACAATGTCGTGAGTTTATTAAAATCTTAAGGCCTTATTAACTAAAGTCAAAGAATTATTCTCTTACATATTTGTCACGAAATATTGAAAAAACAAATAACTTTTGCGAACATGATTGGAAAAGTTGCTTTATTTTATTGAATTGCTCTACTTTTTTGTTGTATTTTCTTAACTGGTTAAGTAGCATCACTATGCCACACAAGTAAAATTCATTTAAATCTTTTCAACTTAAGCAATCCATATAAAAGGATCCATAAACAAGGAGACCCTTTTGAACTGCGCCAACTACAGAGGCATCAGTCTCCTAAGTATCGCATATAAAATCTTATCTGCCGTATTGTGTGAACGCATAAAACCATTCGTCAACAACCTGGTCGGTCCATACCAGTGTGGCTTTAGGCCAGGAAAATCCACCATCGACCAAATATTCACACTGCGGCAGATTTTGGAGAATACCCAGAAGCAACAAATCGATACCCACCAACTTTTCATCGATTTTAAGGCCGCGTATGATAGCATCTATAGAGACGAGCTATACAGAGCAATGTCTAGTTTTGGCTTCCCTACCAAACTCGTCCGTTTGTGTAGGATGACGATGGAGAATGCACGTCAAGGTCGGTAAAAACCTAACTGAGACCTTTGGTGTCAAAAAAGGATTCAGAAAAGGCGACGCGATGTCATGCTACTTTTTCAACATCGTTCTTGAAAGAATTGTTCACAACTCGAACGCCAACGTAGAGGAACAATATTTCAGAAGTCCGTCCAACTACTCGCATATGCCGACGATATTGACATTATCGGAAGAACGCAGCGTGATGTCAATGGCGCTTTTGTGGGTATTGCAACGGAGATGGGTTTAGCGGTAAACGAGGGTAAGACCAAGTATATGCTGTTACGAGAAAGGACACCCAACCCCGACGTCTCGGTCAGAACGTCACAGCAGACAGATATAACTTTGAGGTAGTCAAAAACTTTGTCTACCTAGGCACCGCTATCAATTCAGACAATGACACCAGCGCTGATATCAAACGAAGAATAACTCTTGCCAATCGCTGCTTCTTTGGGCTAAGAAAGCAATTGGTAAACAAAGCTCTCTCTCGAACAACCAAGGTAACGCTTTACAAGACCTTAATCGTCCCAGTCCTGTTATATGGCGCGGAGGCATGGATTTTGCCAAAAGCGGATGAAGCTGCTCTTGGTTGCTTCGAGAGGAAAATTCTTCGTGTGATTTTCGGTTCCGTCTGCATAGATGGTGAGTGGAGGAGGAGATATAATGACGAACTATACGGGCTGTTTAGCGACATCGACTTAGCCAGAAGAGTGAATATCCAACGATTGAGATGGCTAGGTCTTGTAGAGAGGATGGAAACCAATGCTCCGGCACGAAAAGTCTTCGAATCCATCCCTGAGGGACGGCGCAGTAGAGGAAGACCGCGACTTAGGTGGCGCACGCAAGTGGAAAAGGACCTCAACCAACTATGCGTGTGAAACTGGAGACAGCTAGCTAAAGATCGAATTGGCTGGAGACGCTTGTTGGTTGAGGCCCAGGTCCACCTCGGACTGTAGCGCCACCTTAAGTAAGTAAGTAAGTAACTTAAGCAATTTCGTTTTGGCACAATGCAACCAAGTGCTGTTGTTTTGTCCGACACAATACATATGTACTTAATGTCCGCATCGAGATCTTTCAGAATTCGCAAGTCCATGTTTAGTTAATGACCCCCAAAGCATTATAGCAAGAATGCTCGAAATAATTTTATATGAGAGCGCTCTCTGAAATCTCTTTTTCATGATTTTTTATATTTTTAGGCAGTTTGGTTTAAAAATGGGTCAAGTTTTATCCAGTTTGGAACCTAATATCCCCAAAGTGGAGCTCTGTTTCAAAGAGTTGTAAATTGGACACTTGAAAAGACACTTTGTTTGATATATCATGTAATGGATGCCAATTTTGACCTCAAGTCCACTCAAATTTATGGGAGCCAAAGCCGAATACTCCCTTATTTCAAATGTGAATGCATACAAATATGTATGGAAATACCTCTTCAAATGGTATTCATTTTGATTGTTGACTGTTAAAGCTTCTGAAAAGCCAATTGAATCGGATACGTTTTTTCACATTTTGCTGTTTTCACTTGCCGTCATTTTGAATTAAAGAGAGTCAAATCGGCCAAATCATAATAATTCCACAAAAAAAAGCATACATTCAATTGACTGGGAAACATTTGAAAGATCGCATCTAGGACCATTGGTTCTATAGTTTAAGGAAAACAAAATATGTTTCGGAGTATTGCCTGAGGCTGTGTGCCATGTCTTCTCTAGTCGGGTTGTTAAATTCTGTCAATTGTTGTGTATGTCAAACTAAGTATTGAGTTGTGCCAACAAATAAAAATGTATAAACTCAATGGATTGTAACAACATGGCGACAATTGACTTCTCGCCGAGTCCTCCAGCAGTTTTCTTGAAGGAAGATGCTTATGAGAATGTTTTTTAAAAATATTTGAGAACACAAATATTTTATGTAAGCCTTGAAAAAAAAAAATCACCCTTGATGAGGCTTAATTTCTTAACGACGTGAATAAAAATTCTGAAATTCTTCTTATTCAGTGCTTATTTATTCCACTTCAAAATCCAAACTCAAACTTTTGTATTCGTACACTTGGATTGTGTGGAAAGTAGGCAAATGTATTTGTTTGTGTTAATATCCTTCACCTGTTTTCAATTTTGCAAACTATAGTATGTACTATTCAAATTTGTTGTATATTCTTAAATTTTCAATTCACACCACGTTAGGGCTGCAACACAGGGTGGGCCTGAGGTTTAACCAATTAAACTTTGCAGCTGTCAGCATATTTTGCAGTGTCGTAGATCCTGTAGAAAAACAGAGATCGATTTTTTTACCTATAAAATTTAAAGTTTCTTTTAGTGGCGGATAACTTTAAATTATCTTAAATTGTTTTCTGTGACAGCTAATCTGACAGACTTCTTTTTTTTTGAGTTTTTTTAATCATGAATTGACTCACGGCAGAGCAGCGCTTACAAATTGCTCACAAATTTATTTTGAAAAACATGGTTCAATTCGAGAAACTTAAATTAAAGCCATTGTCGAAACACGATTACATCCAGAAAAAGTCACCGTTTGGTGGACTACATGGGCCGGTGGAATCATTGGTCCAGATGCTTAAACAAATTATGATGGTCAAAGCGTTACAGTCAACTGTGAGCAGTACAGAGACATGATCAAGACAACTTTTTCATGCAACATTTGGACTTTGAACACTTATAATCCATAATTCGACGTGTTATTGCTGAAATGCAGCCTTATGTACTTCCAAAAATATGTGAAAATTGGAACGACAGATTACGCCCGAAATCCTATTCAAAAATGAATGCCATATAAGGATCTATTAAATAAATTTAATTTTAATTTGTTCTGTTTTTTTTTTCAATTTAAACTTCTCCGACTGAGTAAAAATAAAATCACTCCTTATGTAGTGTTTATGATGAATAAGTTGATTGAGTGTCAGCATGAAACACAATTAGTCGGACTTCACTCTTATTTCATGGCTCTCACTCAATTTTTCATCAACGTAATACGGGCAGATATGATTTATTTGTCTGTCGCGTAGTTGATGTTGTGAACATAGAAACACATGATTTCACACAAGTTACTTCTGCAGGAAGATCAAACTATCAATGGATCGTACTTGCAAATATGTTTTAAAGACCATATTGTAAGCCTATCGTAACTATGTTCGATCGTTGTCTTAAACTCACTTGGGCACTACCGCTGATAACTCGTCAGAATGGAGTGGCGAAGGAGCGAATAGCTGAGTATAACTTAACCTTTACGCCAGTAAAATGAATGAAAGCACATAAAGACGCAATATTATGCATTGTCTTATTGGAAGCTAACCGATGATCACTAAATGTTTATCCCAATTTCAATGTTTTAACCAATTTTTGGAGAAATCTTTGGCAAGGCCACTACTTGACGCACGTCCTTGAACGTCACTTCAAAATGAACTGATGTCCATAAGAATCCACTTTAGAAACATTGTCCATCGCATGGTGTATTGGGCCATTGAATTCACGTCTCGGATTTGTGTTGTCTGTTTCAACCACCCTCGTCAAACTGAACCGTCATCCGCGACTGTATGTGTTTAGCCTAAGGTTTGCCATTTGCCAGAATCTGAACGTGTAACGTGTGACAACTCAGAAAACATACAACAAACATAGTGATTCCGTCGCACTTAGTGTATCACAAGCAGAGTGTGGTCGAAACAATTGTCCAACAGAGCGTGGTAGAAGTAAGGCTGAAAACAAAAAAGGAGGAGATTGGACATGTTACAGATACTTTAAGGCATGCCCAAAAGTACGATCCGCGAGAAGAGTGACTGTCGCTGGTGAACTATGACCCAAGCATGTTGGTTTGTCTAAATGCAACCAAGTCCTTATGAATTTTAACTCACTCAAGAATTGATGCCAGCTTCACGGATTGTTGATCACCGTTTGGATGATCAAATGTTCACAACATACATATTTCATCCAGCGATAAGAAGACTCACTTTACACTCGGTGGATACGTTAACAAGTGAAAATGTTGCATATGGGAACCAACGTTTGAGTGTCGAAAGAAAGTCATTGTATTCCCAAGAAGTTGCTGTATGATCATAGGACTTCTTCGAAAATTGTAAAGGTGTCCTTCACGGTTACCGCCACAATAAGCGTCATCATGGCAGTCAAACCCCATTGCTAAAGGTACACCTTTTTTGTATCTCAAATCGACGATTTAGCTTTTTTAAGATACATATATGGTCTCAGAAGTGAGGATTCCACATTTTACACAACACAAATCGTTTTGAGTTTGTTTCAAGCTGAATGTTGACAAGTTGATGATGTGAACTTCGAATGAATCATCGAGATCGTGTGACTCGTGAGAATCTTTCTTTTTTTCTTGACTCTCTTGACAACGAATATTCATCAAGTTATAGATGAGTTATTGCCCAACATGAGTCATCCAAAACTATCTTGTCAGCAACGAGTAATGAAAGAAGTCCCGTAGAGGACAATTGTCCCATTCTATTCATAATGGCGATATCCAAACAATATATGAAAATTCAAATTCGATCGACACCTAAGTCATAAGTGTGTTTCATTTGAATTTCTCTCTAAACCACACAAACATTGATTCATTTCATTGCCTTAAGAAAGAATCCGTTTTCACAAGCTTCAGTTTCAGTGTCTGGAGCTAATGTGACTATGAGTCCAAAGTGTGTAGAATAACTTATACAGCATTTTGGAACAAGGAAAGCACTCTGAACAATGAGGAGCACATTTTGTTCGGAAAATATGCTTATCAAGCCGTTCTACCATCTCCCCAAACAACGAAGTTCAAATGTTGACACAATCAAATCGGGTGAGAAGGTGTGACCTACCAATTCGCCGAGCGCCGAGCGCCGAGCGCCGCGGGCAAGTTAAATTCGGATACACCAAGAATGTCGCACTTCTTTCTTTTGTCCCGTTGACAGCAAAGAAATACGGACCACTTCGTTTTTTTGAAAACAAATTCCTTGAACTCGAAAACTGTGCGTGCCCAAGAAGTGAGGGTCGTTATGTGCCACGTTGCATAAGTTATTTCACATTTTTAACTGTCCCCGATAAAGTTGTTGACACTTTCATGCAGTAATCATTCATCTCACGGATGAATGAGGCTTTAAATTATGCCAAGGTGCTGCTCTCTGACAAACTCGCTTTAGTATCGAACTGAGACCATTAACAAGCTTCTATTTGGCAGGAGCGAACTACGCGATTGGGCCGAACAAAGCTGCCCAAAGTCAGCACATCGTACATCAAATTTTTATGCATTTTTGAACTTAACATTTGGTCGTTAAATGTGTTTGTGTGCGACACAATTTGGTGCAGCCTTTAAAAGGGGATTAAAATGAGTTCTGACTTTGTCGAAATTTTCTCGAAATAAACACGATCTGACTTTTAGCAGTGCTCTGCAGGAGGATTAAGAAAATGTTTCGTCGAGTTTCGTTGAATTGTGTGGGTTTTTTTTTCAAAATCAAACAGATTTCCTATCATGTCCCTGATTTTAGGGCCCTTGTCACTCACGACCAATGTTTGCCAGCAATTTGTGACAGAATTTCGGAACAGATGTACTAAATTTTAGACCACCTCCCTTGTGATTTAGAACTTACTTTAGATTGTTGACTGCTTAGCGTGCCTGCGTTGAAATGTTCCAAAATCCACTGAGCCACACACTTAATCTTTCTTTTGCACAAATTCTGAATAATTTCTAAACTTTTTTTTTTTTTGCTCACTTCACTTGGAAATTAGGGATTTTTCCCTTCCAACACTTAACTCCTTTATTTTTATTTATTTTTTTTCGTACACTTTCTGAATACGAGCTTCTTTATGCATAAACACCACAATGTCTAATTTGCGGGCTAATTGAATCGAAATAATTTATGTGGCATGACAAAAGACATAACAAACAAATGGCACCGCGTAATGAACGATGAGTCGTCGTGCTTGCTTCCCTTCGAGAAACGGCAGCCAGACAGATGTTTAGTGAATCGACTAAAGTGAAAACACAAAAATTTATTCATTCACGCGTCACTTCCCGTTAGAAGTACGATGTACAATACACGTCCACTCGCACGAAAAAGTCTGCACCAACTGAATGTAGTCACCCACGGCGGTGGCGGCTTAGCGGCAATGCCATAAGATTTTCATTTTTATCCTCCTGATGCCGGCCACACTCACACAAACACTCACACTTCGGTATGACGGTGCCGAAGACTGACGGCTAACAACGACAACGACAACGACGACGGCAACGAAAACATTGACGGCGACGCAGCCCGCACCAGCAGTTTTCCGTTGTAAAAGGATGTATCTCCACTGTGTGGCGCACTACCACCAATTCGAGCGCCACCTGACTGAGTGAGACATACAGCACTGCACTGGGCCCGTGCGCTGGTGTAGGTGCGGAAAAACTGGCGGGAAATTTTGTAAACATTTGCCGCTGGGAGGACGGGTGGTGAGCGAGTGCGGTTGTAAACATTTTGCAGAAGTGCATCTAGACGAATGTTGCTTGTGGAACGTGTTCTCTCCCCCATTGTTGGAAACATTGTTGCTGCGCTGTGATTGGCGGACGCGATGTTTTCTGGTTTTGAGGGCTTTTTATAGAATTTTTCTCGTTCAGTGGGGTACTCGTGAATCTTGAACCGACTTTGTGTCCAAATTTAGTCAAAATTGGAAAGGAGATGAAGGGAATTTTGTAGCTTGTTGTGTTGCCAGAAGACCACGTGTTGGATTCAAAGTTCTGTGCGATGCTTTGAAGAGAAACGTCAACAACTAGACATCGCATGCGCTGTGGTCGACCGAAGTGAGTTGAAGCGGAGCAGTTCGAAGGGAAATCCGTTGAATTACATGAGTCGGTCGAGTGCTTGTGTTTACTTTTGTAATCCTTTATTCAAAATGAGTTTAATCAGCCAGATCCAGCCGGATAAAACTTTGGGTAGTGAATCGCGGATTTTCAAAGAAACGTTCATCCACTACCCGCTGTTGGAGCACTTTTTCAAGGGAAAAGTGTATGATTTTTATTTGTTTTTGAGCATAACTCATAGTTGTGGTAGGCGATAAGACAGGGAGAATGGATCTGGATTCCACCCACCTATCGACCCCCAAAAGTAGCAATAAACTGTTTTCTGAAATTATGTAAATAATTTGGAGTGAGCTTTCGGGGTCCCTCTCTTAACTAATCAGCAGATCTTGGCATTGCCAAGTTGTGAGTTAAGCACTGTCGGGAATAAAATCCACAATCAGCCTTTCAGTCCCGAGTTTGATAGGTGCACAAGTGACTGCTCAACACAATAATTAGAATTTCGTCGTGCTTCTAATACATTTTGTCCTGGAAAAAAGAAGACCAAGTTGAGAGAGGGACGGTTTGTGACGTTCGTGTGATGAGATAGTCTGAACTGTCAATGGATCATCACCTGGCGTTGTGCACGCTGTACCTTACTGATAACTTCCGTCAGGAGTGCTTCGACTTCCGGTGGGAGAGAGACAGCAAAATTATGCGAGGCACATATCGCAAAGGCTTTTAGGAATTACAACTGTTCGCATGTAAAGGAAGAATGGCGACTGTTTCAAATGTCATTGCCTCTGTACTTGTGGACTGGAGCTGCTTGTAGTGGCGGTTGGTGGTGGTGATGGATGGTGGTGGCCCCAACTACATGGGCATATCCCTTTGAAGTCACTCCGGAAAAGTCTACGCTCAGGTAATGGAGGCGCGTTCTAGAGCTATTGTCGAGTCTTGGATGGGGAGCACGGAAGAAGTTTTTTTTGAAAAGGGCATACGACAGAGTCCATCTAGATGAACTCTGGAGTAATGGTCCTATTTTGAGGGCCATTCGGACTCTATGCACAAACTTTAGCAGCTGTGTTCGGGGGTTAATGCTGCTAAGTCAACATCTTTCACCGTGGGTGTTGGTCTTCGCCAAAGGTGCGTCTTGTCACATCTTCTTTTCCTTTCACATTGGGAGAGTTGAGGGTAAGTCATCATGTTACTGTAGATGATTTAGTTATGCTCACGTCTTCCCAGATCGAACCCCAGCTCGCGCTCTATAGGTTTGTGGCCGTATGTGCAGATGCTTGGATGAAGGTTAACGTGGACAAAAACGATATTACGGTTACGTCCAGAATGCCTACATGTTAGTGAAGTCCCATTGAAGCAGACGGAGAAGTTGGAGATATCTCGATTTAGACAATTTTAAAACAGCTTAGATTATGTGTCTAAGTAAGGCCGAAATTGGTGTCAAAGCCAAGTTAGCGGTTTTCAACTCAGTTACAATTCTCATGTTATTTGGGAAATGACTGAAAAGTACTGCTGCGAATTCAAGCTGCCGAGATGAGATTTCTTCGAGGTGTTTTAGGAGGTACTCACCGTGATAGGATGAGAAACATGGCAGGATGCGAGGAACTCAATGTGGAGCAGCTGCTTCTTCGAACGGAAACGGCTATGCTTCGATGGTTTGGTCATGTGATACGACTGTCATCGCGTTCGGATTAACATCAGGTAGGGGACCGCTTGGTAGACCCAGGACGAAGTGGTTGCACCAAGTCCATAAACTCCCCTGGCTGCGCTTGGGGACAACCAAGACAACCTATGCGAGTGCCTTGGGTTGTCGGTGACTTCAATCCTAAAAGCAGAGGAGTACGATGCAACCATTAATCAAGTCTACTATCCTCAGTACAGTATGATACAAGACTCTACAACTTGTCTCTCTCTCCCGAAAAAAAAATATCTCTGGGAATGTCCTTCGCAACTTGCCATAGAAGGCAGCGAAACCCAAATGAGATGGTTGTGTAGCAGTTAGCCTTCCACATGATCTGCCACAGGTTGGACTTCAAAGAAAATGCAAGCTGCTGCTATTACTCAACAAAATGTGGTTGGTGTCACTATTGGCATTTATCTGACATTTGTTCAGAAGTTAACACAAATGACTTCTGCAGAGCGTGCATGTATTCATAAGGAGAAGATAGAAAGCATTCCAAGCCTCCTTTTCATCTGCCTATTGTATGGAGTTCGCTTTTTCAGCGACTAAAGCGAGTTAAGTCCCAGCTGGAGAGGATTGTTTGTTGATGTCTAGGTGCATCACCAACTGTAGCACCATCAGAAGAGTAAAGCGGCCCCTGGGTTATCCTAACCTAAGCCGATGGTGTCCTTTGCAGTGGAAAATGACAGGTTTGCGCTCCTCCAGCCCACATTAATCTACAGTCTGGGACCATATCTGCAACGAGTTCGTGTTCTAAGCCAAACGCACTAACAGCGCCTCCCGGCTTGGCATTGTATAAATTACACTTCACAGCAGACTGTCATCCGCAGGGTTAAACAATGGGACCTATTAAGTATTAACGTAGTACCCACGAGCGAAAATAGTGCAATGGTTTAGTGGCTACTGTGGTGCTGTATGACATAATCAGTCGGTTGTCGACTGTTGTTGTGAATCACCCATTTCTCGGGTTCCTCCCAATTGCGTCAACAAAACATGTGTTTTGAATATTTTCAAAAAAAAAAAAAAAATTAAACGCGAAAAAAGTACACCTTCACCCACTAATTGAGAGATACATTGTCGTGTCATCGGCGAGTTCAGTTTGTAGCGCATTCATCGGCACTGTTCCTTGGAAGCGCTCCAAATCAGTCAGCCCTCGTTATGGTTTCACTCACTCGCTGGCCCACCTCGGCGATCTCTTGCCATTCAATTAACGAAAAGAATTGAAATCACGACATGGACCCAACCCACACACAACCGAATGTTTTATTTTTATACCAGCCGGCAGACGCGTCCGTCGGTCGACGCAACCAAATGCGCGTACTCACAAAATTGAAAAAAAAAAAATAAACAAAAATTGTATTCAAAGCAACTTCCACTTGAAGCTGTCCATGAAAGTGTCTCAAATTAAGCCTTAAAGTCATTAACCCGTCATCGCGTCAAAATCACTTATTGCGAGTCGTACTGCGAGTGTGGTTAAATCAATGCGATTGCACGTCAACCCGCTAAATTGCGATACATTATGCTCCGGCAATCAGAGATCCATGCACACACCTCCTCCGCCCCCACGGTCACAGTCGATGCGCGAACATCCGCAACAGTTCAATTTTCATTAAGGAATTCTCTGAATTATGACACGTGATAGATGCCGACATTTTAATTGCATCGAGCAGATGCCGCGGGCTGCGGGGAAATCGAAGCGCAACCTGTCATCTCGCACGGTGCAGCCGGTGAACGGAGAACGGCGGACGACGAACGACGAACGACGAACGACGAACGTCCACCCCAACCGGCGAGAGCCTTAATGAGGGCATAAACGTGTGGCCAGCATAATTCTGGTTGGGTCATCAAAATTCAATAGCGCCACCGCCAGTGAATGGGCCTCCGGGGGCCTGATTGTCGCGCCTGATGGATGGGGTGGGCGCGAGCATTGGCATGGGCGACCGAGGGGACAGTTTGAAATTTCCACAGCTAATAAATTAATTGCACAAAATCAAGTGAAATGCTAGTCATCCGGAGAGCAACGTGAATTGTGTCAAAACGATGTTGCGGGAATGGGGCGGGCACCGAAATTAATCAGAAAACAACAGTCTGTCTCCATTAGGGTCTTTAATTCCGCTGACAAACGAGGGAATCCCGCAGCGCAGGGATGGATGAATGGGAAACAAAAGTTCCGACTGAGCTGGCACGACACATTTGCTGAGGCTGATGTTGGTGACACACGAAAGAGAACCCCGCAAATGTGGACGCCTAATGAAGGGGGTTAGATAATAAGTTCATCAAGCATAAGAAACTTCCAGCTACGGCGAGGGGCTGAAGTTCGTCCGCATGCAAGAGCGCGATTTCCCACCTGGGGATGAGGAGGGGCTTGGGTTTGACTTCCGTAATTTGCCTGCCGTGTGACAGACGAGAGATGTGGATGATGTATGTGGCCATTCGGGTGGAATGTTCGAGGTCAGCATGATTGAGTTGGCATGTCTGAGACTAGACGGCTGTCATGGGGGAGGGGGATGCGATGGGGTTTGATGAAAACCGAAATCCAGCAGCTGCCCAGCGATAGCAGACTGGGAACGGCCTTAACTTGTCCCCCGGAACTGGAAGTCTCGACTGGGTTGGGAGGATGACTTGCAGCGACTTTCGTTATGTGGCTGTCAAGTGTCAACGATATGCGAGACTAGATGTGGAAAGTTTCTCTTGACTTTCTCAGATGAAGTGAACAGAGCGTTGTGCGGACTTGATGATGGACATACCAGGTGACTAGGTCTTAACTGCATGGCGGATGGATTGGCTGGGGCAGCTGTTGGGATGCACTTGGAGCGAAATGGCCGTTGCAATCGTGACCGGGAAATGTGCAATATCAGGGGGTCAAGATTCGGTCACAAAAGTGAGCACAATTATATCTGCGAGTCATCCGAGTTGGCCAGGGATAGCGCACTTTCTTTTTCACGCTTTAGCAATCTTGCTGCCATCAATAATCATGAAAATCCAAGCCATCCATGAAACTCTTACAGAATTTCAGTGGCGGCTGTGATGTAATGCTGCTCTCGTACTTCGCGTTTCATGAATCTTAGCCGAGAAATTCATCTCTGTCAGACCGGTTCCCGGCTAGCTTATCTGCTTCTTCTGTTTTCTCTATTTCCAGTCCTACCTTGATGGTCTGAGTAAGATTTAATGCCTAACTTCAATCTAAAACTTGTAAACTTTCGGGCAGCCATGTCTGGCCATATGAGGTACATGCGGAAACAAAGCATGTGTTCCTCTACGTCCGTTGTTTTGCAAACAAACAGCAGAACTATTTACGATTAATCAAAACTAATTATTTCCCCGCGGGGCGTAAATTAAGAGTTCTTTTTTCTGGCACTTGCCAAGACGTCAGTCCTGCAAGGGCTGTCGCAAGTCTGCCCTTAAGCAACACCGTGAAACAACCTCCCAAAAGATCCATACACTAGACAGATTCCATTTGCAACTGCCACTGCCCGCCTACCAAAATGCCAACTAGGAACCTCTACACACTCTTCCGTAAGTCTTGTTCGACTCAGTTTCAATTTTCCCACCCCTCTGTTCGCCCAGAAATAGTCCACACACCTCCCAGAAGAAGACAAAGGACTCAAGTGGCAGAGAGGCAATTATAAATCAACTTTCTGCGAGTACAACTAGGACACAGATCTGCGCCCACCCCATAATGGTCGACAGAGACTTCCGGTCGAATTAGATGAACACGATATGCAGGTGCAAAGACATCCACCATCGTCCAACATCACACCACATCGGCGCATCATCTGCGGATCAGTGCTTGCGCGCGTTTGTTTATAGTTCACGCCGTGGACTCGGTGCTTTTCTTCACTTTTGGCAAAACAAATTCTCTGGCCGCCAGCCAAGAGAGCTCATTCGCAGGTAAAGACGTTGTCTAATCAATTTTGGGGGCGGCCAGCAGGTTGCGATGCGCCCCCTTCAATCAGCAGGTGACGATGGAAATATGAAGAGCGATGTATAAACAGGCGGGCATTCGAGAAAACATTTCACAAGGAAATCTTTTTTAGGGAGTCTTGAGACTCACTTGGGCGACCCTCTTTCAGTTGAGACTGATGAATGTTGTAAGCGATGGGGATTACATCTAAGTGCTGTTGAATGGGATGTGTCAAGAGTTGGAGAAAATATGTAGATGGGACGAGGATTTCGACGATCACGGGGGTTGGAGTCAATGAGTGATCAGAATGTCGGTTATTTCTTTCCGGTTTCCTGGGATCTCTATGTTTATTAAATTAAGAGTGGTCTTGGAATCGAGTGGGCATTAAAGGGTTGTTGGAAGGTAGACATTGAAGGTGAAAATTGAAGACAGCTACGCACGTCGAGTGCTATCTATTCCTGATGAATGCCTTGATAAGGTCGCCACACTTGATAGTGTATTCTTAGAGCTTAAACTCGATGTGATACGGTGTTAAAAATCGGGTCAACCATTACAGACCGATATCACTGTCCATATTGCCGATTGTAGAAAAGTGTCTAGAAAAAGTAAATGGGCCGATGTTGATTTTGAATAAAATTATGTAGGAAATTATTGCCATTTCTTTTTATTATGATAATATTGGTATGGTTCAATTATGTATGGAACAAAATATCGGCCAAATGGCCGCCGCGCCCTCAGCGGCACACATCCATCCGATGGTCCAAATTTTCGATGACGCTGAAGCATAATTGAGGTTCTATGCCGTTAATGTGGCGAATTATCTCATCATTTAGCTCTTGACTTGTTGCTGGCTTATCGACGTACACATTTTCTTTCAAATAACCCGAAAGAAAAGAATCCAACGGAGTGATCTTGGCGGCCAATTGACATCGCCACCACGTGAGATAACACGGCCATTGAATTTGTCGCGCAAAAGAGCCATTGTCTCGTTAGCTGTGTGGCAAGTGGCACCGTCCTGTTGAAACCACATATCGTCCACATTCATATCTTCCAATTCGGGCCATAAAAAGTTCGTTATCATTTCACGATAGCGAACACCATTCACAGTAACTGCCTGACCGGACTTATTTTGGAAAAAAATACGGCCCGATGATGCCGTCCATAAACCGCACCAAACAGTCACTCTTTGTGGGTGCATTTGGATTATCATTCGCCCAAATGCGGCAATTCTGCTTATTGACGAATCCACTGAGTTGAAAATGTGCCTCATCACTGAAGATGATTTTCTTCGAAAATTGATCATCCACTGTTGCCATTTCTTGCCACCATTCTGACCATTGACGACGCTTGAAACGGTCAAAAGGCTTTAGTTCTTGAGTCAATTGCACCTTGTAAGCGTGTAAATGCAAGTCTTTATGCATAATGTTCATCAACGACGAGCGTGAGAGGTGCAATTGTTTGTTTGTTTTTTCATCACAGAGTACACAAAACACTACGTTCTCTAAGTGTTAACTCTCAGTATCGCTTTACACAGCAGATTTTGCTGCGCGACTAAGGATCATCTACCGACTTTGCATCTCACAGATTACATCAAATAAACAGTATTAATTATAGCATAGTGCATGGATCAATTTTTTAAACTCCAATCGAGACAAGCTAAAATCAATTTCGTTGCAAAGTTCATTAAAAGTGTTTATACACCTTGTAATAGGTTCATTGCAACCATAGTTGGTTCTATGCCTCTTATCATATAGTAAATTTCTCATCCGAAGAGATCTTTGGGGAGCATATATATTCATGAGAAAAAGTAAGTCTGTTGAATTTACACGGCAATTAATAATATCGCGGATGAACATGGCTGACGCTGCCTTACGCCTGAAACTTAAGTTTTGCAACCCTATTATTTTACATCTATCGTCATATTTAGGGAGTTCTTCGAAGGAATACAATTTACGGACAGCATATCTCGTGAAATTTTTTTGTACTCTTTCGAATCTGAGTTCTTGTGTATCATATGGGGAATCCCAAATGATGGAAGTATATTCTAAATACGGTCTGACTAACGAACAATAGATGGACTTAAGACTAGTTATATCCCGAAAATCTCTACTATTTCTTTTCAGAAAACCTAACACAGCATTAGACTTCGCAATTGTATAATCATAATGTGATGCAAAATTTAAGTTAGTATCAAAAATTACACCCAGATCTTTAACCTCTTCTAGGCGACTAAGTCTATGATCATTTATGAAATAATCATAGACAATCGTATGCCGTAAAGATATTACATTTTTGAATATTCAGCTCTAGTCCATTGTGCTTGCACCATTCCACTAGTGCATGTATATCCAACTGGAAATTATTACAATCAGTTAAACTATTTATAGATAAATACAATTTAAAGTCGTCTGCGAATGTTAGAATTTTACAATATTTGAAAATTTCGTGAACATCGTTTATAAACAATAGAAAGAGTAATGGCCCCATATGGCTACCTTGTGGAACGCCCGATGTAACTTTTATTACTCAAGATCTAAAACTATCGATCATTACCAATTGCTTCCTGTCCTTTAAGTAATTGGAAAACCACTCTAACATTGACGAATGGAATCCCAAAGACTTTAGTTTGTTTAAAAGCAAAGTGTTATGTACTTTATCGAAGGCTTTCGAGAAATCGGTGTAAAGTACATCAACTTGTAATTGATTTTCTAAATTTGTATAAATGTAATTTGAAAATAATGATAAATTAGTTGTACAAGACCTGCCTTGCATAAAGCCATGCTGGTTATTAGAAATAATTTCTTTTACCATGAAATATAATTTTTCTTTTACAATACTTTCAAATAACTTTGCTATCGATGAAAGCTTGGATATTGGTCGATAGTTTTCTACTTTTTGCCTTAAACCGCTTTTATATATAGGCGTCAGAAAAGAATACTTCCATTCATTTAAAAATTCACCCATTTTTAGGGATTGATTAAAGATAATTCTTGTGAAGTGAAGGACGATAAAGCGAATTCCAACTTTTTTTTTAAATACCAGCCGGGACCCCATCGGGGCCTGGGCTGTAATTTACTTTAAGATTAGTTAATTCATTTATTACATCCTGATCCGTAAATTCCAATACACCTATATCCAGAACCTCGGGTATATTAGAGTAATGGTTCATCGTTGTCTGGACCGGAGATCCATTATAGACAGACTCAAAAAAGTTGGCAAATAGATCAAAGGTTTCATCCAAGTGTTGGGCACGACGACGAGTTGAGGTGGACGGCTCTTCAGCCACACTATCGCGAACAGCAGCAATATTTTCTGCAGTACGAACTGTACGAGCATGTGCTGGTGTTTTCACATCTCCTACAAACCCGGTTTGCTCAAATTTTTGCACGATTTTTCAGATTGTACGCACATTTGGACGATTAAATTGACCGAAAAAATCACGAAGTGCACGATATGCATTTTGATTTGAACGCCCATTTTCATAAAAGGCCTGAATAACCTTAACGCGTTGTTTGATTGTGTATCTTTTGAATTGAGTTAGTCTGATGAAATGTCAAATGAAATGCTGAAAAAAACTTGACGTTTAGGTGTGGTTCACATTCAACATCGGCCCTTAAAATTTAACCACCCTTTAGAAGCGAACTGGCCAAATGACTATCTGAAATATCGATATATTGGTGTCTAAATCAAAGAGACGTATAGTCAAAGAGTACACGTTTAATATTTGGTTCCTCAGGGATCGCAACTGGATGCGATTCTTTGTATACTTTATAGAAACCAGGTTCTTCTAGTAAATCAATGAGAACATTACAAATCCGTATGACTATGACGTATTCTTGGAGAGGGCAATACAAAGATTAATTAGACCGATCTGGTTAGAGAATGATTTGCTTACTCACTGTTAAAGCTTGCTGCCCATGGAGGCTCTGACCTGAGCTGCTACAGTTGCTGGATACGCTGCTTTCAGTCATCAATACCGAGTTGTCTTGCGTCCGCAATTACTTGGTCTTTATACCGGAGGTTCGGTCTCCCTCTCCTTCTCGGCTCGGATTCAAAGACCCTCTTAGATGAAGCATTTGTTTCAATGCAGTCGATGTGGCAGAACTACATCCCCATCTCGGTGCAGCTCATAAAGTCCGCGGTTGTGTCTTCCCCTCCATTCACCTTGCTTGCGCCATATATCCGACGTAGAATTTTTCTTTCAAGAGTACAGCTGAAAATCAACTCTCATCAACTAGCTTTCGGCTATGTGTAGCACGACTGGCAAAATAAGAGTTTGATTTTGGTCCTTCGATCCGGGCGAGCGAGGTCTTGGGCAAAGTCAGCTTGGGCTGTAGATTACTCAATTTCCTTTAGAGTTCAGCGATCAGCAGGATTTATTCTGAGCGTTGATCTCGGCTCTGATGTTGATTGGACTGTTTACTGAGGTAGACGATGTCCCTGACTACATTCGAGTTACACCGGCCCATCGTGAGGTTCCGTCCAAGTCGTCAATTTCAGCCAGACATTCCCAATGACAGTATATACTTCATTCTCCGGACCAACTTTAATGCTTCCAGCACACACTGCGAGAGAACGCTACATTGACGACTCGCTGTGTACTACAAATCACCAAGTCCACCACCTTGACCGTTAATTCTGCCTCATTATCGACATTAAGTCAATCCGCTCGACCCAAACCCTCCCCGGTCGTGGCTGGTTGACTCCCAAAATCAATCAATGACTACGCATCGGTATGCCATGGCCACCCCGACGCGACAAGTGTAGAACCGGTGGTGCTTTGGATGGAATTAGCAACGCACACACGCACACGAACGAGAAGAAGAATGTCCGGCAAAGGACACACGCATTCATTTTGCGTCCTGCCTGACCAAAATTTAATCGAATTAGAGAAAATTAATTTTTCATGACTGAGCCACAGAACCACTCCCAGAGACCGACGGTGATGATGTCGGCCCACAGCTAGAAGCCGAGCCAAACTCATGTTGTGTACATATGTCTGTGCACCGGGGGGTCGAACAGAGTGGGTGGTGCGCAGAGTTATTAATGATCCACTGACATGACCGATGAGGCAGGGCAATTTCTTTAATGTCAAGAAGTGAAAATCGCTCAACCGTTGCCGAGACCAGAAGTGTGGTGCTTCAGTTCCTGAAACTGTTTCATCGTGGAGTGCGGACTCTGGGAGTACCAACGGGCGTTTTCATCCCTTAATTCGAATTTTAATTGAAATTTATTGTAAAACTCATTTTCAAACATTTGGCCGATGGCCAACGACTCACCACGTGGAATCCCCATGAGAACTGGGTGGCAATGAGCTGGTTGGGTTGACTGGAGGGGGAGGGGGAGGGGGAGGAATTGCAAATTAAAAGGTGCTCCTGATGGCGAAAGGTCATTGATTGTGTTTAGATTTGTGGGAGAATTCCAAATAACTTAAGGGGAATGCTCTGACACGAAGAAGGAACTTCATTTGAGGATTTGCGTGTACCTTAACCATGGATTTCGTGTTTTTTTTTTGTCGAGGCGGGAAGCATTAAATCGTTGACATTGTGTGACAACTGATTTGACTGACGTTGTTTTGCGGTACTCCATCACGCAGAAGCGCACAGAACTCTTCGTTCTCTTGGTGTTAACGCTCAGTATCGCTTTGGACAGCAGATGCTTGCTGCACGACTAAGGATCATCTACCGACGTTAGTTGGATTAGGCAATTCTTCACGAGTAGACTCACACTCACGTCGGAGTAGGGTTCAATTCGACTGAAATACAAACTAAAGCGACACATTTTCTCCGAATTGTCAAACATGCACTGCTCGATCAGAATCCCTGACTATGTCGGTGTTTTCCAAGCGAAAATCCTGGCAGTTAAAGAAGCAGCCAGAACAATATCAATTTTGGAAATACCACCCGCTGAAGTTACCATTCTAATTGACAGCAAGCAGCCATCAAAGCAATTTCGTCCTGCCGCGAATAATTCAAGGTCCTAAGCCCACAGCACTCGATTAGTCTCTGCTGGGTCTTGCCAGGAAAAGGGGTGAAAAGGGTCTAACGCTTTAACCACCAGTGGGAGCACTCGGATGCTTTGGCCCAAGTTTGGTAGAGCAAAACCGACAAATCTCTTCAATGTGACAAAAAGTTAGAGCACTAACTGGTCATAATAATTTGAAGAAAAGGCAGAAAGGGACATGGATAGGACACTCCCCACTTCTGTCACGCCTCAGTCTCTTCCAGTTGAGACATAGAACTTTGAGAGAATATTTATTCCAAGATCGCCATGATGTAACAAGAATACCATTTACGAATATTTTTTAGACATCAGGGTGTCTTTGGCACTTTCGGCCCATAGAACGAAGGTTGTGCTCATAACCAGTCGAAATTAGGTGGAATACGTAAGCTTCCTAGTCGAACAAACGGGAAGGTTCAAAGAGTATGGGGGTTATGCTGGACAATAGGCTTTCTTTTAGTGAACACATTAGGTAGACAGTCCTCACGCAAGGAGCGCTCTCTCGAATGCTCCTCAACATAGGCCAGACCGGATATGCAAACAGAATCCTATTCTAACCAGTAGTCAGTTCAGTCTTCCTGTACGTTGCGCCAATTAAGTCTAGTTCACTAGCGGTAGGGCGACGGAAAAGGAAAATGACGTCAGGCTAAAGACACTGCGCAATAGGGCTACCAGTGTATTCAAGATCATCTCTGATGATGCAGCCTTCATCATAGCAAAGATGCTACATATCGACAATCTGGCAGACGAGCTGTGTATCTGTACCGTAATCGAGCTTCTAACCAGCAGCAGGCCAAATATATAAAGATGACGTGTCCAGCCAGAAATTCTTCAGATGTGGATAAGGACGTAGAGCACACAGTTTTTTTTAAAGTCGTGTTGCGTACAATAGGCAAACGGTGAATTTACCAACCCCCGAGAACTTGATAACTTATATGACAGGATCGGAAAATAAATGGAATGAGTTATGCTCGTATGTTGCGAAAGTCCGATTAAAACTACGGCAGGTCGAAACAGAGAGGGAAGCTGAAAAGGCAGCCTCTGGGAATAAATCGCTAACCAGGGGCAGAACTGACGAAGTATGCAGAGGTGTGGTTTCGTACGTAGACACGTGGAAATAGGGGAGATATACATATTTCGATAATCGTACGTTTTGGTAACGCAGATTGCTGGTATCTTTCGAAGATTCCACATGCAGTGGCGCAAACAATAAAAAAACTAAGGTTGATAAACAACGAATACACGTAATCGGAGTAATTGAAGCAAAGCAGTTGTAACGAGAATTTTTCCTCCAAAGGGTATCACAATAGGTCCCTCTACCAACCTACCTAACCTAGCCTACAACTAGATAAGGGAAAAAGAAGCAGTCACACGTTTAAAAAGACGGTATGATAAACATCCTCATGCCAAGTTTGACAGCAATCTTAGAATATTTTTAACGCAGCTGCATGAGTAATTTTTTTGAAGAAATAACTGAAAGTTGATGTTCTTCAAGGTTTTTCGTTGTCACCGGTACTATTTTTAATTTTAGAAAATGATCCCCCATGTCTGTCGTGTAAATTGGAACCTAATGTGTTCACCCGTTGTGCCTTGGACATACCTTAAGTAACTATATTACCCGAAGTGTGGTCTTTTGTAAAATGCCCTATGACTCTGAAATCTGAAATTCTGGAAATAGCCAAATTGGGCCGTCTCCTGAACGCCACGCAATGCGAAGTTCGCAATATTGACATCCAGACTCCAAATATAGACATTCCACGTAAAAACAGGGTCTACGCACCAGAAAGATCGATCTACCACTAAATTACCTGCCTACTCCCCCCCATTTCATGTCTCAACAGTCGCCACATGCCTGAAGACAACATTCGCCAACTTGCCACCTAATCGTTAGCCAAGTGCCTACTAGACTAAATCAAATTCCTTGGATTTTATTCCGAATTAATTTGGATAATCGCAAAGCATTTACCCCACACTTACATCGTAAACCAAACAAATTGTTCAATTCCGACGAAATTACCGCCGAATTGCATTAAACATTGCGACTAACACGGTCACGACCATTCACACATCACAATCCGTCGTCCATCCTGTCTATCCAACCGCCCCCATTTAGCGAGCGAGGCATAGAAAACTTTACGACATGTCACGTCAGCAACGTAAACCAATTCGCAAACAGATCGATTACCACAGTCAACTCTGTTATGTCAGCTCTTCAGCTATCATCATGGTGAGCCGTAAAATCATCCCTTCACCCGTCCCCTGAGAAGTCGCCGATTCAGAAAACAGCAAAACACCTCAACCTCTTGGCTAATCAACGAAACTTCAATGCCTCCTTGACGGTGGCCGTTCCTTGTCCGTTTTCACATTAACTTTTGGCCGCATTAATGTTTTAGCCTTCTATTAATAATTAAGTACCGTATAATGTTCCCCTCCCCCCGCCGAAGTGGATGGTGGCTCGCTCGTATACCCTTGTCATGTCACAAGGGTGGCGTGCCATGGTCTCGCAGTCGTAAAGCGAAAACTTATAAATTTTTCCACACACACAGAGTGAAACGGAGGTGCTACCGTCGCACAATAGGTCTGCCATCCTGTGGTTGGGGTGGCAGCAGGGCTCCCCCGCCCCAACCAGCACTACGGGTCACATGTTAATAAGAAGAGGTCACGGACCATCAACTATCCCTCCCCCGGATGTGCCGAGGACAATTTACGAATCTGTTTCATTGCTTTGGGCAGCATTTGATACACGCACACAACATGAAACTCGCCCCTTCTTCCCCACCCCCCGGCAGCGCCAATGATAAGCCAGGATAATGGGCATACCATCATCTCGCCCGCCGCACGAGTAACGGGCAAATGAGTTCTCTGGATCTGTGGATGTGCGCCGCAGCAATCCACCAGAGGCTCGTTGCACAACAAAAGAACAAGAAACATGAATTAGACATCCGCTGGGGTTGAAGGAGATAGTCTCGACCGCCGCCGCCGTCGGTCCGGATAGACCTAGTCACGCACGTTTGCCTACAGTTGCCGGAATTATAGAATTATTCAGTACCATCAGCACTCGGAGAGGACCACAACACAAGTAATTTGCCTGCCACCTGCAAAGGTACTGAGGCACACGCCAAAGCCGCAGCGCCCCCTGTTCGGGCTTGTGGCGTGTGTCCCGAATTTAAGCTCGAAAAGCCGGATTTCTTTGCCCGGCCGGCACTGGTAATTCGGTTTAGCCAAATGTGGAACTGCGAGCACCTCCAGTTACGTGCTGGTGGCTCGTAAATTAAAAACTGCGGCTAATAATTTAAGTCGTTCGTGGAGTCGGTGGGAGGGGCAGGATGGACAGGCAGCAGCAAAGAAGACCCGATATCTTAGGCTAGACACTATGGTGTGCTACACAGCCGCATAGGCGCTGCGCCGGAGGGCTGAATAGTAAATCCTTTTAATTGCCGACATATTCACTTTTAATTCCATGCCTTGTGGTGGAGCTGGTGTCGGCGGGTGGATAACTTTTCCTGATTTACTATCTGCTGCGGTGGGTGAAGTGTGTTCTGCATAAATTGCAACATGGGTGTGGTCTCGACGGGGATTATAGGAATGAACGCGGCCGTATTTAACCGGCATTTGCATTGAATCAATGATTTATCGCCTCCAAGGGGGTGTCTCGACTTGGACAGATCCGTTCACGGGGTGCTACAGCTACAGACACAGCCGCTGACGCTGACGTTCCCTTCGTGAATCACAGAAACTCTACTTTTGCTGATTGAATGCCGATGAAAGACGAAGGTTAGGTTATAATGATGGTCGCGTTCGCTTGAACACGGTCCACTTAGACCTTGATCTGGGTCCATTGTGCTGTCACTTCCAGATTTCAGAGTTCTTTTACCACCCGTGATGCTGGTTGAAAGTGTTGATTTATTTGCGGTTTGGTTTGTCAGTGATCGATTTTTGACAGCACACGATTCATGAGGCTTGTCAATGCCAAATGTACTTAGTTCAGTGCTGTACACATGAGACGCTGGCATGCATTTGCCGAGATTGAAATTTTCGGCTAAAAAAATCGACAGTTGTTAAGTTGTAAGGCAGTTTGTAGCTTTTTGTAGTTTACCTTCTAACGGCCCCATGCGAGCAAGCTGCTGCGATCGCATATATAGGCAAATGATCTCTGCGAATTAATCGTGACAGAAACTGAAAGCCCAGATCCACAGAGACAAAGACGAGGCCAGCAAATCCACGACAAAAAAAAAATTCACGAATTCTGCGTACAGAGGAAATTCCATGTGAAATGTCAGAGTTTGCGAAGTTCGCAGTTCGCAATATGCGGATAATGTACATAGCACTTTCGTATTGTCGTTTCATCATGGAAGGTCAAATGCTACTGCTGCTGTAGTCTGTCAGTGCATGACAATCAAAAATTGTACGCTGTTTTCATTTCTCAAATGTCAGTTGTCAGTGTCCGCTTGACATACAGAGAAACTTTCAATTTGCAAAGGGAGTGAAGTGATATCGTGAATTACTTTCAAAAATACGTGAATTCAGTCGCAACTTAGGAATCAAGTACGATATTGATAGCTAACGACGAATTTGAGAGATTTTTTGACAGTTGTTGACGAAATCGTGTAAATGGCATTCTTTAATTGGTCCTTCTCAGAATCAAAGAAATCCCAATTGTGCTAAAAGAAGAGGCAATCTACTTGGGTGTTGCACTAAGCACTTTGTCTAAGAGCCACTAAAGTGCTGTGATTCCTGAAACAGCTTGTAGGATAAACCTAGCGATCGATTAAATGACTAAACCAACCGCATTCTATGGCGCTGTGATTTGGTGCAAAAAATGCGAAAAAAGACAGACAAAAAAACTACAGAGGCTAGTGTGTATCCCTACCACGGGAGCAAGGAGAACCACACTAATAAACCTACCTCAGCCACCTACAGCTTCACATTCAACTCCGGACAGTCTGCGAATGCCACAAAGCACTTAACACTCTGGCAAAGAAAAACAGCTTGAAACTGATATGGGTGCCAGGGCAATGAAAAGGCAGACATACAAGCAAAGAAGGGTGCAAGGACTCCTTTTATTGGGCCTTTGCGTCTTCATGGATATAGTAACGTGAACATACTACACCACCTAAAAAAAATTGGTTAAATAAATGCCACATTCAATTCTGGAGAAGCCGCGAGGGACTTACGCACTCCAAATAATGCATGAGGATCGATCCCAGGAGAACCAAGGCGGCAATAAAACTGAAGAAGCCTCTATACTCTAGAGCACCATGGAACACCTACCGATCAAGTGCTAAAATTTGACATTCTTCTAGTGGCACTACAGTCCGGGGTGGACCTGGGCCTCAGTCAACAAGCTTCGCCAGCTGGCACGATCTTTATCCACCTGTCTCTTATTCCGCGCACCAATTTGGTTGAGGTCCTTCTCCACTTGCTGGCGCCATCGGTTTCGTGGGCGTCCTCTATTGCGTTGTTCCACTGGTTCGGAGTCGAAGACTCTTCGGGCTGGAGCAGTGTTGTCAATGCGCTCTACATGGCTTAGTCAGGCGTCTACGGCGCTGAATCCCTAGACGCCTGACTAGGCTCATGTCGCTGTACAGCCCGTACAGTTCATGGTTATATCTTCTTCTCCAGAAACCATCAACGCAAGCAGGACCAAAGAAGGAACGCAGAACTTTTCTCTCGAAAAGACCAAGGACTTCTTTATCTGCTCTTGAGACCGTCCAGGCTTCTGCGCCATAGAGCAGGACAGGAATGATGAGGGTCTTATATACTGTTAGCTTGGTCCATCGAGAGAGAGCTCTACTACTCAATTGCCCCTTGAGCCCAAAGAAACAGCGGTTGGCGAGAGTTATTCTGCGTTTAATCTCGGTACTGATGTTGTTTGTACCTGGGGGCCGAGGTAGACGAAGTCCTTAACTACCTCGAAGTTAAAGCTTCGTTCTGGCCGAGACGTCGATGAGTTATTCTGCGTTTAATCTCGGTACTGATGTTGTTTGTACTGTTTACGTGGGAGCCGAGGTAGACGAAGTCCTTAACTACCTCGAAGTTAAAGCTGCCTACGGTGACGTTCTGGCCGAGACGTCGATGTTGTGCGTCCTTTCTCGGAGACAGCATGTTCTTCGTTTTGCCCTCATTAACTGTTAAACCCATTTTTGCAGCCTACGTTTCAATACCAGCAAACGCTTCATTGACGGCTCGCTGTGTTCGACCAATCACGTCAATGTCGTCCGCGTATGCTAGGAATTGCACGGACTTCTGAAAGATCGTGCCTCTAGTGTTGGCGTTTGAGTTTCGCACGATTTTTTCCAGGATGATGTTAAAGAAGTCACATGACAGCTTGACACTGAAGGTGTCGGGGAGTTCGTCACCGACCTTGATGGAGCAGCGAGAGTTCTCCATCGTCATCCTGCACAACCTGCCGAGTTTGGCAGGAATGTCAAAACTATACATGGCGTTGTATAGCTCGTCTCTATGCACGCTGTCATATGCGGCCTTGAAATCGACGAATAGGTGGTGGGTGTCGATTTGCATCTCTTGGGTTTTTTTCCAGGATCTGCCGTAGTGTGAAAATTTGGTCGATGGTGGGCGATAAGGACCTATCAGGTTATTCACGAATGGTTTCAGGCGCTTACAAATTGTTGAATTTTCTTATCAAAAAATGCGTGCAGTGTGAAAAATGTTTTTCCGAGGACTCTACTTACGTCACAATCAGCCTACTGAGCAAGCAATTCAAGCCATAGTGTCCAAATTTAGCAACAATTTAAACGTATAGTGCGTACAGAGCTGCTGTATCCGCCAGTGTTAATAAGGAACGTGATTTGTCCACTCGTCGCCAATCGTTCAAAGATGTCGAACTTTATGTAGTTAAGTATGGTCGACAGTGCGTTGTTCCTTCAAGACGGAAATAATTATCACACAGTACGCGAATCGATGAACCAATTAAGAAATGAGTTTGGTGCTTTTGGACCACCGATTTGGGCCATCGGTAAAATGGCCGGCTAGATGAAGAGATTTAATGCCTTTTGGCTGTGTTTTTATGGGGATACATGAAATCACTCGTCTCTGCCGACAAGACAGACTACACAGCCTTGGTAGACTACATTACATGTGCTGGAAAAAGTGTTTCAAAACTGGACACTCCCCGTCTGGACTATGGACCACTTAAAAAAAAACCACTTAAAAAAAAGCATTAGGTTAAGTTAGGTTGGTTTTAATAAAACAGTGAAGGTGACTGACGCTAATGATAGTTAGTTCGGCTAGGTTGTTAAAGTTGTAGTCCTCTAGGTGACTTCTTCTCCATGAAGAGAGAGCGCTGCAATTACAGAGAGGATGTACAAGAGGTTCTTCCCCCTCCTCCTCGTCGTTGCAGCTGCTGCATGAGTCATAGTGTCGAAAGCTTAATCTGATGGTGCGAGTTGCAATGACGCAGTGCCCAGTAAAGACGCCTGGGATTCGCCCTACTCATTCTGATCAGACCGTGAGAGCGTATAATGATTTGTATGAGCAAGCGCCTCAAGCTTGCGTATATTATTTGCGGTGGCGTGAATGGAATGGATGGCTGGTTTCTATCTGCAAGGAGCAAAATTCTCTGGAATGCAACAGTGTCCCGGAACTCACGTATATATTTGGCCATCTCGTTGAGAGATGTTACTTGGTAATCGTAATGACAGTTGAATATTTCGATTCTTAAAGTAGATACCCGCGATCATGCCTCACCCATCTTCGATCCATTTGTGACGATTCACAGAGATTCGTCTGCATCCACTTCAGGAAATCCTTCTCGAAGATGAGCTTAGGTGTCATGGCATCGTTGGCTTCGGGTACAATGTCCAGAAAGAAGTTCTTTCGACATATGCAGCGATTTCAGTCTGATCTTCGTACTGGCCGCTGCCTGTCTGCTGATGAAGTCGATCGGGGGAAAGGAGTATATTCAGAGCTATGGAGGGGGTTGACTGATACATACGCATGCCACCCGCTGTATCCTATCGAGAGGTTTGCTGTTGATGTCTTTATCGAGCGCAGGCCACCAAATCGCGACTTCAGGCAATAGTAATGGATATGGGTCTGACTACTGATATGAATAGCCGGAGGGCCATGCCAGGTTGTAGTCCCCCTTTTATGCCATCATCGATTAATGAATTTTTTTTAAAAGTATTTACACACTTTTGACATTTATTTGTCCGTTTTAAAGCATTTGAAAATCAAACCGTTTTGTTCCCATTTGATGATTCCATCTGGAAGTACACGCGATGGTATGCAGCTATAGCTCAGGCTCATACTCTCCATAGGCCGCAGACCTGAAAGTGTTAGTAAACTGATCACATTTGTGTAGATGTTCTTCAGCTGACATTTATGGCGAGAATGGCGTCTCCTATTCTTGCTAATGAACACTTTCATGGCATGACATTGATCAGTACGAACTCAAACGCCCTTATTTCTCTGGTCTATTGACGTTGCATCCTGATTCAGACGAATTCTCACTGCCTTTCTCATCATTACGTCGGCACTCACGGACAGTCTCAAAATACTCCTCTGGTCCCGTGACAGAAATGCCAGGGTTGCCCAGTGACGAGGCGTATGTGTCGAAATGAGTAGCTCGCCCCTTAATTGAATTTTCATGACAACCTGTGTAACCTTGCAATTAAGTCTGAACTCGTTGAAAATCTGAACAGATTCCTGTTTCACCAGGAAAAAAAATTGTATTTTTTTTTTGGAACGCGAAAGAACCCGCTAGCCTAAGCTCTGATGGGAGCCCCACAGAGCTCCCCAGATTTCCACGGAAATTCGTTCGCTCACGTTCTGAGCAGACGCGGGCGCACCTCTCGCAGGACCTCTGACATTCATTACTGCCCCAGATTTATTGGATCGCCTGCTGGCCGGACATTTCAGCCATCCGGCAGTAATCTGCAAACAGCATTTCATTGATATCCGGTGTTGTAATTGCAAATCGATTGAAGGATTGACCGGGCATGTCAGTGCCGCACCCACGAAGCTTCGATTTTTCACTCCCTTCGCCTTTTTTTTGTGTTTTTTAGTCCCTTCCCCAATTCGAGTTATTTTCTAGTTTTAATTTCTTGTCCAACAGATTGCAATTTCCTGGTATTAACGAACTAACTGGGAGTGACTTAATTTCGTTGCCGTGGCTATCCTGCGCCCGCCACCTCCAGTCAGTGGTGTTCCTCGGTTACGTGGGCAGTTGATTTGAAAGCCAATGGCCAGAGGTGGTAATGATAAAAATCACATCCACTCCCTAATTCCCTTGACATGCATGCGATGATGTGCTTGACCCTCCTTTCAGCTGGGAACGGTTTCTGTTTGGGTTCCTTCGACTCATCATCACATTATCCGCTGAGGGTTATTTCGGTGTGGCACGCAATCTGACATCGGGGTAGGGCTCAGGAAATTGTGAATCATAAAGTATTTAGCTATACGAGAGGACTGGAATTTGTGGGATTATATAAGGCCGTGGCAAAGGTGGATACTTTGTTCAGACAACCAAGTGTGTCTGTGCGGCGAACATTTGTTAGCTTTGCGGTTCATACATGACGACCATGCGTGATGTTTAAACAATGCCCCGTGAAAGGTTATGTGACTGGCAGTTTATTGGGTGTCCGCTACTGATTTGATATATTGCGTTAGTCCCACTAATCCTTCGAGGCTGTCATTACTTCGTCCTGTGGAAGTTTTGTAGTCCTGTCGAATTGGACTGTTTCCAATGTCGTCTACATTTGACAGTCAGTGGGTTTTAATTCAGTCAAGTAAGTGTCACAAGATGTTCTAGCAGTGGTGTCATACAGTCCATTTGAACGGGTGCCCAACAGGGCCTAACCGGTCATCCAGCAAAGGTGCCACTTCGAACTTCTTGTTATTTTTGAACTGTGTACACGCAGTGAAATTACCATTTATAAGCCATATCTAAGAAGATATCAAATACTGTAACATTAATAGCCGCCAACATCTCGGGACCTACAATCGAAACTTACACCCTCCCGCCCAATAAGACATCGAATTTCTAAAAAAACCTTTGTTAGACATTAAACACATGTCTCTCGACATGTAAAGTCTCAAATAGAACAGGTATTAGCGAATATGAGGTAGCGTCAAATTTAATAAGAATAAAATTAACGTTCGTTAAGTTTCGTTCAGTTTCGTTAAATTTTACTTTTTTAGTGGGAGCAAAGTCCATTGCTTTTTACATAGCCAAATAACACTTGGTGCTGGAATTTTGCATAGGTAAAACGTTCGTTCAGTTTTAACTTTCTACTTCAGTCAATTACTGCTGGGCGTTTTGCAATCGGACGAAATTCTACTCCTCATCATCGCAAAGGAGACGCGTGCCATGACCATAGACCTTACGGAACCGCTAGTATGACGTATGAAAACTCATTCCCTACCCCACAGAAACCGTTGCATACACATCACTCGTCCTGTCGGCTTTAAGTCCATTCTCCCACCTTCGTTCAAATACAATCATTTAAAGACATCACACACCACCCCTAAGTGCGAGGGTAGGGCCTACACATCAGCGCCCAAGTGAAGTAACAAAAACTCAAAAATTAATTGTATTCCATTCCCCCGAACAAGACAGAACAAAGATTGAACAGCCGAACCACGACGACATCAAAGCAACATTCTCTGTCCGTGCGGGCCACTGTTTTGTCGCTGTGCATGAAAAGGAAGTGAAGGGATCCTTTTTTGTCCGCACTTCTTGACATTTCATTTCGAACTGAATGCTAAAATATCCGGATACTATCGTGCAAAACAAAACGTTATCCTCGGGCCGTGTACACACACAGGAACCCCGCCGCATTCGCCCCATCGCACCGACGACACAACAAACACCGACCAGAACACAACAAGCGGCAACAAACAGCAACAGCGGAGGGAAAAAAATCTTGAATATATTGCCATTCGACCGATTTAATGTCATGCATACCGCAATATGACAAAAAACATTTTTACTCCATTACATTCGTCCCCCGGCCCCTTCTTGGGGTGGACCACGGTGAGGATGACGCTTGCGACGGGGACGATGGCTATGTGCAAGGACACTCGCTCGCAACTCGGGCAAGGAGTCGTGTGGAAAGGCATTGCATGTTCCGAGATACTGTAGACATGCTTCATAGCAGCACCGCTTCGACATGGAGACAATCCGCACCATCATCACCCCAAGCCCGAAGGAGTGCCTTTCACGGGGCAACTGTTACAGTTGCTTAATACCGTCATTTCGAACCCCCAGCACTAGTGCTAATAGGAGCCGGTCGGGCAGCTGAGGGGCTCCGCGCGGAGTGAACAATAATAATAAAACGAAGAGGACGACGAAGGAAGCAGAAAAAAAACACAGGGATGAAGCAGCTCCAAAGGGTAATTTTCTTGCAATTTTCAAGTCGTTAACAGCGACCACAAAGGAAGTCGTCGACGTCCTTAGGCTGCTGTTGCCACCACCCGTCACCAGCCCTTGTGGTTGATAACGTAGCGCGGCTTGAAGATGACTTTACACGCTGCGCGTCGTCAGCGCAGTTGTTTATTTGCCGACTTGATCGTCATTAAAAAGTGGCTCGACTTTAATGGCTCCATCGACGGAGTAGTTCTGTAATTTGTTCTTAAATTCATTTCGCGCACAAGAGATACTCGTTCTCGATTCGAGAGCAAGGCGAAGATGCACGGGTGCGTCAAGTGCTGTGTGACACATAAGGAGTGCGAACTGTGAAGCGGGAGAGTTCAGGGAACTGCTCAAGTTCTAAGTAATTCGTATATATTCTGCTGCTGCGAGGGTTGGACGCCTTCGAGTTGTGAATTCTAGAAATTACACGACAAACTGCTTTGTTGTTGCAACTGCAAACGGTCGTTGTCAATTGGGTCGGTTACTGGCACTAAATTGACTCAACTGACAATCAACTGGCCCTTGAGGAAACACACGAAAATGACGAATATGACATTTGAAATCGAAGTGAACTTGGTTTAAAACCTGCATCATAGTTAAGCTCGACTTAAATATTTACGAGCAATGAAGAATAGGTAAAGTGAAAATACGCCTTAAGTGTAACTTGGCTATGCAGCAGATTTAAGTGTAGTATCAAAAAACGGTTACCGCCTACTTTTACAATAAATTTTATTTTCAAAATACTGTCGTTCTTAAGTCCATTTGGGATAGATGGCGAGAAGGGTGTTGTGTTGTGGTGGTTGGTGTTCTTTCTCTTGTTTTTGATCCCGTATTTTCACTCATTTCGTGAGCTGGTACGTGTTGATAAGACATCACCTTCAAGTCACAAACACACACATAACATGGGTGGCGCTACAGCCGTAGAGGGCCTAGCTTCTCAGCAACCACTCGTGTTGTGCGTGCTATTGTTCTATCACAAGTGGAAGGGACCTACAGTTTTATGTCGACTCCGAACGGCCAATTTTGAGAATATTTTCCTAGACAGTTGTACTCTTTGAGCATTGTCACTGACTCGAAAGAGGTGGGGCCGTGAAAAGTATTGCTTGTCGTACCAGGAATCGAACCTAGACAGGTAGGTCAAAGTGCGTAGGAGTCGACGCACATACCCACAAGTCACGGGCCACCACAGTAAAGTCACAAAGCTGCAACAATTAATGAAAAGTCGAGCTGATATATAGTCAGCAGACGAAGTGATTTTCCAGTGCTCTAAAATGACCTAACCTTGGTCAGTGGCAGAGATAGTAAGAAATGTCAACCTGTTTATCTTCGTGACCACAACCACTGCTGACTGCTGAGTCACATTGCGTAGTTCTGCAGACGGTTGTGGCCGGTGAGTCCTTCAACTATCATCGCTGGAACCCTTTGTCCCAATGAAGTATTTGCTGATTTTTATACCTATTCTCACAGCCGGCATGACGTACATATGTGCTTTGAGGCATGTGCTGAAAGTCAAGATTAAATTCCCGACACGAACCACTCTCAAATCGCATGTCCCGTCCTACACTTCACTCGATTCATTGAAACCTTCTTTGGAGTCAGCATAAAACTGTTGGCCTGCCAGGAGAGATTCCTGCATTAGCTGGCCCAAACGTAGGGCACAGAGTGCGTCACTTCTCACACTGCGGTTTTCCCTCGTTTACAACAAGACCCATTGCTGCTGCATCGTCCACATTGTCATCGTTGACTCACTGACAACCACGTAAATGTCATCTACGCATACCGGAAGATGCATTAATTTGTTTGTTTTTTTTAGAAAATCCTGCCTCTGGCCACGATTATGATGTTGTGAAAAATCACAAGATCGTCGTTTGGTCTAAAACCTTTTTCGACATTTAAGGGGCAGAGTTCGAAGTTCGGAGCAGAAAGCCGTAATTATCATCCTCCTGCATAATCGGCCAAGCTTGGAATGAACGTCGAAGCCACGTGGTGACGTGATCAAGGCTCCTAAGACGTGTATCTCGTCTCTGCAATAGCCTTTTCGTGGTGCTAGAAGAAAAGAATGCGTAAAGCTGCATGTTATGCGTTAAACCTAAGACATACAATGTCCGCAACGTAGGTTAGGTTAGGTCCACTTTGATACATTGCAAGAATGGACCTTTCAACGCAAATATGCCGAACCGAAACGTTAGATGCCATCTCAAAATTAAGGGCTTTTATCCAGAAACGCCCACCTTTGCTGAGAAGGGCCGGCGAATTTTAAACACGTGACGGGAGGGAAGAAACTTGCTTCTCCACTTTGTTAGTGAAAATCTGTGCCCACTGAGAGCTAAGGCCATAGGATTTCGTCTGTGCGACTAGCTGGTCAATTAGTAGTATCTTGAACAATGTAAGCCGTTTCTTGTTACTATCAAGATCAACATAAACGTCCTAAGCTGCCAAGCAACACCTTAAACACAAACCCCGCCCCGACTTCTGCATTTAAGCGATTAAATCTTGAGCATAAGTGCCCGCACGAACCACCGAGACCACACCCAACACCGCCAACGCCACCGCTCCAGCTGTCACATCTTATTAATTGCAGTTGTCACCAACACCCCTCCAATAATTGATCTCAATCCGTAAGCAGCATATTTCCTTAGCAAACTGTAAGCAATTCCGAAGAAGAGAAAAATACGAAAGGAACATTCCACAAGCAGGATTACACGTATGACCGCTGTTAAACCAAGACATTTTGGTCTGCCCCCAACCCCGACGGGGGCTGGCAAGTCTTTATGACATTAACCTGGCAAATGTCACCGACATTAAGGAGGAAATTAATTACTTTTCAAGAAAATGTAATTACGATTATTTTCCACAAAAATATTACCCGCCCCACCAAACACCGTGTGTCGTTGGTCTCTCTCCTGCGCCCACGTGGCAGCTCAACCACTGACCATAGCCACAGGCACCTTCACAATTCGGTCCGCACTCATGAGTGTGGTCGGCTACCTTTGCTCAAATAATTATGATAATTAATGATACGAGGTGATTAATCATAGAAATTACAGTTACACTAATGTCAATGAGAATAGCTCGGAGAACTGTCACAGTAAAGTTGGCTGCGACAGGCCGGTGTGCGGGAATTCGGTGGTGAAAAATTGTTATGGACCAGTGTCGTGGGTGGCTGTGGCTGCTTATGTGGCTGCTTATGATGAGCTTTATTTGGATTGGAAAGATGGATTTGTGTGTTATTTACTGGTGGCAGGAAACGGGATCACACTTAATTCGCGACGACAATGTTTACTTTGGGATGCTTTTGCATGTGAGTTGTGTGCCATGGGCTATGGATTCATACAAGTTTGGAGGTCAGTTGAAACATCGCAAGGAATGTAGGATTTTGTGTGTTTGTGTCATTCAAAGAAATTGTGTGATTTTTTTACCACTTCAGAACCGAGAAGATTTTAATCATCTCCTTTCCAGCGCCACCGATTGACATTCTGGCCACGAGGATCAGTTTCTGTCGTCAGCTCGAAATATGATGGAAGACTTACGACTTCGAGAAAGTGACATACTTACTTTTCAGACTTGCAACGCATGGAGGGTCGAAGCTATAGTTGCTTTCCATCGTTGACGGTCTTCGCTGGCACTCTGCGACCAGTCGTCAAGACAATTGCTTGTAGGGCATGATTTTGGTCCTTCGAGCCGGGTGTTTCGAGCCTAGTAGGATGTCATTCGTGGAGTTCACGTTCACTGGAGGTAGACAAATTCTTTATATAATCTAATATGGGTGGCTCTACAGCCAGTAGGGGGCCAGAGCTCCAAGTCAACCAGTCGTGTTGCGCGTGCTGCTCTCACATGAGTGAAAGGGACCTACAGTTTTATGCCGACGCCGAACAGCCAAGTTTGAGAAGCTTTTTTCCAGACAGTTATACTCTTTGAGCATTGTCCGTGACTCGAAAGAGGTGGGGCCGAGCAAATATTTTTTGTAGTAATGGGTTATGGGATTCGAAACTAGACGCAGAGGTTCAAGTGCGTATTAAACAACGGACAGACCGAGAACTCCAAGGTCGCCACATTTGATCCTTGTGACCTCTATATCAGCTCGTTTCGCCTGTTCTTTAATCACCGTGATATCTTCCACTACGGCACGTTGGGGACGTGCAACATTATCAATGTCATCAGCGTTACCCAAAAGTTGCGAAAGCTTATGGAATTAATGGGAGAAAATCCCAAGCAACACTCTAAAAAATTTAGTTTTGAGCATAGTCAAGTTCCTTGTGGCAGTAATCAGAAATAAATGAGTAAAGAGATATTCAACTTCGGCCATATTTACCCCTTGTCCATGGCGGAAAATTTGCCGTGAAGGATTAGTGTGTAGTGCAATTCTCCTGTATGTCACACATACTTTTACAAGATTCCCGGATTGACCACGAAAATGGCGGACAATTCGCGGATTTTTGAGCAACATGGCCGCTGATTCGTGATTTCATTTGCCCACGACCATGTAGTGTTATTCGAAAGGTGTTCAGAAGATGACTCATATTTTTAAGAGCACATATATTTGTGATAGGGGCTTGGGTGAATAAAAATGTAATGCTCCACTCTCTTTACAGGAATACTTTGCATCAATTTAATTCTTCAGAGTAAAATATAGCTGATTTATATCTCATGACTGGCAAATGAACGTAGTTTTATATCCTTCAATCATGAATTGCGAAAACTTCTGCAATTAAATTGCGTAATTTGTTAAGAACAATTGCTACAACTATACCTAACTCAAACAAATTTGCAATTAACTTTCATCAATATTTCTGTAAAACAAGCAAAATGAGCAAAGAAGCTGTTTATTTTAAGTGATTCAAGCTAATGTTTCACTAATATTGTTATTATTAGTTATCAGTGCACATTCAAAATATATACACAAAAATACATACACTACTTCATGTGTATTCATTAAAAATGAATGCATAAAACAATTAATGTAAATAGTGACAAAATTACTTAGTCCTAGTACCTCAGAGTGTAACTCGCAGAAGGCTACATCATGAACGTGGGCTTTGTTCGTTTGCTTACCCCTCCCTAAAAAAATGCAAGTAACTAGCGATTTTTCAAATAAGAACTCTAATTCACCCCAATACTTTGGTTGTAGAAGGATACCAGCTGTTCGCAAGAGCTCACACGTATTCACAGACAGGGGACGAAAAGGCGTATTAAAAACGCTATCAGATGAAATCAAGGGGCACGAGAGGAAGAAGTTGAATATCTCTTTACTCATTTATTTCTGGCAATAACAAATTGAAAATATGGAGACACTAGCTATTAAGTTTCATTCACATTACGTTAATTTCACATGCACTTTATTGTGTCGTTATTCGTCACCCAGTGATTTTCATTTAAGTGTCGCCACACAAAGAAAGTAATTTGCAAATATGACAAAGGGTCTTCCTAACGAAAGCCCTTGCTATTTTCAAATTTAAATAGAATAGCTTCAACAATATGGCCGCTATCAACTGTCAAGTTTGGCAGTCCTTATTGGAAGACCCTTTACTTGCGTTTGAGCTCCCTCGTTCGGAAAAAGTACTTCAAAAATCAGTTCAAACGCATGGAAACTGCAGTGATCTTCGTGCAATATTTGAGTACCAAAAGATGCTGCCAATTGACCTACTAAGTCCGCGGATCCAATTATAATCGGAAATAGGTCGAAACAGACATACGACATCGTTGAGATGAAGAGATTTGAAAAACAAAACTGAAATGTGATGATGCGGTTAAGACCCAATCGGACATCCTCACGATAGTCTCTTCAGTAGATTAAGTGTAACTCCGCAAGAGAATAATCAAATTCCACGAAAACCACAAATAATTGATGACACTCCTTTCCGCAAGAAATACTCCGACACCTGCCAATCACCGCAGAATCGATTCTGACTGAGACCGGATGTGAATCTGCAGATCCACCGAACGTTAGCCGTTCAAATCCAGTGAATTATACCGAATTACTCCTCGAAGCTGGGGCAATTTTGGGCCATCCTCAGTGCCGATTGGATTCAGTTCCTTCATCTCGGTCTGAAGTGAAATATCCTCAGCCGCGAAATGAAATCGGCTACAACCAAGGGATACATCGTCACCTCATTCCCCCCGCCGAGCGACTGCCATTTCATTTTGTTTGAGTCTTTTAATTCACTTTCTCGGTGGCAAATTAAATCCATAAAAAGGTGTGTGTGGTGTTTAAATAATATTTCGCGTTTCATTTTATTACATCCCCTCGCTGTGGGATGGGGGAGCGGGGTTAGCCACCCCTTCCGGGCGGGGGATGTGACGCGAGTCCTGCGAAATTGTATCTTATGCATGAGATGGGATTTGCCACGGCGCAATGTTTAATCCACGAATTCATATTCATTTCGGCTGCGGACGGGGTTGAGGCAGATCCGTAACCAATGTTGAGAGTGTGTAAATTGAAAGTAGTAGCACGCCGGGGAGCGGCAGGCTCACAGCTCCGTCTGAGGGGTTGTTATTTTCGTGAAATTTAATTTTCCGAATTAGCAATCGCAGGGTGTGCATGATGGCTTTGTGCGTCGGTTTTTTTTCCATTTCTGAAAGAACGTCGGATGTGATTAGATTCTGAGCGGGAATTCATCAGGTTATGGGTTGCTCTTGCATCTAATCGCGGCGCTGAAGAAATTGAAGATTGCGTTCGGTTTGATTGTGGACTCTGGTGTGGGAGTGGGAAGGGGAGGGGGATGCCTTTTGTTGGACAATTTTAATTAAGCTCAAATACAATAGAGCTAGTGTCTGCAGTGGAGCTCCTAAGGCGATTGTCCTTTTTCATTCGGATTTAATGAGATATCCCGGAAAATAGGGAACTGAATGAGGCGACTAATTTTGTTTTCTTTTAGAAATTCATTTTGCATTCGCTTCTATGGCGACAGAGCAGACAAGCTCAGACAACTGAATTGAGGGCAGTGCAGGCAGGAACGCATTTATTGGAGCGATAGCCGTTCAAGCAAAGGGTCGCTAAGGGCAGCACTGGGTTTGGCGAACTGGAATGATGCTGAACTAGATGAAAACTGGCAAAAGGCTGTAGAAGTTGGTTCCGAGAAACTGTTGCTGCATGTAAGGTGACTGTGTACAATCCCGAGGGAACTTTAGGATATCGCAGCGGAATGTATAGATTCCCATTAAGAGGTGGAATATATCTTTTTCCCGATTCATTAAAACGGAGGCCCCTTTGACTGCGCCACTTATCCTGACACCCCAAATTCCGACTATACGATCTTCTCTGCCGGTTTGTGTGAGCTACTGAAGAAATTCGTGAATAATTTGGTAAGGCACATTTTTGTAAAGAATCCAAGAAATCGAGATCGCCTACTTGACGATTCCAACGCCGCATGTGGCATAGAGACGAGCAATGCCATACCATGTCTAATTTCCACGTACCTACCAAATTCGTTGCTCTATTAAGGTCGGTAATGAACTTACCGAGACCTTCAATGTGTAATGATTTCGACAAGGCCACTCGCTGTTGTCACAAACGTGGATCATTCGGCATAAGTTTCTCTACCGCAAGGTAAAAAAAAAACCGGCTAGTATCCGGAATGCAAGTCAGAAACGCAGACTTATTGGACATACATGGCATTAGAGGGTTAAGCGCAAACATTGCCAAAAATGCAGTTCACCATGGGTGGAGTCAACATGTAGACATCAGATACCATCATGTCAGAGAAGTAGTGCAAAATAATAAAATAACACTGAAGTACGTCCAATCAAGTGATATGATAGCGGACATATTTAGGTACAAAAATTGAATGTAAAACAAAACATGTAAAATTAACTGAACTAATGAATTTGTATTCATTTTTGCAAATCTTTGCATACCTATGTAAAGGGTGAAGCTTTTTTCTGCATTTCATTTGACATTTCTCAATTTCAGACTAACTCAACTTGACCCATGGAAAGATACACAATCGAGCAACGCGTTAAAGTTATTCAGGCTTATTATGAAAATGGGCGTTCAAATCAAAATGCATATCGTGCACTTCGTGATTTTTTCGGTCAATTTAATCGTCCAAATGTGCGTACAATCGGAAAAATCGTGCAAAAATTTGAGCAAACCGGGTCTGTAGGAGATGTGAAAACAGCAGTGCATGCTCGTACAGTTCGTACTGCAGAAAATATTGCTGCTGTTCGCGATAGTGTGGCTGAAGAGCCGTCCACCTCAACTCGTCGTCGTGCCCAACAATTGCACCTCTCACGCTCGTCGTTGATGAACATTATGCATAAAGACTTGCATTTACACGCTTACAAGGTGCAATTGACTCAGGAACTAAAGCCTCTTGACCATTTCAAGCGTCGTCAATGGTCAGAATGGTGGCAAGAAATGGCAACAGTGGATGATCAATTTTCGAAGAAAATCATCTTCAGTGATGAGGCACATTTTCACCTCAGTGGATTCGTCAATAAGCAGAATTGCCGCATTTGGGCGAATGATAATCCAAGAGTGATTGTCGAAAAACCAATGCACCCACAAACAGTGACTGTTTGGTGCGGTTTATGGGCTGGCGGCATCATCGGGCCGTATTTTTTCCAAAATGAGGCCGGTCAGTCAGTTACTGTGAATGGCGTTCGCTATCGTGAAATGATAACGTACTTTTTATGGCCGGAATTGGAAGATATGAATGTGGACGATATGTGGTTTCAACAGGACGGTGCCACTTGCCACACAGCTAACGAGACAATGGCTCTTTTGCGCGAGAAATTCAATGGCCGTGTTATCTCACGTGGTGGCGATGTCAATTGGCCGCCAAGATCACACCGTTGGATTTTTTCTTTGGGGTTATTTGAAAGAAGAGGTGTACGTCGATAAGCCAGCAACAATTCAAGAGCTAAAGGACGAGATAGTTCGGCACATTAACGGCATAGAATCTCAATTATGCTTCAGCGTCATCGAAAATTTGGACCATCGGATGGAGGTGTGCCGCCGAGGTCGCGGCGCCCATTTGGCCGGTACTTTGTTCCATACATAATTGAACCATACCAATATTATCATAATAAAAAGAAATGACAATAGTTTCCTAAATAATTTGTGTTTTATTCAAAATCAAAACCGGCCCTTAAAATTTAACCACCCTTTAGTAGTTAGAGAGTTCGTTTAAAATTATGGCTTGAGTCTCAAATAGATTTTATTTATTGCGAAAAAAAAATGCTTACAATTTGAGATAGCTTAATACTAAGGGTTTGGGTATTGAGTCAACAATAGGGGCCCAAGTGATGTACATTGTTTAATTCAACATTTGGTATTAAGTAAACGAATCCCTGAAGGGGATTCTTAAAAAAAACGCGAAAGGCGAGGCGGAGCCTCCCCCTAACTGTCCGACTTACGAATTAAAAAACGTTATCTATTATTATTTTAAATTGAGTCCTTATTTGCTCGAATGCCAATGAGAGCTGCCCTTAAGTCTAGAATGTTTCCTGCACGAAGTATCCGTGCGCGTGCATCCGGCGCGACGCAACTTGATCCCATCCACCGGTGTCGTGAGAACATGTTTGCATCTGCCCAATCTGAATGTGCTGGCTCAGCGAATACTCCCTCAGGTACTATCGGTGTGCAGTGTGTTAACTTATTACAATATCGGTGCTTGCATCAGGTTGTTCAAAGCCGTGTGCCGATCTTGGTTCTTTTAGGATGGGGTGATGTTGTGGTAGCCGATTTAGCCTCTATGATGGAGGCTATCGCTGATCTAGTAGAAGCCATGCAGCTCGATATTATACGTCGTTTGGAAGTTCTGCTAGCTTAGCAGAAATAGCGCATTGAGGTAGCGTTGTCCGGGGATTGTGTTACTCAGATGCCTGATTGCCTCGTTAGGATGGTTGCTGATGTCTAGAAGCTGCCTTCTGAACAGTGTTACCACATACTGTGGTAAGGGGATGATGCGCGCTTTGTTGTAAGACTTCTTGCTGCTGTGGTGCTTTCGACGATCCCTGAGACCGGTACATATTCGCAGTAATTTCCTTTCGAAAATTGCGAGTTTCTTAGAAATGGTGTGCCATAGTGGGGAGCCGCACGTTAGGATCGGCAAAGTGGAAGCTGAGTTACGTACTAGGAATTACGGGGAGGCGAGTACAATATGTATTATGGACGAAAAACAACAACACCAAAGGAGGAGCTACAGTGACTCAGTTTAAATGATGACAATAGACAGACTCCTTGGTATGAGGTTCTTGGTTGTCGCCCGTATACTGCGGCTTCTTTCCGGGACGTGCTGGGGGAAGCTCGTCTTGGGTCGTATGTACCGCGGTCAGGGACAGAGGTGGCTCGGTTGGTTCAGTGTTTCGTGTCCAAGGAAAACCTCCAAAGGTTGTCTACTACAGCTAGGGAGGAAATCTAGTTTATGGTTGTTCTAGCGTTTAATAGTTCACTATCCTTACCGTAGACTGCACTTGGGTAAAAACTCACAATAATCGAAAAAAATATTTCCAGATTCGCGGTCAATCGTATGGCCTTTATTTTGAATCAATTTTTTGTTCCTTTCACAGCTTCTAAGTCTTTCTCCTCTTCTTCTACACTCGTAAGTGACGCGAACAACCTTCGCAGTATAGTCGCGGCGACCCTACTCCTAGACTTCTTTGGACACTTTCCCCCTCCAACGGCCAACGGTGCGGCTACTTCGCACACAACTACAGCCCTGGGAAGCTACCGCTACCCTCCTTTACTACTAAGTAAAAGAAAGGGGAACAACAAATAACCCATATACCCTGATTCGAAGCCTGGCGCTGGTGTACTACCCTGTCACCCCGACCATATTGCATCCAATTTCTCCCTCGACTTGGGGTCACCTCCTATCCCGGTTGCTAATCTACTACAACCGCTTGCCTACTCTTAGGCGAAAGCATTTCACTATGTAGTTCTGGAAATAACAAGACTCCGTGTCGAACATTCCTTCGGATAGAAGCTACATAAAGTGTTATAACAATGGATCCAAAAACCGAGAGCACCCTTCGAGTGCATGTACGGTGGGCGTCGTGGTCAAATATATTGTTTTCAAATCCTCGAAGTTGATATTCCACTTTCAGGCGTTGCAATATATCTGAATAGACTTGAAGTCGCCCTGCAATTGACAACCTGCAATCACTGGACCTGATGGGAGATCCCAAACTGATCAGATTAATGTCAAAGTGAAGTCCAAATTATGTGGATTTCAGTCAAAGGTCTCAGAGAGACGGACACCCAAACACACTATAGTTTAATGACACAAATATGCAGACAACCTCCGTTCAAATGCACCATGAACCCACCTCCCACCCCGTCTTGCAGTGAACTCAGTCCAAAACCCACATGACTGCCGTCCGCCAATCCCATCTCTGCCCCTGTCCCCACTGCTTGGACTTGACATTCAGCCACACACCACCCTCGCCGCCCCCATCAGCTTATCACATGCAAACTTATCCCCGGTCAATCCATCCTAATTCCGTCATCATCTCCACCCGAACAGAACCCTTCCAGGCCGGTCATTAAAATAACTCAAGTCGGGCCCATAAGTTCGTTTTAATTTTAATTTTAAATTGAACCCCAAACGAAATAACCCATAATCCTAGTGCTTACTCATTAATCGCTCTCGTATGTACCCTCACCCCCCGAGCGGCAGCAAGCAGCCCACAAATTCACGGGACTATGGGCCACTATCATTACTTTATGAATATTTCAATACCGTCCAAACGTCTGACATTCCCCCAGCAGCAGCCACTTCTTCGGTGAGACATTCCAGCCAGCATCCAGTCATCCAGCATCCGGAAAAAGTAATAAAAAAAAAAAAAACACGAGAAGTTTAGGAGAAAGTTTCTTCACCCCATTTCCGATCTCCGAACGTGGCCTGTGATGATGTGCGAGGCTCGGCGATAAGGAGGGGACAGGCACGGGCAAGGCACACGGCTCTATATATGCACGACGTTGTTCTCGTCTTGCCGGCATTAGAAATTTATATCCTTGAAAAATTCCATGCATCCGAGGACGTACACAGCCACAGATATACCAGCAGTCGAGGCTGACACAGCGTCGTCTCCGTCGTCGTCGTGGTCGTCGTCACTTGCCGGCGCTGGATGTACTCACGGAACACTTTCATATCGCTGGCATCACACAGTCTAACCCGCTGCCGGCAAGGGGTAGGTTTGGCCAACTGAAAGCTGTTGAATTTTCATTAAGGATGGAATTTAATGCTGGATCCTGTGGTAATTAAAATATGTTGCCTCCGATTAAATCTCTTCAAAAGAATAGAATTCATCCCCTGATGGTTTCGCTTTTTATTGCTTGCTGCGAGCGGCGGGGATCTGGGGCGGCTGTGATTTGAGGTGATTGACTTTAAAATGGATCTGTTCTTATATAGGTTTGTCGGCTTCCACCGGATGGGTGGGTGTAAAGGTGGGCGGATGTGGTATGTTCTTAACCGGACGGTGGTTTGGGGGGGGGGGTATTCAAATCAAAAGTTAAGACAATTAGAAGCGAATTTATTGCGTCAATGGACACAGCGAGCGAGCGGGCCGCCGTGACCTTCATACGTCGAAAGTTGATGGCTCGATTTCGCGGCAAAGCTCCTTCGAGTCAGTGACGAAGTTTAAAGGGTTTAAGTGCCGGGAAAGATCCATAAGGAAAATGCTCCTTTGAGTCGGCGTTGTCATCGCGTACAAGAAGTTCTCTCACGTTTCATGCTTAATCAGTCTGGTATCAGGCCCGGCAAGTCCACAATAGACGATTGTTCACTCTGCGGCAGGTCATGAAAAGGCCCCACGAAGTGCAAATCGACACACCGTCTAGTCGTCGATTAAAGGGCCGTGTATGAGACGAGCTTTGCACTGCCATGTTTAATTTAGTTCAAACTCGTCACATTGTGGACGGTGACGACGGAGAAAGCTGCGTCACGGTCGGTAACGAACTCACTCAGACACCGCATTCATCGTGCAGAAGTCCCTGATCAACACAAGGGACGTGATCTTCTAGACGCTGGTTCAGCAGTTTGGATATGCGGGTGATTGTTGACGTTATTGTCAGAACGGGAGCGAGCGGTCAATGAGCTAAAATTAATCGGACACTGAATGAGGGAGAACCGAAGTGTGTATATGCGGCAATTAGCCGATTTACAAGGATCCAATGCCAAAGGAGGTATCCTGGATTTGTTCCAAAGAGTCTTTGACTCCGATCCGGTGAGACAGAGCAGGAGAGGATGCCAGGCATGAGATGGCATACACAAGTGAAGAAGGCACTCAATCACCATGATGTGCGAAACAAAAGCAAGAGATCGTCCTAGGAGGTGACAGATTTGGCTGGATTAGTGTACAGACGAGCCTGTTATTGTGGTCATTGTGATGCACGGAAGGGAAAATTCATCATAGCTGTTCTAATTAATTGCACCAACTAATCTGGACTGATGATCAGCCCTTCAGAAGTTTCTTATAAATGGGAAAAGGTAGTGATTTTGGGACGTCTTGAGGGTCATGGAAGAACTACTAAGAACACCCAACGCTTTAAGCCCCAATAAATTATTCCTTTTCATCGTCAAGCTGCTGCAGATGATCTGCACAGTCATGATTTACCCTGCTTTCCAGCCACTATGGCGCAGAGTTATGTTCATCGCCTACAAGGCTATGTGCCCAAGTTCGTCAAGACAAACAATTTTCATAGACCACGGATCCACCATCCGTTTCCAAGGCAGATTCTACAACATCAGCCTTATATGTGCACACGCCCCTACCGATGAGGCTTAAGACTCCGTCAAAGAGGACTATTACGACCTCTTGGACGGTGCCTATGGAGCCTGTCCGGAGTACGATGTCAAAATTGTGCTCGGAGACTTCAATGCCAAAATCGGTAAGGAAAGCATCTTTGGTGGAGTGATCGGAAAGCACAGCCTCCACGACACGACAACAGATAACGGCTGCCGACTCACTGACTTTGCGACAGGACGTAGTATGGTCATAAGTGGCACAAGATTCCCTCGCAAAAGAATCCACACAGCATCCTGGCGATCTCCGGACGGTCGAACCGCCAACCAAATTGACCATGTGCTCATTGACGCAAGACATGCGTCAAATATCCTGGACGTGTGAACATTCAGAGGGGCAAACGTCGACTCTGACCATTTCCTCGTAGCAGCACGATTCAGAGCCCGACTGTCCAATGTCAGAAAGCTGCACAAGCCAACAAAGAGGAGTTTTGACATTGGACGCCTAAGCACAACAGAGATTGCCAGAGCCTACGAAGAGCAATTAAGAGAGAGACTCTTCGGTAAACCTACGTCAAACACCAACGCCAACGAGATGTGGTTGCATTGCCGCTCGGCCATCAAAAAGGTAGCGGAAAGGAGGAGAAGAAGCTTCTACGCCGTAAGAAAAGGTCTCGAGCAACCTCCCAGCTCAAGGACATCGAAGAGTCTAGGGATAGACAAAAAATACGGGCCTTTTATAAAAAAGCCAAAACCCTGGCTTCAGGCTTTAGGGTAGCCTTGTTACTGACCCGCAGGGAATAGTGGATGTGTTTAAGCAGCACTTCCAACAACTGCTTAATGGGCCTGACCAGGAGAGAGTGATAGGGAATCATGAAATCCCAACTCCAGTCGATGAAGTAGTCCTCCCACCTAGCTTTGAAGAAGTCGGAACAGCCATTAAAAGGCTGAAGAACGTCAAAGCCGGAGGCTCCGATGGCCTACCATCAGAGCTCTTCAAGGCCGGTGGCGATGTTCTGGTGGGGAGCATGCACCAGATCATCTGTAAAATTTGGGAAGACGAAAGCATGCCCGACGACTGGAATATCGGCTCCATATGCCCCATCCACAAAAAAGGCGATCTTGCCTCTTGCAACAACTATAGAGGTATATCCCTGCTCAACGTCGCCTACAAGATCCTGTCCAGCGTACTGTGTGAACGTCTAAAGCCGTTTTGCACCGCACTAACCAGTACACGTACCAGAGCGGCTTCCGGCCCGGCAAATCGACTATAGACCAAATCTTCACACTAAGACAAATCCTGGAGAAGACCAGTGAGTTTCAAATCGATACGCACCACCTTTTCTTTTCATTCACGATTTCAAAGCCGCATACGACAGCATTCATCGCAAGGAGCTATTCGATGCGATGGCCGAATTCGGGATCCCGGAAAAACTGATCCGGTTGTGTCGCACCACGCTAACACATACGCGAGGCCAGTGCAGTTCGGCTCAAGGATTTCTGAGCCGTTTGAAGCTTGCACTGGATTTCGGCAAGGAGCACATCTCCTCGTCGTGTGATTTTTTCAATCTGGTACTGGAGAAGATAGTGTGGAGGGCAGCTGTAAACACGGAATGCACTATCTTCAACAAGTCGGTCCAACTGTTGGGGTACGCAGATGACATCGACATCGTGGCGCGTTCTCAGTGGAGGCCGTAGTGGAGGCTTTTACGGCGATTGAAGAACAGGCTAAACGAACTGATCTCAAGGTCAATGAGGACAAAACGAAATATATGCTGTTTCGAGGTAGTAAAGGAGTTTGTCTACCTCGGGGCAAACGTGAACTCCACAAACGACATTACAGTGCAGATCCGTCGTAGAATCGCCCTTGGCAACCGGTGCTACTTCGGTTTGTCAAAACAACTGGGCTCAAAACTCCTGACTCGAAGGACCAAAATCATGCTCTACAAAGTCCTGCTCTATGGAGCCGAAAGCTGGACGCTAAGCAAAACTGCAGAGCTGATTCTTGGTACTTTCGAAAGAAAAGTTCTACGCCGGATATATGGTCCCGTCTGCGAGGAAGGCGAATGGAGGAGAAGACATAACCGCGAACTCTACGAGCTGTACCAGGATGTGGATGTAGTCCGGAAGGCAAAAATCCATCGACTGCACTGGCTCGGCCACATCGTCTTTGAATCCGAGCCTACTGGTTCGAGAAGGAGAGGAAGACCGAATCTCCGGTATAAAGACCAAGGAATCGCGGATGCAAGACAGCTTGGTCTTGATGACTGGAAGCAGCGTGCCCAGGACCGTCAACGATGGAAGGCAGCAATTGCTCAGGCTCGGAACCTCCATGGGTCGCCGGCCTGATAAGGAAGTAAGTAGTACGGATCCAGCATCTTGAGTGATTGACGATGCCCTGAGTAACTAATAGTAATATTTGCCTCGTAAGACCTCCCTCGGTACTTTTGAGGACAATACAAGGTACAGTACGAGTGGCTGTTCTGGATGCCTGGCCTAGATCCACTACTGTTTGCAGCTCCACCCATACTGGCGCTCTAACAACCATCGCGGCAACATTTCGTCACATTGCCAGATATTCTTGGTTTTAGGGCTGTTGTGCCTAGGCCAAGGAGTCCGACTGGTCTCGCACGAGATTTGAGAGAACTACCCCCCAACTGAAAGATCAGCCACCTTCTTCTTAACAACTCAAAGTGGTGGCTTAATTCATTGGATTTCTTAGATGGGTGAATGTATTACTCTTTCTAGGCAAGTTAATCGGCATTCATTGCATTGCTGGTTCTACCCTGTGACCGGAAAAGTTTTTTCGACTACTGTGTACAAGGAAGTTTGAGTTCTTGACCGCCTGACGACCTATGAGAATGCTAATATCAGCTGGTGGCATTTACAACCTTGGTATCATTATAGACGACGTTTTGTTTGACTGCCAGGATCTTTGCCATTACCTGAAATCAGTGGATATTTAATATTTCTTGGCTGGGAGATGCTTGTTGCTTTTTTTTTTTTTATAATTTGCGCGCGCTCAAGGGATTGGCAATACCCATAAGTGTCCGGGGTCAAGACACAGCACGGGCCGAAGGTATAGAGGGAGAAAGGGAGAGGAGGTACCTGTGCACATTGGTTTTAAATATCTGCGGGTTGTAGTCTGTGGTAAATATGGAAGAGCGTAGTACGGCTGAAGAACGAGTCTCTAAATTTAACTGTGCGTCCGAAAGTAGGCTTAAGGGTAAACTGATGAGCATTCTTGGCGAGACGAGTATTGCGGGTGAATTCATGGAGAGGAGGAATGCAGTTGGCTAGCTCACTTGAGCATCGTTTGTTGAAATAGCGATAAAATACAGACAAAGAAGAAACGGTACGTCGATGTTCGAGCGAGTCTAATGACTTTGCGACATTGTTGTCTCCTATAAGTTTTATCGCTCGCTTTTGGATTCTATCTAGTAGGTGCAGGGTGGTCTTTGGGGCACCAGACCAGATATGAGCGTTGTACTCAAGCTTGGGGCGGATATACGCCTTATAAATGAAAGCCAAATCAGAGGGGGTGAAATATTTCTTGCATCGATTAAGGAAACCTAAACATTTCGCAGCATTTTTGGCGACCTCAAATATGCGATCGTTCCAACTAAGTGTTCTGTTGATACACATACCAAGGATAGAAAGCTTTCCGGTTTCATCGACACAAGCACCATTCATGGATAATGGCTGATTAACAAGGGTTCGCTTGAGTGACAGCAGACAGCATTGAGTTTTAGAAGCATTGAATTCCACTCTGTTGTTGTTTCCCCAGTTAATTATGCTGTCAAGATCGGAATTCAATGAGCTTAACATACGCTGCCGTTCCAATTCTACGGCCGAAGGGCAGGGTCGTGAGTCTCGGAACGAATATGCAAAGCTGAGGGTGCTGTCATCAGCGAAGGAATGGACTGGATTAGAAGTAGCAGACAAGAGATCATTAATAAAAATGAGAAAGAGTGTAGGAGACAGAACAGAGCCTTGGGGTACACCAGCATTTATTTGGTGGATATCAGACTTGAACCCATCCAAAACAACTTGAATTAAACGGTTCGAAAGGTAATTTCTAATCCATAGAAGAAGAGATTCATCGATACCATATGCACGCATTTTCGACAAAAGAGCTTGATGCCAAACTCTGTCAAATGCCTTAGAAATATTAACTGCAACGATCTTGTTTTCGCCTGCATTATGCAAAGATGTGTTCCACTTTTCGGTGAGATTAGCTATCAAATCACCAGTGGACCTATTACTACGGAAACCGTACTGTTCATTGCGGACTGCAGTACGACAAGAGGAAGACGAAGATCATGGTCTTTTAGACAGTATAGTTCCAATATTGGGAACGAAAAGAGGTCATAAGGTCTCTTTGTTCTTAAGCATGCCTGCCACTTGATTATTCTTAAACTCAGTTTCAATGTAAATTCAGACGGTTGCAGAAATTGAAATGATAGATTATGCATACATACAAAATGTAAGTGACCATCATGTTCCACGAGTTTGGTGTCAAAGCGGGACAAAGCAGGACAAAACACATCCGAGAGATCTCCACGGCACTGGATCCTCTGCCATCGACTCTAACTCATCTAGAGTTATTCCCAAGTGCTGGGAGAGTTTTTATACTTGCTCCAACCACCTCGTCCGGGGTCTGCCAAGCGGCCGCCCAACTGATGGAGTCGCATTTAAGGCACATCTGATGAAGGGCACGTTCGTGCCTCTTAAATCAGCAGCTGCTCAACATTGATGACCTCGCTCACTTCCGTGTTTCTTAGGCTACTCCAGCGTGTAATTACCACAACAGCACGTAGAGATCTCATTTCGGCCTTATTCTGTCTGGAATTATTCAAATGTCATGACCATAGGTGAGAGTTGGAACAAATACTGAGTTAAAAACCGCAAAATAGGCTTTGACATAAAGCCTTCCTGATTACAGATCTTACAAGCTGTTTGAAACTTTACCCAGCTACCCAGGAAACCTCATCACTGGTGACTTCTCCAACTTCTTCGTCCACCTGCTTCAATGGGACTCCACTAGCATGCACAGTGCACTGAACAGGCGTTCAGAAAATGGCCATAACCTCTGATTTGTCCACGTCAACCTTCGTTACAGCGTCAGCAGATACAGCCACAAATTGAAATCAAATTTTCCACATTGATCCCAAGAATACTGAAGAAGAACACGCTCACAATGCAGTGGCTACTCTAAACCTCATCTCTTCGTAATCCCACATCAAGTCCTGCCTCCAGTGCGCCCTGAGTGCCATTGTGAGTGCAGTCACACCAAGAAAACTCAATTAAAGGATATTCTGCAGAACAAGAGCCACCTAATCGCATTTAAAAAGATTAATTACCAGCTTCTTGACCCAGGACTTAATCCCTCGTTTCATATCGATTGTGTCCATGTCACCAACCAGTCCGCACCGCACACCTCCCCAGCACGCATTGCATTCCGGTGAACAACAAGTGCAACCCTAATGATGGTAAATTTAATTTGCACCCACAATGTGACGTTGATTTCCCCAATCCATCCTCCGAGTGGCGTCCTCCGTTCTCGTCACGCCGTCACTCTCCCACTGCCACACTGTCTTCCATGGCCCGGCCAAGAGATGGCATGCAAATGATGTATTACCTAAATAATTGGTCCATCAATCAAAATTACGCCCCGACTTGATGCCGGGCTGACTAATTGAATTACGAGTGCGGCTGTATGATTGGATGGAGCCTTAAAGGGGTTTTGTGTTCTGTCGGAATGGATGTCAATCCTCCTCCGAGCGCATCGGGAGGGCACTTGCAGCGTGAATCGATATTCGTCAAGAGGCATTTCCCAGTGAACGAGCGAACGACGTGTACATCGTCTCTGGCAAAGAGTGCAACAGTTTATCCTTCGAGTCCTTCGAGGCTGGATGCGGCCGAAAGTTCAACTGTCCTCCGGGGGTGTGGAGCTGCTGGCGGTGTTGGTCGAATGTGACACTTGCCATGAGCGGGGTTGTGCTGCTGTGGAAAAAGGGTCACCTGTCCTCCAGGTGATGTAATTAGAGAGGAAAAGCAAAAAAAAAAAAAAAAACTGCTGTAGGGAAGCGCTAAAACTCTCATAAATTCCAACTCCAACTGACACACTTCCTAATGAGGTTAATTAAGAGTCACTGCCCTGCGCGGCGGGCACATAATGTCACGCGGTGGAGAGCAGGACTTCATCGTGGTTCATGGACGCGAATGTGTGACACCACTTCATTGCGATGGAGGGGAGAGCGAGGCTCCGATGCTCCAGAAATCATTTAAAGCGAAGACGCAACCACCGACTGTGTTCACCGCCAATGGAGAGATTCACAAATTGAATGTTCTGATGTGAAACCAGTCAAAGGACACTGGCGTGAGTTTAGGGTGCATTATGGACGCATTTTGTTTGGGTCTGGCTTCATTCTCAGACTGCTTTCCGTAGGTATTCATGCGTAAATTGACGGAACAAGCCGAGAGATCGAAAGAGCCGACGATTGATGGCAATGAAGTGGTAATGAAGCGTGCAGATTTATGCGCTTTCTGTGAAGCCTGGTGCGGATCTGGGTGCAGTCTTGTGTGAGCTCTTGTTCCTCATGAATGGCGGCGATCAACAGTTGCCTGGCGACTCGAAATATCGCAGTTTGGGAAGATTTTTCTCGACAGTTCTTGTTGTCTGAGAATTGACAGTGATTCGAGGGAGGTGAGCACTATCTACCGATTCACTGGTGGTTCAAAACTGGAGAAATTGCCCAAAGAACTCGGTTTCAATACGCTGGAACCACATGTCGACCAGGTTCAAAGATTGAGCGATACGATGCTCTCACGGTGATCTTTGAAAAAAATACGGTCCAATGATTCCGCCATACCAGCAAACCGTGCATTCTTCCGGGCGCATTGACAGCTCTTGTAGCTCATCCTACGGCGCGGCGGCTTTGTCTGTTAACTACCCATTCAACCACAATTGGATGACGACCGTAACGTCTAAAAATCTGTATTTCGCACCTCTTCTTTGGGAAGCTATAACTTTGATCGCAATTTTTTACAAAAACTCCGCACATTTGCATGAACAAAAAATTTGCATCCCACTTGGAGACACACTCAGGCACACACACGTCATCCTCCATCGAAGGGAGTCAATTTCAATCCGAACGGTATCACAGGACTGGATAATAATCGCTTTTGTCAAGAGCTTATTCAGAGCCTCGCGCGACACAAAAGCGTCACCGGACAACAATCGAATCGACAAGAGTCAATTGAAAAACCACTTTAGAGAAGGCACTCTGTGTCGTATGTGTGCTGTCTGTCGTCTGGCGCGCCAACAGTTACCGCTATTACCATCATTACGTATCGAATGAATGGAATCCGAAGCCTTTGTGCCAACCGATACGGTGAGCTCGTGTGAGTTGTTTAAGTGGAATACTTTCCTATTGCATCCTGTGTGTGGCCTTGTGCGCAAAATTTCTGAAATTCAATTCGTATTCTTCAATGCATACCATGCTGCTTTGACTGTGTGCATGGGTGTTTGGCTGCGTGTGTGTGTGTGTGTGGGAGTGTGTGCCGGGATGTCCTTGTAATTAAAGTTCGCACAATCGCAAGCGAAAAGGTCCTTTTGTGTGACACAACAATAAATCGTCGCACAATATTATTTCGTCGAACATATGAAATTTGTGTCCTTTCACTTGACATTGTCCGAACTGCCCAATGGGGAGCTATTGACGTTACGGTGGGGCAGGAGGGTGGTTGGGGAATACTTTCGCCATAAATCATAGAAAAAAATGCCATTACAAGTGGAGCGGCACTGACTGAGTGCGAATGAAGGCGAGGATAGTTTGCGCCCCCTCCCCCCCCACAGTTGAGGACAGGCACGTTTTGTTTGTATTTCAATTCGAATTCGAAGGACACCAGGCCAAGAGTGACCAAGGTGGTGAAAGTGGACTCTGGGGGATGATTATTGAATTGGAGAAAATGAAATGTGATGAAACTCATGCGTCGCAAGTCGAAGTGAATTACGGAGAATGTTGGCCGAACTAATTTGGAGGCAACTTGTGGAGGCTGACTCAGCTTGCGGATGGAGGGGATATGGAAGAGGACACACGCTGTGGAGCCAACAACTAAGCCGCACGGAGAAGGGTTTGATTTTGGAGCGGATTAAAAAGTTTGAAAAACTGAAGCCTACTCTTAGGCTGAAACAAAAAGTCTTAAGTACACCTCCTCCATAAAGAGTTTCGAACGCCTATCAAGGGTTGCCTGGTAATCTCAAGAGCGAGCTGAGCTCAAGCATGAAGGTCAGCACAATAAACAATCTTCCAGCGCACACAATAACGATCCACTTTGACGCGCATTCAAAAAGCGTTTTGTATTGCCACTTAAACCTTACACAGCATCCTCCTTCGGCAGTGTCTGACACTCCGCCCCCCGCCAGCAGACGAGAGAGACAACCGGAAATGACAGACTAAAAGCTTGAAATAAAGGATATTATCTGTCGTCAACATCGCCCATTCAATAATAAACATAATCCCGGCCCGAGTGAGAGCACAGAGCAAGAGCGAAGCGGGCTTGAACCCTCACGTCGGTGCGGTCGGTGGTGGGAGCGAACATGTGCCACGACACACAACCGATATGATGTCCTTGCATTGGCTTCTTTATGACACCGCAAAATTTAATTCCCTTATCAACGGTGACAAGCAGCTGTTTAATGCAATTTTCCGTCATATTTAACACATTCGCCAGGCCACACATACACACACACACACAGTCCTACACTCGACGATGAATGCGGAAGGACGACGACAACGACGACGACGACAACGGGAGTCCTGTAATATCCGCCGAGAACGTGAGACAGTGCAGGGGTTGGGCAAGTGCCTGGATGAGAAGTGGAGAAGCGTTTCATAGTCTCTCCTGACAGCTGATATAATCTGGTTAAAAGCGAATCCTGGTTTTTCCCTTTCTGGATGATGTTCAATGTTCTCATCTTGCTCGACTGGAATGAAAGCCACTGGTGTGGGCGATGCCTGGTGGGTGGTGCTGGTTTGGATGCTGCATCCACCGATTGGAAGTAGTGGTTGTTGCGTCTGTGGAGTAGTGATTCCCCTTTTTTTTTCCTGCCCTTGTTTGTGTCCTGCAGAAGTCACTGGGGTTCTGTGGCGGGTGCAGACAGAGCAGGGGATTAGCGAGATGCGGCGATGGCTGTAGATGGAAACTACTGCCGTTGTCACATTTGACATCCTCTGTCAGTCTGCAATTCGCGTTCAAGATTTTGCATCGCATTTGAGAGAGGAAGGAGTCGAGGAAGTCTTTAAACTCGTGGATGATCCACATCGGCTTTGATTCAGTCTTTCCCTTCTTTCGAAGAATGTCAAAGCTGCCGAAATATGTCAACAGGATCAGCTTCTTAATGAGCGTTCCCATTCGACGATCGACAACCCCCTCTGATGGATCCACCAATCATCTCGACAACCTCTTCATATGGTGTCCTTTGACGTTAGGCAACGTCCTCGTGACACTCATGCACCTCCATACTTCCACCGTGTAACGACAAAAAGTTGTTCGAGCTTCAATTAATCTCGATTTGACTGAACACTCTTCGCGATTTTTCGCACTTAATTAGAAGCTCGACGGAGCCCGAAACCATTATTTGATTAAAGTGAAGATGAATTTTAATTAAAAAATCCTTCATGCTGTGCTTTAGCATCTGCTGGTATCCGAGATGGGGTACTGATGGCATTTGATGGCAAGAAAACGTTAAGTCCTCGAGGACTCGTGGTGGGAGGTGTCTAGTTACAAAACACTTCAAATCGAAATATCATCTGCGAATGCGAAGTGACTCGGTCGGGTCGGATCGGGTTGGGTGGTTGATTGAATTAATGGGGCGGGGGACTTGGTTGACTGGTGGGATGTCCTTGTGGTGGGGGAGTTTAAATTTGCTGGCTCATTGTTTTAATTACACTTGGAAAGTGTTGGCGCGTTGACGCGTTGACGGTGGTGGGTCTGATTGTAACCGATACACAACGAGGATTGTCCTTGAGGAGTGGAAGACGGATTTTCAATTTTTAATCAAATTAGTGTTACGGACGATAGACTGATGAAGGACGAGGATGAGTTTTGTGAATTTCGCTCTGCAGACTGCAGCAGACCATCAAAAACATCCATGTGGCGTCTGAGAATTTGTTTGAGATACAATAACATATACAAGGTAGGGGTGACTTTGAAAAGGATGTAGACAGGATATGACATGATATTATATTTCGAAATCTATCGGAAGCAGTACAATGAATGCAATGAAATAACAATCGAGCAGAATATATTCTATAGCCTTGTCTAAAAGAGGCCCCCCGATGGTCCATCCCATACAACTGCCGAAGAGGACTGACCACAACTCAGTGCAGTTCCACTGGGCAGACATATAGACGGATCAATATAGACGAGCCGCCTCTAGAAAGACGCGGCTGCGGTTTAAAGGTTGAATTAGAGGACAATATCGTGCCGGTAAGCCAGAGCAGCCTTGGAAGGCAACCTTACACATGTCAATAGCAAGCTACTAGCCAAAATGCTCGAAAAATCCACTCACAATTGCAATCTCTCTTTAGGACACTGAATGAGAATGAAATTTAGTTCATCATTATAAAGTCAATGGCAAGCATTATTTACAAAATTCCCTTAGACTCGGGCAAAAGTTTACAAATGGTAGCTTACACTTTGGATAGAGTTTCAAAATTGTAGACACGTTTAGACAATTTTCTATTTCTCTGATTATTTGAACGCCAGAAAATAAACAGCTACAACGGAAAGAGCTATATTTCGATGGTTCGGTCACATGGCCCTAATGTCGCAATCATCACCACTTCCGAGGCGTTGGCGGGTCCTGGATAAGGTGGTTGGACCTAGTTCGATAACTCTTTTGGTATCGCTTGATCATTGCTCCTGATGATTTAGAATCCATGGCGAAGAATCGGGTAGCCTACCCCTGCGACCATGTGGGCCACTGGACATTATGATGCAATTATGCATTCGCTCAAATAGATCATCTGTTACTTGAAGGGCATGGCTTCTAAACGTGTAAGTAAACTTGCACTTGTAAGGTTCGCCTAGTCACCACTGACAGATGGCGGAACTACCTGGTCAGCGAATACCTGGAGTAGACACAAAACGTAAGAACACCAAAAATATAATACTGTGTCTTCGGATCAACAAATAATGTGGCTGTCATGAGACCACATACGTCTTGTAAATACCTCTAAGTCATTGCTCCAAATAGACACTGATGGCAACACTCAGTGATGTGGTAACATTATAAACCACGTTGTGTGTCTATGTAAGGCTCTGATAAATTGTTTATTATTGTTTATTTATTGTGGCAGCAATTTTACAATGGTTGTACATTACATCACTTGTTTACAGAGATTCGGTGTTATTACCTTACTACTAAAATATTTATAAAAGTTCTGAAATAATATATCACATATGTAATTTGAAGGAAAAGCCACTAAAAACCTTCAGTCAAGATCTCAGAGTCGCTAAAGGGAAAAGAGAGGCGTCTTTACATCTTGATTTCAAAAGTTTAACAACTACGACACATAATTCACAGAGAACAAAATAAATAAATAAATAAATAGATAATTAAATATATGAATAGATAAATAAGTAAATATATGAAAGAATAAATAAATAAATAAACAAGTAATTAGATATAAATAAATAAATAATAAATCTGTGAATCAATTAATAGAGGAATAATAAATAGATAAATAAGTAAATAAATAGAGGATGGTTAAATTTTAAGGGCCGATGTTGATTTTGAATACAACACAAATTATTTAGGAAATTATTGTCATTTCCTTTTATTATGATAATATTGGTATAGTTCAATTATGTATGGAACAAAATATCGGCCAAATAGCCGCCGCGACCTCGGCGGCATACCGCCATCCGATGGTCCAAATTATCGATGACGTAGAAGCATAATTGAAGTTCTATGCCGTTAATGTGCCGAATTATCTCATCCTTCAGCTCTTGAATTGTAGCTGGCTTATCGACGTACACCTTTTCTTTCAAATAACCCCAAAGAAAAAAATCCAACGGTGTCAAATCACATGATCTTGGCGGCCAATTGACATCGCCACCACGTGAGATAACACGGCCATTGAATTTCTCGCGCAAAAGAGCCATTGTCTCGTTAGCTGTGTGGCAAGTGGCACCGTCCTGTTGAAACCACATATCGTTCACATTCATATCTTCCAATTCCGGCCATAAAAAGTTCGTTATCATTTCACGATAGCGAACGCCATTCCTGTGATAACTTGGAAAAAATTCGGCCCGATGATGCCACCAGCCCATAAACCGCACCAAACAGTCACTCTTTGTGGGTGCATTGGTTTTTCGACAATCACTCTTGGATTATCATTCGCCCAAATGCGGCAATACTGCTTATTGACGAATCCACTGAGGTGAAAATGTGCCTCATCACTGAAGATGATTTTCTTTTTGACTTGAACGCCCATTTTCATAATAAGCCTGAATAACTTTAACGCGTTGCTCGATTGTGTATCTTTCCATGGTTCAAATTGAGTTAGTCTCAAATTGAGAAATGTCAAATGAAATGCAGAAAAAGGTGTGGTTCACATTCAACATCGGCCCTTAAAATTTAACCACCCTTTATATTAATAGGCATGGTTTTTCAATTCTATGTATAACCATTTCTATGTGAGCAATTTCATGCAGTACCTCTGTAGAAAAAAAACTTGGAAAATAGCTTTATAAATTAATAACTTGTTATAAAAACAAATAAATGGATAGAGGAGCCTCACCGTGATATTCACTTTTTTAACGATTTCTTGGATTTGCCGATTGAAAGCTAAGCGTTTGTCTAAATAGATGCCTATATACTTTACACTGGACTTCCTCGGCTCGATCTGAACGTCGTTGAGTAGCAGGTTCTTGCTAGGAAGTAGACAAGCTTTTCTTTTACGCGTAAAGAAAATAGATTTCGTTTTCGGAGCATTAAATTTAATTTTACAGGTATTACAATATTCTTCGAAAGTATTTATAGCTGACTGCAAGTTAGATTCAACACTGAAACCAGTTGAATCGGATGAATAAATACTTGTATCATCGGCAAATAAGGCTATATCACATTTAGAAAATCTTGGAATATCACAGGTCTATAAGTTGAAAAGGACTTTAGCAGGGACAGACCCTTGTGGAACGCCTGCGTTAATTTGTTTTTCTTCTCAATAATGCTTAAAAGATCGTGTTGAGAGGAATGACTGGATTATCTTAAACCTTAAAACATTGGGAGATTAACACTTAGTAGCTTATGCAGCAAGCCATTATGCCAGACAGTATCAAACGCTTTCTCTAAGTCCAACACAACCATACCAGTGCTATTGCCTACTGAAAGATTTTGATTGACGTCTCCTGTGATGCGATGTACTTGGTGAGCAGTGCTATGAAAAGCTCTGAAACCGAATTGCTCTGGGGGTAAAATCAGATAAGATTTCGATTTGTATTCTGACTTCAAGAAGGGACGCACAACATCGACATCTGTTTGCCAGTAGCTGTCCATGTAGTCAGGGACTCCACCGCAAAAACATCAACATCAGTACTGAGATCAAATGCAAAACAACTATTGCCACTCACTGTTTCTCTGGAGATCACCGATCCAATCACCCGTCCGTCACAACTTGCATAAGACATAAACGGCCCACGGCTCCACACGCGGACGGCCCTCGAAATGATGCATTTTTTTTGTAAACAAAATGCAGTCTCATTCTTATTCCGGTGCGACGTGGTTTTTTTGCCCTTGCAAAGCCTTTCAATGAACACTGCGACTGTGTCCATCGGCCGGCAAGCAACAAAAAAATGCTCCACCAAGTCGGTTGCAAATGCAAAACAACGTTCGATAAATCCTCGGCAACTGTTCATAAATTACAGTCCTTGTAAAAAGCTGTAGACTTCTGCAACAAGCACTGAAAAGGCTAATGAAATATTCATTGTCTCCCGCCGGTCGCAGCCGGGCGTCTTTATGCAAACACATGTTTACTCCTGGTTGTGCCTCAAAAATGTACCACGAAACCCTAAGTTAGCGAAAGATACGACTGCCGCGGCACGGGCAAAAAGAGGATATGCGAAGTTTGTAAGTCCTTGCGATTCCCCGGCAGTAGGTAGTTAATGTGGAACAAATGTGTGCATAACTTGTTGGGTGACCTTTTGCTTGGGTCGTAAGTGGAATGGGTGAGGAAAGTTTTGTTTCCAATTGACTGTGGTTTTCATTTGATTTTCATAAGGCTAGAGTCTGGGAGCTGTCTGTGTGGTAGTTTGAAGTGATGCCTCATGACGTGTTGGAGTGAGTTTCGAATGAAGTGAGAGGGTGCTGAAGAGGGAGCTTAGCAAATTAACCAGCAGTAGAATGCATTTAAACTGGAACTCTTATTTTTGGGGAGTCTGTCATAAAATCAAAAACTGTTCAATTGTCAGGCAAATTCATCCTCAATCTTCAAAGAAACACTGTTCCCAGATAAGCTTCTTTTGTTCGACTTTTAACTTGTGGGACAACGCAACTGGGAAAGCCCGTTCTAAGTCGGCACACAAAAGTGGAGAAGCACCTCAATCAACTTGCTTCGTGAAACTGGAGGCAGTGCTCCAGAGGCTTGCACATTCAGACCCATAACGGACTGCAGCGCCACACAAAGAAAAATGATGTTGAGAGACAGCCGGATAAGGATAGTTTTGCTGTTGACGACCCCAGAAAAGAATAGAAGGACAACGACTCTCGCTTCTGTACCCTTAGCAGACCACGGCCGAATGAATTGCGGATGTCCTGAACTGCATTAAAGGAGGCATCACTGCGCGGTGGAATCGCCAGCCAGCAGGATGACATCTGCTCCGGTAGTTGCAACAGAGGGAGAGGCGCTTACATATGTGGACTTGTTGTTTCAGGCAGACCTTGGCATAAAGTCCAAAGCTTAGGTTTTCAAAGCGAACTCCTTATATGAGGCTAAACCGCCATAACAAGGCTAAATTCGTCAACATCAGTCTGATTTGGACCCACGACTCGACGGAGCACAAGGTCATCAGCAAGGATAACATCTACGATCTCCTAGAAAGGACATGCGACTTGGTCAATTTTCGATATCAAGATTGCTCTAGTACACCTCAACATGGCGTTCCCATGATCAATCAACTATCAAGCGGGTTGGTCGCGTTGCGATCGAGGTCAGGCATTCCTCCAGTGTTCGTGATGTCCCAAGCCAACGTAGACTCGGATCATCTCGTTGTTGTAGCCAAGGTAAGAACTCGGAGAGAACAACGGATTCGAAGAAGAACACCGCTGTCTGACGTCGGGAAATTACGATACCAACGGACTGCTAGCGTTTTGCCGATCGAGCCTCCCAGAAAATGTCTGTAAGTTCGACGCCGACTGCACAAGAATGATGTGCTGGGTCTTACAATAGCACTAATGAAACCCCATAGTTTGATAAAGACTGCAGGGTGGCACATGCAGCAAAGGTGGACGCATGCAAGGCAATGCTGCCCCGAGCAACGACAGGTGTTCATTTGCTCTTCGAAGAGAGATGTAGGGAAGAGGACAGGCAGAATGCTCCACTCAACCTGGACGATGGTAAACGAGGGTTCCGTCCGCACGATCTAAACGAGGCCAAGACAGCAATGTCGGCCCTGATGGTGCGGGTGCTGAAATCTTGAACGCAGCTGGATATCATCTGGTTGGGCGCATGCACAAGCTCATAGTCTTTTTCATTTTCCTGTTTGCGGAAAGCATGCCAAATAAGTGGAATCTCAGTATCGTCAATTATGGAAGGATAAGTCTCCTTAATAGTGCTTAATCGTCTCTGCCGTTTTGTGTGCTCTCCTGAAATCGTGTATCAATAATCAGCATCAGCACGTATCGTCTATACTACGGAGAGTCCTTGAGTGCACATCGACACCCATATGGTAGCGTACATAGAGAGGAGATATATATCGCCATATGTAGTTAAGAGATTCTCGTCAAACTCGTCAGTCTGTGGAGCATGGCCATGGAGAATTCTTGGTCGGTACTGAACTCGCCAACACCGTTAATGTCAGAAAAGGATTTAGACAATGTGACTCGCTGTCGTGCTTCTTCAACATTGTTCTGGGGGAGGCCGTGCAAAACTCACACGTCGATACTCGAGAGTAGAGGAACGAATTTATGACATTGGCATAATTGGTCGAAGGCAGCGAACCGTCAGTGTGACGTTTGTATGGAGAATATCGAGAAAGGAGCATGTGCTACTTTTTGGAGTCGAAATGTGGATAATAAGCGACACAGCAAGCTGTTTCTTAGCTCATTCAAACAAAATAAACGACAGTCCTCTCAAAACCGGATGCACTGTACTGTGGAGCAGTCTGGAAGGCAAACCTCCGTCGAATATACCGCCTCGGTCACATCGACAGCATGAAAGTGAAGATGAGATGCCTTTTTCGTACTCGCTCAAGTGCACCTACCTAGGAATTCTGTAGACTTTACTGAGGTTTACATGTAAGTTTGTGGTCCAAGATTTTTCCGTAAAATTCTCCTGAAAGTGATTGATTTTTACCCATCGAGCGATGAACAATCGAGTGGCTTTTAATTTCGTGCTTTATTGCTTGAGCCATATGTAATATAGCCGATTTTTCGAGACATTTTTTTATTCGGACAATATTCAGGTAGAAACTGAAATCCGAATGCATGACATTATAATGTCGCTCAGCGATGGAGTAAAGAATTAAAACAAAATTGATTGCGGGACGACGTCGCACAGTGTGTTATTTTCGACATCTAGCGGAACTTTATTCATGTTGCGCTTGGTTTAGCTAAACTATGGATTTTCCTATTCGGTGAAGGAAAAAAAAGTAATTCTATCAAGTTTTTAAAACAAATAGCTATATGTGGTCACCGATAGGGGGCGTATAGCCCACGCCATCCATCCTCCATAAGCCTCATGGATACAATCGTCTCTCTCTAATTTTCACCAGTGTGTTCAGAAGACAGTAGAAAAATCACTTCTTTTACTCTAACCCATTATCTCAAATAAGTCCCAAGATATTTTGATGAAACTAACACATTATGGTCCATATTTTTGACTTGAAGTTAGTCGCTCTCATCATCGTCTTCATCGGAACTGCTACTAGGTGATGCTACTCGTACTTCGGGTGCCTTTAACAGGGCAATACATTCTTGAGGTAGTGTGTTCCTTTTTTTATGGGCGCTGTACTACGACTCGAAAGATAGGGATCTGATGATATTAAAAACCTGTTTAATACATCTCTATTCGTATTTTTTCTGGAAGATTTCCGGCTAAAACGCTCTCGAAATCGTTTGTATTCCTTATTGCTCGCTTCTTGGACTTCCTCGGACAATTGACCAAGTGGCAGTATGCAGGCTTGAATTGTCTATTTTGAATGTATCAGAAGTTTATGTATGTTTGTAGGCATGTGGTACCATGCGTAGTGCGATAGATATATGTTTTTTGTTTCATTGGCATAGTTTGCAAACTTGGGTGCATCAATTTCATATTCACTCGATATTTATTCGAGTAAATGGTAGATCAGATCAATGCTGATGCCTGTTACATCCGCACTCATCTCAACGTTTCTAAAAAATGTTCGCGCTGTGTTACCATCATTCCTATTGCCTGCTACTTGCTTTGACACCTCAACTAGCAATCTCATTTCATACCGAATTCGTTTTTGAATATGGCCTTTCTTGTTCGCAACTAAACTTTTTTCTTCCTGTGATCTTGCTTGCCATTTCTTAATGTCTAATTTGTAAGAAATGTGTAAAAGACATTCAAATGATCGAATCCAAGAATGCAGGGGAGAAATCCCAAAGTTGTACATTTTTCTTCTTTAGAGCAGCAGAGTTGTATTGGTACATAGACAAAATAATCGTTAATTATATGAGCGATGTTAACACATAAAAAAAAAAATTGTATGCGGTGCGCAGCTGAAGGCAAAATGTCTCAATGGATTGCGGAAGTAAAGGGTGGTTAAATTTTAAGGGCCTTGGAACCATGGAAAGATACACAATCTAGCAACGCGTTAAAGTTATTCAGGCTTATTATGAAAATGGGCGTTCAAGTCAAAAAGAAAATCATCTTCAGTGATGAGGCACATTTTCACCTCAGTGGATCCGTCAATAAGCAGAATTGCCGCATTTTGGCGAATGATAATCCAAGAGTGATTGTCGAAAAACCAATGCACCCACAAAGAGTGACTGTTTGGTGCGGTTTATGGGCGGCTGGCGGCATCATCGGGCCGTATTTTTTCCAAAATGAGGCCGGTCAGGCAGTTACTGTGAATGGTGTTCTCTATCGTGAAATGATAACGAACTTTTTATGGCCCGAATTGGAAGATATGAATGTGGACGATATGTGGTTTCAACAGGACGGTGCCACTTGCGACACAGCTAACGAAACAATGGCTCTTTTGCGCGACAAATTCAATGGCCGTGTTATCTCACGTGGTGGCGATGTCAATTGGCCACCAAGATCATGTGATTTGACACGGTTGGATTTTTTTCTTTGGGGTTATTTGAAAGAAAAGGTGTACGTCGATAAGCCAGCTACAATTCAAGAGCTAAATGATGAGATAATTCGGCACATTAACGGCATAGAACTTCAATTATGCTGCAGCGTCATCGAAAATTTGGACCATCGGATGGAGGTGCGCCGCCGAGGTCGCGGCGGCCATTTGGCCGATATTTTGTTTCGCACATAATTGAACCATACCAATATTATCATAATAAAAATAAATGACAATAATTTCCTAAATAATTTGTGTTTTATTCAAAATCAACATCGGCCCTTAACATTTAACCACCGTTTATATAGTCCGGTAATAAATAATAGAAGGTAAAAAATAACATCTCGAGGCGGCTACACGCGAATACGTTTTGGAAACTCTGCACAGAGTTAGAATACAAAAAAAAAACGGGTAATTCTAAGGCCATCAAGCAAATCGGTAATTACTACCATTTGCTGAAGTCGTACAACGTTCAAACTTACCAAAAAGATACCTTTGATAACAGGCAGAAAAGATAGCGTTACTACTTACTTCACACGAACACGATGAATTTGAGTCACATAATGCAACTGAATGTTTTACATTTCTCTTGCTCATAAATGATTGCTGTTTGCGCTGTCACACAACGATAAATACCGTTTCCATGAAATTACCTGTTGTTTGATACCAAACTTTTGTCATTCGGACGACTTTGATTTTGGAATTGAGTGCCGCAAGATTCCCAAAGTAACACACGGTGCGTCGGTTTGATCAAGGACGGCGTGGCAACAGCCACATTCGTTGATATTTATTTGTCCTTCTTCGTTTCAAATCATACAGCTGTTCACCATTTTATAACTAGGTTTGAGTGTCTCGAGTACGTATCGAACTATACCCACAAATGCCAGCTGAGTGCTAACAACTCAAGAATAACGCTAAATCTAGAATGCCACCTCTTGTTGGATGACCACTTAATGGCATATTTTCTAGCAATTTTCTTCTAAAGATCCATCCGTAGGGACTCATATTTTTAAAAGGTCGAATGGAGGTTCCAATGCTCGTCTTAAATCTTCTGAGAACATGCCCACATGACAGCCAAACCAGAACAGAAAGCCTCCAGGAGACCATTCCCCACCTCAGCTACCGCATCTCTTCCTCCCGCCAGAACATCTGAACACCTAGAGTAACAAAGTTTTCCGTTGGAAAAATAAATATTCAATCCATTAGACTTGAACACCTCAAGAGCTCAGAACTCGGTTAAGTGTCTGTCTCTGCATATTCGCACTCGTGGCACACACTCCATTCCATCGATAGAGAGAGAGTGCGACACACATCCTTTGTCGTTCATTGTTACGCCGAACACCGAAGGATCAAGTGTTCACATTTCCATATTAGCGAATTGATTAAAAAAACATTTTCCAAAAACCATGTCATGTCGTGCTCCTCTGCATCGCTCTGCATCCAAGCCACCACCACCAGAACCATCGCAGGCACAAATTCAAATGAATGCACACCGCGTCCTTAAAAAGAAAGGAGAAAAGGAGAAAAGGAACCCGCATACATAATCACTCGTACAATCATTTGTACAATTCATCACATGGCATAATAGATAGAATAAGGACGAAGGACTGCCACAGGAAGTACATTCAACGAAAAACAATGCAAACTACGAGTTCATATCGTATCCTCCTTTGCATAGCCCCCACGCCCAGGCGCGGCGCGGCGATGGCATGGGCGCCCAACTAAATTGCAATCCCTCTGATTGGATGTGCGGAATAATTTACACTTTTCCTTTCTTCCATTTGAAGATAAAAATAATGAACACGGATAAAGGATAAGGGATAAAGGATTACACACCACATCCATCGGAACCGGTTTCGCCAGTTAAATTAAAGTGTTGCACTGTCGAGGGGGGTTGGGCGTCCTGCATGACGACGATGATGGAGGGGTGTTGCTAGGCTAGGCGCGCTCTGTGTTGTGCCAACACCCGTTTCGGTGGCAGCGCTTCTTGCTTCGGAGAGCTCGCTTCCTGATGTGGCGATAATGAGAGCGGAAAACTTGAAAATTGCATTCATTACACAGGAACGCCGTTCAACAGCGAACACAAAAAAAGAAACCGTCCCATTCTCTTCGGTGTGCTCCGTGTGCCGCTGCCGCCTGTCCACCACTGCCGCGTCGAATTGTACGAACACACAACGGTATGCATTCGCACATTCATTCGCAGCGGCCGCAGACAGACACATAATTCAGTCCTTGAGGAGCAGCGTCGGCACACAACAATTATTTCAAATAAAACATAACCTTCCGAATGAAACGACTGGGAAGAGGGCTAAACAGAAAAAGGACGACGGATGTTTGCAGCGGGTATCGAGGAATAGAAATGAACATGCAACTAACATGCCGCACGGAGATCTACACGCTTCCAGTCTCCCTACCGCGTGGGGTATTTGCGCAGGATGCGAAATTTCGCAGGAAAAACTTTGCAAGGCGAACGAATTAAAGCGCTGCGGTTCATGGTTTTTCCAGTTCGCAGTTTTGTCTCTGAACCGCGGCGCGGCGGGGCGAAGATCACGCTGATGATGCGACGGTTGATTGTGTGGAAATTATTTGCATATTTCTCTTGATTCCTTTCGACGGTTGACGGTGTTGCACAAAACTGGGTTGAAGAAGATTCTGGCTGCTGACGTGAGATCTGATGGGTGGTGGGAGGAGGTGTTGTTCTTCAATGCCTCTGAAGTCTGAGGTGAAGGCTTGTGCTATACTCCGTCGCGTGGCCTACACTCGTTCGGCGACAAGACAAACAAATAATTTAGCCGCCCCTTCAAAGAGAAAGCAAGCAAAATGAAGCCTAGATTCGCCTTAAGCTTGAGTATAACTATCATATCTGATCAGGACCTCAAGACAGCAATATCGATCAATCGACTCGACACTCAAACGATTGTTCTAGTTTGTGGCTGCCAGTTACGATGATCTAGCCTAGTTTTCGATGGTCTGCGCACCGTTAATTTCGAAGACAATACTTCCTTGTACAATCGTTTCCCACAAGACTTGTCCTGTTCGTTAGTCCGCTTACCTTTCAATGTCAGGAGAGGTCTCGTCGATGTCGGGCAGATTGTGCAGTCATTCACCCCGATTACGAAAGTCGTTTAACGACTTGTGTCGAAACGCTTCGGTGATGTCGGTATTACGATTGTCGATACAGTCGTTTAACTCTACAAAACGCGATAAGCTTATGTGGAACGTATATTTTGTGTGACACTTATTTGCATTTACTTGCATTTATTTTCTTCGGACTGTAGTTTCGTCAAGTTACCGCCGAGTTATTGCCTTTTCAGAACCAAGTCCTGCAAGAACTGCCGTGTAGGACATATCAATATACGGAAATGAACATTCGATGGAAACCTAAGTCATAAGTGTTTACTTACTTATTTAAATTTACTTACGGAATCCGGAATGCCCATGTATCCTGGGAGTCAACAGGGTGTAGTTTTGCATCGGCTTTTCAGAGATATACCTCCAGAAACAAGCACCAACATCGATCATCTGTTTATTCGAAGTAAGAACAATGCCCAAACAGCTGTTGTGCAAACTAATATTTCAGACCATTACTCACCCATGCTGGGACTAGATCATATCAGAGAACTCAAAAACAAGAAAAAGAAAATAGGAAAACTATAAGCAATTATATGGTAAATGCTCTGTAATCTGGCATAGATTGGGATGAAATCATTAATTTGCAAAATGTTAATGAAATTTACAAAAAGCTACGAACCACATTTAATACAATCTACGAAGAATCGCAAACATTACCAAAAGAGAGAAAGAAAAGATCACTTAACCCTTGGATGAATGAGGAATTAATCTAGTATTGCAAAAAAAGAGACAAATTATACAAGAAATGCTTATCAAATCCTTAAGACAAAGCTGGTGAAAGGGATTATAAAGTATACAGGAATTCAGGCAACAAAAAAATTAATAAATGCTAAAAACATGTTCTTCAAAAATAAGTTCTCTGAAAATAAAAACAATATTAAGAAAATTTGGCAAACAATAAAAGAGTTAGTGGGCAAAAAATCAGACAATCTTGATCAAGTTATTTTAAAAACCTTTAAAAACGAAGAAATCGATATCCTAGCAAACAAATTTGCACGTTCAAGGAAAACGTTGTGAAAACAATACACGATTGTCCTATGAAAACATTAAACAACAAAGATAGAGTTACGCAAAATTCATTATTCTTAGAAAGGACAAATGAACTAGAAGCTTGCAACATTATAAAAAAATTAGTCAACACCTTTCACCGTGGGCGTTGGACTTCGCCAAGGGTGTGTCTTGTCACCTCTCCTTTTCATTGTATATATGGAATGGCTGTTGCCGCGCAGCCGAGGTGAGGAAAGTTTCACATTGGGAGAGTTGAGAGTAAGTCATCTTCTTTTTGCAGATGACTTAGTTATCCTCACATCCTCCCAGACGGATCTCCAGCGCGCACTCGATAGGTTTGTGGCCGTATGTGCTGATGCTGGAATGAGGGTTAACGTGGACAAATCGGAGGTTATGGTAATTTCCAGAACGCCTGTTCAATGCACTCTGCATGTTAGTGGAGTCCCATTGAAGCAGGAGGAGAAGTTTAAGTATCTCGGGGTCTTTTTCACGAGTGATGGAAGGAGTACTGCTGAGCTTTCCGGTAGGATTGGTCAAGCTGGGTCAGTTTTGACACAGCTTGGTAGTTCTGTAATCAGAAATACCGAGCTTGGTGTCAAAGCCAAGTTAGCGGTTTTCAACTCAGTATTTGTTCCAACTCCGGAAGAATAGGATCGGGAGTGCAAGCTGCTGAGATGAGATTTCTTCGGGCCGTTGTGGGAATTACTCGCCGTGATAGGATGAGAAACACGGCAGTACTCGAGGAACTCTATGTGGTGCAGCTGCTTCTTCGAACAGAAAGGGCTATGCTTCGGTGGTTTGGTCAGGTGGCACGAATGTCCCCATCATCACGACTTCCGAGGCGGGCGTTGAATGCGATTCCATCAGGCAGGCGACCGCTTGGCAGACCCAGTACGAGGTAGTTGGACCAAGTTCAAAAACTCGCCTGGTTACGCTTGGGCACAGCTCCTGATGAGTTAGAGTCGACGGCGGAGGATCGAGTTGCCTGGATATCTCGCGTGCGTGGTTTACCCCCGCGATCCCTTCAGTGGATCATGCGGGTCAGAAGATGATGATGATGATGATAAAAAATTTAGACGGAATGCTACCAAAAGACGGAATACGACCTAAAGACTTAAAAAGCAAAACTAATAAATGCTAGAATAGATGAAACGATAATTCCGAAAGAATTAAAAGTATCTGTAGTCCGACCAATTTATAAAAAAGGAACAAAGTCCGAAGTCAACAACTATAGGCCGATAGCAATTTTACCGGTCCTCGAAAAAATCTTGGAAGAAATTGTAACCAAGAGGTTAAAATAATTTCTTGACAAATACAAAATAATTGACTCAACCAACTTCTAGGCTATTTCGCTAGCACACTTAACCGAAGCATACACAAAAGTCATCATGCACTAGCTCTATTTATCGATTTACGCAAGGATACGCTGTCACACGAAAAGATAATAGAATGTCTGAAGAAAGCTGGAGATGGAGGAAAATGTCAAGAATGGGTTAAACATTATCTGAAATGTGGAACATACCGCGTCGAAATCGGCGACAATCTGAGTAACGAAGTAGAAACAACGCATGGAGTACCTCAGGGCTCGAAATTGGGACCTCTCTTGTACATAATATATGCCAACGGATTGATAAAAGTATTAGAAAAGAGCACATTATTTGTGTATGCAGATGACACCACAATTCTTGTATCGCACAGAGACATCGACGCCGCAATACAAATAATGCAAAGCGAATTAAATATAATCACAAGATGGTCTTATGACAATGGACTCGCAATTAATGTGGAGAAAACAAAAATTATGCACATCAAGCCACCTCACTTTCTATATCGTGACATCCGAATAAAATTCATACCAGTAGAGAAACTAGCGATACTCCACATGACAAATGCGAAACCTTCATTGGAGTTGTTAACAGCTTTAAGTACCTTGGTATAATAGTTGACCACAATCTCAAATGGCACCAACACATCGAGCAACTTCAACGAAAACCTCGCAGAACAGCATACATGTTGCAACATTTAAGTTACTGTTGTAACTATGACGTACTAAAACAGGCATTCATTTATCCATCACGGCATAACGGCATGGGGTACATCAACCTACTGCAGTAGACTCCAAACAAATCAAAACTATTTGTTGAAAATACTGACCAGAAAGAAAAATATCAAACCATAACAATAGTGCAACGATAAGTAACCAACTTGACATCGAAGGCATATTTAAATCCACACTGATCAACGAATTCTATAATGACAGCAGCCTCAGAACACAAATTGACCACACCTACAACACCCGAAGAAATGCAGATGGCAGATACAAGACCGAAAAATGCTCTAACAATTATGGCAAACGCTCATTTCAGACATTAATTCCAACAGTGTTGAATGAGCTACCAACAAATCTGAGGCTCAGGTCGACCCCGAAAGTGTAGTGCGATAGAAATCATAAACCAATTTTTTCCACATAAAAATATTTCCACAACACTAGGGCTCCGCCCGACTTAAGGTCCAAGCATAACCACTTCGCTGGGTTTCGTTAAGTTTCGTCCAATTTTGCTTGCTCGGCGCGAAATCAATCGCTCTTTTGTCTCAAAAGAGCTCTACATCATCATTAGCTTGAACGACTGAACTCATGCCTAGCTCTAGTGCTCCGGAAATGTATCATAGCTCCCCCCTCCCCCACACATCCCATCACTCAGAAACTCATGCTCAACACCTCCACGAGCGACATACTTTTCGCCCCAAAAACACTCGCCGACCGCAGTTTATGCCCACGTTTTGCCCAATCGCAAATCAGGTCTCCATCCATTGTCTGAATTTAAATTTAAAAGCCAACAGTAGTCCCCTTCGCTGCTGTCAAACAATTAAGTCGCACACTGAACGGCGGCTGTACCAGTCACTGCCAGATGCCTTATTCACTGGAAAACTTGCCCAACTGCCGCTCGGCAGTGTCTCCGGGAAAAAACCCCAACTAAAACGATCCACAAAAAACAAAACTTTCTGTCTATTCATTGTTTTTGGGTATCCCCTGCAGGCGCACTCTTTACAGCGCACAACAAACATTTTTCAATAAATTTTCCAAAATTCAAAACAGCAAAACGTCCAAGTTTCCGACTTTGCCAGAGAGAGAGAGAGAGAGAGTGCGCCTGTGTGTGTCGATGTGGTCCTGAAGGGGGAGGCTTACCCACTCACCCGCCCGGTCATCGGGAAATCATCATATCCATTTGATATAACCTATTTCTCATTCATACCGTTAAGTATAGCAGAATACATGGGGAGTGCGAAAGGGGAGATCCATTCGCACACAAAACCGGATCACAAACAATGGCTGGGATAAAAGTCTCGTAAAAAACTAATAACAAACGGGAACACAATGCGCAGAGCCGTCGTCGAGAGGACAAAGGACTCGAGTTGAGTTTGATGCCGAAGCGAGCGGGCAGAGGCGCCTCGGTGCGGTCTGGTGTGGTGTGCATATGCAGCTTCTGGAGATTTTATCAAAAATCACATCGTCCTTTGTGGGGTTTTATTCTATTTCTTTGTGCGGTCGGAAGTTGGGCAACGCAAGGAGGCGCATATTGGGAGCTCTCACAGTTAATGAATGGCGTGCAACAAGTTCTGGGAAAAAAGGAAATGAAAGCGCTGTCGTTGGTGTCGATGGGCGAGCTGGTCACAATAGACGTGAACGACGCCGGTGGATGGGGGTTATTGAATTCGAAGATGGATAATGTATTGGTGTCAACTTCCTTCCGAGCACTGGATAATGATCTTAAAGATGGCAGACGCACTTGCTGTCCCTCTTTGCTGTGCTCGTGGGTGGTGAATAAAATTTAAAGATTGAAGTCTGTTTTTGTATAAGGTGAAGGCGGATTTGTTTGAGGGAACGGCGCAAAATTAAATCTCATGTGCGTTAGAGGAGCTAACTTCTTTGCTGGAGCCTCGATTTGATAAAAATGGGATATGTTCGTCCATGTTCGGCAATCGGGGAACCATGACAGCAACTGCAGCACCGAATTGCACTTCTTACATTCCGGAGGGGACCTGTCCGTCAATAAACAAGCCACTCATCTAGCTAGCACGATCTCTGACTTGTCTCTTCCACCTATGTGCGGAGCCAAGTTGTCCATGCACTCTACATGGCTCACGGCCCCGAGGCTTTCGATCCACAGACGCCTGACTGAGCTCAAGTAAGCGCGTACAGTTGTCTCCTCCAGATTCAATCAACGTTCACAGGAACTTTTCTCAGTCCCAAACCGCATTTAGTTTCTGGACACCGGCTAGTGTCCAGAAACTAAATGCGGTTTTGGTCTGAGAAACCGCATATAGTTTCTGGACACCGGCTAGTGTCCAGAAACTAAATGCGGATTGGGTCTGGCAAACCGCATATAGTTTCTGGACACCGGCTAGTGTCCAGAAACTAAATGCGGTTTGGGTCTGGAAAACCGCATATAGTTTCTGTGTCCAGAAACTAAATGCGGATTGGGTCTGGCAAACCGCATATAGTTTCTGGACACCGGCTAGTGTCCAGAAACTAAATGCGGTTTTGGTCTGAGAAACCGCATTTAGTTTCTGGACACCGGCTAGTGTCCAGAAACTAAATGCGGTTTGGGTCTGGAAAACCGCATTTAGTTTCTGGACACCGGCTAGTGCCAAGAAACTAAAAGCGGATTGGGTCTGGCAAACCGCATATAGTTTCTGGACACCGGCTAGTGTCCAGAAACTAAATGCGGTTTGGGTCTGGAAAACCGCATATAGTTTCTGGACACCGGCTAGTGTCCAGAAGCTAAATGCGGATTGGGTCTGGCAAACCGCATATAGTTTCTGGACACCGGCTAGTGTCCAGAAACTAAATGCGGTTTGGGTCTGGAAAACCGCATATAGTTTCTGGACACCGGCTAGTGTCCAGAAACTAAATGCGGTTTGGGTCTGGAAAACCGCATTTAGTTTCTGGACACCGGCTAGTGTCCAGAAACTAAATGCGGATTGGGTCTGGCGAACCGCATATAGTTTCTGGACACCGGCTAGTGTCCAGAAACTAAATGCGGTTTGGGTCTGAGAAACCGCATTTAGTTTCTGGACACCGGCTAGTGTCCAGAAACTAAATGCGGATTGGGTCTGGCAAACCGCATGTAGTTTCTGGACACCGGCTAGTGTCCAAAAACTAAATGCGGTTTGGGTCTGGAAAACCGCATATAGTTTCTGGACACCGGCTAGTGTCCAGAAACTAAATGCGGTTTGGGTCTGGAAAACCGCATTTAGTTTCTGGACACCGGCTAGTGTCCAGAAACTAAATGCGGTTTGGGTCTGGAAAACCGCATTTAGTTTCTGGACACCGGCTAGTGTCCAGAAACTAAATGCGGATTGGGTCTGGCAAACCGCATATAGTTTCTGGACACCGGCTAGTGTCCAGAAACTAAATGCGGATTGGGTCTGGCAAACCGCATATAGTTTCTGGACACCGGCTAGTGTCCAGAAACTAAATGCGGATTGGGTCTGGCAAAAACACCGGCTAGTGTCCAGAAACTAAATGCGGTTTGGGTCTGAGAAACCGCATTTAGTTTCTGGACACCGGCTAGTGTCCAGAAACTAAATGCGGATTGGGTCTGGCAAACCGCATATAGTTTCTGGACACCGGCTAGTGTCCAGAAACTAAATGCGGTTTGGGTCTGGAAAACCGCATATAGTTTCTGGACACCGCCTAGTGTCCAGAAACTAAATGCGGTTTGGGTCTGGAAAACCGCATTTAGTTTCTGGACACCGGCTAGTGTCCAGAAACTAAATGCGGATTGGGTCTGGCAAACCGCATATAGTTTCTGGACACCGGCTAGTGTCCAGAAACTAAATGCGGATTGGGTCTGGCAAACCGCATATAGTTTCTGGACACCGGCTAGTGTCCAGAAACTAAATGCGGATTGGGTCTGGCAAACCGCATATAGTTTCTGGACACCGGCTAGTGTCCAGAAACTAAATGCGGTTTGGGTCTGAGAAACCGCATATAGTTTCTGGACACCGGCTAGTGTCCAGAAACTAAATGCGGATTGGGTCTGGCAAACCGCATATAGTTTCTGGACACCGGCTAGTGTCCAGAAACTAAATGCGGTTTGGGTCTGGAAAACCGCATATAGTTTCTGGACACCGGCTAGTGTCCAGAAACTAAATGCGGTTTGGGTCTGGAAAACCGCATATAGTTTCTGGACACCGGCTAGTGTCCAGAAACTAAATGCGGTTTGGGTCTGGAAAACCGCATATAGTTTCTGGACACCGGCTAGTGTCCAGAAACTAAATGCGGATTGGGTCTGGCAAACCGCATATAGTTTCTGGACACCGGCTAGTGTCCAGAAACTAAATGCGGTTTGGGTCTGAGAAACCGCATTTAGTTTCTGGACACCGGCTAGTGGCTAGTGTCCAGAAACTAAATGCGGTTTGGGTCTGAGAAACCGCATTTAGTTTCTGGACACCGGCTAGTGTCCAGAAACTAAATGCGGATTGGGTCTGGCAAACCGCATATAGTTTCTGGACACCGGCTAGTGTCCAGAAACTAAATGCGGTTTGGGTCTGGAAAACCGCATATAGTTTCTGGACACCGACTAGTGTCCAGAAACTAAATGCGGTTTGGGTCTGGAAAACCGCATATAGTTTCTGGACACCGGCTAGTGTCCAGAATCTAAATGCGGTTTGGGTCTGAGAAACCGCATATAGTTTCTGGACACCGGCTAGTGTCCAGAAACTAAATGCGGTTTTTGTCTGGAAAACCGCATTTAGTTTCTGGACACCGGCTAGTGTCCAGAAACTAAATGCGGATTGGGTCTGGCAAACCGCATATAGTTTCTGGACACCGGCTAGTGTCCAGAAACTAAATGCCGTTTGGGTCTGGAAAACCGCATATAGTTTCTGGACACCGGCTAGTGTCCAGAAACTAAATGCGGTTTGGGTCTGGAAAACCGCATTTAGTTTCTGGACACCGGCTAGTGTCCAGAAACTAAATGCGGATTGGGTCTGGCAAACCGCATATAGTTTCTGGACACCGGCTAGTGTCCAGAAACTAAATGCGGTTTGGGTCTGGAAAACCGCATATAGTTTCTGGACACCGGCTAGTGTCCAGAAACTAAATGCGGTTTGGGTCTGGAAAACCGCATATAGTTTCTGGACACCGGCTAGTGTCCAGAAACTAAATGCGGTTTGGGTCTGAGAAACCGCATTTAGTTTCTGGACACCGGCTAGTGTCCAGAAACTAAATGCGGATTGGGTCTGGCAAACCGCATATAGTTTCTGGACACCGGCTAGTGTCCAGAAACTAAATGCGGTTTGGGTCTGGAAAACCGCATATAGTTTCTGGACACCGGCTAGTGTCCAGAAACTAAATGCGGTTTGGGTCTGGAAAACCGCATATAGTTTCTGGACACCGGCTAGTGTCCAGAAGCTAAATGCGGATTGGGTCTGGAAAACCGCATATAGTTTCTGGACACCGGCTAGTGTCCAGAATCTAAATGCGGTTTGGGTCTGAGAAACCGCATATAGTTTCTGGACACCGGCTAGTGTCCAGAAACTAAATGCGGTTTTTGTCTGGAAAACCGCATATAGTTTCTGGACACCGGCTAGTGTCCAGAAACTAAATGCGGTTTGGGTCTGGAAAACCGCATTTAGTTTCTGGACACCGGCTAGTGTCCAGAAACTAAATGCGGATTGGGTCTGGAAAACCGCATATAGTTTCTGGACACCGGCTAGTGTCCAGAAACTAAATGCGGTTTGGGTCTGAGAAACCGCATTTAGTTTCTGGACACCGGCTAGTGTCCAGAAACTAAATGCGGTTTGGGTCTGGAAAACCGCATTTAGTTTCTGGACACCGGCTAGTGTCCAGAAACTAAATGCGGTTTGGGTCTGGAAAACCGCATATAGTTTCTGAACACCGGCTAGTGTCCAGAAACTAAATGCGGATTGGGTCTGACAAACCGCATATAGTTTCTGGACACCGGCTAGTGTCCAGAAACTCAATGCGGTTTGGGTCTGGAAAACCGCATTTAGTTTCTGGACACCGGCTAGTGTCCAGAAACTAAATGCGGATTGGGTCTGGCAAACCGCATATAGTTTCTGGACACCGGCTAGTGTCCAGAAACTAAATGCGGATTGGGTCTGACACACCGCATATAGTTTCTGGACACCGGCTAGTGTCCAGAAACTAAATGCGGTTTGGGTCTGGAAAACCGCATATAGTTTCTGGACACCGGCTAGTGTCCAGAAACTAAATGCGGTTTGGGTCTGGAAAACCGCATTTAGTTTCTTCACACCGGCTAGTGTCCAGAAACTAAATGCGGTTTGGGTCTGGAAAACCGCATATAGTTTCTGGACACCGGCTAGTGTCCAGAAACTAAATGCGGTTTGGGTCTGGAAAACCGCATTTAGTTTCTGGACACCGGCTAGTGTCCAGAAACTAAATGCGGATTGGGTCTGGCAAACCGCATATAGTTTCTGGACACCGGCTAGTGTCCAGAAACTAAATGCGGTTTGGGTCTGGAAAACCGCATTTAGTTTCTGGACACCGGCTAGTGTCCAGAAACTAAATGCGGATTGGGTCTGGCAAACCGCGGATTGGTCTGGCAAACCGCATATAGTTTCTGGACACCGGCTAGTGTCCAGAAACTAAACGCGGTTTGGGTCTGGAAAACCGCATTTAGTTTCTGGACACCGGCTAGTGTCCAGAAACTAAATGCGGATTGGGTCTGGCAAACCGCATAGAGTTTCTGGACACCGGCTAGTGTCCAGAAACTAAATGCGGATTGGGTCTGGCAAACCGCATATAGTTTCTGGACACCGGCTAGTGTCCAGAAACTAAATGCGGGTTGGGTCTGGAAAACCGCATAAAGTTTCTGGACACCGGCTAGTGTCCAGAAACTAAATGCGGTTTGGGTCTGGAAAACCGCATTTAGTTTCTGGACACCGGCTAGTGTCCAGAAACTAAATGCGGATTGGGTCTGGCAAACCGCATATAGTTTCTGGACACCGGCTAGTGTCCAGAAACTAAATGCGGATTGGGTCTGGCAAACCGCATATAGTTTCTGGACACCGGCTAGTGTCCAGAAACTAAATGCGGTTTGGGTCTGAGAAACCGCATTTAGTTTCTGGACACCGGCTAGTGTCCAGAAACTAAATGCGGATTGGGTCTGGCAAACCGCATATAGTTTCTGGACACCGGCTACTGTCCAGAAACTAAATGCGGATTGGGTCTGGCAAACCGCATATAGTTTCTGGACACCGGCTAGTGTCCAGAAACTAAATGCGGTTTGGGTCTGGAAAACCGCATTTAGTTTCTGGACACCGGCTAGTGTCCAGAAACTAAATGCGGATTGGGTCTGGCAAACCGCATATAGTTTCTGGACACCGGCTATTGTCCAGAAACTAAATGCGGTTTGGGTCTGAGAAACCGCATTTAGTTTCTGGACACCGGCTAGTGTCCAGAAACTAAATGCGGATTGGGTCTAGTGTCCAGAAGCTAAATGCGGATTGGGTCTGGAAAACCGCATATAGTTTCTGGACACCGGCTAGTGTCCAGAAACTAAATGCGGTTTGGGTCTGAGAAACCGCATTTAGTTTCTGGACACCGGCTAGTGTCCAGAAACTAAATGCGGATAGGGTCTGGCAAACCGCATATAGTTTCTGGACACCGGCTAGTGTCCAGAAACTAAATGCGGTTTGGGTCTGGAAAACCGCATTTAGTTTCTGGACACCGGCTAGTGTCCAGAAACTAAATGCGGATTGGGTCTGGCAAACCGCATATAGTTTCTGGACACCGGCTAGTGTCCAGAAACTAAATGCGGTTTGGGTCTGAGAAACCGCATTTAGTTTCTGGACACCGGCTAGTGTCCAGAAACTAAATGCGGATTGGGTCTAGTGTCCAGAAGCTAAATGCGGATTGGGTCTGGAAAACCGCATATAGTTTCTGGACACCGGCTAGTGTCCAGAAACTAAATGCGGTTTGGGTCTGAGAAACCGCATTTAGTTTCTGGACACCGGCTAGTGTCCAGAAACTAAATGCGGTTTGGGTCTGGAAAACCGCATATAGTTTCTGGACACCGGCTAGTGTCCAGAAACTAAATGCGGTTTGGGTCTGGAAAACCGCATTTAGTTTCTGGACACCGGCTAGTGTCCAGAAACTAAATGCGGATTGGGTCTGGAAAACCGCATATAGTTTCTGGACACCGGCTAGTGTCCAGAAACTAAATGCGGATTGGGTCTGGCAAACCGCATATAGTTTCTGGACACCGGCTAGTGTCCAGAAACTAAATGCGGTTTGGGTCTGGAAAACCGCATTTAGTTTCTGGACACCGGCTAGTGTCCAGAAACTAAATGCGGATTGGGTCTGGCAAACCGCATATAGTTTCTGGACACCGGCTAGTGTCCAGAAACTAAATGCGGTTTGGGTCTGAGAAACCGCATTTAGTTTCTGGACACCGGCTAGTGTCCAGAAACTAAATGCGGATTGGGTCTGGCAAACCGCATATAGTTTCTGGACACCGGCTAGTGTCCAGAAACTAAATGCGGATTGGGTCTGGCAAACCGCATATAGTTTCTGGACACCGGCTAGTGTCCAGAAACTAAATGCGGTTTGGGTCTGGAAAACCGCATTTAGTTTCTGGACACCGGCTAGTGTCCAGAAACTAAATGCGGATTGGGTCTGGCAAACCGCATATAGTTTCTGGACACCGGCTAGTGTCCAGAAACTAAATGCGGTTTGGGTCTGAGAAACCGCATTTAGTTTCTGGACACCGGCTAGTGTCCAGAAACTAAATGCGGATTGGGTCTAGTGTCCAGAAGCTAAATGCGGATTGGGTCTGGAAAACCGCATATAGTTTCTGGACACCGGCTAGTGTCCAGAAACTAAATGCGGATTGGGTCTGGCAAACCGCATATAGTTTCTGGACACCGGCTAGTGTCCAGAAACTAAATGCGGTTTGGGTATGGAAAACCGCATATAGTTTCTGGACACCGGCTAGTGTCCAGAAACTAAATGCGGATTGGGTCTGGAAAACCGCATAGAGTTTCTGGACACCGGCTAGTGTCCAGAAACTAAATGCGGTTTGGGCACTAGCTAGCATTTAGTTTCTGGACACCGGCTAGTGTCCAGAAACTAAATGCGGTTTGGGTCTGGAAAACCGCATTTAGTTTCTGGACACCGGCTAGTGTCCAGAAACTAAATGCGGATTGGGTCTGGCAAACCGCATATAGTTTCTGGACACCGGCTAGTGTCCAGAAACTAAATGCGGTTTGGGTCTGAGAAACCGCATTTAGTTTCTGGACACCGGCTAGTGTCCAGAAACTAAATGCGGATTGGGTCTGGCAAACCGCATATAGTTTCTGGACACCGGCTAGTGTCCAGAAACTAAATGCGGTTTGGGTCTGGAAAACCGCATAGAGTTTCTGGACACCGGCTAGTGTCCAGAAACTAAATGCGGTTTGGGCACTAGCTAGCATTTAGTTTCTGGACACCGGCTAGTGTCCAGAAACTAAATGCGGATTGGGTCTGGCAAACCGCATATAGTTTCTGGACACCGGCTAGTGTCCAGAAACTAAATGCGGATTGGGTCTGGCAAACCGCATATAGTTTCTGGACACCGGCTAGTGTCCAGAAACTAAATGCGGATTGGGTCTGGCAAACCGCATATAGTTTCTGGACACCGGCTAGTGTCCAGAAACTAAATGCGGTTTGGGTCTGGAAAACCGCATATAGTTTCTGGACACCGGCTAGTGTCCAGAAACTAAATGCGGTTTGGGTCTGAGAAACCGCATTTAGTTTCTGGACACCGGCTAGTGTCCAGAAACTAAATGCGGTTTGGGTCTGGAAAACCGCATTTAGTTTCTGGACACCGGCTAGTGTCCAGAAACTAAATGTTCAGAACAGTGCGGTTGTGTTTTTTTTCAGCAGTGCTATATTTCAATAGAATTTACCTAAATAAATTAAATAAGAAGCGAACACAAAGCCAAAAAAGGCAGTTAGATATTATTTATTTAGTCAACCATTTATATTAGAAATTACTATTGATATTACTGAGGAAAAGCGAAAAAAAAAAAAAACATTCTGGTAAGATGAAATCGTGTTGTAGATGTGATGATCCGTTACCACTTGACGGCGAATATATCAACTGCTCGGCCTGCAAGGGAGATTTACATTTTGAATGCTGCTCAATTTCACAAAATTCTTACCGAAAGATGTCCCAGCAGACAAAGAAAAATTGGACATGCCCTTCATGCAGAGTAAAAGATAAAACACCACATGAAGATAATGTCCAAACTGCAAAGAGAACCAGAACAGCGGAGTCCCCGAAGACAGCTGCAGCAGCCGTTGTACTGTCCGATAACAGTTCTATAAACAAAGAACTGAAAGTAATAAAGGAAATGTTAAAGGAATATTCAAAAGCAGTAGAGTTCACAACAAGTAAATACGACGAAATTGATATTTTACTTGCACAAAATAACTCCTTAATACAAGCACTGAGAAAAGAACTGGCAGATTACAAAAAACAAATCGAATATAAAGACGAACAAATCACATATCTCCAGACACAGGTAAACACACTGGAACAAAAGCAAATTGACAGGAATGTAGAAATTAAAAACGTTCCGATGTCTACCAACGAAAACGCTTTTGATTTGGTCAAGGCAATAGGTGATGCACTTGATACACAAATTGGAGAATCCGATATTGAGGAAATATACACGTATAATGACAGAAAGAACCAACAAATGAGAAATATTGTTGTAAGCTTCACTAGAAAAGCAACAAAAGCTACGTTCATGGAACGAGCAAAACAAAAACGAAACCTGAAGTATGGTCAGGTGTGCACCAAACTACAAAAACAAATCAACTCGGTGTACGCAAATCAAAACATTTATATAAACGAACACCTCACATCACACTTCCGAAAAATTGTATGGTTAGCAAAAAATAAAGCAAGAACTGCCAACTGGAAGTTTGTTTGGTTTCGGAACAACAAGGTTCTTGCTAGAAAGACAGAAGGAGATCCCATTATCGAAATACGATCAATCAACGATATTGACAAAATGACATAAACGATCACGACAAACGTCAAAATCGTAATAACACTGTTGCGCAAAAAAAAAATCGTCACTATGGAGAATGAACTCGATAATATAATAAGTACCGATTTTAAAAATATTAAATCTCAAGAAGAGGCCTGTGTATATGTAAAAAATAATATAAGTGAATTCTCATCTATGTCACTAAATGTAAGGTCCTTGAGGAAAAACTGGAATGCGTTGATGTTATATATTAATGAGTTTTTGTCGTATATAGATGTCATTATGTTGTGCGAAATAAATATTAGAAAAGAAGAAAATAACCAATATCAGATTGAAGGATACAGCAGTGAGTTCTTTAATCGAAGCAACCCCGGAGGAGGAGGTGGAATATGTATATACGTGAAAAATAATATTGTATATGACAAAGTAGAAAGAGTAACATGTATGTATGAAAATGTCTCTATCAATGTTAAACGTGGAAATTTTGAAGCGTCAATCATCTCTGTGTACAGACCACCAAAGAAGAATGTTAAATGTTTTGTTCGTGAATTAAGTAAGCATGTTGATGAAATCGGAACTAAATGTAACCTTTTTATAATGGGGGACGTCAACATAAATTTAAAAGATAAAACTAATTCAGATGTCTGTGATTATTTGTCGATGATAGCGTCAAAAGGTCTGCATAATTGTATATATTCGCACACTCGTGTTGACCCAATCAGAGATACAAAAACATTAATAGACCACAATCTCGTAAGAGTGAGCAATGCCGAAATTAACTCAGCGGTGATTGAACTATGCATCTCAGATCACTATGCGCTATACTGTGGAGTTAAAAGAGACAACAAACTTCAAATAGATTCCAAAAATGAAAGCCAAATCCTAAGTCACCTTGTAGCACAAAAGGTACATGAATTCAAGTGGAATGAGCTGAATATATATACAAATGTAAATGATCTATATGAGAAGTTCAAAGAGGCAATGAATTTTCTGACCACAACATCAACAGTGAAAAGGAAGAAAAGAACTACTGAGCATAGTTGGATTACCGCTGAGTTGAAAAACGATTGCAAAGAACGCGATAGACTATACAGGAGACACATAAACAACAGACACAATGAAGATTATCACAGAGAATACAGAAGATATCGAAACGAGCTGAACAAGAAGATAGCCAGAACAAAATCGAACTTTTACAAACAGCAATTTGAGACTTGTAAGAATAACCCCAGGGAGACCTGGAAGCTTGTAAACTCGATACTTGGTAAAAAGAAATGTAATCTGGATGAGGTTTTAATCAAGAATTTCTCGAATGAAAGCAACATTAAAGACCTGACCAACAAATTCGCGAAAGCTTTAACTTCAGAAGTACGAACAATTGTTCATGAATGTAGCCACCAAACACTCCAGTACAACACAAGCAGTGTACAACATTCAATCTACGTTGAAGATGTATCAGTTGAGGAGGTATGCAACATACTGAGTTCGTTGAAAAGCGACAAATCGGCGGGAGTAGATGGAATAAGACCAAAAGATCTGAAAAGCAGCGCTCAAACCCTATCTCCAGTACTTACAAAATTGATCAACATGAGCTTAGATCAAGCATCTGTACCAAACATGCTTAAAAAATCTATAGTTAGACCGATTCACAAAAGTGGAAAGAAAAGTGAAATCCTTAACTACAGACCAATCTCAATCCTATCAGTAGTCGATAAAGTTCTAGAAGAGGTGTTGGCCAGAAGACTATACAACTTTATAGAAAAATACAACAGCCTCAACAAGAATCAATTTGGATTCCGCAAAGGAATAAATATAAACAGACTACTTGGAGATTTCGCGAACAAAATGTACCTAAGTTTGGACAAAAACCATAGCTCAGTAGTTCTGTTTATTGACTTTAAGAAAGCCTTCGACACTTTGAGCCACAGACAAATTTTGAGGCAGCTGGAGAAGATTGGTGTACGGGGTCACATCTTAACATGGTTTGCTAGCTACTTAAGTAACAGATCATTCCAGGTCAAAATTGGTGATTACGTTAGCAATGAAGAAAATATCGATTATGGTGTTCCACAAGGATCGAAGCTAGGTCCGCTTCTGTTTATTATATACGTCAATGATCTACTGTCAGTGCTGAAGTATAGTACGGGTTATGCGTATGCGGACGACACAGCGATCGTAGTTAGCCATAGGAGCGTTGACGAAGCGGTGAAACTTATGCAATTAGATTTTAATAGAATCGCTGCTTGGTGTCACGACCATGGATTAATTATCAACGCACTTAAGACAAAGTTAATGCACATTCGCCCGCCGCATATTCCCAGAACGAAACTTAAGATAAAAATGCACAGCGTAGATTGTTTGCACAGACATGGCTGTGATGGAATAACAGAAGACGATGATGACTGCACCGTAAACATTGATTATGTGTCAACGTATAAGTACCTAGGACTGACAATGGACTACAACTTTAAATGGAACCACCATATAGAGATATTGAGGAAGAAATTGTGTCACTCTGCATACGCCCTTTTCCATCTTCGTAAACTGTGTACGCCAAGAGTACTCAAACAGTGCTACATGGGCCTGGTGGAATCACATCTACGGTATGGAATAACAGCGTGGGGAAGAGCATCTCAATTGCAATCGCTACAAAAAGTGCACAGAAGACTTCAAAAGCTTGTGGTGGAAACAGGAAGTAGCAGAGAAGTTCAGCAACAAAGAAGCCAACCAACACGCATGCTTAACATCTGCCAAATACATAATTTGGAAATCTTGGCCAATTTCGATGATGACAACACATACAGGATCCAAACACAGCAGACGGTGAACACTAGAAGACGACAGCAGCAGCTATGTGAAGTTCCGAGGTACTGGAATGAATATGGTCGAAGGACAATTAAAGTGGCAATTCCGACAATCCTTAACGAACTCCCAAGGGAAGTTCGCAACCTACCCAAAAGAGAAATTATAAAAAAAGTTAAAGAAATCTACTTAAACTCTTCAAACTAAAATATTCAAATTTAATTTAAATACGAAAATAGTAAACTATTGTATTATTATTACTATTCGTTACTTGTATTGCCCACGTTTTTGCTTTTTTAACTACACATAATTGAATTTAATGAATTTCAACATTTATAATTGTAATTTTTTGTGATTAGTCATCTGCAGACAAGCCACTCAGGCTTTGCAGATAAACAAGTGTAAACACTCCAAAATGAATTATAAATAAAAATGAAATTGAAATTGAATTGAAATTGGATTGGGTCTAGTGTCCAGAAGCTAAATGCGGATTGGGTCTGGAAAACCGCATATAGTTTCTGGACACCGCCTAGTGTCCAGAAACTAAATGCGGTTTGGGTCTGGCAAACCGCATATAGTTTCTGGACACCGGCTAGTGTCCAGAAACTAAATGCGGTTTGGGTCTGGAAAACCGCATTTAGTTTCTGGACACCGGCTAGTGTGCGGATTGGGTCTGGCAAACCGCATATAGTTTCTGGAAACCGGCTAGTGTCCAGAAACTAAATGCGGATTGGGTCTGGCAAACCGCATATAGTTTCTGGACGCCGGCTAGTGTCCAGAAACTAAATGCGGTTTGGGTCTGGAAAACCGCATATAGTTTCTGGACACCGGCTAGTGTCCAGAAACTAAATGCGGATTGGGTCTGGAAAACCGCATTTAGTTTCTGGACACCGGCTAGTGTCCAGAAACTAAATGCGGTTTGGGTCTGGAAAACCGCATTTAGTTTCTGGACACCGGCTAGTGTCCAGAAACTAAATGGGGATTGGGTCTGGCAAACCGCATATAGTTTCTGGACACCGGCTAGTGTCCAGAAACTAAATGCGGTTTGGGTATGGAAAACCGCATATAGTTTCTCGACACCGGCTAGTGTCCAGAAACTAAATGCGGTTTGGGTCTGAGAAACCGCATTTAGTTTCTGGACACCGGCTAGTGTCCAGAAACTAAATGCGGTTTGGGTCTGGAAAACCGCATTTAGTTTCTGGACACCGGCTAGTGTCCAGAAACTAAATGGGGATTGGGTCTGGCAAACCGCATATAGTTTCTGGACACCGGCTAGTGTCCAGAAACTAAATGCGGTTTGGGTATAGAAAACCGCATATAGTTTCTCGACACCGGCTAGTGTCCAGAAACTAAATGCGGTTTGGGTCTGGAAAACCGCATTTAGTTTCTGGACACTAGCCGGTGTCCAGAAACTATATGCGGTTTGGGTCTGGGAAACCGCATTTAGTTTCTGGACACCGGCTAGTGTCCAGAAACTAAATGCGGTTTGGGTCTGAGAAACCGCATTTAGTTTCTGGACACCGGCTAGTGTCCAGAAACTAAATGCGGATAGGGTCTGGCAAACCGCATATAGTTTCTGGACACCGGCTAGTGTCCAGAAACTAAATGCGGTTTGGGTCTGGAAAACCGCATATAGTTTCTGGACACCGGCTAGTGTCCAGAAACTAAATGCGGTTTGGGTCTGGAAAACCGCATTTAGTTTCTGGACACCGGCTAGTGTCCAGAAACTAAATGCGGTTTGGGTCTGGAAAACCGCATATAGTTTCTGGACACCGGCTAGTGTCCAGAAACTAAATGCGGATTGGGTCTGGAAAACCGCATTTAGTTTCTGGACACCGGCTAGTGTCCAGAAACTAAATGCGGTTTGGGTCTGGAAAACCGCATATAGTTTCTGGACACCGGCTAGTGTCCAGAAACTAAATGCGGTTTGGGTCTGGAAAACCGCATATAGTTTCTGGACACCGGCTAGTGTCCAGAAACTAAATGCGGATTGGGTCTGGAAAACCGCATATAGTTTCTGGACACCGGCTAGTGTCCAGAAACTAAATGCGGATTGGGTCTGGCAAACCGCATATAGTTTCTGGACACCGGCTAGTGTCCAGAAACTAAATGCGGTTTGGGTCTGAGAAACCGCATATAGTTTCTGGACACCGGCTAGTGTCCAGAAACTAAATGCGGATTGGGTCTGGAAAACCGCATATAGTTTCTGGACACCGGCTAGTGTCCAGAAACTAAATGCGGTTTGGGTCTGGAAAACCGCATATAGTTTCTGGACACCGGCTAGTGTCCAGAAGCTAAATGCGGATTGGGTCTGGAAAACCGCATATAGTTTCTGGACACCGGCTAGTGTCCAGAATCTAAATGCGGTTTGGGTCTGAGAAACCGCATATAGTTTCTGGACACCGGCTAGTGTCCAGAAACTAAATGCGGTTTTTGTCTGGAAAACCGCATATAGTTTCTGGACACCGGCTAGTGTCCAGAAACTAAATGCGGTTTGGGTCTGGAAAACCGCATTTAGTTTCTGGACACCGGCTAGTGTCCAGAAACTAAATGCGGTTTGGGTCTGGAAAACCGCATTTAGTTTCTGGACACCGGCTAGTGTCCAGAAACTAAATGCGGTTTGGGTCTGGAAAACCGCATATAGTTTCTGGACACCGGCTAGTGTCCAGAAACTAAATGCGGTTTCGGTCTGAGAAACCGCATTTAGTTTCTGGACACCGGCTAGTGTCCAGAAACTAAATGCGGATTGGGTCTGGCAAACCGCATATAGTTTCTGGACACCGGCTAGTGTCCAGAAACTAAATGCGGATTGGGTCTGGCAAACCGCATATAGTTTCTGGACACCGGCTAGTGTCCAGAAACTAAATGCGGATTGGGTCTGGCAAACCGCATATAGTTTCTGGACACCGGCTAGTGTCCAGAAACTAAATGCGGTTTGGGTCTGGAAAACCGCATTTAGTTTCTGGACACCGGCTAGTGTCCAGAAACTAAATGCGGTTTGGGTCTGGAAAACCGCATTTAGTTTCTGGACACCGGCTAGTGTCCAGAAACTAAATGCGGATTGGGTCTGGCAAACCGCATATAGTTTCTGGACACCGGCTAGTGTCCAGAAACTAAATGCGGTTTGGGTCTGAGAAACCGCATTTAGTTTCTGGACACCGGCTAGTGTCCAGAAACTAAATGCGGATTGGGTCTGGCAAACCGCATATAGTTTCTGGACACCGGCTAGTGTCCAGAAACTAAATGCGGTTTGGGTCTGGAAAACCGCATATAGTTTCTGGACACCGGCTAGTGTCCAGAAACTAAATGCGGTTTGGGTCTGGAAAACCGCATTTAGTTTCTGGACACCGGCTAGTGTCCAGAAACTAAATGCGGATTGGGTCTGGCAAACCGCATAGAGTTTCTGGACACCGGCTAGTGTCCAGAAACTAAATGCGGGTTGGGTCTGGAAAACCGCATTTAGTTTCTGGACACCGGCTAGTGTCCAGAAACTAAATGCGGATTGGGTCTGGCAAACCGCGGATTGGTCTGGCAAACCGCATATAGTTTCTGGACACAGGCTAGTGTCCAGAAACTAAATGCGGTTTGGGTCTGAGAAACCGCATTTAGTTTCTGGACACCGGCTAGTGTCCAGAAACTAAATGCGGATTGGGTCTAGTGTCCAGAAGCTAAATGCGGATTGGGTCTGGAAAACCGCATATAGTTTCTGGACACCGGCTAGTGTCCAGAAACTAAATGCGGTTTGGGTCTGAGAAACCGCATTTAGTTTCTGGACACCGGCTAGTGTCCAGAAACTAAATGCGGATTGGGTCTGGCAAACCGCATATAGTTTCTGGACACTAGCCGGTGTCCAGAAACTAAATGCGGATTGGGTCTGGCAAACCGCATATAGTTTCTGGACACCGGCTAGTGTCCAGAAACTAAATGCGGTTTGGGTCTGAGAAACCGCATTTAGTTTCTGGACACCGGCTAGTGTCCAGAAACTAAATGCGGTTTGGGTCTGGAAAACCGCATTTAGTTTCTGGACACCGGCTAGTGTCCAGAAACTAAATGCGGATTGGGTCTGGCAAACCGCGGATTGGTCTGGCAAACCGCATATAGTTTCTGGACACAGGCTAGTGTCCAGAAACTAAATGCGGATTGGGTCTGGCAAACCGCATATAGTTTCTGGACACCGGCTAGTGTCCAGAAACTAAATGCGGTTTGGGTCTGAGAAACCGCATTTAGTTTCTGGACACCGGCTAGTGTCCAGAAACTAAGTGCGGATTGGGTCTAGTGTCCAGAAACTAAATGCGGATTGGGTCTGGCAAACCGCATATAGTTTCTGGACACCGGCTAGTGTCCAGAAACTAAATGCGGTTTGGGTCTGGAAAACCGCATTTAGTTTCTGGACACCGGCTAGTGTCCAGAAACTAAATGCGGATTGGGTCTGGCAAACCGCATATAGTTTCTGGACACCGGCTAGTGTCCAGAAACTAAATGCGGTTTGGGTCTGAGAAACCGCATTTAGTTTCTGGACACCGGCTAGTGTCCAGAAACTAAATGCGGATTGGGTCTAGTGTCCAGAAGCTAAATGCGGATTGGGTCTGGAAAACCGCATATAGTTTCTGGACACCGGCTAGTGTCCAGAAACTAAATGCGGTTTGGGTCTGGAAAACCGCATTTAGTTTCTGGACACCGGCTAATGTCCAGAAACTAAATGCGGTTTAGGTCTGGAAAACCGCATATAGTTTCTGGACACCGGCTAGTGTCCAGAAACTAAATGCGGTTTGGGTCTGAGAAACCGCATTTAGTTTCTGGACACCGGCTAGTGTCCAGAAACTAAATGCGGATTGGGTCTGGCAAACCGCATATAGTTTCTGGACACCGGCTAGTGTCCAGAAATGCGGTTTGGGTCTGAGAAACCGCATTTAGTTTCTGGACACCGGCTAGTGTCCTATGCTAAATGCGGATTGGGTCTGGCAAACCGCATAGAGTTTCTGGACACCGGCTAGTGTCCAGAAACTAAATGCGGGTTGGGTCTGGAAAACCGCATAAAGTTTCTGGACACCGGCTAGTGTCCAGAAACTAAATGCGGTTTGGGTCTGGAAAACCGCATTTAGTTTCTGGACACCGGCTAGTGTCCAGAAACTAAATGCGGATTGGGTCTGGCAAACCGCATATAGTTTCTGGACACCGGCTAGTGTCCAGAAACTAAATGCGGTTTGGGTCTGAGAAACCGCATTTAGTTTCTGGACACCGGCTAGTGTCCAGAAACTAAATGCGGATTGGGTCTAGTGTCCAGAAGCTAAATGCGGATTGGGTCTGGAAAACCGCATATAGTTTCTGGACACCGGCTAGTGTCCAGAAACTAAATGCGGTTTGGGTCTGAGAAACCGCATTTAGTTTCTGGACACCGGCTACTGTCCAGAAACTAAATGCGGATTGGGTCTGGCAAACCGCATATAGTTTCTGGACACCGGCTAGTGTCCAGAAACTAAATGCGGTTTGGGTATGGAAAACCGCATATAGTTTCTGGACACCGGCTAGTGTCCAGAAACTAAATGCGGTTTGTGTCTGGAAAACCGCATTTAGTTTCTGGACACCGGCTAGTGTCCAGAAACTAAATGCGGATTGGGTCTGGCAAACCGCATATAGTTTCTGGACACCGGCTAGTGTCCAGAAACTAAATGCGGTTTGGGTCTGAGAAACCGCATTTAGTTTCTGGACACCGGCTAGTGTCCAGAAACTAAATGCGGATTGGGTCTAGTGTCCAGAAGCTAAATGCGGATTGGGTCTGGAAAACCGCATATAGTTTCTGGACACCGGCTAGTGTCCAGAAACTAAATGCGGTTTGGGTCTGAGAAACCGCATTTAGTTTCTGGACACCGGCTAGTGTCCAGAAACTAAATGCGGATAGGGTCTGGCAAACCGCATATAGTTTCTGGACACCGGCTAGTGTCCAGAAACTAAATGCGGTTTGGGTCTGGAAAACCGCATATAGTTTCTGGACACCGGCTAGTGTCCAGAAACTAAATGCGGATTGGGTCTGGAAAACCGCATTTAGTTTCTGGACACCGGCTAGTGTCCAGAAACTAAATGCGGATTGGGTCTGGCAAACCGCATATAGTTTCTGGACACCGGCTAGTGTCCAGAAACTAAATGCGGTTTGGGTCTGGAAAACCGCATATAGTTTCTGGACACCGGCTAGTGTCCAGAAACTAAATGCGGATTGTTTCTGGAAAACCGCATTTAGTTTCTGGACACCGGCTAGTGTCCAGAAACTAAATGCGGTTTGGGTCTGGAAGACCGCATATAGTTTCTGGACACCGGCTAGTGTCCAGAAACTAAATGCGGTTTGCGTCTGGAAAACCGCATTTAGTTTCTGGACACCGGCTAGTGTCCAGAAACTAAATGCGGATTGGGTCTGGCAAACCGCATATAGTTTCTGGACACCGGCTAGTGTCCAGAAACTAAATGCGGTTTGGGTCTGGAAAACCGCATTTAGTTTCTGGACACCGGCTAGTGTCCAGAAACTAAATGCGGATTGGGTCTGGAAAACCGCATATAGTTTCTGGACACCGGCTAGTGTCCAGAAACTAAATGCGGTTTGGGTCTGGAAAACCGCATTTAGTTTCTGGGCACCGGCTAGTGTCCAGAAACTAAATGCGGATTGGGTCTGGCAAACCGCATATAGTTTCTGGACACCGGCTAGTGTCCAGAAACTAAATGCGGTTTGGGTCTGAGAAACCGCATTTAGTTTCTGGACACCGGCTAGTGTCCAGAAACTAAATGCGGTTTGGGTCTGGAAAACCGCATTTAGTTTCTGGACACCGGCTAGTGTCCAGAAACTAAATGCGGATTGGGTCTGGCAAACCGCATATAGTTTCTGGACACCGGCTAGTGTCCAGAAACTAAATGCGGTTTGGGTCTGAGAAACCGCATTTAGTTTCTGGACACCGGCTAGTGTCCAGAAACTAAATGCGGATTGGGTCTAGTGTCCAGAAGCTAAATGCGGATTGGGTCTGGAAAACCGCATATAGTTTCTGGACACCGGCTAGTGTCCAGAAACTAAATGCGGTTTGGGTCTGAGAAACCGCATTTAGTTTCTGGACACCGGCTAGTGTCCAGAAACTAAATGCGGATTGGCTCTGGCAAACCGCATATAGTTTCTGGACACCGGCTAGTGTCCAGAAACTAAATGCGGTTTGGGTATGGAAAACCGCATATAGTTTCTGGACACCGGCTAGTGTCCAGCAACTAAATGCGGTTTGTGTCTGGAAAACCGCATTTAGTTTCTGGACACCGGCTAGTGTCCAGAAACTAAATGCGGATTGGGTCTGGCAAACCGCATATAGTTTCTGGACACCGGCTAGTGTCCAGAAACTAAATGCGGTTTGGGTCTGAGAAACCGCATTTAGTTTCTGGACACCGGCTAGTGTCCAGAAACTAAATGCGGATTGGGTCTAGTGTCCAGAAGCTAAATGCGGATTGGGTCTGGAAAACCGCATATAGTTTCTGGACACCGGCTAGTGTCCAGAAACTAAATGCGGTTTGGGTCTGAGAAACCGCATTTAGTTTCTGGACACCGGCTAGTGTCCAGAAACTAAATGCGGATTGGCTCTGGCAAACCGCATATAGTTTCTGGACACCGGCTAGTGTCCAGAAACTAAATGCGGTTTGGGTATGGAAAACCGCATATAGTTTCTGGACACCGGCTAGTGTCCAGCAACTAAATGCGGTTTGTGTCTGGAAAACCGCATTTAGTTTCTGGACACCGGCTAGTGTCCAGAAACTAAATGCGGATTGGGTCTGGCAAACCGCATATAGTTTCTGGACACCGGCTAGTGTCCAGAAACTAAATGCGGTTTGGGTCTGAGAAACCGCATTTAGTTTCTGGACACCGGCTAGTGTCCAGAAACTAAATGCGGATTGGGTCTAGTGTCCAGAAGCTAAATGCGGATTGGGTCTGGAAAACCGCATATAGTTTCTGGACACCGGCTAGTGTCCAGAAACTAAATGCGGTTTGGGTCTGGAAAACCGCATTTAGTTTCTGGACACCGGCTAGTGTCCAGAAACTAAATGCGGTTTGGGTCTGGAAAACCGCATATAGTTTCTGGACACCGGCTAGTGTCCAGAAACTAAATGCGGATTGGGTCTGGAAAACCGCATTTAGTTTCTGGACACCGGCTAGTGTCCAGAAACTAAATGCGGATTGGGTCTGGCAAACCGCATATAGTTTCTGGACACCGGCTAGTGTCCAGAAACTAAATGCGGTTTGGGTCTGGAAAACCGCATATAGTTTCTGGACACCGGCTAGTGTCCAGAAACTAAATGCGGATTGGGTCTGGAAAACCGCATTTAGTTTCTGGACACCGGCTAGTGTCCAGAAACTAAATGCGGATTGGGTCTGGAAAACCGCATTTAACTAAATGCGGTTTGGGTATGGAAAACCGCATATAGTTTCTGGACACCGGCTAGTGTCCAGAAACTAAATGCGGTTTGGGTCTGGAAAACCGCATTTAGTTTCTGGACACCGGCTAGTGTCCAGAAACTAAATGCGGTTTGGGTCTGGAAAACCGCATATAGTTTCTGGACACCGGCTAGTGTCCAGAAACTAAATGCGGTTTGGGTCTGGAAGACCGCATATAGTTTCTGGACACCGGCTAGTGTCCAGAAACTAAATGCGGATTGGGTCTGGCAAACCGCATATAGTTTCTGGACACCGGCTAGTGTCCAGAAACTAAATGCGGTTTGCGTCTGGAAAACCGCATTTAGTTTCTGGACACCGGCTAGTGTCCAGAAACTAAATGCGGATTGGGTCTGGCAAACCGCATATAGTTTCTGGACACCGGCTAGTGTCCAGAAACTAAATGCGGATTGGGTCTGGCAAACCGCATATAGTTTCTGGACACCGGCTAGTGTCCAGAAACTAAATGCGGTTTGGGTCTGGAAAACCGCATTTAGTTTCTGGACACCGGCTAGTGTCCAGAAACTAAATGCGGATTGGGTCTGGCAAACCGCATATAGTTTCTGGACACCGGCTAGTGTCCAGAAACTAAATGCGGTTTGGGTCTGGAAAACCGCATTTAGTTTCTGGACACCGGCTAGTGTCCAGAAACTAAATGCGGATAGGGTCTGGCAAACCGCATATAGTTTCTGGACACCGGCTAGTGTCCAGAAACTAAATGCGGATTGGGTCTGGCAAACCGCATATAGTTTCTGGACACCGGCTAGTGTCCAGAAACTAAATGCGGTTTGCGTCTGGAAAACCGCATTTAGTTTCTGGACACCGGCTAGTGTCCAGAAACTAAATGCGGATTGGGTCTGGAAAACCGCATTTAACTAAATGCGGTTTGGGTATGGAAAACCGCATATAGTTTCTGGACACCGGCTAGTGTCCAGAAACTAAATGCGGTTTGGGTCTGGAAAACCGCATTTAGTTTCTGGACACCGGCTAGTGTCCAGAAACTAAATGCGGTTTGGGTCTGGAAAACCGCATATAGTTTCTGGACACCGGCTAGTGTCCAGAAACTAAATGCGGTTTGGGTCTGGAAGACCGCATATAGTTTCTGGACACCGGCTAGTGTCCAGAAACTAAATGCGGATTGGGTCTGGCAAACCGCATATAGTTTCTGGACACCGGCTAGTGTCCAGAAACTAAATGCGGTTTGCGTCTGGAAAACCGCATTTAGTTTCTGGACACCGGCTAGTGTCCAGAAACTAAATGCGGATTGGGTCTGGCAAACCGCATATAGTTTCTGGACACCGGCTAGTGTCCAGAAACTAAATGCGGATTGGGTCTGGCAAACCGCATATAGTTTCTGGACACCGGCTAGTGTCCAGAAACTAAATGCGGTTTGGGTCTGGAAAACCGCATTTAGTTTCTGGACACCGGCTAGTGTCCAGAAACTAAATGCGGATTGGGTCTGGCAAACCGCATATAGTTTCTGGACACCGGCTAGTGTCCAGAAACTAAATGCGGTTTGGGTCTGGAAAACCGCATTTAGTTTCTGGACACCGGCTAGTGTCCAGAAACTAAATGCGGTTTGGGTCTGGCAAACCGCATATAGTTTCTGGACACCGGCTAGTGTCCAGAAACTAAATGCGGTTTGGGTCTGGAAAACCGCATATAGTTTCTGGACACCGGCTAGTGTCCAGAAACTAAATGCGGATAGGGTCTGGCAAACCGCATATAGTTTCTGGACACCGGCTAGTGTCCAGAAACTAAATGCGGTTTGGGTCTGGAAAACCGCATTTAGTTTCTGGACACCGGCTAGTGTCCAGAAACTAAATGCGGATTGGGTCTGGCAAACCGCATATAGTTTCTGGACACCGGCTAGTGTCCAGAAACTAAATGCGGATTGGGTCTGGAAAACCGCATATAGTTTCTGGACACCGGCTAGTGTCCAGAAACTAAATGCGGATTGGGTCTGGCAAACCGCATATAGTTTCTGGACACCGGCTAGTGTCCAGAAACTAAATGCGGTTTGGGTCTGGAAAACCGCATTTAGTTTCTGGACACCGGCTAGTGTCCAGAAACTAAATGCGGATTGGGTCTGGCAAACCGCATATAGTTTCTGGAAACCGGCTAGTGTCCAGAAACTAAATGCGGATTGGGTCTGGCAAACCGCATATAGTTTCTGGACGCCGGCTAGTGTCCAGAAACTAAATGCGGATTGGGTCTGGAAAACCGCATTTAGTTTCTGGACACCGGCTAGTGTCCAGAAACTAAATGCGGTTTGGGTCTGGATTGGGTCTGGCAAACCGCATATAGTTTCTGGACACCGGCTAGTGTCCAGAAACTAAATGCGGTTTGGGTATGGAAAACCGCATATAGTTTCTCGACACCGGCTAGTGTCCAGAAACTAAATGCGGTTTGGGTCTGGAAAACCGCATTTAGTTTCTGGACACCGGCTAGTGTCCAGAAACTAAATGCGGATTGGGTCTGGCAAACCGCATAGAGTTTCTGGACACCGGCTAGTGTCCAGAAACTAAATGCGGTTTGGGTCTGAGAAACCGCATTTAGTTTCTGGACACCGGCTAGTGTCCAGAAACTAAATGCGGATTGGGTCTGGCAAACCGCATATAGTTTCTGGACACTGGCTAGTGTCCAGAAACTAAATGCGGTTTGGATCTGAGAAACCGCATTTAGTTTCTGGACACCGGCTAGTGTCCAGAAACTAAATGCGGATTGGGTCTGGCAAACCGCATATAGTTTCTGGACACCGGCTAGTGTCCAGAAACTAAATGCGGTTTGGGTCTGGAAAACCGCATTTAGTTTCTGGACACCGGCTAGTGTCCAGAAACTAAATGCGGATTGGGTCTGGCAAACCGCATATAGTTTCTGGACACCGGCTAGTGTCCAGAAACTAAATGCGGTTTGGGTCTGAGAAACCGCATTTAGTTTCTGGACACCGGCTAGTGTCCAGAAACTAAATGCGGATTGGGTCTGGCAAACCGCATATAGTTTCTGGACACCGGCTAGTGTCCAGAAACTAAATGCGGTTTGGGTCTGGAAAACCGCATTTAGTTTCTGGACACCGGCTAGTGTCCAGAAACTAAATGCGGATTGGGTCTGGCAAACCGCATATAGTTTCTGGACACAGGCTAGTGTCCAGAAACTAAATGCGGTTTGGGTCTGAGAAACCGCATTTAGTTTCTGGACACCGGCTAGTGTCCAGAAACTAAATGCGGATTGGGTCTGGCAAACCGCATATAGTTTCTGGACACCGGCTAGTGTCCAGAAACTAAATGCGGTTTGGGTCTGAGAAACCGCATTTAGTTTCTGGACACCGGCTAGTGTCCAGAAACTAAATGCGGATTGGGTCTGGAAAACCGCATTTAGTTTCTGGACACCGGCTAGTGTCCAGAAACTAAATGCGGATTGGGTCTGGCAAACCGCATATAGTTTCTGGACACCGGCTAGTGTCCAGAAACTAAATGCGGTTTGGGTCTGGAAAACCGCATATAGTTTCTGGACACCGGCTAGTGTCCAGAAACTAAATGCGGTTTGGGTCTGAGAAACCGCATTTAGTTTCTGGACACCGGCTAGTGTCCAGAAACTAAATGCGGATTGGGTCTGGCAAACCGCATATAGTTTCTGGACACAGGCTAGTGTCCAGAAACTAAATGCGGTTTGGGTCTGAGAAACCGCATTTAGTTTCTGGACACCGGCTAGTGTCCAGAAACTAAATGCGGATTGGGTCTGGCAAACCGCATATAGTTTCTGGACACAGGCTAGTGTCCAGAAACTAAATGCGGTTTGGGTCTGAGAAACCGCATTTAGTTTCTGGACACCGGCTAGTGTCCAGAAACTAAATGCGGATTGGGTCTGGCAAACCGCATATAGTTTCTGGACACAGGCTAGTGTCCAGAAACTAAATGCGGTTTGGGTCTGAGAAACCGCATTTAGTTTCTGGACACCGGCTAGTGTCCAGAAACTAAATGCGGATTGGGTCTGGCAAACCGCATATAGTTTCAAGACACTGGCTAGTGTCCAGAAACTAAATGCGGTTTGGATCTGAGAAACCGCATTTAGTTTCTGGACACCGGCTAGTGTCCAGAAACTAAATGCGGATTGGGTCTGGCAAACCGCATATAGTTTCTGGACACCGGCTAGTGTCCAGAAACTAAATGCGGTTTGGGTCTGGAAAACCGCATTTAGTTTCTGGACACCGGCTAGTGTCCAGAAACTAAATGCGGATTGGGTCTGGCAAACCGCATATAGTTTCTGGACACCGGCTAGTGTCCAGAAACTAAATGCGGTTTGGGTCTGAGAAACCGCATTTAGTTTCTGGACACCGGCTAGTGTCCAGAAACTAAATGCGGATTGGGTCTGGCAAACCGCATATAGTTTCTGGACACCGGCTAGTGTCCAGAAACTAAATGCGGTTTGGGTCTGGAAAACCGCATTTAGTTTCTGGACACCGGCTAGTGTCCAGAAACTAAATGCGGATTGGGTCTGGCAAACCGCATATAGTTTCTGGACACAGGCTAGTGTCCAGAAACTAAATGCGGTTTGGGTCTGAGAAACCGCATTTAGTTTCTGGACACCGGCTAGTGTCCAGAAACTAAATGCGGATTGGGTCTGGCAAACCGCATATAGTTTCTGGACACCGGCTAGTGTCCAGAAACTAAATGCGGTTTGGGTCTGAGAAACCGCATTTAGTTTCTGGACACCGGCTAGTGTCCAGAAACTAAATGCGGATTGGGTCTGGAAAACCGCATTTAGTTTCTGGACACCGGCTAGTGTCCAGAAACTAAATGCGGATTGGGTCTGGCAAACCGCATATAGTTTCTGGACACCGGCTAGTGTCCAGAAACTAAATGCGGTTTGGGTCTGGAAAACCGCATATAGTTTCTGGACACCGGCTAGTGTCCAGAAACTAAATGCGGTTTGGGTCTGAGAAACCGCATTTAGTTTCTGGACACCGGCTAGTGTCCAGAAACTAAATGCGGATTGGGTCTGGCAAACCGCATATAGTTTCTGGACACTGGCTAGTGTCCAGAAACTAAATGCGGTTTGGGTCTGGAAAACCGCATTTAGTTTCTGGAGACCGGCTAGTGTCCAGAAACTAAATGCGGATTGGGTCTGGCAAACCGCATATAGTTTCTGGACACCGGCTAGTGTCCAGAAACTAAATGCGGTTTGGATCTGAGAAACCGCATTTAGTTTCTGGACACCGGCTAGTGTCCAGAAACTAAATGCGGATTGGGTCTGGCAAACCGCATATAGTTTCTGGACACCGGCTAGTGTCCAGAAACTAAATGCGGTTTGGGTCTGGAAAACCGCATTTAGTTTCTGGACACCGGCTAGTGTCCAGAAACTAAATGCGGATTGGGTCTGGCAAACCGCATATAGTTTCTGGACACCGGCTAGTGTCCAGAAACTAAATGCGGTTTGGGTCTGAGAAACCGCATTTAGTTTCTGGACACCGGCTAGTGTCCAGAAACTAAATGCGGATTGGGTCTGGCAAACCGCATATAGTTTCTGGACACCGGCTAGTGTCCAGAAACTAAATGCGGTTTGGGTCTGGAAAACCGCATTTAGTTTCTGGACACCGGCTAGTGTCCAGAAACTAAATGCGGATTGGGTCTGGCAAACCGCATATAGTTTCTGGACACCGGCTAGTGTCCAGAAACTAAATGCGGTTTGGATCTGAGAAACCGCATTTAGTTTCTGGACACCGGCTAGTGTCCAGAAACTAAATGCGGATTGGGTCTGGCAAACCGCATATAGTTTCTGGACACCGGCTAGTGTCCAGAAACTAAATGCGGTTTGGGTCTGGAAAACCGCATATAGTTTCTGGACACCGGCTAGTGTCCAGAAACTAAATGCGGTTTGGGTCTGAGAAACCGCATTTAGTTTCTGGACACCGGCTAGTGTCCAGAAACTAAATGCGGATTGGGTCTGGAAAACCGCATTTAGTTTCTGGACACCGGCTAGTGTCCAGAAACTAAATGCGGATTGGGTCTGGCAAACCGCATATAGTTTCTGGACACCGGCTAGTGTCCAGAAACTAAATGCGGTTTGGGTCTGGAAAACCGCATATAGTTTTTGGACACCGGCTAGTGTCCAGAAACTAAATGCGGTTTGGGTCTGAGAAACCGCATTTAGTTTCTGGACACCGGCTAGTGTCCAGAAACTAAATGCGGATTGGGTCTGGCAAACCGCATATAGTTTCTGGACACCGGCTAGTGTCCAGAAACTAAATGCGGTTTGGGTCTGAGAAACCGCATTTAGTTTCTGGACACCGGCTAGTGTCCAGAAACTAAATGCGGATTGGGTCTGGCAAACCGCATATAGTTTCTGGACACTGGCTAGTGTCCAGAAACTAAATGCGGTTTGGGTCTGGAAAACCGCATTTAGTTTCTGGAGACCGGCTAGTGTCCAGAAACTAAATGCGGATTGGGTCTGGCAAACCGCATATAGTTTCTGGACACCGGCTAGTGTCCAGAAACTAAATGCGGTTTGGATCTGAGAAACCGCATTTAGTTTCTGGACACCGGCTAGTGTCCAGAAACTAAATGCGGATTGGGTCTGGCAAACCGCATATAGTTTCTGGACACCGGCTAGTGTCCAGAAACTAAATGCGGTTTGGGTCTGGAAAACCGCATATAGTTTCTGGACACCGGCTAGTGTCCAGAAACTAAATGCGGTTTGGGTCTGAGAAACCGCATTTAGTTTCTGGACACCGGCTAGTGTCCAGAAACTAAATGCGGATTGGGTCTGGAAAACCGCATTTAGTTTCTGGACACCGGCTAGTGTCCAGAAACTAAATGCGGATTGGGTCTGGCAAACCGCATATAGTTTCTGGACACCGGCTAGTGTCCAGAAACTAAATGCGGTTTGGGTCTGGAAAACCGCATATAGTTTCTGGACACCGGCTAGTGTCCAGAAACTAAATGCGGTTTGGGTCTGAGAAACCGCATTTAGTTTCTGGACACCGGCTAGTGTCCAGAAACTAAATGCGGATTGGGTCTGGCAAACCGCATATAGTTTCTGGACACTGGCTAGTGTCCAGAAACTAAATGCGGTTTGGGTCTGGAAAACCGCATTTAGTTTCTGGAGACCGGCTAGTGTCCAGAAACTAAATGCGGATTGGGTCTGGCAAACCGCATATAGTTTCTGGACACCGGCTAGTGTCCAGAAACTAAATGCGGTTTGGATCTGAGAAACCGCATTTAGTTTCTGGACACCGGCTAGTGTCCAGAAACTAAATGCGGATTGGGTCTGGCAAACCGCATATAGTTTCTGGACACCGGCTAGTGTCCAGAAACTAAATGCGGTTTGGGTCTGGAAAACCGCATTTAGTTTCTGGACACCGGCTAGTGTCCAGAAACTAAATGCGGATTGGGTCTGGCAAACCGCATATAGTTTCTGGACACCGGCTAGTGTCCAGAAACTAAATGCGGTTTGGGTCTGAGAAACCGCATTTAGTTTCTGGACACCGGCTAGTGTCCAGAAACTAAATGCGGATTGGGTCTGGCAAACCGCATATAGTTTCTGGACACCGGCTAGTGTCCAGAAACTAAATGCGGTTTGGGTCTGGAAAACCGCATTTAGTTTCTGGACACCGGCTAGTGTCCAGAAACTAAATGCGGATTGGGTCTGGCAAACCGCATATAGTTTCTGGACACCGGCTAGTGTCCAGAAACTAAATGCGGTTTGGGTCTGAGAAACCGCATTTAGTTTCTGGACACCGGCTAGTGTCCAGAAACTAAATGCGGATTGGGTCTGGCAAACCGCATATAGTTTCTGGACACCGGCTAGTGTCCAGAAACTAAATGCGGTTTGGGTCTGGAAAACCGCATTTAGTTTCTGGAGACCGGCTAGTGTCCAGAAACTAAATGCGGATTGGGTCTGGCAAACCGCATATAGTTTCTGGACACCGGCTAGTGTCCAGAAACTAAATGCGGTTTGGATCTGAGAAACCGCATTTAGTTTCTGGACACCGGCTAGTGTCCAGAAACTAAATGCGGATTGGGTCTGGCAAACCGCATATAGTTTCTGGACACCGGCTAGTGTCCAGAAACTAAATGCGGTTTGGGTCTGGAAAACCGCATTTAGTTTCTGGACACCGGCTAGTGTCCAGAAACTAAATGCGGATTGGGTCTGGCAAACCGCATATAGTTTCTGGACACAGGCTAGTGTCCAGAAACTAAATGCGGTTTGGGTCTGAGAAACCGCATTTAGTTTCTGGACACCGGCTAGTGTCCAGAAACTAAATGCGGATTGGGTCTGGCAAACCGCATATAGTTTCTGGACACCGGCTAGTGTCCAGAAACTAAATGCGGTTTGGGTCTGGAAAACCGCATATAGTTTCTGGACACCGGCTAGTGTCCAGAAACTAAATGCGGATTGGGTCTGGCAAACCGCATATAGTTTCTGGACACCGGCTAGTGTCCAGAAACTAAATGCGGTTTGGGTCTGGCAAACCGCATTTAGTGTCCAGAAACTAAATGCGGATTGGGTCTGGCAAACCGCATATAGTTTCTGGACACCGGCTAGTGTCCAGAAACTAAATGCGGTTTGGATCTGAGAAACCGCATTTAGTTTCTGGACACCGGCTAGTGTCCAGAAACTAAATGCGGATTGGGTCTGGCAAACCGCATATAGTTTCTGGACACCGGCTAGTGTCCAGAAACTAAATGCGGTTTGGGTCTGGAAAACCGCATATAGTTTCTGGACACCGGCTAGTGTCCAGAAACTAAATGCGGTTTGGGTCTGAGAAACCGCATTTAGTTTCTGGACACCGGCTAGTGTCCAGAAACTAAATGCGGATTGGGTCTGGAAAACCGCATTTAGTTTCTGGACACCGGCTAGTGTCCAGAAACTAAATGCGGATTGGGTCTGGCAAACCGCATATAGTTTCTGGACACCGGCTAGTGTCCAGAAACTAAATGCGGTTTGGGTCTGGAAAACCGCATATAGTTTTTGGACACCGGCTAGTGTCCAGAAACTAAATGCGGTTTGGGTCTGAGAAACCGCATTTAGTTTCTGGACACCGGCTAGTGTCCAGAAACTAAATGCGGATTGGGTCTGGCAAACCGCATATAGTTTCTGGACACCGGCTAGTGTCCAGAAACTAAATGCGGTTTGGGTCTGAGAAACCGCATTTAGTTTCTGGACACCGGCTAGTGTCCAGAAACTAAATGCGGATTGGGTCTGGCAAACCGCATATAGTTTCTGGACACCGGCTAGTGTCCAGAAACTAAATGCGGTTTGGGTCTGGAAAACCGCATTTAGTTTCTGGAGACCGGCTAGTGTCCAGAAACTAAATGCGGATTGGGTCTGGCAAACCGCATATAGTTTCTGGACACCGGCTAGTGTCCAGAAACTAAATGCGGTTTGGATCTGAGAAACCGCATTTAGTTTCTGGACACCGGCTAGTGTCCAGAAACTAAATGCGGATTGGGTCTGGCAAACCGCATATAGTTTCTGGACACCGGCTAGTGTCCAGAAACTAAATGCGGTTTGGGTCTGGAAAACCGCATATAGTTTCTGGACACCGGCTAGTGTCCAGAAACTAAATGCGGTTTGGGTCTGAGAAACCGCATTTAGTTTCTGGACACCGGCTAGTGTCCAGAAACTAAATGCGGATTGGGTCTGGAAAACCGCATTTAGTTTCTGGACACCGGCTAGTGTCCAGAAACTAAATGCGGATTGGGTCTGGCAAACCGCATATAGTTTCTGGACACCGGCTAGTGTCCAGAAACTAAATGCGGTTTGGGTCTGGAAAACCGCATATAGTTTCTGGACACCGGCTAGTGTCCAGAAACTAAATGCGGTTTGGGTCTGAGAAACCGCATTTAGTTTCTGGACACCGGCTAGTGTCCAGAAACTAAATGCGGATTGGGTCTGGCAAACCGCATATAGTTTCTGGACACTGGCTAGTGTCCAGAAACTAAATGCGGTTTGGGTCTGGAAAACCGCATTTAGTTTCTGGAGACCGGCTAGTGTCCAGAAACTAAATGCGGATTGGGTCTGGCAAACCGCATATAGTTTCTGGACACCGGCTAGTGTCCAGAAACTAAATGCGGTTTGGATCTGAGAAACCGCATTTAGTTTCTGGACACCGGCTAGTGTCCAGAAACTAAATGCGGATTGGGTCTGGCAAACCGCATATAGTTTCTGGACACCGGCTAGTGTCCAGAAACTAAATGCGGTTTGGGTCTGGAAAACCGCATATAGTTTCTGGACACCGGCTAGTGTCCAGAAACTAAATGCGGTTTGGGTCTGAGAAACCGCATTTAGTTTCTGGACACCGGCTAGTGTCCAGAAACTAAATGCGGATTGGGTCTGGCAAACCGCATATAGTTTCTGGACACCGGCTAGTGTCCAGAAACTAAATGCGGTTTGGGTCTGGAAAACCGCATTTAGTTTCTGGAGACCGGCTAGTGTCCAGAAACTAAATGCGGATTGGGTCTGGCAAACCGCATATAGTTTCTGGACACCGGCTAGTGTCCAGAAACTAAATGCGGATTGGGTCTGGCAAACCGCATATAGTTTCTGGACACCGGCTAGTGTCCAGAAACTAAATGCGGTTTGGGTCTGAGAAACCGCATTTAGTTTCTGGACACCGGCTAGTGTCCAGAAACTAAATGCGGATTGGGTCTGGCAAACCGCATATAGTTTCTGGACACCGGCTAGTGTCCAGAAACTAAATGCGGTTTGGGTCTGGAAAACCGCATTTAGTTTCTGGAGACCGGCTAGTGTCCAGAAACTAAATGCGGATTGGGTCTGGCAAACCGCATATAGTTTCTGGACACCGGCTAGTGTCCAGAAACTAAATGCGGTTTGGATCTGAGAAACCGCATTTAGTTTCTGGACACCGGCTAGTGTCCAGAAACTAAATGCGGATTGGGTCTGGCAAACCGCATATAGTTTCTGGACACCGGCTAGTGTCCAGAAACTAAATGCGGTTTGGGTCTGGAAAACCGCATTTAGTTTCTGGACACCGGCTAGTGTCCAGAAACTAAATGCGGATTGGGTCTGGCAAACCGCATATAGTTTCTGGACACAGGCTAGTGTCCAGAAACTAAATGCGGTTTGGGTCTGAGAAACCGCATTTAGTTTCTGGACACCGGCTAGTGTCCAGAAACTAAATGCGGATTGGGTCTGGCAAACCGCATATAGTTTCTGGACACCGGCTAGTGTCCAGAAACTAAATGCGGTTTGGGTCTGGAAAACCGCATATAGTTTCTGGACACCGGCTAGTGTCCAGAAACTAAATGCGGATTGGGTCTGGCAAACCGCATATAGTTTCTGGACACCGGCTAGTGTCCAGAAACTAAATGCGGTTTGGGTCTGGCAAACCGCATTTAGTTTCTGGACACCGGCTAGTGTCCAGAAACTAAATGCGGATTGGGTCTGGCAAACCGCATATAGTTTCTGGACACCGGCTAGTGTCCAGAAATTAAATGCGGTTTCTCAGACCCAAACCGCATTTAGTTTCTGGACACTAGCCTGTGTCCAGAAACTATATGCGGTTTGCCAGACCCAATCCGCATTTGAAACTAAATGCGGTTTGGGTCTGGAAAACCGCATATAGTTTCTGGACACCGGCTAGTGTCCAGAAACTAAATGCGGTTTGGGTCTGGAAAACCGCATATAGTTTCTGGACACCGGCTAGTGTCCAGAAACTAAATGCGGTTTGGGTCTGAGAAACCGCATTTAGTTTCTGGACACCGGCTAGTGTCCAGAAACTAAATGCGGATTGGGTCTGGCAGACCGCATATAGTTTCTGGACACCGGCTAGTGTCCAGAAACTAAATGCGGTTTGGGTCTGGAAAACCGCATATAGTTTCTGGACACCGGCTAGTGTCCAGAAACTAAATGCGGATTGGGTCTGGCAAACCGCATATAGTTTCTGGACACCGGCTAGTGTGGACTGGGTCTGGCAAACCGCATATAGTTTCTGGACACCGGCTAGTGTCCAGAAACTAAATGCGGATTGGGTCTGGAAAACACTAGCCGGAGTCCAGAAATTAAATGCGGTTTGGGTCTGGGAAACCGCATTTAGTTTCTGGACACCGGCTAGTGTGGATTGGGTCTGGCAAACCGCATATAGTTTCTGGACACCGGCTAGTGTCCAGAAACTAAATGCGGTTTGGGTCTGAGAAACCGCATTTAGTTTCTGGACACCGGCTAGTGTCCAGAAACTAAATGCGGATTGGGTCTGGCAAACCGCATATAGTTTCTGGACACCGGCTAGTGTCCAGAAACTAAATGCGGTTTGGGTCTGGAAAACCGCATTTAGTTTCTGGACACCGGCTAGTGTCCAGAAACTAAATGCGGATTGGGTCTGGCAAACCGCATATAGTTTCTGGACACAGGCTAGTGTCCAGAAACTAAATGCGGTTTGGGTCTGAGAAACCGCATTTAGTTTCTGGACACCGGCTAGTGTCCAGAAACTAAATGCGGATTGGGTCTGGCAAACCGCATATAGTTTCTGGACACCGGCTAGTGTCCAGAAACTAAATGCGGTTTGGGTCTGGAAAACCGCATATAGTTTCTGGACACCGGCTAGTGTCCAGAAACTAAATGCGGTTTGGGTCTGAGAAACCGCATTTAGTTTCTGGACACCGGCTAGTGTCCAGAAACTAAATGCGGATTGGGTCTGGCAAACCGCATATAGTTTCTGGACACCGGCTAGTGTCCAGAAACTAAATGCGGTTTGGGTCTGGAAAACCGCATTTAGTTTCTGGAGACCGGCTAGTGTCCAGAAACTAAATGCGGATTGGGTCTGGCAAACCGCATATAGTTTCTGGACACCGGCTAGTGTCCAGAAACTAAATGCGGTTTGGGTCTGAGAAACCGCATTTAGTTTCTGGACACCGGCTAGTGTCCAGAAACTAAATGCGGATTGGGTCTGGCAAACCGCATATAGTTTCTGGACACTGGCTAGTGTCCAGAAACTAAATGCGGTTTGGGTCTGGAAAACCGCATTTAGTTTCTGGAGACCGGCTAGTGTCCAGAAACTAAATGCGGATTGGGTCTGGCAAACCGCATATAGTTTCTGGACACCGGCTAGTGTCCAGAAACTAAATGCGGTTTGGATCTGAGAAACCGCATTTAGTTTCTGGACACCGGCTAGTGTCCAGAAACTAAATGCGGATTGGGTCTGGCAAACCGCATATAGTTTCTGGACACCGGCTAGTGTCCAGAAACTAAATGCGGTTTGGGTCTGGAAAACCGCATTTAGTTTCTGGACACCGGCTAGTGTCCAGAAACTAAATGCGGATTGGGTCTGGCAAACCGCATATAGTTTCTGGACACCGGCTAGTGTCCAGAAACTAAATGCGGTTTGGGTCTGAGAAACCGCATTTAGTTTCTGGACACCGGCTAGTGTCCAGAAACTAAATGCGGATTGGGTCTGGCAAACCGCATATAGTTTCTGGACACCGGCTAGTGTCCAGAAACTAAATGCGGTTTGGGTCTGGAAAACCGCATTTAGTTTCTGGACACCGGCTAGTGTCCAGAAACTAAATGCGGATTGGGTCTGGCAAACCGCATATAGTTTCTGGACACAGGCTAGTGTCCAGAAACTAAATGCGGTTTGGGTCTGAGAAACCGCATTTAGTTTCTGGACACCGGCTAGTGTCCAGAAACTAAATGCGGATTGGTTCTGGCAAACCGCATATAGTTTCTGGACACCGGCTAGTGTCCAGAAACTAAATGCGGTTTGGGTCTGGAAAACCGCATATAGTTTCTGGACACCGGCTAGTGTCCAGAAACTAAATGCGGTTTGGGTCTGAGAAACCGCATTTAGTTTCTGGACACCGGCTAGTGTCCAGAAACTAAATGCGGATTGGGTCTGGCAAACCGCATATAGTTTCTGGACACCGGCTAGTGTCCAGAAACTAAATGCGGTTTGGGTCTGGAAAACCGCATTTAGTTTCTGGAGACCGGCTAGTGTCCAGAAACTAAATGCGGATTGGGTCTGGCAAACCGCATATAGTTTCTGGACACCGGCTAGTGTCCAGAAACTAAATGCGGTTTGGATCTGAGAAACCGCATTTAGTTTCTGGACACCGGCTAGTGTCCAGAAACTAAATGCGGATTGGGTCTGGCAAACCGCATATAGTTTCTGGACACCGGCTAGTGTCCAGAAACTAAATGCGGTTTGGGTCTGGAAAACCGCATTTAGTTTCTGGACACCGGCTAGTGTCCAGAAACTAAATGCGGATTGGGTCTGGCAAACCGCATATAGTTTCTGGACACCGGCTAGTGTCCAGAAACTAAATGCGGTTTGGGTCTGAGAAACCGCATTTAGTTTCTGGACACCGGCTAGTGTCCAGAAACTAAATGCGGATTGGGTCTGGCAAACCGCATATAGTTTCTGGACACCGGCTAGTGTCCAGAAACTAAATGCGGTTTGGGTCTGGAAAACCGCATATAGTTTCTGGACACCGGCTAGTGTCCAGAAACTAAATGCGGATTGGGTCTGGCAAACCGCATATAGTTTCTGGACACCGGCTAGTGTCCAGAAACTAAATGCGGTTTGGGTCTGGCAAACCGCATTTAGTTTCTGGACACCGGCTAGTGTCCAGAAACTAAATGCGGATTGGGTCTGGCAAACCGCATATAGTTTCTGGACACCGGCTAGTGTCCAGAAACTAAATGCGGTTTCTCAGACCCAAACCGCATTTAGTTTCTGGACACTAGCCTGTGTCCAGAAACTATATGCGGTTTGCCAGACCCAATCCGCATTTGAAACTAAATGCGGTTTGGGTCTGGAAAACCGCATATAGTTTCTGGACACCGGCTAGTGTCCAGAAACTAAATGCGGTTTGGGTCTGGAAAACCGCATATAGTTTCTGGACACCGGCTAGTGTCCAGAAACTAAATGCGGTTTGGGTCTGAGAAACCGCATTTAGTTTCTGGACACCGGCTAGTGTCCAGAAACTAAATGCGGATTGGGTCTGGCAGACCGCATATAGTTTCTGGACACCGGCTAGTGTCCAGAAACTAAATGCGGTTTGGGTCTGGAAAACCGCATATAGTTTCTGGACACCGGCTAGTGTCCAGAAACTAAATGCGGTTTGGGTCTGGAAAACCGCATATAGTTTCTGGACACCGGCTAGTGTTCAGAAACTAAATGCGGTTTGGGCCTGGGAAACCGCATTTAGTTTCTGGACACCGGCTAGTGTCCAGAAACTAAATGCGGATTGGGTCTGGCAAACCGCATATAGTTTCTGGACACCGGCTAGTGTGGACTGGGTCTGGCAAACCGCATATAGTTTCTGGACACCGGCTAGTGTCCAGAAACTAAATGCGGATTGGGTCTGGAAAACACTAGCCGGTGTCCAGAAATTAAATGCGGTTTGGGTCTGGGAAACCGCATTTAGTTTCTGGACACCGGCTAGTGTGGATTGGGTCTGGCAAACCGCATATAGTTTCTGGACACCGGCTAGTGTCCAGAAACTAAATGCGGTTTGGGTCTGGAAAACCGCATTTAGTTTCTGGACACCGGCTAGTGTCCAGAAACTAAATGCGGATTGGGTCTGGCAAACCGCATATAGTTTCTGGACACCGGCTAGTGTCCAGAAACTAAATGCGGTTTGGGTCTGAGAAACCGCATTTAGTTTCTGGACACCGGCTAGTGTCCAGAAACTAAATGCGGATTGGGTCTGGCAAACCGCATATAGTTTCTGGACACCGGCTAGTGTCCAGAAACTAAATGCGGTTTGGGTCTGGAAAACCGCATTTAGTTTCTGGACACCGGCTAGTGTCCAGAAACTAAATGCGGTTTGGGTCTGGAAAACCGCATTTAGTTTCTGGACACCGGCTAGTGTCCAGAAACTAAATGCGGATTGGGTCTGGCAAACCGCATATAGTTTCTGGACACCGGCTAGTGTCCAGAAACTAAATGCGGTTTGGGTCTGAGAAACCGCATTTAGTTTCTGGACACCGGCTAGTGTCCAGAAACCAAATGCGGATTGGGTCTGGCAAACCGCATATAGTTTCTGGACACCGGCTAGTGTCCAGAAACTAAATGCGGTTTGGGTCTGAGAAACCGCATTTAGTTTCTGGACACCGGCTAGTGTCCAGAAACTAAATGCGGATTGGGTCTGGCAAACCGCATATAGTTTCTGGACACCGGCTAGTGTCCAGAAACTAAATGCGGTTTGGGTCTGGAAAACCGCATATAGTTTCTGGACACCGGCTAGTGTCCAGAAACTAAATGCGGATTGGGTCTGGCAAACCGCATATAGTTTCTGGACACCGGCTAGTGTCCAGAAACTAAATGCGGTTTGGGTCTGGAAAACATTTAGTTTTTAGTTTAGCATTTAGTTTCTGGACACTAGCCGGTGTCCAGAAACTAAATGCGGTTTCTCAAACCCAAACCGCATTTAGTTTCTGGACACAAGCCGGTTTAGTTTCTGGACACTAGCCGGTGTCCAGAAACTAAATGCGGTTTCTCAGACCCAAACCGCATTTAGTTTCTGGACACTAGCCGGTGTCCAGAAACTATATGCGGTTTGCAAGACCCAAACCGCATTTAGTTTCTGGACACTAGCCGATGTACAGAAACTATATGCGGTTTTCCAGACCCAAACCGCATTTAGTTTCTGGACACTAGCCTGTGTCCAGAAACTAAATGCGGTATCTCAGACCCAAACCGCATTTAGTTTCTGGACACTAGCCGGTGTCCAGAAACTATATGCGGTTTGCCAGACCCAATCCGCATTTAGTTTCTGGACACTAGCCGGTGTCCAGAAACTAAATGCGGTTTCTCAGACCCAAACCGCATTTAGTTTCTGGACACTAGCCGGTGTCCAGAAACTATACGCGGTTTGCAAGACCCAATCCGCATTTAGTTTCTGGACACTAGCCGGTGTCCAGAAACTATATGCGGTTTGCCAGACCCAATCCGCATTTAGTTTCTGGACACTAGCCGGTGTCCAGAAACTATATGCGGTTTGCCAGACCCAATCCGCATTTGGTTTCTGGACACTAGCCGGTGTCCAGAAACTAAATGCGGTTTCTCAGACCCAAACACTAGCCGGTGTCCAGAAACTATATGCGGTTTGCCAGACCCAATCCGACACTAGCCGGTGTCCAGAAACTAAATGCGGTTTCTCAGACCCAAACCGCATTTAGTTTCTGGACACTAGCCGGTGTCCAGAAACTATATGCGGTTTGCCAGACCCAATCCGCATTTAGTTTCTGGACACTAGCCGGTGTCCAGAAACTAAATGCGGTTTTCCAGACCCAAACCGCATTTAGTTTCTGGACACTAGCCGGTGTCCAGAAACTATATGCGGTTTGCCAGACCCAGTCCACACTAGCCGGTGTCCAGAAACTATATGCGGTTTGCCAGACCCAATCCGCATTTAGTTTCTGGACACTAGCCGGTGTCCAGAAACTAAATGCGGTTTCTCAGACCCAAACCGCATTTAGTTTCTGGACACTAGCCGGTGTCCAGAAACTAAATGCGGTTTCCCAGGCCCAAACCGCATTTAGTTTCTGAACACTAGCCGGTGTCCAGAAACTATATGCGGTTTTCCAGACCCAAACCGCATTTAGTTTCTGGACACTAGCCGGTGTCCAGAAACTATATGCGGTTTTCCAGACCTTAACCGCATTTAGTTTCTGGACACTAGCCGGTGTCCAGAAACTAAATGCGGTTTCTCAGACCCAAACCGCATTTAGTTTCTGGACACTAGCCGGTGTATGTTCAGACACCGGCTAGTGTCCAGAAACTAAATGCGGATTGGGTCTGGAAAACACTAGCCGGTGTCCAGAAATTAAATGCGGTTTGGGTCTGGGAAACCGCATTTAGTTTCTGGACACCGGCTAGTGTGGATTGGGTCTGGCAAACCGCATATAGTTTCTGGACACCGGCTAGTGTCCAGAAACTAAATGCGGATTGGGTCTGGCAAACCGCATATAGTTTCTGGACACCGGCTAGTGTCCAGAAACTAAATGCGGTTTGGGTCTGAGAAACCGCATTTAGTTTCTGGACACCGGCTAGTGTCCAGAAACTAAATGCGGATTGGGTCTGGCAAACCGCATATAGTTTCTGGACACCGGCTAGTGTCCAGAAACTAAATGCGGTTTGGGTCTGGAAAACCGCATTTAGTTTCTGGACACCGGCTAGTGTCCAGAAACTAAATGCGGTTTGGGTCTGAGAAACCGCATTTAGTTTCTGGACACCGGCTAGTGTCCAGAAACCAAATGCGGATTGGGTCTGGCAAACCGCATATAGTTTCTGGACACCGGCTAGTGTCCAGAAACTAAATGCGGATTGGGTCTGGCAAACCGCATATAGTTTCTGGACACCGGCTAGTGTCCAGAAACTAAATGCGGTTTGGGTCTGGAAAAATGCATTTAGTTTCTGGACACCGGCTAGTGTCCAGAAACTAAATGCGGATTGGGTCTGTCAAACCGCATATAGTTTCTGGACACCGGCTAGTGTCCAGAAACTAAATGCGGATTGGGTCTGGCAAACCGCATATAGTTTCTGGACACCGGCTAGTGTCCAGAAACTAAATGCGGTTTGGGTCTGAGAAACCGCATTTAGTTTCTGGACACCGGCTAGTGTCCAGAAACTAAATGCGGATTGGGTCTGGCAAACCGCATATAGTTTCTGGACACCGGCTAGTGTCCAGAAACTAAATGCGGTTTGGGTCTGAGAAACCGCATTTAGTTTCTGGACACCGGCTAGTGTCCAGAAACTAAATGCGGATTGGGTCTGGCAAACCGCATATAGTTTCTGGACACTAGCCGGTGTCCAGAAACTATATGCGGTTTGCCAGACCCAATCCGCATTTAGTTTCTGGACACTAGCCGGTGTCCAGAAACTATATGCGGTTTTCCAGACCCAATCCGCATTTAGTTTCTGGACACTAGCCGGTGTCCAGAAACTATATGCGGTTTTCCAGACCTTAACCGCATTTAGTTTCTGGACACTAGCCGGTGTCCAGAAACTATATGCGGTTTGCCAGACCCAATCCGCATTTGGTTTCTGGACACTAGCCGGTGTCCAGAAACTAAATGCGGTTTCTCAGACCCAAACCGCATTTAGTTTCTGGACACTAGCCGGTGTCCAGAAACTAAATGCGGTTTTCCAGACCCAAACCGCATTTAGTTTCTGGACACTAGCCGGTGTCCAGAAACTATATGCGGTTTGCCAGACCCAATCCGCATTTAGTTTCTGGACACTAGCCGGTGTCCAGAAACTAAATGCGGTTTCTCAGACCCAAACCGCATTTAGTTTCTGGACACTAGCCGGTGTCCAGAAACTATATGCGGTTTGCCAGACCCAATCCGCATTTAGTTTCTGGACACTAGCCGGTGTCCAGAAACTAAATGCGGTTTTCCAGACCCAAACCGCATTTAGTTTCTGGACACTAGCCGGTGTCCAGAAACTATATGCGGTTTGCCAGACCCAATCCACACTAGCCGGTGTCCAGAAACTAAATGCGGTTTCCCAGACCCAAACCGCATTTAATTTCTGGACACCGGCTAGTGTTTTCCAGACCCAATCCGCATTTAGTTTCTGGACACTAGCCGGTGTCTGAACATACACCGGCTAGTGTCCAGAAACTAAATGCGGTTTGGGTCTGAGAAACCGCATTTAGTTTCTGGACACCGGCTAGTGTCCAGAAACTAAATGCGGTTAAGGTCTGGAAAACCGCATATAGTTTCTGGACACCGGCTAGTGTCCAGAAACTAAATGCGGTTTGGGTCTGGAAAACCGCATATAGTTTCTGGACACCGGCTAGTGTTCAGAAACTAAATGCGGTTTGGGCCTGGGAAACCGCATTTAGTTTCTGGACACCGGCTAGTGTCCAGAAACTAAATGCGGTTTCTCAGACCCAAACCGCATTTAGTTTCTGGACACTAGCCGGTGTCCAGAAACTAAATGCGGTTTCCCAGGCCCAAACCGCATTTAGTTTCTGAACACTAGCCGGTGTCCAGAAACTATATGCGGTTTTCCAGACCCAAACCGCATTTAGTTTCTGGACACTAGCCGGTGTCCAGAAACTATATGCGGTTTTCCAGACCTTAACCGCATTTAGTTTCTGGACACTAGCCGGTGTCCAGAAACTAAATGCGGTTTCTCAGACCCAAACCGCATTTAGTTTCTGGACACTAGCCGGTGTATGTTCAGACACCGGCTAGTGTCCAGAAACTAAATGCGGATTGGGTCTGGAAAACACTAGCCGGTGTCCAGAAATTAAATGCGGTTTGGGTCTGGGAAACCGCATTTAGTTTCTGGACACCGGCTAGTGTGGATTGGGTCTGGCAAACCGCATATAGTTTCTGGACACCGGCTAGTGTCCAGAAACTAAATGCGGTTTGGGTCTGGAAAACCGCATTTAGTTTCTGGACACCGGCTAGTGTCCAGAAACTAAATGCGGATTGGGTCTGGCAAACCGCATATAGTTTCTGGACACCGGCTAGTGTCCAGAAACTAAATGCGGTTTGGGTCTGAGAAACCGCATTTAGTTTCTGGACACCGGCTAGTGTCCAGAAACTAAATGCGGATTGGGTCTGGCAAACCGCATATAGTTTCTGGACACCGGCTAGTGTCCAGAAACTAAATGCGGTTTGGGTCTGGAAAACCGCATTTAGTTTCTGGACACCGGCTAGTGTCCAGAAACTAAATGCGGTTTGGGTCTGAGAAACCGCATTTAGTTTCTGGACACCGGCTAGTGTCCAGAAACCAAATGCGGATTGGGTCTGGCAAACCGCATATAGTTTCTGGACACCGGCTAGTGTCCAGAAACTAAATGCGGTTAAGGTCTGGAAAACCGCATATAGTTTCTGGACACCGGCTAGTGTCCAGAAACTAAATGCGGATTGGGTCTGTCAAACCGCATATAGTTTCTGGACACCGGCTAGTGTCCAGAAACTAAATGCGGATTGGGTCTGGCAAACCGCATATAGTTTCTGGACACCGGCTAGTGTCCAGAAACTAAATGCGGTTTGGGTCTGAGAAACCGCATTTAGTTTCTGGACACCGGCTAGTGTCCAGAAACTAAATGCGGATTGGGTCTGGCAAACCGCATATAGTTTCTGGACACCGGCTAGTGTGGACTGGGTCTGGCAAACCGCATATAGTTTCTGGACACCGGCTAGTGTCCAGAAACTAAATGCGGTTTGGGTCTGGAAAACCGCATTTAGTTTCTGGACACCGGCTAGTGTCCAGAAACTAAATGCGGTTTGGGTCTGAGAAACCGCATTTAGTTTCTGGACACCGGCTAGTGTCCAGAAACCAAATGCGGATTGGGTCTGGCAAACCGCATATAGTTTCTGGACACCGGCTAGTGTCCAGAAACTAAATGCGGATTGGGTCTGGCAAACCGCATATAGTTTCTGGACACCGGCTAGTGTCCAGAAACTAAATGCGGTTTGGGTCTGGAAAAATGCATTTAGTTTCTGGACACCGGCTAGTGTCCAGAAACTAAATGCGGATTGGGTCTGTCAAACCGCATATAGTTTCTGGACACCGGCTAGTGTCCAGAAACTAAATGCGGATTGGGTCTGGCAAACCGCATATAGTTTCTGGACACCGGCTAGTGTCCAGAAACTAAATGCGGTTTGGGTCTGAGAAACCGCATTTAGTTTCTGGACACCGGCTAGTGTCCAGAAACTAAATGCGGATTGGGTCTGGCAAACCGCATATAGTTTCTGGACACCGGCTAGTGTCCAGAAACTAAATGCGGTTTGGGTCTGAGAAACCGCATTTAGTTTCTGGACACCGGCTAGTGTCCAGAAACTAAATGCGGATTGGGTCTGGCAAACCGCATATAGTTTCTGGACACCGGCTAGTGTCCAGAAACTAAATGCGGTTTGGGTCTGGAAAACCGCATATAGTTTCTGGACACCGGCTAGTGTCCAGAAACTAAATGGGGTTTGGGTCTGGAAAACCGCATATAGTTTCTGGACACCGGCTAGTGTTCAGAAACTAAATGCGGTTTGGGCCTGGGAAACCGCATTTAGTTTCTGGACACCGGCTAGTGTCCAGAAACTAAATGCGGATTGGGTCTGGCAAACCGCATATAGTTTCTGGACACCGGCTAGTGTCCAGAAACTAAATGCGGTTTGGGTCTGAGAAACCGCATTTAGTTTCTGGACACCGGCTAGTGTCCAGAAACTAAATGCGGTTTGGGTCTGGCAAACCGCATATAGTTTCTGGACACCGGCTAGTGTCCAGAAACTAAATGCGGTTTGGGTCTGAGAAACCGCATTTAGTTTCTGGACACCGGCTAGTGTCCAGAAACTAAATGCGGTTTGGGTCTAGTGTCCAGAAGCTAAATGCGAATTGGGTCTGGAAAACCGCATATAGTTTCTGGACACCGGCTAGTGTCCAGAAACTAAATGCGGATTGGGTCTGGCAAACCGCATATAGTTTCTGGACACCGGCTAGTGTCCAGAAACTAAATGCGGTTTGGGTCTGAGAAACCGCATTTAGTTTCTGGACACCGGCTAGTGTCCAGAAACTAAATGCGGATTGGGTCTGGCAAACCGCATATAGTTTCTGGACACCGGCTAGTGTCCAGAAACTAAATGCGGTTTGGGTCTGGAAAACCGCATATAGTTTCTGGACACCGGCTAGTGTCCAGAAACTAAATGCGGATTGGGTCTGGCAAACCGCATATAGTTTCTGGACACCGGCTAGTGTCCAGAAACTAAATGCGGTTTGGGTCTGAGAAACCGCATTTAGTTTCTGGACACCGGCTAGTGTCCAGAAACTAAATGCGGATTGGGTCTGGCAAACCGCATATAGTTTCTGGACACCGGCTAGTGTCCAGAAACTAAATGCGGTTTGGGTCTGAGAAACCGCATTTAGTTTCTGGACACCGGCTAGTGTCCAGAAACTAAATGCGGATTGGGTCTGGCAAACCGCATATAGTTTCTGGACACCGGCTAGTGTCCAGAAACTAAATGCGGTTTGGGTCTGGAAAACCGCATATAGTTTCTGGACACCGGCTAGTGTCCAGAAACTAAATGGGGTTTGGGTCTGGAAAACCGCATATAGTTTCTGGACACCGGCTAGTGTTCAGAAACTAAATGCGGTTTGGGCCTGGGAAACCGCATTTAGTTTCTGGACACCGGCTAGTGTCCAGAAACTAAATGCGGATTGGGTCTGGCAAACCGCATATAGTTTCTGGACACCGGCTAGTGTCCAGAAACTAAATGCGGTTTGGGTCTGAGAAACCGCATTTAGTTTCTGGACACCGGCTAGTGTCCAGAAACTAAATGCGGTTTGGGTCTGGAAAACCGCATATAGTTTCTGGACACCGGCTAGTGTCCAGAAACTTAATGCGGTTTGGGTCTGGAAAACCGCATTTAGTTTCTGGACACCGGCTAGTGTCCAGAAACTAAATGCGGTTTGGGTCTGGAAAACCGCATTTAGTTTCTGGACACCGGCTAGTGTCCAGAAACTAAATGCGGATTGGGTCTGGCAAACCGCATATAGTTTCTGGACACCGGCTAGTGTCCAGAAACTAAATGCGGTTTGGGTCTGAGAAACCGCATTTAGTTTCTGGACACCGGCTAGTGTCCAGAAACTAAATGCGGTTTGGGTCTAGTGTCCAGAAGCTAAATGCGGATTGGGTCTGGAAAACCGCATATAGTTTCTGGACACCGGCTAGTGTCCAGAAACTAAATGCGGATTGGGTCTGGCAAACCGCATATAGTTTCTGGACACCGGCTAGTGTCCAGAAACTAAATGCGGTTTGGGTCTGAGAAACCGCATTTAGTTTCTGGACACCGGCTAGTGTCCAGAAACTAAATGCGGATTGGGTCTGGCAAACCGCATATAGTTTCTGGACACCGGCTAGTGTCCAGAAACTAAATGCGGTTTGGGTCTGGAAAACCGCATATAGTTTCTGGACACCGGCTAGTGTCCAGAAACTAAATGCGGTTTGGGTCTGGAAAACCGCATTTAGTTTCTGGACACCGGCTAGTGTCCAGAAACTAAATGCGGTTTGGGTCTGGAAAACCGCATTTAGTTTCTGGACACCGGCTAGTGTCCAGAAACTAAATGCGGTTTGGGCCTGGGAAACCGCATATAGTTTCTGGACACCGGCTAGTGTCCAGAAACTAAATGCGGTTTGGGCCTGGGAAACCGCATTTAGTTTCTGGACACCGGCTAGTGTGGATTGGGTCTGGCAAACCGCATATAGTTTCTGGAAACCGGCTAGTGTCCAGAAACTAAATGCGGTTTGGGTCTGGGAAACCGCATATAGTTTCTGGACACCGGCTAGTGTCCAGAAACTAAATGCGGTTTGGGCCTGGGAAACCGCATATAGTTTCTGGACACCGGCTAGTGTCCAGAAACTAAATGCGGTTTGGGTCTGGAAAACCGCATTTAGTTTCTGGACACCGGCTAGTGTCCAGAAACTAAATGCGGATTGGGTCTGGCAAACCGCATATAGTTTCTGGACACCGGCTAGTGTCCAGAAACTAAATGCGGTTTGGGTCTGGAAAACCGCATTTAGTTTCTGGACACCGGCTAGTGTCCAGAAACTAAATGCGGATTGGGTCTGGCAAACCGCATATAGTTTCTGGACACCGGCTAGTGTCCAGAAACTAAATGCGGTTTGGGTCTGAGAAACCGCATTTAGTTTCTGGACACCGGCTAGTGTCCAGAAACTAAATGCGGTTTGGGTCTGGAAAACCGCATTTAGTTTCTGGACACCGGCTAGTGTCCAGAAACTAAATGCGGATTGGGTCTGGCAAACCGCATATAGTTTCTGGACACCGGCTAGTGTCCAGAAACTAAATGCGGTTTGGGCCTGGGAAACCGCATATAGTTTCTGGACACCGGCTAGTGTCCAGAAACTAAATGCGGTTTGGGCCTGGGAAACCGCATTTAGTTTCTGGACACCTTCTAGTGTCCAGAAACTAAATGCGGTTTGGGTCTGAGAAACCGCATTTAGTTTCTGGACACTAGCCGGTGTCCAGAAACTAAATGCGGTTTGGGTCTGGGGAAACCGCATATAGTTTTCTGGACACCGGGCTAGTGTCCAGAAACTAAAATGCGGTTTTGGGCCTGGGGAAACCGCATATAGTTTCTGGACACCGGCTAGTGTCCAGAAACTAAATGCGGTTTGGGTCTGAGAAACCGCATTTAGTTTCTGGACACCGGCTAGTGTCCAGAAACTAAATGCGGTTTGGGTCTGAGAAACCGCGTATAGTTTCTGGACACCGGCTAGTGTCCAGAAACTAAATGCGGTTTGGGTCTGAGAAACCGCATTTAGTTTCTGGACACCGGCTAGTGTCCAGAAACTAAAAGCCGTTTTGGTCTGGAAAACCGCATTTAGTTTCTGGACACCGGCTAGTGTCCAGAAACTAAATGCGGTTTGGGTCTGGAAAACCGCATATAGTTTCTGGACACCGGCTAGTGTCCAGAAACTAAATGCGGTTTGGGTCTGGAAGACCGCATATAGTTTCTGGACACCGGCTAGTGTCCAGAAACTAAATGCGGTTTGGGTCTGAGAAACCGCATTTAGTTTCTGGACACTGGCTAGTGTCCAGAAACTAAATGCGGATTGGGTCTGGCAAACCGCATATAGTTTCTGGACACCGGCTAGTGTCCAGAAACTAAATGCGGTTTGGGTCTGAGAAACCCGCATTTAGTTTCTGGACCACAGGCTAGTGTCCAGAAACTAAATGCGGTTTGGGTCTGGAAAACCGCATATAGTTTCTGGACATCGGCTAGTGTCCAGAAACTAAATGCGGTTTGGGTCTTGCAAACCGCATATAGTTTCTGGACACCGGCTAGTGTCCAGAAACTAAATGCGGTTTGGGTCTGAGAAACCGCATTTAGTTTCTGGACACCGGCTAGTGTCCAGAAACTAAACCGGCTTGTGTCCAGAAACTAAATGCGGTTTGGGTTTGAGAAACCGCATTTAGTTTCTGGACACCGGCTAGTGTCCAGAAACTAAATGCGGTTTGGGTCTGGAAAACCGCACTTAGTTTCTGGACACCGGCTAGTGTCCAGAAACTAAATGCGGATTGGGTCTGGCAAACCGCATATAGTTTCTGGACACCGGCTAGTGTCCAGAAACTAAATGCGGTTTGGGTCTGGAAAACCGCATTTAGTTTCTGGACACCGGCTAGTGTCCAGAAACTAAATGCGGATTGGGTCTGGCAAACCGCATATAGTTTCTGGACACCGGCTAGTGTCCAGAAACTAAAATGCGGTTTGGGTCTGAGAAACCGCATTTAGTTTCTGGGACACCGGCTAGTGTCCAGAAACTAAATGCGGTTTGGGTCTGGAAAACCGCATTTAGTTTCTGGACACCGGCTAGTGTCCAGAAACTAAATGCGGATTGGGTCTGGCAAACCGCATATAGTTTCTGGACACCGGCTAGTGTCCAGAAACTAAATGCGGTTTGGGTCTGAGAAACCGCATTTAGTTTCTGGACACCGGCTAGTGTCCAGAAACTAAATGCGGATTGGGTCTGGCAAACCGCATATAGTTTCTGGACACCGGCTAGTGTCCAGAAACTAAATGCGGATTGGGTTCTGTTCAAACACGCATATAGTTTCTGGACACCGGCTAGTGTCCAGAAACTAAATGCGGATTGGGTCTGGCAAACCGCATATAGTTTCTGGACACCGGCTAGTGTCCAGAAACTAAATGCGGTTTGGGTCTGAGAAACCGCATTTAGTTTCTGGACACCGGCTAGTGTCCAGAAAACTAAATGCGGATTGGGTCTGGCAAACCGCATATAGTTTCTGGACACCGGCTAGTGTCCAGAAACTAAATGCGGTTTGGGTCTGGAAAAACCGCATATAGTTTCTGGACACCGGCTAGTGTCCAGAAACTAAATGCGGTTTGGGTTTGAGAAACCGCATTTAGTTTCTGGACACCGGCTAGTGTCCAGAAACTAAGTGCGGATTGGGTCTGGCAAACCGCATATAGTTTCTGGACACCGGCTAGTGTCCAGAAACTAAATGCGGTTTGGGTCTGGAAAACCGCATATAGTTTCTGGACACCGGCTAGTGTCCAGAAACTTAATGCGGTTTGGGTCTGGAAAACCGCATTTAGTTTCTGGACACCGGCTAGTGTCCAGAAACTAAATGCGGTTTGGGTCTGGAAAACCGCATTTAGTTTGTGGACACCGACTAGTGTCCAGAAACTAAATGCGGATTGGGTCTGGCAAACCGCATATAGTTTCTGGACACCGGCTAGTGTCCAGAAACTGAATGCGGTTTGGGCCTGGGAAACCGCATATAGTTTCTGGACACCGGCTAGTGTCCAGAAACTTAATGCGGTTTGCGTCTGGAAAACCGCATTTAGTTTCTGGACACCGGCTAGTGTCCAGAAACTAAATGCGGTTTGGGTCTGGAAAACCGCATTTAGTTTCTGGACACCGACTAGTGTCCGGAAACTAAATGCGGATTGGGTCTGGCAAACCGCATATAGTTTCTGGACACCGGCTAGTGTCCAGAAACTAAATGCGGTTTGGGCCTGGGAAACCGCATATAGTTTCTGGACACCGGCTAGTGTCCAGAAACTAAATGCGGTTTGGGTCTGGAAAACCGCATTTAGTTTCTGGACACCGGCTAGTGTCCAGAAACTAAATGCGGATTGGGTCTGGCAAACCGCATATAGTTTCTGGACAGCGGCTAGTGTCCAGAAACTAAATGCGGTTTGGGCCTGGGAAACCGCATTTAGTTTCTGGACACCGGCTAGTGTGGATTGGGTCTGGCAAACCGCATATAGTTTCTGGACACCGGCTAGTGTCCAGAAACTAAATGCGGTTTGGGTCTGAGAAACCGCATTTAGTTTCTGGACACCGGCTAGTGTCCAGAAACTAAACCGGCTTGTGTCCAGAAACTAAATGCGGTTTGGGTTTGAGAAACCGCATTTAGTTTCTGGACACCGGCTAGTGTCCAGAAACTAAATGCGGATTGGGTCTGGCAAACCGCATATAGTTTCTGGACACCGGCTAGTGTCCAGAAACTAAATGCGGTTTGGGTCTGAGAAACCGCATTTAGTTTCTGGACACCGGCTAGTGTCCAGAAACTAAACCGGCTTGTGTCCAGAAACTAAATGCGGTTTGGGTTTGAGAAACCGCATTTAGTTTCTGGACACCGGCTAGTGTCCAGACTCTAAATGCGGTTTGGGGTCTGAGAAACCGCATTTAGTTTCTGGACACCGGCTAGTGTCCAGAAACTAAATGCGGTTTGGGTCTGAGAAACCGCATTTAGTTTCTGGACACCGGCTAGTGTCCAGAAACTAAACCGGCTTGTGTCCAGAAACTAAATGCGGTTTGGGTTTGAGAAACCGCATTTAGTTTCTGGACACCGGCTAGTGTCCAGACTCTAAATGCGGTTTGGGTCTGAGAAACCGCATTTAGTTTCTGGACACCGGCTAGTGTCCAGAAACTAAATGCGGTTTGGGTCTGAGAAACCGCATTTAGTTTCTGGACACTAGCCGGTGTCCAGAAACTAAACCGGCTTGTGTCCAGAAACTAAATGCGGTTTGGGTTTGAGAAACCGCATTTAGTTTCTGGACACCGGCTAGTGTCCAGAAACTAAATGCGGATTGGGTCTGGCAAACCGCATATAGTTTCTGGACACCGGCTAGTGTCCAGAAACTAAACCGGCTTGTGTCCAGAAACTAAATGCGGTTTGGGTTTGAGAAACCGCATTTAGTTTCTGGACACCGGCTAGTGTCCAGAAACTAAATGCGGATTGGGTCTTGCAAACCGCGTATAGTTTCTGGACACCGGCTAGTGTCCAGAAACTAAATGCGGATTGGGTCTGACACCGGCTAGTGTCCAGAAACTAAATGCGGTTTGGGTCTGGCAAACCGCATTTAGTTTCTGGACACTAGCCGGTGTTTGGGTCTGGAAAACCGCATTTAGTTTCTGGACACCGGCTAGTGTCCAGAAACTAAATGCGGATTGGGTCTGGCAAACCGCATATAGTTTCTGGACACCGGCTAGTGTCCAGAAACTAAATGCGGTTTGGGTCTGAGAAACCGCATTTAGTTTCTGGACACCGGCTAGTGTCCAGAAACTAAATGCGGTTTGGGTCTGGAAAACCGCATATAGTTTCTGGACATCGGCTAGTGTCCAGAATCTAAATGCGGTTTGGGTCTGGAAAACCGCATATAGTTTCTGGACATCGGCTAGTGTCCAGAAACTAAATGCGGTTTGGGTCTGGAAAACCGCATTTAGTTTCTGGACACCGGCTAGTGTCCAGAAACTAAATGCGGATTGGGTCTGGCAAACCGCATAAAGTTTCTGGACACCGGCTAGTGTCCAGAAACTAAATGCGGTTTGGGTCTGGAAAACCGCATTTAGTTTCTGGACACCAGCCGGTTTCTGGACACTAGCCGGTGTCCAGAAACTAAATGCGGTTTTCCAGGACACCGGTTTGGGTCTGAGAAACCGCATTTAGTTTCTGGACACCGGCTAGTGTCCAGAAACTAAATGCGGATTATGTCTGGCAAACCGCATATAGTTTCTGGACACCGGCTAGTGTCCAGAAATTAAAAGCGGTTTGGGTCCGGAATTAGTTTAGTTTCTGGACACCGGCTAGTGTCCAGAATCTAAATGCGGTTTGGGTCTGGAAAACCGCATTTAGTTTCTGGACACCAGCCGGTTTCTGGACACTAGCCGGTGTCCAGAAACTAAATGCGGTTTGCCAGGACACCGGTTTGGGTCTGAGAAACCGCATATAGTTTCTGGACACCGGCTAGTGTCCAGAAACTAAATGCGGTTTGGGTCTGGAAAACCGCATATAGTTTCTGGACACCGGCTAGTGTCCAGAAACTAAATGCGGTTTGGGTTTGAGAAACCGCATTTAGTTTCTGGACACCGGCTAGTGTCCAGAAACTAAGTGCGGATTGGGTCTGGCAAACCGCATATAGTTTCTGGACACCGGCTAGTGTCCAGAAACTAAATGCGGTTTGGGTCTGGCAAACCGCATATAGTTTCTGGACACCGGCTAGTGTCCAGAAACTTAATGCGGTTTGGGTCTGGCAAAACCGCATATAGTTTCTGGGACACCGGCTAGTGTCCAGAAACTAAATGCGGTTTGGGTCTGAGAAACCGCATTTAGTTTCTGGACACCGGGCTAGTGTCCAGAAACTAAATGCGGTTTGGGGCCTGGGAAAACCGCATATAGTTTCTGGACACCGGCTAGTGTCCAGAAACTAAATGCGGTTTGGGCCTGGGAAACCGCATATAGTTTCTGGACACCGGCTAGTGTCCAGAAACTAAATGCGGATTGGGTCTGGCAAACCGCATATAGTTTCTGGACACCGGCTAGTGTCCAGAAACTAAATGCGGTTTGGGTCTGGCAAACCGCATTTAGTTTCTGGACACTAGCCGGTGTTTGGGTCTGGAAAACCGCATTTAGTTTCTGGACACCGGCTAGTGTCCAGAAACTAAATGCGGATTGGGTCTTGCAAACCGCATATAGTTTCTGGACACCGGCTAGTGTCCAGAAACTAAATGCGGATTGGGTCTGGCAAACCGCATATAGTTTCTGGACACCGGCTAGTGTCCAGAAACTAAATGCGGTTTGGGTCTGAGAAAACCGCATTTAGTTTCTGGACACCGGCTAGTGTCCAGAAACTAAACCGGCTTGTGTCCAGAAACTAAATGCGGTTTGGGTTTGAGAAACCGCATTTAGTTTCTGGACACCGGCTAGTGTCCAGAAACTAAATGCGGATTGGGTCTGGCAAACCGCATATAGTTTCTGGACACCGGCTAGTGTCCAGAAACTAAATGCGGTTTGGGTCTGAGAAACCGCATTTAGTTTCTGGACACCGGCTAGTGTCCAGAAACTAAATGCGGTTTGGGTCTGAGAAACCGCATTTAGTTTCTGGACACCGGCTAGTGTCCAGAAACTAAATGCGGTTTGGGTCTGAGAAAACCGCATTTAGTTTCTGGACACCGGCTAGTGTCCAGAAACTAAACCGGCTTGTGTCCAGAAACTAAATGCGGTTTGGGTTTGAGAAACCGCATTTAGTTTCTGGACACCGGCTAGTGTCCAGAAACTAAATGCGGATTGGGTCTTGCAAACCGCATATAGTTTCTGGACACCGGCTAGTGTCCAGAAACTAAATGCGGATTGGGTCTGGCAAACCGCATATAGTTTCTGGACACGGCTAGTGTCCAGACTCTAAATGCGGTTTGGGTCTGAGAAACCGCATTTAGTTTCTGGACACCGGCTAGTGTCCAGAAACTAAATGCGGTTTGGGTCTGAGAAACCGCATTTAGTTTCTGGACACCGGCTAGTGTCCAGAAACTAAATGCGGTTTGGGTCTGAGAAACCGCATTTAGTTTCTGGACACCGGCTAGTGTCCAGAAACTAAATGCGGATTGGGTCTGGCAAACCGCATATAGTTTCTGGACACCGGCTAGTGTCCAGAAACTAAACCGGCTTGTGTCCAGAAACTAAATGCGGTTTGGGTTTGAGAAACCGCATTTAGTTTCTGGACACCGGCTAGTGTCCAGAAACTAAATGCGGATTGGGTCTGGCAAACCGCATATAGTTTCTGGACACCGGCTAGTGTCCAGAAACTAAATGCGGTTTGGGTCTGAGAAACCGCATTTAGTTTCTGGACACCGGCTAGTGTCCAGAAACTAAATGCGGTTTGGGTCTGAGAAACCGCATTTAGTTTCTGGACACCGGCTAGTGTCCAGAAACTAAACCGGCTTGTGTCCAGAAACTAAATGCGGTTTGGGTTTGAGAAACCGCATTTAGTTTCTGGACACCGGCTAGTGTCCAGACTCTAAATGCGGTTTGGGTCTGAGAAACCGCATTTAGTTTCTGGACACCGGCTAGTGTCCAGAAACTAAATGCGGTTTGGGTCTGAGAAATCGCATTTAGTTTCTGGACACCGGCTAGTGTCCAGAAACTAAACCGGCTTGTGTCCAGAAACTAAATGCGGTTTGGGTTTGAGAAACCGCATTTAGTTTCTGGACACCGGCTAGTGTCCAGAAACTAAATGCGGATTGGGTCTGGCAAACCGCATATAGTTTCTGGACACCGGCTAGTGTCCAGAAACTAAATGCGGTTTGGGTCTGAGAAACCGCATTTAGTTTCTGGACACCGGCTAGTGTCCAGAAACTAAACCGGCTTGTGTCCAGAATCTAAATGCGGTTTGGGTCTGGAAAACCGCATTTAGTTTCTGGACACCGGCTAGTGTCCAGAAACTAAATGCGGATTGGGTCTGGCAAACCGCGTATAGTTTCTGGACACCGGCTAGTGTCCAGAAACTAAAAGCGGTTTGGGTCCGGAAAACCGCATTTAGTTTCTGGACACCGGCTAGTGTCCAGAAACTAAATGCGGTTTGGGTCTGGAAAACCGCATATAGTTTCTGGACACCGGCTAGTGTCCAGAATCTAAATGCGGTTTGGGTCTGGAAAACCGCATTTAGTTTCTGGACACCAGCCGGTTTCTGGACACTAGCCGGTGTCCAGAAACTAAATGCGGTTTGCCAGGACACCGGTTTGGGTCTGAGAAACCGCGTATAGTTTCTGGACACCGGCTAGTGTCCAGAAACTAAAAGCGGTTTGGGTCCGGAAAACCGCATTTAGTTTCTGGACACCGGCTAGTGTCCAGAAACTAAATGCGGTTTGGGTCTGGAAAACCGCATATAGTTTCTGGACACCGGCTAGTGTCCAGAAACTTAATGCGGTTTGGGTCTGGAAAACCGCATTTAGTTTCTGGACACCGGCTAGTGTCCAGAAACTAAATGCGGTTTGGGTCTTTAAAACCGCATTTAGTTTCTGGACACCGACTAGTGTCCAGAAACTAAATGCGGATTGGGTCTGGCAAACCGCATATAGTTTCTGGACACCGGCTAGTGTCCAGAAACTAAATGCGGTTTGGGCCTGGAAAACCGCACTTAGTTTCTGGACACCGGCTAGTGTCCAGAAACTAAATGCGGTTTGGGTCTGAGAAACCGCATTTAGTTTCTGGACACCGGCTAGTGTCCAGAAACTAAACCGGCTTGTGTCCAGAAACTAAATGCGGTTTGGATTTGAGAAACCGCATTTAGTTTCTGGACACCGGCTAGTGTCCAGAAACTAAATGCGGATTGGGTCTGGCAAACCGCATATAGTTTCTGGACACTAGCCGGTGTTTGGGTCTGGAAAACCAGAAATTGGGTCTTGATTGGGTCTTGCAAACCGCGTATAGTTTCTGGACACCGGCTAGTGTCCAGAAACTAAACCGGCTTGTGTCCAGAAACTAAATGCGGTTTGGGTTTGAGAAACCGCATTTAGTTTCTGGACACCGGCTAGTGTCCAGAAACTAAATGCGGATTGGGTCTTGCAAACCGCGTATAGTTTCTGGACACCGGCTAGTGTCCAGAAACTAAATGCGGTTTGGGTCTGGAAAACCGCACTTAGTTTCTGGACACCGGCTAGTGTCCAGAAACTAAATGCGGTTTGGGTCTGAGAAACCGCATTTAGTTTCTGGACACCGGCTAGTGTCCAGAAACTAAACCGGCTTGTGTCCAGAAACTAAATGCGGTTTGGATTTGAGAAACCGCATTTAGTTTCTGGACACCGGCTAGTGTCCAGAAACTAAATGCGGATTGGGTCTGGCAAACCGCATATAGTTTCTGGACACTAGCCGGTGTTTGGGTCTGGAAAACCGCATTTAGTTTCTGGACACCGGCTTGTGTCCAGAAACTAAATGCGGTTTGGGTTTGAGAAACCGCATTTAGTTTCTGGACACTAGCCGGTGTTTGGGTCTGGAAAACCGCATTTAGTTTCTGGACACCGGCTTGTGTCCAGAAACTAAATGCGGTTTGGGTTTGAGAAACCGCATTTAGTTTCTGGACACCGGCTAGTGTCCAGAAACTAAATGCGGATTGGGTCTGGCAAACCGCATATAGTTTCTGGACACCGGCTAGTGTCCAGAAACTAAATGCGGTTTGGGTCTGAGAAACCGCATTTAGTTTCTGGACACCGGCTAGTGTCCAGAAACTAAACCGGCTTGTGTCCAGAAACTAAATGCGGTTTGGGTCTCAGAAACCGCATTTAGTTTCTGGACACCGGCTAGTGTCCAGAAACTAAATGCGGTTTGGGTCTGAGAAACCGCATTTAGTTTCTGGACACCGGCTAGTGTCCAGAAACTAAACCGGCTTGTGTCCAGAAACTAAATGCGGTTTGGGTTTGAGAAACCGCATTTAGTTTCTGGACACCGGCTAGTGTCCAGAAACTAAATGCGGATTGGGTCTGGCAAACCGCATATAGTTTCTGGACACCGGCTAGTGTCCAGAAACTAAATGCGGATTGGGTCTGGCAAACCGCATATAGTTTCTGGACACCGGCTAGTGTCCAGAAACTAAATGCGGTTTGGGTCTGAGAAACCGCATTTAGTTTCTGGACACCGGCTAGTGTCCAGAAACTAAACCGGCTTGTGTCCAGAAACTAAATGCGGTTTGGGTTTGAGAAACCGCATTTAGTTTCTGGACACCGGCTAGTGTCCAGAAACTAAATGCGGATTGGGTCTTGCAAACCGCGTATAGTTTCTGGACACCGGCTAGTGTCCAGAAACTAAATGCGGTTTGGGTCTGGAAAACCGCACTTAGTTTCTGGACACCGGCTAGTGTCCAGAAACTAAATGCGGTTTGGGTCTGAGAAACCGCATTTAGTTTCTGGACACCGGCTAGTGTCCAGAAAATAAATGCGGGTTGGGTCTGGCAAACCGCATATAGTTTCTGGACACCGGCTAGTGTCCAGAAACTAAACGCGGTTTGGGTCCGGAAAACCGCATTTAGTTTCTGGACACCGGCTAGTGTCCAGAAACTAAATGCGGTTTGGGTCCGGAAAACCGCATTTAGTTTCTGGACACCGGCTAGTGTCCAGAAACTAAATGCGGTTTGGGTCTGGCAAACCGCATTTAGTTTCTGGACACTAGCCGGTGTTTGGGTCTGAGAAACCGCATTTAGTTTCTGGACACCGGCTAGTGTCCAGAAACTAAATGGGGATGGGTCTGGCTAACCGCATATAGTTTCTGGACAGCGGCTAGTATCCAGAAACTAAATGCGGTTTGGGTCTGGAAAACCGCCTTTAGTTTCTGGACACCGGCTTGTGTCCAGAAACTAAATGCGGTTTTTGTCTGAGAAACCGCATTTAGTTTCTGGACACCGGCTAGTGTTTTCCAGACCCAAACCGCATATAGTTTCTGGACACCGGCTAGTGTCCAGAAACTAAATGCGGATTGGGTCTGGCAAACCGCATATAGTTTCTGGACACCGGCTAGTGTCCAGAAACTAAATGCGATTTGGGTCTGGAAAACCGCATTTAGTTTCTGGACACCGGCTTGTGTCCAGAAACTAAATGCGGTTTTTGTCTGAGAAACCGCATTTAGTTTCTGGACACCGGCTAGTGTCCAGAAAATAAATGCGGGTTGGGTCTGGCAAACCGCATATAGTTTCTGGACACCGGCTAGTGTCCAGAAACTAAATGCGGTTTGGGTCTGGCAAACCGCATATAGTTTCTTTCTGGACAGCGGCTCTTGATCGAGAGATTTCACACATTAATAGCTGCAATCTCTCACAAAACTATCCAATGAAGCAAATTAACCCGAAAGACTATTCGAATTTCGAGAGCAATCAAAGACATTTTTTCGCAATAAATTCACAAAACATTTTATTTTCTATGCATGACGTTCACACGGCCCATAAGGCTGACGCGCGTCTCTCTAGTACTTGGCGATGACCTTCTGTGCCATGGCCTTGACACCGACCCAGGACTCAGTGACGAAGGGTGTGATCTGGGATGGTGAGGGATCGAATCCGGAGCCACCAGCTGGCAATTCCATGGTGATCGAGATTGGGATGGCGGCAACGGCGAAAGCCCAGTCATCACTGGCACCAGCAGCGGCATACAGAACGTTGGTGGAGCTGCCCACAGTGTAGGCGGTTCCGGTGGCGGCCTTGATAGCTGAAGCACCAGCCCTAGCAACTTCATCCAAATCGGCAACGGTGCTGGGAAGAGCTCTGAAACGAAATAGGCGATCATTGAAAAGGCGGCTGCCCTGGCAACGGTGACGGGCGCTACTTACGAAGTGTATCCCCATGGGTAGAGCAAGTAGTTTCCGTAGGAGTGAAGGGTCAAGTAGAACTTTGCGCGTCCCTTAAGTGACAAAAGCTGATCCCTCAGAACTCGAGTCTCGGGCTCAGAGAAGGCGGTCTTTCCCTTGAAGGTCTCGGCGCAGGACAAGCTGGAAGCACCAACCTCTCCCCAGTGGAAGTCGAAGTTCCTGTTGGGATCGGTACCAGTGCACGAGCTGGTGACTGGCTGCCTGGTCTTCCTCCACATGCGGCTGTTGGTGTGGGTGTACTCGTAACCGTCGGCATTGACCACTGGCATGATGACCCAGTCGTAGGTGCTCAACAAGGCCTTGTTTGCGGCGAAATTCTCCACCAACTGGCTGATGATGTAGAGGGCGGCAGAGGGGGCGATCCATTCACGGGCGTGGATGGCGGCATCGACGAAGATCACGTTCTTGTTGCTCACACCATCGCCGTTGGTGATGGTAATGGTCTTGAGGGTCCTGCCTTCGTAGGACTTGCCCACGTTCTTAACGGTCACATATTTGGGGTAGTTGACGGCCAATTGGTCCAAGTATGCGTTAATGGCATCGAACCGCTGGAAGCTGGTGAAGGAGATGCGCTCTGAGGAGGCTGCCTTGCTGAAGGACGCCAAGGCGTTCTGAACGCGTTGCAGTTTGACAGACTGGGCGACATCTTCGGCGACCACTGCGAAGTTCATGGAGAACTTAGCCAAGGTGCTCTCGAATTCCTCCTGATCCTCGGGGGCGATCATGACGCGGGAGGCAACATTTAGTTCCCTTGGGCGAATGAAGAAGTCGTACGACTCGACCTTCGACAGTTCATCGAGGACTTGGCGCTCAAAGGCGCTGGAAGCGGTCACATCGTAGATTTTGTAACTGAAACGGGAAAACCGGAAAATGAGGACGCCGTCACACAAGGACAAGATCAGCGCCAACTCACCCTTCGTACTCAGCGCTGGCCAAAGCCAGGCCACAGACAAGCAGGCCCAGGAAAAATTTAAGTCCCATGACAATGTTTACAAGAGAACCGATATCACAAACTAATTGTCTGCTTCACGGTCAGTCGCCGTTTTATACGCTCTGCAAGACATCCCCGACGCAGACGTTGCTTATCGATTGGAGGCGATTCTAATCGATGGCACGGGTAAACAGCTCACAAATATCAACGAACAAGGCCCTATCAGTGATGAATTTACAGCCGTCTGGCCCATGATTTACGCAAACGGGGTTGCAGTCGCTCCCGAACCTTTTACCAGTGCGCATGAACGCCTTCTGTGCGGCCAAATATTGGGCTCAAAAGTCGTGCTCTGTCTGCGAGTGCAAAGCTTACGCAATCGTCTCGCTTTGCATTAGACTAGCGGGCGACTTAAGTTCTCCAAGATTATTCCGTAAATAAACCCGATAACGATAAGCTAATGCCGAGTCATTAGACACCCTCTAGATAAACCGAAGTCAGTGGGTAATTTACTGTGATATTGCTCCAAAAAGATGACATCAATTGTGGCCTTTCAGTGGCGGTGCGCGATTTACTGCCTCAAGTGGACGAGACAGTCGATTGGAGCCGAATGTGGCACAGTCTAGATAGATAGCTTAAAGGAGTGTCATCTCACGGACTCGACATCGTTTTCGAAGTCAAGAGGTGGGATACGGACGGCGATTCAGGGTTGTCATTGGAATTTCTGCCAGTTTGCAATTGAGAGAGTCTGCGGATTGTGGTTTGTAGTGAGTGAATGCTTGTATTTTTATGCATGACTTTGGGATTGTCGATATTTTTTTCTGAACAAATTAGGGGTGTTTTTTTAAGGTCAAGCAGGCAAGCTCGGAGTTCGTTAGAAATTGCCTGGTTTTGTATGGAATGACATAGCGGGTTAATCTCCTCTAGGCACTGTCCGGAACGTCCTGTGTTTGCGTGCACTCGTTTGTCTGCGCTTCGAAGTAAACTACGGGTGACGTCAAATAGGACTGAATTCCAAATGTGTTCTTATTTCGTTTTTCCAATCCCTTTTGGGGTACCTTTAATGGAGCGACGAGGTCTCTTCAACACCTTGGCCAGTGACTGACCGTCGTTGGTACCTTAGTACACCCCTCAATTAGTTCCTTCAACAAGTGGATGGCATACTGCTACGTGCGCTGACAAATATATGCGATCAGGGACTTGCTACGGAATTGATTGAATGTCGAAAACATTCAGAGTAACATTTGTGAAGCACATCATTCGTGGCACTAGCATTCGCAGCTTCAAAGTTGCCGCAAATTGTGTGTCGAAGATACAAACGCGAGAGAGGCACAAATTTGAGACAAACTCGGCTCATGCATAGCTTATCCACGAGAGTTAGGCAGTCAATTGCGGCACTTAAGAACAGGTGCCCCAAAGTACGAGTAATATCTGCAAATTCTTGTCGATTTTGTCATGTGTTAATCCCTTTCGTGTTGCTTCAATTTGTGGCGAACAATTCAGCAGACCTGAGACGATGTGGAGAATGAGACGGCATGCATAGATGGATAGAAGGGGTTCAGAGAATTTGACTAAGTTAACATGTTTAAAACAAAAAGCAAAGGACCAAAGTGACTACGTTGTGGGACCACACAGTGTTAATTTAAATTGGAAAATTAGGATCTGAAGGGAACTCATTCCTTGCGGTCCGCTAAATAGGAGGCTTAGCTGCCATACATTCCTCGATTGCATTGAGATCCGGAGACGGCCTGAACAGACTTCTTCACCTGTTATCAGGACGCGTCGACATGAGATAATGCTTCTGTGCGGGGATAATCAATGTCTTGTATAATGTCAGCTTGGTCGTCCTAGAGAGGGCTTTTGTACTTTCTTCTGGGATACTTCACATTTCCCTTATTTACAGCCAGACTCATTTTACCGGCTTCTTTTTGAAATGCTTACAACGGCCTCATTGGCGGCTTGCTGCCTTCGGCCAATCACGGCGATCATATCATCCACGTACGCTGGACAACAGCTGGACGAAGTTCTGGAAGATCGTGCCTCTATTGTTGGCCAATGAGTTTTGCACAATCTTCTCCAGAAGGATGTTGAAGAAGTCATAATGAGCGCATCGCCTTGAATAACACATTTTTTTGACATCATTCAGTTCGTTCCTGATCTGGATGGCGCGACACCTTGCACAACCTGATGAGCTTGGCAGGGATATTGAAACTACACATGGCGGTGTATAGCTCGTCCCTATGCATGGTCGATCGGGTGTCAATTTAAAGTTCTTCAGTCTTTTCCTGGACATGCAGTAATATAGACCTTGACGTCTATTGTGGACTTCCCTGGACTGAAGCCACACAGAAGTTGTCTTAAGGAGAAGGGTATTCTTTCTTGTGAATCGGGTAAATGATACTGAGATTCCACTCGTCAGGTGTGCTTTCCTCGGACCATATCTTACAGACGAGCTTTTATTATATGCAGCTGCCTTAAAGCTGTCGTTGGATAGCCAGGTCTTCAGTCTTGATGTTGCTATCTTCACCTCAAAAGGGCGGGAGGGACGAAATTCTCCTCCATCATCGTACTCGTCCATTACAAAAAGTCCATTTGTTATCGGTTATGGTGTTGGTAGACTATGTTTTCCGATAACTCGAAGCAAAGATTGACTCTCCCCAGCTTGGCAGTGAGAGCACCTGAACGATCTTGGTGTCGATGCTGGTCATTGTTAGTTTGTTCTTTTTAGGTGATCATGGAAGTCACTAGTAAACGCTGAACTACTGACCAAGTACATCGCATAACTGATGTAGTAGAAAAGGCATTTGATCAAAAGCTCGTTTGTTCCGCCGCATTTCTTGATGTTTCCACAGCCTTTGACAAAGTTTGGCACGAAGGCCTGAAATATAAACTTAACCGATGCCTACCGGAGAAACTTTATAGTATTCTAGCGAGCTATCTCTCTGATAGACTCTTCCGAGTAAAACACGGAGGTGAATATTCTGCCTTTAAAAATGTAAATGCTTGTGTACCGCAAGAGAGTGTTCTTGGCCCTCTGCTATACCTGCTGTATAAGAGTGCTTTACCACAAGAAGAACACACTGTTCTAGGCACATTTGCTGACGACACCGCCATTTTGGTAACAGCCAAAACGATAGAAGAGTCTACATCAAAATTACAACGCGCACTGGATCAGATACACGAATGGATGAGCTTCTGGCGATATGTCCCAAATCTATTTTACCTATAGGCACGTTGATAACTTGCCAGTCTTTCTAAATCGTGTCCAAATACCTTTCGGTAATGAAGCGAAATACCTAGGGATGACTGTTGACGTAAAACTCAAGTGGAAAGAACACGTTAAGAAGCAACGTGCAGAACTTGACTAAAAATACAAAGATTTGTACTGGCTTATTGGTAAGCCCTCCAAGCTAAGTATTGACGACAAATTGCTTGTATACAAGCAAATCCTAAAACCAGTTTGGACGTATGGCATACAACTTTGGGGCTGTACCAAAGCAAGCAATATGAATATTATACAGACTTTTCAAAACAATGTGCTTAGAACCATTGTAAATGCACCATGGTATATCAGAAACGACGATATCCACAGAGATCTAGAAATTTGACCAGTCCAAGATGAAATCAAAAAAATCGCTTACAAACATAAGCGCCGCCTGGAAGAGCATACAAACTCTGCAGTTTACTCGATCCTTGAGGAAACTAACGTCTTGCGCCGACTTCAAAGGACTAAGCCACTTGATCTCGTGCCATAGCCTACACCCGCCCATTGTTGCGGTGTTAGCAGGAACATTAATTGGAGAGTTACCTGTTAAACGTATCTAAATCAAGAAATACAGACTACTGGATAAATGCTTCACTTAGTTGTAGTCGAACATAACATTTAAAGGAAGGTGATTTTAGTGAGTAAAAATCTCACACTTACATGGAACGTTCGACGTAGAGTCTTGTTGAAGATCTCCACCCACACACGGAAAAAAAAAACATAGATGTCAGTTGTCATCGTTGTGCTCTGGCGTGAGGATTATGTTACCGAATTAAGTCTTGATGGGCATTTAAGGGGTGGTTAAATTTTAAGGGCCGATGTTGAATGTGAACCACACCTAAACGTCAAGTTTTTTCTGCATTTCATTTGAAATTTCTAAATTTCAGGCTAATTCAATTTGAACCATTTTTTAGTCTTATTATGAAAATGGGCGTTCAAATCAAAATGCATATCGTGCACTTCGTGATTTTTTCGGTCATTTTAATTGTTGTCCAAATGTGCGTACAATCGGAAAAATCGTGCAAAAATTTGAACAAACCGGGTCTGTAGGAGATGTGAAAACACCAGTGCATGCTCGTACAGCTCGTACTGCAGAAAATATTGCTGCTGCTCGCGATAGTGTGGCTGAAGAGCCGTCCACCTCAACTCGTCGTCGTGCCCAACAATTGCACCTCTCACGCTCGTCGTTGATGAACTTTATGCATAAAGACTTGCATTTACACGCTTACAAGGTGCAATTGACTCAAGAACTAAAGCCTCTTGACCATTTCAAGCGTCGTCAATGGTCAGAATGGTGGCAAGAAATGGCAACAGTGGATGATCAATTTTCGAAGAAAATCATCTTCAGTGATGAGGCACATTTTCACCTCAGTGGATTCGTCAATAAGCAGAATTGCCGCATTTGGGCAATTGCACCCACAAAGAGTGACTGTTTGGTGCGGTTTATGGGCTGGCGGCATCATCGGGCCGTATTTTTTTCCAAAATGAGGCCGGTCAGGCAGTTACTGTGAATGGTGTTCGCTATCCTGAAATGATAACGAACTTTTTATGGCCCGAATTGGAAGATATGAATGTGGACGATATGTGGTTTCAAGAGGGCGGTGCCACTTGCCACACAGCTAACGAAACAATGGCTCTTTTGCGCGACAAATTCAATGACCGTGTTATCTCACGTGGTGGCGATGTCAATTGGCCGCCAAGATCATGTGAGTTGACACTGTTGAATTTGTTTCTTTGGGGTTATTTGAAAGAAAAGGTGTACGTCGATAAGCCAGCAACAAGTCAAGAGCTAAATGATGAAATAATTCGCCACATTAACGGCATAGAACATCAATTATGCTTCAGCTTCATCGAAAATTTGGACCATCGGATGGAGGTGTGCCGCAGCGATCGCGGCGGCCATTTGGCCGATATTTTATTCCATACATAATTGAACCATACCAATATTATCATAATAAAAAGAAATGACAATAATTTCCTAAATAATTTGTGTTTTATTCAAAATCAACATCGGCCCTTAAAATTTAACCACCCTTTACAAATGCAGCCTAAGACTTTTTGCTTAAGTCTATCTGGAACAAGAACAAGCTTCTACCTGACTGTGGCAACACTGACTTTTGTATTTCTTGACGCATTTTCCAGAACGATGAAAGAGGTGATGCTATTTATAAAATCGATTGTATTTTTCATCGTCGAGCTTAATGTGATAATTATATGGGTGTCGCTACAGCCCGGTAGAGGGCTAGGGTCTAGCTTCTCAGCAACCACTAGTGTTGGGCGTGCCAATGTTCTCTCACGAATGGAAGGGACATACAGTTTTCTGCGGACTCCGAAAGGCCACGGTTGAGAAGCTTTTTTTAGACAAGAATACTCTTTGAGAATTGTCAGTGACTCAAAAGAGGTGGGCTGAATTTTGAGCGAATTATGAAAGTTTCCCATGTCGGGGTCTTATCCCAGAACGGCCTGTGCCACGGCGGTTTTTTGATGCTCTTATTGAGAAAATGTCGTCCATTAAAAGTCATTGGAGGCTACAGATCAATCAAATAATACTTCTAGTGGGAACCTGGCAGGTGATTGAGACGAAGGCTATTAATGTCCTGGTGGTGCCCGTTTGCTCTGAAAAGGTGCCGTCTTCCTCCTCTCTATCCAGGCAGTCACCTCCGCCGATGTCAGTTGAAAGAGTTCTAGTCTCATGTGGCGTGTTGTCTCATGTCTCATGGCACCTGCCATTGTACCAATAAGTGAAATCTTTAGAAAGAGCAAGCTTTTGCAGGGGAATTGATCCAGTTTTGGTCAAGTAATTCTGAAGGTGTTGTCTTATGAGTATGTTCTTGAGCTATTTTAAGTCCATCTCTTTGTTGAGATCAAATGCTGTCATGTCTGTCAAGTGTCAAGTGTCAAGAAAGTCTCACGATTTTACAGTCGCCTGACTCTCATATCAGTTTCATATCAATTTCGTTCAGCTTGAACAAAGGCAGAAGTGGACCAGCTTTGGTGACATCTGAGCGACCAATCGGTCAGTTTGAACTTGAAAATTCTCAAAAAATCCCCTACCGACAGTATGTCGATGAACCTCTGCTCCGTCTGAAAACAAATATCAATATTATTGATCAACACTTTTCAATTGTCTCACTATCACAGCCCGATTAGAATCTGCGCCCACTTGGATTTTCCCATGCTCGTACGCGCTTCGTCACATCCGACTAGCGCTTCTATTTTCGTCGCTTTATGACAAGACCAAGAAATATGTACGCACGCATCTCTTCAGCTGAAGTGCTTCTCGGTTTGTTTAAATTTATTTGCAACTTGATTTATAACTTCGACTATCGTATCGGATTGATGATGATTTATGAGGTAACTGGTATGAGGTGTGTATGTGTTCGTTTTTTGCACAAATTATTCCCCCGCCGTGCTTTTAACGTGGAGCGGTGTGCAGCGACTATGACGTATGGGTTGTTTTTTTCCTGCAATCAATTCTCAGTCATGTGGGACCAATGGCAATCCTTTTTTTGACTTTCAATGCTTACGATTCGTTTTGAGATAAATTAGTCTGGTTTTTAACGTTGAACATTTCGTGGTGATTATTTCCAGTTATTTATATGAATTGACTTCTGAACATGTTCTAATTGCCGCCAACACTCTCAGGCTAGATGGACGGCATTGTTGATGTGTCAGCGTGACAATATGTAGAGGTGTACATGTGTAAGTTTATGGGTCGTTCCTTGCAACGTTGGCTAGCAGGCTTCAGCCTTCGCGGTATGTGCTTGCCTACAGTCGTTGTCCAACCATGGGCTGCGACTCACTTAGAGCAATCATTTTGGGTACATTTCACAGTGAGTCCATCCATTATTGAAATCGACATGATGGTATAACCCAGCGATGTCTTTCTGGTCCTTCAGATCTAATACAAATCCCTCAGATCGAAGAAGATAAGATACTGCTACCTTTTCCATTCAAGATCTGGTCACTCGTAGAAGAGATTTTATTTCTTCTTTGTCGCTGTGGAGGATATCAAGACTCAGTACGTGTACTTATGACAACCGAATAGTGTACGGTTAGTTCTAATATTCGCACATGCTTCTGACCGACCAAACTGATGCTAATCTCCTCCTATTCAGCCCCAGCCGAAGTACTTCCGCCATTGATCTGGTGCCTATTTTGTTGTTTCCTCTTGTACAACCGATGCCAAAAAGTAACGACCAGAAGGTCGCCAAGAAGGTCTAAGTGCAGCAACTATTTGCTTTGTATAAGATTTTGTCTAAGGCCTCATCCTCAGCAAAATGCAGGCTCCTATGGTGGATCACCGGCAGTCGCTGTTTCTGGTCGCACGTTGGGCGCCAGTCAATGAAACACGTTCATGCGTGTTAGTGGCTTGTAGCAAAATGCACTTGCTTAGTTGCAACAAAAAAGCGGAAGTCATTTGATAAATCAGTGAATGTTTTTAATTTCTCTGGAATCTATAAACGGTCTAATGTCAAGTTTTGAGCATTCTGCATCATTTAGTCTGTATTCGGCAGACATTGAAAGCAGATAACCTAGTAGAATTTGTGTGCCCGGGTGGCAGACTAATAGGGGGTGCCATCAGTAAAAGAAAAATAACTATTTTCCACGTTACACAAAATAAAAAAAACTTAAGTAAAACAATAAATTCTTTCTTATCGAGGACTTGTCAACGAATTGGTGAAACTAATATCCAAATATGAACCAGTTTTAAAGAAGCAGAAGAACAGACACGAGTCAGCTCGTATTTATATGACACTGAGGCGCGAAGAACTTGCAAATTAGCTGTGCGAGCAGCTAAAGAGCAGTCTTGGAAGGAGTTCGTCGAGAAGCTGGAAAGCGACCATAGATCTGCGAAAAAGGTGTTCTGGCAAACCATTCGCCGACTCAGAGGAAGGAAATTCAACATCATCGAAGGAGTCAAGTCCAAAGATGGGGTGTTGCTTTCCAATGAGACGGACATCTTGGGCAGATGGAGCGAGCACTTTTCGGAGCTGCTCAATCCCGAACAGGGCACTGAGGATGACAGACCCGTAGTCTTGAGTGGGGCGGAGAATAGTCCAACGGTGGAGGAAGTCATTTTGACGATTGAATCAATGGGTAAAGATTGAGTTGTATGGCTCTCTCGGTTCATTAAAGTGGCCTGGGAACGCGGTGAGACACCTGGCGATTGGCAAACTGGGGTGATTGTCCCACTTTTCAAGAAGGGGGACAAAAGAGATTGCTCCAACTACAGGGGCATATATCTTTTAAGTATCCCCGGGAAGGTCTATGCTAATGTGTTGGAAGCGCCTTCTAGAGCTATGGTCGAGCCCAGGATGGGGGATGAACAGTGCGGCTTTGGTCCCGGCAGAAGTACAACCGACCGGCTTTTCACTCTAAGAATGGTACTTGAGAAGGCTTGGGAGTATGCCAAACCCATCTACAGTTGTTTTGTAGATTTGGAAAAGGCATATGACCGAGTCCCTCGAGGTAAACTCTGGAGTGTCCTACAGGAGTATGGGATTGATGGTCCTCTTCTGAGGGCCATTCAGTCTCCAAACGGTGCTAAATCAACACCTTTCACCGTGGGCGTTGGACTTCGCCAAGGGTATGTATTGTCACCTCTCCTTTTCATTGTATGTATGGACTGGCTGTTGCAGCGCAGCCGAGTTGAGGAATGTTTCACATTGGGAGAGTTGAGGGTAAGTCATCTTCTTTTTGCAGATGACTTGGTTATCCTCACGGAACTCCAAAGCACACTCGATAGGTTTGTGGCCGTATGTACTGATGCTGGAATGAGGGTTAACGTGGACAAATCGGAGGTTATGGTAATTTCCAGAACGCCTGTTCAATGCACTCTGTATGTTAGTGGAGTCCCATTGAAGCAGGTGGAGAAGTCTAAGTATCTCGGGGTCTTTTTCACGAGTGATGAAAGGAGTAATGCTGAGCTTTCCTGTAGGATTGGTCAAGCTGGGTCAGTTTTGACACAGCTTGGTAGTTCTGTAATCAGAAAGGCCGAGCTTGGTGTCAAAGCCAAGTAGGCGGTTTTCAACTCAGTATTTGTTCCAACTCTCACCTATGGTCATGAAATTTGGGTAATGACCGAATGAATAAGATCGCGAGTGCAAGCTGCTGAGATGAGATTTCTTCGTGCTGTTGTGAGAATTACCCGCCGGGATAGGGTGAGAAACACGGCAGTGCGCGAGGAAGTCAACATTGAGCAGCTGCTTCTTCGAACGGAAAGGGCTATGCTTCGGTGGTTTGGTCAGGTGGTGGCACGAATGTCCCCATCATCACGACTTCCGAGGCGGGCGTTGAATGCGATTCCATCAGGTAGGCGACCGGTTGGCAGACCCAGGACGAGGTGGTTGGACCAAGTCCAAAAACTCGCCGGGTTACGCTTGGGCATTGCTCCTGATGAATTAGAGTCTATGGCGGAGGATCGAGTTGCCTGGAGATCTCTCGTGCGTGGTTTACCCCCGCAACCCCTTTAGTGGATCATCCGGGTCCGAAGATGATGATGATGATGATGATATTTAAAATGAATTTATAAGCCTTTTGGGGAATAAGCCCAGGCGTAGTACTTTGGCATTATTTTCGACAACTCAGCCAATGAATCACATATCGACTAAATAAGCGAGGCCATAGGATATGTTCACATCCAGAACGGACATGTGTATGCCATCTGCATACTATTCTTTAAACCTTCGTAGAGTGGAAAGCACTCTTTCATGTACAACTTTTTTTTTAGGACAGTGGAAAGACTTAACACATTTTTTCTCAGCATCTACGCACCGTTGAGATATTCTCATAAAAATAAAGTGGTGTGTCAGTCAAGAGGCCTGTAGACACTTGATAGAGTCCTCATCAAGGGCGTTTTAAGCCATTGAAGGAAAATGTCGTGAAGATAGTTCTCTCACGAGTGGAAGGGACCTACAGTTTTATGCCGACTCCGAACGGCCAAGTTTTGAGAAGCTGTTCCTAGACAGTTATACTCTGTGAGCATTGTCAGTAACTCGAAAGAGGTGGGGCCGTGAAAAGTATTTCTTGTCATACCAGGAATCGAACCTAGACAGGTAGGTCCAATTGCGTAGGAGTCGACGCACATACCCACAACGCCAGGGGCCACTACGGAGAATAAAAAAGAAGTAAATTATGTCAAGCAAAAATACTCAAGATGCTAGCTTGACGTCGGAAGAGGAAACACAAAGATCCATGTTAGATTGTCAGATTAAGGCCATGGAAGACATTGCGTCAGTTTTTTCAGCTCATCAACCAAAAATATTACTGTATGGAACTGCATTCTGTTGTTTCAATGCTCACCTCGACATTTATTGAACTAACAGACAACAGTATATTATTGGAATAGCTGCAAAAAGTAAATTTAAAAGATGCACAAATTATGACAGCCTTTGAAAGCTTCATCGTTAAGTGGGACTTTTCAGACTCGTTACCGAGGTTATCATTGGTGATGGGAATTTATTTAACAATTTGCGTCTCAGTGGCATCATGTGAGCGAGGCTTTTCAAAATTAAAATTAATTAAGATCTAAGTGCAACAATGAGCTATATAGGTTGCCTAATCCGGCTATACTTTCAAACGAAAAGGAGCACACAAAAAATATAGCTTTGAATGACTTTAAACAACATCTCTGTTTGTGCGTGTTTTTTCTGAGATTTTTTAAGGGGTGTAAGCTTGCTGTGCCTCTTCTGTGCTACTGTCCTTTAGCCCGCCCCTGTTGCTTCCTTCGATGTAAAAAATTTGGTTTTTAGGCTGCGACCCTTAAGCTGGCCACATTGTCTTCTGTGTCAGCTCATTTGACATCTCTCGCTTGGTATGAAATTAGATTGGTAGTACAGTCACGCCGGAGCAACGTCTAAAAAAATTCAGAAAATGCCACCGTTTGATGCGTTTAATGAGCCGTCTTTATAGTGGGGATGGTCAAATCGTTACTGTCAACTGTGAGTGGTAACTGAATTGTCAACTTGGGCACCAAAATTTAAAGCGATAATGCCCGAAAATGCAGACGAGAATGTGAAAATTGAACCTACAGATAACGCTGAAAACATATTTTTAAATTAATGTCTTAAGATTATTTGTCACATAAATTCCCATGAAGATTATTGAAAACATTTTTCCGTGTTTAATATGAATTTAAAAATATTCGTCTCCAAAAAAACAAACACCCTTTACATAACTACGACCTCTGATTTGTCCGAGTTAGTAGTTCTGGAACTATAAAGCTGAGTGGACTTGGCAGTCATCGACACAACTCCTTCCCTCTCCCCAGTTGCGGCACTATAACATCCGGGTTTCATATGTGCACCGGAAAGAAGAGGGATCAGGACGCACCCTTGGTGTAAACCACTTACGACCGCTTCAATTTGTGAATGACTGAATGAATATAGCAAACTTGGCACAACAAATTAGATCTAGATCGAAGGCTAGATTCCGCAAGTTGATGTACAGACTTGGGGACGATCGCATTTATTTTTTTAATTTTCTTCAGATCACACCTTGATTCCATATCTCCCTCTGTGATCATTAAAAATACTGATTCTTTAATGAATACTCGCAATCAAGTCGGTACGTGCGTTAAAGTGTCAACGGTGTGATCGTCAGTGCTCGTATCTATTTGAGCGCTTATCAGAGAGATTCTTGCATCAGCCAAACACTGAGTTTCGATTGACAATGAATACATACTTGTACTTTTGCTGCGACCACAGGTGGTGATAGTTGACGTCCGGACTCATCCTGTAACATCGTTGGAGGAGAGTACTCATTCAAAGAAATGTGCATCAAAATTACTTGAATGGGCATTTGTGATAACATTGCACCAATGTGTTTGTTACCATGGGGATTTGTTGCTCTTAAAATAGGAAGATATTTAGATTATGGTGGTTGCTGGAATGCATATAAGACTGACTGGTCCATTGTACTGCCACTTGGATCATAGTGGCGCACCGTCGTGGTGGGTATCCCACTTGAACTGTGGATAAGGTGGAATCTGCGAGACATAAGCACTAGGCAGCAGGGGAAGTGTTGCATGTTTTCTTTCAATTCTTCATTCATGGAAGGAATCCTATATAGTTAGTTGATCATCGAAGAGGTAGGGTCCTGTATTAAGACCAACCACGTGCCTTATATGAATTATGTTCAACGAAAGCACTTGTTTAGGAAGATCGGGACAAAGTCTGGGCCAGATCTGAATGAAGCAGTGGCATATACTGCTGGCTAGTCACCTCGATTTAGTTACGTGGTTCGGTTAATATACCTTGTAGCAAGAGTATTCAGGTGACGAAGGGTATGCCTATTCAGGAAGTGGATGTTGCCTTTGGCTATAGGTCTCGTTGATCTTGACACAAAAAAAGTCTTTAGTTCTTTATCCAATCAGCCATTAATCCTCGTAGCCCAACACGCTTTGAAAGACTAAGCGTGCCTGACTAAAGTCTTGCTTGATAATTTGTAGAAAACACCACTTCTAAGTTCTATCGCCGGTCCCCGTTTTCGAGAAACAACCACGCAATTTGTGGAGTATCAGTGAATTAACATTTTTGTTGGTAGCGAAACTTGGTGAGGAGTGGTATTTGGGTATGTTGCCAATGTTCCTCTAAGACGTACGCGTGCCCGTCGGAAGAGTGACAGGTAAGAAAGACTGAACCCAAAGAGCCTAACTAGCGGCCAATTGTTCTTCTATTTTTGTAAACAAAAACAAGCGCGGTTCAGCGAAATTTTTTTTTTTCAAATTCACAGCCATATTGAATCATAAATTTGTTTGCTTTTTTTTATTTGCTATTAATGAAGAAAAGTGCTCTAATCACACTCAATACTTGTTGACAACGGTCACGCCCATGACTCGGATGCCGATCCAAGCCACCTTGACGTACGAGTCAATACTGTTTGGTGATGGATCGAAACCAGTAAAGCCACCTGCTGAGAGTTCCATGGCAATCGAAATCGGAATTTTTGCAACACCAAACGCATAATCGTCACTTGCACCAGCAGCTTCTTACAGGACATTCGTGGAAGAGCCTACAGAGTACTCAGTTCCAGTAGCCGCTTTGATTGCGTTGTACCCAGCCATGGCGACTTCATCAAGATCCTCCCACGTGTCGGGTAGATCACTGAAAGAAAACAAATTAACGTCTGGACGAACATAAAATGTCGTGGTTCTTACGGAGTCCATCCCCAGGGGTAGATGAGGTAGTTGCCGTACGAGTGGAGGGTCAGGTAGAACTTGCAGCGGTCTTGAATAGTGAACAGCAAGTCCTTGATGGCCTGTGTCTCTACCTCAGAGAATGGCACTGGTCCGGCGTATGTTTCCACACACGGATTATCAGACGCTCCAATCTCCAGCCAGTGGAAGCCAAAATTGCGGTTGAGATCGGTTCCGCGGCAAGTCACTCCGTCCAAGTTCGTGTGTGGTGTCGTGTTTTTACGCCACATGCGGTTATATCTCGACACTTGTGTGTACTCGTAGCCATCGGCATTGACGACTGGCAGGACGATCCAATCGTAGTCCAACAACAGTTCCTTGTTGTCCTCGAAGTTCTCAATCAGTTGTTCGATCAGATACAAGGTAGCAGCTGGCGATATCCACTCACGGGCGTGGAAGCCACCGTCGACGAAGATGATCTTCTTGTTGGACCGTCCGTCTCCGTTGGTGATGGTGATGGTCTTCATTAGGCGTCCCTCGTAGGTCTTGCCGACAGTCCTCACGAATGCCCGACTGGGATAGGTCTCTGCCAAGTACTCAATGTATTCGTTGATTTCACTGTGCGAGTAGTACCGGCTGGTGCTGAGTCGGGGCGATGCCGACCGTGCGCTATTGTTTTCAAGGAGTTGCCGCTCAATAGTTCGCGCGACGTTGGCATTGATCACGGTGTACCGCATTCCGTTCTCGACCAGGAGTTGGGTGAATTCCTGTTGCTTCTCTGGCGGGACCATCACGCGGGTGGGCTTGTCGGCGATCCTGGGCAACATGAAGAAGTCATAGCCGTCCTGCTTGGACAGCTCATGAAGGATGTCCCTCTGGTCTTGACTGGAAGTCATCACGTCATATATCTTGAACCTGCAACAAGGTGAATGAAGTTATATTATGAATCCTTTGCGGAAGTCCTGCACTCACCCTTCATAGCCGGAGCCGAGGACACTGGTCACACAAAACAAAACTAAAACGAATCGAAGCATTTTACGTCCGCACGAAAGCTCTGATCAGAGCGTATTGGCGTGTCCACGAACTGCGCCTCCTCGTTATAGACGCAGAATGGATTCAATCTGTCTCTATCTAATCACCGACATGGAAAATGATTGCACTATCGACGTGTGGCATCAGATGGCTTGCTGCGTTCTTAACTGCGTTTCAAAAACAACTAAGAACTTGATGAAATATTTGATTGCTTCTAGTGTGACTCATAGTGTACTCACGGTTCACTTGGGGGCGAAAAGCACATACTCTGTGAGCCACTTCCTGGGCTCCTGTAAACATTATTGATGATCAAGATCATGCAACTTATCAGTGCTTCATTTTTTTCTTTGAAATCTATACTTTATGCCACTGCCACCACCACTAGTATAACCGGCGGCCTTCGCTACGATACGACCAGACGTCGAGACTAAGGTTTCGTACTAAAAAAAAGGTGGACACCAACAAAGAGAAAATACGCCATATTTTACAATTTTTCTTCGATAAACGCAAGCCAGGCAGTAATCGGGGATCACTTACGAGTGGTCGATTTGCCGTGAGTCGGCGCAACCGGTGGTCACGCCAGGGTTGACGGTCAGGAAGATTGGTGGGATTGGCAGAGAATCATCTTCTATGAGCTGATTCCTGCAGAAAAGCGTCTAGGCTTCGCTGATTATCTATTAAGTAATTTAAATAATAGCTTATAAGTAATTTTGTAAGGCCAACCGACGTCTCACATGGACTCACCTCTAACGCTTCAAGGCGTTATCCAGCATTGAAGAGATAACTTAATGGAGATGGTGGAGGAAGAGTTTATTGTCTCAGAAAATTGACTCCGAAAATATCTTAATTTGGAACTTAAATTGAACGGAAAAGTAGAGCTAGAAAACGGAAGGAGATGAATCTTCTACGCCAGGAGAAAAAAGCCTCTCGCAAGCTCCCAGCTCAAGAATATTGATCAGTCTAGGAAAGCAAAAAGGAAGTAAATCCAAGCCTTTTATAAAAAAAAAGCCTTCAGACTCTTCGGATCTTTCGAAACTGTGAGGTTAACCTTGTTACTGACCCGCAGGGAATAGTGGATGGAGAAGAGGGAGTGATAGGGAATCAAGAAATCCCAACTCTAGTCGATAAAGTAGTCCTCCCACCCAGCTTTATCGAAGTCGACACAGCCATTAAAAAAAACTGAAGAACAACACAGTCGGAGGCTCCGGTGGTTCACCACTTGGGACAATTTTGAGGCAGTGAAGTTATCGACGAAGACAGCTTGATGATTGGAAGCAGTGGGTACAGGAGCGTCAGCGATGGATGGCAGCCATTACTCACCAAGGGTTGATGGCCTGATAAGTAAGTTAGATATAATAAAAGAACGCTACCATCCTCTAATCTTTGAATCAGGGTGAAGTATGGACTTTACATTCGATAAGCGTGCCATGTAATATGCCATCCATTTCAAACAACAAATGTGATATGAAAAGAGGGTCAAACCTTTGGTTGTAATAAAGGAGGGTTAAATTTTAAGGGCCGATGTTGAATGTGAACCACACCTAAACGTCAAGTTTTTTTCTGCATTTCATTTGACATTTATCAATTTCAGACTCAATTTGAGTTGGTGGAAAAATACACAATCGAGCAACGCGTTACAGTACATTCAGGCTTATTATGAAAATGGGCGTTCAAATCAAAATGCATATCGTGCACTTCGTGATTTTTTCGGTCAATTTAATCGTCCAAATGTGCGTACAATCGGAAAAATCGTGCAAATATTTGAGCAAACCGGGTCTGTAGGAGATGTGAAAACACCAGTGCATGCTCGTACAGCTCGTACTGCAGAAAATATTGCTGCTGTTCGCGATAGTGTGGCTGAAGAGCCGTCCATCTCAACTCGTCGTCATGCCCAACAATTGCACCTCTCACGCTCGTCGTTGATGAACATTATGCATAAAGACTTGCATTTACACGCTTACAAGGTTCAATTGACTCAAGAACTAAAGCCTCTTGACCATTTCAAGCGTCGTCAATGGTCAGAGTGGTGGCAAGAAATGGCAACAGTGGATGATCAATTTTCGAAGAAAATCATCTTCAGTGATGAGGCACATTTTCACCTCAGTGGATTCGTCAATAAGCAGAATTGCCGCATTTGGGCGAATGATAATCCAAGAGTGATTGTCGGAAAACCAATGCACCCACAAACAGTGACTGTTTGGTGCGGTTTATGGGCGGCTGGCGGCATCATCGGGCCGTATTTTTTCCAAAATGAGGCCGGTCAGGCAGTTACTGTGAATGGTGTTCGCTATCCTGAAATGATAACGAACTTTTTATGGCCCGAATTGGAAGATATGAATGTGGACGGTATTTGGTTTCAACAGAACGGTGCCACTTGCCACACAGCTAACGAAACAATGGCTCTTTTGAGCGACAAATTCAATGGCCGTGTTATCTCACGTGGTGGCGATGTCAATTGGCCGCCAAGATCATGTGATTTGACACCGTTGGATTTTTTTCTTTGGGGTTATTTGAAAGAAAATGTGTACGTCGATAAGCCAGCAACAAGTCAAGAGCTAAATGATGAGATAATTCGGCACATTAACGGCATAGAACCTCAATTATGCTTCAGCGTCATCGAAAATTTGGACCATCGGATGGAGGTGTGCCGCCGAGATCGCGGCGGCCATTTGGCCGATATTTTGTTCCATACATAATTGAACCATTCCAATATTATCATAATAAAAAGAAATGACAATAATTTCCTAAATAATTTGTGCTTTATTCAAAATCAACATCGGCCCTTAAAATTTAACCAATCTTTATAAAAAGGCTTGCTTCCTTCTTCAGCTTCACCAGCTTCAGCATACCACCACGCAAAATATCACAATAATATTTCTAGTGTTCCCCAAGGTAGTCATATTGGACTTCTACTTTTTATACTGTTTGTTGTTAAATTTCTACCCGTGTGTTCTTTGTTAATGTTTACGGACGATTTTAAAATATAGACGTCTGGCAAGGATCATCATTGCTTTCACCTATTAAATTCACATCTTCAGAAATTTCATCATGTTAGCGTCTTAAAACATAATTGGCTGCTTTGATGTCTTCTTGACAATGCCTCGAATCTTCTCCGATTGTCTGTGCAGGAGTCGTCCAACTTACAGAGAGTTTCTGGGTGACTCGAACGATGGAAATTCCAGCACTTCGTTGCTACAGCTGCTCTACATTGAGTTCGTCGCGTACTGCCGTATTTCTCACCCTATCCCGCCGAGTAACTCCCACAACAGCACGAAGAAATCTCATTTCGGCAGCTTTTTCGCGCTTGTAAAGGGTGATTTTTTTGCTATTATCTTTTTGGCGACGCTGGTTTAAGCAGCTGACGCACGTTTCGTGTTTTGTTTCACTGTCAAACATCTTCAGTTTGGTCTATAATTCAACCATGAATCGAAATTGACGCATTGGAAGACAACCTTGAAGCATTTATTCGTGAGATACCGGCGGAAATGTTGGAAAGAGTACGCCAAAATTGGACTAAGCGGATGGACCATTTGAGGCGCAGTCAAGGTCAACATTTGCATGAAATAATCTTCAAACATTAAATTATATGGACCGTACTATCGATTCAAATAAAGATTTCATGCATTTTTCTGAATTTTGTGTTTTCTTTTGAAAAACTTTCCTATAGCTTTTAAAAAATCACCCTTTATTAATTATTCATTCTATTCATTAACGAGCTACTGAATTTACTGAAAAAAATCGACTGTTTATGCGTATGCCGACGACATAGCAAGCTGTGAAGATAATGGAGGACGAATTCAACGCTGTATCCGAATGGTGCCATGGTAATGGCCTAGTCATAAATGCTACGAAAACAAAGGCGATGCACATTCGCACTCCATCAACACCTGCAGAAGTCTTCCAAATCTTTCGTCGAATTGACCGCTGTCCGCAATCAACCAGCAACCAGCAACAGCAACGAAACCGAAGTTGTCAGAAGTATCAAATACCTAGGAATTACCATCGACAAGAACTTTCTTTGGCGTGAGCACATCAACGTCCTGCGCCCGCAACTTAAGAGCACCGTCTTCGCAATAACCTATCTTAAGCGTTACACAAACGTAGAAGTGCTTAAGCAGGTGTATTACTCGTAAGCAGAATCGCGCATCAGATACGGCATTCTGGCCTGGGGGAACGCAGCAAAATCCCACCTGGATAAGACAAGCACACAACATTGTCTTCTAAAAATTGTTAGACACTTTAACTCAACTCTTTAAGTTCTAGATGTCAAAGCTATTTTCCAGATGACAACACTGCTGCAGTACATGAGAGTTCCAACAACCATTAAGTCAGACGCTTAACACCAGAAGACGTGCCCAAGGGATGCTTGATGTTCCGACAGCATACAACTTATGTGGAGACCGAGGACTACGTTGCACCGTCCCCAAATTTACGAATTCGCTGCTACAGTGTCTTAAAGTTAGTCAGTTTAGTTTGACTTTTATTTTCAATAAATGTTTTACAATGTAAAGATTAACCTAAGTCATTTATGGTTTGGCCTATGGCCGTCTACCAGGTTGACAAGATATATACTTAAGTTTTACATTAAAAATCTCCATTTATGATACGCTTTCTATAACAAAGTGCTGCTACTGGGTAATCATTTAAAGCCTCCCACACTTTTTCTCCATTTACTCGTATCATACGCGGCCTTAAAATCGATGAAAAAGTGGTGGGTACCGATTAGTTGCTCCTGGGTTTTCTCCAAAATCTGCCGCAGTGTGAATATTTGGTCGATGGTGGATTTTCCTGGCCTAAAGCCACACTGGTATGGACCGACCAGGTTGTTGACGAATGGCTTTTGGCGTTCACACAGTATTTTCTATGCGATACTTAGGAGACTGATGCCTCTGTAGTTGGCGCAGTTCAAAAGGTCTCCTTTTTTATGGATCGGGCAAACAATGCTGAGGTTCCATTCATCTTGTATGTTTTCCTCCGATCATATTTTACAGATGAGTTGGTGCATGCTCCTTAACAACTCATCGCTTGCGGCTTTGAAAAGCTCGGTGGGTAGGCCGTCAGCTCCCTCAATCCTCACTTCATCTGGGTCGGGTGGACGGAATTGTTGATCTTCATTGTCACTTTCATTGGGTTGAATGGTTCGTTCTGCCTGACAGAGGGATTTGGTTCTTCGTAGCCGTTATACAGTCTGCAGAAATGGTTACTCAATATTCACAGCATCGACTGTGACTCTACTACGATGTTCCCTTGATCATCCTTACAGGCTTCGGTTGGGACTTTATAACCTTGACTGGTTAACTTTACCCTTTGGTCAAACTTCCTTACCTCATTCCTGCAGTAATATCCCTCTATTCTGCATCGCGCGCTTCTCATGCTCCTTCTTTTTCTCCTGGGAAGCCGGTGTTCGTCTCTCCTCTTCTGCTCGTAGAGCTCCCGAGCAGCTCTTGTCCTTCTTTGCAGTGCTGCTTTGTATGCTTTTTGCTTGGCTGCATTGCCGACTGTCGTTGTGGTGGTGGATTGAAACCCAGCACATCAGAGGCGGCATCTCTGCTTTCGATAAAACTGAGACTAATGCAACTTAGTTCGGCCAGGTTGTTAAAGTAGTAGGAGTTTATGTGACTCCTTCTTCATGAGAAGAGAGCGCTGTAATTACAAAGAATAGTTTCATCCACCTCCTCGTCTTTGCAGGTTCTGGAGAAGTCTGGAGAAGCGATGTCTGAACAACGCTGACAATGTATTCCTACTATCCCACAGAATAATGGATCTTCACCAAACAACAGATAATGTGCAGAGGGAGGCTGACTTCGTTGGGCTGAAAATGAATTTGAGATTCTATTCTTGGTCCTTTATTCTTGTCAGTACCATCTTCCAACTGCCACAGCGGCCCAATTAGACTTACCTACGACTTATATACCTTCTGTACATCTGTGGCAATGTTTTATCACATGTATTAATCGAATCAGGTACACTGGAGTGCATTTGTCATTTGTTTCCTAGATCGCAGTAATATGCGCTTTATACTGCATAAGGATCCTTTCCAGCTGGTGAGTGGCCCCCGGAGTTTAGAGTGATTTTGCATTCCAGGAGTCGCAAATCGTCGTTGCAAGTCTATCAGTTTATCCGAGGCAACTTGCTCTCTCATGACGATTCAAGTTGTGTCTCCACACAACCGCCAGACTAGACGGGTTGGATATGCACTCTCTTGCCTAGGGTGTTCGCTGCATATGTACATCGGTTCACCACACAATAGGAAATGATTTAGTTTGCTGTAATAGTCTCTAAACAGTGACGATTCAGCTTCTTCGACATATTGGTCATATGTATGTCTACCAAAATTCTCCAAAACCCAGTTCAATTTTTCTCTTAAAAGATGAGGATGCTCGTTCACCTGAATAAACAGATTTAATCCGCATTCAGAAGCTGTTTTCTTCCATTCCTCGCAAAGACCTCCGTTTGTTCTAATTATAATTCTTAAAACTACGTTTGGTAAACTGCATTCGTTCATCTCTAGTATTTTTAGGATATAGTTGAAGTGCAGTTTGAACGTGTACAAGAACAAAGGAGGAGTTCCCGTTTCAAGATGTACCATATACTCGTAGTTCGGGGTATTTTTTGGTAACTGGAAGATCTTCTTCAAAAAGTAGCGAAGAAATTTTTCCACGGCATCGTAGCGTTTGTAACCCCATACCTGAGCTCCGTAAAGAATTATCGACGCTGCGGTTGAGTGGAACAAAGTTTGTTTTGTACTTTGTGATACATATTTATTTTTGAAGCAATGTTTCCAAATCGAAATTTAGCAACAGCTAATTTTTCCTCAAAATGTGGTTTGAAATTTAAAGAGGACGATATTAGGCTACCTAGGTATTCGTATCTGGATACTACCTCAATCTCTTCCCCGTCTAACTTCCACTTTTCCAAATGCGAGAAGCGTCCTCCTGCATTTCTGAATACCATCATTTTTGATTTACCAAGATTTATAGTGAGATTCCAACTTTTACAGAAAGCATTAATCCTGTTTATCATTAATTGCATACCTTAGATAGTGTCGAAAAGAAAGACGATATCATCAGCATACATCAGCGCAGGAATTGATACATCGTTGAATCTTATTCCACCTTTGACATCATCTGTTATAAAGAGTGATTTTTTAGCTATTATCTTTTTGGCAACACTGGTTTAAACAGCTGACGCACGTTTTGTGTTTTGTTTCACTGTCAGACATCTTCAGTTTGGTCTATAATTTAACCATGAATAGTCTTACAAACGAACAACGCTTGCAAATTATTGAATTATATTATCAAAATGCGTGCTCTGTTAAGAAAGTTCATCGCGCTCTTCTTCCATTTTATGGTCAGCTCATTTTTGGCTCAATGGATACGTAAATAAGCAGAATTGTCGATTTTGGAGTAAATATCAGCCAGAAGCATTGCAAGAGCTACCAATGCATCCAGAAAAAGTCACAGTTTGGTGCGAATTATGGGCTGGTGGCATCATTGGAATTGGAATTGGAATTAGAATCGTAACGTAACTGTGAATGGTGAGAATGTTAACTTAAAAGAAAAAAATATGTTTTTCAAAGTCACTTCAGAATTTGTAACGATCGCTTTACAACCACCTGCAGATAAGCACTTAGCTTTGCCGGTAAACTATTGTAAACTACAATTGTATCAACAAAACAAATAATAAAAAAAGCTCTTATTCTTTCGGTCATTACCCAAGTTGCATGACCATAGATCATGATTACAGATCTTCCAAGCTGCTTCAAAATTGAGCCAACTTGGCCAATCACACAGGAAAGTTCTTCATTACTCCTTCCATCACTCGTGAAAAAAGACCCCGGGATACTTCCATTAAACGTAAAAACTCAAACTAATGGGAAAGAAAGACAGAAACTCTTCTGGCAGATATTGCTTTGTAGCGTTTTTAGTAAGCCATCTCCGTCGTTGCAAGTTCTTTAAGTAATAAATTAGAACCAATTTGGTAGGAATGGCTTAAGAACACAAGTACGTCTTAGGCATTCTGGAAGTAACCCCCAATTTCAACTCCAATACACAGGTCAGCAAGCCGTGCAAGATATCTACACGAGGTATTCCGATCGGAAAGAAGCGCTGCAATCTCTGGATCATATAGATGAGGGCAATACAATGAAAAGAAATAAGTGTCAACACGCAACGTTGGCGCAGTCCTACCCCTACATTATCGATTTCCCATTTACCACTGAAGAATATATGTATGCACATAGAGGAAATTTCCAATCTGCTGACTTACACACAGTCGGGGTGGACATGGGCCTCAAGAAACAGTCCCCCCTCTAGCTGGCAACATTTGCGCGGACCAAGTTGACTGAGGTCCGTCTCAGCTTGTGTGCGCCATCATTGTCGTGGGCGTGCTCTGTTGCGTTGTCCCACTGGTGCGGATTTGAATTCTCTTCAGACTGGGACAGTGTCGTCCTTGCGCTCTACATGGTCTATTTGTCAGCTGAAGTAAGTTGGAGAGATCAACAGGCAAGATCTCCTCCTCCTTCACCATTTCAGATTGGAACCAAAGTCGATTGCTTTTATCGGGTGGCAGGAAGTTCTTGCTAAAATGCATTCCCCAATCAAAAGCAGCCACAACCCGGGGTGGACATGGGCCTCTGCCAACAAGCCTCTCCAGTCAGCACGATCTCTGTCTAGCTGCCTCCAGGTTCGCGCATCTAATTGAGGTCCTTGCACACTTATGTATGTGCGCCATTTTAGACGCCGTTCGTCCCCCTGTCCGAAGCCACATTAATGACGAGTAAGAAACGCACTGCAAAGGTGCTGCTCCAACCTCATTTTGCCGATCGAAAGAAGAATATTCGTCCCTTATTTGAACTCCGAACAGCCGACTGTCGCACGAAATCGCCTTTGATCAATGCCGTCCCCCTTCAGGCGTCACACACAAACCACAAGAAAGACCGCGGTGATCACCGCTCCCATTCGAAGAAATGTTAAACAAGACAAGTTCCAAATTAAGCCCATGACCATTTTTTTATATAAACTAGACGAACCCAACAAGGGCCGTTTTATTAAATGTACACTTCTCAATATTTGTTGACAACAGTCACGCCCATGGCTCTGATGCCGATCCAGGTCTCCTTGACGTACGAGTCAATGCTGGTTGGTGGAGGGTCGAAGCCAGTTCCGCCGGCCGGCAGTTCCATGGTGATCGAGATGGGAATGTTGGCAGCGCCGAACGCATAATCGTCACTGGCACCAGCAGCTTCGTACAAGACATTCGTGGAAGAGCCTACAGAGTACTCAGTTCCAGTAGCCGCTTTGATTGCGTTGTACCCAGCCATGGCGACTTCATCAAGATCCTCCCACGTGTCGGGTAGATCACTGAAAGAAAACAAATTAACGTCTGGACGAACATAAAATGTCGTGGTTCTTACGGAGTCCATCCCCAGGGGTAGATGAGGTAGTTGCCGTACGAGTGGAGGGTCAGGTAGAACTTGCAGCGATCCTGAATGGAGAACAGCAAGTCCTTGATGACCTGTGTCTCTACCTCAGAGAATGGCACTGGTCCGGCGTATGTTTCCATGCATGGATTGGTGGACGCACCGATCTCCAGCCAGTGGAAGTCGAAGTTGCGGTTGGGATCGGTACCGCGGCAAGTCAATCCTACGGAGGTCTTGTGGGGAGTCCTGGTCTTGCGCCACATGCGGTTGGTTATCGAGGTTTGGGTGTACTCGTACCCGTCGGCATTGACGACTGGCAGGACGATCCAATCGTAGTCCAGCAGCAGTTCCTTGTTGTCCTCGAAATTCTCAACCAGTTGCTCGATCATGTATATCGCAGCAGCCGGAGAGATCCACTCACGGGCGTGGAAGCCACCGTCGACGAAGATGATCTTCTTGTTGGACCGTCCGTCTCCGTTGGTGATGGTGATGGTCTTCATTAGGCGTCCCTCGTAGGTCTTGCCGACAGTCCTCACGAATGCCCGACTGGGATAGGTCTCTGCCAAGTACTCAATGTATTCGTTGATTTCACTGTGCGAGTAGTACCGGTCGGTGCTGAGTCGCGGCGATGCCGATCGGGCGCTCTTGTTCTCAAGGAATTGCTGCTCAATAGTCCGCGCGACGTTGGCATTGATCACGGTGTACTGCATTCTGTTCTCGACCAGGAGTTGGGTGAATTCCTGTTGCTTCTCTGGCGGGACCATCACGCGGGTGGGCTTGTCGGCGATCCTAGGCAACATGAAGAAGTCATAGCCCTCCTGCTTGGACAGCTCGTGAAGGATGTCCCTCTGGTCTTGACTGGACGTCGTCACGTCGTAGATCTTGAATCTAAAACAAAGTGAAACGAGTTAGATTATGAATCCTTCGCGGAAGTCCTTCACTCACCCTTCATAGCCGGAGCCGAGGACACTGGTCACGCACAGCAAAACTAAAGCGAATCGAAGCATTTTACGTCAGTTCTGCACGATGGCACTGATCAGAACGTAGTGGCCCGCCCACGAACTGAGCCTCCTTGTTATAGACGATGGGGCAATCTTTCCTCCTATCTAATCACGGAAATGATTGCACTATCGACGTGTGGAATCACGGGCTGGCGTTTCAATACAATCGAACATTTTGGGTACTCCAGTAGCTGGCCGATAACGATCGTCTTTGAGACACTGGTTAATTGGCGAGTGATAAGATAGATGTCTTCAGGCAATGTGCCGCCATATACGATCGATAAATCCAGATTTACTGAACAAGTTTCCAGCTGTCATAGTTCGTGAAGACTCGTTATATTGGCTGCAATATATTTCCCTGTGCAGCTCTGATAGTGGCTGTCCACAAGAATGCTCGGCCCTCGGGTATTTACGCTTGCGTCATGCGAAGAAGACGTTCGCCTTGTAAATCATCTCCATCGCCTGATAAGGTACGCATGCCATGAATGGAGGGTAGTTAGCTAGGGTAACATTTGTAGGATCTGTACACGTATCAGCTTTCAACCTGTCCTCTAATCATGTCAATTCTGCGCAATTTTTGGTCAAAAGTTCTGCTTTTTTGTCAATCAACTCAGTTCCTCAACCTTGCCTTTATGAGCCGATACACGTCGGTCCACATGAGCCTCAGACAACCACTCAAACCTACCCTCACCTAGAACCATACTTTGCACAAGTGGCGTACATCCTTTTCTTGTCAAATTTCACGACGTCACTGTAAGTAGCATGATGTTTGCGGAGCACTACCTTCGAAACGCGTGCAACGATTTTAATGCAGTTTGGCGCACAGATTACATATGATTTGAATTAGGATATGGAACATCGATATGAGTAGAAGTGAATAGCAAAATGATCAGACATCTGTGTGCACTGTCTGACTACTGGTTGACAGCAGGCAAACTTAGGCCAGAGTAGGTCCGTTGTGTTACCACGCGGATCTAACCCATCCTTGAAAGCAACCAGTTTGTGCTTTCGATAAACTTACTTACTTACTTACTTACTTACTTGCTTACTTACTTACTTACTTACTTACTTACTTACTTACTTACTTACTTACTTACTTACTTACTTACTTACTTACTTACTTACTTACTTACTTACTTACTTACTTACTTACTTACTTACTTACTTACTTACTTACTTACTTACTTACTTACTTACTTACTTACTTACTTACTTACTTACTTACTTACCTACTTACTTACTTACTTACTTACTTACTTACTTACTTACTTACTTACTTACTTACTTACTTACTTACTTACTTACTTACTTACTTACTTACTTACTTACTTACTTACTTACTTACTTACTTACTTACTTACTTACTTACTTACTTACTTACTTACCTACTTACTTACTTACTTGCTTAAGGTGGCGCTACAGTCCGAGGTGGACCTGGGCCTCAACCAACAAGCGTCTCCAGCCAGCTCGATATTTAGCTAGCTGTCTCCAGTTTCGCACGCATAGTTGGTTGAGGTCCCTTTCCACTTGCGAACGCCACCTGAGTCGCGGTCTTCCTCTACTGCGCCAGCCCTCGGGGTTGGATTCGAACACTTTTCGGGCCGGAGCATTGGTTTCCATCCGCTCTACATGACCTAGCCATCTCAATCGTTGGATCTTCACTCTTCTGTCTAAGTTGATGTCGCTAAACAGCCCGTACAGTTCGTCATTATATCTCCTCCTCCACTCACCATCTATGCAGACGGGACCGAAAATCACACGAAGAACTTTCCCAACCAAGAGCAGCTTCATCCGCTTTTGACAAAGTTTATGCCTCCGCGCCATATAGCTGGACTGGGACGAATAAGGTCTTGTAAAGCGTTACCTTGGTTGTTCGAGAGAGGGCTTTGTTTACCAATTGCTTTCTTAGCCCAAAGAAGCAGCGATTGGCAAGAGTTATTCTTCATTTGATTTCAGCGCTGGTGTCATTGTCTGAATTGATAGCGGTGCCTAGGTAGACAAAGTTTTTGACTACCTCAAAGTTATATCTGTCTGCTGTGACGTTCTGACCGAGACGTCGGTGTTGGGTGACAGCATATATGTACTTGGTCTTACCCTCGTTTACCGCTAAGCCCATCTTCGCGGCCTCCGTTGCTATACCCACAAAAGCGCTGCGTTCTTCCGATAATGTCAATATCGTCGGCATATGCGAGTAGTTGGACGGACTTCTGAAAGATTGTTCCTCTGATGTTGGCGTTCGAGTTTTGAACAATTCTTTCAAGAACGAAGTTGAAAAAGCCGCATGACAGCGCGTCGCCTTGTCTGAATCCTTTTTTGACATCAAAGACCTCGGTTAGGTCTTTACCGACCTTGATGGAGCAGCGTGCATTCTCCATCGTCATCCTACACAAACGGACGAGTTTGGTAGGGATGCCAAAACTAGACATTGCTCTGTATAGCTCGTCTCTATAGTTGCTATCATACGCGGCCTTAAAATCGATGAAAAAGTGGTGGGTACCGATTTGTTGCTCCTGGGTTTTCTCCAAAATCTGCCGCAGTGTGAATATTTGGTCGATAGTGGATTTTCCTGGCCTAAAGCCACACTGGTATGGACCGACCAGGTTGTTGACGAATGGCTTTTGGCGTTCACACAGTACGGCAGATAAGATTTTGTATGCGATACTTAGGAGACTGATGCCTCTGTAGTTGGCACAGTTCAAAGGGTCTCCTTTTTTATGGATCGGGCAAACAATGCTGAGGTTCCATTCATCTTGTATGTTTTCCTCCGGCCATATTTTACAGATGAGTTTGGTGCATGCTCCTTACCAAATCATCGCCTGCGGCTTTAAAAAGCTCGGCGGGTAGGCCGTCAGCTCCCGCAGCCGTGTTGGATTTCAGTTTAGATATGGCAATCCTCACTTCATCTGGGTCGGGTGGACGGAATTGTTGATCTTCATCGTCCCTTTCATTGGTGTTGAATGGTTCGTTCTGCCTGACAACGAGATTGATTCTTCGTCGCCGTTATACAATCTGCAGAAATGGTTATCCACAGCATCGAGTGTGACTCTACTACGATGTTCCCTTGATCATCCTTACAGGCTTCGGTTGGGACTTTATAACCTTGACTGGTTAACTTTACCCTTTGGTCAAACTTCCTTACCTCATTCCTGCAGTAATATCCCTCTATTCTGCATCGCGCGCTTCTCATGCTCCTTCTTTTTTCTCCTGAGAAGCCGGTGTTCGTCTCTCCTCTTCTGCTCGTAGAGCTCCCGAGCAGCTCTTGTCCTTCTTTGCAGTGCTGCTTTGTATGCTTTTTGCTTGGCTGCATTGCCGACACTCGTTGTCAAACCGGAGGTTTCGTTGTGGTGGCGGATTGAAACCCAGCACATCAGAGGCGGCATCTCTGCTTTCGATAAAACTGAGACTAATGCAACTTAGTTCGGCCAGGTTGTTAAAGTAGTAGGAGTCTATGTGACTCCTTCTTCATGAGAAGGGAGCGCTGTAATTACAAAGAATAGTTTCATCCACCTCCTCGTGTTTGCAGGTTCTGGAGAAGTCATTGTTGCGATGTCTGGACAACGCTGACAATGTATTCCTACTATCCCACAGAATAATGGATCTTCACCAAAAAACAGATAATGCGCAGAGGAAGGATGACTTCGTTGGGCTGAAAATGAATTCGACAAGACAAAAATGGTCAAAAATGGACAAAAATGGAAGCCGGTGGGACAAACGGTTGAGAGAGTACAGCGTTTCCAATATCTTGCCTCATCTGATGCCGGAACCGAACTAGATGCTGCAAGACGAATGCAATAAGCTTAAGCACCAAGCTACGACTGTTCCGTTCTAATGTTGAGTCTGTGCTGCTGGATGTTGTACTTGGAGATTGACCACTGCCACGGTCGTTAATAGGTGCTTTGTCAAAGAACGGCTAATGAACCTATAGTCACAGCTATTCAACGATGAAAGTGGCAGTGGATTGATCACACTCTCCGAAATGGTGACAGCTCCATAGCTTACGCAGGATGGAACAATGCGCGTCGGCAATAGAAAAAGATGACGAAAAACAGTCAAGAAGGAAGCACGGCAAGTAGGTAAGGGTTGGGATGAGCTAAGGCACATTGCCAGAAGCCGCACACGTTGGGATATAGGGATATAGGATATAGAGATATAGGGGATATAGGACAAGATGATGATGATTATAGGGAGGTCCTAATCTAGAGGCGCCAGTTCCAATGGCGCAGTGCCGATCTACTCATTCTGATCAAGATTAGTGAGCTTTTTCGATCGAGAGTACGTCATAATTATTTCGTTATGAGGCATCATGTGGCAGTAGACCATCTACGATCTGCATAGGCGATCATTTCAAGCATGACTCCATCCAGAAAGAGTACTAAACCAGTTCTCTTTCTAGCGAGTTCTTCCGCTTCAGAATTCGCCGGGATGTCTCAGAGTCCACGCACGCACATAAGTTCTTCTTCTTCTTTGTTTGGCGCTACAGTCCGGAGTGGACCTGGGCCTCAACCAACAAGCCTCTCCAGCCAGCATGATCTTTCGCCAGCTGCCTCCAGTTGTGGACACCAAGTTGGTTGAGGTCCTTCTCCACTTGCGTGCACCATCTCGTTCAAGGACGCCCTCTGTTGCGTTGTCCCAATGGCTCGGAATCGAAGACTCTTCGGGCGGGAGCTGTGGTGTCAACCCGCTCTACGTGACCTAGCCATCTTAAGCGTTGGATCCGAAGACGCTTAACTAGGTACATGCCGCTGTACAGCCCGTACAGTTCGTGGTAGAATCTCCTCCTCCAGACGCCATCAATACAAACAGGACCAAAGATCGCACGCAAAACTTTTTTCACAAAACGACCAAGAGCTTCTTCACCCGCTTTCAATAGCGTCCATGTCTCTGCGCCATAGACCAGGACAGGGATGATTAGAGTGTTATATAAAGTCAACGTGGTCTTTCGAGAGATGGCTCTGTTACTCAACTGCCTCTTGAGCCCAAAGAAACAGCGATTGGCAAGAGTAATTCTGCGGTACTGGTGTTATTGTCCCTGTTTACTGCAGAGCCGAGGTAGACGAAGTCCTTGACTACATCAAAGTTTCTGCTGCCCATTATGACACTCTGTCGGAGACGTCGATGTTGTGCGTTCTTTCGTGATGACAGCATGTACTTGGTTTTGCCCTGATTCACTGCCAATCCCATTTTAGCTGCGTCCGCTTCAATGCCAACAAAAGCCAATCACGTCAATGTCGTCCGCGTAGGCAAGCAGTTGAACGGACTTTTTGAAGATCGTGCCTGGTGTTGACATTTGAGTTTCGCGCCATCTTCTCACACGCACATAAGTTAGATGCTAAAATACTTGGACATCTTGTTGAGAGATGTAGTCTACAGGCAGTCGGAATGACAAGTGACTATTCAGATCCTTCGATCATTCATCATCGATCCATCTTTGAAGATTCGCAGAGGAACGCCCAGTGCCTGGTGTTCAGACTTCAAGTGCAAGTGACTCGAAAGTGGTGGGGCGTGAACATTATGTTTGTTCTACTGGGATTCGAACTTAGACAGAGACGTTCAAGTCCGTAAGGGTCGACGCACATACAGCAGTCTGGGTTAAATTGTCAGTAAGCCTTGCAAGGCGGTAGTTGCCATTAGCCTTCCTACATCAATAGGAAACCCTAAAGGATATTTTTGACACTTTCCTGGATGTTCAGTTTCCAGCTTAACTTCGTACCAGGATCTTGCCAGCTTTAGAGGAGGTCCCCATATTGAGGTAGGTTCAAGGTAAGACATGAGACACAGTAAGCCTGGATATCCCTTTTGGATGTCACATTGTTCTTGACCTCGTTAAATCATTACAGTCTGGAAGAAGAAGGGAAAAATATTGAGGAAGGTGTAAGAATTATCAAATTCAGTCCCTCCATGTGTCGCAGGCCTAGTAGGTAAGTATGCTTAGGTCCTGGAAATACAAACACATGGCTCCACTCCTTCCAGCACCGATCCGTCCATGAAAATTAGCAGAGACGAATCTGACTGAGCAGTAATCCCCATTTATAACAGATGGTCATTTAGCACCAGTAAATGTTTCCCTCTCACCGCTCTACTACGCTCTACTACGTCGCAGTGTTCTGTCATCCAATAGATGTGTACCTTATTAGTTTCCTTGTGGTGACCGTTATCGCGAACTCAGACGAAGATATCGGATCTAGTATTAATGAAGACATTTGATGACACTAGACAGAAGATTGCCTTGGATTCCGATAACCGGCCGAAATTGTTTTCCTCTGCCAACCTTCGACTGGATATTTTGATAAAAATTCCAAAATCAAAAATGCTATCATTGACGTAATCATATTTTCCTTTGTCACATGAGTTATACTCTCGAGATAAATGAAGTCTTAACAGCATATCCAGTGTCGATTGATTTACTTCTCGATCAAGTTGTAACTTGGACATTTGGATAAGGGAAAATATCATCGGGTGAAGTGGACAGGTTCTAGAATACTAAGGAGTGACTAGCACTAAATCATTCAGTATCAGTATTAAAATGTGATTTGAAGAGACTTCTATAAAGGGTGGTTAAATTAAGGGACGATGTTGAATGTGAACCATACCTAAACGTCAAGTTTTTTTCTGCATTTCATTTGACATTTCTCAATTTCAGACTAATTCAATTTAAACCATGTTAAGAAACAAAATCGAGCAACGCGTTACAGTACATTCAGGCTTATTATGAAAATGGACGTTCGTGCACTTCGTGATTTAATTGTCCAAATGTACGTACGAGTTTGTTTCGTACAATCGGAAAAATCGTGCAAAAACTTGAGCAAACCGGCTCGTACAGCTCGTACTGCTGAAAATATTGCTGCTGTTCGCGATAGTGTGGCTGAAGAGCCGTCCACCTCAACTCGTCGTCGTGCCCCACAATTGCACTTCTGACGCTCGTCGTTGATGAACATTATGCATAAAGACTTGCATTTACACGCTTACAAGGTTCAATTGACTCAAGAACTAAAGCCTCTTGACCATTTCAAGCGTCGTCAATGGTCAGAATGGTGGCAAGAAATGGCAACAGTGGATGATCAATTTTCGAAGAAAATCATCTTCAGTGATGAGGCACATTTTCACCTCAGTGGATTCGTCAATAAGCAGAATTGCCACATTTGGGCGAATGATAATCCAAGAGTGATTGTCGAAAAACCAATGCACCCACAAAGAGTGACTGTTTGGTGCGGTTTAAGGGCTGGCGGCATCCTTGGGCCGTATTTTTTGCTAAATGAGGCCGGTCAGTCAGTTACTGTGAATGGTGTTCGCTATCGCGAAATGATAACGAACTTTTTATGGCCCGAATTGGAAGATATGAATGTGGACTATATTTGGTTTCAACAGGACGGTGCCACTTGCCACACAGCTAACGAAACAATGGATCTTTTGCTCGACAAATTGAATGGCCGTGTTATCTCATGTGGTGACGATGTCAATTGGCCGCCAAGATCACATCGTTGGATTTTTTTTCTTTTGGGGTTATTTGAAAGAGAAGGTGTACGTCGATAAGCCAGCAACAATTCAAGAGTTAAAGGATGAAATAATTCGGCACATTAACGGCATAGAACCTCAATTATGCTTCAGCTTCATCGAAAATTTGGACCATCGGATGGAGGTGTGCCGCAGCGATCGCGGCGGCCATTTGGCCGATATTTTTTTCCATACATAATTGAACCATATCAATATTATCATAATAAAAAGAAATGACAATAATTTCCTAATTAATTTGTGTGTTATTCAAAATCAACATCGGCCCTTAAAATTTAACCACCCATTACAATCTTCAACGACAGCACCTTAAGGCTCAATCATAATTTACTTACATAAGCCTAAGCTTAGAGGCTAAACGAGCTGGTCTTAAGGTCAATGAGGATGAGACGAAATATTTGCTGTCGACCAATAAACGTCACACACCCTCTGGGACGATCGATGTGTGGTTGTAAGCCCCACTTACATCCAATGGCTTTTTTTGCAGCTAAAAAGGGCAGAAGAGTCTTTCTTGACCCTATCCTGGATGTTGAGTTTCCAGTTTAGCTTGTTATCAATCGTGAGACCCAGAAATTTCGCACTGGCAGTTAGCTTCCACTCATGATAGAACAATAGCACTCACAACACGAGTGGTTGCTGAGAAGCTAGGCCTAGCCCTGGCCCTCTATGGGCTGTAGCGTCATCCATATAGTTAGCTGTAATATAGTGCCACACAGCAGTGGGGGGTCAAACGTAGGGATTTTGTTTCTTCTGGTGAAGAGTACAATATCCCTTTTTTTTTTGTGGGTTAACGCCGAGTCCGCATGTTTGTGTCCATGCTTCCAGCTTGTAGAAGGCATTCTGCATTATGTCTCTTAGAGTAGAGACGAATTTGCCAGATGCCGCCATGGCGATATCGTCCGCATAGGCAATAACTTTGCATCCTGCCTCTTCCAGTATTAACAACAGTTTATTTACCGCTACGTTCCAAGAAGGGGAGAGAGAACAGCTCTTTATGGGGTGCCCCTATTGACTCCTCTATGGATCTTAGCATCTCCCAGGTGAGAGTGTATTACCCTGCTGGTGAGTAGCTGATGTATGAAAGCCAATAAGGGCTTTCCGGTCTCGAGGTTGTAAAGCGCAAGTGAAATTGCTTTTGGTTCGATATTGTTGAACGCACCTACGATGTCGAGAATTGTCACATTGTGCCACTTGTGACTGTTGTTGTACTTCGGTTTGCCGAAATAACTGGGGTCAAAACTCCTGTCTCGAAGGAACAAAAGCATACTTCTACAAAACCTTTATTTTGCCAGTCCAGCTTTATGGAGCCGAAAGTTGGACAATAAGCTGGTTCGTGGTGCCTTCGAAAGAAATATGCTACGTCGAGTATATAGTCTCGTCTGCGAGGAAGGCGAATGGAGGAGCCGACAAAAGCGTTGAATTCTTCGAGCTGTACCAGGATGTGGACGTTGTCCAGAAGACAAAAATCCATCGACTGCACTGACTCGGCCACATCAAAGGCATCGACAGCAACGCTCTAGCCAAGAGGGTCTTCTAATCCGAGGTTCCTGGTTGCAGAAGGAGAGGAAGACCGAACTTCTGGTATAAAGACCAAGTCATCGCGGACGTAAAACAGCATGGCTTGGATGACTGGAAGTAGCGTGTCCAGGACCGCCATCGATGGAAGGCAGCAATTGAAACAGGCTCAGACCGTCCATGGGTCGTCGGCCTGCGAAGTAAGTAAGTATGTCAGAACCGAAGGAAAGGTAGCCAAAAGAATCGGTAAAATCAAAGTGCCCATCATTGCTTTTGTGATCTTACGCAAAATTCCAACAGTAACTGCATACGCAGAGAGCGATTGCTGTTCCTCAAACTTAAAGGCTCAACTATAATGCGCATGAGCGAGCAGTAGCTAGTGTCAAACGCGCATGAGTGAGTGAGCGAATACACCCACCCCAATGAGGCAACCTATAATGTCGTCCATGACAGATTGCGAACATTTCGTTAAGCATGTGCAAAACACAAATGTTTCGTTAAGCATGAGCTAGTGCGAAGCAGAAATCAACTAATAGATATATTTAACTTTCCAGCCAAAAATACCATGACCTACCGCAAAACACGCATACTTCTTTATTTGGAAACAGTGGTGTCTTTTGATCAGCTGTTTACCCCTCCAAATCATATTTTGCCCGTAGGAGTGTCAAATACATTTCCAATGTGTTTAACTTGCCCACGATCTGGAAATATTCCATGAGTGATGTTCGTCAAGTTTAGCAATTAAATTGTATTATAACATGCGAAAAAGAAGTTTCTTTCACAAGTTGCATTTTAAAATTAAAGCAAATCTGTACGAACTGCGCATAATGGATATGTAGGACAAATTTTCAAATTTTGCTGCACAGTTTATATGTCATATCACAGTCCAAAACTAAAATGCTTCAAGTAATGACTTCTGCTGCAACACAATTAAATCGAATTAATTAGCAAAATGAAGTGTTTGTAATCGATAGATATACAATGTTAAAGTGACAATACGAAATAATTCAAGGAAGTAAGTTGTTTTCTGTAAATTCATGTATAAAACGAACGATCAGACATACATACATACATGTGTGAATTTGCAAAATTTCTATTTCATGATCATTGCATTATTATGAATTGTGAATGATTATTTACAAATTGAATTTAACCACAAAATCATATTAAAACCCTTTTGCTTTACCTATTTTCTAATATTTCAAAGGCAAAATATTTGCATTCAAATTTAACGTGTCAATGATCAGCGCATTCCAATATACTTCCAGGTATACGAATGTACCTTCTGAACACAATCTGTGTTTTAAGCTCCTCCTCCTTTTCGGGGTGAAACATATGAATTTGAAATAACGCTCAGATAACGATCGCTTTTTAAAAAAAATGCTCTGCTTCACCTCATTATTTCGAAGGGGAAGACTTTCAGTTGTTCGAAACGCCTCTCACGTATTCACAGATGGAACAACTACAACAAGCTGTCAAACTAATTTCAGAGGCAAGAGACGAGGAAGTTGGATATCTCTATTAGTTGATTTCTGGTGCGAAATGAATCGCACCGCGCATGTGCGAATGTGACAGATAAAACACAGACAAGAAAACAAATTTGAAAAATGAGCAAATCAGCTGATATTATGTTGGTATTAGAACATACATACACATATAATCGAACTGGAAACATGAGGAATTCATAATAAATCAAAATTAAATAAAAAAATAAAGCAACGGCAGAATTTCTGACAGGAGGCCATGCGCGCATGTGTTTATTGTAGTTAGTCGTGTTTTTTTCGCAAACATGACGAAACAGTTCGTCCAAACTTGACACTAGCTCATGCTCGCTCATGCGCATTATAGTTGAGTCTTAAGGTAGCTAAAATGATCGAAACTTAACGAAACTCAGGAATTAGTATTTAGGTTGTTATGGGCACAGTGTATGATTTATGTGTACTCTCTCAATTGCTTACGCTGATCTAAGCATCCTTTAGGGTTGTGATTTCGGTTTCGAAACAAGGTGTCTTAATAATCGAGGCTTCAGAAATTGTATTTTTGCTTTGAGAAGTTAGTTCAATCACATTTTCATCAAAACTGCACTTTGCAGCTTAGATGTAATTTATCCCAATGAACCAAACTCGTTGGTATTAGTGAATCGCTGCTGTAGGCGATACGAGCACATGTAATCGTACGAGTTCTGCGATTGATCTCTGTGTTGTGCGCAAGACGCATATTGATTCAGCGTTAATAACAACACAATTAAGGAATAACGACCAGTGGACTACCACAGACAAGAAAATTTCCGTCAGAATACCGCGAGGGAGTGTCTGTTGTCCTATCGTATTTCTCTAGGGACATACCACAAATAGATGGCACGTTAATGGTTAAAATGTTAAAATATGCTACGAATGGTTTCCTAACCGATCGCAATCAATCGCTTGTCACTTCGAACTCAACTACTTCCCTTAGGTACAAAATCTTATATAGGCGTGGTGAGTTCGAGGGATGACCGATTCAGAGGTTTCACTTGTCACGCATTAATCACGTCCACTTGTTCTTTAACACCAACCACTAAGCTTGTCTTGATCGAGAAATAGTGTCTTTGTAACGTTGTAACAAACCTGGAATTTGTTTTATATGATTTATGACTAATTAACAATCAGTAACTTTGTGGGCAAGTCATCGATGGTGTGTTTTGTCCTCATTCACCACTTAATCTATTTTTGCCGCATCCGATTCAATGACAGAAAATGACTCACTAATGGCTTCGAACAATTATTTCAATGTGATCAGCGTGTGCGACAAGCTTTACGGACTCAGAAGATCGTGCAGAACTCCTTCGCCAGCACAAGTGGCACGATCTTCCCAAGAATCATGCTCAAAATGTCACATGACAGCTTGTCGCTTGTCTAAACCTTGTTTGCGATTGAAGATGTCAGTGAATTTATTACATACTCGTACTAAGAGCTTCGAGAATTAAGTTTGAGCAGCTTGACAGAACTGTCAAAAATAGACATAGCGTTCATAGCGCTCATACCTATTGTCATATGCGATGTCATATGTGATATTGGTCTGCATTTCTTAGGTTTTTTCCAGGATTTATTGTGAACTTCTCCGGCCTGTAACAGCACTGGTTAAGGCCCTATCTGATTATCCATGAATGTTAGGTCTTTTCTTATCTATCGGGCAATCGAATGAAAATGTTCACCCACCCACGGGGAAAAAGCAAGCTAGATGAGTGCTATAACCGCTCTGACTGCACCGAAATTTGTCTTAGTCTTTTCGACAGTTTATTTCTCAAGAGTACACTGTGCCAGCTCCGCTTACTTATAAGACCAGTCCGATAGTCTATTTTATGGCACTAAACATGTTCAACTGCTTGCCTCACTCTCGACGTAGAAAAAAAGACACCCGTCGTCCACTTGTTCCAAAAAAAAAAAAAACCCCACCTATTCAACTCAAGCCCTCCTTCTGTGTAACTATCTATGGCGACGCTCTCCCACAATTGCTGCTACTGGTTGTAAAAGTCGATAGCCATTCAGTGCTGTCATCTGACTTCTTGTCGCAGATAACAACTGCTTTGTTCCAGTAAAACGGCCACTTGACGGACTAGATTTCGATGGGAACCTTCACGGCGAAGCGTGCGATTACTTTCTCGGTATTGTGTCAGCCACTATCTCAATCCGATAACCGACAGTAGTTCGAGAGCGAGAATGATACTAGCGGAAGTGGATTACACTTGCAGCGATTGTTCATCGTTAACGACGCAGTTGACGTTTAAAATTGTGTGTCAATGGATTTACATTTTTTTTATCTTGGAAGGGCTTATATGCCTCTCAAAGAAATCACAACAATCAGAGTTTATTTTAAGTCATTGAACACTGGACTCCCCCTCCTCCTCAAATTTAAAGCAACGCACTTCCGGTCAAAAACATTTATTCCCCCCCAAACCGCCACAAACCTAGTACTTCCTTGCCACTGCCTCGGCCATGGCCCTGATGCCAATCCATGCTTCCTCGACGAAAGGCTTTATCTTGCCGGGTGGAGGATCGAAGCCGCCGGGACCGCCGCCAGGCAGCTCCATAGTGATCGAAATCGGAATCTTTGCAGCGCCGAATGCGTAATCATCACTGGCACCCGACGCGGCGTAGAGGACGTTCGTTGAACTGCCCACGGTGTAGTTGGTGCCAGTGGCGCTGTGGATTGCATTGGCTCCGGCCAACGCCACCTCGTCAAGGTCCTTCCACGTCGACGGCAGTGACCTGCAAAAGACGTTGCTAAAAACAATCGCCAGCCAAATTCAGGAGATTAACTTACGAGTCGTATCCCCAAGGGTACAGCAAGTACTGCCCGTACGAGTGCAGGGTGAGGTACATTTTGCAGTTGCCGTCGAATGATTGAAGGACTTGCCGGAGAGCTTCGGTCTCTGGTTCAGAGAATGCCTTCGGGCCCTTGAACGTCTCCGAGCAGGCGTAGCTCGAGGCACCAGTCTCGCCCCAGTGGAAGTCGAAGTTCCGGTTCGCGTCGGTTCCCACACAGGAGAGGGCGTTCGGCTGACGGGTCTTGCGCCAGAATCGCTCCTTCGTGTGCGAGTACTCGTACCCGTCGGGATTCAGCACCGGCAGCACCAGCCAGTCGTAGTCCTTCAGCAAATCCCGGTTGCTGTCGAAGTTCTCCACCAGCTGGTGGATCACAAAGAGGGCGGTTGCCGGTGCGATCCACTCCCTAGCGTGAATGCCGGCGTCAATGAAGATCACCTTCTTATCCGACCGGCCGTCGCCGCTGTCGCTGATCCTCAGCGCATTCATCGCACGCCCTTCGTGCGATTTGCCCACGTTCACCAGCTTCACTTGCTGCGGATACTTCTTGGTGAGCTCCTCGAGGTATTCACTGATGTCGTCGAACCTGAGGTAGGACTCGAAGTCAACCCGAGACGGTGACCGCCGTCGGGCATTCTCGGCACGCTCAACCGCCACCGATTGCGACACGTCGTCGTTGATCACTTTGTGCGGCAAGTGGACGTTGTCAAGCAAGCCGTGCACCTCCTTCTGCGACTCCGGAGGGACTAGCACAAGAACTGGAACATTCAGGAGTCTCGTTGACCCGAGGATACTCAGGGAAGGAAACTTCTCCTCGAACTGTCGGAAGAACTGGAGCGCCATCAACTGCATGGTGTTCTGCGGGACGATCTCAATTATTTTGTACCTACACGGTTCATTGATTAGTAAGAGCTTTGGTGGGAGACAATGCGAGTGGTTACCCTTCGTAAATGCTGTAGTTATCGTCCTCCAGTGGCACGCCGTGGCCGACTGCCGCAAGCAGAAGCACGAAAAATGCGGAAAACATTGTTGTTTTGGTCGGCAGTGCGGTGCAATCGGGGCTTTTATACTGCGACTTGGGTTTGCTTCACCGCAAGAGCTCCTCAGCGGGGTGCAGCTCATTTGAATGAAGTCTAAGTGACGGGCAACTGGGTGAAGATAGGCGACTTAGTGGTTTACATTCGATTGATAAGCGCACTTACCTTGACTATCGAGGAGCAATCAGTTCGTTGCAACCTTCGCTCGTGTATTGTGTTGTGGTCATAAAACCAGAGAATGGAAGTCGAAAACAGAATGATAGCAGTGAACTCTTACCGATTTATTGTGTGATAACGAAGTGAGTGCTTTGGGAATGAAAATCAGGTCGGAGGAGGAGGGGAGCGACTTCTCAGGAAAAACAAGAAGCTCAAGCTACAAGAAGAAAAGTTGGTGCTTCCTCTCAGCTCTCAAAATTATGCCAGCGTAGACGCAAAATCCATGCGTCATAGGCCCGGCTTATCAAAACAGAAAAGTACTTCTTGTGGACGGCGGGCGTGTTCGACTTTTCGACTTCGAGTTATCTCATCACTAGTTTTCATCTCCCTCATCTTTTCATCTTTTTCTGGCCCGCATGATCCACTCAAGGGAACTCAGAGCAAAGCACGCACGAGAGATCTCCATACCACCCGATCCTCCGCCATCGACTCTAACTAATAAGGATTTATGCTCAAGTGGAACCAGGCGAGTTTGTAGACCAACCACCTGGGTCTGGGTCTGCCAAGTTGTCGCCTACCTGTTAGAGTCGCATTTAAGACACTCCTCGGAAGTGGTGATGATGGGTACATTCATGCCACGTGACCAACCCATCGAAGCACAGCCCTTTCGGTTAGAAGAAGCAGTTGCTCAACACCAGCCTACCTGGAGAAGATTCAAATCTTTCACTGCACGTTTAATGGCAACGGACAACTGACAAAACCGACGTCTCTGACAACAGATCATGATTAAATTTTCAGTCGATAGAATGTTGGTTACTTACTTACTTACTTATCAGGCCGGCGACCCATGGAGGGTCCCAGCCTGAGCAATTGCTGCCTTCCATCGTTGACGGTCCTTGGCAAGCTGCTTCCAGTCATCAAGACCAAGCTGTCTTGTCTCTTGTTCGGTCTTCTTCTCGAACCATGAGACTCGGATTCAAAGACTCTCTTTGCTGGAGCATTGTTGTCCATGCGGTCGATGTGGCCGAGCCAGTGCAGTCGACGGATTTTTACCTTCCAGACTACATCCACATCCTGGTACAGCTCGTAGAGTTCGCGGTTATGTCTTCTCCTCCATTCGCCTTCCTCGCAGACGGGACCATATATCCGGCGTAGAACTTTCTTTCGAAGGTACCAAGAATCAGCTCTGCAGTTTTGCATAGCGTCCAGCTTTCGGCTCCATAGAGCAGGACTTTGTAGAGCATGATTTTGGTCCTTCGAGTCAGGAGTTTTGAGCCCAGTTGTTTTGACAAACCGAAGTAGTACCGGTTGCCAAGGGCGATTCTACGACGGATCTCCACTGTGATGTCGTTTGTGGAGTTCATGTTTGCCCCGAGGTAGACAAACTCCTTTACTACCTCGAAATTGTAGCTGTCGATGGTGAAATTGTGTCCAAGGTGGTGTGTGACGGAACGTTTTTTGGTCGACAGCATATATTTCGTTTTGTCCTCATTGACCTTGAGACCAGTTCGTTTCGCCTGTTCTTCAATCGCCGTAAAAGCCTCCACTACGGCACGTTGAGAACGAGCGACGATGTCGATGTCATCTGCGTACCCCAACAGTTGGACTGACTTGTAGAAGATAGTGCCTTCCGTGTTTACAACTGCTCTCCGCACTATCTTCTCCAGTACCAGATTGAAGAAGTCACACGACAGCGCATCTCCTTGCCGAAATCCAGTGCAAGTCTTAGAAATCCTTGAGTCGAACTGCACGGTGCATTGCTTATGTGTTAGCGTGGGGCGACACAACCGGATCAGTTTTTCCCGGGATCCCGAATTCGGCCATCGCATCGAATAGCTCCTTGCGATGAATGCTGTCGTATGCGGCTTTGAAATCGTGAATGAAATGAAAAGGTGGTGCGTATCGATTTGAAACTCACTGGTCTTCTCCAGGATTAGTCTTAGTGTGAAGATTTGGTCTATAGTCGATTTGCCGGGCCGGAAGCCGCACTGGTACGTGCCGATTAGTGCAGTGCAAGACGGCTTTAGACGTTCACACAGTACGCTGGACAGTATCTTGTAGGCGACGTTGGTTAGGTTAGGTAATTTGGCTAAGGGTCCATTGTGTTGCCACTGAGCCGGTTACCGTCCGTTACTCCTGGAACCATTTTGTTCTTTGGACGAACGAGTGTTCTCAAAGAATTTGTTTCCTAATGGAGACCAATGCAGGGGTCAGAGAAGGTCCCCTTCCTCTTGATCCGTACAACTGCCCATGCGTGTCTACCCATTGCGCAATGTCCCGTGAGGACTCCTACTAGACTCCTACTAGACTTCCTGCCTAGACTTTGTAAGTCCATTTGTATTAAGGTTACCCCATTTTCACGGGCACTACCGATCGCTAGCTCTGTGATCTTAGTTTTTAGAGACTATTGGCACCCATATATGTTCAATGTTTTGTCCAATGACTGTTGTTCCGTTTCTAGCTCGTTTGCTTCACAGTCGCCTGGAATATCTCTATGTCCAGGAGCCCAGCACACACGTTAGGCGGCAATTCGTCCTAAAAGTCTTACCAATCTCGATCTTAGAAATGATGATTCGAGTGCGATAATTGCTGCATGACTGTTGGTGTCGATGACGATGCCACCGTTCGATATCGCTCTCATCAACAGCCATTCAGAGGCTGTACAAATAGCCGTATATTCTGCCTGGAAAGCACTACAGTAATCTGGTAGTCTAAAAGACCAGGTAATCTGGAGATGTTCCGAGTAAATACCCGCTCCCCTATCCACTGAAGGTCTTAGATCCGTCTGTGTAGATTTCCGTTGCGTTGTTCTTGTTCAGAACCGAGGACGTCTCCCATATTCATCTACTCTGTATTCTGGTTTCATGTTTAATTTCGAAATCTAAGATCGGGGTTAAGTAGTCTGTAGGTTCTTCTGTAAACCGGGTTGAGTTTAGAATACTGGCGTGACGTGTGTGTTGGTGTCTTCATTGCGAGAGTGCTTTCAGTCTCAGCGCCGATTTGGCTGCTCTTTGTCACATATGTCTACAGGAGTGAGGTGTAATATCGTCTTTAGCGCTGCGGTTGGTGAAGTGAGCATTGCGCCTGTGATTGACACACACGCCATCTTCCTTTGGACACTGCTTATCATTCTTATGTACATAACTAGCTTTGTCCAGCGTCGACCACCATGCCTCGACGGCATATAGTAGTGTGGGTCTTATAACTGCGGTTTAAGGCCATCTTGGTGTTGATTCCCCCGAATTTCTACCTTAAGCCCTTTTGCACGCATAAAGTGCGGTGGTTGCTTTCTTTATTCTTTCTAACAACGAATAAAGAAAGCCAAACTGATCGACAACCAGACCCAGACCCAATTCGAACCCACAATAACCACGCAGCTCGTTCCTTTAATTAGAATAATTTATTTCTTTCATTTCATTTCACTATTCAACAAAAAAGAAAACCTAAATTAATTTGTAATTACGTCTAACAGTTTAAATTCTTGTTTGTTGTATCCCGTCTCTTTATCTCATCCCCCTAGAATAAACTAACATGTCTTATGAACTCGATGAATCCAGCGAACGTCTCCTTGCACACATGGATGATCTCGGAGGCGGGCACATCAAACCCGTTGCCGGGCAGTTCCATTGTGTACGAGAGCGGAATACCCAGTGCTCCGTACGCGTAATCGTCCAGTCCACCAGAAGCTTCGTACAGGATGTTCGAAGAGCTGCCGAGACTGTACACAGTTCCACGGTATTTAGCGATCTGCGTTGCGGCCCGATGAGCAACCGAATGCAGGAGGTTCCTCGTTGGTGGCGCGGTCCTATTCATCGGGATGACACGTCTGTGTGAGTTTCAACGCCAAAGATTTCAATAACAACACAACTCACTTTGTAAAGCCGTACGGATAGAAGAGGAACTTTCCGAACGAGTGCACGTCCAGGACTAATTTCGCTCGTGAACGATTTCTTTCTAGGTACCGCCTGACCGCCGTTGTCTCTGGCTCCGAATACGGCTGCAGCCCGGAGAACACCTCGGAACAGTGCTGGAATGGGGATGGAGAAGAAATGAAATGAAAAATGTTTTGAAATGATTTTCAATTAAAACGCCGGCGACTTACATTCTGACTGGAGCCTTTGTAGTTCCAGTAGTGTCCAAAGTTGCGGTTGATGTCGACGCCAACGCACGACCGGCCGGAGAAGCGATGTCTGTTCTTTCGCCAGTAACGGTCCTAAAATTGGAAATTCACAGTGAAACCGGATTTCAGAGAAGCGCCAGTGCGTCTCAGCAAACTCACCACTGTGTGCGTGTGCTCGTAGCCGTCGGGATTGAGGAGGGGGACGATGTAGATTTCTGTGTCCTGCAAGATTCGCCGGAACGCGTTGATGTTGGAAAGAATTTCGGCGGCAAGGTAGAGGACGGTCGGCGGTGTGATCCACTCCCTTCCGTGGGTGCCACCCTGAATGTAGGCCAGCTTGCGGTCGCGTCTTGAATTCAACGAGATTGAGAGGCCGCCAATGATGCGTCCCTCAACGGAGCGGCCGAGCGCCTCGAATTTCGTGTATTGCGGGTAGCGCTGCGCCAGGGCGTTCATGTACTGCAAGATCTGCAAGGGAAATGTGGTGGGAGGGTTGTTTGAGTTGCAATTGGAATTTAATTTTAACGTGAAGGAGGGGGGCGGGGCGAGGCATGGGAGGAGGTCATAGTTCTTTGTAGCGTCAGGATGGAAGCAGTCACTAGGACGTAAGAAAAGGCTGCCTCGGAGATGAACTGGGATGGATGCAGGAGGGCCAATTCATTTGCCAACCTTGTCGCGATCCACAACTTCCCTGAAAGGATGGTCGCCAACACAAGAGGAGTGAGGATCATATGGGAAAAGCCAACTTTTCGCCTACCAGACAAGTGATTGGGAAAACCCTTTAAATTTCATCATCCTCCGAAGTGCCGTCATATGTGTGAAGTACTTCAAAATGTCAAATCTTTAGATAATCTCCCGTGATGTGCCCGCACTTCTGAGTGATAATTAATACTCTGCGTCACCATTCTGCGAAGACTGAAGTGTGCTCATCATCAAATCAACAAAAGCTATTTTTGTCAATCTTCTGATCTGTCAATGCAGTAGCCACTCCAAAGAGACTTGTCGATAAGAGAGCAAAGAGCGTGCAGGCGTCTAAGATACGAACTGGTTCTGTGTAGGCGAATAGTGGGACCCGCTGATAAAGAGTTCGAATTTCACTTAAAAATACACTCGAAATCAGTATTCAGTTTGATCAGATAAATTTGCAATTGGTTCATATCGGCGGCTCACTTTGGGAAAAAAATGAATTGATTCATCAAACGAATCTATTTCGAGTCAATACAACTTGCTTGCTCTGCGCTGTGTTGTCCAATCCGATTGCGGATGATGCGGAGTTCGTAATATAAGTCCTTCAATGGTGAGGGGAAGCAGATGATAAATAAGCTCCCAAAAGGCAGCCCAGGCGGACAGTGGCGGACCATGTGGAAAGGACTCCCATCTGCAATTTTCATAATTTCTTCCGAAGCAAGTAACATCTTTCGAATGTGAGGTTATTGTTTTGAATTCTGAATGTTTGGCAGAAAGAAGCATTACATGGTTTGGTAGGTAGTCCAGCCTAATCGAGAAGCCCGTAGTTAAGAGGCTGTGGTGGCGAGTTTGGCTTAATTGGCGCCACTCTCAGCATACGTATGTGTTTATATTCAACAAATTGGCTAATTTCACACGAGAATCTTGTTCTAAAGGCTTACAAAATCCAACTCGTTCGAAGCCAGCAGACAGTAGTTTTTGCTACATCTCAATGACGATCCGAAGTTTTTGCACCGAGTTTGGTGATGAGACCCATTTCTGGGTCAATTGTTATGTGAACAAGAAAAATTGATGCATTTATTCAGATGAGCAACCAAAAGCATACGTCGAACTACCATTCCATCCGCCAGTTTGTTGTAGCATGTGGGCTGGTGGAATCATGAGTGATGTCGGCGACGACTGGTTCGAGTACGATGCCTATGGCACACGAAACAATAGCTTTATTGGGAAATAACATCGGTGGACAGCTAATTCCGCGTGTCAACTGGCGCATGATGCCACGACTTTAGACTATGTGAAGTAGAAAGTCTTCGCTGATAAGGGTGCTACAATCCAGGATTTGAAAGCCAACATTACGCTTTTAATTTTCTTTGCAATCCCTTAAATAAAGCAACTATGCCGCAAATGTCAGTGGAACCAATCATTCACCATCAATCAAGGTTGCGATACGTCCCAAAGAGGTGGCGAGAAGTCGAAGTAATCTGCTTTCCTAATGCCGCTTTTACACACGCTAAATTCGTCGCCGATTTTTGTATGAAGAGGCCAAGGGAGGTGAGACAGAAGGGATCACACAAAGGAAATAACACACATTGAAAAAATCGGCGACGAATTTAGTTTGTGTAAAAGCGCCCTAAGACAAGATGGACTACAGACATCAACATACCCTCCTTGCTTGATAGACAATTCCGTCGAGGATCAGATAGAAAATTTCTTTAAATCGCAACATGCGTTTATGAAGAGTAGGTGGGTGGACACTGCTCTGCACTGTCGACACAAATCTCTGAATACACCTTAAGCGCGTTTCCCAATATAGAGGCACAACGTAATCAAAGAAATCAAAGGGGCAATTCAGACAAGCCTCTATAAAAAAAGAGTCGAATCAGCGCGCTACGAGTGGATTGCGTAGATGTTACGACCCAACATAATTAACGTAACCACAGCATATACTACCAACTTGTGCAACTACAACACACGCCAAGATTGTAGCCGTTGTTCCAATCCAAGCTTTTTGCGCTCATTGACAACTTCTTCACAAGTGGTTCCAAGGAATAATTAATTCAGCCGACATGGAACACTGAGAACGACGAGTGCAGAGTTACCCATTTCCAGCTCGGTGAAGAACTTTCACGACGAAGAGGGAATGGAGAACGTCAAACCTGATGCCTTCCGGAAAACGTCGTTCGGAATACTAAGAAGATGCCAAAGACAGTTACGGAAGACAATAAAGGTTTTCAACAGACGAAAAAAAAGTGGGAGTCCTCCCTACACACTTTCACGGGAATTTCAAGGAGTGGCCACCAGTTAATATACCAGAGTTCATCAGTGAAGTGGAAATAGGGGTGTCTGCGACATATGATCGGAACAGCGCCATCTCATCATTCAATGGATCGTTCACATCTATTGCCATATCGACAGGCAAAATATTCACGAATGTTGAGGAAGCATCATCAGTATCTGGTAATGACCAGATTTCCAACTTCTTACTTGCTTTGGCGGCAAAAGTGGCGTCATGAGAGGTCTGACAAAAGGGAAATGACAGTGGCATGTATGTGTGTCATGGGACTTGCCTTTGCCATCAAACTTATCTCAGACTCATCTTTAAACTACTCAACAAAGAATTCCTCACTTTTCTTAACAAAAAGAATTTTGATTGACCAAGTTAACTCTGGCAAACCATCAGTATGGGATCAGCCCTAGTTAATCTTACACTGCAGACCAAGCTGTCAGAGCAAGTGGAAGCAAGACACTCTTGTGTGCCGATGACTCTGTAACATACAATAGCCACAAGGAGAGATCACTTCAAACGTCTAAGACCACGGCACCAAGATCACCACCGGCAACGAGTTGGCTTATGATCTTGGCATAACCGGTTCCAAGATGGATCACACTCGAGGAATGCAATGCATTCCATTCAATGCATCCAATAGAACAGGGATAACAGACACTCTTTGGTCAAATGCAGGAGAGCCAAATTGCATAAAGGCCAGCGAACATGTAACTGGCCACAATCGTCTAAAGGATCACACGATACATATACAGGCTCATCAATGATAACATATGCAGAAGCTGTGGTAATGACGTGAAAGAAATGGACATCCCTCGTCACCCTGTTACCCTTCCATCACCGTAGCTTGTGACACTTCTTCCGAGACATACATCAATGAACTGGCTGAGTAATGTCTCCATGTTCGTGAGGATAACCGGATGGTTGGTGGAAATCCAATAAACTCAACGCCGTGACACAGGAAATGAGTATCAATTCGCCATTAATCCGTGAGAACCTAGGTTTGATGCGGTTTCCACCCAATCTCAGCTGTCAGAGGCAGAGTAAAAAAACCTACATATGTTACGTATACGCCACCGACACAGAAGTGCAAGAAAAAAAAGTTACGTAAACGCCCCAGTCGACCCATAGACTAGGTGAACCCAAAAGTTACGTACATGCCACCAAACACAGAATTAAAAAAAATCGATAACACTGATAATTCACAGCCAAGTACTTACCGCGGCATATCTAGGAAAGTGTCTGAAAAATCCACTCGCTTGTCGTGTCTTCCTGTTCAACGGGCACAAGTCTCCGTCCTCGCACACTTCCGGATCCGTTCCATCGAGGGGTCTAGATTGCAGAAAATAGAAAGCAGCAGCAAACGCTTATTAATGAAACATCTCAAAATGTGCAATCAATGTTTACATACATCTCATCGTTCAGCGGAGTGGCGACATATGGCGTGCCCAGCAGGTCCAATTGCGTTTCCAGCACCGGCTGCATATACGGCGCCACCGATACAATTGACATGTTTCTGGTTAAGAGCCAAAAGTCCAAATTCGTGTCGTTCGTCTGCAAATCGACAATGTATCGGAATACATTCTCATCGTCATGTGAGATTGTGTACTTTTTGTATCTGTCGAAGAGAAGAGATTGATTACCAAATTAAATGAATGCATTTTTTTGTCTGTTTTTTGTTTTGTATTGTTTTTCTTTTCACCCGAAAGATTCGGGGATTGCATAAGCGGGGGGAAAGTGCCCGCGCCGTCGTCGCCAAGGCCGATGCTGATTTTATCTGTGCATTTGAAAGCTAATAACTCGCTGAGGGCGAGACGGGGGGGTTCTCCGATTTGCATAGTCGAACCTTGTAACCGATGTGACATCGGTAAATTTATTAAGATCATTCTGTTGCGGTAACAATGGCACGTCATTGCTGCTCATTTCCATATGAACACTAATATCGGCGGGCAAGAACTGGTGTTCCCCGCAGGCACGGGCACGACTACTAATCGCTGTTTGTCAACAAGACCACAGCCACTCTGTCGATTGCGTAGTTCTCTTAGACCGGTCTCCAACTACCTTCGCGAGTGAATTTTAATTCTGAATCTATTCCTGGAGCGTGGAGGAAATGCAGATGATGGACGAGGTGTCTGAAGATGTTTTGAGTGCCGCGACGTCTAGACATTTGTGAGAAGAAATGCATTCGCTAACCTTGACTTTGTGTCATTTTAATTTGAGTCGATGTGGGCAACATCTTCACCCAGGCTGATGATTACGTCAGCAGCCGATGATGGGAAATGAGATTTAGTTGAAATGAATTGATTTTGTGCATCGTCGTCGCCCACATGGCAACGGATGCTGGAATCTCGTGGAATTAAATGAGCGCATAAACCAAAACCTCGGGCAGGGACTATAAACTGCGCTGGTAATGCGAATTCAGTGAAATATGTCTATTCTGGGAAACGTATTGTATAAGAAATGAGTTCAAATTCTTCAGATTTAATGCCTGGTGGTTAGAATAATTGTCTATGCGTCATTTGTCGTTTGCGTTAAATGCGATCATTACTCATGACAAACGCGTTTTTGGTTATTGAGCGAGCGGGAAACTCGAAGTTATTCCTGAACTGTTGCCTACATCCTGACGAGATGGCGGAGTATTTTAGCATCCATCTTAGTTGTGCGCTGGGACACCGAACACTCGCTATGAATGTCACTCGATCAGCGGAGATAAGTCACCCATGCCACTCGCTGCTGCAAGACGTCTCTTGATGCCTGAAACGATGAATCACATCAAACGTCGAAGGTCTCATGGCACAGTCATACTCTTAATCGAAAGTGAACACACAGCCTGAACAGACTGAGCACGCGGACTCTGCAGACTCTTATCAGCGTTCTCACTGGGCACCGAAGTCACGTCTTATGATTGGGTCTACCCTACAAAGAGTTCTGTAGCAGCTGCGGAGACGAGAAAGAGGAGGAAGCCATTGTGCACTCATTTTGCACTTGCGGCTACCTCTTCCATCAAAGGAAACGTCGCCTAGGGTCTTACATCTTCAACAGCCTGGCCGAGCTGAGCAGCATCAGTGCCATCAGCCAACTTCATCACTTCGTGAAATAGGAAATGTCATAGGAAACGCCTTTTTGTGTCCTTTTCTACCAACAGAAGGGGTCCCTTAAGGTAGTCGTTTGGCACCAATTCTTTTTACATCGAAATGATTATTAAAAATGCCACGGCGGCATGCTGCCCGAAACGCATCAGATGTCCGACTTTTTCAAATGGTTTCTGTTGCTAGGGTGGCCGCTGGCAGGATGGTTGGAGTTCACATTTACTCGAGTTTTTTTAGCACCTCTTTTAAAAAAACGTACGAAATAAAGTGGAGAAAATTAATGAGAAAATATGACAATCCCTCGTTGCGAATAAATGTATGTTGCCGGAACTCCTAGTGTCTGATCTGCTGCCCACAAGCTTTTTGTGAACCGTTAAATTTCTTCGTCTTATAAGCTTACAGACTGAAACCCTTCAACAAAACTCGACGCGAAGTGGATAAGATAACAAATGGAACCTAGAACAGCACTGACCACCACCACCCAACGATTGCGTCTAGGAACTCTCCAAAATGTCCTGGAATCCATCTGGAGCTAGGAGGCAGGTCGGTATAGTAAAAGCGTTTGAACAGTTCAGTAAAAGCATTCATGGGATTGGCCTAAAAGGCAACAGTGTGTTGTTGAGAAACAAGTGTACTGATAATTCAACAGTGACAAGAGATACTAAATGACACCTTCTTTTGAATGGACTTCGGGCAGGCTATTGTATTTTTTACTTGGCGTCACCTCAAATTATTCACGCAGAGATCGGAGAGAACCAATATATCAGTCATCTGCTTCTGAAAAAAAAATCTGAAATCGTACATATGATCATGGTCACGATCTTTAACTGCTCGTCGTCTAGCCAGCTTTGAAGCAGTCAGTCGGCGACGCCCCACTTCACTTAAGCAGTAGTTTATGTTTCGCTAAATATGCATACACCCCAAAATTGTTTACAAAATTCAAAAACATGTTTTAATCAATTCTTTCGATCGAACCAGAAGCGGTTAGAAAAAAACCAAGGAAATAAGAACAGACATCAGATCAGACATCTGCTCGGAACTGAACTTGAAGCCGACCCAACCAAGCGCCGACGGCATTCAAATGTCATCGATGGATCATCGTCAACAAGCTTGTTAAGTTTCACACTTAAAGCTGTATTCAGTCAAAAGGTTTAGCCTAGGGTCATAAATCCACGTGTCATTCAACCTATCCGCCAGCAAATCAATGCAATATTAAGCTAATCACTAAAGCAAAAGAAAAACAACACTTTGTTGCTAATTTTCAAGCAACTATCGTGAAGATGTTTCGTGAATAAATTTATCAAAAACCCACTGAAGCGATATAATAATTGTCCATCATTTGCATAAAGTACACGGTGCGGTGCATACATGAACACGGGTATCCGAGTCCTCTATGGACGTGTCGTCGTCTAATAAGAATAATTAAATGCCGCACGTAATCCGAGCGCTCATCACATCGAGTTCAGCTGAAACGGGTTTTCATAACTCACACACTTAAGATACAAAAAAAAAAAAAAATAAAACAGATTGTGACTGAATTTCTACTCGGAAATGGTAAATCTGCTCGTCTGTTTGACCAGGATTTGATCTCAATAAAAGCGCTCTGCAAAGGTTAATGAAAACGCCTAGATGCTGTGTAGTCGTAGAGGATTTGTTTTTCTCGTGGTGCGCCGCCGCAGTCAATCAGAGAATTTTTGCTCGCCAATCGCGACCAAGTTGCTTCATTTCGACTAACGACCATGAGACATTTATGTCGCAAACTTTTTGTCACCTGAAGAGCCTGCTCAGTAGGCAAATTGGCCGCGCTACCAGTGTTGAATTGTTTTAAACACAAAATTATGCAACGATTATGACCACTTGGGAAACATTTAATCAGGCATTCGAATGTCGGGAGATGCGCGGTCGCGGGCACTGCGCGGAAATGCTTAGACTTGCATGGACTCATTAAGGCTGTTTGTCAATCTATGTACATAATCAAGAGTTTGGTTGGCTGATAACTCAAGAGCACGGCTTGCAGAAGTGTGACAGATGGTAACACACTTCGTTCAAAGCTTGTGCTGATTCCGGCGACTGATTTGATTTGAATGAATTTTTTGGCGGAAGATAAATGCTTTCGATTGACAAATTGGATGCATTCTCAGGGCTGACGTGACATTCGCCGTATGGTCAAGGAAGACGCACCAAGTGGCCATCACAGCTTCCACATTGGCGGTGAATCAAAGATCAGTGAATCAATTGAACAAACTTCGTTTTTTTCCATCGCCTCGGGACCGGTGAGCAGATCGATGACCTCGCCTGTTGTCGAGGACGTATTATGCAGTCGAATGGTCGAATAAAAGCACTTCACGTCAGTTCCATGAGCTCTTCTCCCGTCAATCCTTCTTGGAGAATATGCCTTGACAGCTTGACAGATTATTGAACATTTTTCCAATGACCGACGATAGACATCTAGCCGCTGTCAGTGAAACCACCCAAAAAAAATCGAATGAATTCTCAAGACTCTGTCAGACAACGAGGCGTCTGAGCCAGGCAGAGACCTTGCGAATATTTCGATCGACTTATCGTTCGTGTCATCTTCGACCACGTGCAACTTTGACAACACTGATTAATTGCTTCGCTTCTAGACCATTTGCATAAGTCTACGTTCAGTCCAGGGTACACTAGAGGGGATACCGGTTCTTGACTGGGCAAGCTCGTTTGCAGAATATCCATTCAATCAGAGATTGAAATTATCAAGTGATCACATTAGGGAAACCACCGAATGTGATCGAAATGGTGGATCTGCTCTCGGCTGGGGGATCAAGGTCCGTCGAGAAGAGGAAACGAGCGCGGGTGATGGACATTAAGATTGTGCTTCGTTATGACATTGAAGATGCACTCGAAAGATATCTCTCCGGATGTGATTGTTATGTTGGCAGACTTGTCGCTGATCAAAGTTTTCAGTTCAAATGGACACGGCAACTTTCACTTCACTTTGTGACTAACTGACTGAGCGGGAGCGCTTCGGAATCTGTATTAAACTCAATTTTGTGATTCTGGAAGACGGACGCCGATAGCTTGAGCTCTGCTGTAAGCAGTGCACGATCTTGTTCCGATTCCACAAGCGCGAGTGTACCCATTTGATGAAATTTGTTCACTCTATCGCCGGCGGGGCTGACGGTTTATATGGAGTAGAACGCGCACCTTGGTGGCCCGTAGCGTTGTGGATATGTGCGTCGACTCATACGCTCTGGGACCAATCTGTCTAGGTTCGATTCCTGGTACGACAAGAAATACTTTTCACGGCCCCACCTCTTTCGAGTCACTGACAATTCTCAATGAGTATAACTGTCTAGAAAAAGCTTCTCAAACTTGGCTGTTCGGAGTCGGCATAAAACTGTAGGCCCAAACACCGAATAACTCTTTTCAATCCATGTTCCTTTAAAATAATGGAATCATCTCGGGAAAGATAACGATCAAGTTCAAGTTCTGCTCTTCCACTCAGAGGCATGGGAAGTGTCAAATGAATGAGTAAACCATAGACACTGTTGCAGACAGACGAACTGTTCTCACCCTGTGCAGGGAACTGTTGCAAAACGACACTTGTCAAGGAAGTGAACGCTACCATACGACAGAGTTCCTCCAATGGCATACATCTGTATTAAATACACGTGAAATTAACGCACAGAGTACGTGAAAAGTACCCCGACACAACTTCTTTTATTATTTCTGTCATTGACAATGCTCAGCGGCGATTACTGTCAAGAAAAGTTTCCCAAACGTTGCAATTCGGAGTCGCCACAAAGGCAACAAGCGTCTTCTAATGTTCTGCGTGACCTCTGACCTGTTAATAATGGACCTCCAACTGGCAAGTCAACAGTGTCTCGACTAAGCAATCAAGAAGGGACCTGCTTCTAGAGAGAACTTCAGCACGCAGAACATTAGAAGACAACATCAGTAACCGATGATGCAGAACATAATGTTCGATGTGACTGAGGACAAGATATCACACAAAACTGTAGTCCACTAGCAATACTGAATTCAATTCAAACCCACTCAACTTTACTTCTTCGTCGAAATCAGAAGCCGGAAATACTTCAAAGCAGTATCAGTGGCAAACGGTTTCGGGCAATGTGGTGTGCAATGTGAATTTTGTTCGCATTATTCTTGCGAAGGTCGTTCAGATCTTGGTCAGCAAGAACGGTATGGCTTATCACATATACGTCAAACTATTCGTATTTATATATGCGGATGGCGTTGACTGAATGGCGCTAAATTGCACTTGACAATTGCCAGTTGTTTGTTTTAATTCAAGGTGGAACAAAGTATGACAGTTTGTCCGGTTCTAGTCAGCCACACAAAGCAATACAAAAATGAGGAAATCTTACGCTTTGTCAAGAGAACAAAATTGTCCGCTCTGTTGTGACCTGTGTTCCGATATCGGCTTAGTGACAGTCTTGAATATTTAAAATTACCTGAAGCGAATGCAAAGCACAAATCAAACCAACTTCATTAAGAACATCCAGTGACAGCAAGAGGAACTTAACCAATTGTTAGCTGAATATTTTGGATTGGATTAGGAGGAGGAGAGATTTTGGGTGTTTTCATAAACGTCGAAAATCTGCGCTAGTACAATCGCATTTCTTTTGTAGAATGTCTGCAGACTTGCCTTAGTACAAAATATTTTTCTTCCAATCGACCCTATTTACAGTCAAAAAATAATGACTGCACCATCCGCCCGCCATCGATGAGCTATTGACGTTTATGAACAAAAGGTACGGCAGTTCACCTAAGTTAGTATGATCGTATATCTGCATTAATGAACATGCCTAACGCAGTCCCTTTGTTAGCCTGACGTTTATGAAAACACCCTTTAATCTCAGGCAAGTATAGGTTGATCTCTACTGCAAGGCATGTGCAAAGGCAACGTGACATTGCATCACTCTTTGAGGGAGTTGAGGTAATGTTGACAAAATGTCTTGTACACCTGTACGGCAAGTACACAAGACATATTCTACTACTGCAACAGCGTTCGATGGTTTGAAGTTTCAACCAGTGACAGATGGTAATATTTACTTGTAAGCCGGAAGTCCCTTCGATCTCATCTCAACATATGTAAACAACAACTCACACACTGCACTAGACGGAATTGGTTAGTCTTGATTTGCTTTCGAATTCATCTCAACCTCTTCACAATTATTGTGATTATTGTGTGTAATCAGAGGACGACCGAGGAAGGGCAGATTTGGTCGTATTGGGTATCGAACCAAGATACCGAAGTTAAAGTGCGTAGGAGTCGATGCACAGACACACAACGCCACGGCTCCACAAACATACGTTTTCTCAAATGTAACTTCGGACTCAATTTAAAGCTGATGGATCTCATTTACTCAGATTCAGCCCCTGCACGGGTCGCACATAGGTAGGTAAGTACGGTTGAGTTCATAATTGCAACATTGTTGCCCCTGCACTGCACAGAATATGTTCTCGACGCATTCATGACTACAATTACTGCCGCAAGTTTGCAGCAGGTCAGCATTGTCGGAAAAATAAACGCAACATCAGTAGGCAATACAAAAGTGAGTGATGTTTAATTGTATTGCCAAACAAATTTATGAACAGAAATACTGCCGCAGGTTTGCAGCAGGCGAGTATTATAAAAAACGTATTCCTAAATGCAACATAAGTAGGCGATACAAAGAGTTTGTGTTTTCGTTTGCCATATTTCCCTGCAATCCTGCAATCCTGCAACAAAATAAAAATCACTGCGAAGTTGATCGCAGTTTGACTGTCACATTGCTTTTATGAACGCAGTTACTGACTGCTGTCATGCAAAGGTAATCCAGCTTATTTACATTTATGAACGCAAATCTTGCAGGCCTGCCGCAGTGTAGAAGAAGTCCAACTTTTGGGTTCCCTGCAATCCTGCAACAAAACACAAATCACTGCCAAATTGATCGCGGTTTGACTGTCGCTTTGCTTTTATGAACGCAGTTGTCGACTGCTGTGATGCATAGTCAATGCAGTGTATTTACATTTATGAACGCAAATTTTGCAGGGCTGCCGCAGTTCGACGTTTATGAACTCGGCCTACGTCTGGAATCTGGATGATTGACCATCGCTCAAGAATAAGTGGCACAACGCTAATGTCTGCCTCAGTTTATTACATCCGAGGCCTATATTTAAGGATTCTGTGTAAGGCTGAACCCACGCACCGAAGCAGTCACGACAGGACAGAGTGCTTTGTGGGAAGCGTCTCTATAATGGATGCAAAAAATACACTAGTTCGCATACCCCACACCGAATACGACAGGAGAAAAACACAATGGTGAGTCAGAAAAACGTTTCGTAGACTCCACTTTTTTCGTCGTGATTCATACTTATCAATAATTTCCAAAAAAATTGGACAAAATTGGCAAAAATTTATATTCTGTCCACATGTTGAACAACTGATAAATTTAATTCATACACTCTGAATCCATGCCAAGCGGGGCAGAAGCGGCCAAATGCCGAATAAAGGCATCTTTGAACATCTTTGTTTCTTTCTAGGCATAGGCAAAGGAAAGTGCAATCGATCTGTCAGGCACTCAGCTCTTTACGGCGATCGAAAGAACTTTGAAAATGGAAGAAAGTGAGTGGCCCAGTACTTTTTGCGCGGTAAAACAATTAATGAAACTAAAGACAGGCTTAAAAAGAATTATGGAGACTCTGCTCCCTCGCATGGAATGGAGCACAATTGGTTCACTAAATTTCGTTGCCGTCGTTGAGTATCCAGAATGGCCAAATGTCATCACAACGGAGGTTGTCGCCGCGTCAACGCGATCCTGGGATAGCTAAGATTGTAATTTCAAATGAAACCGTAATTCGAATCTTGCAAGAAGATGAGCGTCGCTTTTGCTGACGGTGGACCAAACACGAATTCGGGTGAAGAAACAAAACAAAACAGAATTTTAGAACTTTTGCAACAGTTGACGATTCTTGAATGTCCTTTTCTTTCTTTGGGACTACAGTCCGGCGTGGATCTCGGCTTCAACCAAGAAGCCTGATCTCTGACTAAGTGTCTCCAGTTTCGCACCCCATATTGGTTGAGGCCCATCTGCGCTTGTGTGCATCATCGAAGCCTAGGGCGTCTTCTGTTGCGTTGGCTCACGAGTTCGAAGTCAAAGTTAAGTGAGTTGCCCATGCGCTCTACATAGCCGATCCAACTTAGGCGTTGGAACCGTAGGCGCCCGGCTAGGATTGTACACTTCGTGGCAGACATCTCCTCGCGATGCCGTCAACGCAAACAGGACCAAAGATCGTAAGCAGAACTTTATCCTCCAAGAGACCAAGAACATCTTCATCCGCTTTTGATATTGTACATGCCTCTGAGCAGTACAGTGGCACTGGGATGATCAGCGTCTTATAGAAAGTCAGCTTGGTTCTTCGGGAGACGGCTGATGTTGTATGTCCTTTCTCGAGCACAGCGCATACCTCGCTGTCTAAAAAAAACGCCAAAAATGAAGGCTACACACACGAATACGCACCAAAAATGAAGGAACAACAAAAACAGTGGACTTATGCAGGGAAACGTGTTCAAAAAATAGTCAAAAACGGTGCAACGAATGCCTCTTGAGAAGTGTTTGAGAAAGCAATAATTTTTTAGTTAAAAAAAGCTTAAAAAATCGGAGAAGACTATGTTGAAAAAATCAAGTTGTTCACATCAAAGTCACAGACTTATAGAAAAGCCCTCGTGTAGTGACACAAATGACACCAGGTTCACGTTCAAAGAAGAAGCCCGAGTTCAAGAAGGAGACCTGATCTCTTTTGGCTTACAGATCCGTCAAAATGGTGGTCCGCCTGATCCCTAAGCACCTCAATCAATTTCACACAACACTTGCAAGATGAAAAAAAAAACACCATAGAGCCTAACTTTAGACGCCAATAAATCTAGTGGATCAAGATAAGCTCTTCGCTGATTGATGAGTAAACTTAAGCCGACACTTTGCGGAAAATCCGTGATAAAACCTGAACGACTACCGCAAATAACGTATCCTGCTTAGAATGTGCAAACCGATCGCAGCCCATTTGAATTCACCAAAGCACCGCATCGGCGCAGCCATAAAAATCGAATTCCTTAGCTACAAGCGAATTCAAAAAGCGCACAGAACGAGACCAACAATTTGGCAAGGCAATCAACCGATTTGATGGCGCAAATTCAGAGATTCACGTGATTGACTGAACGGCGATCAGAGTGAATAAAAAGGGATCAACTCGGGGCTTAAGCTGATCCTTTCAGCGCCACAACCACGTGTCATCACATGACGGCGGGTAAATGAGAGCGCGCGACTGAGGGGAAACGGATAATTAAATTACCCCTCAATTATCTGAACCCTAATCGAGTTATCTGTGTGAAAACAATTCGACTCTCTTCGAATTGCGCGGATGACTCGCGAATTTCGTGACCACAGCAATTATAGCCGCCGTCGCAATAAAATGCGTCCAAGGTGCAGAATGTGTCCCCCCAGCAAAGTGAGGCGATCTAATTCCGGAGCTGGCCGGAGTCCAAAAAACCTGGCACACGCCATGGCACCTTTCAGTTCCGTCTGACAGCACAAACCAGTCTCTGAACCAGCGCTGACCTTCGAAATGTATCTCGTAACGATTAACACGACAATATTCCACGCCAGATACGAGTACGATCGAAATCCACCGGTAGTCGACTGGTTAACAGCGTTCAAGCAATCGACATCGATGATTAATCACAGGCAAGCTTGTTGCATAACCGCCTGCTAGGGAAGCTGAAAGAAAAAAAGGAGGAAATACGTACCCTTCGTATCCCTGGATCGTCCCATACGCGAGGGTGGTGCACAGCACCAGCCCGATGCAGAATTTCATCCACATGCTGCCCGTGTGCACGACGCACGCTCTGACAAGTAGGCAAGTTAACCACAAAACAAAACCGATTAGAATGAACAAACACAGATTCGCTTACGAGTCGTTTCGCACGAAATTAAACACACATTAGCCGATACGACGTCTATCACTGCAAACTGCACACAAAGAGCAGGACCAAGAGCAAGGCGCTTTAACTATACACCGCCGTGGGAGACCGTGTCAACTGGACGAAGCCGTTTCGTGGTGTCGGAATAGATCAACTCGGGGCCTAAGCTAAATATCCATCCGTAGCGCTTTCGATTTCATCGCAGACTGATCGAACTGAAACTCCGCTTTCGGAAGGCACATTGATTATAAATTCATTAGGAAAGCGAGTGTCAAGGTCAATGGCTAGTTTAACAGCGCTCAGCTTCGAGCGAGTGTATCCGAATATTTTTTTTTCTGTTTTTTGTTTTGTTTACACACACACACACACACCCACGAGCACTCGTGTGTATCTCATAAGTGTATCTCTTAATTTTTTGTCTTTCATTTTGCTTTAGTTTCCGTTTGTTTTTTGAGACGACCGACCACGACACATCACCTTAGTTGTGATGCTCGTTGTTGCCCAAAAAAAAAAAAAACGAAAAAACATCGGCTCTCGACTTTAATGGGCGAGCTACAGACGATTTGCATGTTAAGTATCTCGGAGGATGGCAAGGGCCTGCAGAGCAGCAACGGTCACTTGGTAAGCGGTTCTTGTTCTTTGAGCGTGCGCAGGTTGCCACTTGGCACCGATTCAGTCGCTCGGTCTGATTGGACGATAGGAAGCGAATTTACGATTCCGAGAGGAAGAGACTTAAAATTTCACCCGTCCGCGTCGTCAAGGTGAGTTCTTATGAAACAACTTTCAATTTTTCCCCTCCGTCCACTGGTCGACTGGTGGCCTGGTAGATTCATTCTCGATCGCCGAACTTGACTTGCCCGGTGTGGGCCAGAATGGGAACGATATCGAGTGAGATGGCTATCGCTAGTGACAGTGATTGTGGGCTGCCCGCTGAGTCTTCCGCGGTGCTGCGGTGACTGTGGCCAAATTAGAACGGAATGCAAAGGCATGAGCTCTTCCACTCGCTACAACACTGTTTTGTGGTTTGTATGAGTTCGGCGTTTCTATTGTGGAACGCTCTTGTGGAATTCTGAGTTTTAGTGACGGAAAGGCCTTCGTTTTGATGGATCTGAGAATTATGCAGGTACAGTTAATAGTTGTTATGAGACATCTTCTTCTAAGTCTTCTAAGTGAAAGGAAGATGAAACGAACAGTCATCGGATTGGAGGGCGAATGGGATTTGTAATCGGGCACAAATTGCTTATAATGCCATGGAGCATCAATGTAAGGGCGACAATTCAACGGCGGTCGCGATAAGTAGCTTGCACCAAAGGGAGAAACCAGAGCTTATTATGAATGAGCGTGCTATTTGACCATATGTAACAACACGCAAAAATACTTTCTTCTCAGCGATCCTTGCAGAGCCTGAAGTTGGACTAGGAATGACTTGATCAACCATGAAAGCAGCATCAGCCCGATTCAATCGCAGACTCCTACATCAACTAGTGCTTTAAGAAGACTTGTCTGAATCGCGTAATTTATTGAATACCTTGACATGCGCAATATGATTGGACGTACATATATTATCCGGTCCCGGGGTTTCAAGCGGGAGAAGGATCTGATCGCACACACAAATCAGAGGTTACTTTCCTTTTTAGTGGAGCCGGTGGAGAAGTATAAATATCTTGGGGTCTTGTTCACGAGTGATGGGAGACGAATGCTAAGCTTTCCCGTAGGATTGGCCAAGCTGGGTAAATTTTGAAACAGCTTCCAGGCCAAGTTTGGTGTCAAAGCCAATTTAGCGATTTCCACCTCAATATTTAGTCCAACTCTGTCATGAAATTTTTGTTATGACCGAAAGAATGAGCTCGCGAATTCAAACTGCCGAAATGAGATGTCTTCGTGCTGTTGTCGGAATGAGTCGCCGTGATAGGCTGAGAAACACGGCAGTACAAGAGAAAGTCAATGTTGACCAGATGCTTCTTCGAACGGAAAAGGATATGTTTCGATTGTTTGTCCACCTGGCACGAATGTTCCCATCGTCAAAAGTAAACTTCAACTATATACATGGTGTAGTGCACGCTGTACTGTGTACTGATGAGGTACCTTTTCTGCCAAGGCGGAAACCAAGAGTGGTTACACGCATACGGTGGGAGAAACTACAGAACAGTGAGTTGCAGCTAAATTTTGCACGGCACATATCTGAAAGCTTTGATCGACTTCCAACCGTTCCATCGCATGTAGACGAAGAATGGCGACTGTTTTCAACAGCAGTCATTGCCTCTGCACGGGATGTTTGTGGAGTGAAGCGGCTTAGAGTGGCGGCTGGTGGTGAGAAAAGAGCTGCGTGGTTTAAAACAGCCGGAGTTCAAGAAGCCATCAGAGAGAAGAAGAATACCTACAGAGACTGGATTCGCTTGGGGGACTCTGCTTCTCGTGACCGGAACACTGAGGCGCGAAGAACTTGCAAATTAGCTGTGCGAGCAGCTAAAGAGCAGTCTTGGAAGGAGTTCGGCGAGAAGCTGGAAAGCGACCATAGATCTGCGAAATTCGCCAACTCAGAGGAAGGAAATTCAACATCATCGAAGGAGTCAAATCCTAAGATGGGGTGTTGCTTTCTAATGAGGCGGACATCTTGGGCAGATGGAGCGAGCACTTCACGGAGCTGCTCAATCCCGAACAGGGCACTGAGGATGACAGACCCGTAGTCTTAAGTGGAGCGGAGAATAGTCCAACGGTGGAGGAAGTCATTTTGACGATTGAATCGCTAAAAATTGGCAAATCCGCCGGTGTGGATGAAATCCGGCCAGAAATGCTTAAGGCAATGGGTAAGGCTCTCTCGTGTCATTAAAGTGGCCTGGGAACGCGGTGAGACACATGGCGATTGGCAAACTGGGGTGATTGTCCCACTTTTCAAGAAGGGGGACAAAAGAGATTGCTCCAACTACAGGGGCATATATCTTTTAAGTATCCTCGGGAAAGTCTATGCTAAGGTGTTGGAAGCGCCTTCTAGAGCTATGGCCGATCCCTGGATGGGGGGTGAACAGTGCGGCTTTCGTCCCGGCAGAAGTACAACCGACCGGCTTTTCACTCTAAGAATGGTACTTGAGAAGGCTTGGGAGTATGCCAAACCCATCTACAGTTGTTTTGTAGATTTGGAAAAGGCATATGACCGGGTCCCTCGAGGTAAACTCTGGAGTGTCCTGCAGGAGGCAAATCGGAGGTTATGGTCATTTCCAGAACGCCTGTTCAATGCACTCTGCATGTCAGTGGAGTCACATTGAAGCAGGTGGAGAAGTTTCAGTATCTCGAGGTCTTTTTCACGAGTGATGGAAGGAGTATTGCTGAGCTCTCCTGTAGGATTTGTCAAGCTGGGTCAGTTTTGACACAGCTTGGTAGTTCTGTAATCAGAAAAGCCGCGCTTGGTGTCAAAGCCAAGTTAGCGGATTTCAACTCAGTTTCTCACCTATGGTCATGCAATTTGGGTAATGACCGAAAGAATAAGATCGCGAGTGCAAGCTGCTGAGATGAGATTTCTTCGTGCTGTTGTGGGAATTACTCGCCGGGATATGGTGAGAAGCATGGCAGTGCGCGAGGAACTCAACGTTAAGCAGCTGCTTCTTCGAACGGAAAGGGCTATGCTTCGGTGGTTTGGTCACCTGGCACGAATGTCCCCATCATCTCAGGCTTGGCAAACCCAGGACGAGGTGGTTGGACCAAGTATAAAAACTCGCCGGGTTACGCTTGGGCATAGCTCTTGATGAGTTAGAGTCGATGGCGGAGGATCGAGTTGCCTGGAGATCTCTCGTGCGTGGCTTACCCCCGCGACCCCTTTAGTGGATCATGCGGGTCAGAAGATGATGATGATGAATAAACATGGAGTACCTAAGATTGTCATGTATATTGATGCTTCCAGTCACACCCTGTGTCGAATCATCATCTGAAATATGCAAGTGTGCGTAAATACGCGACTATATTCGATGGGTCGTGTATAACTGTCAAAAATTCGAGAATAACTGAACAATATTGGTGACTATCGGTCAAATTTGTCGATAGACAAGTGGTCACACAGCTGTCAAGTCAGCTATCTCTCTTGCAGCTGATTTCTGCTGTGAAGTCACATCAGATGAAGCTACGTGAGCACGAATATTACATATAAATGCACTTAAGGCTAAATGAAGCACCCTGCTTTCAAGGACTTAATGGACAAGAGTGTCCAGAAAGTATTGTGACTTAAACCGAAACACTTTGTGTGCAGGAGTGTTCAGAAATATTAGGAATTCGTGAACATCGATGAGCTGCAATCTGCACAAGCCACATTTGAGAAACTATCATAATCCAGTTGGTTTTTGTACATCCTGATTTTCTGCTCGCCTCTTTCTCACAAACGTACGTGTCTTCAATTGCAAGTTAATCTAGAATCAAGCAAGCAACTAAAGGTCTGAGAAACATCATCTCAATACTACCAGTGATTGATAAATTGTTGGAAGTAGTAATGGCGAGAAGGCTGCAAGATTATATTGCCAAATACCAGATTATAAATCAGAACCAGAATGGTTTCCTGAGAAACCGAAATGTAAATCAACTACTGAGTGAATCTGCCAATTATATAAACAGCAATCTCAATAAGAACTTCCACTCGCTGGTGATCTTTCTAGACTTCAAGAAAGCTTTTGACACACTTTGCCACACGAACATCATCAAAATGCTGGAGAAGATAGGAATTCGTGGTCGAACATTGGATTGGTTTGCGAGTTATCTTCGGAATAGAGATTTCAGAGTTAAAATATCGAACAGCTATAGTAATTTGCGAAATGTTGAATTTGGTGTACCTCAAGGGTCGATTCTATTACCTCCGCTATACATCATATATGTAAACGATATGCTGTCTGTGTTGAAAAGAGCGTCGGTTTTCAATATGCTGATGATACGGCCATAATTGTGAGCCACAAAGATATTAACATTGCCACTCAAACAATGCAATTAGAGTTCGATAATATTCTGCGATGGTGTCACGATAATGGTCTCGTTATAAACTCGAAGAAAACCAAGGTCATACATATTCGTCCACATCGCATAATAAGAACAACAATAAAAATAAAGTTCCACAGTTTCGAGTGCCTGCACAGGTCTCATCAAGCATCTGAGACAGACGACTGCGCAGAATATATTGATGCAGTTAACGTGTATCGATATCTCGGCGTGGAAGTAGACTGCAACTTTAAGTGGGACTACCACATAAGGCGACTTCGGCAGTAGACATATGCTCTTTACCACCTGAGCAACCACACGTCGTTTGAAGTACTGAAGCAAGTATACTACTCTCTAGTGGAGTCGATATTTCAGTACGGAATAACGGCGTGGGGTAATGCAGCGCAACATAGAATAATGGAACTTCAAAGGATTCAAAATAGAATATTCAAGATTCTCTGGCGAGCAAAGAATTGTACTTGTTATTTCGGATGGCGCCGTTGGTTAAGTGCCTGCCCCTGGTTAGAGGGATACCCGGTTCGAATCCAAGTGAAAGCAAAAGTTAAAATGCTTTTATCGGGTTTTCAAATCTGGTCCAGTCACCATTTGCCGTTGGGATCAAATTAACGGCACTATCACTGAAGTTGTCGATCAGTGGTAGTAGTCTGACTATGGGTGTGTATAGTGTATAGTGTGCTGGCGATTTCGCTGGCAGCCCAACTACCTAACCTAACCTATGTCGAAAATATGTGTAATCTAAGCGAGAACTTAAATATATTAACTGTAAAAAAAACTTTTTCGTTTCAATGTAATGAACAAGACGTACAACGACAAACGATTCAAAAATCCGATCGACCATTGTGCCAACACCAGACAAAGAGCAAATGGACTCTTGAAGATCCCGAGGATCCACAACTCATATGGAAGACGACAACCTTACTTTGTGGTTCCAACCAAATACAATCAACTTCCTTGCTCTCTATGGAATATCCAACCGATACACACACGAAAACAACAAATAAAAAATTATGTCGTATTTATATTAATGTTAATCTTTAAAATTGTACAATGAATCAACTTGTGTTCACAAAACTACATGTAAATTCCTTTTGAATAATCTTCTGCAGAAAAGCCTCTAGGCTTCGCAGATTTCATATTGTCATGTTATGTAATTTTTAGTTTAAATGTTTTAAATAATCTTCTAAGGCTAACCGATATCTTATATGGACTCTCCTCTACCGCTTCAAGGTTCCATCCAGCATTGAAGAGATGACTCCATAGAGACGTTGGAAGGCATAGAAGACAATGAATTTTATTTTATAAATTGTAAATATCTTTATGAAGACAATAAAACAATGAAAAAAAAAATCTTGTCACACTATTGTTGTACTCTGTGGCCCTAAGTCCTCATGGACACATAGGGACGTGTACACGTGAAATTGTAGGCGCTGAAAATCAGCTCAAAATGATTAGTGATGTGAAGATGACGAATTCCCAGTTTTAGTTGGCTCCCATTGTTCCCACACAACGTGAAAGGCCTAAGATCTATTCGATAGATTTCATCTTAAACAGCAAATGTTACATCACCATCCATTGACTTGTCCAGATGGTCGATCTGCTGCCCCCCGGCAGATGTTCCTCTTCACAAGTCAATGCCGAATGAGATTACTTTCACTGATATCCCCGCTTGCACAACAGTCGAATTCAGGGGCTCTTAAAGGAGTGATTTTATCACTGCAGCACCATTAGTGATTTTTGGTGGTCAATGGCTTCGAAAATCAATCGAGTGTCAGGTGTCGTGATGAGCCACAATCCCTCTTCGATCGAAAGATAACATCCCTGAGCTCCGTCGTAGATTTTGAGCAAATATTTGCGAATTGAGTCAACCTTCAACCGAGATCGTTTACACTGCCAGACCCGCGAAACGAAAACAAAATCAAATCTGACTGTCATCGCATCCATCTCAATTGACTTCCGTTCCATCCTCTCGAATTAGAAATGCGGAAACGTTTACCTAGCCCCATCCGACGCCGCTGTACACCGCTGAAGAGGTAATCGCTCGAGAGCGCTCTCGAGCAAAATATGCGAGCGCCTATGCCCAGAAGCGGTGTCGATCCGCCAGCCATTCCATTACCATGCGAAAATCATCATCGATACGCTTCGCCGCGCCGCCAATCCAATCCACTTCGTGATAGACGTCGTCGTGCGGCTTTACGATCTCTTAAGACACATTCCGATGCGATTAATAAAAATTTGTTATATCTTCTGTTTCCGGATTAAAGTACTCGCACATGGCGATGAGGACACCAAGTTCATTGTCAATGGTGCTGCCGCCAACGCAGAGCGCACAGCTTACGTCCCTGCGATGGAAGTGTGCCTGCAACTGACAGTTTTGAGGCCAATTAATGACTCCGGCATAAGGTGGAGCACAAGTGCACTAGTCGCAGATACACACCACCTACGTGCCCGTTCAGCACATTGAACTCCATCAAATCGACGACGTAGACTGTGGGAAGCTCTTCATGGTGAAGTAGCAAATCTCGGGATGCTTGTGTTCTCAAACATCGCACGCACGGTTGGGGTGCTGCTGACTGTCGTGTGATTGCTGTCTGCGATGATGCGAGGGGGATGAATGCCGAGGCCCCTAAATGTGTTCGTGGAGATAATTACATATCACATCAAGCTGATTTTTATTTCTGTGAATATAATTGGAGCGCGCGCTCTATTCGTGTCCGTAGCAGATGCCAACGATAAAGTCCTTACGTTAGAGAGCAACACTGTATACCATGCGGGAGTGATGTGTGGTGGCGGGGGGACCTAAACAGGAAGGAAGGAAGAATCAATGGTGAAATGGAAATTGAACTGGTGGGACATCTGAGTGCGAATTGAATGCGATTCATTCGAATTTCTTGACGTCTTCTCGTGTTTCAGGCAAAAGCGACGGCCTAGGGTGGCTCCTTGCATTGTCGTGTTGTGCTAGGGAGTTAACAAACATAGGCACTACTCCACGACGACGGAGCTTCCCTTAGAAGGATTAATTCTCGTCCAATTTACTTGAATAGACAAAATGCTTCCAAAAAGCATTCGAATAAAATGGATTTGATAGATTTGACAGAACAAGCGCTGTTGCCTGAGCAGCACAGACATCTCCCGCAACAACAACTTGGCTGGATATTGCAACCAAAATAATATCGGAAGCGCTATGTGCTACAAATGTATGGTACTCGTCGGAAAGCGGATGAAGAAGCCGTTCGATCGGGATTGGTGGTCATTAAAGATGTCTCTTGACAATTCGCAACCAATTGGTGGCTTTAATATAATATCTATTATATTTGTGCTTGACAGATCTTCGAGGCACTTGAGGCCTAGTAGTCTTCTTCTAGTTCCTGCGAGGACGGTGCACGTTCCGAGGTAGAGCAGTACTGTTTCATCTACCTCCTCATCTCTGCAAATTCTACAGAAGTCATTTAAGGGCGCTCCGAGTCTCCTGGCTTAGTTACGAGGCAGCGTGTGGTTATTACGCTTAATAGTTTGTTAATTTACTCCATGTCTTCATTCATTTCATTCACATTTTCCACACTTTATGACGTTAAACATGAAATCGTTTGTGTGAAACAATCCATATACGAATGGGGTCACGATAGAGCAACTAAGGATGCATATGCATGATTTCAAACCGTTTTTGTGTTTGTGCAAAAGTAGAAGCTCTATCGCTATCGCAGTTTAGATAACAATCGCAGTTTAAATAGCAATCACAGTTTAAATAGCAATCACAGTTTAAGTAGCATTCGCAGTTTAAATTTCATTCGATCGCAAACTGTGATAGCGATTTTTCAATCACTAGCAAAATATCGCGGTTAGTGATTTTTTGCTTAATTCTACATGATTTTGTGTCTGTGGCAGACCCGCCCTTCTTGCTAATTCATCGGTTCTTTCGTTGCAGGGACCCATCATATGGTGGGATTGCATCTGTCCACTATCTCATTGTTAGTCGGTGGAATGCCTTTTGAACAGCTGTTACTTCTGCCCGGAATACACTGCAGTGGTTCGGAGGACGGAGCCCCATAGTGATTTCTGGCGACCTGGCGTATACACCGGAACCTGTGCCTTCATCCGATTTGGAGCCGTCTGTGTTGATTTCCATTGCAGTCGGGTTACGGACTTTGTCTCCGTCTCAAACCTCTCTCGTGGGGCTTTCTGTATTGTGTTTTATTTCGAAGTTCAGGAATGGCTTCAGATAGCCTGATTTCTTTTGCATCTTCGAGTTTTGGGCTACTTCCATGTGCCCTTTGCTCTGAGCTTCACACCAGCGGTTGGAATCTCTTATTCTTATCGCTTTTCTTGGACAGCTGTTGGCGTTGGACTGAGTGTCCTTGTAATACAGATGCGTGCTGATCTCTGTATTCTTCCTATCTTAATAAGATTAGGCTTGACTCGTTATGCCGACCACCAGGCTAGGACATGATACATCAGTATTGGCAGTACTAGTGCGGTGTACAGCCAATGAAATACTTTCGGTCTGATCAGCCATTTGTGACGGACGATTTTCTCGCAAGCATACAGTGCAATCGATGCCTTATGCGTTCCTGTATGTTATGTTTCCAGCTTAGTTTGCTGTCGACTACAACGCCTAGATAGTCAGGGTGATCAGTGAAAGTCAGTTATTTCCCTTTAAGATTCGGTGGGGTGATGCTGGGGATTTTATTTTTTCTCGTGAACATTACGAGTTCCGTCCTGGAAGGTGTCACACCCAGTCCATGACGAACTGAAGTTGCATAGAGATGCATTTGTACTACATCTTAAAGGACGACATGAACAAATACTAAGGACCTTCAGCACCGATCTTGAATGACGTCTAGACCCAAGAAAACTTATGAAGGGTTTTCTTGCATTCGAGAAGAGACACACTTATCCAACACCTCAACCCAGATTAAATGCAACATTTGTACCGAAATGAATGTGCCACTCGCACCTCTTTCGGCTTAAGAGGTCATTGAGTAACAGAGCCATATCTGGGAAGACTAAAGCGGCTTTATAAAAGATCCTCCGATGTTATTTGTGCTACATCTGTTAAATTCTCTGTTTTGTCAAATCACCAACAGACGGACAGACGGCGTTTAACAACACGTGCAAATGATAAAATTGTTTTGCCAAAATGTTAGTTCTGTGCGGCAATGTTCCGTGCGCTTTTTCTGGATGGCCCATTTCTAGATAAATAGCTACGTTAACAATCCACATGAGAGTCAAGAGAGTCCAATGCATTCCATCGGTCCATATTCCTTTGAGAACGACGTCGACCAAGCCATCACCGTCAACGGGGAGTGCTATATGCCGATGATTACCAACTTATTTTTAACTGAGTTGGACACCAACGACGTGTGGCTTCAACAGGACGGCGCTACGTGCCACACAGCTCGACCCACATTGGAAGTTCTTCACGATCGATTCGAGGGCACGATCATCTCACTTGCAGGTGATGTGAACTGTCCACCGAAGATACAACCATGAACTAAGCGGATTGTTCACCGATATGAATCTAGCCAGGCACGAAACTGAAAACTCCTGAAGTTGCTCGGCCATAATGAACACATGGAGCAACTTGACTCCGGTCCGAAGAGTAACCAATTGCGAACGTACTGGATGGCGCTGTTGGTTGAGTACCTGTCCTTGGTCAGAGCGGTCCCCGGTTCGAATCCCAGTGAAAGCAACGCTTTTATCCGGTTTTGAAACCTGGTTCAGTCACTAATTGCCGTCGGGATCAAATTAGCGGCTCTATTACGGAAGTTGTCGATCAGTGGTAGTAGTCTGACTATAGGTATCACAAGTGTGCGGACGATTTCGGTGAGAGCCCACCTACCTACCTAGCGAGGTTGCTGCTGGTAGTACAATGGACCAGTTTTGAGTCTGACAGCTCCAGTCTAGCGCTAAAAACACCTCACAAAAAAAAAAAACCAATTACGAGACAGTTGGACAGCTTAGAATAAGATTGGAAAAAAGACCTGAATCAACTTGGTGTACGAAACTGAAAACGAACGACTTGCTAATTTAGTCTTGGGTCCAACAAGGACTGTAACGAGACACGAGAAAGAAAAGTGCGTTTAGAATACACATTCAGAGGGTTTCGGAATAATTTCGCGCTTAGTTCGCACAATTCGCACAATTCGCCGATAGAGCCCTAGTTCCTGCCTTTAGAGAACACCAGAGCTGGGCAGGCGACTGTGGACCAATTTCAAGCATTCATTCAAGCAACGTCAACAAAATTCGTCCGTGATTCTATTGAATTCAAGAGTCGACAAGGCTTCTCCCTTGTCCATGTGTTGTCACCTGACGGGTGTAGTTGGACACAGCTGCTTTCTAGAGAAGGTGTCGGATCTAGTCTGGGCACAACAACACTATTCTGGCTTAAGTGCAGCTGTCTCTAGTGTGGGCCAGATCGTTTCAGTCGATTGACACCGTCTTGTATTGGTCACTCAGGTAGAGAGATAGTTGCATTCCTGGCGAGTGATTTCTCCTCATTTTTGGCTGGAATTTCCCTATTTCCTGACAGACTACACTGCCGATGTTTATAAACTCATCGGCACTCTCATCTACAGATCCTCGAAAGCCACTGCCTAACCGTTCGCCTGCTTTTTTGTGTCCGGCTGTACCTTCTTGTGTCTGCGTATCCACCTGTGCCTGGCTGTGTCTGCTGTGACTCTCTGTGCCTGACCATGTCTAACTGCGTTTCTCTGGGACAGTATAAGGCCCAACGAGGTGATGTTGACTTCCATATAAGCAATAACAGCACCTCAAAGACGTTTCTTCAAAATTAGGAACAGAATCAATGTGATACGTCTAAATTTCCAGTGCCTCCCATCTCTGTTCTGTGCGCCTACGATGCAGGGCAGTGAACCTAGTATGATCCAAGCGCACTCTGCAATCCCTTTCCTCCAACAAACACATCTAGATGAGCGACATTACGCTTATCTGCTCTGCCTCAAACACATTGGACAGTCATTAGCAAAAACTTACACATAAAACATCTTCTAGAGATCAGAAACTGAAACTTTTACTTTCTAGAAAATCCACATCAAAAGTGATTGTAAATAATGCACACAGACGTACCGAAATGACACACCGCATGACCGCCATGAACCGCTCCACTTTGACTCAACCCGTCGCCCCTTAAAACTCGGTCACGCTTTGTGCAATTCGCATTTTTAAACAGAAGCACAAATCATCATCTTCAAAGCAGCCAAACAACAAAGGCTAACGAGCGTCAACATCTCGCTCTCAGCGCGATTCACTTAAAGCATTTTCCAAACATTTTGAATGAAAATTAAAAAAATTCAAAAGCAATTGAGGAGAGGTCAAGTTGAAAATGCCACAAGATTTATGCAAACCAAATCGTCTGTAGGCACACTTTTATGGCCACTGTCAAGGGAGAGCATCTTAGTATAATTATGTTGACGCTGGCTTTTGTCTCAAACTTCTGAAGGCTATGTGCGGTCTGGTGTGGACTCGAAATTGGTGAGGATTGAAGGAACTGACTGAGAACAACACGCTTTGTGGCCAGATGTCGCATGTCAGGTTGGGTGTGTTAGACCAAAGCCTCTGCTCCCTTAACTGTCCTCTGCTCCCTAAAGTCTTAAAACCATCCAGACATGTATCTTAGGAGGTTTTTTAGTTCACCAGATTAGTACATATGCGGCCTCCAGCTCGGCGAAGAGGTGCTTGTATATTCAAATGCCCATCTCGTTAAGAAACAGCCGCCAATTTAAGGATGTGCCTTGTGGAAGGTCCAAGACCTGAAATTATGCCCTCTTTGAATTATTCTTTCAAGAGGTTGATCAAATTTATTGTTTCGCTTGCTATATGCTTATGGCATGTAGCGCCGTCTTGTTAGAAACTAATTTTCTTGCGCAGATCGTCCATGTCGTTCAACCCGGAAAACAAGAATTTATAGCTCTACAGCGAACTCGATTGACCGTGAAATGCTGACTAGACTCATTTTGGAAAATAAAATAAAATATATGACCCGGTGACTCATTCAACCGACAGATGGCACCAATCTATGCATTCTTCGGGATTTAATGACGGTTCGATAATCTCATTTGGATTGTCCTTGTTCCAAGTAAGACAGGTTGGCTCATTTATTAAACAGCCAGAAATGAATCGCATCGCTAAACTAAACTTACTCGGCGTTTGATCTCGGTACTGATGCTGTTCGTACTGTTTTCTGCGAAGCCGAATTAGACGAAATCCTTAACTAAATCGAAGTTTTAGCTGCCCATTGTGACGGTCTGGCCAAGATGCTTTTCTTGAGGACAGCATATAGTTCGTTTTGCCCTCATTCCACCGCCAGACCAACTTTAACCGCTTCCCTCTCAATGCCAGCAAACGCCTCCTTGACGGCTCGCTGTGTTCACGTCATCACGTCAGTGTCATCCGCGTATGCTAACAGTTGTATGGACTTCTGGAAGATCGTGCCTCTAGTGTTGGCGTATGAGTCTTGCACAATCGTCTCCAGGATCATGCTGAAGAAGCCACATAACAGTACGTCGATGTTCTATCCCGACTCCAATATCCGAGTTAATACCTTGACTACAACAAGGAAATGGTGCGAGTCTATGTTTGCTCTTCGGAACTTTCGGATGCTGGAAGAGTGCCTGATGTTGATCAATCTGGTAGACGGTTGATTGATCAGGGTAGCGCCAGGTTCCTTTACGGATGTTTAGGCCCCGTAACCAAGTTCAATATCAGATGCAGGCTATGTTTCCCGATGACTGTAGGAAAGACGTCCTCCTTGCCCAGCTTTGCCTTGAAATCTTCTAGAACGAACTTCGTGTTGAAGCTGAGGCATTGATTGTATGGCCATATTTGTGCTCTGTCAGGGTGTGAGTGCAAATCAGGCTGATGTTCCCGTCAATTCACCAAAATTTCCAGCTTTGGAGCAACGGACGAACATGCAAGGATGACACTGCGCGAACAATGATTTTTGAGTGTGCTCCTGGAATGAAAGAACACTCTACACTCCAGATTCGTCATCATCAAACGTCATCGATTTTAAACCGATAAGTGATCGCTTGGCTGTAATCCGCATCCAGCGGATCTTGATTTTGCGGACTACATCCACATCTTGATATAGCTCGTAGAGTTCTCGGTTTTGCCGGCTCCTCCATTCACGCGGGACCATATACCCGACGTAGACATTTTCTTACGATGGCACCAAGAATGAGCTCTCCACTCCATTAACAGAGCATGATTTTGGTTCTTCGAGTTGGGATATTTAAGTCCAGTTGGCTCGACAAACAGAAGTAGCAATCTTTTATGGAGTTCCCGTTTGGCCTGAAAACTCCTCAAAATAGTCGAATGTCTTGATGCAGCTGGTCTGTGACCGATTCCTATTCCGTAGCATATATTTGGGTTTCTCCTTGACCCTAAGACCCAGCTCGTTTTGCCTGTTCTTCAGTCACCGTGAAAGCTTCCACCTCGGCACGAGACATTGTCGATGTAACCCAACAGCTGGACTGCCTTGTAGAAGACACTACCGTCCCAGTCCACACCTGTCCACCGCACTATCTTCTCCCGAAGGGAACGAGACTGAAAGTTCTAATTGACCCCAGCAAATACCTTCAAAGCCGCAACTTAAGCGAGTAAATAAAAATAAAATTAGCGCGATAGCGAATCGAATTTGTCCGTAAAAAAAAAGAAAACGAAAAAACCTGAAATCAAGTTTATCTTCATTCACATCTCAGATACACTCATTAGCGGGATGCGACAAAATCGAGGAAAATGAAATAAAAAGTCCGCCGACATCTGGGGCCAGACGCTAATTCACACCAACACCGGTCGATTGGCTATCAATCTGAATTCGTGATTTTTACATATCACGCGCCAGTCGCTAATGGGTCATTAAAAGGGGCCACGTTGATCTATGAAAAGTTAACGACTCATCAATCACGATTTGGAAAATTGTCATCTATTCAATTTCACTCAAAGACAATTGCCCGGAAAACAATCAGAAAGAGCTGAGATTTGTTTGAACATTCGCCTGGGCTTAAATACATTAATTATACGCCACTCCATGCGGCGGAGGCTATTCTCTGGCCAGCAGCAGAGGTCGCGCTTACAAATCGAATTAACCGCCCGTGCGCCCATGCAACTGCCTTTCGATTGTCTCACTTATTTCGAAGGCAACATCTTCATGAGCATCACCGCCACTCGGCGCTGATTAATTGGATTGCTTGCAGTTGATTAAGCTGCTGCAGGCGACTTGAGTTTTGAAATCATCTGTATCCCTTACCACTTGAGCACTTTCAAAACTCTTCGCTGCTATTTCACTTCAATCTCTGACAGGTTCGATTGATTCGATCGAAGGAATGCCGACTTTCAAACGGCATCGCATCAACCGTATCTACAATCATAGCGGAACTCATTTCATAACGACGACGACAACGACGACGAGGCGCACAGAGAGGTGAGAAAACCTTTAAAGTCGTAGCTCACCCACCAGGCAGCGACCTTGACCATGGAGCCGAACAATGCCGCTCTGAATTTTGTTGCCCGTTTTTTTTCCATTTTTCGCTCGCCTCTTCCCCCGCTGATTTCGTGGCAGAAACAAACAAACGAGATAATTGGTATCTCGAAGAGCGACTCGATGAAGAAGAAGAAGAAGAAAAACTTAAAATCTGTGCGGTAACGTGTAATTTTATTGACAGTTAACACGTCAGACCGTATTTACGGTCAGAGCATGTGGCGGAAAGTGTTTCCCACTTCAATTATTAATCAAACCAGAAAGTGGGTAGGAATTCGCTTTTGAGAGGAAAAAAATCAACAAAACGTTCGTTTGCTGTCAAGAGGGTGATTACACTTGTTGGCCTAATGAGCCGACAGCGATGGCAGATGCTGATTCTGATGCGTAGAAGTGCCTTTGGCTCGTTTGCAGCATCCGGCTTAATGCACTTGTCTCTGGTGGGAGTGATGAGAAATGTGTGTTGTTTTTCACATTTTGTTGCAATCGCGATGGGCACACAATCAATTTACGCGACCGCTTGAAGATTTGGTTTATGATCGTGTTAAATTAAATCGCAACCGACTTTACACCTCCTTCAGTGGCACTTAAGTAGCCACCGGAGATCTCAACCAGGGAACTCCAACACGAGCCCGCAAGTAATGGCTCGTAAACCTGTCAAGATTATCAGCTATCTACACGAACAAGAAGCGAACAAAAAAAAAAAAAAATAACCGCCTGTGGAGTGGTGAAGCACAATAAAGCAGCAAATTGATCGGATTATACAGATAGCATTCGCAACGGTAGACGCAGCGATTTGTGGCTGTGCTTGATGCCTGAATGCGACTGAGAGGTCGCGGGGTTGGTTGTGAAGCAATCGATAGTGCTTCATAACCATAGTCCAGTTTGTAAGCTACCAGCTTTATTCAATTGCTGGCTGATCACTGATCATCGAAGGATATACCAAGAGCAAGTCATTACTTTAAAATGCATGAATATTAACATAGTATGTGATGATCTCGCCTTCTGATTTACTGTATTTTAAATGGGAATTCAGAGGACTATTTCAAAATATGAGGTGTAGTAAAATAAATCCATTATTTTTTCCAATATATAGCTTTTTCCTACACTCGCTTTGTATACGTCCCATAGGATAAAACTGAATGCCGCAGGAAAGATAACATTTCATACTAAAAAGGAAACTTTACGGACAGTTATTTGATTGTGTTGGATGAGTTTTGTTGGAGCGAGCTTCAAAGATGGACACCAGCAAAGCGAAAATACACCATATTTTACAAAATTTACGCAAGCCTGGCGGCTGAAAACGGGAATACTCTTTATCGGTCTGCTACTGTAACAGGAAATCATGCGCAGTTTTGGTTCCATCGATTCCGTTCTGATAATTTCGATGCCAAAAATGCACGACACTCCAATTGTCGAAAATGTCGATAAAGTCATGGAAATCGTCAAGTCTGCCCGTCGTTTCGATTACCCAGAAGTTAAACATTGCGTTTGGAACCGTTTCAGGGCTGAATTCAAAAAGAATCTCGATGTATGTATGGGTTCCACGTTCCACGCGAGTTAACGCCAAGGAACCCTATGTAGCGAATTTCCATCTGCGAATCATTGCTGAATCACAATTTTTTGAAGCCCATGGTGGCTGGTAACGAAAAGTAGATCACTTACACAAGGTCAAGCATAAACCGTCGTTGTCAAATAGCCGTGAGTCGGGGCGCAAATGGTAGCGAAGTCAGGATTGACTGGAAGGAAAGGTCTTGTTATGTATTTGGTGGGATTGACAAGGAATCATCTATTATTATTATTTCTTTATTATGCACAATTTAAGTTTAAGTTACCTGCGGTACATTGTTTAGAAGTTTTAGTACATGTTTTGCTTTAGATTTTAATATTCCGTTTTTAGCTTTAATTTAGATTACTTATACAGGTGGAGGGTAATTAATTACACAGCTACGACTGAGAAAAATTTCTTTAATTTTCTTTTTTTGTTTTTTAAAGTTTATGATGTTTTTTATGTTAACTGGTAAACTATTGAAGATTGTTGGTGCGGCATAGCTGAGTTGTCGTCTTCCGTAAACGTTGAAGATTTCACGAATTTCAAGTAAACCTCGTGCTCATCTTCGTCTGTTTAAATTGTGCCGTATGGGTTGCTGGAAACGATGGTCATTGTAAAGGGTGGTTACATTTTAAGGGCCGATGTTGAATGTGAACCACCCTTTAGTATTCTAAAACTACTGCCATTCTAAAAAGACGATGTTAGCTGTCTTAATACCTTGAATATATTACTGTTACTATTTATTATTTTGATTATTCTATTTTGAAGATCTTTCAGCTTATCTAAATCAGTTTTTGATGCATTTCCCCATGCTAGTACTCCATACCTTAAACGAGATTCCACCAATGAATAATACACCTGTTTTTCTACATCTGTAGATGTATATCTCCTGAGATACACCATCGCAAACATTGAGCTTTTTAGCTGTGATCTGAGCTTGTTAATATGATCCTTGCGTAAGAAGTGGTCATCGATCGTGATCCCCAGGTATCTTTTCGTCTTTGCCATCTCGATTGATTCACCTCTTTTGGTAGTTGGGCAATCATTGCTTTGAAAGTATATTTTAATGGACGTCTGCGGCTGACGTGGAGTACGTATATATGTTAATTTAGTTTTTGCAGCATTAATTACCAAGCCGTTGGCATGACACCATCTCGTTAGTTTATCGAACTCCTCTTGCATTATCGTTGTTGCAGTTGCAAGGCAATTGTGTCTAACAACGATAGCTATGTGGTCGGCAAAAGCAAAGGATTCTGCTCGTTCAAATACGCGATGAAGCTCATTCGTGAAAAGATAATGAATTTCTTTTTACTACATATTTTATTTCCATCCAGCATTTCCTTTTCTTCGTTTCAGTATACGCAATGATCTACATATTTTAAATACATATTTTCAATGTTATTCGATTCGGAGGGTTGAACCCAGAACCGCCAGCATAGGAAGACACTTTGTCTCAAAAAACCGCATCGTTTCCGTCTGGGAAGGACTCACGTGAACCAGAATGGACAACCATGACATACGGTTTCTAGCCGGATGAAGCCGATGTTGCAGATTATCTTCGCCCTGGTATCAAGTTCGACACAGTAAAAGGTAAGCATCACCTTGCTTTCGTCCGAGCAATATTGCCACTTGCGCCAATTTAGACGCATATCACTCATGTACTGTGTTGCAGCACTCTAAGCGAGTAGCTTCAGTGTCGAGGAGAAGGACGGCGGCACGCTTGTGGTTGCACGGTCTTCACTCACTTCACCCAACGCGACTGACAGACTATACTAACAGGTAGACTAGGACGCAACACTAGAACGAACGGACGCGACCGGAAGTTAATGCACTGAGCCAGAGTGTAGCTACCCCTTCTATATGTATGTCCGTCTGTTTTCCATACCATGACCTGCTTCAAGTGTGGTCATGGTAATATGTCAATGTTTTGTGCAGTCTCTCAGAGAAACGGGGGGAGTTGGCGGAGCAACCAGGACGAATCCGGCAAAGAAGTTGGAAGTCCCGGAAAATGAAGCACCTCCCGTACAAATAAAAATTCTGACACGAGCTGACGACTATGAGACGCCAGCGGTCAAAGGCTTAGGATATTCGTCGAAGAAGTGACGAGTGTGCTGACGAAGCACACGAATTAGAATAAGGTTCATAAACTTAAGGAAACATGTGCAATAGCCAGATGATGGAACAACTGCGGGGTCGTCCACCTCACGGAAGTTGATAATCAGAAGTCACGTTGCTAGTTGCAACAAGATGTTTATTGCTCCCCACTTTCGGACGGTACTCAGGCGTACGCTGTTAAGTGTTCGGCGAGCCAACAGTTCCCTGTTGCCGTTTCCGAACGGGAGATCTGTCGGGAAGTCGACGACCCTATCCACTACATCATTGCGGCCTAAGCACGCCTAGCACGTCTCACCCTCTTTGCCTACACATTTCCCGTGTTGATGTGACTCTGTTGCATCGTGTAGACGTGGCAACAGAATCAAGCACTCTCATCAGAACTAAGACCTTGCACCGTCGCTACACTATCGAAATAATTTAAGAAAAAAACACTAATTAACTCAAAACTGTAGCTTCCGACCGATAAAACTTATAATACCGCGATTGACGAGCTCCATTTTATGCGACTGCAAACCGGGCTGCACCCGACAAACACCCCTGCTAATGTGAAGGTCGTCGCCTGTTTCTTTCCGCTTGCTGCTATTGCATGTCCATGAATCATCGAGCATATGATGCGATTCGCAATCAATCAAGCAGATTAAGCGTTTCCCAGTGAGCTCGCCCAAAACGAACGCTCCTATCAGCGGCTCTCAATCGCAGGCTATCGGTCCGCGGAATCAAAGTTCCTTAATGGCTTCGAGTTGAATTAACGAGTAACAACCTACAATTCGGCATTTAAGCCCCAAAACGAAGGGCGAAGGAAGCCAAAAAAAAAAAAAGAAAACACAAAACAAGAAGGAAAACGGAATCATAATTGCAACCTGGCGACTGGTACCAAAGGATTCCCCCAATTATACTTTATTACCGAACGGTTAGTTGCTTTTTCGAGAACGAGAACGAGAGAAAACTTTATCCTTGTTACCGTAGGTCCTAGTGCGGAACGATGGATTGCCAAATACACGGGACTGACTACGGATGCGGATATGGCTGGATCCTTGGTAGTCGCTCGTAATTCGCTAACATAGCTCATTTTTATGTCTCATTCCACCTTTTTTTTACTTGTGCGGTGAATTTGTAGCCCCGCGCTGCGGTGATTGCGTGCTGTGCTTTCTATTAGGCTATTTTCATATTCCTCATTGCGAACTAAACAGCGGTGGCACGAACAGCCGAAATCAACAGTTGGAAAGTAATTCGAATGAGGAAGTAGGGATTAGCATGGAAATTGGTGCTACAGTGAGTGAAACTGTAACCGATGTGGGGAGTGTGTTTTTGGTTGGAAAGCTGAATCTGTTTAGATTTAGTGCCTGCCCACTGAGTCTAGTCCATTGGGATGACCGCTAGGGTTGGGTACCCTCACGTCTTACGTCTAGACGGTGTTCGCTAGCAGTTTTGAAATGGGCTCCTGAGTGTAACTGTCGGGTGGAAAGGCCACTGCACGAACAGAGGAGATGGTCTCGTCCATTCATCTCCTACGAAAATCAAATTGAATGGAAGAGCCATCGTACCGGCAAGTGCGACAATTGCACAGCGTCTTGTTACAACTCCGAGCCCGACGATAAGTGTCCTGAGTGAACGACTAAGTGGCCACGAGCAAAGATCTTAGCTTATCCTTGAACTGTCATGAATCCAGGATAGATATTAAAAGGTTCGTTGGCGATGCTTCCTGGCAATTCGGCGGGCAGTTGGCAGGCCCAAAATTCGAATGCGAGTATGATATTCGACGTTTCATAGGATTTTCAGTCACCGACTCTGCCCGGTTAGTACCGCTAAGGCAAGCCCAATCCCAAAAATCACTTCAAAGGGCACGTCTACAACCAAGTCAAAACGTCGATAAATGTATTCGATGAATTTTGTGTCTAGTACCGCTTGACCAGATAAGAAAGATAAGAAAATAAATTTAAATAAAACAACAACGGTGTGATATAACCAATCGATTCTGGCTTTGTTTTGAAGCTACATTTATCCCATTATATGTAGAATAGCACACCATTCGAACGGTGACCACTGCCTCGCTGGCAGTGTTTCAAGTAGTCGATCCAATTTTTGATGAATCGGTTTAATATGCGCAGCGTTATGCCGGCTAAAGCGTGTTGGTGATTGTCTTGTTAGCGTATACCAAGGACTTAAGGCAGCTCCAGAGAAAATAGTCGAGTGGTGTCAAGTCACATGATCGGTGCGGCCGATTAAAGGTTCGTCAAGAAGACCCTGCGTCGGTTGTAAGGCATGTAGCGCCGTCTAGTTGGAACCTTTCTACGGATATATCGATATTGTCGAGGTTCGGCCTCAGAAAATCGCTCTATGCCTCATTTCGAAAGAGCTCCAATGATGCCACGGTAATATACACCACACCAATCAATGAATCTCTGCGGATGAGTTTGAGAGCTTGGTCGACCACTTGTGGATTGTGTTCGGTCCAATAACGCTCCACTTTTGCTTATTGACATAGCCGCTGAGCCATAAATAGAATAATAATCAGGATATCCGGCCACCAGCACCCAATTAGCGAACTCATGACATTGTCTACGGTTTTAAGGCGTCGATACAATCTTATATGGATGTAGGCCCAAATCCAGGTATTCTCCGGCGATGCTCATTCAGCTCTTAAATCGAAATCTCTGGGCCTTCTTCGATACTGATCGCTATGGCGACAATGTTTTCTTTATTTCTTGGCAATCTCTGTCCGGTTGGTGGCTTAAGGTCAAATATAGGGTACTCACGCCCAGTCTATTCCTCGGTGCGACGAATTGCGTGCACACTGACGTCATGATGCCGACGGACCTCACGACGAAATTCACGTCACGTACTTACAATTGAGCAGGAATTTTGATAACATTTTTTTAATAATTTCAGCACACTCGGCAAGCGTGGCACGATGCATAATGAAATGTTATTGCATATAGAAGAGGACGAAGAACACTTCCTTGAGGCACACCACCTTTTAATGGTTTAAATTCAGAATATTTGTTTTCAGCGGAAATGTATACATTTTATGTATCACTCCTTGTCAAAGGACCTTTCAGCCTTCATCATTTATGCGGTATGAAAGCGGCTAGATCACGTAGAGCGGATTGACACCACAGCTCCGGCCCGAAGAGTCTTCGATTCCGAGCCATTGGGACAACGCAACAGAGGGCGTCCTAGAACGAGATGGCGCACACAAGTGGAGAGGGACCTCAACCAATTTGATGTGCACAACTGAAGGCAGCTGGAGAGGCTTGTTGGTTGAGGCCCAGGTCCACCCCGGACTGTAGCGCCAAACAAAGAAGAAGAAGAAGAATGCGGTACTCTGTTGACGTCTAAGTAAAATGTTTTGCCTACAAATGGGGTTTACTCGGTGCGACAAGTTGAACAAACCTCATCACAGCGTCTCAAACACAATCATGCAAGTACATGTCTGACTGGTCTAAGGTCTGACAGTCTTATAGAACATCTGCTCGCATTTTCTTACTTTTATCCCCAAGAAATAATTAATATCAAAAATTCCACCAAACTCATTTTGACTAACTGTTGCTAGACGATTGAAACCAACAACAAACCGAGCTCATCCATTACCACCCCAAGGAAGAATTTATGCAAACTAGTTGAACTTAACCCTGCCTCCCCTGTCGACCTCCCCCCGGATCCAACATCGATTGTGTGGCATTCCACATTTCCACCCCCACAGTGATTCACGTCAATGGGAAATGTCGCGCACCAATTCAAAGTAACAACCACCTGGCCAGACCTGCGACAAAGCGTATTTGGCTCTCCGGGCAATGACTTTAACCAGAGAACTCCTTAGTTAGTCATCGTAGTCACCATTCAGTGTTTGTCAAATTAAAATCGTGTCGCTTTGTTCGGGACAAACTTTTGCCTCAAAATCTATCGAAATTCGAATTTGTGTCTCGTCCACCAGCATGGACAGATAATGCAGGCTAACAGGAAGCCCGACGTCCAGACCAGTTACCTCAGACACAAGGAGATCAACGACTACCTCGACTCGCTGCGCTCTCGGTATGGTGACGTCGCCAAAGTGTTCACCATTGGCCGATCGTATGAGGGACGCCAAGTGAAGGCCATTCAAATCGACTGGCGGCACCGCCTTGGGTCGAAGTCGTCACCCGAGCTCGGCAGCTCGAAGAACATGGTCTTCATTGAAGCTGGCACCCACGCCAGGGAGTGGATGACCATAGCCGTGGCTCTGAAGTGTATTCAGCAGTTGACCGAGAAGCACGCCCGACACCTGCCTCTCCTCGAGAAACTTCGATTTTTCATAGTGCCCGTGGCGAATCCCGACGGATACGAGTACACCTACAGCAAGGTACGTTGTCCCGGATTCCTGGCACGGATTGTGTGACAAGAAGTGTTTTTTTTTTTGCATTTTTTTTGGTCTGCTCACAGAATCCCATGTGGAGGAAAAACCGTCGACCGCACAGCATTTTGAAGAGCGTTGGAACGGATTGTAATCGAAACTATGATTTCCACTGGGAGAGCGGTTCGACCAAGGCGCATCGATCCACGTACAAGGGGGAGAGACCCTTTTCGGAGCCGGAGACGTGTGCCCTGCGGAATATCATGGAGAAGCTTCAGCCGAACTTGTTACTGTTTTTATCGTTGCACTCGTATGGACAAGCGATTATGTACCCTTGGGCATACACCAGGTTTGTGGTTTGCTTTGTGTGTGTGTGTGTGTGTGTGGATTGGTGCAAATTGGAGAATTTTGCGTATCGATTGGTGCTTTTTTTGACTACAAATGTGATGCTAACACGGTGGCTGACGTGATTTCTTTGAATACAGGACGTGACAGGATATGACATGGGTGGTGGCGCTACAGTCTGATTTGGACTATAGCTTCTTCGGAAATCGTTCGGTCACGAGTGGACTCGCCGATTCCGAACGGCGAAGTGTTAGATGCTTCTTTTCGGCAGTTATACTCATGGGCTTTCTCAGAGTCTCCAGAAAGATGGAGCCTTGAATTATCAGTGTTGGTTTGTGTTCGGTATCAAACCGTAAAGCAATAAGCTACTGCGACCACAAAACTTGGCAGGTATTGACAAAAACAAAACAATCTGCTCGTCTACCTTAATTTAATGTTCAAGGGCACACATAAATGCGACGTATTCAGTCGAAGGCCTGAACATCCGCAGCTTTGAAATGTCGTGTCGCAATACAAAGTCACCTGTCTTTCACATCAAACTTCAAATACTGTACGTTAATACTCCTAGGGCGAAAGTTTATGGTTTGAACCCAGACGCAGCAACTTTAATTTTCACGTTACCACCTTTTCCGAGTTTTTTTTTAGAGAATAGAACTAGACTTGCAAAAAAAAGCATCACAAATTGAGTTGTTTTCAGAATCGGATAGGTCCATGACAATGCCAGGATGTAGTCTCCTTTTGAGTCGCTCCATGCTAAGACCTTTGTGAATATGTATGAGATAAGTCAGAATAGGCTAGTTTCCTCAATTGAACTACCAAGACTGAAGAATGGGGCGCTGAACGTAGAAGAGGCATACCCGATCCGTTTGCGAAGTTCAAGCAGACTTTATAAAGACTTTATAAAGGTGGTGGGCCGGTGTTGATTTTGAATAAAACACAAATTATTTAGGAAATTATTGTCATTTCTTTTTATTATGATAATATTGGAATGATTCAATTATGTATGGAACAAAATATCGGCCAAATGGCCGCCGCGACCTCGGCGGCACACCTCCATCCGATGTCCAAATTTTCTATGCCGTTAATGTGGCGAATTATCTCATCATTTAGCTCTTGACTTGTTGCTGGCTTATCGACGTACACATTTTCTTTCAAATAACCCCAAAGAAAAAAATCCAACGGTGTCAAATCATATGATCTTGGCGGTCAATTGACATCGCCACCACGTGAGATAACACGGCCAGTCAATTTGTCGCGCAAAAGAGCCATTGTTTCGTTTGGCAAGTGGCACCGTCCTGTTGAAACCACATATCGTCCACATTCATATCTTCCAATTCGGGCCATAAAAAGTTCGTTATCATTTCAGGATAGCGAACACCATTCACAGTAACTGCCTGACCGGCCTCATTTTGGAAAAAATACGGCCCGATGATGCCGCCAGCCCATAAACCGAACCCAACTGTCAGTTTGTTTTTTGACAATCAATCTTGGATTATCATTCGCCCAAATGCGGCAATTCTGCTTATTGACGAATCCACTGAGGTGAAAATGCGCCTCATCACTGAAGATGATTTTCTTCGAAAATTGATCATCCACTGTTGCCATTTCTTGCCACCATTCTGACCATTGACGACGCTTGAAATGGTCAAGAGGCTTTAGTTCTTGAGTCAATTGAACCTTGTAAGCGTGTAAATGCAAGTCTTTATGCATAATGTTCATCAACGACGAGTGTGAGAGGTGCAATTGTCGGGCGCGACGACGAGTTGAGGTGGACGGCTCTTCAGCCACACTATTGCGAACAGCAGCAATATTTTCTGCAGTACGAGCTGTACGAGCATGCACTGGTGTTTTCACATCTCCTACAGACCCGGTTTGCTCAAATTTTGCACGATTTTTCCGATTGTACGCACATTTGGACAACGATTAAATTTACCGAAAAAATCACGAAGTGCACGATATGCATTTTGATTTGAACGCCCATTTTCATAATAACCCTGAATAACTGTAACACGTTGCTCGATTGTGTATATTTCCATGGTTCAAATTGAGTTAGTCTGAAATTGAGAAATGTCAAATGAAATGCAGAAAAAAACTTGACGATTAGGTGTAGTTCACATTCAACATCGGCTCTTAAAATTTAACCACCCTTTATATAGTCCGGAAAAGGTAATAAATAACATCTCCAGGCGGCTACACGCAGATGCATTTGGAAAGCTCTGCACAAAGTTAGAATATGAAAAAACTGATAATTCTGATGCCTTCAAGCAAATCGGTAATTGCTACCATTTGCTGAGGTCGTACAAGGTTCAAACTTACCAAAAAGATTTCTTAGATAACAGACAAAAATTAGAAAGATTAGAAAAATAGCGTTGGTACTTAATTCACACGAACACGATGAATTTGAGTCGCATAACGCAACTAATGTTTTACATTTCTCTTGCTGTTTGCGATGTCACATAACGGTAAATACCGCTTCCATGATCGTTAACGTTAATACCTTGGTTTATGCCTGTCGTTTGATACCAAACTTTTGTCATTCGGACGACTTTGATTTTTGAATTAAGTTCCGCTAGATTCGCAAAATAACGCACTGTGCGACGCACAGAACCACAACGCCACAATTTCAAATGAAAAAAATGAGTGGGCAATTGAAGAAAGTCGTGGTCTCTGCGAAAGGAACATTTCCGCTTCCGCATGACATTTTTCGTGCCGGTTTCATTGTGGCATTTGCGGCGTTGATTGAACCACGAACGGTGCGGTCTGTACAGCGACGTGAGTCTAGTTAGGCATCTACAGATCCAACGTCTAACGCATGGCCAACAAAACAGCTGGATGGCGCCGTTGGTTGAGTGCCTGCCCCCGGGGGTCTCTGGGGTCCCCGATTCGAATCCCCCCAGTAAAATCAAAGTTAAAACGCTTTTATCGGGTTTTCAAATCTGGTCCAGTCACCATTTGCCGTTGGGATGAAATTAACGGCACTATCACTGAAGTTGTCGATCAGTGGTAGTAGTCTGACTATGGGTATCACAATGGACCAACATGGTCTAAGTGTGCTGGCGATTTCGCTGGCAGCCCAACTACCTAGTCTAAGGCATGGCCAAGCTGGCTCCAGTCCGGAAAGTCTTCAACTACGAGGATGTGAATGCAGCTGAGGATAATCGGGATCCTGTGACGCACAAAACCGGAGAATGACTTCAACCAGAGACGCCTGGAGAGACTTGTTGGTTGAAGCCCAAGTATATCCAGACAATAATGACTAACTCAGAAATAAAGTTCAAAAAAATCATCGTTAGTTGCAACATAAGTCAACTTGTCCTAAGAAAAATTCCTGTTTCCTGTTCATGGATGCTTCATTCAATTCCCCAAGCATGGGCATCCGGGATTCTGCTAAATTCGGCATACTTTTCAAAATTCAATGAAACTTGTCACAACATTTCAGTCCGAGGTCAGATTTGTGACAGCAATGCTTCGTGTGATTTCTTTATTTCAACTTCGTTTGCCATTAGTCGGTAATGTGACATCAACTTGGCGTTAATATCCATAGTGTGTTCTAAGAGAGTACTTACAGTTAGTACATACAGTTGCATGTAGTTGGCACTATTTCCATTCCGGTTTTGACAAAAGATCAAATTTGCAAATCGGCCTTATATCACGGTACCGTAAAATTACCTCTCAGTCACGTTTCCTATGCTGTCAACGGCCGTGCATTCATTCTATTTATTTCAAAGTCGTCGTCGATAAGGAGAAGTTATGGCTTTGAGCTGGAGCATTGAATAAAGTACACATAGCGTCGCTCTGTCCCTGGTCACAGATCAGGGGCGAACATTATGACACACTTCCGAGTACATCCCTGAAGGGAAACTTTGGAAGCCTAAATGTTTCTTGCAATGAATTGGTATTTGAAGAGAACCAATAACTTATTCCATAGTCTTGATCCCGAAATAACCACACTCAATCCACTTAATTATTTACCCCCAACAAAGTCACCCCACGTCCTTAAGAAACTCCTTTCACCCACTTTAACAATCACGGCCCTCTTCTCTAAAACAGAAAATCAATCGTATCCACGCAAACACAGCCACAACAGTTCGGGGCAATTCGTGTCTACCATAACTTACATTCCGAACCATTATCACGTACAAATCACCATTAACAACCTTCACAAGGTCAACCTGTCGTCCTATCAGCCGTCTGCATCAGCTTCCCACTGCGAGCCTCATCTGATTGCACTTAATTAAACCGAAATGCACTCATTTCCCCGCTCATAATGCAACAGAATGAATAATGAATAAAAAATATTAACTCAACCCTAACTCTTCTTCAACCCCACCCCAACAGGGATGTGCCAGTCAATTGGCGGGAACACCAGCTGCTGGCCGAATGCGGCAAGATGGCAATTAAAAAAATGTCAGGCCGTGTATATCGATGCGGGAGCATATCGGGAATCAGAAAGCGCACGTACTCCGGTTCGATAGTCGACTACGCCTTTGGCATTGTGCGTGTCCCTTTTGCCCTGGTCGTGGAGCTGCCCTCCAATGAATTGGGCTTTCAGCCGTCTCCAGTGCACATCCGGCCGATTGGAATTGAAAGTTGGATTGGCATACGGGCGATGTGTAGAAAGGCACTCAAGCTGTTCAATTCATCAAGGACGGAGATAAGCAAATCGCAAGCTGTGTTGTAAATTTGTAAATAATATATGTAATCTATTTGACTTATAAATAAACATTTTATTCTCGAAAAAATGCAATGTTTTTGGCATCAAATGGAGTGTGGTATGCGGAATTCTTCGCTGCTTCTTCGTGGTGTACACACGCTTCTCGTTCAACTGCGAACTGTGACACCGTCTGACCTGTCGCCTAGGAAATGATTCAATCGGGAAGAAAATGGGTTATCTCTGAAAATTCGCGGTGTTCATGTTTTACACCACTTCACAGCAGTCGACTGAAGGTCAATGCTCTTCTTTAAATAGTAAACAAAATATTCTGCGAGTCGCGAAAGTGCGTAAGTTTTCGAACGCCGTTATCAACGACCACGAGATTGCCCTCTTCACCGACGGATCGAAAATGGACACAGGTACTGGATACTAATCGGACACTACCGCACAATCAGGAATATTTTAGACTCCCTGATACGTGCAGGGTCTTCCAGGCAGAGATCCTGGCAATAGAGAAAGCAGTCCCTGAGTCATCACAAGTTCAAACTCTGCTGGGTCCCGGGCCACAGCTCAATAGCAGGGAACGAAAGAGCGGACGATTTGGCCAGAGAAGAGTCTGAGATGGACATTGTCGAAGCGGACATATCACTACAACCACCTATCAGGGCATTATACCGGATCATAGACGACAGAATAATAAATGAAGTCAATTGGTCTTGGTTGGCAAGGAACGACTGTTACACGACAAGAGCAGCGTGGCCAGAGCTTAATAACGGCAAAACAAAGAAGCTTCTGGCGTTGGACCGAAACTCGATCCGTATGCTCGTCGGTATGATCACTGAACACTGTCCGATCGGAACAATGGTCCGAAAATATAACCAGCTGCGGCGACGAGAAAGAAACCGATACGATCCAGCATCTGCTTTGCCACTGCCCAGCTCTCCAGAATCGGTGCCTAGCTTCGCTGGGCCATAGATTGTTCGCAGAGACTGCGGACGTAGCGAACGTAGATATATCGGATCTTTTAAAATTCATAAAGAGTACGCGGTGGTTCCAACCACCACTGGTGGGGAATCATTTAGAGCTGACGATGAAGCAATGGAAGTTAATTAGAATGCAACCATCAGAAGCACGATGTTCTATTCCGTTCAGCTGTTAGCTTACGCGGATGACGGAGTCGTAATTAAAATCAGTCTAGTGGTAAATGAGAAAAAAGTGAGTACAGTAGAGCGTCGATTATCCGAACTAATTGGGACCGAGGGTGGTTCGGATAATCAAATTTGATCAAAAAAATTGGGATGATCGAACACATCAGCGAATCGAATAAAAGTCAGGTAGGTGTAGTCGGTATGTGTCTAGATCCGACGCACATTTCAAAATAAAGTCCAGAATAAAGTAATATCATGAGAATGGCAAAAGAAGAGACAATTCGATGCACTAGTCAAAAAACTACCACTCCTGGCCATTCCGAAGGATGACGCGATTTCAATTTCCAAAAAGAGTTTACCATTAAGCTCAGCACCAAAAAAGACTGGAGCAATGAATCCATAGTCCACAGACTGAGCAGCAATACGGCAAATTGGTATACGGATGGATCAAGAACTGATGAAGGAACAGGGGCAGAAGTATTTGACTAAGTACTACGAACCCATGGGCAAATGCACCAGCATCTCTCAAGCAGGAGTCTATGCCATAGACAGATGCGCTCAGATCAATCTTGACAGGGGCTATACCAACTGTGACATAGCAATAATGTCGGACAGTCGTGCCGCTATCCTGGCACTAGAGTTCCTATATCATCAAATCCAGGCTCGAGTGGGAATGTCTACAGAAGCTTAAGAAGCTGAGTAGGAGTAGCAGAGTAAGACTCTGTTCGATACCTGGCCATAAAGGGATAGAAGGCAACGAAATTGTTGACTTCCTGGCTAGAAAATGAGCTTGGGACCATTTTATAGGCTCCGAACCATTCTGTGCTATAGTAGATCACGTCCTCAGGGAAGAGTTCAGGGAACTAGAAAGAAGGAACCGAGTAGATGCATGGAACAACGCTCACGGTATGAAGCAGGCCAAGAAACTCTTGGGTAAACATAACCGCAACAGGGTTGAAGGATGTATCAGAATGAGCAAAAAACAGGCTTAATAACAGGGCACTGTAAACTCAGGGAGCACCTAAGGAAACTAGGAGTATCAGAAGAAGGTCTCTGCAGATTCTGCGGAGAATCTAATGAAACTCCAGAACATATACTGGGATTTTGTTCGGCGTTAGCCCACAAAAGACAAAGATATCTGGGCAAACACCTAATATCAGAGGAAGAATTGATGGTTCTAGTGACCAGCTCTCATTCTCAGATTCCTAAAGGAAGCTGGCTTAGACAGAATACTCTAGGATAAATCTCTTCCACCTTTGAGCCATACAACTCTGAAAAGACCTGCATGAGAGGGGAGCTCTTAAGAAAGCAAATGCATGAATAGGGGGCAGGAATAGGGATCTAAAGGTCTATTTACCCTCAACAATAATAATAATAATAATAATCCGATTGATAAAACGTTTCGGTTTCAGTGACGACATCTTAAAAACTGACTTTCTTAATTGAACCAGAATTCACGAATAAAAGTATGTACGGACGTGCGTATGCATGTGTTAAAGTATTAGTTTTTGTTTTCTCTTTTTATGGTTTAGTTCGGATAATTGGCTTTGCGGCTGTTTGGAGATCGGATAGCTGACGTCCATTTGGTTCGGAAGTTGCGTTCGGATCAATGACGTTTCGGTTAATTGACGTTCGGATAATCGATGCTATACTGTATATGACATCTTCAAGAATCAAACCTTTCATCCACCATCCACTGACAACACCAGTACCGAGTAAAATGCAGAATAACCACTGTGTCTTCGGGAGATGTGGCAATTACCAGAGCCCTCTCGCGACAGAACTAAGTGTTGACCTTGATCATACGATGCAGAGGAAAGTATAATTTTAAAAGATGATGAAGAAGTTCTTGGTCTCTTTGAGAATTCGAGCTCTACGCGATATTTTCTGTTAGCGTTGATGTCATTCGCCGGACAAGATTTAACCACAAACTGTTCGGAATCTTTCCAGGCGCTTACATATCCAACGCCCACGGTAGCTGGGCCATCTGGAGCGCTTGACTCCGAAGAGTCAGTGGGACAACACAACAGAAAAGGCCCGCGTTTAAGATGGCGCACACGAGTAAAAAAGGACATCAACCGAAATGATGTGAGGAATTGGAAGTATGTTATTATTATTCAACCCTCAAAGTATGCAGATATAAAATACAACACATATTTGTTTGCATATCATGATGGGTTGCTCCTATGGAGCACATAGCAGTGTCAGGGATTTTGTAAAAGGATTTTGATCTCCATCTCGGACCAGCTTAGTCACTTCCGACCAGGTTTTGTCCGACTGTAGATGCTCTTTCTGCACGGTCCGCCTCCAAGTTAAGCGTGGACTACCCCAACTACGCACTTCTTCTGGGATCCAATTAAGGGTCATCCTTGCAGTATCCGTTCCCGGCTTAGGCAACCTCCACTTTCGATATTGGATTTCAGCTGCAATGGGTTTCTGTGAAGCTCTGGCCAGGAGCTCTTCGTTCGTGATCCATTCCGGCCAGAAGACCTTCAGGATTCGTCTGACGAAGACCTGAAGCTTGCGAACACTGACGGTGGTTGTCTTCCAAGTCTCGCATCGGCTACGGATTTCGCGTTCGAAGTTGAAGTGAGGTGGCCAGCTGCTTGGAAGTTGCGGACATTGCCGGTAGTGCCAGCGAGTAGTAAGTATATACGAGACAAAACGTCAGTTTCTGCACCTCCATCTTTGCACAAAGTGCTGCCGAGGTAGCAGAATTTGTTGACATCCTCAATTGGTTTCCCGTCCAGCAGGAGAGGTGCCTCGCATCTTGATACAATTCTCTGTCTTGGCCACGTTGATTTTCAGTCCAGATCTTCTGGCGTTGAGATCAAACGCGTGTAGCTTTTCCTGAATGCCGCATAAGATGATAGATAGCAGGCAGATGTCGTCGGCATAGTCGAAGTTGTGGAGTATGTCTATCAGGGAGTATTGGATGCCTTTGAAAGCGGCGTTGTTTGTGCGGTCTAGAGCAAGGCCAAGGATAATGATGTAAAGCAGGGTGATAATATACGCCATTGCCTTACTTCCCGTGTTGGTGAAGGGGGTTCTGTCGTTACCATTGAGGCACACGTTTGCAAGTCGCCTCCCGGTAGAGCTCCTGAATAAGTTTGATGATGCATGCCGGCATTCCAATATTTTCCAGGGCGTTCCAGGTGGCTTCTCCTCTCTTAAAGACATGAATTTGGACGATTCATGCAGGATGGCGCGTCATGCCACAATCGATTTTTTTAGCACCAAATTCGCAAATCATGTTATCAGTCGTCTTGGCGATATCAATTGGACGCCTCTGAGCTGCCATTTGAACCATTTGGACTTTTTTTTGTGGGGAACTGTGAAGGACCGCCTTGGAAAATTGGGGTGATTGAATGCGCTACTGCGAAGACGTTGTATTTCAAAATTAATGGGAATTAATGGGAATAGGAATATTTGTTCTTACTAATGAAGCAATATCAAGTTATTTCATGAGGCGGGCATGTTCGAATAGCTTTTTTTAGGCCATGTAGAGCGCATGGACAACACTGCTTCAGCCCGAAGAGTCTTCGACTCCGAAGCAGTTGGACAACGCAATAGAGGACGCCCACGAAACCAAATTGGAGCGCGTAATTGAAGACAGCTGGCTAAAGATCGTGCCAGCTGGAGAAGCTTGTTGACTGAGGCCCAGGTCCACCCCGGACTTTAGTGCCACTAGAGGAAGAAGAAGAATAAAGCCAGAACATATAGACAAAATTTAACTTTTAACTCATTTTATTTCATTTTTCAAAAGAAACTTATATTTGGCCCACCCTGTACATCATTCTTGGTCTACTTATATGCCAGGACCAGGAGCATCAGCACGAAGCCCTTTGAAAAAAATATTCATTGTCCAATCTCGAGTCAGCGAGGAAGATTAACGGTGGAGAAGATGCAAATTCAGGAAGCTTCAAAAACACAGACACTATCTGATTGGCAAAAATCTACATTGCCTCGGTCACTTCTCAGACAGAAACAGCATTGCTCCGGCCAAGGCTGTTGTTGTTTTCTAAATTTAGACGATAAAGAATGACCTGGGTTCAGCACATTTGATCCAGGCTTAGAGAATTAGGAAACGTGGTATTCCAGGCACGTTTAATGTATGGAATCTTATCAGAATGGACCCAATCTGAGAAACTGGGATCGGGGCTCTGCTAGCGTGAGTTTTGATGGGTACCTTGCGCGGTACTGATCCGATGCCACAACCGTGAAACCGAATGCAACCATTTGTTGGAATATTTTCACATCATTCGCAGCTGCCAGGGTGAACGGTTCGAGCTTGCGGCAGCAAACTTACTTACTTACTTACTTAAGGTTGCGCTACAGTCCGAGGCCTCAACCAACAAGCGTCTCCAGCCAGCTCGATCTTTAGCTAGCTGTCTCCAGTTTCGCACGCATAGCTGGTTGAGGTCCCTTTCCACTTGCGTGCGTCACCTGAGTCACGGTCTTCCTCTACTGCGCCGTCCCTCGGGGGTGGATTCGAAGACTTTTCGGGCCGGAGCATTGGTTTCCATCCGCTCTACATGACCTAGCCATCTCAATCGTTGGATCTTCACTCTTCTGGCTAAGACGATGTCGCTAAACAGCCCGTACAGTTCGTCATTATATCTCCTCCTCCACTCACCATCTATGCAGACGGGACCGAAAATCACACGAAGAACTTTCCCAACCAAGAGCAGCTTCATCTGCTTTTGACAAAGTCCATGCCTCCGCGCCATATAGCAGGACTGGGACGAATAAGGTCTTGTAAAGCGTTACCTTGGTTGTTCGAGAGAGGGCTTTGTTTACCAATTGCTTTCTTAGCCCAAAGAAGCAGCGATTGGCAAGAGTTATTCTTCGATTGATTTCAGCGCTGGTGTCATTGTCTGAATTGATAGCGGTGCCTAGGTAGACAAAGTTTTTGACTACCTCAAAGTTATATCTGTCTGCTGTGACGTTTTGACCGAGACGTCGGTGTTGGGTGACAGCATATATGTACTTGGTCTTACCCTCGTTTACCGCTAAGCCCATCTTCGCGGCCTCCGTTGCTATACCCACAAAAGCGCTGCGTTCTTCCGATAATGTCAATATCGTCGGCATATGCGAGTAGTTGGACGGACTTCTGAAAGATTGTTCCTCTGATGTTGGCGTTCGAGTTTTGAACAATTCTTTCAAGAACGATGTTGAAAAAGCCGCATGACAGCGCGTGGCCTTGTCTGAATCATTGTTTGACATCAAAGGTCTCGGTTAGGTCTTTACCGACCTTGATGGAGCAGCGTGCATTCTCCATCGTCATCCTACACAAACGGACGAGTTTGGTAGGGATGCCAAAACTAGACATTGCACTGTATAGCTCGTCTCTATAGATGCTATCGTACGCGGCCTTAAAATCGATGAAAATGTGGTGGGTATCGATTTGTTGCTCCTGGGCAGCGTTGCCGAAAGTATTACTATAGGAGTATTGTACTACAATCGACACCTCCGTACTCCCGTACTCCTCCTTCCAAGACCATACTACTATTTTTCTTTTTAATGATTAAAAAAATCCTCCATCTGACGCAAGGTGTAATCTCATCCTTTAGAAGTCAATTTAACATCAAATTGAATGTAAATTTCGCAGTACAGTAGGGACTCGAAAAAGTTAAGCGGTTTGTTTATGTAAGAAGCAAAGCAGGTTTTATCAGGAAGACATCGGAAAAGGAGACTAGATTCATCAGCGCTGTACAAATTCTCGTTTGTAATTCCCATTTCATGCACTTTTGCCCGCAAACCATGAATAAATTGGGTGACTGTTCATGTGTTGCTAGATTAAAAATTTTACTAAACACCTGTTAGCTTTCAAAATAGAACCACTTATTGTACATTTTCATACAGCATGCATGAATGTTTGTTTTTTTTATTAATTTTGAAATTGCAGCTCCAAGAACATGGCTAATCGATTAGCCAAATCTACTTCTAGCAGCGCTGCAGTCCGGGATGAACCAGGGCTTCAGTCAACAAGCTGCTCCAGCTGGCACGATCTTTAGCCAGCTGCCTCCAATATCGCGCGCCAAGTTGGTTCTCCACTTGTGTGCGTCATCGGTTCCGTGGCCGTCCTCTATTGCGTTGTCCCTCTGGTTCGGAGTCGAAGACTCTTCGGGCTGGAGCAGTGTTGCTCTACGAGCCTAGAAATCGTAGGCGTTGAATCCGTAGACGTCTGATAAGGCTCATGTCGCTGTACAGCCCGTATAGTCTTCTCCAAAGACCGTCAACGCAAACAGGTCCAAAGATGGAGCGCAGAACTTTTCTCTCAAAAAGACCAAGGACTTCTTTATCTGCTCTTGAGATTGTCCAGGCTGATTCTGATTGATAACCTTTTTTGCTTATGTCCTTCCTCCTGACATTGTTCAATCACATCTAAACACGCACTGAAGAAAAACAATGCAAATTTAACCGTTGCCCGAACTGTGGTTGGATGGTTTTCTTTTGCTCCACATACGTACACGTACTGTATGAAAAATAAGCTAAAGACAAAAATGGCTTGAAATGTTGAGAAAAAACTTAACTTAAACACCCATGGAGACTGATACCTACTTAACTTTTACGTATACTTAACTTTTGCGCGTCTAGACTTTTGTCGAGTCTTTATTGTACTTATCTTTCAAACTATCGTCAAAAAGTGGGGTCCGAACCCGAAGACAATTCTGTGGATGTACACAGCGATTGTAAGGCCAATCTTGACATACGGCAGCGTGGTATGGTGGCAGGCCGCACTGAAATCCACCAACCTCAGGCTTCTTACTAGAATACAGAGACTAGCATGCGCTATCTCCACCACCCCAACCGCGGGCCTGGAGGTACTACTAAACCTTCTCCCACTTGACCTTTACATGCAAGCTAACGCTGCTAAAAGTGCCATTAGAAGCATTCAATCTAATTGCTGGCTGTCAATTCCCATTGGACATGCTAGTACACGGAATAGACTACAAATAGAACAGTCCGTAAGTGACTATACACTCCCTTTCCTCGGCTTTGAAATAACATTCAGATGCTATTTCCCGACGAGGGAAGAGTGGACCACAAAAGAACCCATCAAAAATTCGAGCATCCAAGTATACACTGATGGATCGAAGATGGAAACAGGCACAGGTGCGGGCATTTTCTCCGAATTGTTAAACATACACTGCTCTATCAGGATCCCTGATTATGGCAGTGTTTTTCAAGCGGAGGTCCTGGCAGTCAAAGAAGCGGCCAAAATGATAACAATGTTGGAAATACCACCGGCTGATATTACCATTCTAATTGACAGTCAAGCGGCCATCAAAGCAATTTCGTCGAAAGAAATCAAGTCCAAGCTGGTCGCGAGCTGCCGTGAGGAGCTCAAAACTCTAAGCGTGCAACATACGATAACTCTATGCTGGACACAGGGACATATCCGGCAACGAGGCAGCTGATGAACTTGCCAGAAAAGGGGCCGAAATAGACCCATCCCAGGCAATCGAATGGATTCAACCACCACTGGCAGATGTCAGGAAGAAGGTGAATTCTAGAACTAGCAAGGAAAAGGTTTTTTTTTTTTTTATAATTTGCGCGCGCTCAAGGGATTGCTAATACCCTTAAGTCTCCGGGGTCAAGACACAGCACGGGCCGAAGGTATAGAGGGAGAAAGGGAGAGGAGGTACCTGTGCACATTGGTCTTAAATATCTGCGGGTAGTAGTCTGTGGGAAATATAGGGCTGGGAAGAGTATTCCAAATTCGCGTAGTACGGCTGAAGAACGAGTCTCTAAATTTAACTGTGCGTCCGAAAGTAGGCTTAAGGGTAAACTGATGAGCATTCCTGGCGAGACGAGTATTGCGGATGAATTCATGGAGAGGAGGAATGCAGTTGGCTAGCTCACTTGAGCATCGTTTGTTGAAATAGCGATAAAATACAGACAAAGAAGAAACGGTACGTCGATGTTCGAGCGAGTCTAATGACTCGGTTCAACCTTACCACCTGTAAGACTACTAAGATGCTATGGCCCGATATTAATAGAACTAAAACCGACAAACTCCTCCAGTGTGGCAAAAGCCTACTGAGCATGGTAGTAGGAGCTCTAACGGGACATAACCTTCTGAAATACCATACAACAAAAATGGGACTATCCCATGACTACACATGCAGAGGATGCGGCGATGTGGAAGAAAGAGAGGACACTCCTCACTATCTCTGCTACTGCTTAAGCCTCAGCCAACTGCGATACAGGACCATGGGAGAATTCTTCTTCCATGACCTGCAAGAAATCCATAACATCCGACTATCTAACTTTTTCAGGTTCATTAGGATGTCGGGCTGGCTAGACCAAGAGATGTCAACAACGAATACAACGCCTCGATGAGTGTGATTAGGGTACAAGGAGGAACTTTTCCCCCGTCTGGGCAACACAATGGGTCCACACGGACCTAAGTGAGACGTGCTTCTGCACGTCTACCCACATTCCTATCCTATCCTATCCTATCGTCAAAAAGGGAAATTCCCTCTTTCTTGATTGTAGTTGGCTTTATGTCATTCATCTGGCAATTCGATATTTATTTTATTGTCCTGTGTTTAACTCACTGATTTTTTTATATATTTCCGTATAGGACATTCTTTTTTCCACGTACAAATTTATAATAAACTGCCGCTCACTAACACTTAACTCCTTTTTAGCCATTTTTACCGTCCTTTTTTTGAAAAATCTAAAAAAAACAATAACTTTTTCTCGCGTCAACAACGTCGATGTACAAATCAACAAGCACGCTGTGTCAAGAAACAATTACCGTTGCATATACCGTGTTTAAAGAAACAGTGTTACCAGCTGTACGCAAACTTTTGTGGAGTGAATTTCGTAACTTCTTTTGGTTTTTGTTATGGTTTTTTGAATTATTTAATAATTTATTTTGTTGAAAACTGAGACGTTGTTTTATTAGAATTTACCTTTCAAAAATATTTTTAGCTTATATTAGGTGACAGCCATTTTGTTCCAAATTGCATCATTATACGCAAACTTTTGATTGATTCTGGCACTGTACTCAACAATGAAACTTTACGAGCGATCCTTCCTGGTAGTTTATTTTTCAGCAATCTTCGGGCACTGACTATGCTGTTTATTTCCGCTGCAATTTCCTTTGATGATATAAAGGGATTCTTTTTGGCTAGTAACACTATACGGGAGCCATCAGTGGAAGCTGTTTTTTTGATCTACCTCGTGTTTCTTTTGCTGGGGTTCTGGAAAGTGCATTGAAAACAAAATTAACCGATCTTCCCAACTCGTCGGCAATACATTTTAAAGTCGTTCCCTGTTGTCTGTGTTTCTTGATGATACAACTTTCTTCTTCAGAACAATGCCTGTTACGGCCCATTTTGTAATAAATCTACAAAGGTATTCGTAAAATTAACTACAGTTCTTACATACAGAACACACAACAAACAAAAACAAATACCTTTTAACTCTTTTTGAATAAAGATATCAAGGAGAAAACAAAATTCTCTATTATTTTGAACACTCAAGAAAACACTTTTTCCGTAATTTGCACTACAGCACCAGTAAACTTAACTGACATTATGTGCATGCATAAAATGTGCATGCGTGAAAATCCCTATTATTTTGAACAGCTCTGTACATGTTACCTACATACTCAATATAAAACCACGGCTTTATTTCACATTTTTATCAAAAACAAATTTACAGTTTGGAATACATATAGCTCTGATTGTTAAAAAAGCATATACACATGTATTACTCACTAATATACCATCAACGTCTTATAAATATTGTAAAAAGTAGATAATGTGGTGAAGAAAATTTGGAATGATTTGCAAATCGCATGGCACAGCTACAAATATCCGGTGTATCGGGCAAGATCCGATTATCACCTGCACCGTTATAAATTTCAAATCGGTAAACGAAGCCGTGAACGACACGTAACACAAACAATTCGAGATTCTATGAAATCTTTAAAAAAATCCAAGCAATCTTCAAACAATTTACGATGCTTCGGCGTGAGTCTGTTCATGTAGAACTGCCAAAATTACCTCAACACATGCGAAAACTGTCAAAACAGCTGTCACAGTTGTTATCCGCCTCTAAATAAACGCCCTTTAGGAAGTTGAATAAAGTCTATGATCTTTTCGAAAACATTTTAAAGCATTTAAGTTCTCGAAGAGCCTCATGTCGACCTTCAAAAAAACAGAAGTAATCTTCCATCGCCAATTCTCCAAACTACCTTGAATGCGACTCACTCACCTTGCTCTACACTCGTAGCAAAATATGCGCACGGCTAAAAAATACAACTCGCCTAAGAAAGTGCAGCATTCTTAGTACTTTGAGGCATCACCGCAACGAGTTTTCCGTACAGAAGCAGTAGGACGAGTCTTTTCTGAATAAATCAGATGCAGTGAACAGGTTCATGTTTTTATTTAACAAAGATAAACATCAAGTGCTAATGCTTGACACACATTTAGACAAACAAGTCTACACAAGGACACAAAGAAAAATAGTAAACATTGTCGGCGATAGCAAGGTACTTCTATTTTAGTTCAGTCATTGCAGTGTAGAGAAAATACTTTTCAGCTGGAAATGTAGTCATTTGATGTATAAAAATAATCCAATCTGCTAACAGGTTGTAAGGGAAACAAAAAGCAAGTCTTGGATACACTTCTGTGAATTATATGAGACACTTAGGCAGGTAAAGGGTCTGAACTTTCAAGAGCGTCGCAGTTCTATGCGAATAAGCCACACATCACAGCGGCCCTCAGAGCCAACTAAACCCATGCCAGCGGTCAAATTCAGCCTGATTTATGCGCCAGAGTCATGGAAAAATGGAACATTTCGGATGCATGCCACCCAGAGAAGCTATGGCGGACTTTCGAACAAATTCAGCGATTTTGCGACGACTGGAAGTTGATTATCAACTTCCTGAAGTGTGAAACTATCCTTTTCAGGACCCCGCTGTACATGGCAGCATGGGATACGCGCACAAACTGGCGTAAGTTCGGCATAATTGACCCGCAGGGACGGCCGTTAGATGTGAAAAGTGTAGTAAGGTATCTAGGCATTTGGTTGGACCAATATCTGTATTTTGACAAACATATAGATATTGCTCTGGCGAAAGCTAAAAAGGCCTTTGCTGTGGCAAGGGGGTTGTTTTACAGCAGCCAACTTGACACCAGAGTAAAGGTAATCTGCTACATGGCCCTCATCCGCCCAGTTATGGCCTACGGTTGTCCACTGTGGTTCAATGTGAGTCCTTCCCAGATGGAAAAGATGAGGTTGTTCGAGAGACAGTGTCTTCGCACTTGTCTCCGGTTGTATCGTACACCCGAGTCTGACTACAAGAAGTTCTATCCTAACGAGGTCCTGTACAACGAGGCAAACTTGAACAGGATAGATAATTTTATTATTAAGCTGATCAGAAGGCATATTGCACGAGCTATGGCTTCTTCCAACAGTCTGATCTTTGGGGCTTACTATCCCAATGTTATGTACCATGAGAGAGTGCGCCTCACCGGCTTTATTCCTCCTGAAGCGTTCCTCTATCTCGACACAATTGGCCTAATACAGGATCCACAAGGATGTCCTGTCATCTTCCACGTCGTACGCCGAACAGTGGACAGGCGACTCCAATACGAAGAGGATGTCGCTCGCATGCACGAGAATCTCCTCCGGTTCAGTAGAGCGATCTCTGCTCGAGACAGGAGAGAGTCTGCCAAAGAACGGCAATTTTACTGGTGGTTACACCAAAACCAGCCCCCGCCGCCGCTGGATTTTCAAAATGACGCGGTAGTTGACCATAGTGGCCAACTTACATAGATCTTAGGGTAGCGTAGGAAAAAAAAGGTGCACCACGGCGTATAAATTTGATATGTTAGGCATATACATAACATATACGCCCTGGTGCACGTGCCGTACGGTTACGGACATAGTTAAGTTAGCTTATAAGTTTTTATATTATGTTAAGTAAGTTTAAGATAGGTTAAGATAGATATATAATGTCAAGTTTTTTACCAGTTTTCTTGGCCAAACTAATCAGAAAGTACATTCAGACAAAATAAAAAAAAAAAAACCATAGTTTAAGCCGAAAGGCACAATTAAATTTAGTTCAGAATAGCTTAGAGTACCCGTATAGGGTCAGTAGGTTAGATGTAAGAACGATTGTTAAGTTAGTTAAGCTAGTTTTAGTTATTTTTGTCTAGCATGTAAGAAAAATGAATTATAAAATAAAACAAAAACGAAAAAAAAAAAAAAAAAAAAAAAAAAAAAAGCTATGGCGGACTTTTGAACGATGTTATAGTCTATACATTATGACATCGACAGGCCTTTCAAACGAATAAAAAATATTTATTTATTTATTGAAGCTTAATACAAGCCATTCAAACTAAAACTATTTTAACTTAAACTAATTTAGCTTCAAGAGCTTGGAGATTGGGGAATCATAAGGAATAGAGACAATTTCCAAGAGAGGATGAACTGCAATGAAAGTCACGGGAGTTATGAGCATTGTTAGCTAGCCGCAGCATTCTGAAGATATGTGGGTTCGAAATGGCCAGAGTTGGTCCGGTGAAGAGTGAGACGAAAGAGGGGAACAGAAATAAGGTTATGTGGGTTTGTATAAAGGGATATCATTCTATGTAATGCAGGAGAATCAATCAAACCAGCACTGTATGTAGTTCAATAAAATGAAAAGGTTACCCGATAGACTAGTTCGAAGTAAGCTTGTGTTACAGATATTTTGTAAAATAAATGCAAAAAGAAGTGTCTGAAGCATCAAAGACAAATAAGCATGATTCTGCTGCTATTTCTGGAAATTTGTTACTAATACCACCTGCGCCAAATGTTTCGTCAAATATTAAGGAAATTGACAAGCCATTAGGTTCTTGGAATGATTTGCAAATCACATGGCACAGCTACAAATATCCGGTGTATCGGGCAAGATCCGATTATCACCTGTACCGTTATAAATTTCAAATCGGTAAACGAAGCCGTGAACGACACGTAACACAAACAATTCGAGATTCTATGAAATCTTTAAAAAAATCCATTGCAATCTTCAAACAATTTACGATGCTCCGGCGTGAGTCTGTTCATGTAGAACTGCCAAAATTACCTCAACACATGCGAAAACTGTCAAAACAGCTGTCACAGTTGTTATCCGCCTCTAAATAAACGCCCTTTAGGAAGATGAATAAAGTCTATGATCTTTTCGAAAACATTTTAAAGCATTTAAGTTCTCGCCATTATGTTCTTATTGTAATACGAAACAACAGGCAACAATATAATAATCAAAGCATCACCAAGGCATACTTGATTCGCTTAAGCAACAACCAAAAATAAATACAGTCATTTCTGAATCACCATAAAAAATAGTTTAAGGCTGAAGGTATCTGTACTACTATTTCTTTTTCAAAACCCCCTTTTTTCGACCGCTGTACTACCGTACAACATTTCCCTCCGGCAACGCTGCTCGTGGGTCTTCTCCAAAATCTGCCGCAGTGTGAATATTTGGTCGATAGTGCATTTTCCTGGCCTAAAGCCGCACTGGAATGGACTGACCAGGTTGTATTCGTCAACAACCTGGTCAGGCTTTAGGCGTTCACACAGTACGGCAGATAAGATAGATTTGTATGCGATACTTAGCAGACTGATGCCTCTGTAGTTGGTGCAGTTCAAAGGGTCGCCTTTTTTATGGATCGGCAAACAACTACCAAAAAGGCATCTAAACCAGACAAAGGAGCTACTCTTCAGCTAGAAATGCGCTTGTCACAAACGGAGGCTCTGATGGCAATGAAGACATACATGGCGGCGGTGATGGTCTACGATTGCATCTCTGAATGACACCAAGAAAGACGCAGCAACGCAACATCCAAAAGATCAAACAACAACAAAAAGCAGACACGTGGAATTAAAGTTTATAATCTATTTACGATGAAGTTTAACATGGTACATACAATAACTCTGCTGTGTCGTCGTTTCGGTCTAAACCTTACACACTTTTAAACGTATCATGAAACAATTTGTCCTGTTAGGTTTTTCATTTCCTCCATTCTCTGGGAATTTAACTGTACTACTTTCGAATGTATTCTGTGGACTGTTTATGAGAAAAAAAAAAAAAAAAAAAAGGATAAACAAATGCGAAATGAAATTATTTCTTTGTAAAGTGTAAAATTTAAATTAAAGGTGGTTTGATGTCAGCTAGTCCTATTATATGTTCTCTTCGGACTGGCGGGGAGCAGCGTACTTCTCTTTGAGTTTCTCATAGACCTTCCGCTCCTGGATGGGGGGAGGGAGTAGAAAAGAGAAAAGAAATTAGTTGTGGCAGTGAATGAGGAGCCGATTGGTGGGCCGTACCTGCGGCGACACTGATGGTCGCACAAGGGACAGTGCCTTCGTGAAGTGTCTGGCGTTGACGGAGAGTGTATCTGTTTCGCACTCCGGATTGGTTATTGACTCTTTGAGGGCAATCATCGCTGCCTGCCGCACCAGGCCAGCCAGATCGGCGCCTGTGTAACCCTGTGTGTCATTGGCTAAGCTCTCGAAGTCGACGTCATCGCTGAGAACGGGCTGTTTGCGATTCTGCAGGAAAACAAAACGGTTAATGGAAACAGAGCGCGAAATTGCGATGAAAACACCCACCTTGGTGAGAGCTTGAAGGATCTCCTGACGATCCTTCGCCTGTGGCAGTCCAACATAGAGTATTGTGTCCAAGCGACCCGGACGCAGAATGGCTGGGTCGATGATGTCGGGCCTGTTTGTGGCGGCCAGAATGTAAACGCCCTTCCTGTCCTCGACACCGTCCATTTCGGTCAGCAACTGATTGACGATGCGTGTTCCGGAGCCAGAGTCATTGTTCTCGGAACGCTTGGGGCACAGCGAGTCGAATTCGTCAAAGAATATGACGCACGGGGCAGAGTTTCTGGCCCGTTGGAAGCATGCTCGAACTGCACGCTCGCTCTCGCCGACGTACTGGTGGTGGAAGGACACATTAGTTGGACGCAACCATGCGGTGGCTATATAAAACTTACCATGTTCATCATCTCCGGACCCTTGACGGAAATGAAATTGATTCCGGCTTCGTTGGCAATAGCCTTGGCAAGCAATGTTTTACCGCACCCAGGTGGGCCACAGAGCAATACGCCCGACGGAGCGTTCAGTCCCAGTCGTGCGAGCTTCTCGGGGAACTTCACAGGAGCCAGCACGGCCAACTTGAGCTCCTCTCGAATGTCTTGTAGTGATCCAACGTCGTCCCAAGTGACGTCTGGGACTGTGATGAACCCTTCCCTCTTGGCGGAAGGCTGTACCACCTTCACGGCATCAATGAAGTCCTCCAAAGTGATGCAAAAATCGGTCACATCGGCCATATCGATCGAGGCGTTGTCCAGCATGTTGATCATCTCGAAAAGCGTTGGACTACGGACGTTCTCCGAGCCTTGGTCCTTATCTTCTGGCAATTCGTCAACGTCAATGGGCTCGTTTTCGTCGGTCTTAGTCTTCTCGGTGCTCGAGTCGTCTGCGGGTTTGGCGCTGTCCGTCTGCTCGCTTGGATCAACTTCCATCTCATCCGGCTTGCTCTTCGATCCACTGGCTTCGGACTTATCTACCGATTTATTGTGTTTCTCCCCAGACTTGGAGGCCGAGGTGGAGGGTTCAGATTGTGCCTCCTTGGGATCCTTTGCCGGGGACTCGGCTTCACCGCTGGCTTTATCGCCTTCAGACACAGTCTCTGCAACCTTTGCAGCGTCCTTCTTCTTCGATGGACTCTGCTTGTCAGCCTCGTCGGCTTGATCTTCATCGTCCAAGTCCACGATTGTTATATTTCGCTGAGACTTCAGCTGGATCTCCTTCATATGTTGGGAGCACCTGGAAAAGAAATGGAACCCGGAATAAATGAATATTAAATGAAAATTAAACCCAGTCGAGGGCCTACTTCTTCTTGACAGCAATGGTCGCTGCACGAGAGACCAGAGCCAGCATGTCAGCGCCAACGTAGCCCGGGGTCAGCTCAGCTACCTTGTCGTAGTCCATCTTTAGATCAATCAACAGCCCATCGCAAATGGTTGTCAGGATTTCTTTGCGATCCTTGCGGTTCGGTATGCCGATGGCAATCTCGTGATCGAATCGTCCGACTCTTCGCAAAGCCGGATCCAGGATATCGGGGCGTGTTGTGGCACCAATAACGAGTATAGCCTGTCCCTGTTCATTGTTCTTCAAGTTGTCCAGACTGCTGATCAACTGAGAGACTATGCGACGCTCCATATCGCGCTGTGCATACGACCTGTTCGAGGAGATGGCGTCGATCTCGTCGATGAACAGCACGCACGGAGAGCACGCCACAGCCTGTTCGAAAACGTCGCGAATCCTCTCTTCCGACTCACCCGAGATTCCAGCCACCAGCTCCGTGGCAGCAACTTCAATGATATTGAGACCCAATTGCTGTAAGCGCATGCAGAAGTTAGGTTATGTGTGCCGATGGCTGAACAAGGAAAAATCCCACTTACCCCAGCAATAGCGTGGGCCAGCAAAGTTTTGCCACAACCCGACGGTCCATGCAGGAGCAGGCCACGTGGTGGCAACAGCCCCAACATAAAGTAAATGTCCGGCTGCTTGATGTGCATCAGGATCTCGCACAGTTCCTTGAGAACGTTCTCCATGCCACCGACATGCTGGAAATTTTGCCTTGGCTTCGCCAGGCGTATGACTTTTTTGTACTTTTTAGGCGGACGCAGTACGTGCTGGAAGGGCACACTATCTGCGGCGGCACCGCTTTCATTGGAATCCGAACGAACCAACCTAAGGCGTCCCGACACCGGTCGCAATTCCACTTTGTCTGTCTGCGAGTTGTCGCTCTTCTCCGGCGACACCGAACGACCCCGTTTGCGCTTCTTTGTCACAGATGGGGTAGCGGCACGTTCATTAGACTGCGTCTGTGCCGGTGGCTCTGGCAAGACGATTTTTCTCAAGGTAACCTCACCGAACTTGACCACTTCCTCGGCAGGTGTTGTTTCTGTGGGTCATGTGGTAAAATCAATTAAAATTCACTGCAAACAAGTGCGATTAGGAGACTCACTTTTGGCCTTGCCATTTGTAGCATTTTCGGCATCGGAACTCTCATCGCTGCTGATGTCGATCAGTTCGTTGGTGGCATTGCCCGGCTGGCTACTGCTGCACTTGGCCGATTTTTTTGAGTAAAGATTTGTAAGCATGTTGTTCATTGAATTAGCAGCTACTTCAGGGGTATCCTAAGAAAAGAACACACACACCGTACAATTATTGATTGCGAAACAAAAAACAAATATTGATTGCGAAACTTACGTCCATCACCTCCAAATCGGATCCGGAATCAGGGCTCGGTGGACTGATGTCCAGACCGTAGCTTTGCGAGACAACCTTGTAGGCTGAAAAATCCACAAATCAATAAACATCAATTACCTGCTAGGAATTATTATTTACCTTGCTCCACCAATGAGCGAAACGGAGCGATTTTGCGTCGGCTGTACTCTGGATATCGTTCTTGTAACGATTTGGACATTACCCCAACATCGAGGTATGTCTGATGAACGTTTTCTTCCAAATACTGAAATGGATATGTGATTTTATTTAATATTTGTCAATCGCAAGCTGGCTGTGTATGCGCTCGGCAGTCTAAATAATCGGTTTCAGGACGCGAGAAGCCAACTGGCGCGACATAACCTCTGAGTCGATTCGCTTTACCTGTTTTACACGATTAATGATAAGTGGATCGTAAAGTATTGGTTTGGTTTTCCTCATTATTATGTGAATTCAATAACTGAGCGGTGTTTTTGATGAATTTCTTACAAATGAATTATATTAATTTCGGAGAATACTTCACAAACAGAAATTCTGAGGAACCGCAAACAGAATGTAGTCGCAAATGTCGACGGTAGTTGCCGTTTTACAATGAAACGTAACGTAATGCGAAAGTGTTGAATGGAGACGGCCGTAAGGTTTTTTCCACAGCACGGACCAAGGGGTGAGTGGATGATGTGATTTGTTGAGTATTGTTTTTAACGATATTTTATCGATGTTTGTTTTTTTCTTTCTTTTATTGCAGTGTAAAGCACGAAATTGTGTGCTTACATAGATTACTGAATTTTCCATGCACCTTTTTGTGTGTGAAAACTGAAAAATGACGTGGTGGAGTATTTTATCTGGACACATGGTAGAAGGTCCTCAATATTTCTGACTCATCTAAGCAAGTTCGTAAGGTAATTGCATCAAAATGTGAAACACTGGTTGGTTTTTGACGTCTACATTAAGTCAAATGAACCATTTTTACCTCAATCTGAGTATATTTTGACAAGTTACAATAAAAAATCAACTACAACTACTGTCAAAAAATACCTACAGAATGCATTTTATGCACAATGAAAAATCAACTACGACTACTGTCAGAAATTACGGAGAATGGATTTTATGCTGAGTATAGATGAATTATTATTATTATTATGCCCCGCCCTCTTACCCCTCCCAAACCGTGAATCATAATTACTCACATATATTTTTTTATAAACGTTTTACTATTTATTATTTCTACCCCCTAGATCCACATAAGCAACTTCATTCGCTGAACACAACTCTCAAGCAATGGCATTTACCAAAAGCCCAACTGTCAGTTGGTGCATGACGCCTGTTAAACAACAAAAAAGAAACAATAGCAGTTCGTCTATTATTTGTTTATTTTGACAAAAAAAAATCCGAATTCAAAGTGTTCACAAAGATGGGTGGTTGTCGGTGCACTTTTCGGTCGTGTAACGTCAATACATTTAAATATCCCGGAATGCATTTCTTCCACTACCCGATGAAGCAGGAGAAACGCTTAGCGGAATGGATAAAATACACGCAATATACCGAGATTAAGAAGCTGTCACTAAATCAGGCGAAAAATAAAGTCATCTGCGCTCTGCACTTCCCGGACGAGCACTTTATGAATTATAAAAAAGACCGATTGGTGCCGCATGCGATGCCCACGCTGGATCGCCTCAAAAACGGTATGGTCTTGGATTACTCACTCTCGGACCAGCCAACGGCGATGTTTCGTCCTCCGACAACAGAAAAACATCTCATTCCGCCGGATGGCTACAAGCAGTTGGGTCTGCCCGATGACTTTTTCCTAGAGGATGAAACAAATCTGGAAGTTCTTGACGAGGAAGAAGTATTGCCCGCACAGCCGGCGAAGCGCCTCAAACGCTTGGCGAGTACAGAAACATTGAACAAGAAAGCAGACTCGCCTTCCAACCAATCGAAAAAGAGCAAAGAAAACAAAGTCTCGTCGTCGATCTCATTCAGTGTCTCCCGCTACGAAGTGGAGGAGTATGGCGGCAAAAGCGATGTCAGAATAGGTTCGCTGACTCCGTCCGCAACGAACGACGGTACAATGGTGATTAGCTTGAACGAGATCGAATGTATACCGCAGGAGGAAGTGAGCGACGACGGGGATTACTCGATCAAGAAGGAGGTTCACGACCAGGCAATGGCCGCATTGGAGACAATGCATGCCGAACTGCTGGAACTTAAGCAAGAAAACGAGAAGCAGAAGAGTGAGGCCGCGGCAAAGATAGCACAGCTCGAGCAGGAATTATCCAATGCCAAAAAACGCATCCTTCTTGAGTGTGGTAACTCCGATGCTGTACGGGCCTCTGCAAAGAAGCTGCAAAAGAAGGTCGAAGAGCTCGAAGCTGCCAATGAAAAGCTCACCAACGCAGCAGCAAAGACGGCTGTGCCGAAACCGAGTCCTGCCACCGTATCGGCGACTCAACTGACAAAAGCTCAGTTGTTCAATGGCATGAAGAAGTATATGACTGCATCGATGACATCCCTGGTGCGTATGGAAGTCTTCGGCGGACCTGAACGCGAGTGGAAGAACGACGAAAAGCAAGTGTCCGTTGAGCTGCTCCGGCTCGGTGAGAAAGTGTACGACTACATCAGCGACGAGTGGCGGTTTCGACTGCCGCCGAAGAAACTAGTAACTGAGTGGATGGCAGAGGTGGCCGATGAAGACGAGGAGGACCTGTAATCGATAATGACTAGATTAGGGTTCGCAATGTGTTAAGTTTAAGATAAGCGTTATATCCAGTTTGTAAGAATATTCTTTTTACGGTAATAAAACGTTCCAATCGGGAGTGGACACTGTACAGGTGGATATTGGTTTTTGTACTTGAATTTGGTTTTCAGTGGTTGGGGTCGATTAGGTGGAGGAAGGTCGTTGAATGGAGCAAAGGTCTACAGCCCGTAGATGGCCAGGGCCTAGCTTCTCGGCAACCACTCGTGTTGTGCGTGCTATTGTTTTTTTATAACATACATACAGTTTTATGCCGACTCCGAACGGACCAGTTTTGAGAAGCTTTTTCTAGACAGTTCTACTCTTTGAGCATTGTCAGTGACTCGAAAGAGGTGGGGCCGTGAAAAGTTTTTCTTGTCATACCAGGAATCGAACCTAGACAGGTAGGACGAAGTGCGTAGAAGTCGACGCACATACCAACAACGCCACGGGCCACCACGGAGCAGAAGAGTAATGTGCTTTTAATTGGGGAAAAGCGTATCGTCATGAACTTCGTGCGGTATAATCACAGACTGCTGGTGATGGTTTCTACATAGCCTCGGGCACATACATACATAACCACCCCAATTACGAAAGTCGTGTCACTTGAACGACACAAGGCGTTTTGAGAGTCGACTCACTTTACAGGCGTTTAAGCATCGGTATTACGAACCTTAATCGACGCGAGCTTATGTTGCACACACATTTTAAAGCTGCCATTCAAAAGCTTTCTGTCAATTTGAAAGCTCAATTTGTTAACTGGAATAAACATTTTTAATTGTTGTTTTGAGCTGTTTGTGGGATTTTTTTTTATTTCATTTTTATTTTTTCATTTAGTTCGAGAGAAAATATAGCGAGCAGCATTATTATATGCGACATTAAGCTTACGTCTACTAAATGCATCACATTTTCCGTAGACCTCACATCCGTAAGTAAGAATAGGTGTAATGAAGGTCTTGACTAATAGAGATCGGGTTGCCATAACGGTAAGATGTTGTAAAGCCCACAGGGAGCGGAGGACCCCATGTGCTTTGGCAACGCAACTTTTTATGTGATCATGCCAGGTTAGAGTTTTCATCTTATCAAGTTCCATCTATCCTACTCTTTAGGTCTCTTTCCGAGCAGATGGAAAACAGCATTTGTCCAGCCCGTCCCTAAAAAGGGCGAATCTTCGTCACCCACCTCGTAGCACTTACGTCCCTTCTTCCTAAGGTCATGGAAACGCTGATAAATCGTCAGCTTATGAAATATCTTAATTCGCGGAAGCTTCTTAATGACCGGCTGTACGGTTTCCGTAGCAACAGGTCCACTGGTGATCTGATAGCTTATCTCACCGAAAAGTGGAACAAATCCTTGCATAATGCAGGCGAAAACAAGATCGTTGCATTTGATGTTTCTAAGACATTTGACAGAGTTTGGCATGAAGCTCTTTTGTCGAAAATGCGTGCATATGGTATCGATGAATCTTTTTCTTCTATGGATTAGAAATTGCCTTTCAAACCGTTCAATTCAAGTTGTTTTGGATGGGTTCAAGTCTGATATCCACTAAATAAATGCTGGTGTACCCCAAGGCTCTGTTCTGTCTCCGACACTCTTTCTCATTTTTTATTAATGATCTCTTGTCTGCTACTTCCATTCCTTCGTTGATGACAGCACCCTCAGCTTTTCATATTCGTTCCGAGACTCACGACCCTGCCCTTCGGCGGTAGAATTGGAACGGCAGCGTATGTGAAGCACATTAAATTCCGATCTTGACAGCACAATTAACCGGGGAAACAACAACAGAGTGGAATTCAATGCTTCATAAAACTCAATGCTGTCTGCTGTCACTCAAGCGAACCCTTGTTAATCAGCCATTATCCATGAATGGCGCTTGTGTCGATGAAACCGGAAAGCTTTCCATCCTTAGTATCAACACAACACTTAGTTGGAACGATCACATATTTGAGGTCGCCAAAAATGCTGCGAAATGTTTAGGTTTCCTTAATCCTTAATCAAATGCAAGAAATATTTCACCCCCTCTGATTTGGCTTTCATTTATAAGGCGTATATCCGCCCCAAGCTTGAGTACAACGCTCATATCTGGTCTGGTGCCCCAAAGACCACCCTGCACTTACTACATAAATTACTATAGATAAAACTTACAGGAGACAACAATGTCGCAAAGTCATTATACTCGCTCGAACATCGACGTACCGTTTCTTCTTTGTCCGTATTTTATCGCTATTTCAACACACTATGCTCAAGAGAGCTAGTCAACTGCATTCCTCCTCTCCATGAATTCACCCGCAATACTCGTCTCGCCAGGAATGCTCATCAGTTTACCCTTAAGCCTACTTTCGGACGCACAGTAAAATTTAGAGACTCGTTCTTCAGCCGTACTACGCGAATTTGGAATGCTCTTCCCAGCCCTATATTTCCCACAGACTACTACCCGCAGATATTTAAGACCAATGTGCACAGGTACCTCCTTTCCCTTTCTCCCTCTATACCTGCGGCCCGTGCTGTGTCTTGACTCCGGACACTTAAGGGTATTAGCAATCCCTTGAGCGCGCGAGTTACGGCACCTGCCTGCACGACCATCGCACCCGTCGCCCCCTGACCAGCCAACACCAACAACGATCATCTATGGTACGACACCCGCCTGCACACCCGACGCCCCTTCATCCTCACACGCCAACGACGACGATATTCACCTGTACTATGACACCTGCCGGCATGTGTACCCGCAAATATAGCTCGGCAGTGCCCCCGTTGCCCCCTCATCATCAACCACATAATCAACTGCAATGTCAGCGTCTGGGACGCCATCGGCAATACTCCAATGTATTTCTTTAATTTTTTGTAATTGCACAGGTGACCGCATGAACTGCAATGTCAGCGTCTGGGACGCATCCGTCCTAAATAAAGTTCATGCAATCACCTCTGCAAAACGAGCCGAAGTGTGAACAAAATTCAATAAAATAAATCAGTTATTGTCAGTCATTAGTTGAAGCAAGTTGTTTTTTTTAAAGCAAACCCGCGTGGATCCCGTAATTCGCGCAAATTATAAAAAAAAATGTTGAGTTAAAAATCATACTAAGATTTTTGACAGTGTCAACGTATTTAATAGGAGCGAAGGGAGCGGGGATGTATTTACGGGCTTTCTAGATATAACAATACATTTAGATTTCTTGGCATTAATAAGAAGTCGATTCTGACTCGCCTACTTGAAAATTTTATCCAGATCGGAGTTTATGTGATTGTTGCACTGACCTACAGATTCAGGAGAACAGCTAAGATGTAATTGAGTGTCGTCGGCGTACATTTCCACTAAGCAGTGCGAAAGAATGGACTGTAATTCATTAAAATATAAGGAAAATAGAAGAGAGTCTAGAATAGATCCCTGAGGTACGCCACACGCATTGGGAAGAAATCCGACAAAGAATTTTCAGTGAAAACCACTTGTTGACGATCAGTCAAATATGATGATATTAGACGGATTGCGGAATTTGAAAAGTTGTACATCCTGGATAATTTGTCGCATAGAATGGAGTGTTTAACAGTGTCGAACGCCTTGAAGAAATCCAAAAGTATCAGGAAGGAAAGATGACCTATGTCAAGCTTTTGCCTAATGTCATCGACAACTCCAAGCAGAGCCGTCGTGCAACTATGCTTAGGTCGAAAACCAGACTGCTTAGAGGCTAAAAGATTGTGTTGGTGAAGAATCCTATTTATTTGTTTTTGTATGATTCTCTCGAAGACTTTCGAGAGAAAAGAAAGTAAAGCAATTGGGCGAAATTCGGTACACGATGGATTCTTTGGCACTGGTATTATCTTCGACAACTTCCAGACTGAAGGAAAAACGCTTGTTGTGAGGATTTGATTGAAGATGTGAGTAATATGAGGCAAGAGTACGGGAAAGATTATTTTTAGGAACTTGGGATGGACCATATCCATTTTGCTTAGTAAAATTATTCGTGCAATTTAAAGTAAATATGGACGGCATTGCTAGTTTATTTATTGGATTAGTGAAGATAACGACTATCAAGAATTGCAGAAAAGGGAATTAATTAACATCAGAAGAAGTATTCGATTAAAATGCAATCCATTTGATCTACCAGATGCTAAGCATTGTACAATTGTGATCAATTTCTTTCCATCCAGTTTTATTTGCATCCGTTTGAGAAAAACCTCTTTTGTTGCTAAATTCATATTTTCCTCCACCAGTTCAACCAGTCGCTTTATTTGTTTTGGGCTAAAAATGTTGACCCTTAAGGTATAAATATTTAACACTAAATACATTTTACACCATTCCAGTTAAAACACAAAGAAAACTCACGTTTTTACTTGTTTTTTCCCCTAGAGTCGTTCACAAAATTCAAACCGCCTTCTTTTGTCGTGTTACTAGTCGTTTTTGTGTAGTAAATCGACTTTCGGAATACCGATACACGACAAGTGCCACACAAAATATACGTTCCACATAAGCTTATCGCCAGAAGTCGTTTTGTGGCGTAAAACGACTACTTTATCGACAATCGTAATACCGACATCACGGAGGCGTTTCGACACAAGTCGTTAAACGACTTTCGTAATCGGGGTGAATTTGAGGCATATGGTTACTGACACTCACAGACTTTGCGACAGCACGTAATATGATCATAAGCAGCACGAGGTTCCTTCGCAAATTGATCCACACAGCAACCTGGCTATCTCCGGACGGTCGAATAGTCTATCAAATCGACCATGAATGAGCACATGTAGGTGACGGTAGGTATGGGTCAAATATCCTGGATAAGCGAACGTACAGGGGGGCACACGTCGAATCTGATCATTTCCTCTTAGCAGCAAGATTCAGCACTCAACTGTCCAATATCAGAAAGCTCCACCAGCCAACAAAAAGGAGTTTTGACATTGGACGCCTGAGCACACCGGAGATTGCCAGAGCCTACGAATAGCAATTGAGTGAGAGACTCTCCGGTATGCCTAAGTCGAACACCGACTCCAGCGAGATGTGGTTACCCTGCCGCTCGGCCATCAAGGAGGTAGCGGAAACCACTCTAGGTTACCAATTACCTACAGTTACCTACCACCCCCGACCAGAAATCCGTGGTATGATGGCGAGTTTGAGCAGAATAAACGTGCAACCCACGAGGCATACCAAAAGGCGCTGCAACGAAAAACTAGAGCCGCGCATGATGAGTACCGGTGAAAAGGTACCCGAAGAAAATTTGTCTCCCAGCTCAAGGATATCGAATAATCTAGGGACAAACTTTTATAAAAAAGCCAAAGGCTTTTGGCTTCAGGCTTTAGGAAAGGCACCCAGGCTCTTCGAAATCGTGACGGTAGCCTTGTTACTGACCAGCAGGGAATAGTGGATGTGTTTAAGCCGCATTTCCAGAAGCTGCTTAAAGGGGCCGACGAAGAGAGAGTGATAAGGAATCAGGAAATCCCAACTCCAGTCGATGCAGTTGTCATGGCACCAGAGCTCTTCAAGGCCGGTGGCGATGTTCTGGTAGAGTGCATGCACAAGATCATCTGTAGAATTTAGGAAGACGAAAGCATGGCCGACGACTGGAATATCAGCTCCATATCCTCAAAAAGGCAATCCTACCTCTTGCAAGAGTTATAGACGTACATATGTATATCACTGCTCATAGTCGCCTACAAGATCCTGTCCGGCGTACTGTGTGCACGTCTAAAACCGGTTTTGCGTCGCACTAATCGGCACGTAATAGTGTGGCTTCCGGCGAGGCGACCATAGACAAAGTGGTTAACATTAATCCTGGAGAAGACCAGCGAGTTCGCAGCATACGACAGCATTTGCTATTCGATGCGATGGCCGGATTCGGGCTCCCGGGAAAAATTGATCCGGTTGGGTCGCACCACGCCAACACAGTGCACCATGCAGTTCGGTTCAAGAACCTCTGAATCGTTCGAAACTTGAACCGGATTTCGACAAGGTACTGGAGCAAGCTGTCGTGTGATTTCTTCAATTTGGTATTGGAGCATACCTGCCCACGTGTTATCACGAAAGGTACTATCTTCTACAAGTCAGCCCAACTGTTGAGTTACGCAGATGACACGACATCGTCACGCGTTCGGAAGTTTTTACGGCAATTGAAGATGAGGCGAAACGAGCTGGTCGTAGTGTCAATGAGAACAAAACGAAATATTTCTGATTATTGGAGCCTTTGAAAGAAGAATTCTACGTCGGGTAGATGGTCCCGTCTGCAATGAAGTCTGTACCTCGTAGCTGGCCTGAACAACCACCAAGTCACAGTGGCCTGCTTTCTGGACGTGGAAAAAGCATTTGACACGGTCTGGATAGAGGGACTTGTCTACAAGATGAATCTGATGGGATTCCCCTCGAACCTAATCAAAATGATCTACAGCTTTCTTCACTCTAGAAAGTTTTACGTCCAGGTAGAGGGCAGCCAGTCAACGGAACGGAACATCAAAGCAGGAGTTGCCCAAGGATCAAAGCTGGGACCAAAGCTGTACAACATCTACACGGCAGACCAACCACCTCTAGCCGACACAGTTAGATGTTGTCTATTCGCAGATGACTCACTGACATACGCCACTTCAATGTCACCGCAAATCGCAGCGCGGAGGGTCGAAAACCAAGAAAGAGAGAAGTACAACTACTACACCAAATGGGGTATCCGAATAAATGCGGAGAAATCGATACTCATGTGCTTCAGAAGACCATCCGGAGGTAGATGCAGATCAGTAACGGCATGCCGGAGCATTAAAATCGTGCTTCCGAATGGCGCGACAATAACGCCAGTAGACAAGGTGAAGTATCTCGGCGTCAATTTCACCGAGAAACTGAAATTCAACAACCACTCGAAGCTGACCCTTAAAAAGGCCAGTTTTGGATTCCATCGCATCTACCCGCTTATGCAAAAACAAAACGGACTAAGCCAGAAGACGAAGTTGCTACTCTACAAGCAACTCATTCGGCCGATCATAGCGTATGGGTTTCCTATATGGCATACCATCTCCAAGACCAGCATGGAGAAGCTTTCGATCTTCGAGAGGAAGATACTCCGAATATGCACCGGTCTCTCCTATGACAGAGACCGCCAGCAGTACCCCAACAACAGGAGACTTTACGAAGAAGCTCGCATCATCCCCTTGCAACAATACTTGGTGACACTGTTCCAGAGACAACTACACGACATCGGAAATCACCCAAACATGGCTATCAGGGACCTGAGAAGTTCGACTCCCGGACAACAATTCCTCAACGCATTGAATCTGCTAAATGAGCAGACATTCCCAAGGACATCAAGCAACGGACCGTATGACTTCTACCAAAGTAGTGATAGCAGTCAACATCGCGGCTAGATAGGCCGCCACACCACCACCCCCCATCCCGAGAGGACCAACAAGGACACACGGAATTGAACACCCCGATGTAAAAGATCTCCATTATGTAAAATTATCAAACCGTAACTTAAATAACATTGTAAATCTTATAAACATTGTACATCCGTTGGGCCCCTATTGTTGAGCCAACACCTTTTCCGCTAGCTTAAGCTTTTAGCATGTAAGACCAATTGTATAGTTTTTGTTCAAATAAAATTGAATTGAATTGAATTGAAGTCTGTACCAAGATGTGTATGTAGTCCGGAAGGCAGACATCAGTCGACTGCACTAGCTCGGCTACATCGAGTGCATGGACAACGCTCCAACAAAGATAGTCTTCGAATATGAGCCTCCTGGTTCGACAAGGAGAGAAAGACGAATCTACGGTATAAAGACCAAGGTATCGCGGACAGAAGACAGCTTGGTCTTGATGACAGGAAGCAGCGTGCCCAGCACCGTCAACGATGGAAGGCAGCAATTGCTCAGGCTCAGACCCTCCATGGGTGGTAGGCCTGTTAACTAAGTTAACTGACACAATTTGGTGAACATTGAAAAACCGAAATTATAATCAAACATTTATTAACCAATATGTGAAAAAGTCCAAAAGTCCTTAAGCTAATCCTACGTCTACGAAGTTCATAAATTAAACTTATGACTACGAGTCGCTCAGTCACCACTATCCATTCGTGCACGGTTGCTGCACATAGTCCAGGCAGAAGCCCCGATTGTCCACGTCTAGGGGTGCCTCAATCCCGTCTGTATGGAGGTACAATCGGAATGGTCGGACATTTGCTGAAGAAGAAAAATGAAATCACAGACGAACTTGGTGTTGAGTTTAACCTGGCAAATGCTTACTCTGAACAGTCTTTTGATCCGGACTCACTTCGGCGTTGAAAGTGCCGCCGCACACTCGATCCTCGCAGGCGTTCGCCGGTGGCACCCGATCGGCCACTCGTATGCAGCCAATTAGCAACCAGTCGCTGGGACAAGTGTTTGTCTGCACCTGTGTCGTTCCACTGCCAACCATCGCCATGGTCGGATTGTTTGTATTCCCTGAGAGTGTGAATGCTCGCGAACGATTGTTCTCTTCAAATGAAACAGGAATTAGATGAGATTCCAGTTGGGATCTGCTGCCTTACCCTGATCCATGCACGCCGTGTACTGTATGCCACAGAAGTTCCTCTCCGTCCTAATGCAGATGCTGTAGTCCTGATTGGAGAGTTGCCGCCCCGAGACGGTGTTGAAGTTGAAGCTCTTCACCCGACCGCTGATTCCCGAGTGATACTGCAAGCATCCCTGATCCGCTCGATTGATGCTGCCGCAGTGAATTTGTGTCACGCGAATGCGCCAGAGTCGCGGGAAGGTTCCACTGGTGATGACCGAAATCACAATTGGGTTGCTCTGCCCCAGCCCCGCATCGACGTACACTGCGGAAGTGAATTGAGAAACTTATTTCGCTTTACAAGCGGCCAGCGGACTTACTGTGATCGCCTGGGGAAGACCCGCAGATTGTGGGCGCCGGACTGCCACCGGATATCAGCAATTGATCCTGGTTGCAGATGTGATTGACTGACTCCGGCTGCGCTATGGAAAACAGGTCCAGGTCCAATCTGAAATAGCGGAGCAGTTGATGAGGAGGTCCTGGCTCGTGCGGATCTGCCTAACTTACTTCAGCTGACAAATGTCTGGATGAATCTTGTGCACGGTCACTTGGCAACTGCCGGTGCCATCGTAAATGTCCGGATGATTCGGGTTCACAAAGTAAGTGGAGTTCTCCCGAATGTTGCCGTTGCAAGTCTGCATAACTGATGGAGAAGGTTTTAAGCAAACGATTTTTGTTGTCAGAGACTGTGAGACTTACAAACACAACACAATCCATATCCACCGGCGCAGGGTCCTGCCGGGATTCCACCCCGAAGGTGACAGTCCTTGCTGGGTAGGCAGTTTCCTGTTTCGCCAGACGCTGCTGTACAAGTACCGGAACCCATTGGAACCATGGTGAATATTGGAAGGACTGGAAGAACAGAAAACGATCAGAAGGGAAGGCAATCTGTGGAGGGTTTATGTGAGACTAGAGAGCTGTCTCATTCTTTAGAAATTTGAGAGAAAAGGTAGAATGCCCCTTGAAGTAAAGCCCTTCGGCATTCGATCATCCCGCTGGAAGTGCACTCGTATTTCCGTGCGAGTCTGAATGAAAGAGCTTGTCTATCCAGGCTATTTTGGTCCAATCTATGCGAAAAGTTGACGACGCTGACTCAAATTTTGAAGGCGAACTTCGAAATTCTTCCAGTTGTTGAAGCTGTATAGATATTTGCTATGAGCCCTTGTTAAGACCCAACCATAATGGCCGGACGTAGTCCTATGGCAACTCACGCAATCGAGCAAATACACAAAAATGATAGAAATATGACCAAAATAACCACTTCGTTCAGTTTCGTTGAGTTTCGTTCACTTTTGCTTGTGAGCACGAAATGAATCCTTCTCTACGTACGTTCAAAGAAGCAATTGTGGACAGTTTGAAAATTGACGACGCTTCCGGCTACTTCTCGTTTCATTTTGAAAAACACTTCCGTCAATGTTCGTTCATGTTCGCTTGACCTTCTAGTGGAATCCAGTGAAGGTTACATTTATTTTTCAGATTCTGAAACAAGTTAGATGATCACACCGTTGACATTATCACCACATTATATTTTTTTGGAACAATAAATCTAAGCACTTCGAAAACGTGTAGACTAGTGTCCCTTTTCAACTGCCAGCACTGTTAATCCCAAATGCCTTAAAATACACGACATCCTCACGTACATCTCGGATCACGCTGCTGGCCCCATTTGCTGCCGAAAATCAGATCCTTCCAAGAGCTTTTTCCATTTTTCACATCGCACTTCATTTGTTGCACCAACAGTAGCGTCACCAAAAACCATACCACAAACCGAATAAACATCGAATAAATTTGTATTTCTTTTTTTTTTTTCACTTTAGTTCAACTTTTCAAGAACAGATGTATCCTTAGACCGCACCGCACAACGTCACACGCAAAAGTGACGCTTAATTCGAAATGTGAATCGAATTTAAACTCGAACAAGGTTGCGTAGAAGGGTGACAAACATAACAGCTAACTCATTCAGTGCAACGTTTTAATATCCCCATCAATTAGTTACGCTTCCGATGAAAGCGAATCTGTTCTGCGACGCTGGGTATTTCATGTTCATTGTCACTGAAGTGAGAAATAGAATGACAGTTGCGGCGGCGGAAGGCATTAGAGCGTCATAATGCACTCCAAAGTGTTGATGGTCACGAGACAGTATACTTCAATGTCAGTAAACTGTAGGTCTTTGACTTTTGCTGTATATATCGATCGGTTTGGATACAATTTCAGTGGTCTTTGAAGTCTTTCTTCTTTTGGCTGGGTGATGAGAAGGAAATGATGACTTCTTTGTAAGGAAGTTTCTTGAAATGTTGATTATAGCTAATGCTTGCCAAGGATGGGAGCAGATTTCAATGAACAATTTATCAAGTTTGAAGAGGAATCATCGGGAGTTTACTTCAATCGAATGATGTCAGTTTCTCGTTAAAAGACATTTTCGCTAAACCTCTCATTCCTTGTTTGGATAGAGAGTCGCGCAATTGACTTAATCTTCTAATGCCTTGGCATTATCTTCCATGGATGTCTAAATATACGAGGGGTGTTCAATATATTCTCGGTATCGATATGAAGGAAAATGCGAATTCAATTTAAATTGTTTTTATTTTTCAATATAATCTCCCCTAACTTCAATGCATTTGTTACATCTTGAGATAAGCTTTTTTAAACAATCAAAAAAATAAATTTCCTCTTTCTCTGCGAAATACCCATTTATTGCCGACTTGAGTTCTTCATCATCCGAAAATCTTTTTCCACGAAGACATTTTTTCAAATCCGGAAACAGGAAATAATGACTAGAGGCAAGGTCTGGACTATAGGGTGGGTGTTGGATTTCTTCGAAACCACAATCTCGCGCAGCAGCCTTGGAAACTCGCGCGGTGTGAACAGGAGCGTTGTCATGAAGAAGCAAAACACCCGCTGCGAGTTTACCCCGTCTTTTCTTTTTAATTTCCTCCCGCAAATTATGCAAAGTGGAAGCGTAGGATGTGGCGTTAATGGTTTCACCTTTTTTTTTATATTCAATGAGCAAGATTCCCTTTGAGTCCCAAAAAACTGTGGCCATGAGCTTCCCGGCAGACGGAGTGACTTTGAACTTCTTCGGGGGGTCTGTTCCTTTTTTATGCCACTGCATGGACTCTTGTTTGCTTTCAGGGTCATAGTGGTGGACCCATGTTTCGTCACCAGTAACAATTCGATCCATAACACCGTCCGCGTTCTCACTACACATCTCCAAAAGCTCTCTACAGCATGCGATTCTCACTTTTTTCTGAGGCGCTGTGAGCATTCGTGGCACCCAACTTGCACTGACCTTTGAAAGGTTAAGAAGGTCATGAAGAATGGTGTGAATGGTACCAATTGAAAGCTTGGTGATCTCTACCATTATTTTCACCTTTATTCGGGCATCCTCAAGAACAAGTTTTTCGACTTCTTTGATGCTTTCTCCCGTACAAGCAGTAGCCGGGGCGCCGGGGCGCGGGTCGTCTTCAATGCCCTCTCTGCCTCTCTTGAACTCACTTGACCACTTTTGCACAGTTGATAATGAACCCTGGTAAACAGGCACCATCTCTTCATGAATAGTTTTTTGACTTTTTCCTTGCTTAGTGAGAAATTTAATTACAGCGCGATGCTCAATTTTCACCATCATCGTATCAGCTGCCATTATGATTCTGTTTAACTAGAGATAAAACGCTTGATACTTGATAAACTTGATAAATAAGTCAATTTATATATACAACCACAGCTTCACCCCGAGCCCCCCGTAGGTCACTTAACCAGACTCTGCAGGAAGACCAACGTGGCCGAACATATTCACAAGTCAAACCAGAGGATTTAAGACCCAACAGCCCATTTTCTATTTCCGTAAAGACATTAGAGGAGCTGATAGGTTATAGAGCGCCCTTTTGGGCCCCTTGGCTCATTTAAACTAACTTGTTGGGTTCATTGTCCCCTTGTTCTGGGTTGGTTTACCACAGTGAGACCTACTTTAGTTCTAAAACCACCTGGAACCACATAAGAATCTTAGGAGATTTTCCAGGTCAACAACGCTTAAGTCCTCTAGCTCTACGAAGAAATGTTTACCCAGGAACTCCCTCCTTTTCTTTGCTAGGGGTTGACAGTTGAAGATCTTGGACATATCCTGTCTCTTCCTCATCTTTGTTGTTAAACAGTAAGTTCAGTCGCATAGCATGTGTGTCTATGACAAAGTGCTCGATAAGAACTCCTATTACCGTGTGTACACCCTTGCGACTAAAGCTGATCAATGATGTTGAATTCTTTTTGGTCAGCGCCGGCCATAGAGCCCTCGCCGTTGCTCCAATACTCAGGCTGAGTGGCATTTGCCTAGATATTCTCCCAACTCCGATCATATTTCTGCGAGGCTGTCCGCCTTTTCGTTTCCATGGATTCTAGTATGCCGCGATACTCAGCAGAGGGTCACCGAGTTTCAAGGATATCTCACTGATGCTCTGTCTGCACAGTCTAACCAGCTTCGACGTTAGAATGCCTGATGCTGTGGACTTTACTGCCGGCTGGCTATTAGAAAAAATGGCTATCGATTTGCTGGTTACGTTGTGATTTCTCAACGCCAGTCCTGCCTCATGTATTGCAGCCACATCCGCTTGAAAGTCGTCTTTTAGTTTTAGGAATTTTTCGAAGAGATCACAAAAGACACTGGCGTATGTATCCGCGCTCGTCTTTGAGCCGTCAGTGAAAAAGGCGATCACTTCTACTTCCATTACCATTGTATTCGGTTCGAAAAGCGGTGATTGAAATTCATCTGTTTGTCATATATTTTCTTCTGCTGTCCAACTTATTAATATGGTAGCGTGACCGTATGGTTGCTCCCTATAAAAACCCGCTTCTCTGAGCCTCAAGGCCGATGAGACTACACTATTGCTGCAGAATAGGTCGAGGGGAAGGAGGAAAAGAATGGGCTCTTGTTCTGGCCGATGTTTGGACTGATTTACATTAGGCATTAGACGTACAATCGCATCAAATAAACTCTCGACGTCTCAGCATCTCTATACCTGCGGCTTCGTTCGCTGGTAGGCATAGCAAAATCTCTCGAACAAAGTAAATGTACGATTGCTGTCTTCGTAGATATCGACATTTTAATAACATCGAACCCAAGGCAATAACCGCAGCAGTCAGCACTGAACAGACTCGGGATCGAAAAGGCATTTGTCGCCTCTATTCATCAGCTAATAAGTAGCGAAGCAATAGCTCTAGACTTGGATCTGTAGGGATATGCTATCTCTATTCCTCTCGAACTTGGTAATCTCTGAAGAGGAGCGTGTCAGTACAGCCATCACGGCTTCGTATTACTGCAACAGGGCATAGTGCACTTGCTCTTCATTCCCGTAGTGAGGCCCATAGAGCTCTATGTAGTGGCAATATAGTGGACAGCGCTTGTAAAAAGGATTATATCATAGGAGGCTTAAAGACAATTCCCAGGTTCTTAACCTTCCCCGATAATGAGGGTTCACTGGGACAGACCTGTTCGGATGGATGGCTGACAGACCGATGTCGTTAGAGTTCACACGATCAAATCTGTCCGGGATGTTTGTCCGTCCATGTAAATGCCCCTATAGACATAATTGGCCATCAAGTAGCGGCCTGTACAGCGGTTACATTGAAGACAAACCACTATCTCACACAGCGGCTTCATGTCTCATCTCTTTCTCGAAATTCCACAAATGATCCCATTAACTTCAATATACTTAACCTCAAGTGTGAAATAAAGTATTATACGAGAACCTTACATAAGTTTCCTCATAGCTGAGAACGCCCTGTAATTTGACAAAATTGTCAAAATTGGAAGCATACCGGAAACAAAACACAACGTATCTCAGCAATAACATTTTTTTCTGATGGTTGGTTGCGTTTACACAAGTTACATGTAACTTCGTTTGCCAGCAGAAGTATGTACATATATACGTCATTACCGCTAAATGTTCTCTGTCGTAATAATCTAATACCGTTGCATAAGCATTCGTGGAAGATGGGGTTTGTGTTTAATGACAAAGTCGTAGAAGATGTGGAGCAGTGATGCGTACAGACGGAAGAACAGAAGACAACGGATGCCTCTTCGTTGACAGAGCCTTATAAATAATGTCTGGATGCTTCCTTTGATGTTTAGATGCGATTTACATAGCTCCTTGGAAATGGTTTACGGACTGACACTGGGTCGGAGCAAAGGCTTGAAGGCAGCAAGTGGTTTTAGAGAGCAAGTCTTTGGGTGTAACACCACCTACGTATGGTAGGTGGAAGTTGGTAGGATCGATCATCACTTCGTTCTAATGCATATTCATTTGTGCGGCACACGGCCTCTACTGCGCCTACGTGCCTAAGGCTACGCCATCGTGTTCGGTTCGTAACAGTGACATTTAGGGCCGTTTGCTGATACTACACCTAAATCTGCATCATAGCCAAGTTACACTTAAATCTTAAGTTCGACTTTACCTATTCTTCGTTGCTCGTAAATATTTAAGTCGTACTTTACTACGACCCGGTATTTTTTAAATGCAACCAAGTTCACTCCGATTTCAAATGTCGTATTTGCTATTTTTAATGGGTGAATGTGAGTTTTAATGTGAGCTTCATAGAAGGCGCCAATCGCGAATGGAAACAAAGCTATTCGAGGGAAATTATTTATTGACAATTGCAATTTCGATAGATGTCTTCGGTAATTTTATGTTGGTTTAAAAGTAACGCTTTTTGTCCTTCGAACCTGCAAAACCATCCTGTATGCACTCGAAACGTGAATTGCCCCGAAAACAGCAACGCTCTGAAAATAATTTCCTGTCAGGTAAATCTTAATGTGATAATTACATAGTTGAATGATATGTAGGTGCAATCGAAATATGTCTTGGAAATATATCTTCAATTGAATGTTCAAATGAATATGGAAAATCGTACCTATTAAATTTCAAATTTGATTCTGCTGTAATCAAGGACATAACCTTCATTGCTGGTTATGTAATTGATTTGCCGAAAACTTTTATAAACCGAAGTTCGTCAAAGCTATAAAAACATTAATTTCTGTTGAAGACACGACGAGGCACACCAACTTCTTAAATGTCTATCACAATAAAACAAGTAATTCAAACTCCATACTCAAATTTGTCCACGACGATATGTCACTGTCAGTATTAAAGTGCAACTTAAAGTCTTATGATCTCCTATTTCTTCAACTTAGTTTAAGTTATACTTAGGCGACTTTAGGATCTACTTTTCGAATCGTGCAAACCGCTAAGTTCAACTTAACTTGTTAAGTGGAACTTAAATCCTTAAGTGCAGTATCAGCAAACGGCCCTTAGTTGATCCCAACGGCAGTACTTCGTTCTACAATGTTCTGGGCAAACTTTTCTTTGGACCGCTCGGGCTTCGTGCTGTTGGACCAAATTACTACTAATTTCGTTGATAGTGCCTACTGGTTCTTGGCCCTGTTATAGGGTGTTGTTAGAAATATGCTAGAGATGTGTTCTCAAACGTTTGCAGTTTCCTTGTGAAAATGGTGATCAAACTCCGTTTACTTCATCAGCTTTCGACATTTAAGCCATGTGTTGACGCGTCGAATATTGAGCATTTGTTAGGTATTTTCAATGTCCAGTTTCCCTGATCTCTTTTTCTTCTTCTACGGCTAGCGCTATACTCCGAGGTGGATCTAAGTCTCAGTCATTGTGCCTCTCCAACTAGAACGATCTTGTGCTAGGCGTTTCCAGTTTCGTACGTTCAGTTGAGTAAAGCACCTGTCCATGTGGACATGCCACCGGAGGCAAGGTTTATCCTTACCACGTTCTCGCTCAGGATTGGTATTAAAGACTTTCTGGACCGCAGCATTGGTGTCGATTCGCTGCTAGCAATGAAGATCAAGGCCTTCTAAACAGATAGCTTGGTTCTTCGATAGAAATTCTTCAATTAGCAACTTAGCCCGAAGACACAGAGATTGTCAAGAGTAATCAATGCTTGGTGTCATTACTCGATTTTACTCCGATGCCTAAATAAAGTGTTTCACTGCCTCAAAGTCAACCGGATCTCCAGCTGTGCTTGTGTGAACAGTTGTGGCCACTCCAAGCCTGCTATTTTGTTCCTACGATATACCTCACCACCACCATTTTAGATATCTTGTGCAAGCTCAATTCACGCAACAGAAAAGCTTACAATTACTCACTTCGTCGGTAGTTACCACAGTCAAAGGAGTCTCCGTCCCTCATCTAGATCGCATCGCTTAAATAGTTTCGCCTTGGGTAAACGGGCTAACTGCCAGCAAGCAGCAATCCCACTTAGGCTAGGGTAGATCCGTTGCGTTACCCGGCGATCCTACTCTGCAGAGCAGTTGGTGCTTTTGATAAAGCGCTTGAGATGGCTGACACAAATACTGCTTAGTTCGGCTTAGTAAGCTCCTTAGACCGAACATCCGGTATAAAGACCAAGTTATCGCGGACGTAAGACATCTTTGTTTGGATGACTGGAAGCAGCGTCCCCAGGACCCTCATCAATGGAAGGCAGCTCAGACCCCCATGGGTCGTCGGTCTGAGAGGCAAGTATGCCCCTGGGTGACTTCTCGTTCGGTAGGGAAGGGCGTTGCATTTGCCAAGAAGGTGCAGAGTAGTTCCCTCCTCTTCCTCGTCTCTGCAGCTGCTCTAAAAGTCGTTTCAAACTAAAGGCATGACTCTCAAGGGCACATGGGCCCAATAAGAGTCCTGAGAATCGGCCTGTTCATTCTGATCAGTATGTGTGAACATCTCGTTCTGAGAGGAAGCCATAATAGTTACTTAGTGAGCCATCCTCTGTGTCAGTACGATTGGTGTGGGTCACCGTTTCAACTTCAGTAGATGTTTAGCCAGAAATAAGAGAGCAAGGAGATATCCAACTTCGGCGAGAATTTCCCCTAGTCCACACCGGAGAGAAATGTGAGAGTAGTTGAACTCCCTTGTATATCACATATACTCTTACAAGAACCATGGATCCACCACAATATGGCGGCCGATTCGTGGATTTTGTGGGAAATCGTCGGCAGATTCATGGATTTGCCCAATCTCATGTACTACTGTTCGGAGGGTTTTCAAAAGGTGACTCATATTTTTAAGAGCACATATAATATATATAATATAATATATAGAAATGTTGTAGTAGCCAGTACAAGATTCCCACATCTCGATATTCACAAAGGAACATGGCGATCTCCTGATCAATCAACCGTCAATCAGATTGACCATATTGCGATAGACGCAAGGCACTCCTCCAGTATCATAGATGTCCGAACGTTCCGAGGCGCCAACATTGATTCGGACCACCACCTTGTTGTAGCCACGGTAAGGCTGCGGATATGCCGAACACCGCCAAGACAAAGAAATACTGTGAGGAAGTTCAACGTCAGCCGGCTACAATCGCAAGAGATTGCCAAATCCTTTTCAGATCGTGTCTCCCTTAACCTCTTAAGAAATCCTACGCCGCCAACATCAAGTATTGAAGACCAGTGGCAGCATTGCCAAAAAGCCATCAGAGATGCCGCCTCTGATGTGCTGGGTTTCAATCCGCCACCACAACGAAACCCCTGGTTTGACAACGAGTGTCGGCAGGCGAATGCAGCCAAGCAAGAAGCATACAAAGCGGCACTGCAAAGAAGGACAAGAGCTGCTCGGGAGCTCTACGAGCAGAAGAGGAGAGACGAACACCGGCTTCTCAGGAGAAAAAAGAAGGAGCATGAGAAGCGCGCGATCGGCAGAATAGAGGGATATTACTGCAGGAATGAGGTGAGGAAGTTTTACCAAAGGGTAAAGTTAACCAGTCAAGGTTATAAAGTCCGAACCGAAGCCTGTAAGGATGATCAAGGGAACATCGTAGTAGAGTCACAGTCGATGCTGAGGATATGGAAAAACCATTTCTGCAGACTGTATAACGGCGACGAAGAACCAAATCCCGCTGTCAGGCAGAACGAACCATTCAACCCCAATGAAAGGGGCGACGAAGATCAACAATTCCGTCCACCCGACCCAGATGAAGTGAGGATTGCCATATCTAAACTGAAATCCAACACGGCTGCGGGAGCTGACGGCCTACCAGCCGAGCATTTTAAAGCCGCAGGCGATGATTTGGTAAGGAGCATGCACCAACTCATCTGTAAAATATGGTCGGAGGAAAACATGCCCGATGAATGGAACCTCAGCATTGTTTGCCCGATCCATAAAAAAGGAGACCCTTTGAACTGCGCCAACTACAGAGGCATCAGTCTCCTAAGTATCGCATATAAAATCTTATCTGCCATACTGTGTGAACGCCTAAAGCCATTCGTCAACAACCTGGTCGGTCCATACCAGTGTGGCTTTAGGACAGGAAAATCCACCATCGACCAAATATTCACACTACGGCAGATTTTGGAGAAAACCCAGGAGCAACAAATCGATACCCACCACCTTTTCATCGATTTTAAGGCCGCGTATGATAGCATCTATAGAGACGAGCTATACAGAGCAATGTCTAGTTTTGGCATTCCTACCAAACTCGTCCGTTTGTGTAGGATGACGATGGAGAATGCACGCTGCTCCATCAACCGAGACCTTTGATGTCAAAAAATGATTCAGACAAGGCGACGCGCTGTCATGCGACTTTGTCAACATCGTTCTTAAAAGAATTGTTCAAAACTCGAACGCCAACACCAGAGGAACAATCTTTCAGAAGTCCGTCCAACTACTCGCATATGCCGACGATATTGACATTATCGGAAGAACGCAGCGCTTTTGTGGGTATAGCAACGGAGGCCGCGAAGATGGGCTTAGCGGAAAACGAGGGTAAGACCAAGTATATGCTGTCAACGAGAAAGGACACCCAACACCGATGTCTAGGTCAGAACGTCACAGCAGACAGATATAACTTTGAGGTAGTCAAAAACTTTGTCTATCTAGGCACCGCTATAAACTCAGACAATGACACCAGCGCTGAAATCAAACGAAGAATAACCCTTGCCAATCGCTGCTTCTTTGGGCTAAGAAAGCAACTGGTAAACAAAGCCCTCTCTCGAACAACCAAGATAACGCTCTACAAGACCTTAATCGTCCCAGTCCTGCTATATGGCGCGGAGGCATGGACTTTGTCAAAAGCGGATGAAGCTGCCCTTGGTTGCTTCGAGAGGAAAATTCTTCGTGTGATTTTCGGTCCCGTCTGCATAGACGGTGAGTGGAGGAGGAGATATAATGACGAACTATACGGGCTGTTCAGCGACATCGACTTAGCCAGAAGAGTGAAGATCCAAAGACTGAGATGGCTAGGTCATGTAGAGCGGATGGAAACCAATACTCCGGCCCGAAAAGTCTTCGAATCCACCCCCGAGGGACGGCGCAGTAGAGGAAGACCGCGACTCAGGTGGCGTTCGCAAGTGGAAAGGGACCTCAACCAGCTATGCGTGCGAAACTGGAGACAGCTAGCTAAAGATCGAGCTGGCTGGAGACGCTTGTTGGTTGAGGCCCAGGTCCACCCCGGACTGGAGCGCCACCTTAAGTAAGTAAGTAAGTAACATATAATACTTGGGTGAATAAAAATGTAATGCTATTTAAATAATACATGTGAATATATTTACAGGAATATTTTGAATCAATTTAATTCTTCAAAGTAATATATAGGGGATCAGTTTACAGTTGTAACTGAATTTAAATATCATAATTGTTCAGAAAAATGTCTAAATAATGCAACTAAAACTAACTCATGAAAATGGATGTCAAAATTTGGAATTAACTTCCATCACATTTCCTTAAAAAACTAAAATGACCAAAAAAGTTATTTTTTTAAATGATTCATGCTAATTTTTCAATATTATTATTATTAGCACTTTTGCACAAGTTTCGCGTGAATGCATTTGATTTTATTCATACATGTGCAGAAATAAATATGTACATTAAGTAAAGTATTCATTAATTTCACCCTTGTACTTCAGATAGTAATTCCCACAAATGGGAGTTTAATAAATCTGCTTCATGAACATACGCTTTGTTCGTTTGCTTACCCCTCCTTTCTGTGTTGAAAATTTAACACCAAAATTTGAAAAAAGTTCATGTAACGAGCGAATTTTTCAATAAGAACTCTAATTCACCCCAATACTACGGTTGGGGAAGGGTGTCAGCTGTTTTTACCAGCTGTCCGTAAGAGCTCACATGTATTCACAGACAGGGGAGAAAAAGCGTATAAAAAACGCTGTCAGATGAAATCAAGGGGCAAGAGAGGTAGAAGTTGGATATCTCCTTGCTCTCTTATTTCTGTGTTTAGCACTAGGGATATACCTGGATGGCGGAACTCCCCCGGGGAATCTCATACCCTCTCGTCAGCTTCAAATAATAACGCGCAATTGCTTTTTGCGATTTTTTATTATTTTACTTCTTAGATCTATGTTTCTAAAGTTATAATTATTCCTTCACTGAATTCACATTTTTTTTTTTAAATTTTAATCGAGTTTGAATTTAACAAATTAAAGAGCAAAAAAAACATATTTAAACAAAAACTAACTGTGATGTTGTATTACATTAATCATATACAAATTAACAAAATGAGAAACAAGGATCCCAATATATAAAAAAAAAAATCCACATCCAACACTTAACTTAACGAAAGGATTCTCAACCGATCTCCTTCCTTTTCGAATAACCATAAAATAATACTTTACAAAAAAAAAAAAAACTACAACGGAAAACTGAAGGAGACAAAGTTAACTAAAACCTAGGCAATTTTGAGTTGAAAACTAAAATAGTAATTAATGTTTTATTTATTTTCGGCGTGGATAGTTTATTTTTTTCGAAAATTTTTCTTTCTTTTTTTTTTCATTTCTAAAATCTATGATTCTCAGAGTGTAAACTTTATTTCACGATATCACAACGGACATGTGGGAAAGGGGCGCGATTTTGTAGTCATCTGGGTTGGTTCTGTTGGGCTGGCTCCACAGACTGAGGCACTTGGACCGTAAATAAACTTCTGAGATCGTTTTACATTATTTTTCTTTTTTCATTTCAAGAATATTGATATCGTTTCGACATTAAAGATCCGTAAGGAGTGTGAGTTCGATAGGTCCCGCTGTTGATTTGTGGTGCTTTAGATACGCTTGATGGTTCGTGATGATGGCTGATGATGAGTGATTGTTACTACGCTGAGTTGGGTGTTTTGGGGGGACGCTTACAGTCACCCGGTTAATACGTCTTGATGAGAGCGGCAACGTGTTGTTTCTCTTCTTCGGTCAGGCCGTTCTTAAGTGTTCGACGTACTAAAAGAAAAATCAGAGTCATGAGTGTGCGAGGATTAAACAAGATAAGAGTTGAAGGAAAACAACATGAATATAAGTGAGGTTAGTTTTTGAGTTAGATAAATTGTTTCAAAAAACAATACGATCGGTTAGAGAGTTGTCAGTCCACCAGAAAGATATACATTTGACATTTTTTTTAATATATGTACATAACCGCGGTCAGTTCCACTTTAGGTGCACAGGTTTAGAGGATATTCTGTTGAGACCTTACGTCGTTACATCGCTTCTTGCTAGATGATCCATTGCGATGAAGTACACCTTTCTATTCCGCTTAACATCTACTATAACATAGGTTGAAGCCCAGATGTAAAAGGCTTCCGAAAAGAGACTGCTGCGTATGAAGCATTTTATTTGGCACCACTAGCGGACGCTCTTAACCTCAGCGAGTATACTGATACGAAGTTTCCCGGACTTTTTTGTCCAAGACGGTTTGAAACGTTGCGCTTGGGCTTACTTCCCTACAACGTGTATAACTTTAGTCCACAAAATCTCGGACAATAAGGAAACTACTAATGACGACCCTTAACAAATGAAATAGAGACGGTGTCTGCATATAAAGACTGGTGGTGGCTTAATAGAGCACGTGCAGCAGATGAGCATGTGGATGCACTGGACCACAATGTTATGCATGAGTCGTGATAAGCTGCTTACTCATACGATCTTACGTCGATGGAGGAAGCCTATCTGACATTAAAATGGGCGAGAAACCGCTAATTTTTAATCGCAGATCGCAACTGATCTCTGACGATCATGATATCAGTTTGACAAGACACGAATGAAATGATTATTTCACACAAATCGCGTTTACAGATCGTGGACCATATGTATTGCTTCAGGGAGTGGAGGTAAAGCTTGTTCGAAAGTAAATTTAACTTAGTTCGAGTCAGGCATAGTTTTAAGCCCTATTGATAAAGGGTGTCCGAAAATTAAAACAAGATTCGAATTTGCCGCCATTTAATAGTTCATAGCCTAGGGTCAACAAAATAGAGCACCGCGCGATGTAAACGTATTTTCATTATTAAAAAATATATCAAAAATAATGAAAGTTTGGCGTCTGATTTTGGGCTGAACCATACTTTATTAAAAATGAGGCTAGTCAAGCAGTGAGTGTTACTGGTGATCGATATCGCGACATGATCAGACAGTCTTTCCTGCGAAATTGGATGACATTCATGTGGTTTCAAGAAGACGGTGCCACATGTCTGGCAACCCGTGAAATAATTAAATTACTGCATGCGACATTAATTGGTTGTGTACTCTCTCGTTTCGGTGATCAGAATTGGCCCCCTATAGGGTGTTATTTAACGCCATTAGATTTCTTTTTATGGGACTATGTGAAGTTAAACATCAATGTCGACAAACCCAGAGGAAATTAAATGAAATTCAGTCACAGATCGGTCCGGCAAAATATCGGCAAAAGAGTGCGAATGTGACAGCAAAGTCGTGAATGTCATTTGTCCGAAAATCTTATGTATTTTATGATTCAAGAACAAAATAACAATCTAAGGACTATGTCCTTTTTACACATTGCAAGTCTTGCGATCATTTTGCGACACTCTTTGTAAGCGAATGCATCATGACATGAAGCCAAAATTCGGGCACATCAGCTTGATCTTTTCCACAAGGCTACGTATTATCTCACGTAAGGAACATGAGGCCAACAGGGACCACAAGCCGCTTAACTCGAGTTAGGACAAAAATAAGTTATAATTCCCATTATGAACGTGCTTAAGTATACTTCCACTAAATGTATTACGTCTGTATATTTTTTTTTACAGAATTTATTAAATTTTTTGAGAACCAACATTTCTGATTTGCAGTGCTGATTTGAATCTTTGAACTCGTCTCCTGTCTGTTATGACTTGTGGCTACAGATCATGATCGGTGTAGGAGCTTTTAAGGTTACACAGTTAAGAAACCATATTGATTGCATTAAGATCGCCGTTAGACATTTGTTTCGTGATATCTGAACCGTTCAAGTGGTCCACATCGACTTGGGTCATATTGCTTTTGCAGCTAGGGGCCGGCACAGAAATATCGAGAGAACAAGGAAGTCGAGGAAGAACACTCTGAATTAGCGACGAGGCGTGCCGATACATGCCACAAATTATGAATTACAAAAGACAGTCTTGCATCGACTGCTAGTCGTGATCTTTACAGAAAGAAAAGAGAACGCATTTATTCTGTGATGTAAGGAAACGAGGAGATTAAGTGTGGTATGGCAGGCAGGATTGCCGCTATGCGACTTTTAAAAGTAGTTTTGAAACAGTTTGGAGGATCTGTAATCTGCAAGGCCGAGTTTGCTGTCAAAGCCAAGTTAGCGGTTTTCAAGTCAGTATTTGTTCCAACTCTCACCCACAGTCATGAAATTTGGTTAATGAAATTGGGAGGATCGCGAATACAAGCTGCCGAATTGAAATTTCTTCGTGCTGTTGTGGGAATTAATGTTTAAATGGTTGAAAAATCGATGTTTTTTTGTTTTTTGACTTTCTCAAATTTTTAAGCGCCAAAACTGACGACAGGAGTTATAATTGATACACAGCTTAAACTTTTGACTCCTTCCGTGGGGGTGATGGGCAAGTGGTATACTAAACACGAGAAAATAATACATTGGACACGCTGTAATCGGACAACCGTTTTGCAAGGCAGTGTCGGACTGCAGACTACTGCTTCCTTGTAGCTCAGAACTTTTGAAATAGAGGTCCTTATAATCCGACAAATTACAAGTCAAATTGTACTATAAATCACATATTATGTGGGATTTTGTAAATTAAACCAAACAATCGAGAACAATAAGTGTTGAGTGAAATTCGTGGTGGCAAGTTGAAACCTATATGTATTAACAAAGATTTCCCGAATCCAATTCCAAGTACAGTAGAGTCGCTTTAAGCGGAGCTTAAAGGCATTTCGGATTAGAGATGTGCCGGTTTAGGTAGGGGTCAGATAACCGCGAGAAAGTAACCGTGAAAAGCAACTGACGACCGTTGACTGCTATTTTATTCCAATCTGTTTTGATTTTTGTTTTTTTTTTTCTCTCATCTGAATTCTCTTTAAAAGGCTGTTGTTTTTAAAGACATACGATCATATCACAGCGTCAAAATGTGCATCGCACTTTAGCGGTCGAAAAAGTGCGTAATCGAATACAACATCACTCATCAGCGGCTATGTGTGGCATGATGTGAATAAAGGATAACGCAGAGGGAATTCCTAAGTAGAATGATATTAGAAAAGCAAATTCGCAAGCATGCATGGCAAACAGAGGCAAACAATCAAATCAAAATCACTCAACATCAAAAGCAAAGTAACAAACTGCAAACAAAACAATTCCATTTTTTTTTTAGATTTCTTGTAACTAACCACATTCCCGTCTTATTTCTATCTATGGCGATGGCGCCTTTTCAATTGTGAATCCTTCTCTCGTTCGTGATCTCTTCACTAACCGCAACACACACAAAATGCGCAATAAATAATTTCGCATTGGAATTTGTATCAATCAATCGAGTGCAATTACCAAAATCACATTGGTTTCAATCAATAATTTATGTTTTGAAAAAATTAAAATAAAGAAAATTAAAATAAGAGGTTTGTTTGTTGTAAGCGGTGTTTGTTCAGTGGAAGGGAATAGATGAAGACTTGCAAGAGAAGAGTGGGAGAGTTTTCGAAAAACCATCACCAAAAGAGGGCACGTTTTTTTATTAATTTGTTTTGGATTTTTTTTTTTTTGTTTAAATTTTGAAAGAAACAAAAACGAGTCTAGATCTCTACGATGAAAGAGGATGCGGATGAGGAAGGTGGCACAGCGTCAGGGATCACTCACATGATTTTCGATCGGCATGACGTGTCCGTTTGCGTTCACGCGGCGTCGGTCTTGGTCCCGATGTCTTTGTGGCCGTCTTAACTAGGGACTCGAGGATTTCATCATCGCCATCGGTGAAATTGTCGTCGTTTTGTTTAATGATCGGTGATCGGGGATTCTCGGCACGTCGGCGACGCCAAGTCAGTGTTCCGTCTAGGGTGGCATTGCCTGGACTCGGGGTACCGAGTAGTTCTCTGTGGGAAAATAGTGAGTGAGTTAGTGTGTCATTTTTGCAAAGAAATTAACAGTGAACGTACTTCAACTCGGCATCAGCTCGATCTTCCTTTGTACGGAATTTTGCAACATCGATGATCATTTTGCCCCGGGTTTTGTTGCGCTCACGATGGTTGGCCTTCTTTTCGATTTGCTGCTGTACACGCTCTCGTGTCGTTCGATATTCAAGTGCGAACTCCGAGACGATTCGACAGAATTCATTCGGCCTCGACTCTGCCACACTGTGCTGTGGCACTCCCAGCCACAAAAGGAACTTTCGATATCTAACACAAGAAGGAGACGAGGTTGATTAGGAAACGGAATAGATGGCGGTGTGAGGGCGAGCGTTACCTGTTGATAACCCTCCTATGGACTATCTGCAAGATGATGATTCTCTCGGCACAATCGGCTAGGAAGTCGACCAGTTTTTGCTTCAGCTGTGGCGGACAATCATGCTTGGCAATCAGTTTCAGTCTGTCCCACGATGCCTTACATTCAGTCTCCAGTTGGATTAGATTGTGGGCTAGATCGGTGTAATCGGCTTTGGAGGCACGAGTTATTGGGCCGATTTCCGAATACAAATCAGTCGTGTCCGTACACGTTTCCATCACCATGTGGCACAGATGGTGCAGGAGTGAGTGCTTGTGTACGGTGTCTTTTACTTCAGGTACCTGTCGGGAGAGAGGAAAAGTGAGAGTGAGTCTAAGGGTTTGTTCTTCAAGTTGCATGCATTTCTCATGTGTCATGTGTTTCGACATCCAGTGTAGCCACATTGTCACTTAAAAAAAGCAGACTCACCTTGGATAAGTATTCAATTTGGAAGCCTTTAACCGGTGCTCCGTTCAAAAATATTCCCACTGACAGCAGTGTGGAGAGAATACATTTGAAGGTTCTGTTTTGGCGAAGTAGCTCGATTCCCTGCTTCAGGTCCATAAGAGGTTCCGCGATTTCTTTCTGCGAAAATTCAATAAAATCAGGCCCCACTTTGATGCGAATCATCAGTCACGACTTACCTCGCTGTTCTCAAAGTCCAAGCGGAATGCCCAGAGTTTGAGTCGAGCGCCGAGCTCCGATATTGAGGCCAATGTAAGCAGGAATTGTTCGGCACTACCCAGCGGAAGTTCAGGATTTGCCATCTGAAAGCAGGCAGTTGTGATGAGCTAGCTGATCACACAATGTCAAAGGGCAATGCTTACCTGAGCTTCCTGAATCTTTCCCCGTTCCTCATCGGTCGGTAGCATGTTCAGCAACTTGTCAATGCCCTCGCGAGTAACTACGGTGGCGTCCATTTTCAAGATGGCCGCTTTAATCGCTCGCGGCGGTGGCAGCTTGGTCATTGCGATATTTATCGCATTCGATCGCTTGTGGTCCAAAACGATGATCTCCTTGTTCTTATTCAACTCTTGTTGTTTCTGCAAAATACGATACCAAATCAGAAATTAGTCAACCATCGGGTAATGAATCGCAGCAAACGAGTCCACTTGTGGGGGATACACTCTAGTGCAGATGTGTGTGCGTGAACAAAACACAAAAACACGACAAAAACAACAACTACTTGAATGAACTTGAAAGGATAACGTGTTTGATTGTGCATTTGGGCTGGGAGGAGTACAAGAAGCGGTTAGTTCTACATGTGGAAAGAATGAAGGATGTGAATGAGAGATCGTGTGAAAGAGATGAGAGAGAGAGAGATAGTTGTATTCTGAGTTAGGATACATGACGTGACACAACACCAACCAACCAAAACTGTATGGGAATGTAACAACATGTAATCGAGTGGAAATTTGTGGAATTTGATAATTTTTGGCTTTGACTTCACTCACCTCCTGTTAATGTTATTTTTATTTTGCGTTAGATGATTTTTTTTATTTGTTTTTTTTTTTTTTTTTAATTTTATTATATATATTTTTTATTTTTATTTTTTGAGTTGCATAGTCCAGCAGAATAGAGTAACGCGTGAAAGTAGCACAAGCAAATAAAATTTTATTGAAAATATCATTTATAAAGTAAATATTAAAATTAAAATTATGAATATTTTTGTTAAATATGAGATAAATAGATTTATATATATTTTGTACAGTTTTTAATTTCGAGACCATAACCATTTGAAAAATGCATTAAATGTTAAATTTAAGCGTAAGATTAGTGGAAGGAAAGTTACTATCGTTGCCTTTGCCTGTGAGAGGAGCGCCGAGGGAAGTGGTGCGTCAGAGCTGAGAAGTGCGTGATCCTGGACAGCAGGATTTTGACGATTGTGTGGACTTGCTGCAGATAACACGACAAAATCTATATCTCTTAAAAGTTGATACCAGAGGCGAATGACATGGATTCGGACGAATTGATTGGAGTTTATGTTTATTGAAAAAGAATCCCTTTTGTTAGAGAGGGCAGAATGTACGACGATTACATACGTGGATGCCATAATGAGAAAATGGCGAGTGAATACAGCACTCAGACTGCACTGCGACTTCAAAAGATCTATTGAGTCCCTTTTCTTGATCTATGCCCCAAGAGACATCTTGAGATTTCCTGTGTTAAGGTGTTGTTATTGGTTATAAAGGGTGGTTAAATTTTAAGGGCCGATATTCAATGTGAACCACACCTAAACGTCAAGTTTTTTTCTGCATTTCATATGACATTTCTCAATTTCAGACTAACTCAATTTGAACCATTTTTCATTCTTATTATGAAAATGGGCGTTCAAATCAAAACGCATATCGTGCACTTCGTGATTTTTTCGGTCAATTTAATCGTCCAAATGTGCGTACAATCGGAAAAATCGTGCAAAAATTTGAGCAAACCGGGTCTGTAGGAGTTGTGAAAACACCAGTGCATGCTCGTACAGCTCGTACTGCAGAAAATATTGCTGCTGTTCGCGATAGTGTGGCTGAAGAGCCGTCCACCTCAACTCGTCGTCGTGCCCAACAATTGCACCTCTCACGCTCGTCGTTGATGAACATTATGCATAAAGACTTGCATTTACACGCTAACAAGGCGCAATTGACTCAAGAACTAAAACCTCTTGACAATGGTTGGTCAGAATGGTGGCAAGAAATGGCAACAGTGGATGATCAATTTTCGAAGAAAATCATCTTCAGGGATGAGGCACAAGATCACCTCAGTGGATTCGTCAATAAGCAGAATTGCCACATTTGGGCGAATGATAATCCAAGAGTGATTGTCGAAAAACCAATGCACCCACAAAGAGTGACAGTTTGGTGCGGTTTATGGGCTGGCGGCATCATCGGACCGTATTTTTTCCAAAATGAGGCCGGTCAGGCAGTTACTGTGAATGGTGTTCGCTATCGCGAAATGATAACGAACTTTTTATGGCCCGAATTGGAAGATATGAATGTGGACGATATGTGGTTTCAACAGGACGGTGCCACTAGCCACACAGCTAACGAAACAATGGCTCTTTTGCGCGACAATGGCCGTGTTATATCACGTGGTGGCGATGTCAATTGGCCGCCAAGATCATGTGAGTTGACACCGTTGGATTTTTTTCTTTGGAGTTATTTGAAAGAGAAGGTGTACGTCGATAAGCCAGCAACAATTCAAGAGTTAAAGGATGAAATAATTCGGCACATTAACGGCATAGAACCTCAATTATGCTTCAGCTTCATCGAAAATTTGGACCATCGGATGGAGGTGTGCCGCCGAGGTCGCGGCGGCCATTTGGCCGATATTTTGTTCATATACATAATTGAACCATACCAATATTACCATAATAAAAAGAAATGACAATAATTTCCTAAATAATTTGTGTTTTATTCAAAATCAACATCGGCCCTTAAAATTTAACCACCCTTTATTACATCTGCTTTATGTCAAATGTGGATACTCGACGAATAGGTGTGCCACAGTTAGAGAGTAGTGTGCTGCTAAGCTCTATTTTGTGCAGGTTATAGTCGCATGGGAAGTGGCCAGTAAGTGCGCCACATAATATCCTTGGATTAGGCTTGTTTAGTTTAAAGGCGTCCTTGGTCGTTTTGGGAAAGGCCTTCGTGTATTTTTTATTTCTTGGGTGTGTAAGTCCGTCCTGTCTGTTCCAGAATTTGATGCGACATTTGTTCGACAAGTTATTTAAATGTTCTAGTATGTCAACGTTACACAACGTAGAAGAACCATGCCTTGTTCATGAACATGACATGAAAAAAATCTAGTGGAGACAAACAAATCCATGTCCAAGTTAACATCATTTCGGAGAGTCACGATTTACTATACTTGTACGTTGATATTTGAATTTTGTGGCGGATGAGAGTAAAAGTAGAAGTGGTAATGAATACCATTTTTTGGGACATTATTTTTAATGTAATCTCGTTTTTTGATTGGTGGTTGGTTGAAGGTCTTTTAAGTTGACTCTTTGGCAGCCAACGTTCAAATGAAACGACATGGCATAATTTGTCCATGAAAAAAGAGAGCATCGGATTGTGGACTATATGTCCTATTATACGTCCCAACTATAATAATAAGTCCGCGGTAAACCTGAGCCTAGTTTCTGGAGCAACCACTCGTGTTGTGCTTCTAGCACGAGTGGATGGGACCTACTGCTTATTCAGACTTCGAACAGCGAAGTTTTAGAGGCTATTTCGGGACAGGAATGCTCTTTGAGCATTGTCAGTGCGTCGAAATAGGTGGAGCTGTGAATTATGAAAGGTGCTCGATTCGGGGAATGAATCTCTAGAATTCCCAGGAGTCGATGCTCCTAGCCACTAAACCACAATACTCTCCAACTGGAAGAGAAAAAATTGCGACACACATCGTCTTCTTTACATCTTAAATCACAGGAAGCTAAGGTACCACTCTGATGAGGGCGCTAAGTACTACAGCGTTTCCGCGGGAGTCCCGCAAGGGTCTGTCCTTGGGCCTCTCCTATAGAATATCATGTATGACGGGATTCTACGTCTGCCGCTACCAGATGGAGTGAAGGTAATAGGCTTCGCTGATGACATCGCAGTGGTCACAGTTGCCAAGCACGTTCACGAGGTGGAGTCTGCTACTGACGAGGCGATAGAAAAAACGAAGGACTGGTTGGAGTCTGCCGGTCTGGAACTAGCTGCCCACAAGACTGAGGCTGTCTTAATAACCAGCCGCAAGAGGGTAGAGTACGCAAACTTCCGGATCGGAAATCAGACAATAAGATCAAGGGAATCATTGAAGTATCTCGGTGTCATGATTGACAATAGACTTCGCTTCAAACCCCACATTGAGTACGCAAGCAAAAAGGCATCGATGATGCAGGCGGCACTCTCCCGAATGCTTCCAAATATCGGCGGTCCTGGATACGCACGTAGGATCGTACTGTCCAGAGTGGTCAGCTCAGTCCTGATGTACGCCGCCCCAATATGGGCTGGCGCACTGGCAATTAATGAGTGCAGGAGGAAGTTGTCGGCGCAGTACAGGCTCTGCGCAATCAGAGCCATCAGCGACTTCCGAACCATATCTGACGATGCAGCATGTGTTCTAGCCGGAATGATCCCCATTGAAATACTCGCAAACGAGAGCCAGAAAGTGTACTTTCGGCGGCCCCTGAATCGTCAGGAGGCAAAAAGAGTAAAGACGGAGGAAAGAGCGGCATCGATGACGCTGTGGCAAACCAGTTGTGATGGCTCCACAAAGGGCAGGTGGACGCATAGGCTCATTCCCACCATTGAACAATGGACGCAAAGAAAAATAGGGAACTGTAATTTTCATCTTACACAGTTCCTGTCGGGGCATGGTGGCTATCGGAAATACCTCCACAGGTTTGGACACGATTCCTCACCTATGTGCCCCGAATGTCCAGACGTGAATGAAGACGCGGAGCATGCAGTGTTCTACTGCACACGCTTCGCAGAAGACAGAGCGAACTTGCCAACCCCGGAGGATCTCGTACGCTACATGACGAGATCGGAGAGTGACTGGACAGAGGTCTGCTCTTTCATAGCAAACGTGCAGATTGCACTACGAAGAGCTGAAGCTCTAAGAAGAGCCTAAGAGGCGGCCGTACAGAATAGAGCATAATTGCTAACCAGCCCCGCGATGTAATACCTAACGGCAGTTCCGCGGGGAGAGTGGTAGACGTGTGCTGAGGTGTGGTTTAGGACGTAGGCGCGAGGACATAGGAGACTAATATCCCGTGAATCGTTCATGCTGGTGGCACGGGTTACCAGTATCTTGAAGAAGATTCCATTGGCGCAAACCATAAATACAAACATCTTAAATCAAAATATCGGTCGAATCTAGCTGTAGGCGTCTGAAAGGCCCTCCCTCCAAAACTATTGTCATGTGGGTCTACAACCACCTATGACTCACTGGCTATATGTTGCGTGATGCTTTGTAGTGTGATAGCACTCTAGAACGATATTAGGAACCACTCCTTGTGATCGGCTTTACATTCCCTTAAATCTAACCTCTTTTGGTCTTTACGGCTAGCAAGAAGCAGCGTCTATTGCCATTCTATTTGTCTTTAAGACTGGTCAATCTCCTGGGGATACTCACACTAATCTACGAAAACTAGAAAATAACATTGACTACACCAAGTCACATTGTTACCTCAATAACTCTCTATCAGAAACGAGCATCTGCCAAAGCATCATCTCTTTGGCGTGGTAAATCAACCACCGGCTGGACCCCAAACGGCAGACGGAGTCTTTGGCAGCGATATCCCCTGAGTGTCTCCATTCGTCTCCTTGTGCATTGTAACGTGAATCAGGTGAAATTGTGATGATCATTGAAGCACTGTTTTGACCAAAATACACCAATACTTATGTCTGCACGGTAAATAAATAGCTGGACCTCATCAATTTAAACTTCAACATGCAACAATTCTTATGAGAATTTGTCGCAACTCACGGTGAAATGCCAAAGTAGTTCCACATGCACAGACAGTGCTTGGTACCACGCTGTAGGGACATTCTAAGCGAATTTCAAAACTTATGAACATGCCAAGTCTGTTTGGTCGCGTAGTCGTTCACGAAACAGCAAATTGAAAGAGGAATACCAGTTTGGTCACCCGAATCACCCGTCAAATCACCAGATTGCCCTGGATTCCAAACACTTCTCTCAAGTGACCATAAATTAATTTCAATTGGAATTGGAGTAGTCACAGGAAACTACCCAAAAACAGCCTTCTCTTCTCCGACGACTTCTGTAGAAGCAGATTAGACGACGTAGAGGACTCACTTGTGACATCAAGAGGCTGTATCTTTCCTCGAAGACCTCGCAGAGTAATCTACTTTACTTCATAGAGGCATTTACATAATAACCCTTGGTGGGAACCTTGAAACTCTACTAGTTACGTGCATTCCCAAGCCAGGTGCAGTGACGTTACGCTAACGAGGTGTCTAGCAAAAATTTAATATTCTTGCTTTAGTACACATAAGTGGACAAATTGCGCAGGAGTGCGTCGGCAACTGTGAAATGATGGCATTACAGTTTGTGATAAGCCACAAATTTCCCATGAACCGATTGAAAAAGTATTCGCATTTTAAGGCTGTAATGTAAGCAGTCGATCAGCGCCGAACGATGAGCGTCATTTATCTCTGTTCGCGGTAGAGTCATCTCCTAAGATGATTTTATACCAGTCATTGATTACCTCGGTCCTGTTTTACGGTGACGATGTGTGCATAATATCGGAAGCGATTGAAGAAGGCCTTGGTCTTTCCGAGAGAAAAGTTCCGCATGTTGCCCTTGGCACTGGCAATTCTTGAACTCGCACGCTGCTGGTTGCCTACATCCCACAATTGTGAACTTCATACCTACATACATAGCTGTAAGTTTCTGGCAAGTGCCACTTATCCACCCGCTTGTCCGCGTTGGTGGCCAATATGACATAAGTCCGAACCTGGGTCACGTAAGACAACTTTGCTCCGAACTTACGCGTGCTCTATACCGAACTAGTTCCACCCAATCAATTGGGTTCAATCATTCTCGCAGTTGTGGATTCGGAACAAAATCAGCAAAGACACACACCACATTCGAAATAAATTCCCACTAAAAAATCCCATTCCATCAAAAATGTTTAAGAAATTCGTGCAGTCGCATGTTGATCACTTGATAGCAGTGCCCAGTGCAAGCTAAATTAGATAGAAGCTGTCGGGGGTTTCCTTTGGATTATATGCCGATGGCCATGATTTGAGTTATCTCCAGAGATAAGCACGTGATAAATGTATTTGTGGATCGATTGATGGACATAATCGAACTAATCGCGGCAGATTGCCAACGCCTTTAGGAAAATCCAGTGATTACAATGATTTAGCACAAATGTTCGACGAGAAGTCGTTGAAGGGACTGATTTAATCGGAAAACAAGATGACCAGCCAGAATTGGAATGCTTTCAATGGGCACTGGGTGGGCATCCCTCAATTTGGAGGCACACTTAAACGGGCAACGGACAGTTCTGAAGTTTCTTTATTAGGCACCTTAGGGCTTGCTCCTCAAAGCCGAAGAATTGAGTGAATAAAGTGGTCAGGCGGCAGGAGAGAGATTGAATGCATTCCCTTAACTACTTCAACTGTATGTACAATAGATTCTCTAAGCTTATCCTAGAGGAAGAATTCAATCTCTTTCCAGATTCTTACCTTAGTCATTAAATCTTTGGCTCTCGACTCGAACAGATGCTCCAGCTTCTGCGTGTCCACGTTTGATTTTGGTAGTTCGTCCCAAATTGTCTTACCAATCGCAATGGGGATCATATCCTCTCGCACTTCCTTCCAAAATAGCTTTACCTGCAAGAGCGTAAAACCATAAATCATCACCGATCGAGGAGGACACTGGTCACACGCGCTGACTTACCGTCTTTTTGTTCTTCTTTATCGTTGACGTGCCACTGACATCGCCGTTGATAGAATTGTTCAAGCTACTGCCGTTGCTGTAGTTGCCCTGATTGTAGCCGAAATGAGGTGGGATCATATTCGATGGCGGCGGTGGCATATTCATCGGTGGCGGGCACAGAATCTGTCCGACCATCATTGGCGGTGGGATGCCCTGCGGCGGCGGTGGTGGTGGTATGCCACCACCTAGGCCGCGTGGTGCCAGCACATCCTTCTCGTCTTCCGAATTCAGATCGGTGAAGTCCAAGTCGCAGAGATTCAACGGCCGCGACATGCTCTTGACCAGCTCCTCCCAGTGCAGCTCATTTTCGGATTTCTTCGGTTCAGCCTTTTTAATCTCCTGATCAACGCTGGATGATCTGAAAGAGAGTTAAAATATGGAATTGTGAATGAATGAGTTGAGTAGTGTGATTGCGGCAATCGTTGAGTGTTGAGTGGGGCTAGGTACAAGGTTCAAGGTGGTATCGGCGGCGGCGGTGACGTGATTCACTTTATCACCCAGCCGGTATATAAAATTATCTATCAAATATATAAATATTAAAACAATCAATCAAATTGTAATTGATATGAGATTCATTGTTACTTTTCATGCCTCGATGGTGGACTGGGGTACTGAACTGATTGCTGATACCAGCTGTCTTGTAACTGGCTTGCTAGTGCCTTGCTCAAGCTCTACGAAATACTACAAAGATCCACTGGGACGATAGGCAGCACGAGGGAATTGATTCCTTGTGCATTTGGGAGAAAGAATTTCTACGAGAGGTGTTTCGTCGGCCTTTATGACGGAAAGAAGCATGGACAGGACCGTCGGAAATGGAAGGCAGCTATTGCTCCGGCGCAGACCCTCCAAAGGCATTTGGCCTGATAAGTAAGTAATTTTGGACGTGTCGCGATCGTTGTCTTCAAATGGACGAGGAGAACTAATCGCGAAATCTACGATCTGTACAGGCAGCTAGTCCAGAACGCAGAAGATCACTGATGTAACCGAGCCAGTATTGTCAATGGATCCTTGTTCAGGCCGACAAACATCAATGCTTCAGCGGTGACAGTTCGATTCTTCTGGTTCGAGAAGGAGGGACATACTGAATCACCGAAGCAGAAGTAACGATCAAGTGATGGTGGATGTAAATCTTAATAAATGACAACCAGCCTGTCTATTTCCAAGTATGAACATGTGTCAGAGAGACAATTACTTCCTCTGAATCGAAAGCGGGGTACTCATCTGTCTACCAGTCCTCACAGAGCTTGAGACTAGCTTCGTATCTACAATTTTGTTCCTCTAAATACTTCATTGTTGGGGCGTTTACCAGCAAATCGACATCATTTCAATGATTTTCTATGGCCTTCAGATATGGACTTTGAGTTGGCCAATAAAGCACGTCATAAAACACCGGGAAGATTAAGTAAAACTTGCATGAAATCAACGATTTATGACTCCATTTGGAAATGGTCGGAAATGCCATCTGATTCTATGTCCAAACACATGACATCGCAACTAGAATCTTCCGCCACCGTGCTTGAGGTGTACATCAGAAATAAATGAGCAAGAAGATATTCAACTTCTACCTCGCTTGCCTCCTTGATTTGATCTGACTTCGGTTTTTTATACGACAAACCGTGTCTGTGAGCTGTTGTGAGCAGCTGAAACCCTTCTCCAACCGGGGAAGGTGGTGATGTGGGGAGGTGGTCATGTTCGTGGTCATGGACAAGTGGTAATTCCGGTCGAAGTTGGATAGCTCCTTGCTCATTTAGGGTCGTGCTCAAGGTTTAATGGTGTCCTCATATAATTTCTTTCCATGCGATCTTAATCGAATGAATTTGCTTCCGTTGCGACGGAAAATATTTTTCCAAAGGATTCAAAGTTTTTTTTTTTGTGATTGACAGAGTATTTGTGATATATTTTGTGCGTTTTCACTCAATATGACTAAATTTAGTGGACCACGTGGGGTGTGCTTGAAAATTGGAAATTCGAAAATAAAAAAATACCATTTTCTTAAGAACTTCCAATAACCTTTGGTCAGCTATTTAATTCACAAAAGCCATTGGTGATTGTGTCCAAATTCTTACTGACACAGAGGGTGAAATGATTTAAAACAAGCAGACATTCAAAACACCCTTTCTGCGATCCGTTCCAACTGTCAATTCAGTACAAATCCTTGACTGGCTGATGATTATGTTCGGTTTACACAACGAAGTGCCGACACATCGACTTCTTGACGACGCACTGACAGTACGGGTCGAATCTTCGCCTGGTCCGGAATTGGTGATGGCACTGGCACATCTGTGTTCATACCAAGGATGGAGTACATATTTAGAAGGCGTTTCCAATTGCGACTTGATAACTTTGAACATTCACTGTGAACGCAACCTTAAACCAATGACTAAACTGTCAATGTCAAGATAGTCACTAAAAACAAAATGTTCATCAGGGTTCCTCAGGCATCAGGGTTCACGAATGAAGAACATTTACAAATAACTAAGACTTATTATCAAAATTTGAAGTCATTGACGGCAATTTTTTGCCAATTTCTGGTCGTAGTACCCGTAGTCCCAATTGACACGCATTTCGGAGTCTACTGAACACATTTGAGTCTAAATGTTTGCTGCTCCCGTGCCAGTGGGACAACGGGTTGACAACAAAGCTGCTGTTGCTCAAGCGTTCGTCGCAAACGAACCAAAACAGCGATGTCCAATTCTTGAGAACGTCGTGCAATCGACCAAGACCGCACTATAAAGAATATTGCGAGAGAATCTGGGAATTCACTCTTATAAGATGACGTTAAAGAAGAAGATCTAAAGCCACTTGATCATATGAAGCGACGTACATTCTCGAATTGGGTTCTGCAAATGTTGGAAGAAAATTACCAATTTGTTGGGTACATTCTTAGCTAATCGGCTTCGACAACAAGCAGAGTGTGCTTTATTAGCCAGATGGAAACCCTCATGGGCTTCAAGAACACCACTTCATCCACAAAAAATTAGTGTTTGATGTGGTTGTGAATGACTGCCAAACTGACTACTCTCAATTGAGATCGATATAGAGACCTTTGGTTTCTTTTTTGGTTACTTGCATGGACTACACATTAATGATGTGCGGTTTCAACAAGACGGTGCCACACAGCGGGTATAACAATCGAATTATTGAGATCTTCATTCGGTGAACGTGTTATATCGAGAAATTGTGTTATCGATTGGCCGCCTGGTTCGCTTTATTTAACAACTCTTTTTTATGGGGCTACGTTAAGTCCACGCTAACAAATCGTCGGCGGTAGAGAAACTCAGAGCCAATATTGAGCGAGACATGGCGGCCGTTTCCGTCGAAGTGTGTGGCCGAATAGTCGAAAATTGAGTTCAACGATTCGACCGCTGCAAACGTGCCCCGAAGGGGCGAATTCGACTCGAATTTCAAACATAAAGGTTGGACCAAGTCGAAAAACTCGTCTGGTGGCACTTGGGCGTAACTCCTGGTGAGTTAGTGTCGATGGCGGAGAATCGGGTAGCCTGGAGATCTTTGCATGCTGCATGCTTTGCCCCGCGACTCCTTTAGCGGATCGTGCTGGTCACTGAAGATTTTATTTCAAACCAATACTAATATGACATGGTTTATAAATTGTGTATCCAGTCCTTATTGGAAAAGCCGATAGAAATAGCTGTTTTCTAACTCACTTGACCCTTAACATTTTTGACAACTAAAAAACCAATCAGAGAATGTCATTCAACCGATTTCGTGATGAACTTTAAGAAAATTCGTGACGTAACTCTCAAAACATTCCTCAAATGCGTCGGAGGTCAAGGAGAAGTGGGCTATCTCTAGAATATTCGATTTCAAGGCCACAACCTTGCACCATGACAGAGAAGTCGACGGTAGGAGTCTGTAGCGAGGAGTTGCAGTATAAATTCGCCAAATTTTAATCATAAAATAGCCATAAATTCTATATCTATGAATTATCAACGAATTATATCCCGAAAAAAAAAATAAATTGCTTAACTCGTCAAGCTATTTTTATAACTGCTTACCACTTCAAACTAGTTCAGCAAATGACGTTCAACATCAATAAACACATCCGAAAAGCATGCCGTGTGCATGTAGAAACAACTGAATGATGACTCAAGCATGAACTTCAAATAATCGGTTCTCTTTTCTTTTTTTTCCCTAAATTCTTATCTGCTTTCGAACTATATGGTTCCGACTCGAATACATGTTCGCTATGTGTCAAGAAAGCGAATTAAATTACTGATACCCTCGATGAAAGTGCTATCTTTATGGGCTCTTAATCTAAGACTATGTTACCATATGGACATGGTTAATCGATACTTTTTTTCTAAATAAAAAGAAATGCCATAAAATGTAATTCATAAAATAATATACTAACAGATTTGTTTGTTCCGCGCTATGGAGCATGTAAAAATGGAAAAAATAGAACATTAATTTGGATTAGTAAGTAATTAAATATGAGTTAATATATGTACAATTTTAAAGGAGGTTAAAGAAATTGAATTGAAGGAAAACCTGATGACAGACACTGGAGCTGATTGAGTAGTTCTTTGCTAATTAAGATGAGCTCATGCTCTCGTAGTCAAGGGTCGATGTTTAAACCATTTCGAGCACACATTATCCAGTGGATGCGCAGTGGGTGGAACTATAATTCGAAAGACGATAACTTAACGATCCGGTAAAGGCTCATCTTTTATAGCAAAATGGTCACAAATCCCGTTGATGTCGTTGTTTGTTATAAATTGAATAATACAAATTGATGAGAGTAAGTTATATATGCAAATGAATAAACTGAAACTGAAAAGGAAGAAGGAGACAATCTTCTCAGAAGCAAAACGAAAGAGCACAAGAACTGCTTTGTCGAAGAAATTGAGAGGTGTTGCGACATGAATGGTGTCCGGAAGTTCTGCCAAAGGATAAAACAACTGTCCATTGGGTACACATTTCGGGCAAAAGCCTGTCAGGACTCGTAGCAGAGTCGCAGTCGATACAGATAACAAAATGGAAATCTCACTTATGTAGACTGTTCTACGGCGAAAAGCCACCTATACCGCTGTCAGGCAGAACAAATTCCACTCAACACGATGGAAGACAATTTCGTCCCCCAGATCTCGACGAGGTGAAGGTAGCGATATCGGGACTAAAATTCGAATAGAGCTGCCAGGCGGTGTAGATGGACTGTGAATAGAATTTTTTTATGCGGGTGAAGATGCCCCGCTAGGGATAATGCATCAAGTTATTTTCAAGATATGGTCGGACGAGAGCACAAGAATCACAAGAAAGGAGAGCCATTTGACGATCCCAATTATAGAGGAACAAGTCTCCTACGATTTGCACTGCGTTTTGAGTGGTCACCGGAAACCATTCATGAACAATCTGATAGCTCTTATTAGTTGTGTAACACCGGAGAAGCCCACCAACAACCAAATCTTTACACAGATCTGGAAAAATACCCAGAAAATGAAGACCGACTCTTTCGATTTTAAGGTCACATATGACAGTACCGAGATCAACCGCAAAATAACTCTTGCCAACGGTTATTTCCTTGGTCTCAAGGTGCACTTGAGTAATGGAGCCATTCCTCCTCATCCCAGTTCTGCTGTGCGGCGCAGAGGCACGGACAAGCTCAAAAGTAGACGACGTCATGTGTCTCTTCAAGAGAAATTCTGGGTGAGATCTTTGGTCCTGTTTACGTTGACGGCATCTGGAGGAGAGGATTCAACCACGAACTGTAAGGCCTATAGCCTAGCCAGGCATAACATCTAAGGTGGCTGGGCCATGTAGGGCGCATGGGCACGAAGAGTTTTCTATTACGAACCTGTAGGACTAAGCGGAGAAGGCCATCAACCAACTTGGTGCACGAAACTGAAGGCAGCTAGCCAGAGATCGCACTAGTTGAAGAGGCTTGTTGGTTGAGGCCCAGGACTACCCGGTTTGCAGCGCCATATGTAGAAGAAGATTGGGATAGGGAGGAGCTATACAGCGCCATATGTATTTGGCATTCCTGTCAAAGGATGAAAAATTCTCGCTGCTCCGCAATGAACTCACTCCAATCAAAAAAAAAAAAAAGGATTTTGACAAGACGACTCGCTGTCACGTGACTTTTCCAACATCAAACTGAATTCACTAGTCAGCGCGAGAGGAACGAAAAGTCTGTATAACTGCTGTCGTACGCGGACGATATAGACAGCTATGGCTTAACGTCCTTAATAACACGAACAATGTTAGCCTCGAATGCGTCAGTTGTTGTTGGTTTGTTAAGGTAGACTAGCGACCTCATACTACGAGGTGTCGGACCCAATTACACGAAACTATGCCTTCTTCGTAGTTGTCCTTAAATTAGTTGATTGTTTCATTTGTTGGAGGGCACTTAGCTGCTGGAACCACATGTTTGCCTGCTGTTCTGGTACGAAAATGTCATTGATCATTGCTCTAAAGATAACTCCTTGATTGGCATGAACATTGAAACAAAAAATTCATCTCTTTTCCAAATGCACTTACTGCCACACTCACTGAGCCCTCACATCCCTGAACACAACATTTTTCCGATGCAACAGCGAATTCATTGCCAGTTGATTGAGGGTCCATTCAACGACAGTTCTTTGTAAACGATAGTCAGTCAGCTTCAATACTTGCGCGACATGCAACTTGTAAGACTATAAGCCAAAATCGTTGCCCTGAAGTGGACGGACAATGGCCGAATCTTATGAAGGACTTCGAATATATTTAAATCGTCTTCAACACTCTTCAGAACAGCTGTTATATGCTCTTCAGTACATACAGTTCTTATGCATCTCGGTAGCAGAAGGTAACCATTTCAAAAAGATGGTTACGTTGCAGAAGAGTGCAATTGCAATGATTTCGCCATTTAACGAGAAACAAGATCAGCCTAGATATCAAGACCAGAATTAAGGATGTTGACACTATTGGGCAGCAGGGTGGTGTTCCACGTTGGCCTTATTGGCGTTAAAAGACTCAACAACGAGCTGTAGGAGCTGTGCATCGACACCGGACTGCCAAGCATCTAGGATTCCGACGTTCTAGGTGCCTCTGCCAGATCGAACGAATGGACATTCTAGATCCGGTCCGGAGAGTCTTCGAATCTAGATCGGTAGTAGCACGCAGCTGAGGACGTTCACATGAGCAGTACAAATTGGATTTTTGAGTACAGCGCTAGAGCCATTGGAAAAAAATCGTACCTAGACTGGAGAAGTAAGTTGATTGCGTTTCGGTTCCACTCCTGACTATAGAATCATTTCAGAAAGAAATTCCAAGGGATAAGTGAGAACATATGTAGCACTCAAGAAGGTGAATAAGAGGTCTTTCCGTCGTTCTCGCCAGATGCCAATGTCGGCACGCATACTCAATCTAAGATTTATGATAGAAAATTCAAGCCTTCGAAGTGCAAGAACATATGCAATTCAATTAATCCCAAAAAGATTCTATAAAAGATTCTGCCCTAAGATCTCCAGAAGATCTAAATCCATCTGTTAAGCCTTCAGCGTCCAACAAAACCATGTTCGAACAGCTTGTTCATGCCAGCGGCACGATCTAAAAGTTCAACAGTTTATGACCCCATGAAAGACTTTCTTTCTGGGCTGACTTATCGCTTCTATCTCAGAACTCTTAACCGGTCTTTCAAGTGTTTGACTCTATCGTTCCCCACAATCTCGAGGTTTCCATGATACGCAACCCCCAGTTGGCCATTTCCCGAGAAAATCGAACCTTGCGCCGGCTACTTATTCTCTATCACCGTCCGCACGGCCCTTATCAGGCGAAAAATAAATAAAACCGAACTACCAGTAAATCTAATTGCGTTCGCTTATCGCCCGAAGCACTTGCACATACATCCAAAAGACACCAGATTCGCGCACGAAAACCTTCGATAAGTTCGTGGCAATTACACGGCTACACGCATATCTACGTTTATAGGCCTTTGGGTAGTAAAAAAACCCCGAAATTTGTTCGACCATCAATTGCGTATAAAAGTTGGCCCACGGCACTCAGCAAATCATTCACTGTATTCAGCTGACTTTAATTGGAGGTAGGTGCCAGAACAGCTGTCTTTGCCACAACATTTCCCTACTAACGGAATACGTCTTGTTCTCTCACTTTTCAGTTCTCTCTTCAGATCCTCAAAAAAAAATACCAAAAAATGGATGTAAGTACAGCCTGCTAGGGTGACTGTCTGAGTTCTCTGTTTAATTGTGATTTTTTCTCTAGTTCGCCACAGCCACCGAAAAAGCAAAGTCATTCACAAAGAAGCCAAGCGATGCTATCTTCTTGGAGTTCTACGGCCTCTTCAAGCAGGCCACCGTTGGAGACGTCAACGTTGCAAAGCCCGGCGCATTGGACCTGAAGGGCAAGGCCAAGTGGGACGCATGGAACAACGTTAAGGGTCTGTCCCTGGACGAGGCTAAGGCTCAATACATCCAGACCTACGAGAAATACGCTCCCCAGTATGCTTAAACTGATGTGAACGGATTTTGATTTTGATTTGAATGGAAGACGCACGACTTAATAGAGCTTTAGGCTAGTTTTCTTAAGACTGTACAGTTATTGTTGTAATAAAATGCTTAATTATACGTATGATTGAAAAAAAAAAACCAAATTTGTTTCCATTTAATATGATACACAATCAACGAAGAAAAATATAGAACAGTCGATTATGCAAAGACTGGAGCTTTGTGAAAGCGATTCGTTTTTCGTTTCTAGAAAAAGTTATAGGCTTTGACCACGATTTCCTGAAGAATGTGTCAATGATACAAATGACGTCGAAATTGAGATGAAAACCAACAAAATTGTGGCATTGTGGCATCAAGTCATCAAATCAGTTCGAAATGGGTGCAATGAGTGGCTGGAAACGGTTAACAAAGGGTCCGGAAAACTCTGCTGATAGGCATTTATATACATTATACACCTCGTTTACTAAGTAACGGATGCAAATGTCGAACAGTTACTACAGTTATTTTTTTTTCGCTGATGATGAACGTAAGAGGTTACCAGGCAGCAATGCTAGCTCTTCCAATTGAAGAGTATTTCATTAAGCGCTTCATATGTTGAAATTTAAATAAAACAAAATGTGTGTGAGATATCATCGACATGAAACATCGTTCTAATGTCTGCCTCGGCTTCACTGCGTGGCGCGCAATGTCCAATTTTCCATGGCGACGCATAAATCAGGCTGTATTTGACCGACGACATGGGTTATGTGGCCACTGTGGTCTGCGACTTCTTCGAATAAACCTGCGATTTCAGAAAACCGCACAGGAAAATGTCTAACGGAGTCGATCTCGGTGCCCAGTTCACATCCCCTCCACATGAGACCATGCCCTCGCATCGATTGTGCAAAATTTTCAATATGGCGTGATCTCGATTCTGAATTTCTTCGTTGGGTCCAGAAATGTCTATTCGGGTAGATCAGCTGAACTGAGAGATAACCTGGCTTATTTTCCAGATGGATTGGCGCCTACATTCGTATAAGATTGTGCTGACGAAAGGAATTTAAATTTTTTTACCAAAAACTCACGTGACGAGGCCCATGTTTGACTCAGCGGCTATATTTACAAGCTAAGTTGCAATTATTGGAGCAAACACAACGCACATTTTATGCGGTGTATGGCAGGCGGCATCATAGGACCTTATTTCTTTCGTAATGAGGAATGAGCATGGAGCAATGTTAAACGATTGTCTGTGGCTAAAAGAGGACAACATCGATATAAGTTAACATGCTCTTGTAGTACAGCCAGTCTAGATCAGCGTTTTAAGCCGATCATAGCGTGGAATTGAACCGACACCGTCGTGGGAACGTCGCCAACCATTCACCGTGAGACCGAACGTTGTCAAGGCCATCAGAGCAACGACATCGCGCGATTAGAATAAGTTAGAATGGGCTTTGGTTAGAGTAATTCTAGTTTTAAGAAAACAACGATTTGAGCAACATCAGAATTTAAATTTTAATAAAATGAAGTTAAGCCTTTTTAATTTATATCCGAAGTGTGGTTCCAAAACAATGGCGCTACATGCAATACAAGCGACACAGAGTGGGGTATTTGACTAAAAAACATGGCTAACTCTGCGTCGCGACGCAACGCTCAAAGTTGCGAAGAAGACATTTGGAGTTTGGTTTGGAGCGTTCATCACATGGCCGCTGTGATCATGGGACTTGACATCACTCGATTATTTTCTCTAGAGCTTCGTTTAGTCTTAATCTATGCTAACAAGCCAAACACTTGAATGAGCTCGAGGTCAACATTCAAGACTCTGAAAGTAGGTTCCACATTCCCCGAGCCACTTGCATTAAACAAACGACACACCTCCTCGTTGGAATGAGTGCATTTCCCCCGAAGGCTAATAAAACTACCCGTTCTTATGTACCTCAGATATCCGATCAACCCTAAACTCTATCACTAAGTCGTAAAATATTGTAGAATCTACAAATTTCATATCGCCGAAGTACATAAAGGCAGTCACACTTGTGGCCAACGTAGGCATCCGTCAAAGTAATTTTATTTCGATTTTATAACTCAAGATAAGCGGTTGCAGTTATTATATGACCTTTGGAAAGTTTAACTCCTTTCGAATGTTGTTGCAAGATAATAGATTAATCTGGTTAATAATTTGTTTCTGCTATCGCCTTGAACAACCGGGTGACTATGAAAACTATTCAAGGAGATCTTGGTCAAGCAGATGGCCGTTTGTCAATGGCATTTATGGGATGTGGACACTGCCCAAGTTCGAACCATCTTTGGATGTCCCAAGAGCTCGTGGACAAATGCATTTCCATTGTCTGTGTGTCTGTGTCGTATCATAGATTGTGGTATAATGAATGGAATTAACATTAAAAGGCCACTAGGGCTGTTTTGGCACTAATTGGTAGCAACCATTCAATTGCGAAATCTTCACCAGGGAAGATTCCTTGTAGCCTAGGAACCACAAGTGGCACGGAGTCTCTGCAAATTGGTGCGGTTTGAGTTTGAACAGTTGCGGTTGAAAGAATGGATGTCATAGAGTTTATCACGGTTAAAGGAAGGTAATCATGAGCGACTCTGAGACGTGAATTCGTTTAAGTGTCAAGACACAGCGCCGGTCGAAGGTATATAGAGACTGGGTGCTGGACCCAAAGCCCAGTAAGACCTTTTAGAACAGCCTGCCACTTCAGTAAAGTGGAGGAACTGTCCATCAGCATGAACTCAATTGGTACTTGAGACTGACTCAAGCCATTGGACGTGGTATAGGCCAAGAGGTCCAGGAGGAGATCACGAAAATTCAGATACTCATTTGTATGTGGACACTTCGAAAAAAAAAAAAATCTCTCTACCGAATTATACGGTTTTTCCCTTTTAGCACGTAGTACAGATGTTGGCATTATGAATGGATTACAAAATCCTTGACGGAAGTTCCTGCAGGGGATCAGTAGCTGAGGGGCTGTTAGTTTGAAGTCAGTTAGGGTCTAGGCTAGATATAGCTGTAAGATAGGTAGGCTAGCGTAGCTGTAGTTTATGATAGGTAGCTTAGCTCCGCGAGCCCTTTTCGGGCATCTTTTGGTGTTACAGGTACAAGTGATGTACACCTTTCATCTTCCCTTCTCCTGGCTTCGCTATCTTTAGCTACCCGTCCGTTTTCTGCATTTGGGCGTTAGGCTTTCTAGATCCCTCTGAATGAGAGAAAAGCTCTTTCTAACATTCTCCTAGCTAGCTACAGGCAAGATGATTTTTTTTGGGTGGTGTAACATTCTCCTCCTCGGCTCTGGAGCTATTCGCTTAGACTACTGCAACACTCGATTGTGACAAGGTAATTTTATATATATTGGGCAATAGGCAGGTAGGTAAGTAATTGAGTGCTCTGGCGGCCCTAAGGCCCTGGCTCACTTAGACCAGCTTTATCGTGCAGTAACTCGACCATAAATTGATGGATATTCGTTTTCAATGTGTCAAGAGTCTGCGGAATGTGCACATTAACACGATCTTGGCAGAGCCAATAACGACAAGTCACTCGAAAAATTTCTCGTGCTGCAAGCATTTGTTTGGTCGATTCGAGACCTATAGCCAAATGTTAGCCGATTACATTTGGCTATAGCAATGAGAGCCAACGGTGACGGTGACATCTTGATCATTTTCGAAGAACTGTTGATAAGAAGTTCACACTTTTTGTGGATGCAAGGACTTTCCACATCACGATGCTCCCTCCCCATATTCGAAAATGTTGCTGCTTAAGAACTAGCTTTGTGAAAATTGGTCATCAAAAGGCTGGTGGTCAAGTATCCAATCGGCAGATGCTCCACGCTTTCCGTGGCTTCCGTGGTTTAAATTCTCGACTGAGTTGAACTTTATGAGGGTGTAGATGCAAACCCAAATACGCCACAATCCGCCGTGCGACAAGTCTAAATATTGTGCTCTCCGTGAAATTGATACATTTGGATCTTCTTCACTAACGGTCGCCATTTTTCTGTGTAGCGTGCATTTCGATGATGGATAGATCTTAAGACGTCTGTAACAGAGCCGATCTCTTCCATTACGGCTAGATGGACGGTTATGTCGACCATGATCTGCTCGTAATGTTCGCAGACACACCATTTTTGTATCAAGTCTTCGCAATTTGAATACTGGTCAGCGATTGTTAAACTCAGTCTTAGATGAATGACAGATTCAGCGATGTCAAATACGGACCACGAATTGGATGATCCTTCGTTTAATCAAACATTTAACCCAATTGACAAACGACCTTGAACCGGAAGCTCTAAGATCTTAATTTTATTCAAGCATTTGCGGCAGATCTGCTTCACAAATTGATACCAGAGAGTACTTTATATTCTTCAAATGACAGCGGTTTATTACAAAATGGCATCTATTGTCCGAATCAATCAATCAAAACGTAAGTTTTTGAACACAGCCTCCATGTCAAAATGTCTATACTTCAGTTATCCGAAAATCAATTCTCCAATCCAAGCCAATTATCCGAATGAAATGTCCGTCCTGAGAAGATGATAGATTTTCAAATTTTAACAACTTTGAAGAACAACTTATTAGTGACGAAGATGTTGAAAATATAGAAGTCGGGGAAAACAGCAAAAGGACGATTAATGAAGGCGTTGTACATGACAGTGCCACGAAGAGTGCTGTGAATGGCAATCTTGGTCTTGAGTGACGTGATAATTAAATAAGTAAGGTCCAACATGAAGATCAGAAACAACCTCGGACACAAGTTCAACTTCAGGACTTCGAGCAAAGATTTCTCAAGTGAAACTTCTAAAACTTCTCGCCTTGGAAGTCAGCACCTCCTTCTTGTGGGAGAACATTATCACCAACAAGGCGAGTTGACGCTGTACAAGGTTGCACCCTGTTCATACGCTGTAATGACCACAGACAGAAGAAGTATCATTTGTCGTCCATTTGAATCACTTGTGACCTTCACCGAAAAAGAAGCCATATTTGATTGACAAGTATTCCAGAAATCCCCTGATTTACGAAATTACTTCAGAGACTTGACAGTTTATCACTTCCACTCGTTACTTGTGACAGGTGATTAAATAATCGTCCACATATGAATCTCCCACATGTGCTTTCTGTCTCTAGGTCAGAGTTTGTGGCGTGACAAATGGTATCGACCCGAAAAAAAAACGGAAACACGAGTATGCCCGCTCGAGTAGCGCATCCTGAGTGTCTCGCCGGTGTTCGTATGTGCAAAAACAATACGAAGTCCATCAGTTACTGGGAACCAAGCAATAAACCCTGAAACCTGTCCGTATCAACTCACCGGTAGTTACGTGCAAATTTCTTTGTTTTTTTTTTTTGCATTTGTCGTGTCTGATAACAAAGATAACAGACAGTCGCTTGCAAAAGGGTTTCAGCAGCAGATAATCGCTTGCTATATAAACCACTGCATTTTTCGGAGAGCCGCATTAACTCAGTTCAAACGGTGCTAACAGCAGACGTTCTCCAGCAAACAAACTCAAGTCAAAATGGTCGATGTAAGTACGCCATCAAAACCCTGAGAAAACTCAATCAACATTTCGTTTCACCAATCCACACAGTTCAACACAGCGTGCGAAAAAGCGAAGGCCTTCACCAAGAAACCAAGCGATGACATCTTCCTCGAATTCTACGGACTGTTCAAGCAGGCAACCGTCGGGGACTGCAACATCGCCAAGCCAGGCGGCATTGATCTGAAGGGCAAGGCCAAGTGGGATGCGTGGAACAGTCGCAAGGGAATGTCTATGGACGCAGCGAAGGCCGCCTATGTTCAGTGCTACGAGAAATACGCTCCAACCTACGCATGATTTGTGACAAAGTGCGATGATGGACTTATAATTTTTGTTTTTTTGTTGAAAATAAAATGGCTTAATTGATGATCAAATGAAATGGATTTTCGGTATTTTTGTGCGATTACTGGAAAAAGTTTTGCTGTGTCAATAATGAGCGAAACCATCAGACTAAGACGGTGTATATGAATATTAGTGAGTCTTTAGATGAGAAATAACGCTGCACAGAGTTGCCATTTTGTTTCGGCCTCAATGTCGAGGCCCCATACAGGGAAAGCGAATAGTCTTATAATGAAGAGTAAGCTCATTCAGAGCCATTCTTCCCGTGGTACCAGGCATTCTGAGGCATGAACAAATTTGACTGTTTGCTCAGGCTTGTCTAAAAGTAAGAACCTTCAAATAAGAAAGCAATGTGGCGTGTTGCTTTAGAGTGTCGACTCTTATACTATTCGATGTACTCAGCACAAATTCCCGTCAACTATCATAATCCACGCCCACTTCTCTCTAGTCACTGACTGCACTCACAGACTATACCTCTTAAGAAAAAGCTTCTAAAACTTCCCCCATTAGTAGATCCTCTTCACTTGTGAGAGACGAAAATCACACACGAGTGGCTACTGTTGAAGCTGGACCCAGTTCCACCGAAGACTGTAGGGGTGTAGTGGATGGAGCACAAGGGACATCCTTGAACACTACTAGCTGTCCATGAATTTGAGTATAGTCCGAAAACGAAGAAGATGAGGTTGGAGCGGTTGGTTGAGTGCCTGCCCTTGGTTAGAGGGGTCCCCGGTTCGAATCCAAGTGAAAGCAAAGCTACACTTTATCCGGTTTTCAAGTCTGGTCCAGTCACCATTTGTCGTTGGGATCAAATGAACGGCACTATCACTAGAGCTGTCGATCAGTGGTAGTAGTCTGACTATGGGTATCAGTGTTTTGCCGATTTTACTGGCGGCCCACCTAGGCCCTCGTCTAAGTTGGAGAGTCGTCTAAGTTGGAGAGTCTTGTTGGCTGAGTACTAGGTCTATCCGTATTGTAACGCCACAAAAAGAAGAAGCAAAAAAGGAAAATGAGTTCATATCATGGATGTGAATCAATGAAAAAGTGCACCCCAATGTACAGAGCATAGCCCACTCTGATTCTGCTGCTGCGCCGCGAAAGCGAAAGTTCTCTGAGGTTTCCAGATTTGTGGAACTGCACAAATCAGTGGCCTGTCGACAACCTGCAGGCTAAGATTAAATATAAAAGTGCCGGACTGATGAGGCTAAGCACACTGATATCCAATTTATTGGCGAGTACCCGTTCTCTAGCCAAACGTCAAGAACTAGCTTCAGACTTTTATTAGTTCAACTGGATGATTGTGGAAATGTTCTCCAACTGAGCCTTCAGTCAACCCACTTGACCTGTTGGCTATCTGCCGTGAATTGTATTGTTTTCAAACACCGCGATTCAGCGGCAACAAACTTTTCTGAATCTAGCTCTGGATTTGTGTGTGATCATCATTTTTTTCCAAAATTTGTTTGACATTTGTCACAAAGTTTTCTCCTGCGTTCTTCCATATTGCTCCTTTTCCCATAAAACGAAAATGTTGAGTAAGTGACGGTTTAATTTAGGCGGAAGTCGATACAAATTAAATCTGTCGTTAGACACAGCAAAATAATGGACGAACACAGCAAAAAAAGGCGATCTTAACTCTTGCAACAACTATAGAACTGCTCAACGTCGTCTACATATCCTGCCCAGCGTACTGTGTAAACGTCTAAGGCCGTTTTGCACCGCACTAATCGGCAAGTACCAGTGCGGCTTCTGGCCCGGCAAATCGACTATAGACCAAATCTTCACACTAAGACTAATCCTGGAGAAGACCAGTGAGTTTCAAATCGATACGCACCACCTTTACATCGATTTCAAAGCCGCATACGACAGCATTCATCGCAAGGAGCTATTCGATGCAATGGCCGAATTCGGGATCCCGGGAAAACTGATCCGGTTGTGTCGCACCACGCTAACACATACGCAATGCACCGTGCAGTTCGGCTCAAGGATTTCTGAGCCGTTTGAAACTTGCACTGGATTTCGGCAAGCAGATGCGCTGTCGTGTGATTTCTTCAATCTGGTACTGGAGAAGATAGTGCGGAGGGCAGCTGTAAACACGGAAGGCACTATCTTCCACAAGTCGGTCCAACTGTTGGGGTACGCAGATGATATCGACATCGTCGCGCGTTGTCAACGTGCCGTAGTGGAGGCTTTTACGGCGATTGAAGAACAGGCGAAACGAACTGGTCTCAAGGTCAATGAGGACAAAACGAAATATATGCTGTCGACCAAAAAACGTTCCGTCACACACCACCTTGGACAAAATTTCACCATCGACAACTACAATTTCGAGGAGGTAAAGGAGTTTGTCTACCTCGGGGCAAATGTGAACTCCACAAACGACATCACAGTGGAGATCCGTCGTAGAATCGCCCTTGGCAACCGGTGCTACTTCGGTTTGTCTAAACAACAGGGCTCAAAACTCCTGACTCTTGATCCTTCGAGTCATGCTCGACAAAACTCTTATTTTGCCAGTCCTGCTCTATGGAGCCGAAAGCTAAACGCTAAGCAAAAGTGCATAGCTGATTATTAGTACCTTCGAAAGAAAAATTCTGCGTCGGATATATGATCTCGTCTGCGAGGAAGGCGAATGCAGGAGCTGTACCAGGATGTGGATGTAGTACGGCAGGCAAAAAATTCGTCGACTGCATATGCTCCAGCAAAAATAGTCTTTGAATCCGAGCCTACTGGTTCGAGAAGGATAGGCAGACCGAATCTCCGGTATAAAGACCAAGTAATCGCGGATGCAAGACAGCTTGGTATTGATGACTGGAAGCAGCGTGCCCAGGACCGTCAACGATTTAAGGCAGCAATTGCCCAGACTCTGACCCTCCATGGGTCGCCGGCCTGATAAGTAAGTAACTAAGTAAAATAATGGACGTAGCGCCAATGAATAAACAGCTGGGATGCTAATGACAGAGAAGACCAGAATGCAGTTGCTGTCGAATGTCGAATACATTTCAATCATTTAATCAGGCTACGCTAAAGTTTGGTCAAGGAAAATGAGGGCCGAAATAGGAAATAGACTATCTGCCGGAACTATAGAGTTTTGCCAGAGTGCATCTGAGTAGAAATACATGCCGTCCAACTGGCAACAAGAGAAATGAATGCAAATAAATGGCCAGTAGAAGAAGTGGCAAATCCAAAAAATCTCCACTGTCTCTAAATTTTAAAAGGAGACGGTCCAGATACTGGATATAACACTGCTGGGACACACATGGAAACGATTGGTAGGATATGTGGCTTGTCTTAAAGAGAATATGACACTCATGGTGAAACGTGACTGGAGACAGAATTTCAAAAATTGTGGTATAAACACGGGCGCAGCGATTAAAGATGTTACAAATGGGCCAGAAGTCAGACGTTTTGATACTGAACACGGCGATTAGGATAAGGCACGGTGATGCAATGGATAACAGTAGAGTCAAAGTCAACACGATGCTAGTACAGTTCAGCTCTGTTGTACGAAGTTGAAGAGGATTCAAGTAGTTTTCTAGAAAAGAGTGGACAAGTTTGAGCGAAACACAATACTGCGTTGGTGCTACCGCCTAGACTATCAAGGCTTACTGGACTAAAATGCCAATCCAAGTTTTTGAGCTGTCTTCATTTCTCAAATGTCAGTTGACACACTCAAAAAACCTAAAATTGACGAGGGCAGAAGGCATTCTCCGACGGAAATCTTCCAATACGTCGAAACATTTGCGTGAGGAAATGCGTTCTTGCGTTGCTATCATTTTTAACAAACGTAGGAGCGGAAGCACAATGCAGTAATTGTGGGCCATTGCATTGTTTTTGTTGGACAACGACGATGGCTCCAACGCAGCATTGATATCCAGTCACAAGTTTTGAAGTGGCAAAATTGCATTCGATGTGCAAAACCATTAATACTTAGTAAATCTTAAAAACCTTTCATTAAAACATTCTGTTTGTGTACTCACCTTGAGATCTCTCCTTTGCTCTTACTCTTGGCGAGTCCTTCTTTGGCTTTTGAAATCAGTCCAGTCATGTCGCCGACAATGCGATTCTGCAGCTTGTCCTCCTGCGTTGGACTCATCGGCATGTTGCTGAGTTTCGTGGTGAGATCCTTCACAGTGTGGTCGCGCTTCAGCTGCAGCAGCAGTTTCTTCTCGTCATTGTCTGACTCTGTCGGGAGGAAGACACAGACGTAAGCACACATTTTGGCATTCTCATTGCTCAAAAGGGCATTCCCAAGGGATCAGCGCATATTTACAAACAAAAATGGAAAGTGCCTCCCTGGGAACACCCTGCGTTCTAGAGTATCTAAGTCTTAAAGGCTTCAATCAAAACCGCAAGCGTTAGCTCGTAAAATCGACATGAATGTGATGCGTGTAGATAGTAGCCAAGAGTTTGCAGTGAGAAAAAAAAAGAGGGAGGGGCCAGTAAGAAGCGCACAAGACTCACCTGAACCGTCCTTCTCAATCAACTTGCTGGGTGTCACCGTGCCGGCGGGCGTTCCATTGCCAATTGCAGGCACCACCGGAGGAGGCCTCATCGGCATGCCCCATAAGTCTGGCGGCGGCGGTGGTGGTGGTGGCGGCGGTGGCGGAGGCGGCGCACACACGGGCTCCTTCAGCACAACCGCCTCGGGGACCGACGGCAAGCCAACCATTTCCGTGGGCGACGGAGAGCGGAGTTCCTTCAGCCGCTGATACGGCGAACCGCCATTCCGCTCGGTTATCACATTGCTTCGCAGTGGCTTCAATGGTACGTCCGTGGCGTTGTGGTTCTTCTGGCACAACACCGTACTCTTTGGTGTACTCAGCTGACTGTAGTAGTTGTTCAGGCGGTTCGAGTCGTTCTCGAACTTTTTGTGACTACTGTACGAGATCGTGTCTCGGTTCTCGCTCTCGTTGCGATTGATGTTCTTCATCATGCCGTTGATCACCGTGGCATTGCTCTTCATCAGCAGGTTCTTCTTGCTGAGGAACTCCGGCGAGCCCGACTGTTGCTTACCGTTGGCCAGCACGGCCAACTGGGACGCGGTGCGGTTTCGCTCGAAGCCGTTCGACACCAGCGAGATCGGGGTGCTGTTCGCCTTCGACGGACTGTACTCGAGGCCGTTGTTATTGATGTTGTTATTGTTGTTGTTGTTATTGCTGATGTTGTTGTTCATGTTGTTGTTGTTGTTGAAATTGTTATTGATGGTGGTGGAGTTGTTGGTGGTATTGGCGGTCGTGGTGGTGTTGGTTGTACTGAGACTATTGTTAGTGGCATTGTTACAGTAGTTATTGGCGTCATTTGTTAGAACAAGTGAGTCTGGAGGACTTTCGTTGTTTTGTTTCAAATGAACTGGCATGGCGGTTACTAATTGTCCTGAATGGGCATATGTTTAATTTGAGTTATTCCACAAAAAAAAAAAAAAATGAAAATACAAGTGAAAACGGAAAGAGAAGAGGAGACAGAGAAAGAAAAAAATCAAATCAAATTGAAATCCAATATTTAAGCATTGTTTAAGGTTATTTAGGCGTTTTAAGGCATTAATCAGTCTTATTAGAGCGAAGTGGCAGCATTTCTTTTTTGCATTTCTTTTTTTTTATAATTTTTTGTCATTTTTTTATTATGCGTCAGCACTCCACAGGTATATGAGGTTAAGGATGTTGGTGGTATAAGAACAGTGCAAATGGATACGTACCCAGTTCGTCGCGCTTCTCGAAGGCGGCCAGCAGACCATTGGCCGCGGCCTCTTGCTGCTCCTTGAGGAAACTCTTCTGCCGTTCGACACGCTCGCGGCGGCGACGGAAGCTCGGTGTGATGCTGTTATCGAGGCGATTGTCTGAAATACGAGAGGATGGAAAATATTCAGTAAAATTGACAGAAGCAACATAAAAATTAAGAAACTGACCAAAGTCATGATTAACCAAATAGGAGTGTTATTTTATATTTCGCACCTATTTTGATCAGTCAACATTCATTTGTCATTGCGGAGAGTTATGATAAGCGAAAACTAGGAGGTTATCAAATGTAGAGCGACATTTCCTCGTAGAAGTAATGAAATTTCGCAAGAAATTCGGTGTAAATATCGCAGACACCTTTCGTGCTGAATGAGCCGTATCAAATGTGTATGGGGAGAGATGTTTAGGAGGTGGGGAAGGAGTGAGACGATGGAGAACCCTCGCTGCTCCATCAAGGTCGGTAACGAACTCACCGAGACATTCAATGTCAAAAAAGGTTTCAGACAAGGCGACACGCTGTCATGTGATTTCTTCAACATCATACTTGAGAAGATCGTGCTAAACTCAAATGTCAACACCAGAGGCACGATCTTCAAAAAGTCCGTTCAATTGCTTGCCTACCCGGACGATATTGACGTGATTGGAAAACACAGCGAGCTGTGAATGAGGCTTTTGCTGGCATTGGAGCGGAAGCGGCTAAAATGGGTTTGGCAGTGAATCAGGGCAAAACCAAGTACAAGTACTGCCCCTAGAACTGTCTAGAACTGTCATCACGAAAGGACGCACAACATTGACGTCTCGGACAGAGCGTCATAATGGGCAGCAGAAACTTTGAGGTAGTCAAGGACTTCGTCTACCCCGGCTCTGCAGTAAACAGGGACAATAACACCAGTACCGAGATCAAGCGCAGAATTACTCTTGCCAATCGCTGTTTCATTGGGCTCAAGAGGCAGTTGAGTAACAGAGTCATCCCTCGAAACACAAAGTTGACTTTATATAACACTCTAATCATCCCTGTTCTGCTCAACGGCGCAGAGACATGGACGCTATTGAAAGCGGATGAAGAAGCTCTTGGTCGTTTTGAGAGAAAAGTTTTGCGTGCGATCTTTGGTCCTGTTTGTATTGATGGCGTCTGGAGGAGGAGATTCAACCACGAACTGTACGGGCTGTACAGCGGCATGCACCTAGTTAAGCGTCTACGGATCCAACGCTTAAGATGGCTAGGTCACGTAGAGCGGATTGACACCACAGCTCCGGCCCGAAGAGTCTTCGATTCCGAGAAATTGGGACAACGCAACAGAGGGCGTCCTCGAACGAGATGGCGCACACAAGTGGAGAAGGACCTCAACCAACTTGGTGTGCACAACTGGAGGCAGGTGGCGAAAGATCGTGCTGACTGGAGAGGCTTGTTGGTTGAGGCCCAGGTCCACCCCGGACAAGAAGAAGAAGGAGTGAGACGACATAGTGTTCACGTCGGTGACACTTTTAAGTCACGACGAATCACTAACCTCTGGTACGGAGCACTCTGATGGATCATTGTGGCAAGTTAGCTAGATGATCGGTTAAGTTGCAATTGATGGAGTTGGACAGGGCCTAGCTTATCATTTACCACGAGTGGAAGAGACCTACAGTCTTATGCTCCGAACGGCCAAGTTTGTGAAATTTTATTTCTAGACAGGCAGTTATTACGACGACGACGCACAGTCCCACAATGCCACGACCGCAACCATTGGCGACGGGAATAAATGCATTCTCAGTGAAATCTGGGTTCTCGAAAAAAAGACAGAAGCTGTTCAGCAGATTTCAGTTCTCAAGACCGTGCTCCTCATTCGTTGATCCTCTTGATTTCACCTTCCTCTGGTCATCTACAAACTCGAACAAATCATTGTCTAGAACTGCCCCATCTGGATCGAAGCCAATTGAAGCCAGTAATTTGCGTTGGTCCTCTTTCTGGTTGATCATTCCTCGGGAAACTCACTTGTGGGTGTGTACCAGAGTTGTTTGATTGGAGGCTTTTGATTTCGGGTATCAGTGACCTGATTTTCTCGTTCTGTCTAAATCGTACGTAGAAGATTCTATGTCTCCACACAATAACCTCTAACCGGCTTTACGTAAGAAAACATAATTCTATAAGCATGTACCTTTCGCACAGGTTAATGATGTGAAGCCTCCAAATCGTCTAACAAGACCAGCCACTACTGACTAAAAATTCAGAAGCCACAGAAATATTTCTTTTGAACCCCTTTGCGCAGCATAGTTTAGTTTAAGTTTAATGAATATGAACTGCCTTTTGTTTCCCCGTGGATGATGCTATAAACACGGCCGATGTTAACATAATCATCTGGAGGACACCACAAGCCAAACAGCTGGTGAAGCAGTGACATGGCCATTTCTATGGATATGTAGTGTCATGAAACAAAAAACTCAAGGCTTTTGATGTCAATTGATCTATGAACATTTAGATTCGTAGCCTGTGGACGTGTCACTTCACTGATCAATACCAGGGAATGCTTGCCGAGAAAAAAAGATCAACGACAAGCCTGTATCAGCACAAGAGGCTACCCCAGAACCACTTCTTCAAACGCACTTGACGTCATCTTCAATCTGACTGCCAAGAGGCCATGCACAGTTCTCTAAAGCAAGCTATAGCTCATCCTTGTGTGAGAAAGAGAAGCCCTGCCGAGCCGTGCAGGACAGGCAAGCTACAGGGTTGTCAATAGCTCTTGCTACTTGGAAATTACATCTGCGCGAGACAGCAACCCAACTGATCGTCACTAGAGAACAAGCCCAGTGTCCAAGATGATCTATCCTCAACTCAACGCTATTCGCTATCACGAGTGATCCTCACGGCGGTTGTATGGGCGACAGGGATATGTATTTCCCAGATCTTAGAGACAGATTCGTAGGAGTCATATCCTTGAACGCTTAGTACCCTAAGTGAAATTTGCGTAGAAAGTTGCCACCACTTCGTCATAAGCTCCAGATGGTTCCCCACCAGTTGGTTAGTGTATTGCTTCTAATTTAATCTAGCATAGCAGTTCAATGAACGTTAACGCACCTAAATGCATCCTCAATCTATCTAACTTCGACTTTGGCTGTATGGTGAAGTCTACATAAGTTCTCCGCCAACTATTTACATTCGCACTAAATGCCAGCATCAAAGGTGTTGCTCGCGAAATGCAGCCGCAGTGATGACAAAAGGGAATGGGAATCTTCATCAAAAGAATGACTATCCTTAGGATGAGTGGCATTGGACAAGTGGCTGATTTTAATAACCACCAAGTGTTTACTTCATATTAAATCAATAGAATCTAGAATTCGCACAAATGTGCTGCGTTTTGTTATCAACTCAAAATGACACTCCTTGTTGGATAGCCCCATATTTTCAGCCTGAACTCACCTTTCATAAAACCATTCCCATACTCATTCGAGTTGTTGGAACTTGAACTATCTTCATCTAGGACACCGTGTGTTGGTGTGCATCTCTTTGGTGATTGAATGGTTTTATTAACAGACGGACTAGTTCCGGTGCTGTGACGGCGTGACTTGCGACGCTCTGCTGAGTCCGTGCTCGCACGATACCGCAAAGTTTTCCGCAGCGAATTATCCGGCAAGCGAATGCCGTCAGCTTCGCCGTCTTCAAATCTGAAAACGAAAAAAAAAAATACAAAACACATTAATTTACAGTCTCTCGTGTGACTGCCGAGGCACACTCACTTAAGAACAGCTTCGTAGAGTTGCAGCTGATCGAGGAGATCTAAGTCGGTTCCGGGTCTCGACATGTACCGCTGAATAACGCCCTCCATTCCCTGTTGCTCCAGCAGATCGCTCTCATCGTAGAAGCTGTCCTGATCGTTCAGCCCCGCCAGGGTTTTGTTTATCAGCGACGTCGCGTAGATCAGCAGTTCAGTGTCGGCGTTGTCGTAGTCTTTCAGCAGCCTAAAATGAGACAGCTGTTAGCATTTCAATCACTCAGAATTTCGATGGAGCCCATAAGTATGCACTCAAAATGGAGCGATGGGTAGTAGGCACAAACCACCAGTCTAGGAGCCCCACTCAAAGTGAAACCAATTCTCTCTAGAACTTACTTCATGATGTTCGACCATGGCAGAGTGCCCTGAGCACTATCCACCGCATGGATGGCATTCACGAGCAGATAGCAGTTGCTCTCCACATACTCGACGAAAACCAGCAGTAATTTGAGTGCGGTCTTCACCACCAACCTATACTTAGAGGCTATTAGCGAGTACAGCCATTGCATGGTTGGCTCATGCTTCATGACACCGTTCATCCCGTCAACGTACAGCATAACCTGTTGATAGTCGATAGAGAGATGCGAAAAAGCGAAAACATTTAGTCTTTAATGTACAATTGACTGAAAATAATTCGCCGCCGTCGCCGCCACTCGGAGCGAATTAGAAAAGCGCACGGCGATGGGGCTGAGCTATGAGGGCTGATCGATCGCTTACCTGGCCAAGTGCGCGTAATATATAGTTCTGGTAATTTTGATCGGCCCCATTGCCGACACGAACCAGGCAATTGAGACCGCCCAGTGCGACGAAAGCGTGCACTAGATCCTTGTCCTCCTGGAAGACTTGCTTCAGCGAGAATAGCGCGCGACGGAGATCACTTCCTTCGGATGTGAGGAGTTTTTCTGAAAAAAAAAAAAAAAATGGAAGACAAAGGTATTGATTAGAGGGACGGATTTCAATTTCAAGAGCAAATGAACATCATCATAACTTTGACTTGGCTTTTCAGGCGGCAATGTGCCGGGAATAGAGAGTGACTGTGAGGTCAACCCTGGGGCACGAATGAGTACGGAATGGGCTCAAAGTAATAGCCACTTGGACGTGAGGTACGAAAGAAAGACTCGAGGGGGCGTTGATTTTGAAGCGAGGGACTTTCAAGTGAGGCATGAGTTGATTAGCCTTGTCTTGATCCGATACACTGAATGTACGATGTAACAGAGGACGCCCGTGTCGCACATAAGTGGATAAGGACTTAAATTTGTGAGCCATTTGGAGTAGATACCTAAGATCACGCTGCATGGAGAAGTTTGTTGAACGTGCCTCTTGACTGTAGCGTCACACAATGAGGGAAGAATGAAGCTGCACTAGAATAAAACCAGAGAGTATCAATTGAAGACGGTTGACAAAGGATCGCTCTCGAAGAAGATGCTTACTTGTTACAACCGGTCCGCTCAGATTGACAGTGTCCCTTGATCTGATAGATGGTAGGATGGATGTGGTAATCTTCAGGATTCGTAGGCCCGAATGTTCGATGCCGGGAATGCGCCTACGCATGCTGCACTCCCCGTGGAACTTTACTTAAGCATTACATTGCGGAGCTGGTTAGTAGATCACGCTATGCTTCATGTTTGCCGATTCGAATCGCCTTCCTCTTCCGAGACTTCTTAGCTCATTCTGCGCACTCGTTATAGAGGAGAAGGTCTCCAACCATTTGTCAAGTGGAACTGTCATATGGCTGACTACGACTGCATCTTCCTCTTCGTCCGCGCATTCTGAATTGAGAGGTGAGCTATCGTGTTCAAATCTACGCAGGACCTGAATGAGATGGTAGTTGCAGTTCCCGTGCGCTTTCGATTTCCAGGCTTCAATCGCGGGAATCACTTTGTGGATCCATCTGCCTCTGGTTTTGATTGTTGCCCTTTCATCCTCTGTCAGACAGCTGACGCTCATATATAAGCGGTTTGCTGTTCCCCTTCAGTAGAGACTTTGCACCTCGTTGGCAGGAATGTCGATAGGGACCATGTCCGCAATAACAAACGCTGCTTCGTCCCAAATCGTAAGGAATACACTGAGTGTCCTTATTGCTCAGAGCCTGTTTGTTGACGACCGCTTCTCTGCGGTCGTCTTGGTAGCTAGAGCTCCCGCCCAGGCGGGGATAGCGTACAGGACTCAAACAAATCATATACAACTATGTTAAGCAAGATTCTTCCGTTTTGGGGTCAGCTAGTCTTGCGTCGATTCAAACCAGTCTTTGATCCTGGTGATCGCTTCATTTGTGGGAAACGTGGATGACCTTGACTCCTTGCTGTAGCTTATATCACAGGACTACATCGTACATAAAGTGCCACAACTTGTATTTGAGTTGGTAAATCAATGCTCGCCCTTTACTACGGCCATACGGTGGGTCTAATTTGGAGTCACTTTTCGACCACGACCACATTGGCTGGTACTTCGATAATGACACGTGTGATGTTGTCTTCCAAGGCTTCTATGCTTGATGCTGCCCATAGTTTAAAGGCACGATCTAGCCGGCCAATTTGCCGGTCCTAAACGAGAGATAATGTCCCAATCGAACTCAGATCTCAGTTATCTCTCTTTCGTGGTGAGTGGCATGCAGGGCCGTCAAGCTGCAACCACATGTCGACCAGGTTTATCTCGTGCATTTTGAGCAAAAAAAACTTTCGAAGTCATTGAACGAAATCTGACGCCATTGACGGTAAGTTCCCACGGACTTCGTCTTCTACTGGCGCTACATTCTGTTCTCACGGCCATCTTTGATAGAATGCGCCGGGCCATAAACGGCTATAAACTGGGCATTCTTTTCCGTCAATTTCAGAGAATACAGCAGAAATATGCTTCTCCGTACGCACTCCATGTGTACTAATGTTCAGTACTCTGAAATTGATGCGAAATTTGGTCACTTTGGCTTTCAGTGTTCGTGCGAAAAACTGTTCACAGCACGAATTTATAAGCATTTCCGCCTTTCTTCTATAAAATGGCAATAATAACTGAGCATGACTCACTTTGACACATGTCAAAAATCACGCGTCAGCTGTCGAAAATAGAACACTGAAAAACCAAACAGCAAACAAATCTCCTTTCAATCAGCCTTAGCTAAGCGAAAATAGAGAGCTTAACTTCACCGGATATCCGGGACGTCACCTTGAACAACATGTTTATCTGGAAATCAAATATATTCTGCACATATCGTTTCAGAGAGGTTCCACTGTACACCTTCTGCGATGCTGTTGGACTTTAACAAATGATGGTTCACAAGGTCACTCCTCTCGTTGATAATCTCCTACAATCGCTTCCCAGACCTGACGCGTCAATATCGCTCTTCTTTTCTTTAGAAACACAGATATATTGAATGAAAGTTCACTTTTCGATCTCCGAGAAACGACAGGTGCGACGAGGCTAAATTTCCTTTCAATTCGAGCGTCCCACTCGGCGACTCTCAAGACAATTCGTGTTTGAATGAAGCAAATATGAGACAAATATTCGCCAATGCCAGCAACACGAGCATTAACCGCGGAATTTGATGTGGAAACGGAACCCGAATGAAACACACCTCTTGAACGGCAACAAAACAAAAAAAAAAAAAAACGAATCATCATCTCGAGAAGCATCTAATCAAACTCAATCTCTCTCTCGAGGTTTTCAATTACCAACCGAACCAACAAAGAGCTTGTTAAGCAATTTTCAAACGGCTCATAATAAAGAACTAGTCTGGATACACTCGTGCTTCTTACTTCATTTGTGTTAACTGCCTTAACAGTATTTTTTTTATTTTTTTATTCGTGGTACACAGTACACACTCTGTGCATTCGGATACAAGTGGAAATCGGAAGCTGTGGCTTAGATGCAGCAGCCAGAGCCAGAGTGTGTGAACATTTGGAGGTGACTAGACATTGTGACCTAAAAACAGACAATGGCTTCAAAGGCGAATTCGAAAAGTTAGAATTGCTCTCATTCTATTGAGACTTTGTGGATGTGATTAACGGACGAGTTCTGAAATGCTGATGAGGAACTTCCTGGCGTGTTGGTCCACGCCGAATTGTGACGCCAGCAAGAGAAGTAAAAGATGGAACAAGACGTCGGACACTTTTCCAGTATTCTTGATGTCCGAACCTTTCAAGGAGCCGACATCCATTTGGATACCTTCCTTGCTGTAGTTAAGATAAGAACTCGGATACCGACAGAACAACGGAGATGAGGAAGAACAAAAACAAGCAAGCACAAGCGACGACTTTGAGTATGCCGATTGAGTCGTAAGTTAAACGTATTTTGGAGTAACAATCGAAGACTATTTTAAGGTATTGTCATTATGCCACGTCATTATGCCACGGATTGACACTTTCAAACCCTGGTTTGACAACAAGTGCGGGCATGCAGCGAAGTAGGAAGCCTACAAGGCAACACTGCAATGAACTACGAGACTACTAGGCGCTACAGCCCGTACAGGACCAAGGTCCAGCTGCTACAGCAACCGCTTGTGTTGAGCGTGCTATTGTTTTGTATTGTACTCGCAACGGCCAAGTTTGTGAAGCTTTTTCTAGACAGACGTTGAGCATTGTCAGTGACTGGAAAGAGGAGGGGCCGTGAACATTTGTTTTGTCATACCGAGAATCGACGCACAGACCCACAACGCCATGGTCCGCCTGAAGGCGGGTATAAACAATTTTATGAGCCGTTAGGAGTGTGACTTCAGGCCCGGGAGGTCCACGAGATCTTCACAAATTCTGGATCCAAAAAGTGCAGATCCGGCTTTTCGTCGATTTCAAGACCGCACATGACAGGCTGCATGGAGACAACCTAAACATTGACATTTCTGGCACAACGCATCAGAGGATGCCGGCGTCTGATGAGGTGTCTTTCAATCTCTCAACCAACTTGATGTGCGAAACCTCAAGCAGCTAACAAGAGCCAAGGCACAGTGCCACAAGAATAAGTAAAAGAAGTAAAAAGACTCAGACGACATCGACTTAGTCAATGCAGCTTCGAAAGGTGGTAGCAAATTTTGCAGTATTTTCAATTTCAAATGACTCGACAGCTGCAAAGATCTTACCGAGAGAAACCTTTGACTGACGTCTCTGATTATGACTTGTCCACACGATCAATAGTTAAGTCATTTGTTTGAATTTCCCCGCGATCAATAGTTTGCCTCTAGAGGGCGTGCATGGAGAACTTAAGGAGACTACATTTTAAGAACTAACTGATTATCTGCAGACTTAAAGGATGTGTCATTTTTCTGCCAAGAGTTGGGCTTTTAATAATCGAGTTTTTTTTCATCGAAAAGGGGTCGGTCTTAGTATGGATGGCGCTACATCCCGTAGAAATCCATGGTCTAGCTTTCACAATACCCACTCGTGTTGTGGGTGCAATTGTCCTCTTCGAGCAGATGTGGCATACAATTGCATTTGGACTTCGAACCGAATGTCTCAATTAACGATTTAAACGATATTTTCTACACGAATTAAACATTTCCTTGTTAGGCAAATTTGTGTCGGTTTTTCTAAGCGATCCTAATGCCCACGAACTTTATTGTGAAGAACAGGTGGAAAGGGCGAGGTACATATTTGTGTCTGTAGCGACAGCCAAGCTGTGCGTAACCACTTCCAGGATGGTTCAGGAATGCAAGTCTATTCTGAACTAGATCGGCAGTCTAATTTTGCTAGGTCAGGATCCACCACAGGATCACCGGAAATGAGATCGTCGATGAACTAGCTAGACAAGGATCAGAAGAGGCACTCTTAGAGGCTAGGATTACCCATGTCCTTGGTTAGAGCTTCCTTGGACTTTTCGAGAGCACAACTGGAGGTGGCATGACTCTCCAGGATGTAGACAACCAAGCGCATGCTCCCTAACGTCTGTTGACAAAAAGAGAAGACGATGACGCTGCAGAGCACTTCCTCTGTGCTTTCACTGTTCCGCCTTTGCTCGCATCAGGTGGCAGCTATTCGGCGTTGATGAGGTAAGAGCTGATGATGTATGCTCCCCATCATAGAAGCTCTTATTGGTATTTCTCCGGAAGACCAAGAAATTGCAGTAAATGTATGTTGCTGCCTGGTAGTGCAATGAACCAGTTTTTTTTTTTAGTCTAAGTGCTCCAGTAGTGTAGTGTGAAAAACCACAGAAAAAAAAGCGACTTGTCAAACTGAAAATACGATCCACAAAGGGCTGGTGACAGTCCACAAATTCACGACTAAAATGTTAGCGAATTCTACATGTTACTGTGATATGTGCGAACAAAGAACATTCCATTCGAATGAAATGTCAGAGTTGGCGAAGTTCGCAGTTCGCCAGTCGCATCTCATGTGAAGAGCACACTCAAGTGTGATGATGGATGTGGTTGCACTTTAACTGCAATCAGCGCCTAACTCGATTTCATTTCACTGTTGCTTGGGTGTTTGAAGCGTGATCTAAGTCGCATTGGATATGTTGTGGAACTTAAAAGACGTTTGAAGTCTAAATTTGTCGCAGCTCTGGCAGTCTGTGGGACACGAAGCACCAATTCGCCTTTAATTTTGCGCAGTGAATGGAAACGGAATGTATTTATTTGCAAATTCAATTACACTCAATCTTGCTAAAAGCATATGAAATGTGATAGGCGCTGTCAAATGCATTTAATGTGGTAGGTCCTATAGGAAAACTGGAGCATTACAGCCAGAAGAAGTCACTTTATGGGCCGGTGAAAGCATTGGTCAATAGGTCTTCAAAAATGATGATGGTCCAAACGTTACAGTCAACGGTCAGCGATACAGAGGCATGATTACTAACTGGTTTGTGCAACACTTGGACTTAGAAGCCAATATTTAACGAAATACTACGAAGAGTAAGTAGATCTTACAGATTACGCCTTGTACGATTCAGCCGCGACGGTCACATGCATCACATGTATGTCACACAAGTTTATCTGCCAAATAAAGTTCGTAAAATTAGATGTCTTCGTTTGAGTTCTCCGATTTTTATTAATTTTTTTTAAAGGCATGTACTCCTTACACGGTCACTGCAATACTTCGAATTATTATGCATTTAAATCGCTTAAATTTCGTGTTGCTATTAATCTATAAATTAAAATGAGTACATGATCGAAAGCTTCTACCACTCAACCCCGGCCCTCTACAACGTCACAGGCACACTCACCAGCAATCTCTAATAATCGATAATTTATCTGCAAAAACTCGAACGACGATAAACAAAGTGCACTTCTAATAGACTCTATGAAGACAGAAATGAATAACTTTCGAGTTTCGCATGAAAATCGAGAAAATTGAAAAAATGTTGGTCGACAAAGCTGGTTGAAGTTACTTTCGGGACACGTCCAGATGTTGGTTGGCTGATAATCCCATAGCAACAACTCTGAACGAGGATTTACTTTAGCTACAGAGACAAGTTGTTGCATTTGAGCGGAAGGGTGTCGCAACAGATGCTGTGCTTTTTGGGATCCCCGAGCGCAGTAATGAATATTTAGCAGACATTTATAATCAGCTCTGTTGTTCTATTCACCGCCGGCCACCATCGCTCAGAGGTAAATATTTGCCGTACAAAATGAAGATTTCGCCAAAATAATGGCGTACCCTCGCCCAACATCATCTATGGATCTCAATGGATCCGACAGAGGCACAGAGCCCGAAGTCATCTGCTTCACACTTTATTACCGTCCTGGCCTACTCCCCAAGACATCCTTCAGCTGCCTTCAACGACCCCATTCTGTTCTCAAACTTCTCTCGACACGATGAATGCTTAAATCATTTGTTGAACCCCCGGTCTACTTCGCTTATAACTGTGCCCAAAGGCGTGTGAAACGTCCCATAAAAAAAAAACCGGAAAATAGAACACAATTTGCACCAAAAAGGGCATAACCGTCCGACCGAATGCACTACCCTCTCATCATCTCGGCGCAACCAGTCTTGTCGTCTTCAGTTTATAGACACAATCGTAACTGTAAATCTAAATTTACAACAACAATCATTAAGTATCTCGACCCCACCCCACCTAGACTGCATCTAATCGTCTCTCACACATTTCAACTCACAAAAATAGGTCTGAAGTTCACGGATGTCAAATTGAAACGATTCTCGACACTCCCTTCTGACGGTCCCACCACCCCCCCTCCACCCATGATGGGGGCAAATTACACAGTCCGACGGAGATGGAGAAAATCTCCACAAGGGAGTCTACATCTCATACATTTCATTGCATATTCGTTTCTAAAGCACCTCCGAGTGCACCGTCGCCGTCGTCGCTCCGAAAACGATTGCAGGTTGATTGGACTATCTTGAACTTGACCATTTATCCACAAGAGCGCGCGCACACACCGGGAAGCATTGTCTAATGATTCGGTTGTCAGATTCATTGGATGATAGCTCAATCTCTCTGTAGCTCAAATCGAAGCCTAGCTAGGCCAACGATCAGCGGCCTACCATTAGAGCCGAGCGCACAACAGCCGCACGCCACCGTCGCTCAGATACTCCACAGTCCACACGAACTGTGGAAATTAGGTCTCATTTGCGATACACACGACTCCGAATGCGATCTCAAATCTGCCGGGCAAAATGACTGGGTAAACGTTTTATTAATAGTCACTAAAGTGGCATCATTACTTCTGTGTTCTCTCCTCTTGAAGATACTTTGTTTCTCCTCTCCATCCCCGCCCCATCCGAGTACGAGTTTCTGATGAGGTTTTTGTTTTCCTTTTTTTTTTTTTTTTTCTTCGTTCCCATCCAAGTTCTTTGTCTCTTCGGTGTCGTCCAAGACCGGTAGCCTTCTCGAGCGATACACAACGGATTTGAAAGTTGTATCTGTTAGGTGGTTTCAAGTTCTTTTGTGTTGCTCTCTCGAGAGCTACTTCTGGTGAACTAGAATGCTGCCTGCGGCGTGGACAAGGCGCAAACGGGTGAAATGCATCCCGTCGTGGTTGAACTTTCTACCAAAAAAAAATAATTCATATTTCCTCACGAAAACGATGGCGCAGTTGCCATTAGCCGCGACGTCTGATTCATACTCACTCGCCTACAAAGCAAATATTTGAGTCAAGGCCAACAGACTCGGAACAGCTGACTGAGTCGAACTGCGTCGACGGTTGTTTGCCAAATCAAAGTCGGATAGGTGTTCAAATGTGTTCATCTGTGATACCATACACACACACTCACACAGCACAGCACAGCGGTTTGCCGCGCGCCATGAGATCAGCGTGTTTAATTATGGTTACTTACCAATAATTGCGTGAACTCGGACGCTAAGCTGGGTTCGAACCACCAACGAGTTTTTACGGCTGAAAAGATACAAAAAGATGGAAACGTTTAAAAAAATGATGTTCGACGTGCGCACAAAAGAAGGCAAATCAAAGAAATCTATAGATCGAGGCATTGATATATTGGATCTCGTTTGTTTTGATGGAGCAATTAACGGTAAAGGAATGATGGCAATTTATTGGGAAAAAAATGCATCATTAGCTTGAGTTGCTTGCACACTGCTGAGGCATGAATCACTTTTGACATGATTGACTTCAAATTACGAAGGTGGATGCTAATTTCAGGTGGATGGGGGAGACAATGAACAATTCGTGACTGAATGACTGGTGAATTTTGGAATCATTGTTCGGCATCCGCTGAGTATGAACAGTGGTCCTAGCCCTGCTGCTGCCACTTCCGGGTTGGCTCTACACATCAAACGTCATTCAATTAGGCGCAATTCTCACTTTTGTTGTGGTCAAAGTGGTGCCGTATGCAAAAGTAAAATAAGCAGACCCCCAAGACTGACCTTTTGCTAAATGGATGAGCTACCGCTATAAAAAGTCGGATTTACGACTGAACGAATGCTCTTTCCATGCGAGCCAGTGTCCGGTTAAGGAAAGAATGACTTGAAAAGAAGTACTAAAAATTAGTTTAGATCAGTCAGAATGGCGCAGCTACTGAACAGGGAGTAGAAGGGAACGTCCAGCGTCATACAGTGAAGCTTGCGATAAAGGTGGGGAAGAATTGCACATCGTATGGACTTTCTATGCATTCATTGGCAATTTCGTGGCTATAAAGGATGTCCCAAAATTAGAGCAAGATTAAGTTAGTACAGTCAATTGTTGACAACACTGAAAAAAAGAAACAACAAAAGCAGCTAATTGTTCATAATAATAATATTGGTGGCGCGACAGCCCGTAGAGGGCCAGCGCCTAGCTTCTCAGCAACCACTCGTGTTCTGCGTGCTATTGTTCTATCACGAGTGGAAGGGACCTACAGTTTTATGCCGACTCCGAACGGCCAAGTTTGAGAAGCTTTTTCTAGACAGTTATACTCTTTGAGCATTGTCAGTGACTCGAAAGGGGTGGGGCCGTGAATAGTAGTTCTTGTCGTACCAGGAATCGAACCTGGAAAGGTAGGTTCAAGTGCGTAGGAGTCGACGCACATACCCACGCAACGCCACGGGCCACCACTAATTGTTTAAGATTAGTAAAAATGGAGAGTCATATATACAAGATTACATTACTGAACAATATCTCAAAAATAATGAAAGTTTGGCAAGCGTAGTTCGAAAATTTCACACAAATATGGTCGTATCCAGCGTAACTTCAGCAACTGTGAAGAGATTAACTGAAAAATTAACGAAATCTGGATCAGTTGGAGACGCTACCACACTAGTCGTCCAAGAATAAGGCGTTCCAATGTCAATGTCGACGCAGTGTGTGATGCTTACAAATTATCATGATCATCAGCATCATCTTCTGACCCGCATGATCCACTAAAGAGGTCGCGGGGATAAGGCGCGCACTAGATATCTGCAGGCTACTCGATTCCCCGGGATCGACTCTACCCAGGAGTAACTAGGCGAGTTTTTGGATTTCATCCAACTCATTTGTGTCTCGCCTCGGAAGTCGTTATGATGGGGACATTCGTGCCACGTTCTCAAACCATCGAAGCATAGCCCTTTCCATTGGAAGAAGCAGCTGTTCATAGGCTGGTGACAAATGGAAACATTACTGAGTTGAAAACCGCTAACTTGGCTTTAACACCAAGCTCGGCCTTTCTGATTACAGATCTTCCAAGCTGTTTCTAAATTGACCCAGGTTGGCCAATTCTACAGGAGAGCTCAGCATTACTCCTTCCATCACTCGTGTAAAAAACCCCGAGTTACTTAAACTTCTCCACCAGCTTCAATGGGACTCCACTAACATGTAGAGCGCATTGAACAGGCGTTCTGGAAATGATCATAGCCTCTGATTTGTCCACGTTAACCTTCATCCCAGCAACTGCACATATGGCAACACGTTATGAACAAACAAAAACACAACAACTGAGCATAACGTCCATGCACATCGAAGGGAGTTCGTTTGAACGTTGATTATTGAACATCAACAACAAATTCAGCCACATTTATGCAGAATGGTCATGCGAAATTCGACAAAGCCGTGGATGCCATTTGTCCGATGGGTTATTCTATCAACAACCCTATCCTATGCACTTGCTGATTCAATAAAAAAAAATAACAATCTAAAGACTGTGTTTTCTATTTAATTTAAATCTTGCGTTCAGTTTGGGACACCGTTTATATATCAGGAAATGTCAACGTTTAAAGTGGCGCCCAACAGCCGACTGGCAACAGCGGACAACTAGGTGTTCTTGCCAGTTCATGGCGGCGATGTTGTTTTATCTGTCTTTTGTTTTCACATCTGTTATTTGTTTGATAATAAAGGCAATTCACAAGTGGGAATTGAAATGTCGAGCAACACGTGAAAATGGGAAATTCTATAGTGCCATTGATTGGAGGGTTGTGCCAGTTTTACTGTTTGCATATTTGGTCCCACGAGAAGCAGTGAAAGGAAAGTCAGGCTGAACCGAGATTTGCTAAGATGAATAGTCCGCAGGATCGCCCGGAATTCAGGCACACCATTGGGAACTGAGCTAGTTTTTTGAGTCGGGGCTCTAATCAAGCTGATCCTCGGCACGGTTAGTGTGACAAATTGGAGAAATGCTAAATAAGGTAAAAACAGAGGATGAGAGATGATGGCCTTATCTTGTTTGTCCTTCCCAATCGATCCTTACTTGGACATCCTTTCCAATCGAGGTTTGCTGGCAAAATTCTAGTTCAGTCGCCTTAGAGACAAATTAGCCAACACACTGGTGTAGGGCACGTCAACGAAACAAAAGCTCTGTCAAAAGCATTGCCACTCCCCATGAAAGTGTGCAGGAAAACACGAACTAGCCAATACCGCGTCGAGCTCTGTTTTTTGAGTCTTGTAATGCCGTGATAATACCAGATTTCAACGCTCTGAATAATGGACACCGTACATCTTTAGCCTATAAATTGGGGATTTACCATTTTGAGAAATTTGTGTTAACACGCACATTAACTCGGCCTTTCAACGTCCCTATCAACTAGCCAAATTCATTTTCTATCCGACGTCCACATTTGTAGACAAATCAACTGAATCCAGGAGTTGAAGGAAAGCAGCCATGAACAACGATGTGTGTGTTTGATGACTGACTTGTGAATCAGTTGATAAGGTATACCACTGACGTCAATATGGACACTTTCATATTTGAAGCCAATCCACACAGGAAGCACCAAATCCAAACAAAGTCAGTTTTTGGTGTGGGTGTTGCGCTGGTGGCTTCATTGGTTTGAGTTTCTTCGAAACCATGGTCGGAAGGCGTTACTAATCAGTGGTAAGGCATTTATTTTGGTACCTCCAACAGTACCAGTCAATGTGTATCACAGTGGATAGCAGTGTACATTCTGCACAAGGCATTTGAGTGTTTTTTGCGCAGACAAAGGATTGTGCGTTAGACCCCCCTGACATTCCCCTTAAATCTCTGTCCACGAGAGAGACTGCTTCCCTGCTTATAATTCAGAGTTGAATTAAGCATAAATTCCACAGTAACCACTCGCATTAATTGTACGTTCTAGAAAGCAATATCCTCTGAGCATGTTAGTGAAGCAAGTGAAAATAAAATGTAGTGTTTCAAAATCGACATCGAACCAGGAATCTACAGCAGCACTATAGACCATACATCCCACTAAGGACCACATGCAAACAAAGTGTTTTAATTTGAATAATAATGCTTAGCGTGTATGGCCTTTAAAGCGGTCCTTCGGTGTGTACATCTAAAGGGTGGTTACATTTTAAGGGCCGATGTTGATTTTGAATAAAACACAAATTATTTAGGAAAATATTGTCATTTCTTTTTATTATAATAATATTGGTTTAGTTCAATTATGCATGAAACAAAAAATCGGCCATATGGCCACTGCGACCTAGGCGGCACACCTCCATCCGATGGTCCAAATATTCGATGACGCTGAAGCATAATTGAGCTTCTATGCAGTTAATGTGCCGAATTATCTCATCCTTTAGCACTTGAATTTTTGCTGGCTTATCGACGTACACCTTTTCTTTTAAATAACCCCAAAGAAAAAAATCCAACGGTGTCAAATCATATGATCTTGGCGGCCAATTGACATCGCCACCACGTGAGATAACACGGCCATTGAATTTGTCGCGCAAAAGAGCCATTGTTTCGTTAGCTGTGTGGCAAGTGGCACCGTCCTGTTGAAACCACATATCATCCACATTCATATCTTCTAATTCGGGCCATAAAAAGATCGTTATCATTTCACGATAGCGAACACCGTTCACAGTAACTGCCTGACCTTCATTATAAGCCTGGATATCTTTAACGCGTTGCTCGATTGTATATCTTTGGTTCAAATTGAGTTAGTCTAAAATTGAGAAATGTCAAATGAAATGCAGAAAAAAGCTTGACGTTTAGGTGTGGTTCGCATTCAACATCGGCCCTTAAAATTTAACCACCCTTTATGTCGTTTTCCGTCACACACCTCTTCATTAGACCTCAATTTCGAACAGGGCTACGAATATTGACGATGGGAGTGGTACTCCGTTATGCGCATCAATTATGATATGTTCATGTCTCCTGCATGCATGCTTCATCAAACTTAGTCTCCAGAGCCGTGAAACCCATCTGAAGGCCGAAAAAAATCAAAATGCCTTAGTGCTACTTTACGGTACCAGCTAACGGCCTAAATGCGATTGATATGCTGTATGGAAGTTCGTGGATAAGCGCAAGGACATCCCACTTTTCATTTCGGTCACAGTGTGGCACTCCGAAAAATCGGTGCCACTACTAGCCCACACACTGGACACACTTCAGTGCACCACAATGCACAAGTGTGCTGTGAGCACGCTGCTTAAGGTCATTTCCTGGATGTTTCTTTAGCTCTGTGTTTGCCATTGTTTAAATGTGTAGGCACTATGGCCATGGAATACGACCTATTGCCATCTAAACACAGGGAAACCCCGAATTTAAGAACACTTTAAATTCAAATAAAAAAGAGAAGATCCATAAACATTAGCAAGCAATTAGAGTGTCAGTCCTTTGAAATCCCACACCAGCAACCCTGACTAGCCGACCTACTGCGGATCAAACGACTGCTCTCTCAGCAGTGGGTGGCAAAATATTATTAAAATAAAATCTGCGAGTCATCAGCACATGCAAATTATCCGATTTCGATTCACTTGCCAGATGTTTTCAAGCGAAATTTATGATCATCATAATCGACCAACGGCGCGGTTTTTTTTTTAAATTGTGCTTATTGAAATGAATTTAAGAACTCTTCCAATTGCAGATGAGTTCAGCGAGTAGATGATCACAGCGTTTGATGCGATTGTTGGCCTTTGTTGCTGGAGATAAACACGAAAATCGAGTCGCAGTTGAATAAACAATGGGAAACAAACGGTCTTCATCCGATACTCCAGTGTGGCAACATCGACAGAAACATCCTAGTGAACAACCGTCATTGATATAATTCTAAACGCTTCTTCGACTGCCAGGAATACGTCCCTCAGTGCTTTAGAAATACCGCCGGACGGAGGTGGGATGTTTCAAGCAAAGAACAACTAGCCTCGACGCTGTAACCGATGTACGGTTTATTTGCCATGTCGTAGATGAGTTAATAATGGAGAATCTCAAAAGCGGATGAAGAACTTCTTGGTCTCTTCGAGAGAAAAATTTTGCGTGTGATATTTGGTCCTATTTGCGTTGATGGGATCTGGAGGAGATGATTCAACCACGAACAGCGACATGGGTCTAGTCAGGCGTCTACGGATCCAACGCCAAAAGTGGCTGGACCATGTTAGGGCTCAGTTTCGGCCCGAAGAATCTTCAGCCAGTAGGACGAGTAGACAACTGCGGCCAGGCCAGCCCAGGCAACAGCCAAGTCGGCGCAGAGGACAACGGACTCCGGACTTCTGGGACAAGGCAACAGAGGATACCCGCGTCTAAGGAGGCGCACCCAAGTGGAGAAAGACCTCAACCAACTTGGTGTGCAAAACTAGCTACAGCTAGCCGGAGATCACGCTAGTTGAAGAGGTTTTGTTCGGGCCTATATCCACCCTGGACTGGAGCGTCAAATAAAAAAAGAAGAATATGAGTTAATTTGGGACCCTAGCAAACAATAGGTTTTCTCCTCGTCTTCTACCAAAAATTTGTTCAGAATTCTTCTAGTCAATTTCTCAAGGTGTAAGCAGTTGATGCCTATATGAAGTCGTTGTGCAGCGAGTAGAGAATTGCTCCCACCTGATGCACCCGTATTACAGAAACATGCAGTTCCATCGACGGGTGTCCCAAGACTAAGTTACCGTATAAAGGGTGCTCCAATAGGGACTTTGACAGTTGATAGCGGCCATATTGTTGATGCTACAACTGTCAAATTTGTCTGTCATTTAATCAGACTGCTTTGTCAAATCACCTTGGATGGACATAGCATTCAACAAAACGTGCAAATGATAAAATTGTTTTATTAAAATGGGCGTTCTGTTCGGGCAACGTTGCACCCGCTACGAGCATTTTACCATTTCTGGATGAATAGATATGTCAACAAACAAAATTGTAGAATTTGGAACGATACCAATCTACACGAGATCCAAGAGCGTCCAATGCATCCCGAAAAAGTCACTGTTTGGTGTGGATTTAGGGCTGGCGGATTTATTAGTTCATATTTCTTTGATAACGTCGTTAGCCAGGCTATCACTGTCAACAGCGAGCGCTATATCGATGATCACTAACTTCTTTTGGCCTGAATTGAATGATATAGACAGCAACGACATGTGGTTTCAACCAGAGTGCACATAGATCACAACACATTGGAAATGCTGCACGAGCGATTCGAGGGCATGGTCATCTCACGTGGAGCTGATGTGAATTGGCCACCGAGATCGTGCGATTTGACCCTGTTAGGCTTTTTCTTATGGGGTTTTCAGGGCTATGGGAATAAGCCATAGACCACAGTGGCCCTCAAAGCCGTCATAAACATGCCATCGTTCAAATTTTGCCTGATATATGCGTCAGAGTCATGGACAATTGGAGATTTCGGGTGCACGCTGCCCAGAGAAGCCATGGCGGACATTTGAACGATGTTATAATTCTTACATATTGGCATCGATAGGTCTTTCAAACGAATAAAAAAATCGATGATGACATCTTACTTATATACTTACTAATATACTATATATTATCTTACTTTGTTTTATTTATATTTAAAAATAGGAAGCGCTTAATGAACGACCCCTTATATGGCTCTGACATTTTTTTCTTTTAAATTTGCGCGCGCTCAATGTGTTGCTAATACCCTTAAGTGTCCGGGGTCAAGACACAGCACGGGCCGCAGGTATAGAGGGAGAAAGGGAAAGGAGGTACCTGTGCACATTGGTCTTAAATATCTGCGGGTGGTAGTCTGTGGGAAATATAGGGCTGGGAAGAGCATTCCAAATTCGCGTAGTACGGCTGAAGAACGAGTCTCTAAATTTTACTGTGCGTCCGAAAGTAGACTTAAGGGTAAACTGATGAGCATTCCTGGCGAGACGAGTATTGCGAGTGAATTCATGGAGAGGAGGAATGCAGTTGGCTAGCTCACTTGAGCATCGTTTGTTGAAATAGCGATGTTCGAGCGACTCTAATAACTTTGCGACATTGTTGTCTCCTATAAGTTTTATCGCTCGCTTTTGGATTCTATCTGCCGCAAAGACCACCCTGTACCTAGAGTGGTCTTTGCGGCACCAGACCAGATATGAGCGTTGTGCTCTAGCTTTTGGCGGATATACATCTTATAAAAGGAAGTCAAATCAGAGGAGGTGATATATTTCTTGCATCGATTAAGGAAACCTAAACATTTCGCAGTATTTTTGGCGACCTCAAATATGTGATCGTTCCAACTAAGTGTTGTGTTGATACTAAGGATGGAAAGCTTTCCGGTTTCATCGACACAAGCGCCATTCATGGATAATGGCTGATTAACAAGGGTTCGCTTGAGTGACAGCAGACAGCATTGAGTTTTATGAAGCATTGAATTCCACTCTGTTGTTGTTTCGCCGGTTAATTGTGCTGTCAAGATCGGAATTCAATGTGCTCAACATACGCTGCCGTTCCAATTCTACCGCCGAAATGCAGGGTCGTGAGTCTCGGAACGAATATGAAAAGCTGAGGGTGCTGTCATCAACGAAGGAATGGAAGTAGCAGACAAGAGATCATTAATAAAAAATGAGAAAAAGTGGCGGAGACAGAACAGAGCCTTGGGGTACACCAGCATTTATTTGGTGGATATCAGACTTGAACCCATCCAAAACAACTTGAATTGAACTGTTCGAAAGGTAATTTCTAATCCATAGAAGAAGAGATTCATCGATACCATATGCACGCATTTTCGACAAAAAAGAGCTTCATGCCAAACTCTGTCAAATGCCTTAGAAATATCAAGTGCAACGATCTTGTTTTCGCCTGCATTATGCAAGGATTTGCTCCACTTTTCGGTGAGATAAGCTATCAGATCACCAGTGGACCTGTTGCTACGGAAACCGTACTGCCGGTCATTAAGAAGCTTCCGCGATTCAAGATATTTCATAAGCTGGCGATTTATCAGCGTTTCCATGACCTTAGAACCTTAGAAAAAAGAAATCTATCAAAAAAGAATAAGAAAATGAATGATACATTGGCCCTGTATCAAGCCTTTCGTCGATGAAGTCACAGATCAAATCACAGGCGGACAAGAAGAGACGCCGCAATTGCAAAGGTTTTTCGTTTGTTGTGCCAACTCAATTTTGAATCCATTGATTAATCAAGCGGCAACATTTCAGTATTTGGGACAAAGCCAATCAACACGAGGTCCTGCAAGTGGGAACGCATCCGTAAACAGTTTTACTATTCGGTAGCATTTCCTCCACCCTTAACTGAATGGGCTACCGATCGATCATAAGGATTTGAATTTGGCTCAAATTTGCTAAGATTTTGAATGTTATCCAACCGCTAACCGGACGGCGCAACATGTCACAAAGCTGATGCCACAATGTGCATTCAGCTCAAGTGAATTGAGGTCACACCTCGCGCAGAGGAGACGTGAACTGAGTACCGAGACCGTGCGTTTAGACTTGTGGAGCTTGCTCAAGTCGCATGCCTCTTAACTGCAAACGACCTGTGGTGCCTCTAAAGTAACCCGTTTCAAATTCAGCCTAATTTACGGGACACAGCCAGAGACAGAGAGACAGAGAAAATTTGACAGGACACACTTCAGCACACAAATGCGCGACAACCAGCGAATGCCTCTAAGCATTGTCATCGTGAATCGAGGGAGGTGTTGGCATGACTGAGTGGCCGTACGTTGGGATACTAGTTACATTCGCCCTGCATTTCGTCGATGAAATAGTCACCGACAAACCGACAGAAAATACTCTTTGTTTAGGCAACACCGAGAAGATTATTCTGGCTCCCCCTCCTACTGGAAGCAAAAAGTTTACCCAAAATCTGTTCAACCATCGGCCAACCCCAGCTAGTGCCAGGGTTGCTCAGGTGGGCCTATCTCCTCAGCGGCTTAGCGCATCAAGAGTAACTGCTTTCAATGTCGCATACGCCTACAGCAGATTAGATTAGACACAAGTGGCGACCTCACTGCATGTGTGATCTAGGCTTACCTAAGCTTAGAGCACTTCCCATACCCCATTCCCTGTGAGCACACTCACAACAGTCAGCCAAAGCAAATGGAAAAGGTAATAAATCACCCAACTGCCTTGCGTTACAGATGCTTATCTGCGACCGAAGCCAAGTGCGTCATAAATCGCTAATTGACACTAGAATGAACCCAAGCAACGTGTCCGTCCGCACGCAGGCGAGCACAACTTCCATTACGTCTCAGTTGCAGTTCATCTTTCCGTCCTCATTTCGGATACGACTCCTTTGTCTACGTCATCCAGCAAATTACACAATATCAATCGTGCACTCGCATGTGCGCCAGCAAAGCGTAACACAGACAATTTCGCTTCGTGGAATTCAATTAAAGCACTTTTTGCTTGCGCTGTTCTCCGACAGTGAAGTCAAGTGAAAGGTTTTACACTCTGAGACTGCCATACACCCACCGTGGCGGTATGCATGAGCAGCAGGCGCATCGGTGCAGGAAGGCCGTCAAATGCCCCAGAAACCTACTAAATACGCTCTCTATGAGGGGAGCTGACGAACAACTGAGTGAATGTGTGTGTGTGTGCTTGATGGACACGAGGAAGCATCGCCTTAAGGTTCAAGGCAATGGAAAGGTACTCGCGGTTGAGACGGAAAATTTGGTAAATTGCTTTCCGCTTTACTGATGATCGACAGGCGAACCGATGATTGACGCCGTGTAGCGCTACTGCACTGTCAGGCTCAGGCCTTGTTAGCCTCGATTTGGAAAGTGAAGTCTCTCTCTATCTTGTAGATGATGGATAGTCGGGAAATAAAAAGCGATGCTGTGGCACACTTTTAAATGATAAATGGCGGAGATCCCGAGAAACTAGCGTCGATTGTCCAGCGGAGTCAATGAACACTTGCGCTTTGGGGCAACAACGTTCAGCCGTCAATCTCTGGCAAGACATTTCACTTGTCATCGAGTGAAGATGGTGCGAGGGAGCGAAGGTCTAAAGATGCATACGCTCATTGCCTGGCGGGAATCATTTTGCTGATCCCTTACAGCGTGACATTTACATTTTGCAGCTGAAGTCATCGAATGGAACTGTGTTTTTTTCTACTTGGCAGTTGAAGCTATCGTGGCGAAGAGACGACGATTTTCTTGTGGTTCTTCATGGACTGCCCCCTAAGCACTATATGTCGTGTCATGTTGGGTTCGAAGAATGAAAATAGAGCTGGCTTATCGAAGTAGACAATATGATTTGACGTAACCCCATTAAAAAGCAAGCTTTTGTTCACTAACCTCTCCCACCACATCTTCAATCTGAAATGAGCTTTGTTGCTGCAGGCCTTTAGCTTTTCGAAGGCTCACTTAGAAGGCTCGGTGTAAGTCTTTCCAAGGTGAAATGGCAGTGCCAACTGAGCACGATTCCCTTTGATAGATGTGACAAATCACGCGCGAGCTGTCAAAAGCAGAAAACTGAAAAACCAAGCAGCAAACAAATCACCCATTCATTCCTTAACACAGTATTGTGGGGTTTGGCTTCAACGGCTTTCGTTTCAAGTACAGTGTCTTTAACTGAGGTGTACATATGGAAAGGACTTGACCAAGCTTTTGGTACCAGGCTAAAGTTCTTTGTAATTTTGGTCAGCCAGCCGTGGCGCCCGACTATGGTTCATTGAGGAGGAGGTGCTCAGACCTCGTAGTTTTGCCAAGCTTTCATCATCAGGCTGTGGAAATGCACGAAGAGCGTGAGTTGCCCCTTTTTAAGACTTTATGAACACTTTTCTGGGAAAAAATGAGTGACATTTAATTTTGAACAAATTTCAACGAACTATCGCACATTTGATGTGATGTTCCCTTATGTTGCTGCAAACGCAATGATTTATTACGAGGTGGCCTCTATTCTTTCCACATGACAATGCCTCGCATTAACAAGCTTGTAGGGAAATGATTTTGGTGCCATTAGCAGTAAAAGAGCCATGTCCTTGGCACACTCTTAGGACTCTTAGGACACTCCTTGGAATATTCCCTGTCAATGAACCGATGAAGATCGTCGTGGTTGCCAGTGACATCCCGTTCGTAACAGAGTCGTCTGTCCACCACGCGGAGGAAGGCCATAAGAACCCCTTGGGGCACTGAATAAGTCTGAGTGAATGAAATAAGATGAGACCCAGAAGAAGAAAGAATACATAATCCGCACAATATGCCTTCGAAGTAACTTCATATCACATCTCGTTCAAAGTTGGCTCGTTGTCCGAAGAAACGAAAAGGCGGTCAGTCTGCCACGGAAAAGGTATCGGAGCTTTAAGCGTATACGCCATAAGGAAACTAACTAGAAGACGAAGCTGGCTAGAGTAAGAACTCGCTGGCTTGGTCTAAGCAAATGCTCTATGGCAGACGCTGAGCGAAAAGAGAGCAACATCATTGATTGGCTTTAGCCGCAAGAAAGTACGCACTGTGCCACAGCGACACATGGATTACGTCTGTGTACACAGCATAGCCACTTCTGCAGAAGCTACAGAGATGAAGAAAAAACAGAATCTGCCCAACATCTGTTCTTCGATTTGCTAAGAAAAGGAGGCAGCTCCTAGAAAAGTACCTATTCGCAGAGCAGGAAGAGCGATGTTGAACTGAAAAATGTGAATTTGGATGGTTATAAGACTAAAAGTAGGTCACGGTAGTAAACCATTCCCTAACAAGGGCACAATGGACCCAGCACGTTGGTCTGAGTGATTCACGGCTATAAGGACGTCAGGAAGCCCTTGGCTCGTTAAGCAAGCGCTGGTTAGAGTATGACTTCTTGTACTACTGTACAGAGTTGCACCATATAGACGGCGACAGGATTCGAAGAAAGTGGATGAAGAGAAAGGAGACGGACTCATTTTGACCAACACTGGATCACCGTGTGCCACGACTGACCTTGAAGCAGATTATCTTCATTCAAGTTGGCTGTTGTAGAGCAACCTGCTTGCCACACTAAATGCCTTCTAAGATGCAGCGAGAGCTGCATCTGCATGTCTTTGGAGATTCAAAGAACTAATGTAGTTCGTGATTCGTATGCATGGAGTATTAGGTTCAATCCCCGAATAGAGCTACTTCCATAATTCATGGACTCACCTATTTCGAGTCACTGGCAATGCCTCAAATGGTGTTCCTGTCTAGAAACAGCTTCTCAATTTTCGCGGCTTGGAGTCGGGATAAAACTGTAGGTCACACTCGCTGGTGGTGGAACAATCGCACGCACATCTATAGAAGCTATACCCATGTCGAATCTTGCCTCATCAACCTCCTGTCGCTCTAGAGGCAGAGGATCAATCCAAGATGGATGGAAGAGCTCAATGCTATGTCGCCACACATCTGGGTCGTACAGCAGAGATTGGATTCAAGTCCAGATCAGCAGCAACATGCTAGCGACCGTCGACGGTGGAAGACAGCTATTGTTTAGGCTCAGAGTTGCAGACCTGCCAAGTAGGTAGGTAATTGCCCACGGGTCTGGGACCAGGTCCAGTCCAAAGATCTATGCGCAGCAGAAAGCATTTCCTTGTCTTCCGAGAGAAGGTCCTTTGAATTAAGGTGATCTACTGAATATCTAAAAATTAAGGGCCGTGTCGCCTCTGAAGAACCCAACGACTGTCGAAGTAAGCCTACCTGCCTACTCTGTCGAACTCTTCAGGTTTGTGCCCTTCCTCAGACTAGTCGATCGTGTCGACAGAAAACCTCAATAGTCTTCATAGTCATTCTATAATCCCCTCGTCTCAATCTAACTTCGATGGCCCGTATATGCTTACGACTCGCGTCTCTAAACGCTTTATGCTCAACTTCCACGGAAATTCATTCATTCTTTCAAGAATGAACGTCTCTGTCAAAGCGGACGGATCAAAGATTGCTTGATCTTGATGACTTTTTCATTCCCGAAAATGCCCCATTACGTCTTCAACACGCATCCATTCATTTTATGAGTATATCCTCTAGACGCTTATCAATTAAACACCGCTTCAGTTCGGCTGAATAGACAACAGCGTCGTTTCGTGACCACAAAACGAGTTGCTTTGAAAATCCCAAGCACTCCCCAGTCCAAAAGAATGTCACTGCCATTCCGTGTAAACAGCAGAGATCTCGAAACAAGACAAATGCAAACATTTATGAATGACTCAACATGCGACGTTCGCCGGTCGATAAGAACCGCCATCAAAAGACAAAGTGCTCCGTCATTGGGACTTGGATCACGTAACTAATTTGCATGCGCCCGCCAAGGGTTACACGGTGCTCCACAGTGAAGTGAGAGTATTACTCACCCAATAGATCGGCAGTGGAATGCTTTCGGTCGGCTTGCGAAACACCTCACGAGTGTCTGAGCAAATCAAGCCACCACCACGGCCGGCGGCAGTGTTTTTTTGGTCGCTTCCATCCGAGTGACGACAATTATTATCCATGTGATATTGCTTCAAAGGCCTGGCAATCAAAGTTGTTCGTGTACGCGCCCCCGGGGGGTGTTTACAAAAAAGCTGAAAACACCTTACAGACACTTGCACTCACTAGGAAGTGGCCATAAGTGTTACTTTTGATGGATTCAACGAAAACCCCGAATGGCACATGACAACTTAATTATGGACTTTTCGTGTATCGACGGGTGAAATCGAACTTTCGAATTTCTCAGCAAGGTTCAGATGGGAGGTTTGTTTTTGGGCGAATTCGAAAACGTTTGCTGTTTTCGTTTTTTTTTTTTTTTTTATTTGAAGTGCGAAAGTAATTAGGGGCTTTTTTGTTTGTGTTGCAACGGAGTGCGTAGTTGGAAGCGGTCGCATGAGTACCACCACGGCACATTCTTGCCATTATGTGGCCATGGCACGACAGAGAGGAGGCTTTGAAGGCGAATTTAAGGCCTTTGGCCAAGCTGACGTATGCGAGGACAAGAGAGCTCTTGTGCTCAGCAGCGACAGCCTTCAATTTAGCCTCATAGAGTTTTACGATGCTGGGAATCTTTGGAATGTGCTTAGAGCAACAGAAAATCACTGCAATTTGGATTTACCCGAGCAGAGGGGTTAATTGGGAAATTGCGCCACAGGGTATGCAACATTGTAAGGGAGTACCAGCGAAAAGGAGGTTGGATTTAAATTTTAAATTTCTTCAGTTTCGCAAGCGAAAAGCTGCTCTTTTGCACACATATAGCGTGGATACAGAATGATGATGAGCGAGGACCGAATTCAAGCTTGTTCAAGCCTCACGGGCATTCTCTCTGTCAGACGACATTTCCAAGCCAAACGAATGCACTCTCTCGCAACGCAACGCTGAGGATCCCATCAAATCGAACGTGTGTCTATTCCCATTTTCACATCGAACACAAAAGCACAGGAGACAAAAGACTAAACGTTCTAAAGCACACCGCGCCATTTTGCCAATCGGAATGCCCCAACACCTAGTGGCAGGCGAGAGACGGCACGAGAGGAGGACAAGGTGAGTTATTCAAAAGAGTATTACAACTTAAAACCGTTAAAATGACCGATTAACATACATCATTGCCAGGTATTCATGTTTTTGTTTTCGTTTGGTTTATACGCTTCTTTTCTTTTCGTTTCGTTTCTTTTGTCTTTCCCCCCGTTCAGCGTTTGAATAAATTAAGCATTTTTACACGAAGTCCATGGAACCAGTAACCGTGAAAATAAAAACAAAACCAGGTCACCATCGGATTATTTTCCATTCTCTACGGATTCGCCAAAACCAGATTTACATGAAAATCAATACTCGTTATAGCCCCAAAGGGCTGGTTGGTCTGAGGTTTGTTTATGTTCCCGCGGCTAGTTCAACGAACTGTCACCTTAATGAGATGCGTTCGTTTCGAACACCGCTACACGCCAGTGTTCGCTCACGACGGGGTCTTGTCCAATTAATTCGACTCCATGACAGCTCGGGAAACTGTCATCTGGAAATATGACACCGACACGCCAGTCTTTCTTCAAACACACACACGCGCACGCAGAGTTGCTTACGAAAAATTATCATTTAAGCGATGCGAGGAGAAAACATGAATTTCGCAAAAGTACGAAAGTCGAACCACCCACTGTCTGGCATCAAGACCCCACCACCAGCACCAGCACATGAGATCCTCTCTGATGAAATTCACGTATCAGATTCAGCGGTACGTACGTAAGCACTGAGATACATTTTATGTTTTGCAATTGCGAGGCGAGAGACCATCGCCCAAGAGGTGTTACATGCAAGCGCAGCCGTCACGTTGTCATTGCCTCAACGCGCAGATCGCAGTTCGCAGATAGAGCGGCGTTTTTGTTGCCAATTTAAATCACATTTGAGTCTATTGTTTAAATTAGAGTGCGCACACGTCGTCGGTCGTTACACGCCGATTAATTGCTGACGTCAATTTTCGACACTGACACTGTTTGGCTGTTGCACTCTGCGATGCATTTTGAAACTGGAGCTGAGCGGTTGTGACGGGTGTGCTTACCAGTTCATGGAGGCCGAGGGAGAGAGAAGGAGAGATCAGGTGCAACACACGACGGCCTGGACACACTTCCTTAACGACAAACGCTTCTTTGACGACAAACACCGAACACGACAGTCTGTCAAATGTCAACTCTTTGAAAATTGAAGCTTCGCCGTCAAAATAGGGCCACACAACGTTTTCTTCTGCGATGGGAATCATTTTTCAATTTTTCATTGACACCGTTGCATTTTGGCGACATTAATTAACGCGAGGATAGGATTACGCGACATTGAAAATTGACAGGTGACTGGCAAGTAGTTGTGCAACGCGGTTTTGAAACGATGTATGACGCAGATATGGGAGGTGTTTCCTTGTTTATCGGACCTTCTGGGAAGCTTTCGCGAATTCTTGTGAAGGACTCCACGAGAGGCAGCCAGTGGCAGCCATTTAGTGGTTCCGAATGTATTTTTAAAGAAGACACAACTATGACTTAGATCTCGTTTTTAACTCATGGTTCGTATATTGGCACTAAGAGTGGAATACAACGTCATTCAAATGTCCTCCACAGACGTTCCTGCAGGAATCGGATGTGAGAAGGTAATTTTCGGTGACTTTTCGGCACATATCGAGCAATAACTCGGCCGTAACTAAGTAAAGGGTGTTTTTCAAAGGTAGATAACATTAAACTGAAATAGAACACGGACAAGTTTAATACCCATTAAATTTAACAATTTTATGGCATGTGGCCCGTGGCGTTGTGGATATGTGCGTCGACTCCTACGCACTTGGACCTACCTGTCTAGGTTCGATTCCTGGTACGGCAAGAAATACTTCTCACGGCCCCACCTCTTTCGAGTCACTCTAGAAAAAGCTTCTCAAACTTGGCCTTTCGGAGACGGCATAAAACTATAAGTCCCTTCCACTCGTGATAGAATAGCAGGCACAACACGAGTGGTTGCTGAGAAGCTAGGCCGTGGCCCTCTACGGGCTGTAGCGCCATCCCTATTATAATTATTTTTATAATGTTTAAATATGATTTCGCGCATGTGACTACCAGGGCTGGCGCATTCATCATCTGTAGAGCGAATTTCGCAAACCCTTCGCAGTGCAACAGGCTGTATTTTGACAATAACGCATCAAATAATGACTTCTTGGTTCAAGTCTTCCACGAAAAAGTTAGTAATCATACCTCTGAGCCATCGTTATTTTTGAAGACAGGACAGGACCAACTTTTTTGTGGTTTCTCGATTTGAACATTATTCTATATACAGTGGAGTCTCACTTATACGAATATGAGGGGGAACAGGAAGTTCTCCGTGTAAGTGATAACCCCTTATAAGTGAATAGTAGAAGGTTTAAATGGATGATAGGCGGGGAACGAGATTTTCCGTATAACTTAATATTACGTGTAAGTGAGCTTCGTATAAGTGAGACTCCACTGTATACCAGACTAAGTGGCAAAATGAGTATGTTTTCCTCTTCCGCACGTAATCTTCAAGCAATTTAGTTGGTTTTTTTTTTTAAATTTAAATACAATTACTGTACAAAGGTGATAGATAGGCTGAAAAAAAATGATGCACCCGATAGTTGACGCCGTAGTTGAGATTTTTATTAATATTCGATTTTTTCCATTTTTCTGCACTCTCACCAAACAGACCTAAATTGCCTGGCGAAGCGGGAGAGGTTTTTCATAAATTTGACAAATTTGAAAAGGTTGCTCCGACGTGAGTTAAAAACCAGAGAACTTTCAAATTAGCAGTCACAGAAGACAATGTTGCCAATTTGATGTTCTTCGCTTCAATCAATCAGAGAATCCAATTAACATTCTTTCGTGAATAATTGTCAAAAATTCGTGAATAACTTCCAATAAGTCTCACAAATTCGTCGACGGAGATGGAGTCAATCTGCTGTGAAGTTGTCTATCGCTATAGGACCTGGTTCTAGGTCTGCGATATTGACGATTGAGCATCTGTCCATTCTTCATTCTCAAACTCAAATGATTATTGAATTGAAGAACTTGCAGTGTGCCATGCAAACACTAGTACTGCAACCATAAAGACCTATTGCACCCCATTCGTTTGATCTAGGATTTAAGTGCTACCTTCAGAAATTTGACAACTTTTCTAGATGGGATTCCTTGAAAGTCTCTCTTTATTACGGATGTTTTATTTATTCATTTTAAGCTTTATCGTGCAAGACTTGGGCAGTCGACTATCAGGTGTTCCACGGTTTCCTTCGCCTGGCCACAGTGTCTACAGATTTCTGTACTGATAATACCCATTTTGTGGAGGTGGTAATTGCAGGCTCCGGGTGCTGTTAGTGCTGGGGTCAGCTTTATAGAGTTCTAGAGCTTCTTTGACTCGTTTGGGATTGTAGTTTGGTTCCATGAACGTTCAAGAGTCTTTATGACCTCTTGGTTGTTCCAAAAATGAGTAATCTGTCTGATTATCCATTTGCGTATAATTAAGGAAATCTTCAAGTGCATTTTGAATGTTTGCTCAATTCGCTTACTAGGTTGACAGATGATAAAAACGGTTGAGTTCATAATTGCAACATTGTTGCCCCTGCACTGCACAGAATATGTTCTCGATGCATTCATGACTACAAATACTGCCGCAAGTTTGCAGCAGGTCAGCATTGTCGAAAAAATATTCATAAACGCAACATCAGTAGGCAATACAAAAGTGAGTGATGTTTAATTGTAGTGCCAAACAAAAAAACACGAAGCAAAAGGCCGATGATTTCAAATAAAAAGAATTGGAAGTCAAGTCGTTTCCCAAAAAGAACCGAAATGTCCTCAAAATAACAATAGAATTTCCGGATAATGCTTTTAAGAACCACATTCGAATGAAGAAGTCCAACTTTTGGTTTCCTTGCAAGCTAACAAAACAAAAATCACCAACTTGATCGCAGTCGCTTTGCTTTTATGGACGCAGTTGTCGACTGCTGTGATGCGTAGTCAATGCAGTGTATTTACATTTATGAACGCAAATTTTGCAGGGCTGCCGCAGGTCGACGTTTATGAACCCGGCCAACGTCTCTGTATCACGGTTTAATCCACATGGGCTTCCTTTCTTTGTTTTCTCGTTTTCTTCATTCGCCAAGGTTTTCATCGATTATCGAAACTACAGGAGGGGCACACGCTTCCATGTTCAAACTTCGAAATTACACTTACGAATGAAATCTGTCAAGCATGTAGTACTGTGTGAACTTGAACCGCTGGACAGAAAACTGACAAAAATGGCATGTGGTGGCAAACTGACAAAACCTTTCCCATTACATAGATCCACCTCAGATTGAAGCGCATGATTGCCGATTTGATAAAAATTAGGCTTCTTCTAAACCACAACTGAAGTTACCTGCAGTAAAGAGGCTAAACACCACAGCAGAAGGATTCTAGGACCAATATGCTCCGGAGGACGTCTCCAAAATGGGCAAACGAAATCACGTGAAAAAAACTTTTCGATTACGTCATTTTACTGATCTGCTCCACTTCAACTCCAAGTTGCGGCCCTACTTCGTTAAAAGTAGCCAACACTTTTCGCCTCACCCTGTCATCGTCGTCGTATTTACTTCATCGAGATCGAGTACATAAGGTGACTGAACTAAAAATTAAAATTCCACTTCTGTTCGCGATTTGTGGTTAATGATCCGGAAACGCGAAACCACGCCGTCTGTGGACTGTGCGCGCTCAAATAGTCGTCATTAAAACGAAATGTTCATTCAAGTCACCCGCTATTCGAAATGGTCTGTCATTCGTAATTAAATCAAATTACTGAACGATTGTTGAGCTTTAGTGCCACAAAATGACAGCTCTTATTTTCAGTGGTCCACCATAAAGGAGGAGTCTTTGAGCGTGATCGGCATTCCGCAGATCTGTTTTTTTTTTCCCCATGAACGGACAGAAAATGAATTCTCCCCGGCGAATATACGAATATGTAAATTCACTCCACCCGAACTGAAATGACAAATTGACACTTAAAGCCCCGACACCATGCGGCTGTGTCGCCGGCCAAAGTGAGATTAAGGCAGTGAGAAATCGTTTGTAATTAACTGCACACTTTGCTTCTGCGCTTCAAGGACGCGCATAAAATTCTGCAAATGTCTTCGATTAATTTTGTTTGCCAAAAAAAAAAGAAGGATATTTACAGCAAACAACAAATTAACTGTCACTTTGAAGAGACGGACTTCAGTAAACTGTGGTTTTTCTCCTCTGAGCGGAGTTCGTGTGAGAAAATGTCAAAAGTTGAGGGTTATATTTCTTTTGTGTTTCTTTCTCTTAATTTGTCGCCCTTTTGTGGTTTGTGAACACGTGGAATGACGTTTATAGTTGATCAGATGTTGAGTTCAAAGAGGGGGTATGTTCCAAATGTCAAGTACGTTGCATTTAATTAACAGATCTTGGGAACTGTTTGCAACGATCGTTGCACGTTGGAACCTCAGATTTTGCTGCAGACGCTTGGATGTTGTGAACGAGTGTCACCGTGAATGATTTAGGAGCTTTTCAATAAGGGAAGTTAGAAACAGAATTCTGAAGAAGAAGAAATCTGAAATATTTCAGGGCTCCATCACTTGCTACGTAGAATAACTCATGATGACCGAAGGTAGCTGTTTGATGGCAAGGACACCAGTGCCAACCGAGGGAAACTGATCGAAGGCAGATAAACCAGTGCTCCAACTAAGAGAGTCCGAAGACGAGCCACAGGTTCGAGAAGAAAAAAAATAAAAGATGTAACCGCTGTAACGGACAGCCTGGCCCTGAAGACTGGCAACAGCGAGCCCGCTTATCATTAACAACGGAAGGCTCAGATCCTCTCTCTTCTGAAGTTGCATTCCTGTCCTTAAGCTGGTGAAGGGAAGAATAGTGCACTTTGCCACATCCCTCATCGCTTGAACTATCAATCAATTATTTTCCTCAGAGTTGTTTTTCTAAACGAGGTGGCCAAGTATTTCAACATCCAACTTATGTAGGTACCAGGAAAAACTGACATCCCGGCGAATTGCTAATCAGATGAACTCACTAGAAAGGACGCTACCATAACTCTCCTTCTGGATGAGGACCTGCCGTCCCTACCTATCGCTACTGCAAAACATCTACTAAAGCTTGCAACGCTTACTCACACCAAACGTCGATGGTCTTCTGGCACTGGATGCCTCATCACAAAGAACAATCTTGGCCTACCTTTGATCCAAAACGCTTACGCGACCTGATAAGTATGAGTAGGGCGAATCTCAGAACCCGCATCAGGCACTGCGCCATCGGTATTCACGCCTCTAGCCATTCCTGCAGAATTTGCAGAGACGAGTAGAAGGAGGAGACCATTGCACACAATTGCAGTGCCCTCTCCTCTCGTAGATTCAGCCACATAGACGCCTTTATTTTAACGACATGACAGAGCTAAGTAACATTAGTACTAGTCATCTACATCGGTTCGTCAAAAGCTCTAAATGGCTTGCGGATCAGGTTCAATAAGATCCTTCTGGTAACCCAGCAGCTCAACTCTGGCCTAAGTTAGACTACCAGTCAGCCACCCCAACCTAACATAACCCGAGTTTCCATTTCGGTCTCACTTCAACCCGATCATGGACCCGATCTCCTATAAAACGATATACATATCAACAAATAGAGTAAAACAAATTTGTTCTCGACTAATTTAATAGTGTAATAATAATGGAGACCCTTTGATCTGCGCCAACTACAGAGGCATCAGTCTCCCAAGTATAGCATACAAAATCTTATCTGCCGTACTGTGTGAACGCCTTAAGCCATTCGTCAACAACCTGGTCGGTCCATACTAGTGTGGCTTTAGGCCAAATCCACCATCGACCAGATGGATTTTGGAGAAAACCCAGGAGCAACAAATCGATACTCACCACCTTTTCATCGATTTTAAGGCCGCGTATGATAGCATCTATAGAGACGAGCTATACAGAGCAATGTCTAGTGTTGGCATCCCTACCAAACTCGTCCGTTTGCGTAGGATGACGATGGAGAATGCACGCTGCTCCATCAACCGAGACCTTTGATGTCACAAAAGGCTTCAGACAAGGCGACGCTCTGTCATGCGATTTTTTCAACATCGTTCTTGAAAGAATTGTTCAAAACTCGAACGCCAACACCAGAGGAACAATCTTTCAGAAGTCCGTCCAACTACTCGCATATGCCGACGATATTGACATTATCGGAAGAACGCAGCGTGATGTCAATGGCGCTTTTGTGGGTATTGCAACGGAGGCCACGAAGATGCGTTTAGCGGTAAACGGGGGTAAGACCAAGTATATGCTGTCACCGAACACCGACGTCTCGGTCAGAACGTCACAGCAGACAGATATAACTTTGAGGTAGTCAAAAACTTTGTCTGCCTAGGCACCGCTATCAATTCAGACAATGACACCAGCGCTGAAATCAAACGAAGAATAACTCTTGCCAATCGCTGCTTCTTTGGGCTAAGAAGCAATTGGTAAACAAAGCCCTCTCTCGAACAACCAAGGTAACGCTTTACAAGCCCTTAATCGTCCCAGTCATGCTATATGGCGCGGAGGCATGTTATTTTTACAAGTTACAATTTCATGTCTCAATTCCTGTTTAAAAGTTATTGAACTTGAATTATTATTCCGGTACGGAACCCTAAAAATTTAACAAAAAATAGTGCCTACTGACTTTGAAGAGTCGTTTTGCTGCATCTTCAGCAACGACAGTGGTTGTTTTTCTATGAATTTCAACAACCATTGCAGCAGTGCCACTGACTCGCAGTGTTTTACATGAAAATTAAATCGAATCTTGGTCAGAGAATAAATCTGGCAAATCATACAGAAGATCTCTCCCTCTCACTGTTTCAATGATTTCAATATCTCTCCCATTTCGGCTGTCAGAATCCCTCAAATAAACATTCCATCACGACAAGCTACACTGACTTTTTGACACATCCGTTTAAAAATGTATAGTTTCTTGTAAACACACAATTTTCGATTAATTTACAAAACGGACACATGTTTATTCATTCAAATTTGTGCTCATAATTCTGAAAGCGACAAGCACAAGTTCCCGTGCAGAATTATACAAAATTTGCATTCTTATCTGTCAGCGATGAATTTATGTTTCGACCGAACCACCGAACATTTATCAATTCTGACAAGTTCCGATGAACTGTCTGGCAAGTCGTTGAACCTGGGAATGTTAATTCGAAGTACTGAAGCGAAAAATGTCCATTTGCTGAACAAATTGTACTATCGCTAAGTTCAGTGTCATTCACATGAAAAAACAAAGTTTAACTCGCAAAAATGGGTCTTCTAAATTATCCCATCAATTTGGTGAAGCAAAGACCGTGAGGAATGAGTTAAGAAGAAATAACCATTTCACGTTTCTGTCCCCCACCAATAAGTTCATCTTCTCGCACCTTACCAAACGTGTTCAAGTTCATATCAGGCCGGCTACCCATTTGCTGCCTTCCATCGTTGACGGTCGTGGGCACGCAGCTTCCAGTCATCAAGACCAAGCCGGAGATTCGATCTTCCTCTCCTTCTCGAACCAGTAGGCTCGGATTCAAAGACCCTCTTTGCTGGAGCATTGGTGTCCATGAGCTCGATGTGGCCGAGCCAGTGCAGTCGACGGATTTTTGCCTTCCGGACTACATCCACATCTTGGTACAGCTCGTAGAGTTCTCCTCCATTCGCCTTTCTCGCAGACGGGACCATATATCCGCCGTAGAACTTTTCTTTCGAAGGTACCAATAATCAGCTCTGCAGTATTGCTTAGCGTCTAGCTTTCGGCTCCATAGAGGAGGACTGGCAAAATAAGAGTTTTGTGGAGCATGACTCGAAGGATCAAGAGTCAGGAGTTTTGAGCCCTGTTGTTTAGACAAACCGAAGTAGCACCGGTTGCCAAGGGCGATTCTACGACGTATCTCCACTGTGATGTCGTTTGTGGAGTTCACGTTTACCCGAGGTAGGCAAACTCCTTTACTACCTCGAAATTGTAGCTGTCGATGGTGAAATTTTGTCCAAGCTGGTGTGTGACGGAACGTTTTTTGGTCGACAGCATATATTTCGTTTTGTCCTCATTGACCTTGAGATCAAAAAAGGAACAGACCCCCCGAAGAAGTTCAAAGTGTCACTCCGTCTGCCGGAAAGCTCATGGCCACTGTTTTTTGGGACTCAAAGGGAATTGTTCATTGAGTACAAAGGTGAAACCATTAACACCACATCCTACGCTTCCACTTTGCATAATTTGCGGGAGGAAATTAAAAAGAAAAGACGGGGTAAACTCGCAGCGAGTATGTTGCTTCTTCATGATAACGCTCCTGTTCACACGGCGCGAGTTTCCAAGGCTGCTGCGCGAGATTGTGGTTTCGAAGAAATCCAACACCCACCCTATAGTCCAGACCTTGCCCCTAGTGATTATTTCCTGTTTCCGGATTTGAAAAATTGTCTTCGTAAAAAAAGATTTTCGGATGATGAAGAACTCAAGTCGGCAATAAATGGGTATTTTGCAGAGAAAAAGGAAATTTTTTTGTTGAGGATTTAAAAAAGCTTATCTCAAAATGTAACAAATGCATTGATGTTAGGGGAGATTATATTGAAAAATAAAAACAATTTAAATTGAATTCGCATTTTCCTTCATATCGATACCGAGAATATATTGAACGCCCCTCGTACCTCTATAGTTGTTGCAAAAGGTAAGATCGCCTTTTTTGTGGATGTGGCATATGGAGCTGATATTCCAGTCGTCGGGCATGCTTCCGTCTTCCCAAATTCTACAGATGATCTGGTGCATGCTCCCCACCAGAACATCGCCACCGGCCTTGAAGAGCTCTGATGGTAGGCCATCGGAGCCTGCGGCTTTGTTGTTCTTCAGCCTGTTCCGACTTCTTCAATGCTAGGTGGGAGGACTACTTCATCGATTGGAGTTGGGATTTCTTCAAACGTGCTCAAGTTATTTCATATCATTCAACGCTGTCACCATTTTGTGATGTTCGCAATGGTATACCACAAGGTTCCATCAGCGGTCCGTTACTGTTCGCAATGTTCATAATGATCTTCTGAAAGTGTTGCGCTAATGCAAATTTTGTATATAATGCGGCTGACGATCAGATCTACTTTGCCTCTTGCTATCGTTTCTTCTCTAACTACTAAGTGGGCTAAGATAAATGTTCTCATGATCAATCCGGTCAAAACCATGGTCATACCATTCTAAAAACACAGACCGTCCCTTTGCAGTTTCCTCTCCACTCTATTGCCATCGACTTGTCTTAAGCATCTTAGAATAATGTGTAATAGTGAACTAACATGGAGTGTGTCGACGTCGACAGTGGAGTGACCAAGGTTATTGCGACTCTTAGAGGTTTGTCCAAGCGTATACCACCAATGAACGTGAAATTAATCAATCAATTTTATGAAAAAAAAAATCGCTCTCTGTCGATCAAGTCATAATATTGAGTTGCAACCGTCCATTCAAACTTATTTAACAGCGCCTTTAAAATGAAAGTATGTGGCTTTGAATCATTCACTTATATTTATCCAATAATTTAGCTTAAGCACTGTACTTTTAAAATGATATACTAATCTTGGTGTATAGCGATGTAACCAGTGAAAGGAAAAAACATTCATACATAGATAAATTATACTCTGTAACCATAATAACCACTTGACTTTCGTTAAGTTTCGTTAAGTCCTGTTCTCTTTCGTTAAGTTTCGTTCACTTTTGCTTACTCGAGTGAGAATGAAGGCAATCGCTCTCTACGCGCTTTGGAATTTTCCATTAGCTCCCAAAACCACATTATTATAAATTTGACGATACATTTGTCTACTTTTCGTTGATTTCTGACATATGCTTCAGTTTACTTTGGTAGTCAATTATGACTCGGCCTTAACTTTTAACTTCGTGTAGGCGCATATAAAAACAACTAACGCAAGTGTAAGGTAATCCCTTTAATGCCCGCTGATTCTTCGTTGGCAGATCTTTTATGCATATGTTATGTACAATGTGTGGAGAGTTCAGGTCGTTCACCCGATCGGATGATCGAACATGCATACATAATATGATAGCAACTGACTCAAATTATGAGCCCAATATGCAAAAACAGTGGTGCACAAAAGTGCTCATCTGAAAATTCGCTACATTCGTGGTTGGCAACCTTTCAATGCTTACAACAAACTTCGGTGAAATTACTGTCCAAACTGAGCCAGTTCCACAGGCTCTCCAATACATCTACTATACCAATCCTCACTCATAGCAATTCAAATATATTACTCACTTTGCATTGAGACCTTCAATTTCCTCGGCCTGTTCAGCTAGGGAGGATTCCAAATCAAGATACGCTCCATAGTCGCCATCCTTGTAAACTTGCAGGGCAGCATCATCCAGCTAAAACGAAACAGAAACCCATTAGTTAATGCTAACACAACGGCGAAAGCAATAAACACACATCAGTGTTCTCTCCCTCCCCCCGTCCGACCAAAGGCCCCAATTAATCACATGTCGTACCACCCACTTCCTCCCACTTGAACCCTTGAATATTCTCTTGATGTTTTTATTACCGAACATGTCCCCTCCCTCCCCCACCAACTGCCGACCCATGGAATATCAAACAAAGAGAATTAAAGAGCAACCCTAAACGACGATTTAAATGCAAAACACTTCACAATTTAAGGCAACAGCTCACCAGCACCAGCACCAGCAGCAGGAGCCACCGCAGCGGATCGCGGAGAACAACTGCTCGGCGGCCATTGGCAAATTTTATACATCCACCTCCAGCAATAAACAACCCAGGCAGCCCGGTCGACGAGCAGAACTCTTCTTCTTCGGCTGCGCTGTTGTCGCCGGCCTAGTCGCGGAGGCGCACGTTGCGCCTAGAGATGGTCGCTAGTGGAGCATATTTCTCTACAGTAAATTAGATACAACACACACAACGGTCAACCCATCGGCCGTGTATCTCTAATTTAATGCTTCCGTTTGGATGTTGTGATGCGATTGCCTCTTGCTCGCCGGGAGGACGATCGCGGGTTGACTGGCATTTGGCTCCTTCTGGTGCCACTTCCACCACCAGAGCCCGGTGACTGACAATGGCGGCGGGGAGATAAATATGAAAATGGATTAAGCGCACAGATTCGGTTCCATTCGGCGGAGATTTACGCATCCTCCAGCCGCTGAGGCCGTGTTGAATGGTTGCGTGTGTATCGATATTTTATTCTTTAGAAAGTGATTGCAGCCTGGGAAGTTACGAGGCGCATCCCATTCGAAAGTCCATTGCTGCAGCGGCTGCAGGGTGCATCGCATGGGAAACGTGTGCGCACACGATGAAAGCAGGTTTGATGTGAAAAATGGTTGGAAGCTGCTTATGGCCGGTGTTTCTGTGATTTTTTCCCGAGGTTCCCATGGAATTAGAATGGGCACATGGACAGAAGCGAATTATCTGCTCAGTGAATGTGAAGATCGCTGGCAGATACTTATTCTAAGGCTCCATGGGATCTCAAGTTGACTCGTCGCCAAATTCTCACGTGCATTGGTTGAGTGAGTTTCGATGACGCTCCGATTTGTCTGCTCGCCATTCCAACTCATCTGGATCCGGATCGGAGGACTGCCTGGCTTTGTGGGGTCTATTTTAAGCGGCTGACATCAATCGTTTAAGTTTGACGACGACCAGTTGAACCGGTCGAAATTGCGTCAGTTTAGGTAAAAATTTGAAATTCAAAGCGAGTTGGAATTGGCTGCTTGTGGGCGGTTGAGGAGACTGGTCATCGTCTTGTGGTGAAGTCTTTCATCATTTATCTGCACTCAAAGTGAAATGGAGGCGTGCTCGCTGATGGAAGTTCACTGATTCAAGAAGCAAGGACTGGCCGTGATACCTTTCATAACCTTATGTAAGGACGTTGAGGATTTTTCTGTGACAGAAAACTAACTCCGTGGCCAATTGGTGACAAGAACCAGGCTGATAGCATGCGAAACAGAGGAAGGGTCAGTAGAATCAGGTCAATGACACAAAATATGCGAACAGCAGTAAGCTCTCTGGACTCATTGTTCGCATGTAAATTTTAACTAAGACTTGGCAAACTGTGATCTTAGCTTGGAGCGTTGGAAAGTGTTCAAGTCTGAGGTCTGATGACATGAGACCTAATTTCAGGTCCGAAATTCATTAAAGAATGCAGACATTTGCAAGATGTGGTCAGAGGGAGGGAGGTAGGATTATAAGAATAAGTGTCTATTCGTTAATTTCTAAATATCCTTCGGCCAGAATTTTCAGAAATGATACAAGCTAGTGCTACAAATCTCCTTGACAGTCAAGCGGCCATTGAAGCAACTTCGGCAACAGAAATCAAGTCCAATCTGGTGGCTTGCTGCCGCTATGACCTCAAGGTTCTCAGCACTGGGTCCTGGTTCACAGAAACATAGCCGGCAATGAGCAGCGGTTGAAGTTGCCGAAACCGACCAAGAAAGAAGTGACGAAGACAATGGACGACACGATAATAGAGACAGAGACAGGATGCTGTGGCCAAAGTTGACCACAAAACCCACGTGAACCGATGAACTCTTTCATTGCTACACAAAGTTGCTGGCGTTGTTAGTTGGGGCACTAACTGGCCATAATCATTTGAAGTACAATGAAATGAAATTGAGACTAGCCAACGACTTTATATTCAAACGCTGTGGCGACGAGGAGCAATAAGAGAACACTCCTCACTACCTTTCTACCACAGCCCCAGACTCTGCCAGTTGAGCCATAGAGCACTAGAAGATTGTTTCTTCCAAGACCACCAGGATCTGATAAATGTTCCAATAAAATCTCTTGTCAGACTTATAAGTACATTAGGATGACTGAACAACATACAAAGACGACTGGTATGGAAAAGGGGTAAAGAGGAAATTATCCCCGTAGTGAGACACGGCATACACGCGTCTACCCACCAAGCTAACCCAGCCTAAAATAGCGTAAAATCGCGTTTTGAGTGGTCGCCTGAACCCCTGAATCCTTATCAGTGTGGCTACAGGACGGATAAGTCCTCAATAGAAAAGATATTTACATTGAGACTGATTCAGGAAATGTCCTAAGAAGAGCATTAATTCGTCGATTTCAAGCCACACATGACAGAGCTGAGCTATACAGCGCCATGTCTAGTTTTGACATTCCCGCCAAACTTTTCTGGTCATGCAGGATGAGGATGGGAAACTCCCGCTGCTCCGTCAAGGTCTGTAACGAACTCTTCGAGATATTCAATGTCACGGCATGTAGATAGCGCGACACGCTGTCACGTATCTTCTTGATGTCGTGCAAAACTTACACGCCGACACTAGAGCCACGATCTGTAAGAAGTCCGTACAACAACTGTTAGTATACGCAGATGACATTGATGTGACTTGATAGAACACAGCTTGTCGTCAATGAAGCATATGCTGGCGTGAATAAGACAGAAGCGGATAAAATGGGACTGGCAGTGAACGAGAGAAGAATGAAGGATATGGTGTCCGCAACAAAGAACATACAACATCCGTCTTTTTGGAGAGAATGTCTTAGAGGGCTTCTGTTTGGCTCCACAGTAAACAGTGCAAACAACATCGATACCGAGATCAGAGGGCGAGTAACTCTTGCTAACCGACTCAAGAGTTGAATTGAGTCATAGAGCCATCCTTTGAGGGATCAAGCTTTGCTTGACTTTATGGAAAACTTTGATCATCCCAGTCCTGTTGCACGACGCAGAGGCATGGACAAACTCAAAACCTGATGAAGAAGTCCTTGATCTCTTTGAGAGACGCGAAAAGTTTGCTTGCGAGCTTTGCTCTTGTTTGCGTTGAGGACATCTGAGGAAGAAGATTTAACGACGAAGGGTGTGGGCTACAAGAGCCTAGCTCTTTAGATGGCTAGTCCATGAAGGCATAACTCAGATTATGCCTAACTGGAGGCAGCTTGCCAGACTTGAGGCTGTCTGAAGCGTCACGCAAACAAGAACGATGTCAAAGACAAGGAGAAACACCAACTTCTATGGCAGCGAAGGCAGCAAGAAAAGAGGTACGGAATCATGTCGCCAGAGGAAACAATTTTGCATCTCTCAGAGCCCCGCATCACGCGGTGCAAGGATACAGGATATGGTTGGTGGCCGAAAAAGTTCGTTCGCATCACAAGAAATACTGTACCTACGTCAAGTATTTTTCCACCGGAAGAAGGAGGAAAGAACACGCTACGAGCTGTACAAGGACGTAGGCACAGAATGGAACATAAACCACCTTCGACTGTAGATACGTCACATTGGCCGATCCTCTGACTGAGGGGGTCCGTCGACTACTTTGAGTCCAAGCCTCCTTGGTCAAGAAGAAGAGAAACACCTAACATCCGAGGCGCAAAAACACAGTGCGTGTGTATCGGCTTCGTCTTCACAACCTGAAGCAGTGTTGAACTAAGAGATGCGCAGAAATATGACTTAAATTGAAATCCGGCCCCTTGAAGCCTGAGACCGAAGCAGCTTCAGTTGCAAAACTCCCACAAAACAGACCCATCCTCCGTGTCGACGTGACTTCGAACCATTTTTTGAGTCACTTTCTTGTCACCCAACGCTAGTCTCCTTCGAGGAAACCCCTTCTGTCACGGTGACAGCTGCACGCCCCACAATTCAAGTTCCCACACCACACCTGGAGAGTGTGTCTAATTGATTAAACATTACGTCGCAGCCGTGCGCATCACCACATGCTCCACACACGACGACTTCAAATGACATTTCCAAACAAGACACGGCCGACGGAACCACCATACCACGGTACCGAGCAAATATCGTATGACCGGGGCTCGTCATGTGTGAATCTCACATCGATTATCACATTCACTGTCCGGCTGAGCATGAAGTTGCCAGAGTGCACTTGAGACACGCCCCTCCACCCCCCCCGGACTTGTGGCGGCGTCACACCACCTACGCTGCCGCCACCACCGCCGTGTTCCATAACTCAACTGAAGCGAGTGAAATTGCAAAATTGACATATTCCCTCAAATCATGTCAGCGGCAGGTGCGTCCGCAGTGACAGACGGACAGACGCGAGTGAAAAGAAAAGAAAAAGAAAAAGAAAAAGAAACCCGCCCGCTGACAAGTGGCTGCTTTACATATTTCCGCATCGCTTAGCTCGGACGGACACATGAATCAGCCGATGACTTGTGGCAGGGAAAACCGCCGCCGCTCGGCCTGCACGGGGGAGTTTATTGAAATTCAAACCTTCCTCAAGTGGGCGGGCAGGGCATGAATTATGCCATTGCGAGCGTAATTACACAACATTAGCCCTCCGCGAGGGCCATTAATCAGTGGACTGCACCCTTTTGCGGAAGAGTTCCTTCTGTTCTTGCGCTTCTATCGGCTGGCGCGGCGGCCACACCCAGCTCCTCCACACAAAGGAGCACTGGAAGCAACAAACTGCACCTATCTCAATCTGACCCCGGTTGACTGGCGGAGCAGAGCATATCACCGCCGTCATATGCGGCCATCTCTGCGGATTCAGCTTGCTGCAGATGTCGCTAAGTCACGATGTCCTTGGTCACTGACCACACCGACCGTCCGTTCGCACACAGTGCAGCGGTCCCGAAATGATTCGCCTTGGCTTTGCGTGCCTAGGCCAGGCCTCTCTATACGCCTGCCTCGTCCACCGCTTTGTACCTGTTTTAGATGAGAGGTTGGCCGAGGATGGTGTGCGCTCGTGTGGCGACCGACCGACGTTCCAGTTTATTTTCGTTGCAACTAAGTGTCTTGTACTGTTCCGGCCGCTCGCTTATCTTTCCCTTAGTCTCACTGGGAGGGGGTCCGGTCTGACTTTGTTTTGGTCGTTCGCCTTGCCAGAGTTCTTTTAGCGAATTAATACCACCGTCCCTCGCCGCCTCGCGCTGTGCACTGGGTCCACTGCCGCTTGCGTGAGCATATGGAGAGAGAGGGAGAGACAGCTTAGACGATGACGATGCACCCGCGAAGGTTCTCAACTGCATGTGGCATAGATATCACACGGAATGTACACGCAATCATATCTGCTACGTGGTAATCCGAGGTACAAATGGACGAGCCAACGAAATGCACTGTGGCGTCGACGATTGCGAAAGGGGGCACGAACTTGTCTCGTCGTGACTGGTGTGGGCACTAAAATGACCGGAATTTGGAAGACGGAGCATGCCGCCTTATAGATCACTCATATTTGAACAAGTTGGGACCAACGTTCTGCAGGGTCATCCCACTCATTTCAATCAGAAATGTCAAACTGAACTGTCATCGAAGAGTGGAAGTGTTTATTGTTAGGTTTGACATCTGGATCGTTGAACTATAGCTGAACGTGTTCTGTAGGTTTCGACAGGTTGGTCCGTCTGGGGGTACTGTAGGCCGTTCTGTTCTTCAATTCGAAGAGACTGGCCCTACTGCAGGCTACTTCATCATCGATACACAGACTTTACAGAAAATATGGCTGCCGTTTGTGGAACCGCCAAGGTGGCGCTCCCCTCCTCCTTAATCATCCGCTGATAGAGTTCATCGACAGACAGCACGGCGGTTAGACATAAATGACTGCATGTGTGAAAGGATCTCCGTTCTGGGCACTCGATCATCCTTGACAACAACAGATCACCGTCATCACTGATCGGTTTTAGTTGGAAGGAAGTATGTATGCTAATGGCAGTCCTTACCGGGCACTGGGTACACATGCAATGCATTTGAACAATAACTTTTGCAGAAGCTGCATAGACGGAGAAGAACAGAATCTGTCCAGCATCTGTACTGTGAATGTCCGGTTCTAGGAAAGAAAAGAAGGCAGTTCATGGGGAAGCAATTCTTCCTCTTCGCAGAGGAGAAGGACTTAAGCGGCGGTGAACTGAGACGCCTCCTAGGATTCAGATGGTCTTAGACTTATAAGAGGCTCGAACGGTAGTAAAACGTCCTCTTTTAAGGGCACAATGGACCTAACGCGTTGATCTAAGTCCTCCGCGGCATAAAGTCGTCCGATCTATAAATAGAAACACAGATCACCTCCAACGAAAGCACCTCTTCGAGAGGTATACCCAAGAGGGTTCATACTCATCTGCGCATCTTCACAGATGGATCGAAGGTGGGCGAAGGCGTGCGCGTCGGAATCGAAACTGGACGCCGGTGGATTCAAGTGTGCATATACTCTAGGGATATAAATATTCAACTATCATTCGATTGCCGAGCCTTTGCAGAGTCTTTCAGGCAGAAACCATAGCCACATAGCCTTGACTTAAAAACGATGTGATATCAGAGACGGATGTCGTCCAATGTTCTGATAACCCACGGTGACCAAGTCTCTGGATGGATGAACTGCCACCTATCTTCTTTAACGAGATGGTGGAGTATTTTAACATCCGTCGCAAGTAGGTGCCGGTGTCAGCAGTCAGACTAAAATGAAGCGAATGTCATGCCTAAAGTTGAATATGATTCGAACCAAGTTGAACCCCAAACACTCCAGAAAGCTCCTATCCAGCAACCGGTATACTATGGTAAAGTGTAGTCGTTTTTATTGTTACCAGGTGCGACATGGCATGGCGCCCTCATGAATGGTTTCTTCAGAAAGGCGTGTACGAGGAGAATATAGAGAGTGTCTGGCTCTGGCAAAAGTACATAGAAAGGCTTCTATTTCGTTAATCTTCCAGCGACCTAAGGGAAGTCCCCATCCAGAATCTACATCGCTTCATCGTAAGCTGCACTTGGTGCACCCTCATGGGATAGCGCACTCATTTCGGCAGAAAAAAATGACGAACTCGCTTGTTCAGAGTTTTTTCCAGACTTCCTAGTCTACGCTACGGTAAAATCCCCTCTGTTGCTTGAAGCTGCTCTAAAGATTGATCACACAGATGATGGAGCGGGGTTACCTACTCTCTATTCGAGGCATTCACACAGCCTGATCAGGTTCACTAGGCCGACTCTCAGGACTCTCGCACTGTCAGTGACCCGAGAGACGTGGATAGACTTGCTGTATGAATCCAGATTCAACAAGCCACAAGCTCTGCGCGAGCTCTTTCCGAATCAAAGTCAAAACAGCACTTAATCAACTCTGGCCCATCCACAGTGTCCACGCCGCACACACCTCCTTCCTTCTCCGTTTAAAACTGCCAACGACCACTTCTTGCCCCCACAGTGGATATACCAAATGTCTTCCCGTGCAGCACACCTTACCCCACCACACCACCACCACCATCATCATCGAGGGAATTCGTAGCAAGTTCAAATCGATGTTGTTGCCACTCCACCTTCATTCCTAATCTCTGGCGTACATTTCAAAGCTTAGCCTCCACTTTCCAAAGGCATCTCTGCGTCGCGCCGCGCCGCGCCAACGTCGACGTCGACGTCCGTCGAGGCACTGGTACGTGTCGCCTCAGGAATTGTTCCTGCGACTGGGACGGCCAATTCCGCGCCGTGAAACAATGGAGTTATCAAATTCTGTAAAATCTCTTAAGTGTACGCTTCAACACACCATAGCCACCGCCAGGAGGAGAGCCCGAAAACACGCGTGTTCACATGCAACACAACAAAGACCGACCAAAACAATGCTGCAGCAGTGAGCAGCGCCCCCCACCCCTCCATCGCTGCACAGCTCAGAGAGACGCGACGCGCGCAACAGCAATTACAAACAATAGACGCTAGGAATTTATATTGTCGGTTGTATTATTTGTAAATGATGTATTACAAGCGTAGCGCTCTAAAAATAAACCTTGAATTCGTTTCGCGGTTCCGAGACGCTGTCCGGCTCGGCCGCCGCGTATCCCTCGGGGTTCCGCGATCGAGGAATGAGCGAGAGAGAGGGCCCAGGGTTTATTGCACTCGTCGCACCGCGCACCGCGTCGCGCACACGAGCGAAAGAGATGCGCACCGCGCACCGAATGAGCGACGGGTATCGTCGCGCGGTATCTCGCTACATTAGTGGGAAGGTTATAATGGGTATCTCTTAAGATGACATTGGTAAGAAGGGCGATGACTCTTCGCGTCTTGTGTTCTTGGCCGAAGGAGGTGAGCGATCTGTTTTCCTTTTGCGTTGTTTTTGTTTTCGATGGAATTGTTGACGTTTGAGGGAAGGCTTAATCGAGACGTGAGATGAAATCTATTTTTCCCCGTAACGAGCACTTGGCCGTCTGGCCGTCGACCATGTCGGGCGGGGTGGGGCACAGTTCTTCTGGCTGAGTTGATTTGAGGGCCCACTTGTGAGTGAGGAAACTGTCGATGGCTACTGGTATTTCGTATTTCGGAATGAGGCACTTGGATGACGACACTGTTGACTTGCTGGCTGGCACGAGGAATGACGGAGTCTGGGACTTAGAATGTTGTTTGCTTTGGACTCCTTAGTCTCTGGACGTCGTTGGACGTGGACAGGGAAATAGTGTTGGCCTTAGAAACTGACGCTGATGACGAATGGTTGGCTTTCAAGAGGGAATTCGTTTTCAATGCTTCCTTGATGGGGAAATGTGAAACTATTGGGACTAGAACCAAGCGCCTGCATCAATATGAGCCAGGAATTGGGAACAGAGAGTGTCCTAAAATTCGGTCAAGATGTGGTGGACAAATAAACATGAGTCCCATTACCGGCTCGATGGCCAAACTGTTTCTAAATTCTCAACTTCAGTGCATACACAACTTCTCAATGACTCCTGCCGTTTAATGGTGGTGACGCCATAACAGATCAGGGTTCCCTCTATCACGAGACGGAAAATCAGTTTTCTGTGCCGAATTGGACGAATTTTTGTGAATGCGCTAGCAACGCCACCTAGGCAGTTTACCAGAAATTCCGTTCCTTGTTTAGGCCTAATAGAAGACTCCTCACGGATTCGTATGAAATGGCAAATTCAAGTAAAACCCTATTTACGAGTGAGAATCCAAATACGAGTGAAAAATGGCGGATGTTTGGATGCCGTTCAGTTTCCGATGAAACTTCGTCGATACATACGAAGATAATAATTCAGTGACTCTTTCAATAAAACATATTTTTGTTTGGCAAATGCGTCTAAGAAGTTTCCTTTTAGATCGATCCAAATCTGGTTCAATGGGAGGCCTATGCCTCGGCGTTTCCTTTGATGAGCCTCAATCAACACAAAATTTCTTAGCCATTTCCTCACGTTTGGAAACTGGATGTGGTCGCAGAAGACTACAGGCTGAATAATATTTTGGATGGAGTAACAGTTCGTAGTCAAATTTACACATTTTTTCCACTCTCTCCTTTGAAGAGGTCACAAGGTTCCGAGCGATGAGTGCTGCGATTGCTCACTGGTGCGAGGGCTTAAACCGACACGCAAGCCTGCTGAATTGGGAACTCTGCCAGACAAGGCAATGCTAAGGCTTCGGTGCTCCAATCAGAATGATGGGGTGATCGACGAACCAAGTCTTCTTCTTCTTAGAGCACTATAGTCTGAGGCGGACTTGGGCCTCACCTAACATGCTTCCAAGTCTATCATCCTCCTAATCCATGGTGTCAGGTGATCCGTGCCCATTGGATAGTTCACAGCGAGACGGCATGTACTGGCTGTGTTTAGTGGAGCCTCTCCAAAATCGGGCCATCTTGGGGATGAAAAATTGTCTTACCGCCTTACTGCTAGGCTCTGGCGTGGCTGACCATGATTTCCTTAGCTACTCTTGGAGCAAAATTGATTCCAAAAAACACAGAAATGAAAGGCGAACTGAACAGATTTGGCGGTGTAACCGCAGTTGTTGCAGTGAACCGCTAAGGTGCTTAAGCCTAAGCAAAACCGCGGCAGTGGCGGAAGGACTGTGCAACCTTGCGCCAGCCTAAACGTTGCGAAAGCCCTAAGGCAAGCGATAGGCAAAAGTGCGCAAACTGCCGAAAAGGCAAGAGGTAACCTGACGGGGCACCAAGAGAATCTGAGAGAGGTCGACCACGTTAGTGAGCTAATCCAGGTCAGTGTTGTCATAACTCCTGTCTTAGACTTCCCCAAAGATTAGACAATCATTTTAAATATATCTAAAAGAGAACCACCTTGGATGAATAACGACGCCCATATTCGGACGAATCGTAGTCAGAATGTGAAGTAGGAGCAAGCATTGTGGGACCTAAACAGCCTTACATTCCACCCCAGGGCTGTCTGTGAATGCCCACTCAGACTTAGAGAAACAGCTTAAAACTGATATGAGCGCCAGCACATGAAAACCATGAAGGCACTGAAAAGGCAGAAGTCCAAGCAAAAACTCTTTTAACGGGCGTTTCCCTTTGTATCGATTTAGTAACGTGGACAGCAGCAACTTTAAGCAAATGGGCAAACAAATGCAGCATCCAGTTCTGGAACAGTCTGGAGACACTTAACAATAATAATACGTGTGGCGCTACGGCCCGTGGAGGGCTAGAGAATAGTTTCTACAGCAACTAGTCGTATTGTGCGTGCTATTGTTCTCTGTACAAGTGGAAGGCTTTTTGCCGACTCAAATCATGAAGATCGATGCCGGGAGAACGAAGGAGGCCCTAAAACTGACGTAATGACATTCTGTGGTGCACTGACTGGGGCCACTTCTCATGCAACTATTACTTGAACAAAAGGTCGCAGCAGCTCAGAAAACTATAGACACTGCCGACAATCAAAGAACACTTACTTGTCTGACATTAAGCAGATATAATAAAGGGTGGTTCAATTTTAAGGGCCGATGTTGAATGTGAACCACACCTAAACGTCAAGTTTTGTTTCTGCATTTCATTTGACATTTCTCAATTTCAGATTAACTCAATTTGAACCATGGAAAGATACACAATCGAGCAACGCGTTAAAGTTATTTAGGCTTATTATGAAAATGGGCGTTCAAATCAAAATGCATATCGTGCACTTCGTGATTTTTTCGGTCAATTTAATCGTCCAAATGTGCGTACAATCGGAAAAATCGTGCAAAAATTTGAGCAAACCGGGTCTGTAGGAGATGTGAAAACACCAGTGCATGCTCGTACAGCTCGTACTGCAGAAAATATTGCTGCTGTTCGCGATAGTGTGGCTGAAGAGCCGTCCACCTCAACTCGTCGTCGTGCCCAACAATTGCACCTCTCACGCTCGTCGTTGATGACCATTATGCATAAAGACTTGCATTTACACGCTTACAAGGTGCAATTGATTCAAGAACTAAAGCCTCTTGACCATTTCAAGCGTCGTCAATGGTCAGAATGGTGGCAAGAAATGGCAACAGTGGATGATCAATTTTCGAAGAAAATCATCTTCAGTGATGAGGCACATTTTCACCTCAGTGGATGCGTCAATAAGCAGAATTGCCGCATTTGGGCGAATGATAATCCAAGAGTGATCGTCGAAAAAGCAATGCACCCACAGAGAGTGACTGTTTGGTGCGGTTTATGGGCTGGCGGCATCATCGGGCCGTATTTTTTCCAAAATGAGGCCGGTCAGGCAGTTACTGTGAATGGTGTTCGCTATCGTGACATGATAACGAACTTTTTATGGCCCGAATTGGAAGATATGAATGTAGACGATATGTGGTTTCAACAGGACGGTGCCACTTGCCACACAGCTAACGAAACAATGGCTCTTTTGCGCGACAAAATCAATGGCCGTGTTATATCACGTGGTGGCGATGTCAATTGGCCGCCAAGATCATGTGATTTGACACCGTTGGATTTTTTCTTTGGGGTTATTTGAAAGAAAAGGTGTACGTCGATAAGCCAGCAACAATTCAAGAGCTAAGGGATGAGATAATTGGGCACATTAACTGCATAGAACCTCAATTATGCTTCAGCGTCATCGAAAATTTGGACCATCGGATGGAGGTGTGCCGCCAAAGTCGCGGCGGCCATTTGGTCGATATTTTGTTCCATACATAATAGAACCATACCAATATTATCATATTAAAAAAAAATGACAATAATTTCCTAAATAATTTGTGTTTTATTCAAAATCAACATCGGCCCTTAAAATTTAACCATTTATAACGAACAGAATCACCTTAACAGGAATAGACTATCTAGAGAGATTATCCAATTTCTCAAGATAGCTCTAAAGCTCTAGATCAATAAACGGGGCACAATAGATGTATTGTGGTAGCAGTGCAATATTATTGCTACATTGACTCATACTCAATGATCTACAGAGTCAATGTACACGCCTCACGAAGAATCGGTGCAGCAGTCAGCAACACTCGAGCCCTTCCACAACCCCTTGATTCTTTGGCTTGACTACCTCAGTCGTCTGAGAGTTGGACAGCTGTCTGCAGCCCATGATCAGACTCAGAACATGAATATCATTATGAAGGCAGACCAATTTAAGAAGAAATAAGGAAGCAAACTGGTGCTCTGATTGATTGAGTCCAAGTTGATGAGCACATGAAATCAGTTCCTTAAATACACGATACATGTCAGTATAGCACCGTGTTTGCCTTAGTAGCAAGCGCCGATAATGCCCTGAGACGTTGGGTGCTGTTTTCACTTAATTCTTCACCCACACGTTGCTCATCGCTTGAGTCTAATATATACCATTTTCTTAGACGACATAGAAAAATAACTGCAAAATCTGCAAATCTAGACAGTAAGTGAGAAACAGCCAACTTGCTTCAATTAAAATACCAACCACAGACAATCTTTGCAAAACCTGATCATCAATCCACGTCGTATGATGTGCAAATTCCCCAGAAATACAAGAAATCGCAGATGTCTTGCCGAACCTTTTCGATTCAGCGAAGAGAGATGAGGTCTTCTTTCAGTCGGTCGATGGTACTCGTCTGAGATGCATTCCAACTAGGCAATTCCAAGAAAACATTGCTGAACATCTGTGAGGTCGAAACAAGTCACCAGCATCACTTGATGTGATTGCCGGCAGTCAGCCATTCCAAATTTGTTCAACCAAACAACACGGAATTGAAGTGAGGCAGCAATTATTACAAGTCCCCTGAGTCACCAGATGCTGCGAATGCACATGCATGCAAATCGCAAAACCGTTAAATGCCAAGGTTCATACTTCATCAGCTGATGAGTGGCGTGAAATCACCCCGAGATTGACCAGCCCGCTGCATGTTCAGCTAATTGTGTACACTTCCACATTTGAGATTTGCAAAGGTGACGCATTGCTCTCCATTCCCACGGCATGCCCAAACCATGAACCAGAACCATGCCAGTGACCCAGTTCGCTGCTGAACAGAGATTTACTTGCAAAAAGGGCAACGGATCCTTTTTGAACGAACATTCGAGTTAGCACCTCGTTCCTTGTGATTTGCAAATCACGCGCATTTCAGATTTACTTAGAAAATTAGCGCCTCACGTGTCAGTGCACCGAAAGAATAGCCCCCGAGAATGAATTAAACAATCCACTTCACTCCGCTGCGGACACACACACACACACACAGAGAGCCAAGTGTGCTCCGTCAAGTGGATGCACGAAATTGCGGCTTCTCATCTGCATTTCACCGCAGAGTATGATTCAACAGACGTCCGACAGCCAACGACAACGCAATTAAGATGCGGCTGCTGTGCTGTGAAGGCTGGGGCTTTCGAGAAAGGAAAAAGTATCTGAAACGTAAATAAATAGAAATTATCGATCGCAGGCGCGGAGAGATGCGATCCACTTACACGTCGCTGTCGTAAAAGTTAGCCAATGAACTTGACTCCGCTTTGTGGTCGCATGCAAATGCAGTCACAGCGGTTGAGTCGAAAGATGATTGCGGCGATAAAAGCGTGCACGTTGCCCCTGGCGAGGGGCGGCAGTCCATTTGCAAGTGGATATACACAAAATAGCTAATTTCTTGTGTTAGCCTGTCGTTCAATCTGCTCGATGTATCTACGAATTTATTCAAGCGACCGCGTCGTGATTGCGAGTCTTTCTTTTTTTTCCGTTTTTTTCTTGTGTTAAAACCGGTTCCGGTTTATTTTGTCAAATTTTCGGACGCGTGTGTGTGTGTGTGTGCGTGGCTTAACAGAGTTACGTGATTTGATTTAAAGTTAGAATGCCCCCACCCCTTCATCGCGGCGCAATGAACTTCTCTGAAATGCGCTTGCTTGATCCAAGGGTAACGGTACGACAAGGGACCGAAATGCCGACAACGACAACGCGACGGTCGTGCGTGTACGAACTGACGTAGGTTGCGGACAGAATGCAGTTTCGGTGATGAATCACCGGCTAATTGACTGTTGAAGATCCGATTTTATTGCAGCGTCAAAGGCGGTGCCCGGGGGGCAACTACCTTGACATTGACCGGCGGCATGTGAAGCAGCCTTTGAATTCGTGGCGTGAATGAGAGATGCCCGTACCACCCGGAATCACTGAATTCGTCAGCAGTAATCGATCAACGATGTGGTTGGGGTAAGAGTTGATTCTGGTACACACTTGGTCCAAGCTGGGTGCCTTGTGGTACCTGGTGGAACATGCCCTTTCTCCTACTCAGTGAACGAGTTGGAGTTCACTATGAAGTTGGTGAGGTTGTGCAACTGACTGATCTGACATGTGTTTCCAGGGGAAGAGGAGGACCTACACTGCCTGAGAGAATCGGGGAATTTTTGGCCGTCGTCCTATTTGAAGCCGCAGAAAAGTCGACGACGGAGAGTGCCTACATTAGGATTCATGAAGGGACGAGAAATCTCATCTACACTCGGTAACAATTGTCACCTGGAGCTTTTTTGCAGGCACGACGATGAATTTGCAACTTTCGGAGTGGTGCAGCAACCAAATGAGAAGAATGTTGAAATGCTATGCAATCTCGTTGAGATTCAGTCTCCAATTCGAAGAAGTATTCAAGTAAGAAAAAGCGATATAATCGAAGCAAGTGAAGCAACTGTGAAAGTGATTATAATCTTGTTCGTTGTCAAATTGCGGTTGCGCCACGATAATGCCAGCTGTGTGATTCTGACCATTCATTGGGAGCCATAGCTTAACTTCCTCAAGAATCCAGTCAATATTTCCGTCAGGAAGACTCTACACTGCTTCCTATTCTTTGTTCGGCGTTACAGTCCGGGATGGACCTGGGCCTCAACCAACAAGCCTCTCCAGCCAGCACGATCTTGCGCCAGCTGCCTCCAGAGGTCCTTCTCCACTTGTGTGCGCCATCTCGTTCGAGGACGCCCTCTGTTGCGTTGTCCCAATGACTCGGAATCAAAGACTCTTCGGGCCGGAGATGTGGTGTCAATCCGCTCTACGTGACCCAGCCATCTTAAGCGTTGGATCCGAAGACGCTTAACTAGGTGCATGCCGCTGTACAGCCCGTACAGTTCGTGGTTGAATCTCCTCCTCCAGACGCCATCAATACAAACAGGACCAAAGATCGCACGCAAAACTTTTCTCTCAAAACGACCATGAGCTTCTTCATCCGCTTTCAATAGCGTCCATGTTTCTGCGCCATAGAGCAGGACAGGGATGATTAGAGAGTCAACTTGGTGTTTCGAGAGATGGCTCTGTTACTCAACTGCCTCTTGAGCCCAAAGAAACAGCGATTGGTAAGAGTAATTCTGCGCTTGATCTCGGTACTGGCGTTATTGTCCCTGTTTACAGCAGAGCCGAGGTAGACGAAGTCCTTGACTACCTCAAAGTTTCTGCTGCTCATTATGACTCTCTGTCCGATACGTCGATGTTGTGCGTCCTTTCGTGATGACAGCATGTACTTCGTTTTGCCCTCATTCACTGCCAAACCCATTTTAGTCGCTTCCGCTTCAATGCCAGCCAAAGCCTCATTGACAGCTCGCTGTGTTTGTCCAATCACGTCAATGTCGTCCGTGTAGGCAAGCAGTTGAACGGACTTTTTGAAGATCGTGCCTCTTGTGTTGACATTTGAGTTTCGCACGATCTTCTCAAGTATGATGTTGAAGAAATCACATGACAGCGTGTCGCCTTGTCTAAAACCTTTTTCTCGGTGAGTTCGTTACCGACCTTGATGGAGCAGCGAGAGTTCTCCATCGTCATCCTGCACAATCTGACGAGTTTGGCAGGAATGTCAAGACTAGACATGGCGTTGTATAGCTCGTCTGTCATATGCGGCCTTGAAATCGACGAATATGTGGTGGGTGTCGATCTGCATCTCTTGGGTTTTTTAAAATCAATTTCATTCAAGACGTATTTTAGCCCTATTCACAGCGCCCGACTGACCCTCGGGTTCTAGCCTCTTGGCTGTGGGTTGCTAGATGTAGACCTTTGTGTAAGTGTAAATGGGTGAGAGCATAGTTTTGTCCAGTCCAGAAATATTGCGATGCGATTCAAATATGGCAAAGAATGAATCAAAACAAATATGAAACAGTTTAAACTGAGTCTAGGACCTCAAAAGTCTCCTTCAAATACTTATGAATCCGCATTCGTTTCCTAGGTTAGAGTAAGTTGTAGTGGCGGACAGCTGTCATATTAAGGCCAGTGGCCCATTGTGTTAGCACGCAGATCTAATTGATCCAATTCGGCAAACCAGGCGTTGGAGATGACCGACACTAATGCTACCAAGTTCGGCTATGTTGTTAAAGTAGTTAGTAACTTCTTCTTCGAGATGATAGAGTGCTGCGGTTGCAAAGAAGACGTACAATTTTTTGCCTCATTGTGTGGCGGAGTGTCCAGTTAGGACGCCAGATGGTGAGGAATTCTTTTTGAGAGTTTAGGTGCCATGAGATCGGTGTCTTCGAGTATGGATCAATATCTGCCTGGGATAGTATAGTGTCCAGAACAGAGTTCTTTCCACATATGCTGCCCGTCTGCCGATAGACTAAATCGAACATTGAAGAGTATATTCAGGGCTACGGAGGGGATTTTTCTTAACCCTCCTCTGATATAAAGGGTGATTTTTTAGCTATTATCTTTTTGGCAACACTGGTTTAAACAGCTGACGCACGTTTCGTGTTTTGTTTCACTGTCAAACATCTTCAGTTTGGTCTATAATTTAACCATGAATCGTCTTACAAACGAACAACGCTACCTACCGCTACGTAAAATGAATGGGCTCTTGGAAAGTTTACCGAAAAATTGTGTTCAGCGACGAAGCTCATTTTTGGCTCAATGGGTACGTAAATAAGCAGAATTGTCGATTTTGGAGTGAATATCAGCCAGAAGCATTGCAAGAGCTACCAATGCATCCAGAAAAAGTCACAGTTTGGTGCGGTTTCTGGGCTGGTGGCATTATTGGACCGTACTTCTTCAAAGATGATGCGAATCGTAACGTAACTGTGAATGTTGAGAGCTACTGTGAGATGATATCCAACTTTTTTTGCGCAAAATACAAGAGCTTGACTTGCATGACATGTGGTTTCAACAAGACGGTGCCACATGCCACACAGCACGCGCAACAATGGACTTATTGATTGGCGAGTTCGGTGAACATTTTATTTCACGTTCGGGACCGGTCAATTGGCCGCCTAGATCGTGCGATTTAACGCCTTTAGACTATTTTTTGTGCGGCTATGTTAAAGCTCATGTCTAGACAGACAAGCCCGCTTCAATTGACGCATTGGAAGACAACATTGAAGCATTTATTCGTGAGATACCGGCCGAAATGTTGAAAAGAGTATGCCAAAAATGGGATAAGCGGATGGACCATTTGAGGCGCAGTCAAGGTCAACATTTGCATGAAATAATCTTCAAACATTAAATTATACGGACCGTACTATCGATTCAAATAAAGATTTCATGCATTTTTCTGAATTTTATGTGTTTTTTTTTTGAAAAACTTTTCTAGCTTCTAGCTTTTCTAGCTTTTTTAGCTTTTAAAAAATCACCCTTCATATGCATACTGTAATCCCTAGATATAGCAATAAAACACTTGAATATATCTTTTCCACTTTATTGAAGGTACGTCCGTATCGCTTCGCAAACTACACAAGAGTGAATCTTTATTCATGTTCACTGCTCTCACACCGGTAGTCCCTTTTACATGTTTATCTCTTTTTCTTAGAAGAGTGAATGAATTCGTTATAAGGGCTGCTACAATACCTTCCGCTGCACCCTATCGATCGGTTGCAGTTGATTTTATGATCTGCCTTCCCAGAGGCCGCAATAGCGACGTGGTTCGCGACATTGCAGCCTATCTCTTCCGATTCCACAACTGGTGTCGACTGTCGTTTATGGCCATCGTCAAGCGTCTAGCTCAATTTCTATTGCTTCCATTCAACACAGGCGTGTTCTGACTCTGTGCCAGTGGCAGATTCGCCCTATTCCTTCCTAATTCATCAGCTCTTTCCTTGCCGGAAATACCCTTGTACCCAAGGAAGGATTTTGTAAGGATTTTGACCATCTTGAAGTTGATCGATGCTGTTTCCAGAGCTTTAATGACCGGCTGGCTATCTAGGTATAGGACAATATATCTGCCGTCCATCGGACTCATCGGACAGACAGAGGGTCAGAGAAATCTCTGATAACCTGGCATATGCACCGGAACTTGTGTCTTCATCCGATTTGAATCCATCCGTGTGAATTTCCATACTTCTTAACTACTGCCCTGATCCGTATGCTATTCTCACTGCGTGAGGATCGTTCAGTAATCCGTTATAGGCTATACAACCATCCTCAAATTAGAACCAATCACGCCAGGCAACCACTGAAATCTGCTTCATCTTCCCACTCTTTACACAGGAATTGAACTTCAAAATATTTCTCACCTCCACACACACTTCTGATAAATAAGAAATATGACTCGTCTCCCATATCAGAAGTGCGGCCAAACAACACCGTCACAAACACAGAAACCCCGTCCGTCTTTGAATCAAGTCACTCGTAGTAATTTGGTAGACAGATTGTTGAACACACTAATGGTCAGTCAGTATTTAGTTCGGAATGAAATCGTAAATTTGTTCAAGTTTATCGCAACATTTTTTCCCACAGTTCACGCTTGAACAACGAGATTAAACGAACTCGAAAGGCTATTCAAAATTAATCTGAAATACTTCCAACTCTCCACTTGATAAGTCCAGAATGTTGTTTTTGTGGATGTGCTTTCAGTTGAGTCGCGATTAGATAGCTTTTTTTAAAAGTGTGATAAGAGGAATGAGTGTTGCAATTTATTCTTGACTATTCCGTGGAATTTTACTTTACGGAGTTGTATATTTCGCAAATTGTGAGTGGACACTGAGGGTTGCTGTTCTGTGCGCGTTTTGATGGGGGCAGCAATTCGGTCTTCTGGGAATGAACTGTAGGTTACAGCAAAACAGCGACTGTGCCGCATCTATCAGTTGATTGAAGTTGGCGACTTTAATTATAGTAGTCTTGGACAGAGTGTCTTTAATGGGCGACTTTCACATCGAAGCAGTCATAGACTTGGTGACAAATACACGCACCAACATTAGAAGCAACGATGTTCCAGTTCGTCTAGCTGTTAGCTTACACAGCGAGCTGTCAGTGAGGACGAATGGACAACTAAGCTTCCGCTCAAAGAATCCTCGACTCTGAGTCTGTGGGACAAGGCAATAGAGGACGTCCGGGGTTAAGTTGGTGTACAAAAGTGGAGAAAGGCCTCTCAGAAGACCTGGGCTGGATGTAGATGTGGAAGTGCTTACTTAGCTCGGTTTTGCTAAGGGAATAATCACATCCCAATGTCGTCCCATCAGACGTGGGGTGGATTAACCAATTTAGGTCAATTTCACTAAGAACTTGGCAAGCACATCGTTTTGTAGACATGTATCATGAATAAAGGCAAGGCAATGGTCTATAGGCGATCAGGCAACCGGATTAGCCAGTACCGCAGGTGTAATGATGCATCAGCAAGTGAAGCCTCAACCCACTTCATTTGTGTTTGGCTAGTACTTGCTAGAGCCTATTGGAGGCACTACGTATTTCCGTGTTCCTTAAAAAGACGTTCAAGGTACTTTCAGAACTCCCCGCGATTGTCTGTGAAGCCAATCATGGGAGATGTGATACGAAAACGGGTCTCAAATGCCAATTGCTTTCGTGTTGAACGACCTTACATACTGTAAAGACTGCCTGCAAATTAGGCAAACAGAAACAATCGAAGACGCATTCGAAAGCAAGGGCCACAGTAGAGAAATGAGTGACTTTGAGAATTTAGAGAGTTCAGATGTTTGCGGAGGTCTAGCTCCTAAGCGGTTATTCGAATTTGGATGAAGCTTGGTAGATATGTTGCTTATCCTCTCGATTAAGATATAAGCCACAAACTTAAGCTTAGCTCTCACAACTGGGAAGTACACGAAAAATGGCGGTACCCTCTTTGGATGGACACAAATCTTCTCAGTCATTCTTACACTGGGTAACGTGATGATGTTCTAAAATTCTTGCAATCAGTCTTTGCATGACAGTCACGTATTGTGCTTTGTTCCACTCCACCAGATATAGATTCTAAATCTGCCACGATTCGATGCAAAATCTTGCATCCATTGCGACCATACAGTGGTCTAAGCAAGCCTGGGTTGAATGGAGCAAGAGCCCACAAACACTGTTAATTTGCTTAATGTGGTCGTACATGTAGTCCGGAGTCTTAACCATTCTTGTTTCAACCAACAAGCCTCTCCAGCCAGCACGATCTTTCGCCAGCTGCCTCCAGAGGTCCTTCTCCGCTTGTGTGCGCCATCTCGTTCGAGGACGCCCTCTGTTGCGTTATCCCAATGACTCGGAATCGAAGACTCTTTAGGCCGGAGCTGTGGTGTCAATCCGCTCTACCCAGCCATCTTAAGCGTTGGATCCGAAGACGCTTAACTAGGTACAAGCCTCTGCACAGCCCGTACAGTTCGTGGTTGAATCTCCTCCTCCAGACGCCATCAATACAAACAGGACCAAAGATCGCACGCAAAACTTTTCTCTCAAAACGACCAAGAGCTTCTTCATCCGCTTTCAATAGCGTCCATGTTTCTGCGCCATAGAGCAGGACAGGGATGATTAGAGAGTCAACTTGGTGTTTCGAGAGATGGCTCTGTTACTCAACTGCCTCTTGAGCCCAAAGAAACAGCGATTGGCAAGAGTAATTCTGCGCTTGATCTCGGTACCGGTGTTATTGTCCCTGTTTACTGCAGAGCCGAGGTAGACGAAGTCCTTGACTACCTCAAAGTTTCTGCTGCTCATTATGACGCTCTGTCCGAGACGTCGATGTTGTGCGTCCTTTCGTGATGACAGCATGTACTTGGTTTTGCCCTGATTCGCTGCCAAACCCATTTTAGCCGCTTTCGCTTCAATGCCAACATTGCTCATTGACAGCTCGCTGTGTTCTTGTTTCTTATCGGTCGTCTTCATCGGACTCCGTTACAAGACATGATGAGTGACAGTGGACAGCGGTGACAAATTAGAGGCAAAGCAAAAGCACAGGAGGACACTAAGAAAAATCCTGCCAAAAATCTCCTCCAAAACAAACCCTTAACATCCAATATGAATCATGGCTCTCCTGAAGCATTAATTAGTTGTCCAAGATGCCAAGAGTGCTCAGGAGGCCTGTCACCCTTGCAGAATCCCTCTGACAGCACTCAACGATGGCGTGTGGTCCTCACCATAGTTGCCACCTACCATGCGTCGCTTCATTGTTGACTACGCTGTTTGCAGCCGCACAGGCCAGGAAACGAGTAGTCTGAGCTTTCACTTTCACTGTGAATGCGTCGACGAAACGATTAGCCACGTGGAAAAAAAAAAGATTGCACCTTCGGTCCTTGCTTCGATGTCACTTTGTCACGCCAAATGACTCCTAGTGTCACCCGACCACACGCCTTACCTTACACCACTCACACCGCGAAGAAACCCTAAAAAATCGCCTAACGACGCCCAAGGGACGAACGCATTAGACCGGCCAATGTTGGTTAATTCTATTACCAGCTAAGTGCCGGCCCATTAAGTCCTGGGTGTTAATGTGTTCATTCACGAGTGTCAATGGCGCTATCGAAAGTGCAGCCATTTATCCACATCGAAAGTGCTAACTTCTGTGGGCAGTGAAACCGATTTCCTTCCGACACTCGCCAGGCAATTAGAGGAAAACAATTTGTTGATTATGAAAATGAAAGTTAATTTGATGACTCACGGCTGGGACTCACACGCATTCGTAATCCAATCAAGAGTCGAAGCGAACATCCGTCTGCCCGAACAGCAATGTTGTCAAACAAGCTGACGAATTAGACATACACTTGGCCCCGAGGGCGGGCGAAAAATAAATCAAATCGCAGCACGCACAAATCCACCGGCAAACGGGTTGCTTTGACTGGAACTCGCGTGTTTATGAGTTCGACGAGGCAAAAAGTGATTCAAAGATATGCGGCACTTCACCAATATGGCGGGGCCATGTGCGAGGGAATCTTCACCTCAAGCGTTCCTGGTTCCCTCATTTCAGACTCATCCGATGGCTGGCCATGGGTTTGTGTCTATTTGCCAAGGGGCATCATCATCTTCGGATGATGAGCTCCAGCGGCGGGTTTCATCGGTAAAAATATCTTTCGTGGGAATTTTCGACTGATTTATGAACAACAGAGACACGTCGTCCACTAGAATGACCTTGTGCGCATCTGTAGCGAACAGCCTGTGAATCAGTGAAATGAAACGAAAGACCTCTCGTGTCACGAAGTTGTTTTCTCTTATCTCATAGATGTGACCAGTTAAGATAGAGGCGACAGCGCAATCGAACACGTCGTACTGATTTATAAGACACCGCCCACCACCGCCACCGCCACGCACACAAGCGTTTCCACCTGAGCTGCTACGGGGTAGGGTAGGTAAACAAACCGATTTGCTGTTCACTCGAATTCTATTTCAATCGATTGAATCAATTCGGGCTGTGCTTCGAATAACGTCTAGAGAAAGAATGGAAAGAGAAAAAAAAAAAAAAAAAAACAATAAAAATGAATATTATCTCACCCTTTGTGGAGCTCCAAGCAGGCGTAGTATCGTTCCGAGTTGTGTTGCCAGCGGCATTGTGCTGGCAAATGCGTATGTTGGAGCACGCGTCGGTATCGGATACATTGATGTGCAATTCAAGGGATCAGTATCGACCAGATACTGTACCCTCAATGTGATCAGTTCATCTGGATCCATTTTTACAATCATTTTTGTAACGAACTCTGACTGATATCATGGATTCATAAAATGTGGCTGATTTCTGTATTCACGCGAACCCTTAAATTTGGGATTTGACTTTAATTCGATTTGAATGTGTTTCGAATTGAATTCAGATTGATGACCTGTAAGAGGGGGAGGAGGTTGTAATTTTAGAAAATGTTTTCAAGTTTTTCAAGCTGACGAAATACTACCACGTTCGATGTCGTATTGCAAGGTTTTATGGGCCAGGTTTGGGCTTTTGGAGGATTTACACTTCTTCTTCCATTTAATATCAATTTCAATTATAAAATATAATGAATATTGTAATAATGAGGTGCCACAAGAGTGTGGGAAGAGTCCTATACTTTTCCGCATTTACAAAAATACTTCATTTTGAGATGGTGTCTTGGGCATGTTTACGTCGATGGCAATGGGCGCGATTGCATTGAGATTCCACTACGAACTAAAAGATATTCAGAGCCCTACAGCAACGGCACTGACTACCAAACCATAACCGACATAAACGGACTTAAGTATAGTGAGCGGATGTCTTGGGTTTTACTTAATTTTACACATTATATTTGCCCCGCTCAGTAAATAAAATCTCCCATTTCATCAAGGCTTCACTTTTGTTTTGGAATAGAAGACAGCAAGGAAGAACGCAAACATAAGGATCGAGGACTAAAAAACGATAATTCTTTTGTGTCCCGTTACAAGAATCCTGGTCACTACAGACCTAAATGAAGTTAAACAGTCTAGCAAATATACAGAAATGATACATTTCAATTTTCGTTAGCTTGCATTTGCTGGTCTGCATTGAGCTTCGTTAAGTTTCGTTAAATTTTCATAAAGTTTCGTTCACTTCTGATTACTTAAGTACTATCGAAAAGAATCATTCTCTGCGAATGTAAATGGCAGCATTGCCGGAAAAAATATTATTCAAAGTGCAAAGTGCAACAAGCGGAAATATACCAAAATGTCCGCTTTATATCAATTTTATGAACTGCATTTATAATTGAGTTAATAAATAAAGAAAGCACCATTTACACATACTCATCGAAACTTAACGGGCAACTCTTTCAAAAGGTTTTACAAAACGTTGATGTAAAGTTAATTTTTTAAAAATTTTTGTCAGGGTGCCATATTCAATGTTTAAGTGTCACAGTGTCATTTCAATCAAATGTCACAATCGTAACCCATCGGCAGCGGTGTCGAGTTGAAAGTCGAGTCCGAAAGACAAGGCAACCGGGCCACGAAATAAACAATCTGCAAAGGGACATGAATCAACCACAATTGCTGCACCAAGGGCCGCTAAATCAAACATAAGATATCTCTGTTGCTGTTCAAGCCCATGTGGCACTAGATAATGTTCATGATTACATTGGCTGTGATGTAAAACTCCAATCACTTCAATGTGGACATCACACCCAATTACTTTCAACTGGACGAATTTCTCCGATGCTAGGTAGCACTCTGACAGACGACGGTGATGGCAAATTAGAGGAGGAATAAAGAAGCGGGTCACAAATAAAATAACTTATCGCGGATGTCATACAGAACCTATGACCACCAATGTCCAATATGCATCGTGGCTTCCTCCTGAGTAATGTATGCGTACGTCGTCCAAAATGGCAGTACTGCTCAGGAAATCTGGAACCTGCACAGAAGCGAAAAGTCCTTTTACTGGCTCTGGCGCTGGTCATGGATGGCATGGTTCTTGCTCCTCGTCCTCACCACCTGTCGTCGCCTCATTGTCGACTGCATTACAATCTGAGCACTGTCTAGTCTGTGACTAGGGCATGAACTGTGCAACACAATCGCACCCCAAGCTACTTTAGCGTAAAGATTGCCAGGATCGAGAAGACTTCCCAGCTCCGCCGCCACAGCTGTTGAAGCCCAGATTGTAGCACTGCTCAAGAAGGACAACATGGCGAAGAGAAAAGCCCCCTGTTCCCTTAAAGGATATAGCATCATTCAACAAGAGGTGTCATCTCAAAGCTATTATGCAATTTAAAAATGTTTACAAAAAGCGACTGTGTTTATTTTGTTTTAAAGTACGAGGTCTGTGGTCTGCGGTGCAATATCAGCCGAACGCTCCACAGCTCTGCCTAATTGATGTTCTGCATAATTGTTGAACTATTTCCCGAATAACCATCCTGAGCCTTTATTGGAAATTAGTTTACGTGTCGTTGCTGAAACACTCAGACCAGATTGATCAGGGATTGTAGTACTGATCAATAAGAAGAAAATGGCAAACGATTGGGTCAAGTTTCGTTCAGTCTTCCAGATGTTTACAAGTTACAGAATCATTTAACAAAATTATTAAGAGAGTCAAAAAAAAGATAAAACATTTTTAAAGCATATATCTCGACAGCCATTGGAGGTGATAAATCGAACAAAAATAGTGATCAGCTGCGGTCTTCATTTAGAGAGATTCATCAGAATGGAGTAACTGTCGTGTTCGTCGTCAAATAATGTAGTCACTGCTTCAGTAGTCGTGTGGCATGCGCCGTCATTCTGGTGAAATTAAACGTTGTCCACATCGAGAGCACCATGCCATGCAATGAAAGGCACTCCAGTTCTGAAACTATTTACTGAAACAGAGTTATAGCTTAGTGGCAGTTGTGGCGTGGATTCATGGTTTCTTGATTAAATTTCCGATTCGAACAACGTTCAGAAGTCATCAAATAAGCATCCACCTTACTCGTGATTGCTGGGGAAACTAGGCTCAGGACTCTAGCGCCATCCACCGGGCACCACAAAAACTGGACCATTCTTCGAAGAAAATGCGGTATTCCACACTTTGTGTTGGATTATCGGAGCTAGTTGCGACAGTCTTGTTTTTTTCGTAACCAGACCGACGTTTCGAGGAAGTGTATTGGGAGCAAAATATCCTATCCCCTTTCCTCTCAGCATTGCCTTATCGACAGCCATCCAAATGACAGTTGATTGCTGATAGTTCGACAAGGGAACGAGATCCAAAATGACACCTCTTGTTGGAGTGCTCCTTCGCTATTGAATCTAAATAAGCCCTCCATGCCATAGCCTGGGCCTGTCTTCTCTTCCCTTTCCTCTCAATGAAGAGCTTGGTACCACACCAGCGACCATTGTTGCATAAACTCAAAAAGCCTTTGTGAGCAGCAAAAAAGAAAAACTGGCATTTTTTCACACACCGGCCGGGCCTCACCCTTCATTTTACGACCAACAGCGTGTGCACATGTGTCTTCCTTTCATAATGGCCTAATGAGCTCATCGAAGCCGCACTTGTGAGTCAACCCATTCCAGAGGCGCCTTCACGTTCTTTTACATCACAATTTCCGTCCGTCCATTGGCAAGTGCTCAAAACATCGACAATATCGACCACTGGCGCCGCAGAGGATTCACAAATTGCATGTTTCAAGTGACTGATTTTGTTCAGCACGACGATGCAGTCGCATTTCACAGGAACAATCGGAATGATCTAGAAAATGCCCTCAGAATCGGTAAATCACGAGGAGAAATTAAAAGTCCACGCCATCCCTGCTCGTACGGTACAAAACAATCTGTCTAGACAAGTGACACAACCGAATGGCCACTCCGATCCTCGTTCGGACACTCATTTGCCGTACGTAGCTCTTGCATAATCAATGCGCGCGTACTGAGTGCGAGGAAAGTAAAACTGCTCAGCAAAGAACCCACGTACTGCGGAGCCACTCAGCAGAATGCACCCACTACCGAGCCCAGAAATTATCATGCGCAGCTGTAGCCCGCGTACATGTTATGCAATCGTAACTGAGGAAATATTCACAAGAACTATCTCTCGGTTGTCCCGTCTCTCGTGAGGCATTCCTCTTCTACTTCTTCTTCTTCTTCTACCGAGAATGCGTACACCGCAGCCTACGTCAGTCCCTGGAAATGAACCAATTATTCCTCCTTTTTTGTGTGTTAATTCGGTAAAAGAAAAGTGAAAGAAGTCTATCTGGAGTCGTATCTAAGCAATAAAAGAGACATCGCTTAGATAAAACATCTCAGATAAAGTCTCGCACGGAACGGAATACAAATATGTGTACATCACGAGCAATCGGTGTTATTCTTTCGGTAAACAGTGCACAAATATGTATCTCCGTATCTGGGGGATTCGCGAAAACGAATCAAATGTACGACCGTGCCGCGGCGGTCGCCTAGAAGGAACAACAACTTCGGCGCGCATCGCCCGGCTAGGTGCTTACTCAGAATATCTTATCTTCGATAAGACGTGAATTTAAATGAGAACACGACGGGTTTGGTGTTTTAATTAATTCGTCGAGTGTGTCTCATTTCTTTTTTCAAATAAATTTTGATGAGAATATACACATTTAAACTGTTTGAATGGCCTTTCCTAAGCACTTCTAATTTGTGCGGTGATCAATTTGCCTGAGAGCCAGATTCTGAGATCGAGATGTATGATCAGATTGGTTGATTGATGAACATGTTCGGAATTTCGGCACAGGCCAGAATAGAATGCTGTTCAATGTCAAATGTTAGGTAATCCAATCTAAGCATTCACTGCCACTGTCTGTGGTGTGGGAATGTGGGCATCTATTCAGTGCCGGAATAGGATGTGGATTCACATGGAATTGGTCCAGTCGAGTTTTGAGCAAGGGCGGCGAACAACTCTTTGGGGGGGTCGAGATGGTGGCTCTGTTTGCCTTGATGGCTGCTAGAGAAGAAAGTTTAACAAGGCTCTGGGTCACGTCAGTCGTTCCAGGTTGGTACTGTATCATATTTGGAACTGGGACCTGAAGGACAAGGCAGCGCTGGGTGACCATTAGAGTGTTGTCGAGTCTTTTCACAAAAATACGACTAATTCGAAAGAAATTGAAATGTCTTATAGGACGCTGTAATAGTTCAGGAATTAACCACTGAAGTGCTCAAGGTTCCAGGTTTGAAGGAATTTAGACCCACAGCCTGTAGCGGACGACCACAATGGGATTAGGGGCGCAGAATGCGGCATAAGCTCCATTTAGAGACAGATCAAAACCGAGTGCGGATAAAAACTTAAATCTAAGTAATCTATATATTTATAAATACGTGCTGCCGATTTTTGTGGTACACTTATACGCCGTTGTACTCAACCGAATGGCATGATACTTACACAATTGGAAAGGTAATTTCACGTAGATGTGCAATGTATTTTATTTATTTTTATTAAGCTTGGTAAACACATGTATTTTTAACAATTAGGTTATTTTATGAAAACAAGTGGATTTTCAAAGCGCGACCAAAGTCGTAACTATCTATCCCTTTTTTCATATAGATAAGTATTCTAAAATGTCCCCGAACTTTTACCCTAATTGGCAAACCCGACAACTTTCAGTCTGACATCGAAGACACAATTCATAGTTCCAATAAGAAACATGTTTCGATTATAACTTCGAATTCTCTGCGGGTATTTTTTTCCCGATTTCTGATGGAAATTAACGACTTTTACCCAGGAAGAGAAAAATTCGGGGGAACAAGAAATTTCATCTTGCATGATAATCGTCGAATTTCTGCGATGGGCTAGCCTAGTTTATTTTTTTGTGATTCATTTAGACCTGATTTTATTTTCTGTAGTACATTTAAGACACATCACGAGTAACTGGCCGCATCATGTCATATTATTCTTATTCAGTATTATTTGACAAATCATCATGGATGGCGAACAAGGTCACTAAATTATTCATATGCTTACGAAAATCTGCGTACTGTGGAAAACCTTTTCCGTACACTTCATAGAGCAACATATGGTGTGCATCACCGATCTTCCGAGTTCGTTATTGATTTGAACATTCGCAAATATGAGTCTCAGTGTGCGCGACGAAATAGACCACATCTACTCTGATAAACCAGCTTCAATCCAGGACTTGGAACCCATCGATAATCGTGAAATTGAGCAAATACCAGTCGCAACACGGCGTAATCACGGACAACATTTACACGAAATTATATTCATTTCATATTATGCCCTTTCAGACCATAATACAGTTGTCGCCATACAAATTAATTGTTTGTGATTTATTTAAGATTTAAAAACATGTTTTAGTGAATCACCCCTTGCAGGCAAGATTGTCCTTAGAGAAGGACAAACTAAGGTGATCCTGGATAAGACTAACGAGTCTTAGGTCGATGCACATTATTTGGTGCTTGGGCATGGGTTCAACAGCAGCCACTTGAGCATGCTATCGGTTTCTAATGAGTAGATTAGAGTAGAGGACCGCGGGTATGATTGAGAAGCCATTTCTTGATGGCCGTGAAGTAATAAAGTTGGAGTCTCCGAACATACTTTCACGGAACACAAGTATCAACGACATGTGGTTGGATTGCCATCAAAAAGGTAGCGGAGACAACTTGAGACTACCTAGCACCACCGACAAAGGAACCAGTGGTATGATGGCGAGTGTCAGCAGATGAAACATGCAACCGACGAGGCATACCAAAGGGCGTTACAATGCAAAAAAGAACATTGCAAGAGGAGTATCGGACAATAAGATGGGAGGAAATGAAGCTTCACGTATTAAAGCTACAGTCGAAAAGACAAACAAGAAGTACTAGCCAAAAGTCTGACCAAATTTCAATTTTTACTTAACGCACCCAAGCTCGTCCAATAGTACCGACCCCAGGAAATAGTATTCCACCCAATCTCTCGAAATTGTGAGAAAACTTCCTACCGACCGGAGGGAATAGTTGATGCATTGCAGCAGCACATCCAGCACAGCATCTTGCCGGGCATGACCAGGAGAGTGTGATAAACAACGAAGAAATCCCAACTCCGGTCGATGAAGTAGTCCTCCTAAAGTTCGCAGAGCTATTAAAAAGCTGAAGAAGCCGCAGCTTCAGTTGGCGATGTTCTGGTAGGAAGCATGCATTAAATCATCATTTCTCATCAAATTTGGGAAGATCAACGACTAGAATATCAGCTCCGCATGCCCCATCCAGAATATGAGGCGATCCTGTGCTGATTGTCAAAGGATGTATTTAAGTGACAGTAGAAGCATTCAATTCTACTTCCAATTGTGCCTTACAATGTATTACTAAGGTCCCCTGTAACTGAGAAGGTACATATGCACTACTAACCGCTGATCAAATTTACTCCAATTCCAATGTAGGCATACTAGCCACGGTCAGAATTGAGTGTTCTTTTAATATACGCAGTCTTCCCTATTCCACGAACTAAGAGGAGTGTCGTGATTCGTTGAGAGTAGCACCATCAGCGAGGGAGTAAATTGGATTAGAAGCACCAGATGAGAGATCATTCCTAAAAATGAAAAAGAGTGTCGGACACAAAACGAAACCTTGTGGAACACCAGCCTTTACGAGTATTTGGAGGATTTCCGATTTCAACTCAAAAAAATGAACTCAGATAGATTTAACATTTCGACAGGCATTTTCTAATCAACAGAAAAAGTGATGCATTGATAGCACAGGCGACTGCTAAGCTCTGTCAAATGTCTGAAAGCGAACCGTTCTATCACCGGCATTACGCACAAAGTGGCTCCATTTTTCGGTGAGATGTGCCTGTGTTACTGTTTTTGTAGGCACGCCGACTTAAAAAAAACCCATCAATCTTTAAGTTCCTTTTGTATTTTAGTTCGGCCACATGGTGGACGATTTGATCATATCCGTGCCATTTTTTTTTGGCACTCATTCGTGCTACATGTGCGATTTTATCAAATTTTAGATGAGAATGCACTACCTCCTAACCTAAGTTGGAAGCCAGTGCTTCAGTTTATCCTCGATCATCTCCCATCAGCTCCCTCGACAGGATGGCAACGATAAGAACTCCTCAACCAATTACCATCAAAAAATATTTGCAAGGCAGCTTTCTACAGAACAAAAAAAAACTCGCATATGAAACCTTTTCTTTCTCTATACGTCGACACAAGACAAAAACAAAAGCAAATCCATTTCACCAAGAACACCCTTCAGAATGCCAAATGATGTCTGACCGCAACAGCCGGACACAACACTGCCGGCCGCCTCGCCGTAACCGACAAACTTCAAACGCCAGATGTGCAACGACATTCCAAACCTTAATTCTTCGTTCTCCTTTCGAGATCCTTCATGTCTGGCACCAGGAACCAAAGAGAGCCGAAAACAAAAAAAAAACAAAAAACAGGTGTCCTGAGAGTTTACCGGATGAAGACTGGGAGAAACAAAATTGCACCAAAACATTGCAACCGACAAATTCCTTCCTTGCCCAGCCAGCATAATAATTATCCAGCAAAAATTCTGAAACCGGACCGGTCTTGCCTTCTTTGTTCCACACAGAATTTCGCTGGTCGCCGCCACACACTTTCAACGAAACGAAACGAAACGGAAAAAACCAGGACCCACTCGTCGTCGCCGCCGCCTTTGGAATTACTTAAAAGATCGCATTTTGTTTCCTCTTTCTCCTTCTTTCTCGGCCGGCGTGTGTTCCATCAATTACACGAAACTTTCACTCCACGAATCTTCCCAGAAATTACCTTCACCTTTGAGCCATTTGTTTGGATTAACATTCCACCTTTCGGCGGCTTCCCATTGCCATTGCCCATTCGATTGCCCATAAATACTGATAACAATTAGACGGCGTATCTAATTATACTCGGATGGTCGTACTTCAAGAGGCGATCCGCCATAAACAGATCACCACCACCGTCGCGACGGTGATCGTGGCGATCCTCATTCGGCTGGTAATTCAGCGCTCGCCGGCCAGCACACTCCCACAATCGACATGGACACAAAGCCAGGAAGGGAACTCTCGATTTCGCACTGACAGCGACAGCCGAAGTGGAGAGTTAGTTTTGTCAGATTTCCGTTTTCGGACAAAAACTTAGCATAAGCCTCAAAGTGGAGTTGGAGCCGTCAGTTGCTGGCGGTGGTATCTGGCGTCGCCGTCGTCGTCGCTGTCTGGGGGGCGATGTGTGCTGCATCTTATTGATTGGGGTTAGTCCGCCGCTCTCGCACTGGGTGCCGAGGCGGCTTTCCCCCGTGATGCGAGGAGTTCAAGATGCGCCCACTAAATCCATTCAGGTACACAGTCACGGCGCCAAATTGCGAAATTAAGAAGAAGAAAACTTTTGCTTTTGGGCAGCCGAGCACACTTTCACTTTTCATCGCTGCCATGCGATGATGACGGTTGGCACCGGTCGGTGGCAGTGAAGGTGGCGACGGCAAACGGCGATAGTAACTGCGTACGGCTTGGATCAGATTCGTGCGTCTTCTCCTGCTGTTGTTGTTTGCTTTGTGTCTGGTCTGTGGGCGCTTTTAGCTAGTTTATGCAAATAAGGAACGCTGCTTGCGGTTTTTTTTCGATTTGCGAGTGTTCAAGATTTAGACGGTTTTTTTTGTTGATGGGTTCTTATCTTTCTGACTGATTTACGTGACAGCAGTCGGTGTGGAATTTTTTTTGGGGAATTTATATCTGACAAGATAATGTCTCGTCTGGATAAGAGGTGAACTCTGGGGTGTCATGGAGAGACTAATAAATCTGCTGAATTAGAAGTTTATACTGAGCGGAAGAGATGTCTTTGAGTGGTTTGTGGCTTCTTTAGTGCGAGGGCAACACTGTATGAAGATGGAGGAGTTGACTTTTTGTCAGAAAAAGTACAGGTCAAGCCAGAATTCAAGGAAGTTAATAGTAATACGTTTCTATATTTGTTTCTGTGAACCTATGCAATGTTTGAACACCAAATTTCATTTAGGTATGTAAAGAACGATTGATATCGTTCACACTTAAGTAAGGAAAGTTGAGCGAGAGACTTAACGAAACTCAACGAAACCTGACGAAACTTAACGAAAGCGAAGTAATCATTACTGTGTGTCTGCTTGATTATTTGAATACACTTAAGTCGTCTTTCGTCACTCCTGGTTACGAACTAATGGAATTGCTATTCTGCATTAACAACTCGAAGACCATGTCTCATTCGTTCTCTTCAACTCATCCCCTCCCCTAGCCACAGAAAATTCTGCAGTCGGTTTCGCAAGACGTGCAAGCTTTTTACAACAGATGTTCAATTTTCTCACGTCCTCACTTCCTGTTCACATTGTCCATCGGTGCAGAACTAATTTTCAAAAGTTATTCACATGCATCCGCATCACACATCACACATTTTGTTTCCACTGCTTCCACCTCAATTAGGCAGCAACAGACCTTCCCCCGTCAATGCGCGACCCATCATCAGTCCATACGATCAACTGAGGTGTGAGATTGTTTCTCTTTCGTTGCTTTTCAAAGCCTCTTCTAAAGTAAACCATAAAGGAACGGAAATGTGCTGAAAAACATCTCATCAAGTCATTAACTCAGATTATTCCAGTTACAGTAGCGGCTGATACTCGTAACACAACCCTTCGCTTGTTCTCACCGCCGTCATCGTCGTCGCTGTCGTTGTCGACCTTTCCGACGACCGCCTTTTCTTTTCCTTCATGACATTGTTACTCATTAAACCGAATTAATTCGTTACAAGTGTCAGTTGGGGAGTAGAAAATACCGAACAAAAAAACAAAACCAAAACAAGCAGAAACACAAACTATGTGACAAAACGAGTTCTGTTCTGTTTCTCTTTGACTGTCGGAAATGCAAACACATTGTGGTGACTGGCGGGAGTGACTGTTTACATTGTGTGGTTGGAAATTTTCGACGCACATTCACGGGCTTCAGGTGAGACAACCACCACCACATCAAGGAGACTCAGTTGACGTAACCCAGTTTTCAGTCACGGCGCGGCGTACTAGTGAACTGCAAACAATCTGTTCTTGTGTTTCTTTTCACGAATTTGATAAACAAAATTTGCGTAGTTTGCTGTAAGGTCACCGAGTTTGCCTGGCACTTGTGTTTGTCGGTAATCAATCAGAGGCTTAATGCCTAGCAATTATCACCCACTTCCTGGGAAACGCTGCCAGGGTGTGTAGGTCAAGGTTTGAGAGTCTCAGTTAGAGTGTGAGCGTGCTTTTGCTTACACGACTTTAATGAAGCACCGTGTGGACAATGGCATCATTGGTTCTGGTCTTTCAAGCTTGCAGCTGCTACTCGTGATATGACGCATGTTGATGATGTTTTCGAAGGGACCTTGAGGTGGAAGCTATTTTCCTGAAGCGCCTCTCTAGAATGTACTGGAGAATGCGTTGTCAGTGCCATCATCCGAAGCAACTGAGAAAACAACGCCGAATTAGTAGATTCATGTGAAATCCTCACCTACCCCCCAGCTCCTAGTGAAAGATGATTGATTTATCCCGAATCGTGTCAAGATACGCCACAAAAACGAGCCGCACAACAAAAACCAGTCCGGCCGCGAGCAACGCATTGTCATACTTTCTTCTTTTGCACTCCATTCCAAGAGTGGCCGCGTTCACAAGAAATCCGTATCCCACTTGGGGCTGTCAACATCGCTTGTAACACACTTCGTCTACTAAGCCAATCCGAGTCTCCGATTTCCGATCGTAATCGCCTCAGACCTCAGGCGCGTCGCTTCGCTCGCTCTTCACCCTAAATACCCAGAATGCACATCCTTGTGCGCAATTAAATGGCGCACAAGAATTCAATTCGAACATCGAATCAATGATCGCCATACAAGGTTACGTGTGTTCGCCTGGGATGCGCACCAGCCAGCCAGCCAGCCAGCCGGCCGGCCAGCCGTCCCATCTCCAGGCCTTCAGCGTGGATTCCATCGCATGGAAGATAGATTGCCGTAACGAGTGAAAATTGTTATAATTATTTAGCTAAATACTGGTAATCACCTGCGGTGCGCGTTATGCTACATTGCACACGGCAGACCGCGACTCGAATCCATTCCCCAGATATACACGGCGACAGACCAACACCCAGACACGAGGCGCGTCTCTCTAACACGACGACGCGGCGATATAACCACGGCACCGCAGTGCGCTCCGTCAAACCCGACTTGTGGCGAGCGCGTAGCCATAATCGGGTCTCCTAACAACCGGCTGACAGCGCCAAGACCAGAGATTCGCACATGTGCTCAGTGCTGTGCCAGAGTGCACCGCACACACGCACACACTCGCGATGTGGTTAAGCGGTGGCTACTAGTTCTACATCCGCACCTAGACCAAGTCGACATTCAACTTGACCTTGTTCCTTGCTTTTAGCTCGATGCTGGCGCTGGCTCGGCGGTTTGCGTTGCGCTTTGCGGGGCTAGCCCCGGGACGAGCCTTTCAACGCTGCCCAACCGTCACAGTTCTTGTGTTCGATTTCCAGTGAGGCGCATTCCATGTCCAGGACAGCGATGACGAGAGAGCGACGAAACATCTGAGAAATGTCGTCGGTTTTAGGTCGTCCGCGCATTGCTGCGATGAAAGGTTGCACACGGATCGCATGCAGTCCAGTCGGAGAGAATATTTTGGTGGAAAGTTGCTGACGAACGTGGACTCACGAGCGTTGTTAATGATTTCTAATAGATTGTTATTTTGCCTCGATGATGGATCTTTCATAATTCGTCGACGTTCCGGTGCGTGCTGGTCATTCGTATGCACAAGCCGGTGCGGCGACTTAGTGAAATTCGCACTTAAGCCGATGGCTGTTTACAGATGTTTTGTTTTAGAAAGTGATTAGATGGCGGCGATAAGTACACGACAGCGGCGAGTGCGTCAGGGTTTTGATTAGAATTTAAATGCAAATTGAAGTCGGCTCTGATTCCTTATGTGGTCAGGGGATGACCATAAACGGGGTCATAAGGTGTAGGCTGTGAATTTGATTGCTTTAAGCGTTGGACAAGAAGTGAGCAAATGGTTCGATGTCAAGCGCCATGCCATAAATGGGTGTGCGGCGCGTTTTGTGGACTTTCTTTATTTTAACTCTGGCTTTTGAGGCGGCTTAGACGTTCACGCGAATCATAGCTCTGATGAAGGGACCTCGACAAACTTTGTAAGCCTTTAGGGCCATACAAGTAGGAGCCGCTTTCTTTATTTAAACGCTCCTCTGAGGATACCTCATCATCAGGCATCATGGTGTCCAGGGAAGTCTATATTCAAAGCAGCGTTTATACACACTTGGCAAGGCAATAAGGCGGATGTCAACATTATACTGTGCGTAAGAGCGTAGGAAAAAAAGTGGAACCACCAATCAATTAACCATCACCAAGAATAGTCCATTGTGTGCAAGTCAGCGCCGTACTCAGCAGTCTCAACATCGCCATCAAAAGACGGCACAATTTACCAGAAGTCAGGTTCCACAAGCTTAGTTCAGACTAGATGAACTGGTCGTGTTCAATTGATCCGCCATCTGAACAAACTGCTGCCAAGAACGCCAGCTGGGGCTGTTTAAAGCCAAATTCCTTCGGTTGCCTTGAACACTTCTTCGACCACGAAACCATGTACAGCGCCAATCGCCTTTGGGAATCATGTAAAGGTGGCAACAGGCAAAAAGTGTGGCAACATAAACTACTGTTGAGTGCGAAGGACAATCTATGGAGACAGGCAGACATTTCATAAAGACAGCCTGACATCGACGGATCCCTTAGAAATATAGAATCAGAGGCTATTGCTGTGTTTAGGACAGGCTAAAGATCCAGTAAAGTAGACTCTGCTGGATGACGCAATTGTTACTAAGGAGGACCCATCCAAAATTTGGCTGTTGTAGTGCAAAATTAAGAGTACAGTGTGGGACACCGCAGGGAGGACTGCTTTCACCACAGCTTCTTACTGAAAAAATAAACCCCTTTGGTCGCCTGCGCAATACGGTTGTCAGGTTACAGTCTGTGTGGATGACTTTGCTAAAGCAGTCAGAGCGAAGCATCTTCCAGTTCTGTGCAATCGGATGTAAGACTCCTTAAAGATACCCATGAGATTGACGAGCAGGTGGGGCCCTGAAGCCAATCTGGCAAATACTGGGTTTCATTCTGGCGAAATGATCAGATTCTAGAAGATCAATGGAGGTATGTTCTAGAAGATCAATGGAGGCCAAATATTTTTGAACCGCGATCGTGGACTTCAAGATTATACACAAGACAAACTCCTGACTCGAAGGACCAAAATCAAACTCTTATTTTGCCAGTCCAGATCTATGGAGCCGAAAGCTGGACGCTAGGGAAAGGTACTTTCGAAAGAAAAGTTCTACGACGGATATATGGTCCCGTCTGCGAGGAAGGCAAATGGAGGAGGAGACATAAACGCGAAGTCTACGAGCTGTACCAGGATGTAGATGTAATCCGGAAGGCAAAAATCGGTCGACTGCACTGGCTCGGCCACATCGAGCGCATGGACAACAATGCTTCATCAAAGAGGGTCATTGAAGCCGAGCCTACTGGTTCGAGAAGAAGAGGAAGACCGAATCTCCGGTATAAAGACCAAGTAATCGCGGATGCAAGACAGCTTGGTCTTGATGACTGGAAGCAGCGTGCCCAGGACCTTCAACGATGGAAGGCAGCAATTGCTCAGGCTCCTCCATGGGTCGCCGGCCTGATAAGTAAGTAAGTAAGTACATGAGACAAGCATTGCTGGCAGATAGCACTGGGAGACATAAACATGTTTTTGATAGCAATTCAGCCTTGGAAATGTGCGCTGATGGATCTACGACTTGTACTTGAGTATGTGCCTGAGTACACCCTTTTAGATCACCGAATGACTGCAGTGTTTCTCTTGCGAAGCGACTTAGAGGGTGTTCAAAGAAGGCAGAAAGATCGAATCTCCGGTATAATGATCAAGTCATTGCTGACGCAAGAGATGTAGAAGCAACGTGCCGACCGTGAACGATGGAAGGATCATCTACAGCTCAGGCTTACACCATCCTTCGGTCTCTGATATGTAGTATGTACGTGACATTCAGACAGAAAGCTGCTCAACGGTCTGTAATTGGTTACTCATTGCCGTACATCTCTAAGCGAGATATCAAGCATATGTGACCTGGAATTGACCTGCCATCCTCGACATGGTGACATCCAGGAAATGAATTTTCCATGCCTAAAACTGTTATAAGCCCCCTTTATCGTAGTTTAATACCTAAAACGTAAGTCTCCGATTAAGCACTGATTCAGGCAAAGAAGCTACGACGGCTTTAGTGACACCAAGACTGAGCAGACCAAAGCTGAATCATCGTCCTGTTTGAAATGGAATGAAGTAACATCGGACACCTAATCACAGCTCTCACATAGCCAAATGCCGCATCGATTTCGGCGGATCATGCATTCCCTGCAACTGCATGGCTCCAAGATCCTTAAGAAATTGTGGGAGCACCTATTTTTGCTAAGCAATTCAATTGTGAGGCATGTCCGATATGGAGGTCAGGAGAAATGGACTCCATTCCGCTGTGGTTGTATGGAGGGTGGCCACCTTACCCATACCCCGGTCCTACCTATAGAGTTCAGTTCGCAAAACTTAGCGTGCGAAAATGTTGCTGTTCAACTAGTGCATTTCGTAACTGAATCCTGTATGGATCGTGCTTCTGCATCAAACAGCTGAAGCCGACGTGTTTCAGCATCACACAATACCTGGGACAAAACATCACCATCGGCAGGTACAATTATGAGATAGTAAAAGCAGCTGAACTCAAAACTGCAAGCTCAAACTCAAATTTAGAACTCCCGACTCGAAGGAGCAAGATAGTGCTCTACAAAGCCCTTATTTTGTCAGTTCAGCTATATGGAGCCGAAAGCTGGACGATAAGCAAAACATCAGAGCTGATTCTTAGAGCATTCGAAAGGAAAATTCTACGTCGGATATATAGTCCCGTCTACGAGGAAGGACATAACCACGAAGTCTACGAGCTGTACGAAGATGTGTACGTTGTCCGGAAGGCAAAAATCATCTGTCGACTGCACTGGCTCGGCTACATCGAGCATATGGTCACAACCGCTCCAGCTAAGATGATCTTCGAGTCCGAGGCTCCTGGAGAGAAAAACAAGACCGAATCTCCGATGTAGACTTAGCCAGAGATTACACGTAAGACAGCTAGGTCTTGACGACTGGAAGCAGAGTACGTGGAACCGTCTAGGATGGAAAGTCGCTGTGGCTCAGGCTGCTACCCTCTGTAGACCGCAGGCCTGCTAGTAAGTAAGTTGCAACGAGCAAAGGCACTGCTAACACATCACTGGTCAGATAGAACGACTGCTCTGCTCTGCTACTAGATCAGCGATCTTATCTAGGCGCTCCCAGAGATCACAAGTTTCACCAACCCTCCATTGTCTGAAGGTTTCATCGGCATTCACAACCTACCACCTCCCTCCTGACAAGCCACTCATGACCACGATGACATCACAATCCTTTCAATATATCGTGTACAGCAATTTGCTTCCAATTATGTATCTGTCATCTGACTAAACGGTAATATTTCCACGAATTACAAAATTTTTCGAAATCCCGCCGAAGCTACAATCACGTCGTTGCACTCCTTGGAGGAATCCTCTCAGAATCGGCATAAATCAACGGCCGCAACTGTCATGCAACGCATTCAGCTGTCAAAAGTCATAAACGTTACGCAACCCCCCAGGCCACAGGGTCGCCAAAAAGGAATTCCCCTCGAAAAGCCAAAAAAAAACACACACACGAAAACCGAGCCGAACATTCAAGGACAAAAAAGTATCTCATCTGATTAATGGATACGGATTCGCATTGGAGGCATATTGACACAGCATACCAAGTACTGTCCCTCGCATCAGACGCAAGTCGGGAGTTAACGAACGCGCAATGAATGCAAACGCCATGCCTTTCCCGAGCACGATGCCAGTTGTTGACACTAGTCTTGCTGTCTGGCGAATGGTGCAACCGACATGCAGCTCAAGACGATTGTCTTTCGAGTTGCTTTGCATAAATTGCACTCCACTTGGAGCGGGCGTGTGTGTGTCTGTATGTGCGATGCATCAAAAGAGTTTCACCGCCCGGCCACACAATACCGGTGCTAATTGCATTTTGCACACGACTGTGCGACTGTTCGGCGGCAACGCCACCGCTTGCCGGGTGTTGTAAGCTCGCACTCGGTTTATGTAAGGCCATGCGACGAGCTGAATATCCACAGAATATTCAATTAATTGCCGTGCAACGACTCAATTATCCGACAAAAGGCGAAAAAGTTGACATTGAGCTTCACATTCCACAGATTTTCGGGGTGCCGTCAGCCGGCGCAACTGTAGCAGAAAATTACGTCGTCAATGAGCCCCCCCCGCCCAGTCGAGGTGATGTCACCCAGCCGATAGAACGCAACTCAAGTGTGAACAGCTCCCACGGATGGCCGCTGTTTGCTTTGTTAACCCGCTGACGGTGTGCGGCTCGCTCCGACGACATTATCGCCGACTACATCTAGTCTATCCCCAACAGAACGGATAAATCCATCTGACAGCGGCGAGGTAGAGAAATTAAATTCCTCAGCCAATATTTGACGGGCTAATGAAATGATGCGGGATGTCGTTACTTCGATAAGATATCCGAGACGCAGGTCCCATTGGTTTGGGGCTTGCGGATCCGAATAACGTTTTGCGCCCTCTGCGACTGATAAAGATTTATTGCCGCTGCCGGTGTATAGATAGCGACTAGATAAATGGCGGGCCGATATCAAATGTCAGGTAACTAATTTAAATTCCTGGGCTCGAGCCATCGGTGGGCGCTCGCGATAGAGATCAGCGTTGACGTGCAGGCGAACACGAATTCCAGGACGATGTACGATAACTTTGGGAATGCAGCGAATGTGCCGTGGCGGCAGTAAATCATTGCCGGGATTGATGGTGCATTACAGTTATTGACAGCAGAGCAGGCCGCATTCAAATTTAAGATTCGGTGCACTCGTGCTTCGTTGGGTATTCATTTCGTGTTCCCAACGGCGTTCGACGACAGAGTGTATTGCGAAACAGAAAGGGAATGAGGGGAGCACTATTCGACGGAAGATGGAATAGAACTAGAATTTTGTAGGAAATCGACTGGAGTTGGTGCACTGATGATAGGAAGCCGTCCCTGAGAGGCTTGGCAGTGTGGTGAACCCGACCATCGGCCATTGCTGCTCCGAGTTGAATCGTGATGCCGAGGGTAGAGTCTCATTGAAATCAATGCGAGGCGAGGCAGTGGTGATGTGTCGATTCCAAGAGCATATTCGGATTTTTCGTGTCATCCTTTTCCGAGTTAAAAATGTTTGGCCTATATCCTTAAATAGAACACAGTCTGCTTACAAAATTTCACCCAAATCCGGACAGCCGGTGATTAGCTAGAGCTCCGCAAAACACCAGAATCTTTTAATTCACTACAAGGGGGAAGTGGGACAGGAAACCAACGGTTTTTCTTCTGATTTTGGCAGAGAAGGTTCTCAATTGATTTCTGATGATTTCAAGTAATTCCTGGAGAACAACAAATTGGATCATATTCACACCTAGCAACCACCAGATCGGCTGGCCGTGCCTTCATAATGCAGTGCTGTGCGTAGGTTTTCCACTCTTGTCGAAACTAGAAGTTCAAGGCTGTCGTGAACATCTACACAAAGGTCATCTTCAGGAAGAAGAAGTTTGTGGGTGGGCGGGATAGGACTGCGTCTCTGTTTAGTCCTAGTGGACTCATTGTAATGCTTTGTTTCATTAAGTATGTGATTGAGCAGTAGCCAGCCATCCCGTAGGTCTGATAATAATAAGGAGGGTGAAGCGTGCGGTGGACATGGACATAGGATCTAGAGCAACCACTCGAGCTGTGTCTGCTTTCGTTATCGCACTATGATCTACAGTTTTACGTCGACTCCGAAGGGTGGAGCTTAAAATACTCTTGTCATGAGGTGTACATATACTCCTTTTGGATATTAGTCACTGATTCGAAAAAGCTGGAGGTGGATTGATTTTTTGACTCGGAAATGGAATCTAGACACCCAATGTAGGAGTCGAAGCACGTACATTCTCCGCCGTACCTCCGTGCCCATTGAATTAAAAAAAAGGGTGATTTTTTTGCTATTATCTTTTTGGCAACACTGGTTTAAATAGCTGACGCACGTTTCGTGTTTTGTTTCTCTCTCTGAAACATCTTCAGTTTGGTCTATAATTTAACCATGAATCGTCTTACAAACGAACAGCGTTTGCAAATTAATGAATTTTATTATCAAAATGCGTGCTCTGTTAAGAAAGCTCATCGCGCCCTTCTTCCATTTTATGGTCAATTTAAGCGACGAAGCTCATTTTTGGCTCAATGGGTACGTAAATAAGCAGAATTGTCGATTTTGGAGTGAACATCAGCCAGAAGCATTGCAAGAGCTACCAATGCATCCAGAAAAAGTCACAGTTTGGTGCGGTTTATGGGCTGGTGGCATCATTGGACCGTACTTCTTCAAAGATGATGCGAAACGTAACGTAACTGTGAATGGTGAGCGCTACCGTGAGATGATATCCAACTTTTTTTTGCCCAAAATGCAAGAGCTTGACTTGCATGACATGTGGTTTCAACAAGACGGTGCCACATGCCACACAGCACGCGCAACAATGGACTTATTGAGCGGCGAGTTCGGTGAACATTTTATTTCACGTTCGGGACCGGTCAATTGGGCGCCTAGATCGTGCGATTTAACGCCTTTAGACTATTTTTTGTGCGGCTATGTTAAAGCTCATGTCTAGACAGACAAGCCTGCTTCAATTGACGCATTTGAAGACAATATTGAAGCATTTATTCGTGAGATACCGGCCGAAATGTTGGAAAGAGTATGCCAAAAATGGGATAAGCGGTTGGACCATTTGAGGCGCAGTCAAGGTCAACATTTGCATGAAATAATCTTCAAACATTAAATTATACGGACCGTACTATCGATTCAAATAAAGATTTCATGCATTTTTCTGAATTTTATGTGTTTTGTTTTTTGAAAAAACTTTCCTATAGCTTTTAAAAAATCACCCTTTAATAAGAAGAATTGCCATCTCCAAATATATATCATCAGCAGAGGCGAATCCATTACCAGGGTACCTAGTTGTACCAGGGTAGCTAAGTTGGCAACTCCTCCCCGTTGGCAGTAAGCATAGCCCAACTAAAACTGTGCAGGATCCAGAACGCAAGCAAGATTTGCAGCTGACAGAGACTATATTTCAGTGGAATAAGAAAAAGAGGACTGGACGACCAAAATTGCGATCCTCGATCGTCCAGTTCAGTGTACTCAGTTGACAGGGTGAGTCCAAGAGGACGCTCACCAAGGTGCGTTCAGTCAAGTCTTGCTTACAAAAAGGGGGCTTGGGAACCTACTAGCAGATCTGTCATCGAGTCTGCCTTGAGAAGTAACAAAAGAGTCCTCTGGATTGATCTCAGAAGCCACCTCTCAGATCAAGCACAAATACAACGATCAAGAGAATCTAGTGTAACAAAGGTCGCTGGAATAGTTGTAAACCACTGCATAGACCGTTGTGCGTCTCAAACATCCCAGAAAGATCACATTCATCGTTCTCTCGAACCCTCGGACCCTCGTACCCAGCATAAAGTGAGTGTACAAGTTTTATGTGGGCACAATCTGGAGGAGACCATTCATCTCATCCTCAGTGACTCGTATGTTCCACTAAAGTGGTCGGAAGGTACGAGAGATCTGCAAGTCACTCGATCCTCTGCCATCGACATAAACTCATCAGGGCCTATGCCCAAGCGCAACAAGGCGAGTTCGCGACCACCTCGTCCAACCACCTCATCCTGGGTCTGCCAAGCGGTCGTCTACCTGATGAAGTCGCATTCAAGCCCTGTTGATCGGGACATTCGAGCCACGTGACCAAACCACCGAAGCATAGCCCTTTCCGTTCGAAGAAGCAGCTGTCCAACATTGAGATCCTATCACGGCGAGTAACTTCCCCAGCGGCACGAAGTACTCTCATTTCGGCAGCTTGGACTCACGATCTTATTCTTTCGGTCATTACTCAAATCTCATGGAAATTGTTGAGAGTTGGAACATAAACTGACATGAAAACATCGGCATTGACTTAGGGAGAGCATTAAGATGAGAGTTAATGGACAATGTATTCGATTACAAGGGAAACCAGGCGATTTGCCACCTGATACTAGTATTCGAAGATGCGAAGGCTGAAGTAGCTGATCAGTGATCCTTACAATCAATGATGAGTGCCGAACGCCACAAGCTACAGTTGATAGTAGAATCGACCTCAACTGCGGGAGGGACCTCCTGAAGGTCTATGAAGTCACATTTTCAAGCCCTTAAATGTGTTGCAGCGGCCCAAGCAGTGAGCGAAGACATTCTATCGGATCATAAACCAGCGACCGTGAAGAAGCGTCCAGAAATGGATCAAAATCAGACTCAACTTCTGGAATTTATAAAATGGGGAAATCTTCAAAGTCGATTGAAGGTATGTCATGGAACATTTTCCCAGCAGTCTTCAGACCTCCTTGGCAGTCCTTCACTTTCCTTATATCATTCTGAGGCGCTACAGCTCATAGAGGTCCATGGCATAGCTTCTCAGCAACCAGTCGTGTTGTACGTGTTATTCTTCTCTCATGAGTCGAAGGGACCTACAGTTTTATGTCGACTCCGAACGGCCAAGATTGAGAAATTTCTCTCATATCATTCTTCCGCTCCTAAATTATTTGTTGGTTGAAGATGTCATGGAGACGAGTTATGCCTGCCACAACTTTGGATTCGATCAAAACTGTCATCGGCAGCGTGTTCATTCACAATCTTGTACATTGGAGAGTAAACATGGTTCCCTTGCTTGTCTGAATACCCATCGCTTGACATGACAATGTTTATATCAAATAGCACTCCAATAAAGTACCGCCGACACCATGTCAAGTCACATGTACTTCAGGCAACCACTGTTCAAGACTCAAGGGATCCGCAGTCTCAACTACTTGTGCTTGAAGAAAGCATCAATCTGAATGCGAAAAGCATCACAGGGACACACAGACAATATCGAAAATGTAGTCTGACGTCTGCATGGATGAAGAGGAGGAGGATACCACACAACCACTTATGCAGCAGTGCTCTGGCTAACCGCAGGAACCCCCATCGAGTGGCCTACTTTTTCAAAAACCTGAGCCAATTGAACGACATCATCATAGACCAGCTTAAACCCTTTGTTACAAGCCCCAATTGATTCCAGGTACAGCAGTTAATCATCTGCAAACCAAGCCTGACGTCTCCAATCGCTCTTAACTCAAACTTGACATAAGTAGGTCTCTCCCTTCGTGTCTTCTCAGAATTCGGCCACCAAAGGCACGCAGTGACTCAACAAAAGCCTCAAAAATGTCATCCCTTCCGAGAACTTAACGAACACAGCTTCCTCTTGCCAACGCCTTTCAGTCAACTTTCCTCAGATAGGACACATTGCGGCAGTACGGAACAGATGACAAAAGCACAACCACGCAACAGCCATAATTTACTTGATAAAGATATCTCCCACCACCGCTGCCCCGCAGCCCGTCCTCCAGCTGCGGAACTTCTTAAATTCGTTCTTCGTGGCGAGTCTCCGGTTTCCATTCGTCTTCACTTTAAAAAGACGGCATGGAAAACCTCAGCAAAACGAAGGAAGAAAAAACCATGCCTCAGAGTTGACTTAACGACACTGTCACGAATGTCGTGATTTCCATCCGACACAGCCGTCCACGAGGGAATGCCCTAATCTGTGCACAATATCTAGGACTGTGTTCTGCCGTCGTTGTTACGTTGTTAAGGGGGGCTCTCTCTTTCGTTGTTTTTCTGTTTAAATAAAAACACACACAATTAATATTCTTTCAGTTTTAGTGGCGCGTGTGCATGTGCAGAGCACACACAAGCCTCTCCTGTGCGGATTACGAGAGCCAACTAGTTCTCCCGAGAGCCAGCCCTGCCCAGCGAGATAAGTATACAATGCATGCATATACACAAACGAACTAGCTGAAGATAGAACTAATTATTATGGAACTGGCACGCATTTAGCATAATTTCATTCGAGACGACTGCGACCTAACGAACGGAGCCCCGCCACCAGGAGAGGAGAGCAGCGATTAAAGTAGACTGCGTTATGAAATTATTTAACGGTTACCTAACGCTACCTTAAGAAAGTTCAACACGAAAGGGGGGGCGGTCGGAGGTGGCCGCCGGGCGCCGGGGAACTTGCATTTCTAATTAAATTATATTCTTTTTTCCATTCGCGGGATATTTTGTGTTGGCATTTCTTCGGTTTGTCGATGGCTCTTCCACACGGCTGGGGTCAAATTCTTGGCATTGACGGGGGAAAGCAACAAGTATGCGGACTGGGACTGAGACTGGGCAATCAATGCGAGACGGGTTCTGCGCTACAACAGCGATCGCGCGCGCGCGTTCCATCTGCATTGACACAGATTTTATAGACTTGAATAATTGGTTTGGATTGGCCTGTGAAGTTGTGTGGTGGAAGACGATGTCAATGATAGTGGGCAGGGAAGGGAGCATTCGGGTGTGAAGAATGCATCTGACCTGTTCTCCAGACACGAGCATTAATGGGCTGAAACTGATTTGACCCACTGACGAGACGCGATCCCTGTTTTGATGGGAGACGAGCTTGTGGAGTGCTAGCATTTTTTCGGGAAAAAAACTTTGTGATTGATTGCCCCTAGATGCAGGCAATTTAACGACGTGCTGTCTACGTGGAATTGCTGGGAATCAGAAGATCTGTTTCGATGCGGATCCCTTCTGGCTTTCCCCCCGTCAATCGGATGAGTGATTTCGAGTGTTCCTATTACGAGTGGCCGCGGATCTACCTTAATTTACCAGAACACGGCCTTGACTGTACAATTGCTGTTTCACAAATCTCAATGCACACTTCCTTGTAACAACAATCCCACCTCTGATCGCAGCGGCTTGTGCCAAAAAGGCATCAGCCTATACGCCTACTTATCCCATAAATCAAATACAATGAATACCCGCTGATGCTTAGCTAATGACTGTCGGACGTCTTGTGAAACGAGACTAACGACGTAACGACATTTTCAAGTTCACAGCGAATGAGTATTCAATTTGCTGCACGATGTGGTGGCGTAGGTCGTTAGAGTTGGACAATGTAGAGACTGACAGACAGACTTAGTCAAGCAACTCAAGCTTTACAGAAGCTACAAAAATAATTCGCTAAATTTGGAATCAGTCTGTTTGTGTCCATTCTGCAGTGCCGTTCAAGCTCAGTCGACCGCATAAAATCCGTAAAATCCGAGTTGGTGCTCACACGACGGACACTAATGATTCACTATCTGGCAAGAGCTCATCATTTCCCTCGCCTCCCAGTCAATTCTGTTCAAACATAAATATCCTGACACACGGACGTGTACATCGCCCGATGAACATTTAGTTCAACACATGTAAAGTCTAAATTCACACGACCCGAGCAAATGTCTCACTCACACACGTCGCCCCGCCACAGGCACAACAATTAAATCATAATTTTTCTCATCGTCCCATCATCATCATCCTGTCCTACATTCGTCCGATTAATTCACACTACAGCCCCCATCATTGCGAGGCGGAGGCCGAGACGAAGAAGGAAACATTTCAGAACTCACATGTGATGTCGTTAATTTTATTGACCACTTCCTCTGCCAAGAATGCCACGCTGTAGGTGTCGCCTCCGCAGGAAGATTCGCTGCACCTCTGCCAGAATGCATTCTATTTTTGTCAGCCTTAATATCGCTTTCTTTTATTTATTTTTTTTTTTCGATTTTGTTCTTGTGGTCGGCAGCCGGGTAAATGACCCAGTTCTCTATTTAGTTTCAAATTAACGGAATTATGAAATTTTTAATTTCTATTTTCCGTGCCAACTGAGGGACGGGGGTGCTTTGGCGATAATAACTCGCCGTGACATGCAGTGTGTTCGGCTACAAATAACGCGGGGAATTGAACAGATTGTCCAATTTGTTTTTGAGGAAACTACAAAGGGTATTTATAGAGTTGAGGTGGGAAATGAGTTGAAGGGAAATGTGTGTCATCGGCAGCAATGCGAAAGTGGTTGATGGTGCGGGCTTTTTGGTAATTAGGATGGACGTGTGGGGACTTAAATCAACGTCAAAACCGAACGAAAAGTAGGCAGAAGTGTCATTAAATATCAAAGTACTTCTTCTGGGCACTGAAACAAATTTCGAATACCAACAGACATTTACGTACGTAAACAGGGATTCATTTAGCGTAAAAAATAAAATTTAACGAAACTTAACGAAACTTAACGAAGGCGAATTAGTTATTGCAGTCGTTTTTGTGGCATGCATGCATAGTTTTTGAGTATTTACTCCATTCGACCAAGTCTCCTTACGTCCATTACCGTGTGCTCCTTAGTCTGATAAGCACCATGCGTGATGATGGTCATCAATCCCTTCAGAAATTCAATCGGAAGCATTCCCTGTTTCAGACTGCGTCCCGCAGTGTGTCAAGAACCCACGCAAAGATTAAGAAAAATTTCAATAAATCCCCAGCGCCCTTTTCTCTAATCTCCCCCCCTAACGAAAAAAAAAACTCTCTTAGTACATATTTCCCTAAACAAAATGTACATTCATCAAAAGCGAGCAGCCACCGCCATAAACACACTTACATCCTGGCCAGCCAAACAATCAGCCAGCGCCCCCCGACTGCGTCAGATGCGAATGCTTATGGCAACCAATCACGTAACACTTTCGCAACCACACACAAACACTCCATCCGGCATCAGGCACAACGTCTGGCATCTGAATGCTTGACATTAAATCCTACCGACGCCACCGCCGCCTGCAGTAAACTTGCCACTTTCACCTGCGTGTACCTCAATTAATGGCTCATAAATCAAGCAAAATGCGTCTGATCTCTCAGCCCAAGAGCCCCATAAACCCCCGTGTAAACACGACAACAGTAGGCCACTCGGATTGATTCCACCCACATCCGCGAATTTCAATTTGTATCCCTGGCCTTATCGTCGTCGTTAATCTGTCTCCCCCCCCTCCCTCCGCCCAGTTATGAGAGCATCAATGTGTCGCCACATTCATAATGTGCAACAAAGAACACAAATTCCTGCGGCACAGATCTGCAAGGCACTCCACGCAGAGATACCATCGCAAGACGGAGGAGTGCCCCCAGCGAGCGGGGGCGCTACGCGTCTTTTGCGCCCATATGCCCATTTTCCAATTACTCACAAAGGATTCCGCAGATGGCTGGCACCGCCTTCGGATTAGCGTCACCTTTGCGTGCTCGCTAGCGATAACCCTGAATAGACTTGAGTTTTGGGCGCGAATCACCCTGGAACTGGGTCACTAGGCACGGACATCGCTTTTGTTTCACTTCCGTGCCCGTGCTGTGTGTGTGCTCGCATATCTGCAGACTAGATGTCACGTGCTGCGTCGCGTTAATACGCAAAGAGCGATTTTACGGCGGTGTTTAATGTCGTTTTATGTGCTCCTCTGTCGGGGAGGTGTTTTTATTGCGCGACTACTAGCGATTGGAATTCGCCACGCGAATGCTCTTTCACTGGGCATGCGGGTCGATAGCATTTGATGGCGCTTTGCTCTTGAATGTCAAGGCACGGCACGATATGAACGGGAATCGGCGGGCCATGTTTTGACGGCAATCGAACGGAATGGCTGAAAGTGAATTTCTGACATGGTGTGGAGGGGATGAACGAGAGAGAGAGAGCTGTCTAGTGAACACAACTGAACGTAATCGAAATATTGCTCAAGGAAGTGACTAATTTTAGGCGTCTTTTGAGCACCATCCACTAGATGAAGGTGTGTTGGATCGGAAAATTGGGAATATCTTCAGCAAAACCTCTCCAAATGGAAAGAAAAGTCTGTGTTTTGTTTAAGAAAGCAGCATGATTAGAGATTTCAGTGGCAGTTGAGACTATGGGACGTACGTGGACTTATGTCAAAGCCAAACGAAATGTATCATCGTCAACTTCTAAAGTGTTCAATACAGCTTCTGGGAACTCGCACGCAATTCCACCACCAACGGTCATTTACGTACGTGAAGAATGATCCATTTCACTCCCACTCAAATATGCAAAACTGAACGAAACTTAACGAGACTGCGCAAAATGGTCATTGTGGCCAATGTATGTATTTTCTTTCGGTTGCTAAGGTTGACTTACGACTTACTTACGTACGTCCATCATATTTGTAACTTAAAACTCAGCAATTAAGTGATTAAGCACTTTCTTAGCAAGACTGAGCGAAACGGTCATTATGGTCAAAGTGCAAGTATCATATGTGTGTATTGCTGAAGTTGCCTTAAGACTACGCACGTCCATCATGCCTAGAACTTTAAAGTCAGCAGTGAAGTGAAGAGATAGAAACCTTTCTTAACGAAACTTAACGAGACTGGGTTAAGTGGTTATTATCGTCAGTGCAGGTATCATATGTGTGAATGATAAAACCTTTTCTTAACGAAACTTAACGAGACTGAGCAAAATGCAATGTACCATATGAGAATATGCGCTCCATTGCTCAAATTCATTCAAAGCTACCTATGTCCATCATAGTTGTGTCTTAAATGTCGGCTGTGAAGTGAAGTGACAAAGTCGTTTCTTAACGAAGTTTAACGAGACTGAGTAAAATGGTCTTTGGACAGTGCAAGTATAATATCTGTGAATGGCTGCAGTTCATTTAAGACTACGTACGTCCATCAAGGCTGGAATGAAGTGATAAAATCCTTAATCCTCTTAACGAAACTTAACGACACCGAGCAAAATACTATACGAGTGTTTTTGCTCCATTGCTTAGGTACACTTACGACCATCATGGTTTGGGCTTAATAGTCGGCAATGAAGTGGTAGAATCCTTCCTCGAAAGACCAAGATAACATTAAGCAACACCTTGATCATTCTTTGGTGCAGAGGCATGCACCATATCGAAAGCGGATGGAGAAGGCATTGATCACTCCGAGAGAATAGTTATGCGTGTAATCTCTGATATTGTGTTTTTGGCTATTTGGAAGATTATGCCACGAACTGTGGCGAATTCTAAGGTGGCTAATAGAAGTACAATGCGACTTGGCTCTGGTTCGAATAGTCTTCATGCTTAAGTGATGGAGAAACTCAGATATTATGATGTTGGAGATAGTTGGAGATAGCTACAAGCTGGCGAGGTTAGTTGAGTAAAGCCTAGGACCCTTCCTTAGATTTAGGGCAGGCAGTCTGGATGTGATTCCGGCATTCGGTATTGACATTTATTTTAATTTTGTGCAGAATTTTGGTCAACATTTTGATTGGAACTTTGGTCAAAATTTAGATCGGAATTTCGGTCCAAAAATTTGAATTCCAATCAGAAGTCAGACTTCCGGTGGAACATTTGAATTGGTAACTTTGACTGTTACATTGGCTATGCTCAACGTCGGCATACCAAACCATTTCGTGTCTAAACTAATCCGCAACTTTCTGGCCCTTCATCAAACGTTGGAAACCAGGAACGACATTTTCGGGGTGTCGTTAAAAATTGGACTCACTAATGAAGTACAGGTCGATCCGCTGATCCACTACTAATTCGATCCAACAGAAGTGCTCTTGCATTCAAGAAGTCAAGAAATCACGAAAATTCAAACAGTTCCACATCCGAAATCAGGGTCGCCGATGAATAATCCGAACAAACAGTTCACAATGTGAATAAAAAAGGTTTAAGTCCGTGATGATGTGTTTCCTTCAATCCCAAGTCATCCCCTCGTTAGAGCTCAGCTCCATTCCCACGAGCCGCAACACAAAGCCGCTGAATTTCCGTTTGGATTCAAATGCACAAAAACAGAAAAAGCAGAAATCCCATCAAAACAAAAACCTCCCAAGGAAATGAGAACAAACAGAAACTGTAAGAGCCCATCGCTCGCCCCGAAGAGGGAAGCAAACGATGTAATTGCCCACATAAAGCAGGTCTCTGTAGTTCCTTTCCTGCCATCATGTCTCCATTTCACATGCAATCTCTCCAAAGCCGATGCATTGTGTAAGAGAAGGCAAACACAACAAAAAAAAAAAAAAAAACGACAAAACGAAACGACGATAAAGACGACAAAGGTGATGATAATGATGATGTGTGCTCACCTTGACTTTGAATGGACTAACACGATCCACACGCTGTCGCGCTAGATAAGGTCCCAAAACGCAAATAAACCTGGAACCGATCTCTGACTGAAGACTCACAAACGCCGCGCTCGGCGGGGCCACCGCCGAGTGGGACGCAATATGGGGTTCATGTGCGCCCATAAAAAAAAAAAAAAACTCATTATTATCGCCTTTACCTTCGGATCCGCTCGGCCGTCCGTGGTCCCAACTCGAAAAAAAAATTCTCATTCGATTCCAATTCTGAAAGCGTGGCGGGGGCGGAAAGGCGGCGGAGGAGTTAGAAGCATGTAGCCCCGGCAAGGCGGTTGGTCATGTTTAATTTAAATTGCTTTTCAGGTGTGAAACAGCACTCCTGACGGGCGCGATGATGAGGAATGCCTTCCAAGTGCCATCACTGCCAAGCCACCTGTCAAGAGTATCTGCGCGACGTCTGAACGCGTGAATGCGCGTGTGTCGGTGCGAAGTGAAATGAGTTTATTTCGCACCGCGGACGGCCAACAAAGTTTCTCAGAATCAGCCGATGGTGTCGTTATGTCATAATTGTGGGACGTCTCCCAGGCGCATCCATCCTCTAATGAGGAGGATGAGCCGCGAATTGCTGCGGGATCGAGCGAGCCCAGTCGTAGTTAGGAGTTGTGGCGAAAATCCGTATAAATAACAACTTTTAATAGGCCCGGCTTAATGGCGCTGGGCAAAGCAGACGCCAATAAAGATTCCAATGACCTCTCGCTCACACGCACTCCAGTGACTGAAGCGGCCGCCTGCGCAGCCCGATCTGCGGGTGTGTGTTGTAATGAAGCGTCTCTGCGATAATTATGATTAATTTGTGTTCAAAGTGTGATTTATTTTGATCTCACATTTCGGCCCCTTGACGAGGAGGAGGCGGAAAGGGGGCGGGTGGTAGTGGTAAACTAGTAGTCGCATTGTGCAAGCAGCCTTCTGCGCTGTGTAAACACCGAAATTTCTAGGTCGACGCTGTTGGTTTCTCTGCGTCGCGTCGGGTGTGTCAGCGGCCTTGACGGGAAACATTCTAAACAATGTTTTCTCTGCTTGCGAAGTGAATTCGTCTCGAGAAGAGAACTACAGCGTGTTTTGGTGAATGTATCGTGAAATAATTAACTCACTTGATGACCCTCAGGCGGCGGGGCTAGTCCGTCTGCAGGTTGTCTGCTGCCCTCACGTCGGTGGTGGAGTGCGGGTGCTCCGGTGTCGGTGTCCATTTGAAGCCTGCCTGGAACTATTCCGGTGCTTCAGGCGCACCTGAACCGAAACTAATGACATTGATCCTGGGCCAGCCATCGTAGACCGTGGCCAAATCAATTAGCTGGCTAGCGTGAGGAAACCTTTCAAGTCTCAGTTAGTGACTAAGAGGCAAGTTAGGCAAGAAATGATGTCATGTTGGGGAGAAAACACTTGCCAGTGGCTTGATGAGTGGTGTCGCAGTGACCATTTTTTTAAGTGACTGCGTCATAAGCGATAGTTTGCGATGATTGATATTGCCAATCAAGTTTGAATAAAGTGATTCAAAGAGCGAATCGGTTGTGGACCGTATTCCTGTGCAACTGAAGAGGGTGTATCGTCAAAGATGGCCGCGGATATTCAGACGGGGACGATCGAACAAACAAAAGGTCCGCTACAAGTCCGGCATTCATTACTTATCCAATTCATGGTCTGGACTTGACACTCGTACACTCGTACACTCTCACACGTCAAACCGAACTGTCATCGGAGTTCTATATACGTCTGGTAAAGGCTTTCAAACTATGACAGTTGATAGTGGCCATATTGTTGAAGCTACATCTGTCAAAATGCTAGTCAATTATTCAGTCTGTTTTGACAAATCAGCACGACCGGACATAGCGCTAAGCAAAATGGCTGTTCTCTTCAGACAACGATCTGCGCGCTTCGGCCATTTTACGGTCGTCCTAAGATGAGGCCCATTGCTGGATGAATGCGTACGTCAACAAACAAAATGTTCGGATAGTACGACGACACCAATCCACATGAGATCAAAGAACGTCCAATGCATCCCGAAAAAAGGGACTGGCTGGCAGAGTCATCGGTCCATATTTCATTGAGAACGACGTTGCCCAGGCCATCACCTTCAACGGCGAGCGCTATAAGTCGATGATCACCTACTTTTTTAAGCCTGCGTTAGATGACATGGACACCAACGACATGTGGTTTCAAAAGGACGGCGCTACGTGCCACGCGGATCACGCCACATTGGAAACTCTACATTGAGCGATTGAAGGCATGTTCACCTAATGTGGCGGTGGTGTGGACCAGGCACCGAGATCGTGCGTTTTGACCTCGTTAGACTTGTTCTTGTGGGGTTTTCTGAAGTCGCAGGTTTATGCGAATAAGCCCCAAACCACAGCGGCCCTCAAAACCAACATAACCCATGCCATCGGTCAAACCCAGCCTGATTTACGGGCCAGGATCAAGGAAAATTAGACATTTCGGATGCGCGCCACCCAGAGTAGCCTCGGCGAACATTGCAACGATGTTTTATTCCATGCATACCTCACACGCACTTCGATTTATTTACATAAATACAAATTTAGGCAGCGCTTTTCCCTTTATAAGGTTTGCCATTTCAAAACAGGGATGGTTTATAGCGCATTATGATCGCCTCGCCGCCATGGCGTAGTAGGTACGTGCGTTGACTCCTACGCTTGAGATTCTACCGAAATTGACCATCTTTCATAATTCAAGGATCCATCTCTTTCGAGTCACTGACAATGCTCCTCGGCCAGGCTAGTATAGGCAGTCTTTCGACTAGAAGGTAGAGCTGTGTATGAGCCACCTTGACCCGCTGGACCTTTTCGGCAGCCAGCACAGCTCTGAGACTCAAGGCACTTCGACTCACCATCGACTACTCCACTTCGAACTCTCGTAGAGGACACTTGAGTCGAGTCATATTCCATTCCTAATAGCAAGCAACAAGTTCAAACAAAAATTTGGTCAGAATCTGAATCGGAAATGGATGACCCTGTATTTTCATCAGATGCCGTCTCATGTTCAGGGGTTGATTGACTGAAAGGGGACCAGATTTAGAGACACGGCGTCAACGCGTCGACTTTAAGAATGTTGCCTCGAGAAGTCTGCCTACTTTTCTCGTTTTTCGACGTGAAACTACTTTCATTTAAACTAAAGTAACGACCGTGACACGATTCGTAGAACAGAACAACCTTTCGTAGCCAGTTCACAGGCTATGGACATTAAACTTGAGGCAATCAAGTGGTTTTCAGCTGACGAAATGACCACGACTGGTGTCAGTGACTGACTGGCGACTGGCATATTTTCGCCACACTTAACATAGTTTGACAAAAGTCTTTAAAGGAAGCATGTCACTTAATCCAACCAACATTTGCAGATAAGACGACGTGAACTAGTCCACCAAGCATTCCTTTAACGAGAACGAACAGTGGTCACAGTTTTACGACAGCCGCTCCCTCGTTTCAAACAACTCTGAGTTATTAGCCGCCTTTGCCTTCACACATTCCAGCGTGCATTCCTCCAAAAACGATCTTATTTTCTCGAAATCATGTTCAAAACGACTTGATTGCTGATCTAAATCACTCAACCAGAGGCGAACTTGCTCATCAAAAACGACAGACATTCTCCTCCTGATCGGTGAATTATCCCCTCACTTCAATGCGGGAGAGAAAAAATGCGGTCAAACCACTCAAATAGACTCAAAATGCAACAAACTACACGACTCCGTGTTCAGAATGTCACAGCACCGCCGAATACTCACTCCTGCGTGATATACAAAAATCTTAAGTGTTCATACATCTTCATAAATATCTCACTATTCCTTCGATACCGATACAAGGTACGAGATCCAAGAACGAACGAACGAAAAAAAAAAAAATAATAAATAAATTCCTTGGCGCCATAAAATCTAAGAGATACATATTTTGACGATTGTGTCCTAATTTCCAGGGTTTCATCCTCGCGCAGGTAGATCGGCATGAATTTTCTTCTGAATGATTTTCTAGGTCTCTCTTTCTTTCTCTGTTTTGCCTTGCAATGGCTACCTGTGCGAGGATGCCATGGTTACAGGGAAATCCTGCTGCCGACAACGGAAGTGATACTTTATTCTTCGTTTTTTTCTTTTTTCTTTCAAAAGAAATGCCGCATGGACAGGCAGTGCTTCTTTGGGAAGACCGAAATTAATGAAACGTCGGGATATGTATCTGGACTGTGATTTGGATTTACCCCGGCGATGAACATTATGTCCTTTTGGTCTGACCTTAAGTAAATATTTGTGCTGGGGACGGGTGAAACCACGAATGATGTGAGGTGCACTTGTACACAAAGTCTGGTTTGTTTTAAAATTTGAAGGGACATCTTACTCAACTCAGTTTTGTGTATTATAACACAATTTTTAAGCCGAATTGTAGGGAATTTCTAATCTGTCTCTAATCTCAGATGTTGTTACTTATTGTCTAGCTTTTGGAATAAGCAGCAAAAGAAATCAGGGGCCCTTCGAATAGATGACGGTTAATATTGACAGAATGCATTGGCTTCTTGAGCGCTACTTTTGCTTGAATCTCGGCCATATGCAATCGCCATTCCGATGAGTACGGAAAAGGGATTCCCTCATCTTGTGGATCGTATTCCGTTTAATTTGAGTTTGAGCTTAAAAACATTTAAATAACAATGTTTACGTGTTTTAGAGTGTCCTACCGATCAGTTGATCCAAAAGGGTCGTTTCATTCCGAGATGAAGGTATCCCCCTCACGATATAGCCTAGGTGCAGCTGTCGAAGAATCGGTGGACAATTTATCGTCGCTATGTTATTTTTGGCACAAATCACAGTTCAGTTCGTTTTATTAATTTGCACATAGTTCAACAGTCAGACCAAAGGAACGTCTTGTGCAAAATGTGACATTTCTTCGTGCTGCTGTGGGAGTTGCACGCCGTGATAGTGTGAGAAACACGGCAGTATGCGACGAGCTCAACCTTGGGCAGCGGTTTCTTCGAACGGAACGCGCTATGATTCGATGGTTTGGTCACGTGACACGAATCATCACGGCTTGAATGCGACTCCTCCAGGTAAGCGACCACTTGGCAGACCAAGGACGATGTGATTGTACCAAGTTCGAGAACTTGCGCAGCATAGCCCTTGGTGTCACTGAAGATATTATTAATTTTTTAACTATCGTCGTAGTGAAATAACGCGTAGGACTTCCAATCCATAAGACGTCGCCATATTTCACAGGTTACACCTGATTCCGGGTACGGATTTAGTGTTAAAAGACTTTCAAGAATTTCACTGACTTCATCTCCCTGATTTCGGCTCGAAGAGTGTTTGACTCCGAACCTGTGAGACAGCACAACGGAGTACTCTCTCGTCCAAGGTGGCGCACGCAATTGGAGAAGTTCCTCAACACACTTGGTGGTCGAGCCAGAGATCTCGCTAACTGGGGGCCTAGTTGGGTGAGACACAGTTCCACCCCGTATTGTAGCTACGCACAAATAAAAAGAAGACAGCTGTCTGTTGAACACTTTTTTAGTCAGCTGGTGATCACCCAGCTCATATGTAAAATATGGTCGGCCCGACGAGTGGAAACATACTGAAATCTTTTGACCGATCCACAAGAGAGGAGAGCCCTATGACTGGGCCAGTTATCGAGGGATCGATAGTCTCGTTAGCATTGCGCACAATTATTCTCTGTCATTTTGTGTGCTCACCTGAAGGCAGTTTCAATGTCAGTGTGGCTTACAATGGAACTCGTGGGTATTCTCAAGGTATCGTAGACCTCTCTTTACACCCCTCCAATTAAGACTGAGTAACCAGAGACAAGCAACGATTGAAGATTGTTATCAGTTTTCAAATCAGTCTCAGACTCTTGTGTATAACGAGTTCTATTTCTAAGCCTACATAAAACATTTCTATGAAGTCCAGTCACACGGATTATACAATATGTTTGAGTATTTTAGCCGTCTACACAGAATATGTCCTCAAATACTTGGACTCTTGTTATCCTAGGGCAGAGCAGTACAACCAGTAGCAAGTGGTCGCTTCAATTAAAAGTCTGGATAAATAACAGGCGTACGAAAATAGTAGTGTACTCCAAAGGTAATCTTGAGGGAGACCGGAATTGGTATTGTTATTTTATTAAGGCGGATTTCGGTCCGAATATTGCCTGATGTTACTAGAGCCTACAATTCCGTACATATACATAAGTAATAATGTAACGCAAGTGCAATTATCGCATACGTGAAATACTCAGGGACTTAATTTGTCAGGAAACTAATTACACGGGTATTCTGTTTTGTTTTCTTTTGATGAAATTCTTCTTAAAATCTCTTAATTCATTTGTCACGTGTGGACCCTATTTTACATAAGTAATATATATAGCAAATTTCATTGCAATCAAATGTGTTTCTTCGTTTAGTTCGTTCATTATAACGTGTGCCCACTTACGTGGCCACGTTAATTTAGGACATTCACGTGATCTAGAGAATTAATTTCACGGATATTTAGGACGGCTCGCATAATCAAGTGTATTTGCTGTATGGTCCGTAGGTTTACATCATCGCATGCAATTAGATGTAGGCTCAGAATCTGATGCTTGAGTTGTTGCCCTAGTTTTTGCTGAGACACTACAATTTAAACTCATCCCAGAACCTTTATGTTTTGTTTCTAAGTTAAATTGCCGCATAATGTCGCTATTAAAGTGGGTAAACCAGCAACTGGGTATAAAGTGACCGCAGTAAACCACTTGTGAAGATTTGTCCTCCTCGTCACAACAGCACTGGAACTTATGAAAAATCAGAACATTTTTCTAATTACACTTGAAATTCCAGTTAAACAAATTTCATGGTCTGGTCTACTAGTACGATATTTTATTGCATCTCCATACTCATCTGTTTCCAACCGCTTTCTTAAGGCAGCTGAGAGAGACAGCGCGAGTCTACTCTGCTCCTTAATCAGAGTCCACGACGACTTGAACGATGTAGACTTGCAAGACACACTGTTGCTTTTACACCCTGTTCCATCCTTAAGGGTGGCCTAATAGGCTTTTAGGATTTCGAGGTACAATGCAATGTTGCTAGCGAAATTAGCGGGTATTAAGAAAGAGGCCCTCAAAGAAGATATTTGACACTAATTGCAGTCAGTTGCTAAGCTAAATTTATACCATTAATCGCTTGCAAATTGTCTAGAGTCAACTGAGTGTGACGTTATGTCATAATTCTTCGACGTCCCCAATGCATTCAGATTCGTTTCCATGATGTGATGATGCAAAACGTGATCTTATTAGAGACATCAGTTTTACAATCGGGTTTTCAAGTGATCAACGATTTTAAGTCTGATAAATATGTAGGTAGTCCGTCAACGCCTACTTTGGAATCACAATCCAATTTATCAGCTGTCAGTCGAAACACAAAAAAACCTCTGAATTTGTAGAAAAAAAAAACACAACTTCTTCCAAAAGTCTAGACATGTGAGAAATTGGCTTCATTTCTCTAATTGTTTAACAAACGTAAGCAGACAGCACTGGTTTTCCGGTATTAATCAAGTTTTGGTAACATCGACGAGTGGCCGAAGCATCGAAGTGTAAACCTTTTACATTTGTACAGGAATCTACGTTTTCACGTCAGTTCACGTGTATACACGAATTTTAGTTTCACCATATCATCTTCACTGGTACAGACTTTTGCCTAAATACTCGAGTCATTAGTATGAAACGGCTACACGTATGTGTACGACGAACATGTTTACCCGTGTAGATGTCTTCGACTAATTAAGTGCATATTATTTAAGGCGACGAAGTGGAGCCGTTGGTAAGGCCATACATGGTGCATGGACAACACTGCTTCAGCCCGACTCCGAACCAGTGGGACAACGCAATAGAGGACGCCCACGAAACCAATGATGTACACACCTGGAGAAGGACCTCAACCATCTTGGCGTGCGAAATTGGTGGCAGCTGGCTAAAGATCGCGCTTGATGGAGACGCTTGTTAGTTGAGGCTCAGGTCCACCCGGAATGTAGTGCCAAAAAAAAAGAAGAGTCGTGTAAATCAAGATCGCGTGAATGTAAAGTGACAGGCTGTAACTTATGCCAAGAGACAGACAACTCTTTACAACTTTTATCCAATTCCCATTCCTTGCACTCCGAAATATTAAAGGTCATGGGATGTGATCATGCATGGATCGCGGAGAAATGATGCAGCAACTTCGTCGGAAACGTACCCATCGCTTCCACAGAGTCAGTGGAACGCTGTTCTGACTGCAAAATACTCCCCTTTATCAAAATCCAATCATCACTCCAGAGTTCAGTTTATCAGATGCTCGCCGAAGCAAAGATCGTCAATCTCGTTAAAATTCAACAAGTGTTCGCAAAGTTTGAACTTCGATACAACGCACCTCATTGCCTCATTATGGAAATTCCAATAATCCAGGTAAACGAGCACACAATAGCAGCAAAACAAATTGCGGTTGAGATCTGCTTACAGCGTTTCCAGAGCAACAAGCTCACAAGCTGACAAACCATGTGTCAATTGAAATTGGTGACAATAGAAATCAATACTCGCCCCCCGTCGCCGCCCTCATTCGTTGGATTTTTTTTTCAATGTTATTACGTGTGTATTTCCTTTCAATCTCTTTGCAATACGACATCACCGTGGTAATTTGATTTGAAAAAAAAAAAAAAAAAAATGAATCTGACAGATACTCACCATAAAAAAAATACGGCTCAACTTCAATCCGCGGTATCCACCGCAAAGGGCAAATTCAATTTGGCTTTTTTTCTTCTTCTTTCTGTTTTCTTTTCGTTTTCTTTTTAAACTAGTATTTTCAATTTAGTAATCCTCTCTCACTCTCTCTCTCTCTCTCTCTCGGGGTTGGGATATTTCAACAAAATCACAAAAATCGGGAAAAAACGTTGCTCTTCACAACACTGCACTGGAAAAATGGAAAAATTAAAGGAAACCGATTCACAAAATGTGTGCAAAAATATCCGAAACACGCGCGATCCGCCACCACCGCACCTGGACTGAGCGAAGCAACAACAACAAAATCGTCTTGCGATTCTTTTTAAATGTTTTTTTTTTTTTTTTTTTTATCTGATGTCAGCTCTGGGGATTCGCACAAAAACACTGATCGGCGGCAGAACACAAGCGAACAAATTAACAAAAATCCACACACACACACAGAGACGTAGCAGGTTCATTCAACCAAAAATTTATTCAAATACCGAACTCGCAGGGAGCAAGATGAAATTATTCAATTTCTACGTCGAATTATGCAAAACCGCGATGGTTGTCACTTAATTCAGCGGCCTAAGGTGGCGCATACCGTGGTGTCTTGTTATTGATCAAATTTTCCTCTTCTTCTTCTTCGTCTTCGTTTGCCTCCTCTCACCCTCCACCGTTTTTCATTCACTTCACTTGTTTATTTGTCGCAAAAAAAAAAAAAACACAAGAGCACGACAGAATGGTAAACCTAAATAAATAACTATCCCTCCCACGAAAGGTAAAGTGGACACACCGGGCCACTTTGCATTCGAATCGAGGCGAAAAATGTGAACAACGAAAACAACAACAACAACGACAAACAAGAACAAGAAGACGAGGAAGAAGAAACAACTTGCGTTGCGTACAAAGAAGCGACTTATAAGCAGAGCTGTCCCTGCACCCGCGCCGACCGCACTAAGAAAAGTCCCACAGACTGACCAAGAGACCAAGTGAGACACTTACGCCAGCGACGAGCGAAAAAAGTAAGCCCATCCGTACGAACAGCCGTGGAATAACTAAACCTGGCAAAAGCTGTCTACAGCGCATCGAGCTGCCGCTGCTGTTTGCTGGCGATGGTGGCGACGGTGGTGATGGTGGTCGTGGTCCTGCTCTTGGTCGGTCGCAGTTGCCGTCGTACCTGTGGACGATATTGCTGTTGCCACCAACACTGTACTCTTACCGAGTAAGTCGTCCAAGTCGGCGCTGCTCACTGCGACCGTCCAGAAGGTGATGGATCTGATGGATTTGGATTGCCTGCACATTCTCTTTACGGTTGGGGCTTATTTTTGGAGCAAGAGCGAGAGAGAATTGCGTGTGGAACGTGTCTCCCACGACACGACAAACCACATCACACCATACACCGTGTAGTCGACGTATGCTCTTGCTCTTGCTCTTGCTTTTGCTCTATGCCGTCTGTTTGTTCTTTTTTATGACGTCAACGTGTGCCAGGTAGAACAGTCAAACAGTGTCGTGTCTATCTAGTTGCACACACGCACACACACACACACATCCTCTGTGGAACATCGATTCGTTACAGTGAAATGCATTTCAAGCGAGGGCATCCATCGGATGCATCGTTTACAATTTATTTGCTTTAGAACCGTTTTTTCGTTTTTTTTTTGTTTTTGTTCTCAAGCAGATCTCCACTTCTTCGTTCATTTTCGTCTTACCTGCGACCGAAAAGAAAACAGAAAACGAAAAGGATGCCCGAGGAGTGCGAAGGAGAAGCGAACCTATCGTGTTTCTTTGACAGCGGCGGTGTGCTGGGCTGGGAACTGACTAAACAAGTTGTTGTGGAACGTATTTGTTGTTTTATTTTAAACGTACTTGGGTACGGCGTGGAATGAGATACTTTTTTTTGGTTTTGGAAGAGAACGGCGAACCACTGGAGTGAAGAGAGTCTCTGTGTGAACCCTTAGATTTGATTAGAGAGTGGAGAGTTAAGATGCAGCTTGAGGCGAAGAGAAAAGCAAGTCAGATAGCGAGTGGAATCTATGTGATTGCTGGGGTTTACTTCTGAAAATCATTTGCGTGCATCGTCTTGTGAGGGATCTTGGCTTGATTGAGTCAGAAAATTAATGAGGCATTGATTAGTGATTGAAAATAGCCTGGCAGGTGAACGGTAAACGGAACGTAAGCAATGAGGCATAGTGGATGAAGGAGTCCTTGAATAGAATAGATCTGCCAGCGATCTTTGATCTTGCTTGTGTTGAGTGCAACCGGAGGGAAATGAGATTCAACCACGAAGTATAAGGACTGTATGATATGATATCATGAGTTTAGACGAGCAGAGGGTGGCTGGACATGAGTCTCGCCAGGTATAAGGTGCGTGGACCAAGTGCAGTCCAACTTGTCTAGGACCTGAAGACTCTTCCACTCTGTGGGACCGCCTGTGGACAAAGCAATAGAGGACGTCCACGTTTAAGTTATCGAAAAAGATCTCAACCAAATTTGGTGAGTAGTTGAAGCATCGAAATACCAGAAATCGATTCTTAGTTGAGGCCAGATCCCTAGGACTGTAACTCCACTCAAAGAAGAAACGGAATGAGGCACCATATGAAAATAAAGGGTGTTAAAATTAACGCAATATTTGAATTCGCCGCCGTTTGTACAGTAAACTGTTGGCAGCACTGGAAAAAAAAGCAATTTGACAGCTGATAGGTTAGGGTTAGTAAAAATGGAACAAAAATGCACCAAAACATGGCACTGTTTATTGAGGACTTTGGGATGGATGCATTCGTGGACCATACGTTTTTTGAAAATGAGGCTGGTCATTCGATGTCGCTACAGATGTGGCTAATATGTGGTTCCAACAAGACGGTGCCACACAGCTGCACCAACGAAGTTCAGCCTCATTTGTGCAGAATGGTCATGTTCCATTTCGACCAAAGAGTGCGTATGTGCCAGCAAAGCCGTGGAGGCCATTTGCCCGATGTGTTATTCCATAAGTAACCCTATCCTATGTACTCTATCATTCAACAAAAAATGTCACAATATCGAAGACTACAAACATCCTACGAAAGATTCAAGATGGCGCAAATTCCATCATCCTATCGGAAGATGTTCTAAATTTTGCAAATAGCGTCTTACGTCAATATTATTTGACATTGTGTGAACTAGACAGCTGCAGTATAGAAACAGACAAGCAATGGATATACTCCGCTAGAGTGTGGAATAAAATGTGTCGTCTTTTTTGACCAATAATCGGTCGAAAATAATCATGAGCGACGAGGCGGATTTCCACTTAATTGGTTACGTCAATAATCAAAATCTCCGTACGCGGGAGGAGTGATAGGTTTTTGATTTGAGGACGCCATCGGCAATACGGCCACTGTTACTGGTGAATGCTACAAGGCTATGATAAACGATTTCTTACTGCTGGAATTGGACGAGCGGAGCTTGGTCAACATGTGGTGTCAACGAGACGGTGCAACCGCACACACAACGCGAGTCACAATGGATATTGTGAAGGATGCGTCTCCCGGTCGCGTAATCTCCCATTTTGGCCATTTGACATGGGCAGCAAGATCGCCTGATTTAACCATCTCAGACGTCTTTCTTTGTTTATGCCAACAAACCTCAGATAAACGCTACCCTTAAGGAGAATATTCGACAGGAATGCGAAATATTGCGGAAAGTTGTGGAAAATGCGATAAAACGGGCATCAACACTGGCAGCAGCCACCTGGAGGATACCATGTGTTGCTTTTAATAGAGAAAATTGATTTCCATCACTAAAGATACTTTTCTTTTTATTTAGTAATAAAGTAATTCAAAAACAGGATTGGATGATTCATTTTTTTTTTCAATTTCAATTTGCTTTTATTCAATAAAACCAACCCAACAGCTAAATAAGTCAAGCTACATCTCTTAAGCGCAAATTTAAAATGAAGCAACAGACAAATTCCTCGGCGTTAGATCTGGTTTACGAAAATGGTAAATGTGTGCATTATTGGCATCGGTCTTGGAGCAAAAATTACATTCTTCTTACAATGGGACAGTTTTCGTTATGTGCTTATTTATTTTGTCTAAAAATGATAAAGATATAGTGTATTTTGTATCAATTTTCGAGTGTCGGAAACAGACATTCAAAAAAATTAAAAAAAAAAACTAAAAGTCCCGCATCAGTTCTCGATAACTTGGATTGACAGCATTGGTTACAACGCTTTACTTTGGACTTTGTAATTCCACATCGCACTCTTAGTTCAATTTACCATTGGATCTTCTCCGTGACATTCAGATGACTCTCCATAAGTACTAATGTAGGAAGCAGTCAATGTGAATCGAAAGATATATTATACTATGATCAGAGATGGCAGAAATGTAACTTTTTCGAATAATTACATTTGTTACGTCTACTACGTCATTGGGTAGTTAATCTAGTATACGTAACAAAATGTAGTAGACGTAACGCTAATTGTCAAAATGTAGTTTGTGAAATTCATACATGACTTGGTGATAGGCGTGAGGACGATGGTTGTGAAAGTGGAGGTATGTTGCCAAAGACATATTGGAGTCTAGCATCTAGACAACATTCGGGAATAGCAAAGTTTATAATAGATTTATTAAACATACCCGCATCATCAGCGTACATTGAAAGAGTTTTATCACAGTTGTCATTCGTGCATACTAAATGCCGGAATAGGCTTAGCCAGGAACGTTCGAAAAAACTTGTGGATTGTCCATATACTCTTAAAATGAAAGATACAAATCAAACCGATGCATATTTAGATAGCAGTTTTTTTTATTTAAACTTGAAATTGTCGTGTTATCCACTAGTTGGAAATTACATTTGAAGTTTAACATTTTCTGTGAATGTAATCGTATTTGCACACGTAAGAAATGTAGGTAGTAAATGAAACAAATCGGGCGTGTAGTTTATTCGAATAACTACGCGTAGTTAATCGAGTTGATTCACTCATATAGTCTACTCTGCTATCTCTGACTATGATGTATTAATGTTGTATGGGTCCCCCGACTATGTTACGGCCGTGATTCACCAACGTGTTTCGTATTTCAATCTCGGCACGAATCTCAGTTCAACCCTACTTACGTCTTCCAACTCTGCAAAGAAGTGTTTTCCCAGAAAATTCCTTCCAAGTCATTGCTAGAGCTGGGTATTCACAAATCTGACAGACTTCGGACAACTTCTAGTTCTTCCACGTCTCTGTAGCTTCTACAGAAGTGGCGATGCTGTATATTCAAACGCAAAGCATGTGTAGATGTGGCACAGTGCTCGGTAAGGACTCCTACCGAGCAACTAAAACCGATCAGCGGTGGTCATATTTCCTTGCTCAACGTCGGCCATAGAGCTCTCGCTGTTGATCCAATGTCCAGACTAAGCCATCGATTGCTTTCAGATCCCTCTTTCGGACGACTGTCTGCATTGCCAGTATGGCCGGTACTCAGACGACGGTCACCGTTCCATTACTTACATAGCCCGACCAGTTTAGATGTTATACTCTCCGATGCTACGGTTCTGATCGTTGCTTCGCTATCCAAGCATTTTGTGACTGATCTTCTGGTAACATTGTGATGCCATTTCGTTGTCACTTCGTGGCAAGGACCTTCTAAAGATGACACAGATGACACCTGCATCTCTATCAGTGCTCGTTTTTGAGCCGTCAGTCCATAGAGCGGTCTCCCCGTCGACTGATACCATTTGATCCTGTCATTGTCTACGCTCCGGAAATCGTAAATAGAAGGCCATTCCGGGGCCAGGGATAATGCTACATAATCTGTCTCTCTGTTGCATTCTGCTGTTGTTCACCCTGCCAGTATTGACGGTATATGCTTGACTCGTTAGTCATCCATCGGTATCTGCTGCAAAGTTGACAAGTGCACACAGCCATTAGACGTTTGGTTTTGTGTGGATCTTAACCCTTCGCACACTCGTCCAACAGAGAACCAAACAGAGACGGCGATGTTTCCTTTCCCTTTCATACGCCGGTTGTATAAACAAGATACGTACGCGAGTTCAATTTCCACATGCCAGCCGACTGCCGAGTCAAGCAAATGGGAAAAAAAGACAACAGAAAAAAGGTAAAGACGACACGAAAAAAGTACCATTTGGTCCCCGGCGAATTGGTAAACAAAGAGCATAATGCAACACAGGTGACCGCAGGTAAATTTATCACGCATTCGTGTTCTTTTATTCGTCCCCCTTGGCTGGCTGGTGGCTGGTGGCTGGTGTCTCTCCTGCCATCCTCCACGCAATTTGAGGGAAAACAAAATCTTCTGATCGCGAGAAATTCATTAACGACTTCCAGCGGTGATGTGATGCGGCCAGCCGATCAGCCGACCCACCAGCCAGCCAGCCAGCCAGCCAGCGAGGCCCTGAAACTGTTTGCACCGCAGAACCAAGAACAGGGAGCGAGTGTGCTCGTATTTGAACAGGTGATTGCCGTGAAACTGCGATAGACACTCACATAATGGTGGGTAATCGGAATTTTATTGATTCGACAAAGTCTCACGTCGTTGCCCCTGCGGCGGCTTGTCGTCGTCACCAGCACCACTCACCGGCCGTCTCGGGTTGGCAAGTCGGCAAGTCAAGACCTGATTCACTTTTCGGATACCCATCTGGATGTGCTGCGGTGGCATTAGTGGTGCGCTATCGCTCGCGCACCTTGTTTGCATCTTAAGTGGGTGTTCCACCGACCGGGGGTGTCTGTGGACACACACCAGTGCACACATACGCGCTCGCGCTCGCGCGCGCGCACATCTGTTCGGCGGAGGAGTGGATGTTGTCCATAGGCCACGCAGTTGATTTCAGTTGCAATCGATGTGTCTTAGCCCACAGCAAAGTGGGCAACAAAGAACCTAAGCGGGATCGCGGTGCTCATGCATGTGAGTCAGAATTCCTCCGAAATTAGTCACCTAGTCGGGCGGGGTGGGAGGCTATATGGCGATGGCTCTTGTTGCGTTGCCACAGATTCGAGATTTAAGATTTGCACGTTGCGCTGCGTTCGGCTCAATTCGTGGAGGTCTGGCGGATGAGACGTTTTCGGGTCAAAGACAGTCAAGGAGGGCGGTCGGAACCGCTTAACGATTATGCAATCCTTCGCGGCGTGGCTGGATGTGAATCAGTGAGCCGGTGCCGGTGCGCGGTGCATTCACCTGGGGACGGGAAAAATGTCAACCGGTTGGTGCGACTTGATTTGCTGTGCGCTCTGAGCTACATGGTCGCGTTAATGGACTCATAAAGTTTAAACTTTGTTTTCATTGCCCATGATTCGATGATTTTACCGAGGTTTTGTGGCTATGTTGCTTGGCATGCATGAGTGTGCCGCCGGCATGGGTTCGGGATCCCATGTGAAATGGACAATGGATGTGTGACATAAAACGAAGTTGAGGCAGGCTTTTGTCGTTTAATCGTTTTCACATTTCAACTAGGCGAAGAAGGTACATTCCGAGAGTCTGTGAAAAAATCGACGAACACGTGGTTAGAGTCACGGGTTCGTCGTCTAGAAACGGTATGATCGAGTCGAAGAAATTTTTGATCAGAATGCGAACTACAGCCATCTGCAGAGAAACAGTGGACATGTACATATATCAGACGACAGACGGGTAAAATTTGAACTCAAACACGTTCTGTGGAATTGACCGAGGGCTTCTTTGCTTTGCATTTCTTTGCAATCATCTTCACATCCTCCAAACCTTTGATTATCTTCCAGATGAACCAATGCAGCCTATGTCTCTCTCACGACAAATTTGATGCCAATTGACCTACGCACAACCTGGCAACAATTGCAAGTGCACGCAATATAAAGGGTGGTTAAATTTTAAGGGCCGATGTTGAATGTGAACCACACCTAAACGTCAAGCTGTTTTCTGCATTTCATTTGACATTTCTCAATTTCAGACTAACTCAATTTGAAAGAAAGGGCGTACGTCGATAAGCCAGCAACAATTCAAGTGCTAAAGGATGAGATAATTCGGCATATTAACAGCATAGAACCTCAATTATGCTTTAGCGTCATCGAAAATTTGGACCATCGGATGGAGATGTGTCGTCGAGGTCGCGGCGGCCATTTGGCCGATATTTTGTTCCATACATTATTGAACCATACCAATGTTATCATAATAAAAAGAAATAACAATAATTTCCTAAATAATTTGTGTTTTATTCAAAATCAACATCGGCCCTTAAAATCTAACCACCCTTTATAAAACTCTAATCTCTGCCGGTCATGAAACTCGTCCGAAAAGTTTCGTTATCTCTTTCAATCCATCGAGTCATTGAGCTCGGTTCGGCTACCATTGAAAGATAACTCTAGCGCGGCACAAGATATCGAAAAGAAACCACCTCTACCTACGTTCAATCCAAGTACACCCCTAAAACGTAACAGAAAGGGAATCAGTAAGGTCGTAAGCATTACCACCGACCACTGCCAAGAAGAATGGGAGCCGCCTACATTGACTCCTGCAGGAGCTGTAGGGATAAGGGAGAAGTAGAAACTACCTCCTTTCCAGCTCTAGCAAGAACAAGGGGCAACTATTCATTCAGCAGAGTAGAAGGACTGTCAAATATCAAGATCCTGCACAGAGCTAAATTCATCAAGAAAACAAACTGGCTGTAACCCAGCAATGGAGTGGACACTAGAAGGTATTCCCTAATTGAAAGTTAGTCCTTTCTCTAACGAGGTGCATCAATCAACAGCACAGTGGATCCAAGCAGGATCTGAGTGGGTCAGCTGATTCAGGTTAAGGTTAACCTACATACGTCCAATCGAACATGAGATGCTATTCCAATCAGAAAATCATAACTACCCATCATGTCATCTGTTTGTTTGCGGCCGTTTAACTCCTAAACCATAGCAGCGATCCTTATGCATCAGGGTCGATCAGTAGTTGGTCATAGGCTGTCTTCCGCTGACATAATTTTATTTGAGGCCTTAATGGAGCGTGGAAACACAGGGTGGGTATGCTAGATTATATAACAGATTTCTACGATACTAAGTTCTACATCGGAATGCATTAATTCTAGAGAATTGATAAAGCACATGACACATTGTAACCATGTACTTCTTAAGTTCAATTAGGGTAGCCCATCGCCTTCGCCATGGGGTCTCTCAAGCGTTTCTTAGTAACTTCCATTTGAACACACCAAGTTAGTTCAATCTTCCATGCCTGTGTGCACCAACTGAATCGTGAAAATCCTCTCACAAGGCTCAACCAGCTAAAAAATTGATCTGTAGACATCTAGGGCACATGTCGATTGTATTCAAGTGTGATCTCTGGAAACCATTCAAGAATTCTTAATCCTATTTCATGTTCTAGAGATCAGCAATAGAATGATCATGGTGACCAGATAAGAACGACAAGAAACGAAATTTAATTGAATCACCAACGGCTTGGGATATACAATTGATTCTGGATCCATTTTGAATCTACATTCACGCCATTTTGTGTAAAACAGCACTTCACTCAAATGTCCCCTTAGCTTCGCTGGCAGTACCTCAAGCTGCGGTTCAATTTTTGATGACTCGGTCCAATACGTGCGGCATTATATGCGGCAATAGCGTCTCAAATTTTGGCTTCGAGGTCGTACAAAGTGGACTTGATGTAGGACTATGGCACTTAGCGTTGGACTTGGCGTAGGACTTGACTTGCGCCAGAGAAAATAATCGATGCGGCGATTGCTGAATGCTCGCCTTGAGATGACCCAGTCGCCAACTTTTTCCTTCACAACTTCGCTTGTATGGCTTATTGCGACGAGCCATCTTGTTGGAACCACAGCCACGAAGAAACTCAAGAGAATGTTTCTATAGCCTCTTGAGCCCAAAGTACCATCGATTGGCATGAGTTATTCTCGATTGAATTACCGTGTTAATGTCGTTATTGGTGTCTGCGGCGAAGACGAAGACCTCTCGCCTAGACTTCCTCGAAGATAAAGCTGCCAAAATACGGGCTTGAAATCAGCGAATATGTGATGGGTGTCGATCTGTCCCACTGTGAAGATCTGATCTGTGAACTTTGGTCGGACTGTATTCTATGCGATGTTAAGAAGGCGTCTTTGTGGAAGGGGCAAACTATACAAAACTATACAAAAGTTACCTCATATCAAGCACCTAAAGGCATACAGGTGGAAGGATGTGACTTAATTTATCCCATTAGCACATCCCATATCACCAGACATTGTTCAGTCATCATTTTAAGGCCATCACCACTGACTAAGCCTGTCACTCGTGCCTCCGACGTTTAATTGCCACAATATTGCGGTCACCTAAATACAAGTGTCGCTGGATGCTCTCTACAAGGTCCAATGATACCACATCACATCATGCAGTTACTCTACGAGGATGTAGTCATGTGTGTGATTTGAGCTTTTTTTTTGTGTCCTAATAGCAGCTTTCTGTTTATCAACGAGGCCAGCTAAGTCGAAATTTGCTTCACGACTCGTAATGACTTTCTGCGAAATTTGAGCTGTATAGCTTGAGTACAGCGCCTTTTGTGTACTGTTAGTCACCCAAAAAAATACAAAAATACAAAGATATGTACTGGCTTATTGGTAAGCACTCCAAGCTAAGTATTAACAACAAATTGCTTGTATACAAGCAAAACCTAAACCAGTTTGGACGTATGGCATACAACTTTGGGGTTGTATCAAATAAATAAATCAATAAATGCACCACGGTATATCAGAAACGACGATATCTATCTAGAAATTTGATCAGTCCAAGATGAAATCAAAAAAATTGCTCACAAACGTAAGCGCCGCTTGGAAGAGCATACAGACTCTGCAGTTTATTCGATCCTTGAGGAAACTAACGTCTTGCGCCGACTTCAAAGGACTAAACCCCTTGATCTCGTGCGATAGACTACACCCGCCCATGGTTGCGATGTTAGCAGGAACATTCATTGGAGAGTCATGAACCTGTCAAACGTATCTAAATCAAGAAATACAAACTACTGGATAAGTACTTCACTTAGTTGTAGTCGAACATGACATTCAATTTTTTAATAATTTTAAAAAAAAACCGAATAAAAATTGTTATCGATGACACTCTCAGGCTGTCGAATGCCAGGTTGACAGTTGTCATCCGTAACGAAGTAGCACCTCAACAAAATCGACCTGGAACACAAAAATCATCCAGCAAACCTATGTTCCATCCATGGCCCTGCGGTAGTCTGTCCGAACTTGGCTTCCTCTCTAAGGGAATGCTCGAGACAGACATCTCTACCATCGACGGTTCTCTTCCCTTCTTGCTCAACAATATGCTCCGCCGCAGAGTGCTCGACTTTTAGGCAGCAGCGATACCAATATCTTGACGTGCCTCGAAGTTGACAACGCTCTGTGCGAAACCTTAACTTGCAAAAATGGGTGCAACTCTTGAGAGGACAGCACGAACTGCAGCGTGTCCAAAGAAGGCATATTCAATATTTCAATACCGCTCTTCTACCCTGCCTCCAGATGACTCCGGAATACTTTTCACCTTTACTTAGTTACTTATCAGGATTGCGACCCAAAGAGTGCTAGAGCCTGAGTCGACATTAGTCCTTTACTTTGACCCAATTCCGTGCTTCATCGGTCCCCCACATGACGGTTTCACTTCAGGTTCAGTGTCCACCAGCGTGTTCTGTCCGTTTATCGGTCCCCGCTTGATTTAAATTCCATTCCAACTGCCAGTCGACGTACCATAACTCGGACTGCAAATACTCAAATTCGACCACAGAACACCGTGCCTCACACCCCACCAAAGGCCACCACATTCCCGACACACACGAGCACCACACACTCCCGGCCAGCGGTTACATTGAATATCTGTAACACGAATTCCCCTTATCAACCCGTTGTCAGTTGCCAGCAATTTGACGCGACAGTCGTCGTTCTTTGTTCCCGCTTCGCACACAAAGCACTTCTAAGCGCTTAATCACAGCACTCGCCAGTACTGATCTCATTACTCACGCGTCGCATGACAAAAGGTACACATTCGCTCGGTTGAATTCGCCCGAAAAACGGATTCCTTCGCCTGTCATCGCATGATGAAGAGCTTCAAAAATTCCCCAGATCCGTATCACGGCCTAATAGCTCCACCTAGCGATTAGTCACTCAGCGGGCTGTGAAAAGATCTCAACTTGTAGATCAAAGTATGCACACGGCCGCTGATGGCGGCACCGAGCCTGCCGATACCCGGCCCACGCGTGGGCGTGGGTGTTGCACCACGATCCCCATGCAACCGAAGCCAACTGAGGAAGCCAGCAGCCGGTTGTCGCACCAATTTGGCGCAAGTCCAAAGCACTAGACGAAATGCTACCACCGCGAGTGATATACGAGTTCGCCATGTGTGTGTATTCATAGGTACGACGATGCGTTCGAATGCGCCTCGGATTTGGCTGCAGCGGGATGACCTAGTTCGGCGGAGAAAACGTACTTCCCAGTCCGCGTTCGTTTGATATTCAATCGGCGGATGCAGATGCATTTGTTCGAATTCCTCGCCTGCGACACTGAGTGCCCATTAGAGCTGGAGGTCTTACGAAATGCAGCCGTTCACGGGAAAAAATTTCGAGACCAACCGCATCCTCTCCCGACCGAATTGGGAAAGATCGTTACTCTCAAGGACGTCGTCGACGAGTGTGAATTGCCTCGGTGCGCATTCGATTGTCAGACAGGAGGGGACGCGCCGTTAATTAAGAAGCCATCACGCACGCCCACACGTCCGCGGTGTAGCACTTTGCACGCACACCGGGTCGAAGGAAATAGAATTTCGCTCTTAATTGCGCCCATCTCACGGGCTGTAATCGGATGCTGGCGCGGCGGACTAATTAAAATTGCAGAAACAAACCGCAGAGACGAACGCGTGTGTGCTCGTCACAAATTAGCTGGCGGGGTAAACAAATGCGGAGCTAGCAGTGGTATCTAGATCGGCGAGTGGCGGGCACCGCAGAGGGCGAAGTGTGCGCTGAGCGGGATCTAGGGCACGATCTGGCACTGAGTAGGCAATTGCCAGTGGAAGAGGAGGCTGACAAAGAAGGCAATTCGATTTGCTGTCTCTGCGGTAGCTGTGTGAATAAGCAATTGGTGAAGAAGTTGTGATGCCAGCCTAACATCCTTGAGTCCCACACACCATATGACTTGCTTGAGCTTATGAGCAAATTTAGGGCTTTCGCACTAATGCGAAAGAGTAGTTACAAATCGCCTTTCAAAGACCACACTAGGTGCCATTTGGAAAAGGGCACTCGCTCGATTCTCACTTTTAAGCTCATCCATTACCATGACGTTTGTTTCACTTTTACGGAACTGAGTACTTCAATTCTATGATGACCAACTTCTTGACAAACTGTCGCCCAACCAGATAAGTAAACATTGACGCATCAGAACAGCGTAATTCCATACGATGTCGTAGCTGTAACAGTGGTCATTCTGAACAGCCACCAACACAATCGATTTTGACGCCCAGTTTGAATTAGTTCGGTTGTCTTTCCAGTTTTACGGTACACACGGAATTGACGGTCCTCAAGGGGATCATCCCTCAAGAAATAAAGATTTTACGAGGCTCGTTTGATAAGTCAGTGACTTTTGAAACCTTAGTGTTTTATTTCGCAACACAGCAATTTGATCTATGTATATCAAAGCGGGGGAGAGCTACACATAGCACCCCGAAAGACTGCACAGTGCAGACCCTTCACACTTTGATCTTTCCAGTTAAAAAAACAACTATGGTGGAGTGAAGCACCTCCAACGCAGCAACCGATTGCCGGAAAAATCTTGAGATATGGTGGCAGGCTTCCCTGAAAGCCACCAATTGAAAAGATTTTAACATGAATACAGAGATTTGCATGCCTGGGAGTCACATGAGCGATTTCCACTACACCGACTGCGGGCTTAAAGGTTTTACTAGACCTTCTCCACTTGACCTCTAAAGGCGACTGCTGCAGAGAGCGCCATTAAGATCGTCCAATCCAATGGCTGGCTCCCAAGCTGTACTGTTCATGCCAGTGTACTGAGTGGATTGCAAATTGAACAAGTCGAAAATTACTATACTCCTCTGACTTCGAAACAGCTTGCGGTGCTATTTCCCAACAAGGGAGGAGTGGAATTCAAATCAATTAATCAACAAACGAACAAGAGATGGATCGACGATGCTAAAAGGCACAGGCGCGGGCAATTTCTGTGAATTGTTAAACATGCACTATAAAAATATAGTTTGGGTGGCGCTACAGCCCGTAGAGGGCCAGGGCCTTGCTTCTCAGAAACCACTCGTGTTGTGCGTGCTATTGTTCTATCACGAGTGGAAGGGACCTACTGTTTTATGTCGACTCCGAACGGCCAAGTTTGAGAAGCTTTTTCTAGACAGTTATACTCTTTGGGCATTGTCAGTGGCTCGAAAGGGGTGGGGCCGTGAAAAGTATTTCTTGTCGTACCAGGAATCGAACCTAAACAGGTAGGTCCAAGTGCGTAGGAGTCGACGCACATACCCACAACGCCACGGGCCACCACAGTTAAACATGGACTGCTAGACCAGAATCCCTGGATATGACAGTTCTTTCCAGCACAATGATATCAATGTTGGGAATACCACCGGCTGATGTTGGCATCCCAATTGACAGTCAAGCAGCAATTAAAGTAACTCCGACAACAGACATCAAGTCCAAGCTGGTCGCAGGCTGCCGCGCAGCTCTCCATTCCTCTCAGCTGTGTCCCAGGTCACAGGGACATAGCCGGCAACGAGGTAACGGAGTAACGGATGAACTTGCCAGGAAAGAAGCTGAAGCCGGCCCATCCCAGGCAGTCCTATGTGTCAAACCGTCTGTTGCAAGCCGATCAACACCTACAATGCGACAAAACGTTGCTCTGGATGGTAGTTGGATCGCTGACTGGCCATATTCATCTGACTTCATATGCGGAAGATGTGATGAAGAAGAGAAAAAAGAGGATGCTCCTGATTATCTTTGTCACTGCCCCTGTATCTGCCAATTGAGATACAGAACACTGGGAGAACAAGACCACCAGGATACAAAAAAAAAAAAAAAACATTCCTATAAACTTTATTTTTAGGTTTATTAGGATTTTAGGATGACTGTGCAACACACTGATATGACAGGTACGAGGAAGGTGTGAAGGGGGGAAATTCACCATACGGGCATCACAATGGGTCCATCAGGAGTCAGTGGTCTAGTGTGACCAATTGTGGCACCCATCGCGCGATAGCATTTCTTGTATAAAATGTGATGTCAGCCGATTGGATTGATGATAAAAGAGCCATGCGCATATAACGTATTAGCAGATTCAGATCCCTTATAAGATTTAGTGGAAAAATATCCCCCACAGCGGATTATGGCTAATTACCTCTGGCATCAATTCACAATCGACGCTGTCGTTATGTCGAAATCAAAAAGCTAAGCTTCGTCCTCTGTCAATACTTATGGCTGCATTACCATTCATTTACTGGAGTCCCGAGCAGATTTATGTACATAAAAGGCTATGTATTAGCCTAACTGCGATTAGATCCATATCAAATTGTGGGAATGCCCCGAATGATTGCCAACTCGTCACACGTTGATCTTTCCAGTTAGCAACTCTGATGGCATCTCCAACCCAACACGCGATTGTCGGACCTATCTTGACATATGACAGCTTAGTAGGGTGGGAGACTTCCCTGAAAGCTACCAACTTTAAAAAGAATACAGAGCCTTGCATGCCCGTGAGTCACACTATAACTCCTATGGCGGGCCTGAAGGCATTATTAAATGTAGCACCTCTAGACCTCTAAATAGGTAGGTAAGTGGGCTGGCAGCGGAATCGTCAGCACATGGTCTAAGTGTGGTGGCGATTCCGCTGGCAGCCCACTTAGCTTTTGGTCCATTGTGATATCCATAGTCAGTTTACTACCACTGATCGACATCTCCAGTGATAGTGGCGTTAATTTGATCCCAACGCCAAATGGTGCATGGACCATATTTGAAAACCGAAAGCGTATTAACTTTGCTTTCAGTGGGATTCGAACCGGAGCCCCCTCTAACCAAGGTCAGGCACTCAACCAACAGCTAGAACAGTATCTCGTTTTCTATCCGCAATAGATTTGGCCTTCCAAATATTCCAAAACCAATAATTTCGAAACGAAACTTGAAAGAAAGAATATTGTTTGCAGAAGAATATCTAGCATGGGATATCGAGAAATAAAGAAGAGTCATTTTTAGTGATGAATCAATATGTAAAATTAGCAGCGATGGAATATCTTACGTCTGAAGACGACATGACAAGCGACTTCAATAATGTGTCTGTTTAAAAACTCCCATGCATTGCGGGGGGCACGTGAGGTTGCTTTTCTGCTGCTGTCCATGACATGGCATGAACACCAATTGACCAGTGGAGATGCAAACAAATCTTAGAGATGTTATGTTGCCTTATGCCGAGTGGGAAATGTAGTTGCGTTAGGTCTTCCAGCAAGACAATAACTCAAAGCACACATCTAGGCTGGTCAAAATCTGTCTCAGTGACAACAATATCAGTGTTATGAAGAGGCCACCACAATCGCCTAATTTGAACGCCATTGAGAGACCGTCAAGCTAAAAATTAACCGGGGAATTGTTTAAAATGCGGACGATTTCTTTACAAGAATCGACGCGGCTTAGAAACAAATTCCATTAAAAATGGCACGCAATTTAACCCAATCAATGCCACGTCAGTCATCGGTGCAACACAGTACTTGAACTGAAAGTTGCAAATTTTTTGTTGCATTCCAAGATCGAAGAAAGCACAACCATTTGAGAATGGATAAGGAACAGCCTGTGCACTAGGACCGTGGAGGCCACATGGAAAGTCTCCCATCTCTGAAGTTTGGTAGAAATCAGCCTACATCCCACTCAACGGCTTATGCAGACGACCTAGGTATTGGCAGAACAGGCAAATTCTCACGAAAAGAAATTCATGTCTGAAGAGATTAATAAAATGGAGGGATAATGTGGGGTTGGATGTCAATACAGGTTCAGATCGGTTCAGGTTCATGTTGGAAATCATTAAACGATAGCGGACGACATGGACGGTAACGCAACACGCACGTTGACACTACTAAGTGTTAACTCTCAGTATTTGTTGGGCGACTAAGGATCATCTACCGACTTATCTTCTCAGAGATTACTTCAAATAAGCAGTATTAATTAACAAATAACGTATAAGCATTCTTTTTAAGCTCTTCTCGTGACAAACTAAAATTAATTTCGTTGCAAAAATCATTGAATGTGTTTATGATAATATGGCTGACGTTGCCTTACGTCTGAAACTCAAGGTTTCCCAGGCAATTGTATTACATCTGTCGTAATAAAGGGTGATTTTTTAGCTATTATCTTTTTGGCAACACTGGTTTAAATAGCTGACGCACGTTTCGTGTTTTGTTTCACTGTCAAACATCTTCAGTTTGGTCTATAATCTAACCATAAATCGTCTTACAAACGAACAACGCTTGCAAATTAATGAATTTTATTATCAAACTGCGCGCTCTGTTAAGAAAGTTCATCGCGCGCTTCTTCCATTTTATGGTCAATTTAAGCGACGAAGCTCATTTTTGGCTCAATGGGTACGTAAATAAGCAGAATTGTCGATTTTGGAGTGAATATCAGCCAGAAGCATTGCTGCAGCTACCAATGCATCCAGAAAAAGTCACAGTTTGGTGCGGTTTATGGGCTGGTGGCATCATTGGACCGTACTTCTTCAAAGATGATGCGAATCGTAACGTAACTGTGAATGGTGAGCGCTACTGTGAGATGATATCCAACTTTTTTGCCCAAAATACAAGAGCTTGACTTGCATGACATGTGGTTTCAACAAGACGGTGCCACATGCCACACAGCACGCGCAACAATGGACTTATTGAGCGGCGAGTTCGGTGAACATTTTATTTCACGTTCGGGACCGGTCAATTGGCCGCCTAGATCGTGCGATTTAACGCCTTTAGGCTACTTTTTGTGGGGCTATGTTAAAGCTCATGTCTAGACAGACAAGCCCGCTTCAATTGACGCTTTGGAAGCCAACATTGAAGCATTTATTCGTGAGATACCGGCCGAAATGTTGGAAAGAGTATGCCAAAATTGGACTAAGGGGATGGACCATTTGAGGCGCAGTCAAGGTCAACATTTGCATGAAATAATCTTCAAACATTAAATTATACGGACCGTACTATCGATTCAAATAAAGATTTCATGCATTTTTTTGTGTTTTTTTTTTGAAAAACTTTCATATAGCTTTTAAAAAATCACCCTTTAGTTAGGAAGCTTTTCAAAGGAATGCAAATTTCTCAGAGCATCATCATCATCATCTTCTGACCCGCATGATCCATAAAGGGGTCGCCCGGACTTGGTCTAACCACCACGTCCTGGGTCTGCCAAACGGTCGCCTACCTGATGGAATCGCATTCAACGCCCGCCTCGGAAGTCGTGATGATGGGCACATTCGTGCCACGTGACCAAACCACCAAAGCATAGCCCTTTCCGTTCGAAGAAACAGCTGCTCAATGTTGAGTTCCTCGCGCACTGCCGTGTTTCTCACCCTATCCCGGCGTATAATTCCCACAACAGCACGAAGAAAGTTCATCTCAGAAGCTTGCACTCGCGATCTTATTCTTTCGGTCATTACCCAAATTTCATGACCATAGGTGAGAGTTGGAACAAATACTGAGTTGAAAACCGCTAACTTGGCTTTGACACCAAGCTCGGCCTTTCTGATTACAGAACTACCAAGCTGTGTCAAAACTGACCCAGGTTGACCAATCCTGCAGGAAAGCTCAGCATTACTCCTTCCATCACTCGTGAAAAAGACCCCCAGATACTTAAACTTCTCCACCTGCTTCAATGGGACTCCACTGACATGCAGAGAGCATTGAACAGGCGTTCTGGAAATGACCATAACCTCCGATTTATCCACGTTATCCCTCATTCCAGCATCAGCACATCAAAGCATATCTCGTAAAATTCTTTTAACCTCTTTCGAGGCTAAGTTCTTGTGTTCATGTTGTGAATTGACCAGCTTTCCAATTTTATGCATTCACAGTGTCACTACACCGAAATAAGATGGATGGTAAAGTACACAGCATTTTAGTGAAGTCTACGAGTTAAGTGTAACTCCATCCAGAGACGACACCAGCTTTCGATGCTCTTGTACGGTGACCAATGACCGGCACTAAAAAATTAAAGGAAATCTCGCGAAGCTTACTAAGATCCAAGAATCTGCCTGTCTACTGTTTGCATCACGAAAGCACTCTAATGTACGTCTTCAGCCGCTCTAGAAACCGTTCGCATTTATATGTCTTCAATTGACATCCCTGAGAAACGCATAGCTGCCAGTGTAGCAGCCAGAGTTATAGAGTGCAAGCAGTGCATGGGAGGATTACAAGACACACTCGAATACCCCGTGACAAATAGACTTAGCAGACATATTTGAAGACTCCGTTGTCTTGTCTATCTCTGATAGGGATGACTGGACAGCTGACGCATTCAGAAGAACTGCACAAACGAACAAGCTGGTACTGGAGTGCTTTGTGACGGCACCAAAAGTGCCTCTGTCCTTTTAACTGTATACGCACTGTAGTCTATCTCAGCAGAAGTCATAGCAAGAGTCTTTATCATTCTGTTGACAGACAGTCTGGCGGCTACAAAGGCTCGGATTCCGTACAGAAGTGAGGTTTTCGGTGTGCACGCACTTACCTCACAGAGAAAAACAAAGTGACTAAATTCTAAGAATGCGTTCACTAATCCTCACGCCTTTGAAATCGAAAAATGTCTGACTCCACACACGTCTGTATGAAACAACTCACGCCTTCTCCGAAAAGTCTGACGAACTGGCACGAACACGGAAGTCCAGAGAATTAGTTAACTCATCGATAAAATTGTTACAAGCCGACCAATCGTCCAGAGAAGCACTTACACGACGCAAGTGGACCGTAATACCGGCCCGTGATGTTCGTCTCATTCACACCGACAGTCAGGCAGCCATGATGTCCTTGCCATCGATCTCTTAAAGGACGCTCGATCACAACTCAGTGAGGTGAGAACACAGAGATATTTTCACCTCACCACAACCCACGAACACCTTCCCCTAAACGCGAATCAATACAAATTCACACAGCATCACTTCGGATTCATTAGCAAGTCGACGAGCGCTTCAGAATGCGACTTCATTACACTTGACATCTGTCACTTCAAAGGCAATTCCAAAGTCCTTCAGATTCAGTTTTATAACCACCGTCACAGATGCCACAGCGTCTGTGCGAAACTAATCAAAGGCAGTGCATGCCCAGCCTGGGCAAACAGGCCGCAGTTCCGATAAGCAAGCGGTGACTTGATTTGTGAGCTCTCTAATTGATTCGCACTGCGGCGATCGTAAATTAATCATACCACTTGCGCGACTGCAAGTGCATTTTAAGTGTTTATGGGTAGCCGCCTGCGCTTGGACTTTGCTCAGACGGCCAATATTCAGTTGTGGACGACATGTGATCGAGGAGCTGTGCCTACTTAGGCAAGCCTCCCTCAGAACCTAGAGAGGGACGTCGCCCTTAAAACAAAACAAAAACAAAAACCAATTGTCAAAGACTCACCCATGGCGGCTGCACCCTCGGCGGGTTGTAATCCCACTCGTCTCTGCAAAGAAACAAGAACGTGCGTCAGTGGCCAGGCGCTCACAAATGCACGCGGCAAACTCACCTCTCCATGCGCTGTATTACCGGCATCTGGGCTGTGCTATCATGTATCCGAACCTGATCGGGTGTGATCTCCTCTAAGAAGACGTTTTTCGCCGCGTAACGATCGATCAGAGGGCTCAGTGGTCGACACGAACCACCCAAAAGCTCGTCGATGTTGGTGTGCCGTGAGATGAAGAGCTTTTGTGTGTTGAATCCGTTCGCTCCGGTGCACTCCAGCTGAGACTTCATCGGTGGCACGTTGTCGTACGGTGACTTGCGATGCCGGCTGGGATCTTCGAGGCCGTCGGGACTGGCGCGATCGCCTAGCGGCGGCAGGCGTTCGATGACGTTGCCGGCGGTGGCGTGCGCAACTTCTTCGTCGCTCTCCGACTCGCTCTCGGCCTCCTCGTCGGACTCCTTGAGGTTGTTCTCCACGCGGCGCGTCTGCTGATCCTCGTCGTTCTGCAGCCAGGCCGGCCTCTCGCCGGACTCGACGTGACGGATGTTGAAGATCTTCTTCGTCGGCCCCGTCATCCACCACGGCTTGTCGCCGTTGAAGTTGCCGTTGCTAGCGGACCTGTCTAATTGGCCGCCGTTGGGGAGTCGTTTGGTCGGCGAGTTCTCCTTCGGGGACCCGGCAAGGGCAGACGGCTTCTCCTCGTCCAGCCACCAAGGCCGCTCGCCGGACTCCACGCGGCAGATGTTCAGTTTTATGAAGCCATTCTGGAGGGTCTCTGGGGACTTCTTGGGGCTGCCGCGGGTGGCCGGATCACCGTACCAGCCCGGGGACTCCGGCGTCTGCTGCTTGGGCGTGGGGAAGGTGACCGTCGGGACGGTGTCTTCGATTCTGGGCCAGGCAGGCTGCTCCGCCACTTTGGGGTTCACCTGTATGGCTTCGTTCTGTTGGTCCCACCAAGTCTCGTCGGTGCGGCCGGCGAGCAGTGGATCCGTGAGTTCGCTTGGTTCCTCCTCCTCCTCGTCCTCCTGGTTGAGGGTCTTCAGGTCGTCGGCGAGCGTGTCGTCTTCGTCGTTCTTCAGCCACCAGCCGACCTCGCCGGAGTCAATGTGGCGCAGCTTGTAGCGCATGTCGTCCTTGAAGTCGAGCGCTGACGCAGTGCTTATCTGCTGGGAGGTGCTGTCCTGCCACCAGCCGCTGGAGGTGTCGTCGCCCTCTTCGGTGGGCTCTGTGCGTTCTTGGCTGGGCGGCGCCGTCGTCGATGCCGTGCTGGGTGAGTGGGTCGTAGCGGTCGAAATTGGGTCAGTCGATGTTGCGCGATTCGAGTTTGATTCGGCCAGCGGAACCGTCGTCGTTTTCGAAACTTTCTGTTTCAAGTCGCTTGAGATACTGTCGCCGCTGGTGCTCTCGCTGCTGCGGCGGTCCACATAGAGCGGCTCGCTATTTGCGTCGTGTTGACGAGCGGCGAAAAAATTCGATATCGACCCTAATTTGCCGAGTAAATTTGGCTTGCCGCAGTCGCGATCGCCATCGCCGTTGATGTCTTGGTTCTCATTGGGCGGAGCTTTCTCGACCGATGACGGCGGAGGTGAACCCAATGACTCAGGTGTGCTAATCTGAATCTCTCTGGCTGCGGCGGCCTCAGCAGCGTCAGTCGCTGGTGGTGGTTGTGCGCGTCTATTTTGGGACGCATTCTCATTTCGAACGTCAGCGGCACCTGTTTCTCTCTGCGAGAATGCTGCGGCCGAAGCTTCTGGTCTATTAGTGGCTTTTCTATTATCGGCGGAGCTTTCGGAGTCACCGCTCGATTTGCCGTCCGCGGCTGTGTTGACATTTGCCTTCGCACTTGGGCGACCGCTCGGCGAGGGCGACGACGACGATGGGGAGGCCACCTTCGCAGCGTGACATCGTTGCCGGAGCTTCGTCTCCCCGTTGAGGACTTTCTTCTTGAGACCCGTCCTCGTCGGGCTGGGGCTTGTTTCGGTTCCGCTGCTGCTGGTGGGGGACTTCTCCTGCTTCTGCGTGAACGGCGTGGTTCCGGTTGGCTGCGGCACCTTCTTGGCGTCCAGCTTATCGTCTGAGTCCGTGCTTGTGCTGGGAGTGCGCGACTTCCTCGGCCGGTCAGTGGGGCCCACATTCAGCGCCGACTTCCGGAAGTCCTTGTTGGGCAGCTTGGCCACCGTAATGCTGGTCTTCACCACGCCCTCGGCGTCGGCGCTGACCTTGGAGGCTAGCGACAAATTCTCGACGGACGCTTGTCGGGAGCTCATGCGGACGTTCTTGGGCGGCGACAGCTTCGACTTTAGGGCCATCGACGTTCTCACTTCCGGACTCTTGCTCTTGGAATCGTCCTTCTTGTCGCTCATGTCGGTTCGGGACTCGCTGCGACTGCTCTTGGTCAGCGGGCTCACGCTGGAGCTGTACCTCAGGCTGGGGGTGTACCTCTCGTGGGGGCTGTACGAAGACACCCGGCTGCTCAGGCCGAAGCGGGAGTACCGCGTGGAGTCGTCCAGCCGATCGGACTGGATCTCCTTGTCGAAGCTCTTCGGTCGCTTGGACGACCGTTTGATGGTCTTCTCAATGGTCTTGGCCAGCTCGACTCTCCGTGTGCGCACGACAGTCGTCGCACTTGGCGGTGTGGGCGAGGTGCCCCGCGTGCACACCAATACGGCGACGAGCACTTCTTCGGACGAGCTCTCAGAGCTCTCCTCCTCCTCCTCATCGTCCTCCTCTTCTTCTTCCTCTTCCTCCTCCTCCTCGGCCCCCTTGGTCTCGGGGGAGGTTTCCTTTGACTCGGAGCTCTCCTTCTCCTTGATGGCAGTGACCTTCTCAACTTCCTTGTCGTTTGACCGACGTTCTGCGAATTCCCTGGCCCGGCTGACGGAGCGAGCGCGGAAGTCGCTCACCGATAGGTACGATATCGCATTGTCCAGCGAACTGGTGGACTGTCTGGTCACCGTCGGCGTGTTGCCGTATTTTGACGTGTACCCAGACGAGCTGGCGTTCCTGTTCGACATGCGATACGAGGAGCCGTAGGCAGAGCCCAGTTTCGTTTTCGTGTCAATGGCCGGACTCGGATCGCGCGACTTGCCTCTCAACGCTCGGGGAGACGGACTCGGATCGCGACTTTTGATTCGCGCTGCAGCCAGACTTGAAGTCGAGCGGAGGGTTTCCTGCGCGGGACTGGGATCCCGCGAGCGGCGGCCATACTTTGACAAGTTGCTGGTGGAGGTGGAGTATCGGCTGGTTGTGGTCTTTGGACTGCTGGCCTCCTTCTTGACGGACAGACTCGTCGAGCTGCCCAGGTACTTCTGCTGTGTGCTCGAGTCCTTGATGCGACTCGGCTCGACTGACTTTTCCTTTTCGTCCTTGCTGGCGACTGTCGTCGATGTGGGTGCAGTTCCATAACGGCTGACGTATGTGGTCACGGGGGGGTCGCGTTTCACGCGGTAGGTGCCTCCGGAGAACGAAGGCCTGTACGAGGTGGGTGTGGTTATGGATCCGTATCTGGAACCGCTGATGTCGTCTCTGGACGAGTACTGAAAATTCGAAATCGATTAGTGACCAGTTCGGCTGGAGACGCACTTCGGTTGCAACTTACTGCGCTTGAGGAGCCCGATTTGTACGACGTTTGTAAGTTTGATTTCCACGGAACCTGAAACGAGACAATGGGTGACATTAGAATTCAATTCAACTCGGTTTGAAGGAAGGAGAATATTGAACACGAACACAGTTCGCCACCACAGGTGATGGCATCCAGCTGGGAGGACGTTTCAGCACTCCCGACACATCATCGCGCCGAGTGTAAACACACCCCGATCCGGCAACAGTCCTCCTAATCACTCTAAACGCCACGATTCAGCAACAAAGTCAGTGCCAGAATGTACCCGTGGCACCCTAAATGAGTCGTGCCGCTTCACACGGTTCACGCGCAAGTGGCCACACTGCATGGAGTCATTCGCTAACGTCAGCAAATAAATCAAGTCATGTGTTCAATTACCTTTCGGATAGAAGATCCAGAGCACACTTGCTCGAGGAATGCCAATTAGCTAAAAATAACACACCGCCACTTCGGAGCGGTGCCACATACTGCATGAGTATCCCGTGGCGGTGCCATTTCTCGCCTGCCAGCCGCCCGAGGCGTGATGAATTCCATACGACCGTGACGCCGCCGCGCCGATGGCAATGGCGACGATTGCAAGTGCAAGTGCCCACCGCCTAGAACCGATCTATAGTCTCTTGTAAACACGAGACACGACTCCCCGTCCAGGAGCAACCCTCCTGGAGCCACTGCCACTCTCAGCCCGGCCGCGTCTAGGGAATAAATCAAATTTCAAGCAAAACGGCACACGGCGCTCGCTGAGCGATTTGCGCGTCAAGTTCGCAATGACAAATACCCCGTTGGGGCAATAAACTTGCCGGCTGCATCTCTGCGTCTGCATCGGCACGCAGACCGGCGGAATGCGGCGTGCACAGCCACCCTTGCGTCGCCGACAAGGTGACTACCGCAGCAGTTTCTCGCCCAGACGACAGCAACGAGGGCGCGCACGACATGTGCGCGCTTGAGATCTCTGAATTCTGATTTCTGAGTGGTTTCCACTTGGAGGGCTCGAGTCCTTGGGCAAACGTCTTCGCGTTGTCTTGGGCAAGCACGTTCCCGGCAGATGTTGCCGGTGGCACGAGGAGCAACCTGATTTATTCAATTTCGAAACTGATTGCAGCGTGCTGATTGATTCAGCGTCAATGAGGGTGTTCTTGGGGTAAGTGCTCTTTCGAAACCATTCCTCGCCGCCATCCCTTCTCGAGTGTGAGTTGGAACTGAATCGCGGTCAATTGGTGTCGAGGAACGTTCGAGTTGATTTTTTAATTCTATTTTGGACTACTTTCGGGTTCATTTCGGGGGAGCGGTGATGAATGGAGTGGTGTCAACCACTTGAACTCAATTCAATCAATCGCAGCATTTTTGACACCTTGTCGTCCAATAAATTTGTTAGCTGGCTGGGGGGGGGGGGGGGGGGGGGGGGGGGGGGGAGGGGGGATGGAATGGAAGTGATGTAATGGTGGCCGGGAAGGGGTGCCTAATGGGAGGTGCTTCATTCGATTATGCTGGGGTGAGAGTTTGGAACGCAGCAGACAGTGAAGTCGGGGATCTGATGGTTCATAGATTAGGCAACGTATGACAAGGCTGTTCTTGAGAGATTGCGGCTGGTGGAGACTAACAATAACTAATTTCAATCGAGTGTCTACTTAAGGAAGTCAACTCGATGAGGCGGCAGAGCTAAGAGCCTGCAGTTGACTGCTGCTGACTGTTCATGGGCTCGACGAATAGAAAAGAAGGGAAGACGTCACAAGTATGGAAGGACATGACTGAAATTGGTGCGCGAAGCTAGAGACCTCTAGCTTAATATGGCGCTAGCTAGAGAGCCTTGTAAGTTGAAGCCCAATTCCCCACCCAGTAGGACCACACAAAAAAAAGAAGAAGGAAGCCAACTCTATCCTGTTCAATGTAGTGCGACGTTATTCCGGCAATAGGTCTGGAATGTTGGCCTCGAGCTCGTCCAAAGTGGTTGCCTTGTTAGCGTCGACCAAGGACTTGAGGTAACCCGAGAGAAAATCGCGGCACCAAATCGATGAAGGCCCGCAGTGAGATGACCCAGTCACCAAATGTCTCCTTCACAATGTTGTCGAACTTTGCCCACAGAGCGTCGATTAAGATCACTCTATACCCGGCAACGGAGTCTCTTTTCTCATTATTTCGAAAGAAACAGAGTCCAACGATGCCGCCGTGCCGCACCAAAACAGTCAATCTTTGCGGATTCATTGGTCGAAAACATGTAGATTCTGTTGACAAAGAGGCAAAAAGGAGCCTTGATGGAGAAGATTACTGTTTTGGTCAAAATCCGGATATCCAGCCAACATTTCCAACGCCCACTTAAAGAACTCGTGGCATTATCTATGGTCGTCAGGCTTCAGTTCGTGCACCATTCGAATCTTGTACGAATGTACAGCCCTAATCGAACCGCCGGGTAGCCCCTCTGACGCAACTGATCCGCGTCGAATCAACATTTCTGCGACCTCCTGAATACTGGTCGCAACGGGGGCAAGCTATGTTGTCTTCATTTCGCACCAATCTCCGTCTGGTTGATGGCTACGGTCTTACTGGCTCAGTTGACTTCAATTGCCTGCCCACTGACGCCATGATGACGATAGACCTAGCGCATAGATTTTTCAATAATTTCCACACGTTAAGCAAGCGTGATGCGTGATGCATGATGAAGTGGCAAACCTAACTGAATATTGTGATGATAATGGTAACTTGAACGTCTAAGCCGTTTTGCACCGCACTAATCGGCACGCACCAGTGCGGCTTCCGGGCCGGCAAATCGACTATAGACCAAATCGATACGCAAGGTGGTGCGTGCATCGATTTCAAAGCCGCATACGACAGCATTCATCGCAATGAGCCATTCGATGCGATGGCCGAATTCGGGATCCCGGGAAAACTGATCCGGTTGTGCAATTCGACTCAAGGATTTCTGAGCCGTTTGAAACTTGCACTGGATTTCGGCAAGGAGATGCGCTGTCGTGTGATTTCTTCAATCTGGTACTGAAGAAGATAGTGCGGCGGGCAGCTGTAAACACGGAAGGCTCTATCTTCTGCAAGTCGGTCCAACTTTTGGGGTACACAGATGACATCGACATCGTCGCTTTACGGCGATTGAAGAACAGGCGAAACGATCTGGTCTCCAGGTCAATGAGGACAAAACGAAATATATGCTGTCGACCAAAAAACGTTCCGTCACACACCACCTTGGACAAAATTTCACCATCAACAGCTACAATTTCGAGGTAGTGAAGGAGTTTGTCTACCTCGGGGCAAACGTGAACTCCACAAACTACATCACAGTGGAGATCCGTCGTAGAATCGCCCTTGGCAACCGGTGCTACTTCGGTTTGTCAAAACAACTGGGCTCAAATTTCCTGACTGGAAGGATCAAAATCATGCTCTACAAAACTCTTATTTTGCCAGTCCTGCTCTATGGAGCCGAAAGCTAGACGCTAAGCAAGACTGACTGCAGAGCTGATTCTTGGTACCTCCGAAAGAAAAATTCTACGTCGGATATATGGTCCCGTCTGCGAGGAAGGCGAATGGAGGAGAAGACAACCGCGAACTCTACGAGCTGTACCAGGATGTAGATGTAGTCTGGAAGGCAAAAATCCGTCGACTGCACTGGCTCGGCCACATCGAGCGCATGGACAACAATGCTCCAGCAAAGAGGGTCTTTGAATCCGAGCCTACTGGTTCGAGAAGGAGAGGAAGACCGACCTTGGTATAAAGACCAAGTAATCGCGGATGCAAGACAGCTTGGTCTTGATGACTGGAAGCAGCGTGCCCACGACCGTCAACGATGGAAGGCAGCAATTGCTCAGGCTCGGACTCTCCATGGGTCGCCGGCCTGATAAGTAAGTAATGGTAACTTTGACAGCTGCTTGAAAATGTTTATTGAAAAAATATCATTACCATTTATTCACCCACGCCGAGACAATGTTTAATATGAGAACATACAAGGAGACTGCATTCCCCAGGTGCCAATCTAAAAGGCAATGCTTCCCTATCTTCATCTGGAAGGAATATAAAACGCCCAGCATTTTATCATTTATGTATACCTGCCCGGGTCTGGCAGCCAGAAGTCGGTACCTTTGAAGGTACTTCTTCCATATTCTAAATTTTTTTAAAAATTCGTTCATGGTCGGTCTATTAAGGAGACCATATGCAGGGTGCGCTTTGGTGTCAACATCGGTGTCGCTTTCCGTCACACAAATTCGTACATATTAGCCCTTTCTTGGACTATGTAGAAAGTACAGCGATATGAGTACTGACTAGAGTCGGTGATAAACTATACTCACACGATTGTAAGATCGGAGAGGTGTTTCCAATGTTTTTAAATGTGCTCTCAATGAGCTATAGCATACTATCACGCAATGCTCAATTGTCAGTTCAGACAGTTGACAACAATTTGTGTATGTAACAACACGTGCGTCTACCAAGAGCAACTGAGTGTCCTAAACGTCTGACAATGACACGAATTGTGTGTCCACAGGATTGCCAGATACTTGACAATTTTTGCTGGCAGATGAAGACCCGAGAATGTGCTGTCTGTGAGCTATGGCAATCCTCTGCATCGGTAACCGTCAGACTCTCTTTTCTCCCAAACCGCATAAAGTGCAATTGTCTTGTTCATTCTCGCCCTGTTTTGCTAAGTTGCAGTTTTTCGGTCACCGCCTTTATTTCGTGTCTAGCCCCGCTTATCTTCACTGACCCACCTCAACACCTTGTACAATGGCAAAGCTCTGTGGGTACACGAATTGCTGATATAAAGAACGCGGATGTAATTCAGTTGAATGTTAAATATTTTCATACTACGTGTGTTGGAAGTACCAACAGCGATGTAGGGTACGCCGAAAATGTCAAAAATACTTCCCTTTCCCATTTAATGCGTGCTGTTAAGTGCTTTAGTGACTCCATTGTGTCTTTAACGTGAGACAACAAACAATAACAAGGTCGACTGTCGCAGTTCGATGAGCTTGGTAAGAGCTTTGTTGAATTGAGCAATTCCAACGATTTGCCAACAAATTTGTGCAAAAATAAACTAAAAAGAGTGGATTGACGAACTGCTCTCAATCAAGAATCGATGAAGATTAATCTTCTGTGGAGAAATGACTCGAAGTCTGCGCTAGACTCACGCCTGCGATTAGTAAAATCTTTTATCCAATCTTCCTTTCATTCTTCTTCTTTAGAACAAATTAATGATGATATCAATTCTCTTCCTCTTTTTCTTTCTTTTGCTGGACCTGGGCCTCAACCAACAAGCCTCTCCAGCCAGCACGATCTTTCGCCAGCTGCCTCCAATTGTGCACACCTAGTTGATTGAGGTCCTTCTCCACTTGTGTGCGCCATCTCGTTCGAGGACGTCCTCTGTTGCGTTGTCCCAATGTTTCGAAATCGAAGACCCTTCGTGTCGGAGCTGTGGTGTCCATCCGCTCTCTATGACCTAGCCATCTTAAGCGTTGGATCCGAAGACGCTTAACCAGGTGCATAACCGCTATACAACCCGTACAGTTCGTGGTTGAATCTCACCCTCCAGGCACCATCAACGCAAACAGTAGAACTTTTCTCTCAAAACGACCAAGAGCTTCTTCATTCTCTATCAATATCATCCACGTCTCTGCGCCATAGAGGAGGAAGGGATGATCAGAGTGTTTTATAAAGTCAGCTTGTTGCTTCGAGAGATGGCTCTGTTACTGGGCCTCTTGAGCGCAGCGATTGGTAAGAGTAATTCTGCGCTTGATCTCGGTACTGGTGTTATTGTCCCTGTGTACTGCAGAGCCGAGTAGATGAAGTCCTTGACTACCTCAAAGTTTCTGCTGCCCATTATGACGCTCTGTCCGATCATTATCAATTCTTTTCGCTTCCCTAAAATGATCTCAAATTCACCTCGGCAACCATACCCAGTAGTGGAGGACCTGGCGTGTAAAATAAACAATATCGCAAACAAGCTTGCTGCAAATCGGAAAAATAGTTGACGCCACCTTCGTCAACTATTTTTCCGATTTGCAGCAAGCTCGTTTGCGATATTGTTTATTTTACACGCCAGGTGTCCAACAAAATTGACAACCTACCCGATCAATTCCAGCCGAACTCTTCCATTTACAACACATCACATCAATACATGCTGAAATACTACTGTCAAGACCGACATCCCCCTCTTCCCCCACCACCGGCCGCACAGTTTCAGGCTATCGGCTCCAAGACCATCTATAAATGTGAACCACCAAAAATGCCTCCAACAGAAAGAGCACAGTTACAGAAATTAAAGGGTACGATGCGGATTTGACTTGTGCTGTTCACAAAAAAAACTAGTCCAAAAAAGAGTTCTAACAAGTGAACTAGTTGATATTGCTTAAGGCTCTCGTGTCATTAAAGTGGCCTGGGAACGCGGTGAGACACCTGGCGATTGGCAAACTGGGGTGATTGTCCCACTTTTCAAGAAGGGGAGATTGCTCCAACTACAGGGGCATATCTCTTTTAAGTACCCCCGGGAAAGTCTATGCTAAGGTGTTGGAAGCACGTTCTAGAGCTATGGTCGAGCCCAGGATGGGGGATGAACAGTGCGGCTTTCGTCCCGGCAGAAGTACAACCGACCAACTTTTCACTCTAAGAGTGGTACTTGAGAAGGCTTGGGAGTATGCCAAACCCATCTACAGTTGATTTGTAGGTTTTTGAAAAGGCATATGACCGAGTCCCTCGAGGTAAACTCTGGAGTGTCCTACAGAAGTATGTGATTGATGGTCCTCTGAGTGCCATTCAGTCTCTATACACAAACTGTAGCAGCTGTGTTCGGGTAAACGGTGCTGAATCAACGCCCTTCACCGTGGGCGTTGGACTTCGCCAAGGGGGTGTCTTGTCACCTCTCCTTTTCATTGTATATATGGACTGGACTAGATGGACCTCACTGCAGCGCAGCCGCGGTGAGGTATGTTTCACATTGGGAGAGTTGAGAGTAAGTCATCTTCTTTTTGCAGATGACTTAGTTATCCTCACATCCTCCCAGACGGAACGCCAGCGCGCACTCGATATGTTTGTGGCCGTATGTGCTGATGCTGGAATGAGGGTTAACGTGGACAAATCGGAGGTTATGGTCATTTCCAGAACGCCTGTTCAATGCTCTCTGCATGTCAGTGGAGTCCCATTGAAGCAGGTGGAGAAGTTTAAGTATCTGGGGGTCTTTTTCACGAGTGATGGAAGGAGTAATGCTGAGCTTTCCTGCAGGATTGGTCAACCTGGGTCAGTTTTGACACAGCTTGGTAGTTCTGTAATCAGAAAGGCCGAGCTTGGTGTCAAAGCCAAGTTAGCGGTTTTCAACTCAGTATTTGTTCCAAATCTCACCTATGGTCATGGAATTTGGGTAATGACAGAAAGAATAAGATCGCGAGTGCAAGCTGCTGAGATGAAATTTCTTCGTCCTGTTGTGGGAATTACACGCCGGGATAGGGTGAGAAACACGGCAGTGCGCGAGGAACTCAACATTGAGCAGCTGCTTCAACGAACGGAAAGGGCTATACTTCGGTGGTTTGGTCACGTGGCACGAATGTTCCCATCATCACGACTTCCGAGGCGGGCGTTGAATGCGATTCCATCAGGTAGGCGACCGCTTGGCAGACCCAGGACGAGGTGGTTGGACCAAGTCCAAAAACTCGCCGGATTACACTTGGGCGTAGCTCCTGATGAGTTAGAGTCGATGGTGGAGGATCGAGTTGCCTGGAGATCTCTCGTGCGTGGTTTACCCCCGCGACCCCTTTAGTGGATCATGCGGGTCAGAAGATGATGATGATGATGATAGTTCAGCAGTTGAACAAACTCAGGTATGCCTTACTCTGCATACATGTAATTCAGTGAGAATAAGTGAACTAAAGCGAACTAAACTAAACTAAATTGAGGGGGTTGCTTCGTGTGTGTATGGGCATTGTGCTCATCAGAGTTGTTTTTTTTAACTACCGCATCACAAGCACATCGAGCATCGTTGCCTTGCGGGTGGTGTATATGACACGAATCTTAAATATACACAGGGTGGGCCATCAAGTGGTTTTTTCTTAAATCAAAAGTTATTTTGACACCGACAGCTGTTTCCCGCTCGAAATCTTGACAGAAAGTCAGTCACCTTTGCGGAAGGAAATGTGTCACTTTACGCTTGAACAGGGTTGGAAAATGTTGGAAACTTATCCAAAGTGAGTGCTGTGTAGCCCTAACAGTTGGTTTTTTTTGGAATGAAGTTTTGGCTGACAAAATGAAGCATCCACCGCGACGGCTGTACGCAAGTTTGTGCAAAATGGTCGTGAGACTGGTAGTGGAAAACACTTATGTCCCCCGTCGTCTGCTAAGGCCACAGCAGCCTTCTTCGAAAATGAGGCCCGTAACAACATTCCGGTCAACGATGGGCGCTACAAAGCCATTTTTTTTATGTATGCGTGATGTATGGCGAAAATCGCACAAGACACAATTTTCTGAGTAGTGAACTACATTGAACTTAATGAACTACAAGAACGAACTAGTTCAATAAACAGATTTGAACTAACCAGAGCGCTCGCTGGACTGAACTAAAATGCACAAGCCTAGTGCGGGTGCCCCGAAATGTATTCCACTACTTGTCTACTTGCGATATTGGCCACCATCAGTACACCTCACAACACTAACGCATATCACACGCTCTTCAACAGAAGGCTGATCAAAGTCATCCTTAAAAAAGTCATCGTTTAACAAGAAACTTCCGGAAGAAATGTCTTAATTGGCATTCTGACAATTGGCGAAAAACGCTTACGTCTCCATCCTTAATTAACACAATTATGCCTTGTAAAGCTGACTACCCTCATGAGGCGCCTACGGATGACATCTGGCTTTTTCACAAACATTTCAAACCTCCCTCCGGAGACGGGAGTGCGACTGACCAGCTGCGTGTCTTCACTAAAGCGATGGGCGGGCAAATGTCTCTCCCAAGGGCCATGACGAAGCGCTGGGTGGTATTACTCTCGGCCCAAGGGAGCTATTCAAATTAGACAAGTGTACAATCTTTGTATTTGAGTCATATTTTTTTGAGGATAAGGAAGGGAGCGTACGGGTGGATGATCGATGACTGAATGATGAGCAGCACAGTCTTAAAGCATCACTGCTAAGTTTAATTAAGTTGAGTATCCACATGAATACTTTACTTTTTGTATGACTACTCTTTACTTTCGTTACTTCCATTGGTTTCGTTGGAATTGATCAAAAAGTAACCAGTAATCTGTGTGAAAACCACACCTCGTCGTTGCTTGTTCCTGGTATCATACTACATCTGCAAGTATATTGTGTTGCTCTTCGGACTCGAAACGTGTCAAAGTGTGGAATGAAGAAGTTCCACAAGGACCACAATTATAGGCAACACGAATTAAAACGTAGTAAACGTACTTGCACGTTATAGTTAGTAACGTTTTGTTACAAGGTATCGTTACTCAGATTCTGAACTTTCTAACCGTTCGACACCATCACGGACTTCGGCGATTCGTGGCACCGTGACGTAGTGCGGCAAGATTCGTCGACTCGTACGCTTGGTGTTCTAGGTTTAAACCCAGAATTTAGAAACTTTCTTAATTCACGACTCCACCTCTATCGGGTCACCTATAATCCTGACTATACAAGAGTGTTTCTGCCTAGAAACAGCTTTTCAAACTTTGTCCTTCGGAGTCTGCACGAAACTGTGGATCCATCCAATCGTGACAGAACAATAGCACGCACAACACAAGTGGTTGCAGAAGCTAGGCCCAGGTCCACCTCAGACTGTCAGGCCATCCAAATTATTCAATGTCGTGTGATGTCTTTAATCTGATTCTGGAGAAGATACTGCAGCGGGCAGAGTTGTGGGCACGGAGGACACTATATTCTTGAAATCAGTTCATATGATCACTCACGCTGATGAAATCGACATCGCTGTGCGTTCCCTACATACCATGGTTGAAGTTATTACTGCGATTGAAGAACAGGCGAAACGAGCTGTTCTTAAGCAATGCGAACACCCTCCGTGGTTCGCAGTAAATCATTCAGTAACGAATAGAAACGTCATTAGTACCCTCGATAGAACCCTCCTTCGAGAACCGTCGGTAGTTGTTTGCATTTGACACGACATATAGTCCTTCAAGCTTAGATTAACGTGACTGCAAGCGATTTGTGACCGACTTATATGACGAGCAGGTTTGGCTATCAAATCGCGATCAAGCGTTGGTGCCGATGCATGAAGAATCCTGCTGAAGGACAGTAGCGCCACTCGAAGATGAATAAAGGTTGGCCACAACCTGATGGTCGCCTGATCTGTGATCATGTAACCTGTGCACATACTAACCATGTAACCATTTTAAAAATGTTCCTAAGGTCATTCTCTTGAGCTAGGTACACTAAAGTGTGGCGCTGTCAGTTTTCTGTCAGCGTAAGGGAAAACAACGCCTTGGGGTCTATCACCAAAAAAATATTCGTTTGGAGCGCTATGATAAAGCCCCTTCTCTCCTATGAATCGAGATTTGTCGATTCAGGACGGTCTGTCTCGGTAGCGCAGGAGCCTTCCCCAGTACGCATGGCTCTGACCATAAAGCATTTCTGAAACCGCTCCCCTCCCCCCAAGGCTATCTCCCGCTTAAATGGAAGTGGTCTTTGGTACAACTCGAACTGAAGCTTCGATGCGATTGTGCGCCGCGTTTCATTTGATCCTAGTTTATGGATATGCCGTCTAACTCAATACTGCAGCTCCTACGTACATACTGAGTCGACTTTCCCTTCAATCAGGACTGGCTCTGGTCAGAATCTGAGCCGGGAAAGGACTGTAGTCCAATCTTTACGCACGACTCCAAGACCAATGAAAGATCTGGTACTGGCGCCTTAGCGGAGAGCGACAACGCTAGACCTCGTAATGTCAATTTTGCGACCTAATGGCCACGATCCTAATGGCCACGATCCTAATGGCCGATCCTAATGGCCACGAACTATATTGTGAAGAATAGGTGGACGAGAATGTTTGTGTCTGTAGCGACAGCCAAGCTGTGACTGAGGCTTTGCTCAAGTCGCTAAGACTTGTCTGAGTTCCGAGCCACCACGCGATCACCAGAAATGAGATCGCCCATGACCTTATTAGACAAGGGTTAGATGAAGCACTCTCAGTACTCGAATCTGTGCTGGGACTGCCTTTGTCCTTTGTTAGGCTTTCCATCTATGGTTAGACCTCTAAAGAGCACAACCGGAGTTAGCATGGCTCTCCAGGATGTAGACAGACCAAGCGCCTGTAAGAAAACCGCAGCATTTTTGTCATCTCTTGGCAGAAAAGACTGCAGAAGACTTACCGGCGCACTAAGAGGCCTCTACACTTTCGCCAAACACCTAAATCTGCTTGGCCTAAGCAATGAAACCCTCTGCGACGGCTGTGGAGAAGACGACGACACTGCAGAGCATGTCCTCTACAACTGTCTTTTGCTCACATCACGCGGCAGTTTTTCGGTGCTGATGAGATGAGAGCGCAGAGGCGCCTGCTGGTCTTTTCGCCGGAAGGCCAAGAAGTTCCAGCAAAAGTAGGTTGCTGCCTGGTAGTACAATGATCCAGTGTAGAGTCAACAACGACAAAAATACTGAGCTGACTCAGTGACCTTCTGAGTTTTTTCTATAAAACGTCACCACCTTTTAAAGTTCTCCAGTGAATCGTTTGAGGTGAGATCTCAATTTCATGGCCACCCATTGTCACGTCTTAAATCCTTCTAAGCAGTTCGCAGATTCCTCGAGAGAGGCCAACTGAACGAAGAACTCGAGAAGCTCCTCATGTAAAACATTCCTTCGGAGCAGTGCCTCTAACTCATAAGAAAACTCGTGGCGAAATAAAGATCTCCCCGTGGATTGAATTCGAGCTGCAGTTGACACACACCTGTCAAGCACTGTTCATCACCTGCCACTGGGCTCCCTGACACTTCCTGACATCAATACCATCACTTTTGCATTGATAAAGCCACCGTCAACTGCACAGATCCCATCAGCAAACGTGTGCTATTCATACAAACTAGCCCGTGCAGTCGCTCACATGTCATCCGCTCTGTTGCAGAGCAGACATAACGACGAAGTCATCACGGGAATCATTAATTTTCCCTTTGACTTATTACAGGCGCGATCTGAAGATGAAATTCCCTTGCAAATCCTCCTCTGCCGCGGCCGTCCGGAAATTCCACTCGCATTTGAATCCAAGCTGTTGTGACAGTCTCAATAGGAATGCTGCCACACAGATCCGATCCATTGGCGTGTAGGCATTCGAGCGATGCCAATCTACATCAAAACAAATTAGTGACTCCACTTAAATTGATTGAATTACGCAACAAAAGATGTGCGACATACACTTCCTGTGTGTGTTCGTTCGTGGCTTCGACTGGAGCGCCCCAGGCCGCCCAACTCTGCGCCCCGATGTGGGACAAGTGTGCCACCAAGAATGTGCGACTTAATAGAATAATACGCTCGCGATTTAATAGCCGATTCGATCAACCGTTATCAACCGTCGGCCGTTGTCAAGCGAATCGAAGGGAAATGAGAAATGCATGCATGGCCTGAGAACCGAGAAGCTGCTGTGCTGGTTTATGTTTGCACTTTAATGCCTTTCGCTTGGCAATGTCACAAGAATTCTAGGTGGCGGCGTGAAATGTGCGTTTAATTGCGACAAGATGAGTGTTTTACGAGACTAAACGGGGATTTAATGAGGAATTTATGGCCAGACGAGACAATTTATAGATATTTCGTGTTTCGTCGCCGATTAGCAAACGCAGTGCTCGTCGATTGGGTCAAGGAACCTGTGAAATTGCTAGCTGCTCTTGTGAAATTTCGAAGAACTCCGCAATTATTTTGTGCTTTAGAGGAAGGTGCCAAGGCACCTGGGGGGGTGAGGTGAAGTGGGAAAAAGATTTCACTTTTGAATGCAGTCTTTTCTTAGTTTGATCAGCTCTTACTTCGTTTTCAAGTTTGACCAGTGGGCGTGTTACCACCTCCCGCTGTTCCGAGGAGTATGTTAATTTTACAAAACCAAATCCCGTGGATAATGTGAGCTGACATTTTGGACGTATGTGACAAGGTCTGCCGTCATCCGTGAAGAAGAATGAGCCCTGGTACAGACCCACTCTCCCCCACGACGTTCCGCGGGGTTTGGTTACCCTATCTTCTGTCAAAAGGTGCTCGGCTCCATTCTCCACTTGTAGATGAGAGTAGGAGCTCGTTGACAGAGGCCAGATGAAGAAGAAGCCTGTGCCTGTATTCTAGTGGTGTTCCATTGAAATCGAGACAGAGGTAGTCAGGAGAATCATCGTCGACGTCGGTCATTGTCCAGATTGACCCAGGACAACATTTCCGGATTTCATACTCACCAAAATGAGGAATTCAATTTCGATTCAACGACATTCCGATGACACAGGGTGTTCGCCTAGAGTTCCCTCACTCGTACACTCGTACGAACGGCATCTGTGGCCACCTGATGTGTTTTACGAACATCTTGACCCTGATTCGCGCCGCATTTTCGGTGAATGAGCGGAACAGCTCATAACTTTTTTCACTTAAAGTGATGAAAATCCCAAAGCTATTATAGAGACGCTCTTTGATGTGATTTATGAGCAGGCAGTCATTTGCTTTTCTCGTTTCCCAATTTGAACAGCATCAGTGGGCAGACCTGCGGTTTCATTTGTGCAATGTGCCACCCACTGAGTGCTTTTGGGTGGTTTATTTTTAGGAAGTGTAAATTTAAATGTACCTGCTGTAGGAATTTGAGAGCCAACATCGATGAATAGGAGCGGGTGGCTGAGAATTTGACGTGTGAGTCCAGTTGGACGACAATGAAAGCTGAAATATAAATTTCTCTTGATTGTGGGCCAGATCCTAGTTTCATGAATCTTTCTTGAAATTATGAGATTCTGGATCAACTTTGATAGCAACTCAGCCGTTTTTTTCACTGAGCGTGAAATTAACAACATAATCGAGCCCAGTGAGCATTCAGTGACGCCGCAGATGTTGTGCCGTGAGAATAGATGTACGTCTGCCTTGAATAGAAACATGGACTTTCCGCGTGGGAGGCCACGTATAATAGAAATATGCATATATTCCAATGTCCTACGAAGAGCAATTAAGCGAGAGACTCTCCGGTATGCCTACGTCAAACATGATGTGGTTGCATTGCCGATCGGCCATCAAAGAGGTAGCGGAAACCACCTAAGGCTACCTACCACCCCCGACACGAAACCCGTGGTATGATGGCGAGTGTGAGCAGAAGAAACGTGCAACCGACGAGGCTTACTAAAAAACGGAAAACTAGAGCAGCGCAAGAGGAGTACCGGGCTAGACGACGGTAGGAGAAGAAGCTTCTACGCCTGAAAAAAAGGTCTCTCGCAACCTCCCAGCTCAAGGACATCGAAGAGTCTAGGGATAGACAAAAAATACGGGCCTTTTATAAAAAAGCCAAATGCCTGGCCTCATGCTTTAGGAAAGGCACCCAGGCTCTTCGAAATCGTGAGGGTAGCCTTGTTACTGACCCGCAGGGAATAGTGGATGTGTTTAAGCAGCACTTCCAACAACTGATTAATGGGTCTGACCAGGAGAGAGTGATAGGGAATCAGGAAATCCCAACTCCAGTCGATGAAGTAGTCCTCTTTGAAGCTTTGAAGAAGTCGGAACAGCCATTAAAAGGCTGAAGAACAACAAAGCCGCAGGCTCCGATGGCCTACCATCAGAGCTCTTCAAGGCCGGTGGCGATGTTCTGGTGGGGAGCATGCACCAGATCATCTGTAGAATTTGGGAAGACGAAAGCATGCCCGACGAGTAGAATATCAGCTCCATATGCCCCATCCACAAAAAAGGCGATCTTACCTTTTGCAACAACTATAGAGGTATATCACTGCTCAACGTCGCCTTCAAGATCCTGTCCAGCGTGCTGTGTGAACGTCTGAAGCCGTTTTGCACCGCACCAATCGGCACGTACCAGTGCGGCTTCCGGCCCGGCAAATCGACTATAGACCAAATCGACACAAATCCTGGAGAAGACCAGTGAGTTTCAAATCGATACGCACCACCTTTTCATCGATTCCAAAGCCGCATACGACAGCATTCATCGCAAGGAGCTATTCGATGCGATGGCCGAATTCGGGATCCCGGGAAAACTGATCCGGTTGTGTCGCACCACGCTAACACATGCGCGATGCACCGTGCAGTTCGGCTCAAGGATTTCTGAGAAGTTTGAAACTTGCACTGGATTTCGGCAAGGAGATGCGCTGTCGTGTGATTTCTTCAATCTGGTACTGGAGAAGATAGTGCGGCGGGCAGCTGTAAACACGGAAGGCTCTATCTTCTGCAAGTCGGTCCAACTGTTGGGGTACGCAGATGACATCGACATCGTCGCGCGTTCTCAACGTGCCGTAGTGGAGGCTTTTACAGCGATTGAAGAACAGGCGAAACGATCTGGTCTCAAGGTCAATGAGGACAAAACGAAATATATGCTGTCGATCAAAAAACGTTCCGTCAGCCACCACCTTGGACAAAATTTCACCATCGACAGCTACAATTTCGAGGTAGTAAAGGAGTTTGTCTACCTCGGGGCAAACGTGAACTCCACAAACGACATCACAGTGGAGATCCGTCGTAGATTCGCCCTTGGCAACCGGTGCTACTTCGGTTTGTCAAAACAACTGGGCTCAAATTTCCTGACTGGAAGGATCAAAATCATGCTCTACAAAACACTTATTTTGCCAGTCCTGCTCTATGGAGCCGAAAGCTAGACGCTAAGCAAGACTGACTGCAGAGCTGATTATTGGTACCTCCGAAAGTTCTACGTCGGATATATGGTCTCGTCTGCGAGGAAGGCGAATGCAGGAGCTCTACCAGGATGTGGATGTAGTCTGGAAGGCAAAAATCCGTCGACTGCACTGGCTCGGCCACATCGAGCGCATGGACAACAACGCTCCAGAAAAGAGGGTCTTTGAATCCGTGCCTACTGGTTATAGAAGGAGAGGAAGACCGAATCTCCGGTATAAAGATCAAGTAATCGCGGATGCAAGACAGCTTGGTCTTGATGACTGGGAGCAGCGTGCCCACAACCGTCAAACGATGGAAGGCAGCAATTTCTCAGGCTCGGACACTCCATGGGTCCCCGACCTGATAAGTAAGTAAGTAAGTATATATTCCAAGGTCCACCTCAGACTCTTTTGTCAAGTCATTTGCAGCAAAGTTGAGTAAACCTAGGGAACGTATGTAATCCACACATTACACAATACATCATTGTACTTGTTCAAATACAAGTCAAACATCAACATCAACTTGTAGAAGATGGCGCTCAAATCCTAATCCGAAGCTTAAGTCATCTCTCTCCCAAGATTCATTCAAATCCGGAAATCCGCTCGGGAGCTAGAGCTCCGCAAACATCTAAACACCAATATTTGTATGTTTGATTGATGGTCATAGAGAGATCTACCAAACTGGACCATGGGATGATTCGATAGTTCATCGAGATGTTTTTGAATCATTGAGTGCTGACTTTAGCGTGCAATGAACCGTGAGATCTGATGCCAGATCGACGCTTTCCACGTCTTTCTTGTTTGCCCATGGATCGGATGTTATTCAGGCCTTTAGAGAAAAACGTTGCAGAGATCGACACTACATGAAGGAGGATATCTATGTAGCATTAAAGAATTTCTAGAGAACACCGGGACGGGAGTAGCATCATCATGAACATCTAAGGCACGACAACCGCGGTCCGCTCCGGGCGTCTTGCAGCAAGTACTTCCACCTATCCCGATCGCGGGCCGATGCCGTCCAGTTTGGACCCCAAGGCTTTGGGTGACCATTTCAAGCCTGATCTGCGACGATGCCTTTCACTGTGAATTGCTCCTCAAAGAGCGGCATTGTCTCATACGAGCTGGGTGCCCAGCCCACCGGATTCTACGAAGCTTTATTTTTGTCACCATATCTGCTTCGAGGTAGATTTCGTACAACTCATGATTGTATCATCTCCGAAATCGTCCTTCCTTACATATAGGACCAACTATTCTTCTTACCACTCGAATGCGCCTAAGACGTCAGAGTGCCTTTGGCTAAGCTCTCAAGTCTCGGATTCATATGCAAGTACCGGCAAGACTAGTGATGTACTCCAGGTGAGGCTTCTGGATTTAAGTTCTGAAAATTTCTGGATTTAAAACTTCGCAAAACTACAGGGTGACTAAGACTACAAAACTACAGGCGGTTTTTTTAAGATCATACGTTATTTTGACACTGACAGCTGTTTCCCGCTCGAAATCTCGGCAGAAAGTCAGTATCATACCTCCGAGGAATGAAATGATGCTTTACGCTTGGACAACGTTGGGAAATATTGAAAACTCATGTGTAGACCGAACATGCGTTTTTTGGAAAGAAGTTTTGGCAGACGAAATGAAGCAACCACCGCGACTGCTGTACGCAAGTTTGTGCAAAAAGTTCGTGAGACCATCAACATTCATGGTATCCGTCGTCGTACGGTGCGCACAGATGAGAATGCTGCTGCGGCCTTCTTCGAAAATTAAGCTGGGAACAACGTTTTGGTGAACGGTGGGTGTTACAGAGCCGTGTTAAACGACTTTTTGTTTTACTGAAATTGAAGACATGGATTTGGACGGCTTGTGGTTGACGTAGGATGACGCGCCATGCCACATAGCCCATGCCAATCCGTGAGCAAGCGCCTGACATCATCAACAAGGTCTTGTAAAATTGGGGTGGCAGTCTGTTTCAGTCGAGATAGCCACTTCAATGACATTGTATTTCTTAATTATTAGGAATGTTTGCTCTTACTAATGAAGCCATAATACGTGGAAAACATTTAATTTTGTTCATTTTATTGCATTTTTAAAAAGAAACTTGTATTTGGCCCACCCTGTAAAGTAGGTTCTGTTGGATTCAAGCAGCCGCCAGCGTATTTCTTCTGCCATGTTACTATGGGCGGGTGGTACTAAACCACGGTACTTAAAGGACTGCACTACTTCAATTGCATGCTCCTCTACCTTGACTGTTGATGTTGGTCTACCAAAGTTTCTAGCAGATGAAGCCACCATGTACTTAGTTTTTCATTTATGTGAAGCTCTGGTTTTTGTGCCACCTGCTTGATCTGGATGAAAGAGTTGTGTAAGCTGTTGTCTTCGCTTAGTCCGAAGATGTCGATGTAGACTGCCGACAACAGGTGGACTTGGTGACGATTGTCCCTCGTCTAGATGTTACAGAGGCTCGAAGTGCTTTCTGCAACACCAGGTTGAAGAGGGACCGTCGCACCCTCCTTGTCGGAGTCCATTGAAGATCTTGACGTGTTTGGACAGCAATCCGGCTACCTGAACTTGGCTCATGGTCAGCTTATATAGTCTTGTCCATTTGTTTAGGATACAGAACGCCCTCATGGTATCGTAGGCGGCTTTAAAGTCTATGAAAAGGTGGCACGTTGCAACGTTAGGCTCTAGACATGTTTCCATCTACTGCCAAAGGATGAATATCTGATCAATCGTTGATCTGCCCGGTCTTAACTCATCCGCGCATTGGACTTACCGATGCTGTAGGATGGAGGAGAATATCTCATAGAATGTACTCAGCAAAGTGCCGCACTCTGTGATATCTCCTTTCCTGTGATGCCTTTTCGCCAATCTGAACTATGATCTGATATGCGGGAGTAGCTTGCTCGGAATGTGCCACTGAATCCAGTTTGCCATGTTCCACTCATTTGCTCAGCGCTAGACAAGCATTGTTAGCCTTCCCCCAACGACGGGCAATAAACTAGTAACCCTCTTAGAAATGTCCAATTGACAAGCCGAAACAGAGCAATAGTCACGCGCAGGGTGACTTTGTTCCCTCTGGCCGGCATGCATCTTCCATCTTCCACGCATGCAGCTGCGCGACATTAACTGCTTTATTGCAGCAACAAAATAAACAAATACTTCACCGCCATCGTTTGCAGCTAATTTCAGCGGCGACATCCAATAACTCGCCCACCAACGCGCTGTCTCCAAAACAAGATGACCGACCACCACCACCACCACTGCGGAACCCACGACCATTCAAGGCTCATAAAATAGAATTTATTAATAAGCCCGAAAGCGAAACGATTCCGCGGTGAAAAATGTGAAAATTCCGATGGCATCCCTCCGCAGCACAGATCCAATGAGTCACCAGCAGAGAGTGAGTTTTCATCACAAATCCAACTGAAAAGTCAATTTTTCATAAATTCCCAGCGTCTTGTGAGTCATTGCCCAATTTTATCGGTTTCGCTACGCTGCGCCGCGTCGCCGATAAAAGTCGTCCGTTGTGCGCAAAACACTGCTCGACAAAGGATGGACGGTTGGTACAGATCCTCGCAGCCGCAAGCTGCAAGCTGCATGTGTCGACCCAATTTCGAGCCCGCTGCGCCGCGGTCGGTGCTCATTAGATCGACGCAATTTATTGATTCATTACTAATAATTAATTAGAGAGATGCGCACACGTCCCATGCCCAGCGGAGATTTTTATTAACACCGCCGCGTTTTTATATGCTCCGAAAATTTACTGTCTGCATAAATATAGTTTCTTATTTGGGACACATAAAGACGCGCATTAATTCGGTGCTGCCCGGCCGCGCCGCGGCGGAGAGGTGGCTCTGGGTGCTGGGTGCGTCTCTGTATCATCTCCCAGAGGAAGTCTAAAAATACCCCATCATCGTTTTCATCATGTCGAGAGTTGGCCGTATCTGTGTGTGGACGCGATGGATTGTGCATGCACGCGGCGAGGAACGGCCGGGTACGATGCTTAGCGCCCACTTTCTCTCCCGATTTAGCTCTGGATTACGGTTCGCTCGGATGGGGAAAGGTGACATATTTCTTATGCACTCACCGCCGCCACCGGGAAGGGGTGGCCTCTTGACTGTGTGTTGTTTCCCGGCCGGAGCCAAACCAAAGGGCATCGCGCACAGGCAACCTTTGAGACCGGATAGGAGACGAGCAGTCGGTGCCTGCCATCGAACAATGTCTCGAGATGGAAAATTTGTTTTTTCCTGTCATATCTGACATATTTGCCGGACTCATTTCGCTTTCCTTTTAAATTAGTTGCCGGCAGTCGACAGACTTGTGTATCCGTGTGTCTTTGGGAGCGTTCCCGTTCGCGTCCGCATCGTCGTCGGTCGGGCGATAATTGAGCGGACCGCTCTAGAGACGGTGGATTTGTTTCGTTCTCATTTTCTGGCACACGCCATCGGATCTCATCATGCAAATGTTTGGGGAGACACACAGTGCATGTGCCGCTGGTGGGCACACGAAATGTGTTACGCGCAACAGATTTCCGCGTCAGTTTGCCAAAGTTTGCAAAAGTTTTGCCAATTTGTGGGGTCCGACAGTGCTCGTGTTTGAATGGAAAATATTGAAACTGAAATATGTACTCTGCCCCCTATAACTAGGCCGTCGCGCACAAAGGCAACGCAAGCGAAACTAGACGAAACTCACTTTCGGCTGTCATTGAATGGCGGCGATATTGGGTCGAAAAGTGAAAATCGAGTGACATGTGTCGTCTTCCGAAATCCACTCGACAAGTGTATGTCGGAAACTGGTATCTGCCAAAGGCGGATCATTTTGGATTCGGGGTCTGGACTTGACAATTGGAGCCGATTTTCTTAGGCTCCGCAGTCGTTCTGGGCGTTGGTTGTTCCTACAGTAGGCCTACTGCCTTATCTTGAATCCAGGTCGGGAACGAGGATAGTCCCTCTTGTTTTCATTTCATTCCTGCGAGTAGGACTCGAGTTGATACGGCATAAAGGGTGTTTCTGGCCATAATTTTGTTCAGACGTTGTTCACTACCGTTCCCAGTACGTCAGCATCAAATTGCATGGCACCTGACATTGATTGCGACACCGGACCTACATGCCCGCAGTTACAGTTTGAAATTTTACCGTGGTACACGATTCGCAACGATAACAAATTTAACGAATTTTATTCTGTGCGCTTTATGCTGTCACGTTATCGATTGTCTGAGATCGACTGTTGATCGTTTTCGGACATAATTTTCTTAACCCTTTAATGCCCAAGTTTTTTTTTTGGAAAGAAAATTATATGCTGTACAGGAGACAATTCTTGACATTTCCGGCAAACAAATCGAGTTCGTGAGTTGCATCCGGGTTTTTTGCATCGATATCGAATGTATCGTGCTCTGGCAAGTGACACGCGTCCATTGCATTTTTGTTGTATTCGTGTATGACGTTGGAGCACTCAACTGATTGTACCGCTTTAGACTTTTAGTTTAAACGCTGAACAGCTGGAGTTGTTGTCGCTGCCGTTTCATCGGACGGATAAATATGGCTTGATTCCAGTCACCGTGGAGGCCATATTCACAATTTTGTTGTCGTTCCATGCGACTGTGGAAACATCGATGCCGTAGTACGAAGCCACATATTCAATGCTGTCATCACCATTGTCGAACTTTTGTGGAAGCTTGCACTTTGGAATGTGATTTATCAACGGCGACGGACAACTCCAAACTAGATCCTTACCACTTTTCTAGCTTACAGATAACCTACGCTAGATCTTTGTGAAGAGTGCAGCGTTGCAAATAACGAAGGTGCGTTTGTTTATTGCACAATGCATCCGGTCCAGATTCCGAGCGTCGACGTTTTATTGGTCATTGATGATCTGACCGCATTCTGTTTAGCTTCTATTGCTGAATGTAATAAAACTACTCGCACGCAGTTTGGAATATTTTTGTTGGACCTACTTTTTGTTCAAAGAGTGCGTGCCCAAAATGGACCAGTGGGCATTAAAGGGTTTTTCATTCTGAAGAAGAATTGATTGGTGCTACTTCGCTCACAGCTTGATCACTGTCCAAAGGTCTTGGCATTAAGGCTTACAAGAGCCAGTGTGTGGAAAAGAGGAATTAATGATTTGAAGGGAAATGACTCTCGCCTGGCAACAGTACATGGTGACAGTGTTCAGAAAGCAGCTTCTAGACATCAGCAACTATCCTAACGAGGCAATCAAGTATCTGAGAAACACAACTCCCAGACAACGCTACCTCAACGCGCTAAATCTGCTTAGCGAGCAGAACTCCCCAACGACATCTAACAACGAGCTGCATGACTTCTACCAGAGCAGCCATAGCAGTCATCATCGAGGCTAAATCTTCTCGCACACCATCACCCCATCCCAAAAGGAGTAACATGGACGCACAGATTTGAACAACCCGCACTGGCCATTGTACATCAGTTGAGCCCCCTATTGATCTCAAATTGTAAAAAAAATAAATCACAACAAAATATTTAAGTCGGTAAATATTGTGTTCAGCGATGAGGTTCTGTTTTTGGTTCGATTTTAATGTCAACAGAGAAAACTGTAGCATTTTGATGGGAAGACGAATTGCTTTGCCCCGATTTCTACCGGATATTCGACATTCCTCTCCTTTTCGAATCAAGAGGCTCGGATTCGATGAGGCTCTTAGTTGGAGCATCAGTGCCCATGCGTTCAAAGTGGTCGAGCTAGTGTACTGGACGGATTTTCTCCTTCCGGACTACATCCAAATCTTGATAGATCTCATACAATTGGCTGTTGTGTCTTCTCCTCCATTCACATGACCATACGGTCATCGACGCAGATTTTTCTTTCAAGCCGTTCTGCTGTTTTGCCTTTCGCCCAGCTTTTGAATCCCTAACTGGAAAAATATGTATTGCATAAGCATGACATTGGTCCTTCGAGTGAGGAGCTGTTTCTTAAAATTTTTGGACTAAGCGAAGTAGCAAAGGTTCCTCCTCTTTGACCCTGTAACTGGGCCTCAATCAAACGATCATCTCCAGTTGGCATGATCTTTAGCCAGCTGCCTCCAATTAAGGCTGCGAAGTTGGCTGAGGTCCTTCTGCACTCTTGTATGCCATTGGTTTCATGAGCGTCATCTATTGCGTTGCTTAATGACTCGAAAACTCTCCAAGTATGCGTTGCATTCTAAGACGCTAATGAAGCAGCCAGTACTCTCTGTCGTCATCCTACAAAACCTCACGAGTTTGACAGAAATGTCAAGACTAGACATGGCGCTGTATAGCTCATTTACAGGTTGCCAAGGGCTATTCTACGTGATCGACTACGATCTCAGTTCTGGACCAGAAATCAACTTTAAGATGGATACCCGACGTCAAAGTGATTGTCCCCATGACCACCTACGAATCACAAATGGCAGTCCCTGATGGGACGTGCGTTTGAGAAAAGGTGAAAAAAGAGCTGTTAAAAAATGTTAAGGGGCAGGAGAGAAATCAACTTTAAGATGGATACCCGACGTCAAAGTGATTGTCCCCATGACCACCTACGAATCACAAATGGCAGTCCCTGATGGGACGTGCGTTTGAGAAAAGGTGAAAAAAGAGCTGTTAAAAAATGTTAAGGGGCAGGAGAGGTACAAGTCGGCGTTCTCTATAGAACTTGATTCCTGGTGACCTATGTGCGTGCCAGCTGCAGCTTGAAAGCATATCTTTAACCGTCGTGAAAGGTGCAATGGTACTGATGTGAACGCGAGACGATGTCAATGTCATCTCCATACAGCAACAGTTGCATTGACTTAAACGCTAGAGAATATAATATGTCTGATGTCATTGCTTCGCCGGGTGCACATTCTAGTCGCTTCTTTAACATGAAGTCAGCTAAGGACATTCGGTATATTCACGTCATTAGTTTGTGAGTGCAACTCTGGATGTAAAGGCTTTCGGTTCGACCTCACCTTGCAACGTTGCTTGTTAAGTTAAAGTCCTAAGTTTTAGTACATAGATTGGAGAGAGCTTGTAACATAATCATCGGGAATTCAAAATTTGTTAGGCTAGATAAGAAGAAACAGGGCACTCTGGACTGAGCTGAACAACAATGGTAATACAAGAGCTACAGTCCGAGGAGGTCCTGGGCCCAGCTTCTACAACATCCACTTGTGCGTCATATTGTTCTTTCACAACCAGGTCCAGACAGGAAGCCAATCATAATTCACCTTTACTGTTGATCTGAAGAAGAAGTAAATGAGGAGCATTGGTTTCCATCCGCTCTACATTACCTAGCCATCTCAATCGTTGGATCTTCACTCTTCTGGCTAAGTCGATGTCGCTAAACAGCCCGTATAGTTCGTCATTATATCTCCTCCTCCACTCACCGTCTATGCAGACGGGACCGAAAATCACACGAAGAATTTTCCTCTCGAAGCAACCAAGAGCAGAGCTTCATCCGCTTTTGACAAAGTCCATGCCTCCGCGCCATATAGCAGGACTGGGACGATTAAGGTCTTGTAAAGCGTTACCTTGGTTGTTCGAGAGAGGGCTTTGTTTACCAATTGCTTTCTTAGCCCAAAGAAGCAGCGATTGGCAAGAGTTATTCTTCGTTTGATTTCAGCGCTGGTGTCATTGTCTGAATTGATAGCGGTGCCTAGGCAGACAAAGTTTTTGACTACCTCAAAGTTATATCTGTCTGCTGTGACGTTCTGACCGAGACGTCGGTGTTGCGTCGGTGACAGCATATACTTGGTCTTACCCTCGTTTACCGCTAAACGCATCTTCGCGGCCTCCGTTGCAATACCCACAAAAGCGCCATTGACATCACGCTGCGTTCTTCCGATAATGTCAATATCGTCATATGCGAGTAGTTGGATGGACTTCTGAAAGATTGTTCCTCTGGTGTTGGCGTTCGAGTTTTGAACAATTCTTTCAAGAACGATGTTGAAAAAATCGCATGACAGAGCGTCGCCTTGTCTGAAGCCTTTTGTGACATCAAAGGTCTCGGTTAGGTCTTTACCGACCTTGATGGAGCAGCGTGCATTCTCCATCGTCATCCTACACAAACGGACGAGTTTGGTAGGGATGCCAAAACTAGACATTGCTCTGTATAGCTCGTCTCTATAGATGCCTTAAAATCGATGAAAAGGTGGTGGTTTGTTGCTCCTGGGTTTTCTCCAAAATCTGCCGCAGTGCGAATATTTGGTCGATGGTGGATTTTCGTGGCCTAAAGCCACACTGGTATGGACCGACCAGGTTGTTGACGAATGGCTTTTGGCGTTCACACAGTACGGCAGATAAGATTTTGTATGCGATACTTAGGAGACTGATGCCTCTGTAGTTGGCGCAGATCAAAGGGTCTCCTTTTTTATGGATCGGGCAAACAATGCTGAGGTTCCATTCATCGGGCATGTTTTCCTCCGACCATATTTTACAGATGAGTTGGGGCATGCTCCTTACCAAATCATCGCCTGCGGCTTTAAAAAGCTTGGCGGGTATGCCGTCAGCTTCCGCAGCATTGTTGGATTTCAGTTTAGATATCTTGTCTACAAAAATCTCTAATCACATAGAGCAAGCCCTTTGATGATCCATACTGTGTGTCCACTGAGTAATGATCACCAGGGGATATACATTACTGGTTGGTCTGACTGAGCCGCGGGTTTAGATCCCAAAAGCATTTGTAAAATTGCCTACTTATATTATCGTTCTCTTTATGGCCCTGTAGTTCTGATGGAACCTAGGCTTCAACCAACAACCCTCTCCAGCTAGAGTGATCTATGACTATGGCCCAGTTAGGCACACCAAGTTGGTTGAGGTCCTTCTCCACTTGTGTGCGCAACCTGCTGCTCTGTTTCACAGGCTCGAAGTCGAATACTCTTCAAATCGAAGCCAAGTTATCCATGCTATCTCCTTCAAAATCAATGCCATCATCGCTCTTGGACAAAAAAGGGAAAACTTCGGAACCTCTGAATAACACATTTCTTTCCATGTACATATACTTATCATGTGCACGTGATATGCTTCGTTGAAGACTTCGGAAAGGGATCTTGACTAAAATCCTCACAATAATCAATTGATGGGAGAATTGAAGTCAAATCATCATCGCCTGCCCCTTGAATTGCCAGTCGAAAGCCGTTGACGAAGTCAGATAAGGTAAACTCCAAAGGCAATCCCAAAGGACATCACAAAAAAAAAATGCGTTTTATGGCCCGGCACCGCACTTAATAAAAAATTAATAAAATTGAGAAGTCTTTCCTTTTTTAATGGCGCCCGAACCACAGTCAATGGCATTTTTTGTCTAAAAGCACCCGTATACGGTCGGCGAGATATTTGGTTTCAGTGCGATGATGTCAGGAAGTGCTGGATGACAGATTTATCTACAGAAATAGACACCACGGTTTGCTGTGCGGCCATGTGAAGGCGATGGTCTTGGCCTTGGACGGTGGCACCTAATGCAGGCTGCGGTCTCAAGTTCTCCGAATTAATGCTCTTCCTGAAACGCCTCCTGTTGATGCCATAAAATTATCGATCGAATAAAAAAGATGGTATTTCGATTCCAGAATCTATAATTAGTGGCGGGCATTCAAGTTGTGTGTGAAGTGTCTTCCCTTTGCGTAGAGTGACTGCTAAGTGATCAGTGGCACTGTGGATGTGTGCATGTGGTGAACGGAGTGATGATCTAAGGACGGATGTGGATTGCTAAGGACGAGGTTCAAGAAATTGTTTGTGGAATGGTGTACTCTAGGAGCATTGAGTCTTGATGCTTACGACTTTCTTTAGTTCTTGAGAATTTAATCCCAGTTTCCCATGATCACTGGAGAGGCATTAACAGGGACTACACGATGCTGTGGGGCCTCTACACTACGAATTGGACATAAGCCCATCTTCTACAGCAGTCCCTCGTGTTGTCCGTAAAATTGTTCTCTCACCTGGAGGGCACCTATTTTTTTATGCCGACTCTGAGCGGCGAAGCTTAACAAGGTTTTGATGGACTGAAATTCCCCTAGGTGCCCGGCATCAATGCACAGCATGGACCGAGGATATAGAAGAAGAAAGGCAAAGGAGGTCCACTTTTGGTCTTAAATGCTTGTGTGAAGAGCATTCCATATTCGTGTGGCGTCGATGTAAAATGAGCCCCAAAGCTTAACTTAAGACGCTAGAAAGCGAGTTTTATGGTAAACTGATGAGCATTCCTGGCGAAATAGGTATTTTAGGTGAATTCATGTAGTGAAGGACTGCAATTGGCTATGCATCGCTTGTTGCAATACTTGAAGACACAATACGTCGGGTTGGTGCTTAAGCGTGACTGACACTTGCTCTCTTCCGGATTCTTGTTTGCAGCAGCACACAAGTGAAGTTAAATGCAGAGATTATTGGTTGAGGTCCAGATTCACTCCGAACTGTAACGTCAGATTGTTTGAACCTTTAACGCCTTGAATACGCAGACTATGTTTGTTTACATGCACATCGAATAAGGGACGTTCACTGGATGGGCCACAATCTACAAGCTGAGGCAACAAAGTGGGACTCAAAATAAATACAACAACAACTAAAGAATTTCTAAAGGGACCAAACACATAGAAGCCGCCACATGCGTTGTGTTTAGAATCCACAAAAATCGTAGTTTCGTCCGAAATCCATGCAACGCCACAACGACGATATCAGAGTAAAATGATTTATGTGGGAAAGGAACTGTTCAATTATGAAAAAGTGAAAAGTTGACCAACTTCATCCGTCGTGATGTATTCCACATGTGGACCGCATTTGCTGTCTCTCTGAATCTCTCTGAGGGCTCATGAGTTGTCAATTTTTTGACATTACGCAGCGCACACAACGGCATCTATGGGGCTTGGCCACCAAAACTGGTCTTTGTCGGACAGGAAGTCGAGAGAGTTATTAGATTTCCATACTTAGGAAGTGTGGTCTCGGCTAACAGCCGTTGCACCGAACTGGATGTGTGCAGCAGACTCGGGAAGGCTTTAGCTGCGTTCGATCTGTTGCAAAGCAATGATATCAGCTTGAGAACCAAACTGGAAACTGGTACCTGGAAAAGTGGACACCATTACAACACGAAAGTTGCACTCAAATGTTAAGAAAACATATTTATGGATTTTTTTTTAGCCGAACCATATCTCCTACTAGCAATTGTACACAAGAACGGTTCATGAACTTTTAAAAAATGACTATACGAAGGTGAAAGTGGAGGTGGATTGGACATGGCGCTAAGACAAGTCCATTGCGGAGTACGCTATGCAGCGGTATCCGCTTACCCAGGAAGGCGGAATAGGGCAGATGTGGTAAAGGCGCCATGTTCCTCGAAGCGTTAAGCGACATAAGTAAGTAAATAAATTCCCAGAGGCAACAATTCAGTGCGTATTCGTATAATAATGCCGCATTCTTCCATTCCAAGCCACAAACAAATCATAAGTTCGATGTAAAGACCGAGATAAGCGAGTAAGAAATTGAAATTGACGCACGATGCGACATGCAGACTCCACTACGCCTCTCGAGTAGGGGTTCCATAGAGAAAGAAACTATTGTACATCTACGCAGAGCTCTCTCCTCCCGAATAAGAAGTTACCTAGAAGCCAACTACGTCAACAACCTGGCTGAACTAAGTAGCATCAGAGTCAGTCATCTCCAGCGCTTTATTTATCATTTGTGTCTTTAGTTCCTCAGTCAAAACGCAGGAGATCGAAATTCCTAACATTGGAGCATCTTCAATGCAACTGCCGTGTATTGAGCAAAACAAGAAAGCAGACACTTGTAGGACACTTCTTCGCTTTTCTTAGAAATGTGACAAATGGAAAAGTACGGAATTTATTCAGTTTTGTACTCGCGTCATTTCATTCTGCTGGTGAGACAGTTCAGTTTTTCAGACAGTTTGTGATTATGTTGGTCTATGAGAAGCTACAGGCTCAGAGTAGATGCTTTCTTAATCTTCCTTTAATCCCGACAACTCCAGGAGTCCTTATCCTCTGATGTGTGTACATAGAAGGCAATGTCCTATGACGGCATCTATGATATCGCTGATTGATGTCTTTCTGTGCATTTGTGGCATTCTGTCACAGCAGCGGTCAATCCTTTTTAGTCCAGACACATATTTCCTGTCCACTCCGTCATGAGCGTGTGACAGCGATTGTACGATATTTAGTGTTGTTTCGCAATTATCTCCTTGGATTTCAAATGGATTTGAGATGGCACGTAATGCATGCACAGGCGTCTGCACTTAGCCCTGTTGGTGAAATCTGCAACTTTTAATGAAGATGGAGTACCCAAGCCCCGCGGGAAAACGATCGCGGCTCCAATCGAGAGGTTCATTCCTATTTACGGATGGTGGCGAAGGAACTAATCAGCTCATTTGACCAACGTCGTCATCCAGACACTCACTCAACATGAGCTGGTGAGTACCGCTTTAAGAGCTAATCAAAGCTCAGATCTTAAAGATTTCTTCAAAGACCAAGTCGGAACATTGAAACGGCCGGCGGACGAGCCCTATTCTTGTACCAACCATAGCGCCCCTCACAGCTTCAGGTCAGGTTACCGACTCTGGATGCATTGGGACAATTCGCCAGAGGATCAAAGAATAGAACTTGTCCTCTATGTTGAGAGTTGTGCGTGAAGTTAACTTCCTCTCCACGTGAATTTCAAGGACGACCTAAGCTATGGACGAACATACTGTTCACGACCCCTGCACGCGAAATGAGGACAACGATCACCTTCCATCCAAGAACTAGCGGAGGTCCTGGGCTGCTATAAAGCAGACATCAGCGCAACCCAGGAGGTGCAGTGGCAAGTACCAGGAAAATAGAAAATTGCGACATCTACGACGGTGATTGCAAGAGGGAGAAAGAATGTCTGGCACTAGAAGTCAGGGTGGACCTGATCCGTTTGACGCTAAGGAAATCGCATTGCAGGGCATAGGCTACCCTCAGTTGGTGGCCTTCGACGTGTTAATACACATCAAACTGAACTCATTTGCACAGCCTCCTCTAACAATGCGTTAGCAGCGATGTGATAACAAGAAAATGACTTCAACATCCCAATCGGCCGATTAAACAACAAAATGTCGTCAAAGCCGATGACTTAATTGTGAGAATTACGTTGAAAGAGACTCCCGCATCCGCTTGCATAAACAAACCACTGCCATCTCTCTCGCTCTTAAGTTACGTGATCCTGAATTGCATGCCAATCTATTTCAAAACACGAATGACATTTCAACTTGGGCGCGCCGAGAGCAACGAATTTCATTCCACAGAAAGCGAAAATAGACGAATTTCGTTGTTCCCTTAAAAAATAGATTCGTCGCATCAAAAACGAGGCGAATTGGAGCGATTTCATTGCCGAAAATAGAAAAATTCAAAACAATCTCGTATCTCGTTGCTTCTTCCGTTTCTTTTTCTTGTTCGGTTGGCCAACATTTAATCATTGTCACTTATTGGTGGTGAAATAAATTTGTAACTCAATGACAGTCCTCGTCTCTCTGACTGTTGGGCTGGGGCTGAGCGCTCGCGTTTGTTGCTCTGAGAGATGGGTTATTTCGAGAATTTCTCTTAATTAATTTCGAATATGCTTAAATTAATCCGGCTTGTGCCATAGAATGTGGGAATCGGTGTGGATGGTGGGCTGTTTGGGCTGCATTGTTGCCAGTGCGTTGTCAGCTGACGAGACGAGACAGTCGGAATTATTGTTCTATTTTTCTCCTGTTGCGGTTATTCATTGCTTGTTGAGTTTATAAATTCAATCGATGATGTGACGGCTATAATTCGTAAGCTATGGGTACTTTCAGGCATTCAGCAGGATGCGCTGCAGTAGCAAAATGTTGACGTTTGCAGTCAATACGACTTTGTCTGCAGATAGACGAATGAATACACACGTTGAATATTAGGCACTCCATGAAGGGACCTAAAAATTAAAGGAAATATGAGAAGCTTCAAGGCTCAGACCTTGATTCATTGAACGATTCATTGAACGAACGCATTTCAAACGTTTAGTTTGAATCCACTAAGGAGAGAAAGACCGGGATATCAGTAAGACTTCATGCACATTTTTACCAGAAATCGTTGTGCAACTTGTGAACAGAAGTTTCACTTATATCCGCAATCACATAAGACTAGCATATCGAAGTTAGATCCCAAACATGTTTACGCATGTGAGAGCTCTGAAGTTCCACCTGCGTTTGGAGCTGAGAACAAGACACACGTCGTCTGTGCAACTTGCAGTCTCTCGAAGTCGAGTAGATCCTTTTGAAGAGGCCACATAGAGCAACAAAGGATTTCCTTGCACTGAATGAATATCACAATGGAGTCGTTTTTAAAATTTACCCCGGGTATCATCGACGTCCAGTGAAATCGATTCATACTTCCGCCTGAAACCAAATCTGCTAATCATTTGCAAAATGTCACCAAACCGACTCATACCACTGACTGTGCACTCCTACAGCTCTACACAAAAGCTGCACAATTATTCGACGGTGAAATAAGTGCGAAGTGCAAACATCTGAATAATCCCTGGACAAACTACAAATAGTCCTGGGTAGGCAAAAAAAATTCATTGCAGCAAGAAGGAAGTAGCTTGGTGGGATCGTCTTATTAAAACCAAGCCAACAATCGACGTGAGCAAACTTGATTGCACCGAAGATGTGAACGTTTTGCCACCGGAATCACAGGAGGCCATAGAACAACTCCGCTGGTAGCAGCAAACGAAAGAAGCACAACAATCCACTGAGTTGGAGGAGAAAACCCTTTAGCTGTTGCGTGATGCTTGGGATGCAATGGGATCTGCCCTCAAGGGGGCAACTTTCAACCCATCGTTGGTGAATTGTAATTAAGGCTGCCACATGTGTGTAATGTGAAATCATTTTGATTTGAAATGCATTTAAGTTTGTCACATTTTTGACTCGTGCTGCAATTTAAAGACGATTCAAACCGAATGGTTGGAATGGCATTTTTTCGCCAGCTTCGACTTTAAGGTAGCTTGCTTTGATGTTTAGACTAGACATTTCTCGAAGGTTGTCCAGCCCAGTGATTAGCCCATGAATTGAGGCGATATCATGTAAAAATCATCCGAGGGATCTGATTTTAGCCTGTCAGCACTGTTGTCAGCGACATGCGAGCAGGCGAAGTTACAAGGTCAGATAAGTCGGCACAATCTCGGCCGGATGAAAGTTTGACGGAAGGATTGTTTGATAATCCCGCAAATAAGTCAATATCGTACCTTACGAATCGCGTTCAAGCTGTTTCATATTTCACATTGGTGTTCCGCAAGAATGTCTTTTCGGTCCACTATTATTCTCAAAGTTCAATAATCATCTTCCAAAAGAGTTGTCCTATTGCAAATTTCACCTACACGCAGATGATGTCCAAATCTACATAACTTTTCCTTGGCTTATGGTTGGAGATTCAGTTGCTAAATTAAACGAGGTTTTGTGCTCAATACTGTGGTACACACGTCTCTTAGAGGTTGGTCAATTAGCAAATTTATAGTTCCTTAGGCTTGCCGAAGCACTCGTAATGCTCTAAACTTTCACAGATTTGATCATGTCACCGGCTAACGTCGCAGATTACACTCTTCAAAATCATTCACAGGCAACAGCCTAACTATCTTTGTGGAAAAAAAGCTTTTTGTCAATCGTGTCGTAATATAATATTGAAACCTTCTGTTCTGGCAAACCATTTGTCGTCTCAAAGAAAACACGACAGTGCGCAAGGAACTCAATGTTAAGCAGCTGATTCTTTGAACGGAAAGGGCTATGCTTCGATGGTCTGGTCACGTGGCACGAATGTTCCCTTTTTTGCTTGCTATCACCCTATATCTAACAAAACCGAAGATGGAGTGAAATAATTCCCGGGAAACATTAGGTTAGATCAGAGTGGTAGCCGTAGCTTCACATCAACCAGCTGAGTCCATCATGTGACCACAAACTCTCTAAAAAGCAGAAAACCCCTCGATATACTCGTATCTCCGCTGCGTGACCATTAATGTCTTTATCACAATGCAACCAAATTCTCTATGGTGACATTTGTGCCTCCTTTCGTACTCCGGTCAGTACTGAGTAGGTCCAAAGAAGATGCCCCAGTGTTTCGATCTCCCCTACGCATCGCAGTTGCTGCATGTTTGGCTGCATTCGGGGACATTGGCCTTAGTTTGTGGGCATGGTACACAATAATACAGTGTCCAGTAACCACGCCGAGTCATAAATTATACTCCACACTGCACAGTGAGACTATACACTTACTCGCTTTGATCAGTGCCGTAGAATAAGGTACAATTTAATCGCAACTAAAACAAACTTGGCTTGCCAATAGTGTTATCGACTCCAAGTCCAAGGAAAAGTGAAAAGGTGAACGCGATTCAAGCACTTCCCTTACTTCCGCTTTACTTTCGGACTGGGCTTAGTAGCTGACGCGACTTCGTCGTTTCGTACTTCGGAAGCAGTCAAGCGGGCGTCTATGTGCAAGGAAGTTTGTATTCAAAGCGCCGACTTTGTGTTTTTTTTTCAAAGCGCTGGCTTTACTTCGCACACAAGACCGGACATCAATTTATCACAGCACCCCAAGCATTCTCAATTCAACTGAAGTGGCACCAGTATTTTCGGTTTGATCTCTGTGCCCATCCTCAACTAGTTCAACGAAGTCATTACCCCATCAGGAGCAGCTGTCATTTGTCCACATGGCGTCCTATGTCGTCGTGACTTTAGTACCCCAACAGAAGCAGAATGGATAAAAATAAACCACCGAACCACTGAATCAATGAAAATCTCATTTTATTGCACGAAAAGTCATTACATGTCTTTGAAGCGACACTGCATACGTTCGACACTTACAGGGGAAGGGTTAATCTTTGAGGACTACATCGGCAGGACAGATTACTTGTAATTGGAGTGTGTGACAAGACGGGGTTTATGACTGCATGCAGCTGCAATTTGACAAATTCAATTCAGAGAAGTCACTCATCGTCTCTGTGAGATCTAGGAAACGGCATGAAGGGCGCTGCAGGATGGAATACGAATCTCGACTAGAAGACTAACGCTGCTAAGAGGAGTGCAAGCTAACTTCTGCAAAATTTAACTGGCCGACAAATTGGACCAAACTGACAGCACCTGGCATTGGTTTGTGTGTGTTCAGTTCACTGGTCGGATGTTCTAGCTCGACTAACTTAGGAGATTCCCTAGTTTCTGGTTGGATGGCACTTCTCGATGACATCCCGTCAAATATTGGCCAATAACTCGGCCAAACCTTGACGATAGTTCGCTTTTAAAGCGCCACGAGTTTGCGGATTGTGTGTATAAACACGTTGCATAGCCTCACCAAAAGCCCCCAGTAATCATCATCAAAGTGCGACATCGAATATAACGGGTTATGCATTACAGGAATTGTCAAAGTTACCAATGACATCCAGCTGTCAAAATATTTTTCTGATGCATCGTTCCACGCTTGCCGGGGTAGGCAGGGTCGGTAGAAGTGAGAACCTTGTATGCTCTGGTACCTTCTACGTAAAGTGTGCTATTGAAATATCCAACCTGAGCTATTTACGAAGGACATAAGTTCATTAGTATCCTTTGCTGAAATTTCATCGAGTGAGTTGAAGAAAAGTCTACCAAGCGCTCGCTGGGTAGCACTAGCAAGAGCCGGAAAGATGTCAATGAAATGTGTTAAGGTCTCTCTCTCTTTCAGTTAGACAGTTGCAACTGCGACAATGTATGTTGTGTGGGATACCTAGTTTTGCGCCATGATCTCATATCGGCCAGTGTTCCGTAGAGAACGCCACCATTCTGGCGATATCATGTCGAGTTGGCCAAAGGAAAGATCTCCTGATTTGGGTCGGTTGTACTCAGGCCGTATTTTTCTTGATGTAGCACAGTTTGTCAATTGAGACTAGCTATTTCAAGGAAAGGCTACAGCGTTGTCTGCTTGCATTGAGATGTGCACATTCTCTGCAAGCGAGCACTGAAGGTGAGATCCCTGTTTAGCCAGATCGTCGGCCTTCTCATTTCCTGGGATGTCACTGTGACCTGCAACCCAGATAAGAGACATTTTGTGACGCTAGCTCGGTCCGGCATTTCTCTACAAGCTTAGAGTGTGTAGTGAAAGAGGCCATAGCTTTGATGGCTGCTTGGCTATCAATACATATGGCAACCTTCTGTCTTGGCAGGATATTTGGGTGTACTCAGATTTAACGACATGCTGGCCGGATTGCAAATAGTTCCGCTTGGAACACACTAAAGTTGTTCGCCAGTCTATAGGCTTAGGAAATATTCAGCAATTCTGAGAACACACCAGCAACAACACCGCCATCCATCTTAAAGCAGTCAGTGTAGATTGGCCAGTTAACTCCCTGCACACCTGCCCGCTCTGCCACTTTGTTCTTTCGGGGATTAGAGTGTCAAAGCCGTTTGATAGTTGAAGCTTAGGAACCGTGTAGTCCGTAGAGGATTTTATGGGATCCCTCTGTAGGAGGTCTAGGATGGTGCTGTGGTCATCCAACACCCAGACTCTGTGAGCCTTATGGCACTGTGTGCCGAAGTGCTCTTATTGTGGCAGTCCAGAGGTAGAAGACGTAGCATTACCGTCAGACCGTCTGTCGGTGTCGACCGTAGAGCGCCTGTGGTGTCAATGCATACTGTTCTTTGTACCTTGTTAAATTTTGCCGCCCGCCGCCCACCATACCATGTGATCCATATGTTAGAATCGGTCGAACTACCGTCGTGTACATCCATATGATCACCTTTGTTTGGAGACCCCACTTTTTGCCGAAGGTTCTACTGCATGCGAAGAAAGCTATGTAGGCCTTCCTGACTCGCTGGTCTACGTTTAGCTTCCAGCTGAGTTTGAGATCTATGGTAATGCCAAGCCGCTGGTAGATAGAGGGAGAGCGGTTGATCATTCAGACGGGGTAGCGGGAAGTTGTAGAAATGTTGGTTTTAGTGGTGAAGAGCATTACTTCCGTTTTACTTGAGTTGATGCCTAGGCCGGCATTTGAAGCCCAGGTACTTACACCACTCAGTGCATCCTCCATGATCTCACTGATCACAGCCGGAAACTTCTCTGATACTACGATCAGCAGATCATCCGCGTACCCTACTATTTTGACCCTGTCCCTATCCAGTCTTAAAAGTATGTTGTTCATGACAATAAGCCAAAGAAGAAGGGAGATGACACCTCCCTGTCTACTGCCGAATTTGTTTATGTGACTCTTTCCTAGCGTCGCTTGAATGCACCGAGTTCCAAGCATGGTAACAATCCATTGGCATACATAATCCTCTGTACCTAGGTCGGTTAAGGATTCAAGAATGACTTTCGTGTGAACTGTGCGCTTCTCGCTTGCCGAACGTGCCTAAACTGTTATCTGGTCACCATGAACATAAGTGAACCTCGAAACCGCTTGCAAAGTATTTGGCTAACGCGATGTGACTGCTAAACGCATCCTCTGTCAATGCAGTCAATTAGCGATCGTCAAAGCCATTTGGCTGCGAAACAATTTCTCGCATTCATCGAGCTGTACTGAGCAGTAAACTGTGGTTTTCCGGAAATCACACAAAAGCTGAAAAGCCCCGCAGAACTTAGATCTCATCGAGACTTTGATGAGATCTAAACTTAATCCGCTTGGGTTAGCTATAAACTTGCTCACTCGTGAAATCTTAATCGATTGCGAGTGCGGCTATTTCGCAGACTACGTGTAGACAACCGAATAAAGACGCATTTCGATCGACAAAGCTAATGCGACGGAAAAAAATTCACACAAAACCGATTCAAGTTTGCCTCCATTTGATGGAATTCCACCGTATGCACTGGCCCAAGAAGGTACGTGATTTGACTCAGAAACACGCTGCTCACTCGCTAGATCTGCCAGACAGCCTTGGAGTCGATCAGTTGGATACAACAGCATTTATCTGTCGAAGATCGGTATCACCTTCATGGCCGAGGAAGCGCGAAGAAGCAGAACAAGTACCGAACCGAAATTTACGATCGCTCATTATGAGCGTAACTCCTCCGCTTCGGCAGATGGAACGTTTCACCGATTCTACACATGTTTCACCTTTTGTAACGACCCAATGAAAGCTAATTGTACACAGGAAGCAATCATAAAACGATTGAGCGAGTGTATCCACAATTAAATCGATGTACTGCGTCTCAATGAGTGAGGAGATTCTTGAATGGCTGTACAGGCCAACAGATGACCTATGCACACACGCTCGGTGGATACACGCTCCCACCCGCGGTAAGCGTTGCAAAATTGATTGAATTTCTCTGTATAGGTATATCACTTTCGGTAAACAACAGAATTTGAAGAACCAAAATAAAAGCAAAACCACCGCGCACAACTGCGGGTACGAGCACAACGATATACTTACATAACTTCTGTAGGAAGACATAATTCGGTTTTGGCACGGCCTTTTATTTTCGTAGCACCTCTACTCTATAAACATCTGATGTGGGAGTTGTGTGTTGAGCACGAATTGTGGTGCATTCCCGCAGCTACACGTTCGGCTGAATTTAATTTATATTTATTTGATTTTTCTTTCTTTCTTTTCAACGAGTATGTGCCCGCACTGCTCACTTCACGAAGCAACGAAATTTAGACAGCAACCTTGTCTAAGAACGTTCTTGCTTTTGCTCGATTTCGTGCAATCTTTTTAACACTTGATATTCACAACACACTGAGAGCATCTGACGACGGGCATCCGTGAAAGACTCTCCAATCTCGATGGCGACGCGGACGACGATCGATCGGTCGATCAATTGGTGCGCGTGAAGTGAAACAATTAAATTAATCAACGACTTAAGTGCATTAACTAGAGATACGCGGTGAGTGTGCTCTGCGATCGATACCACACGAGCTGCGCCGAAAGACGTCGTCTCGTCGGGAGCGGACGTGAAGTGAAATTCCTTCCGACTGCGCGAACTGAGCACAAACTGCATCCGAAAAAAAAAAAAAACGAATATCTGTATCGCGGCACTCGCGCTCTGCTTTAAGGACCCGAAATAACGAACAGCACTGCTTTTTTCCGATTTCGATTTATTTTTTTTTTCCTGAATTTCCGTCTTTTCTCTCTCAACCGGCACGCATTTTCCACGATCACTGTTTTGGACGAGAGATTGGCGAGCCAGCGAGCAAGCAAGCAAGCGAGCGAGCGAACGAGCGTTTCTCTAAACACGGCACGCTGTGCCGTAACTGATGCTACTGCTGAGTGTGTCAGCCGCGCGAGCTATGCGCGGTGTTGAGATGGATTTCGTTTTGATGAAAAAAACCACGTTCGTTCGAAAACTATCGGCTGCCGCTGAGAGCGGGAGCGAAAAGTATACGAAAATATCACACACACACACACTCGAACACACGCGACACGGGAAAAAATTTTCGAAAAAATTTCTCAAAACGAGACGAAAAAAAGTTCAAAAATCGAGAATCAATGTCTCTTCCTCTGAATTCGGTGCGCTTCTTTCTTCTTTTTGTTTTTTTCTTTTTGAATATTCGGCGTGCGTCTATTTGAGAAGACGCTTCCATTCGCAATGAACGCTCGCGGTGCGCTCGTGTGTTTGTCTAGGGGAGACTTTTGAGACGGAATTCTCTTGAGGCGAGCGATATTCAAATGACGTCGACAGAGTCACCAGTCACCACGGCCACAGTGCGACGGTGGCGGCGACACTTCTGGCGGGGAGTTGTGTGAATGCATTGCTTAATGAGATTAAGAATTACATTCCGGTGGCCAGCGCTGGCGATGGGGTACGGGGTGGATGGTTACTTTGTTGGGATTTAATTTTTGAAAAAAAGGGGGGCTTGCACTACGATTCATGGGAACCTCGTTGCGTTTCTTGATGTCTGGGGGAATTGGATTTGGAAGTCTGTCATCAGATCAATTGTAGTGCAGGGACTGCGGCTGCTGTCCTTTGCCACGACGACGATGTGGAAAGTGATTGATTAATTTAAATGACCGAAAAGCATTGTGCTGAAAATTGCCAAGCTCTGGGGTCATACTGAAAATGGAAGTAATCTTTCCTGTGCGACTACTCAAGTCAGGAGATTTCCCCCTCAGTTCCTGAAGAGGTATTATTCTTGCATAAAGCTGGTAAAAATAAACAATCCCTTCTGTCACCTCGAATGGAGCCAGTTCTTGTTTCTAAAATGTGTATGCATTTTGAACAGAATCGATGATTTCTAACAGAGTCCATCTCCAATTACGTATCCCTTAAAGAACGTCGATATAATGGTCAGCCCCATGAATGATTGTGGACCCCTTTCTGTTAAAATATCAAGATTTGGTCGATTACCCGGTTCGGTAGTCGCAGTTTTACGTAGAACCCTCGATTTCACCTAAATTCGCTTGCAGGCAGGAACTTGTGTTACGAAGCAATCATGGTGCCAGGTGGTTTATTACCACCAGCAGTTGAAGTTTAACTCTTCTAGACACCTTTGCGTCGTCGCCGTAAAGAGCTCTGGTCACTTCTCGACGGCTGCTTTGATGGCTTTATTGTAGATGCTGTCAGTGCCAGGCGCATTTTTGTCTGCAATTTGTGACTGGTGGGATTTGTTCTGGACCAGCTCCATGTGTGAGGACGAACATTGTAGGAGTTTGACTTGGGAACAGCTGTCCCTGTTCTGAGCATCAATAGCCAGGTTGATTGAGGAGACCGCGTGAATAAGGGAAACGTACAATGTGAACCAGCATCCCATTAATTACATGTTTATCTTAGAGCGACAACGTGATGCATGGCGCCGTGTAACATAAGTTGAGATACTACTTACTTACTTACCAGGCCAGCGACCCAGGCAGGGTCCGAGCCTGAGCAATTGCTGCCTTCCATCGTTGACGTTCCTGGGCACGCTGGTTCCAGTCATCAAGACCAAGCTGTCTTGCATCCGCTATTGCTTTGTCTTTTTACCGGAGATTCGGTCTTCCTCTCCTTCTCCAACCTGAAGACTCGGATTCGAAGACCCTCTTAGCTGGAACGTTGGTGTCCATGCTCTCGATGAGACCGAACCGGTGCTGACACCACACATAAATGCTCAAAATCGGACACCAATTGGTGTTATGCGACAATTCTTAAGACGTTCATCAACCTCCTAGACGCCACATGGAGCAGGGATACAAATAAGTAGTTTTTTGCAAGAGTGAAGGACGCTTTTTGGTGGATGTGCCCATTTGAATATAATACATCAGTCCGCAGCCGTTCCGCAGACGATCTGTTGAACCACCTCTACCAGCTCGCTCTACATCGTCGCCAATCGTGAGCATCAAAACGTAAACCTATTATCAGTGGTTCTTTGCTTCCCACGTCTGCGGAGGTACTGCAAAAGTTATTGTAGAGAAGTCCTAATCTAGAGGCGTGAGTTCCAAGCGCCCAGTTATAACGCCGATGAAAGTTTGGAGTTTCGGCCTACTCATTCTGATCAGGCGGAGTGAGCTAGGATCGTTAGGATCAAGAGCAGGTCATAATTGTTTCGTAATGAGACATCCTGTGCCAGTAAACCATCCGCGTTTTGTAAGAGCAATCATTTCAAGTTTGATTAGATGTTTTGCAGTGGTCATTGGCATGAATGGCAGATCTCCATCAGGAAAGAGTACCGGCATGTCACAATGTCTCGGTACCTTATTCACGATTTGGATGCTAATAATACTTAGCCATCTCGATCAAAGAGATTGGCGGGAATGCAGGGATATGACCCCACCCGGATCGCTGCCTGGCTGTCAGATCAGATGACCACATCTGTACTTTATATTACACTGTTTTTCGTTTTGCCAGGACAGGGCTTCCTTAATCGATATAGTTTCTGCCTGAAAGACGCTACAGTGATTCGGTAATCGGAATGACAAATGAATATTTAGATCCTTAGAGTAGACAACCCGCGCCATTCCCTTCATCCATCTTCGATCCATCCAGCGCCTGGTATTTTAGACTTCCAGTTTAATTTAGAGGGTGGTGGTTAAGAAACCCTTCCCGAAGAGGGATTTAGGTGTCATGAGATTGGTGTCTTCGGGTACGGATCTATATATGTCAAGGATAGTGGAGTGTCCAGAATCTAGCTCTTTCCACATATGCAGCGATTTCAATCAGATCGCTGTCTGTCTGCCGATTAAGTCTATCGGTGGTTATTCTTAACGCTCTGATCCGCGATGATGGCTACATTAGGTAACAGTCAACGTTGACCGGCGCAGAGACATGATTACTTTTCCATGCAACACTTGGACTTGGCAGCAAACATTCGACGCGTGACTGCCAAAGTACAGTCTGAAGTGCTGCGAAGAGTATGAGAAAATTGGACCCATCGATTTTGCATTGTACGCACCAGCTACCATAATAACATAAAATTATCTCAATTTCATGAACTTTAAACTCTGTGCCTCTAACAAAACTTCGCCTCTAACAAAAATCACTCTTTACTTGCCGCTGGAGTGCAACTTTCTCGTTCGTTCACCTAAATCATACAAACCCATTTACACCGACCTTCAATTGTACAGTCAGCACTATTCGGTCAGTCACTCATTGCAGTCAATTCAGATCAACACGATCAGCACCTTTCCAGCCATTTATTTTATGGTTATTTTCTACTTACTTACTTACTTACTTATCCGGCCGGCGACCCATGGAGGTTCCGAGCCTGAGAAATAGTTGCCTTCCATCGTTGACTGTCCTAGGCACGCTGCTTTCAGTCATCAAGACCAAGCTGTCTTGCATCCGCGATTACTTGGTCTTTATACCTGAGATTCGGTCTTCCTCTCCTTCTCGAACCAGTAGGCTCGGATTCAATGACCCTCTTTGCTGGAGCATTGGTGTCCATGCGCTCGATGTGGCCGAGCCAGTGCAGTCAACAGATTTTTTTACATCCACATCCTGGTACAGCTGGTAGAGTTCGCGGTTGTGTCTTCTCCTCCATTCGCCTTCCTCGCAGACGTAACCATATATCCGACGTAGAACTTTTCTTTCGGAGGTACCAAGAATCAGCTCTGCAGTCTTGCTTAGCGTCGCTTTCGGCTCCATAGAGCAGGACTGGCAAAATAAGAGTTTTGTGGATCACGATTTTGATCCATCGAGTCAGGAGTTTTGAGCCCAGTTGTTTTGACAAACCGAAGTAGCACCGGTTGCCAAGGGCGATTCTACGACGGATCTCCACTGTGATGTCGTTTGTGGAGTTCACGTTTGCCCCGAGATAGACAAACTCCTTCACTACCTCGAAATTGTAGCTGTCGATGGTGAAATTTTGTCCAAGGTGGTGTGTGACGGAACGTTTTTTGGTCGACAGCATATATTTCGTTTTGTCCTCATTGACCTTGAGACCAGTTCGTTTCGGCTGTTCTTCAATCGCCGTAAAAGCCTCCACTACGGCACGTTGAGAACGCGCGACGATGTCGATGTCATCTGTGTACCCCAACAGTTGGGCCGACTTGCAGAAGATAGAGCCTTCCGTGTTTACTGCTGCCCTCCGCACTATCTTATCCAGTACCAGATTGAAGAAATCACACGACAGCGCATCTCCTTGCCGAAATCCAGTGCAAGTTTCAAACGGCTCAGAAATCCTTGAGCCGAACTGCACGGTGGATCGCGCATGTGTTAGCGTGGTGCGACACAACCGGATCAGTTTTCCCGGGATCCCTAATTCTGCTATCGCATCGAATAGCTCCTTGCGATGAATGCTGTCGTATGCGGCTTTGAAATCGATGAAAAGGTGGTGCGTATCGATTTGAAACTCACTGGTCTTCTTTAGGATTTGTGTCGATTTGGTCTATAGTCGATTTGCCTTGCCGGAAGCCGCACTGGTACGTGCCGATTGGTGCTGTGCAAAACGGCTTTAGACGTTCACACAGCACGCTGGGCCGGATCTTGTAGTCCACGTTGAGCAGGGATATACCTCTATAGTTGTTGCAAGAGGTAAGATCGCCTTTTTTGTGGATGGGGCATATGGAGCTGATATTCTACTCGTCGGGCATGCTTTCGTCTTCCCAAATTCTACAGATGATCTGGTGCATGCTCCCCACCAGAACATCGCCACCGGCCTTGAAGAGCTCTGATGGTAGGCCATCGGAGCCTGCGGCTTTGTTGTTCTTCAGCTTCTTCAAAGCTAGGTGGGAGGACTACTTCATCGACTGGAGTTGGGATTTCTTGATTCCCTATCACTCTCTTCTGGTCAGGCCCATTAAGCAGTTGTTGGAAGTTAGAAGTTAGTAAAGATGGCCATTAAAGACTGGCAAAACCAGAAGAAAGTTGTTTTTTTTATCAACAATCCGTCTTAGACTAGTCAAAAGAAAACCTGAAAACTGCACGAAAAAAACTTACATATCAATCGATAGATTTTTGTAAATGGACTATATGCCTCCGATCCAAACTCTTGATGCAGAGCTTCGTTTCGGATATATTAAGCTCCAAAATGCATAAAAGTCTATGCTATGCTCCTCCAATTGCTGCTACATCCGTTCACTTAAGTTTAGCGGCGTTAGCTCATCTGAATGTTCGCATATCCAGGATACTTGAGGGGTGTTGCGTCAATATTCACATTTAGCAATACAAACATTTATTCTGTGTGCTAAATTATCTGTTTACTTAACTGACGCTTTACAATGAACTAATCTTTACCGTGAACAATCCAATTAAAAAAATAACGAGAAACTCGAAATATACACAATTTTTTGGTTGAAAAAGAAGAAACGAAGAACGATTGATCACAACAATATAAATAGAGTTTGCCATCTGCTGGTGAATTAGATAGATAGATATTTATTGGCTGCATAGTGTAACAATATTTTAACAAAATTATCTCTAGCTTGCACAGAGATATGGTTTTATAGGCAACCTTACTGATTAGAATACAATTGTTTTACAAGTAAGATATGCAGTTCGGTAAGTTGAATCTATCTTGGAATCTTTAAGAGACAGACTGCTGGTGAATTTGTTTAGAAATGTTATACAAAAGGCACTGTTTCGTATTTTTTAACGATTCATGGTTTATTGAGAAGTGTCGATTACCGTCGGATTAACTATGGAATGTACGCATCGACTGACTTGGCTGTCATCTTGTCAGCGCAATCAGTTCTATTCTCATCTTTCAACTGCCACAGCTGCCCGACTAGGCGTACCTACGACCTCTGTGCACTTGTGGTTATGTGCTTAGACCTGTATTATCAGAATGCAAAGACTGGAGTGAATCCGACTACATCGAAATTTTCACCTAAAAAAACCGTTGTCTTTTTGTCAGCGCAATCAGTTATATTTCTGGTCATATTTCACGAATCTCTTGTCGCCAACATTGCCTGGAATATACCCGAATTGTTCGCATAGCTACGATCTTAAATTATTTAAAATTTCAAAGACATCTAATCGCAGCTCACTCCCGCGTTAGCAAAACAACTAATTACACGATTGTCGAAAGAATCAATTGCTGGACGATGGCTAGAACGGCACGTAGCCCCGTCTTGCTGGAACCAAAGCCCGCCGAAGTCAAAATCCTCCATTCCTGGTCATAAGAATTCGGTTATCATGCCTCCATAGTCGTTCTGAATGAAAAATGAGTAAAAAATGGCACCACTTTAAAGAAAAAAATCGCTCTAAACAGTCAAGCGCCAAATAAAGTTTGATTTTGTACTCGATACCTCATGGCAGTACGCCAATCGGATCTACAGCTGTTTTGTAGATTTGGGAAAGGCGAATCACGACCGAGAACTCTGGAGTGTTCTGCAATAGTATGGACCTAATTTGGGGCCGTTCAATCTATACACAAACTGTAGCAGCTGAGCTCGGGTTAACAGTGCAAATCATAAGCATTGGGCTTCGCCAAGGGTGCGACTTGTCACCTCTACTTTTCATGGTGTACATATAAATAACTGGTTATTGTAGGGCAACCGAGGCGAGGAATTTTGTCACAATGGGAGAGTTGAAAGGTTGATCATATTTTTTTTTTTCAGATGACTTAGTTACCCTCACATCCTCCCAAACGGAACTTCAGCTCGCACTTGATAGGTTTCTGACCGTATTTGCTGATGCTGGGATGAAGGCTAACGTGTACTAATCAGAGCTTATGGTGATTTCCGGAACGCCTGTTCAATGTAATCATATTTTAGTGGATTCCCATTCAAGAAGGTGGATATGTTCAAGTTCCTCAAGGTCTTCTTGCATTTGATGGGACGAGTAATGCTGATCTTTCCTGTGGGATTAGCCAAAGTGGGTCAATTTTGAAACAGGCTGGAGTGTCTCAAATCACAAAGACCGAGCTTGATGTCAACGCCAACTTACTTACTTACTTAAGGTGGCGCTACAGTCCGGGGTGGACCTGGGCCTCAACCAACAAGTGTCTCCAGCCAGCTCGATCTTTAGCTAGCTGTCTCCAGTTTCGCACGCATAGTTGGTTGAGGTCCCTTTCCACTTGCGTGCGCCACCTGAGTCGCGGTCTTCCTCTACCGCGCCGTCCCTCGGGGGTGGATTCGAAGACTTTTCGGGCCGGAGCATTGGTTTCCATCCGCTCTACATGACCCAGCCATCTCAATCGTTGGATCTTCATTCTTCTGGCTAAGTCGATGTCGCTAAACAACCCGTATAGTTCGTCATTATATCTCCTCCTCCACTCACCGTCTATGCAGACGGGACCGAAAATCACACGAAGAATTTTCCTCTCGAAGCAACCAAGGGCAGCTTCATCCGCTTTTGACAAAGTCCATGCCTCCGCGCCATATAGCAGGACTGGGACGATTAAGGTCCTGTAGAGCGTTATCTTGGTTGTTCGAGAGAGGGCTTTGTTTACCAGTTGCTTTCTTAGCCCAAAGAAGCAGCGATTGGCAAGAGTTATTCTGCGTTTGATTTCAGCGCTGGTGTCATTCTCTGAATTGATAGCGGTGCCTAGGTAGACAAAGTTTTTGAGCATATACTTGGTCTTACCCCCGTTTACCGCTAAACGCATCTTCGTGGCCTCCGTTGCAATACCCACAAAAGAGCCATTGACATCACGCTGCGTTCTTCCGATAATGTCAATATCGTCGGCATATGCGAGTAGTTGGACGGACTTCTGAAAGATTGTTCCTCTGGTGTTGGCGTTCGAGTTTTGAACAATTCTTTCAAGAACGATGTTGAAAAAATCGCATGACAGAGCGTCGCCTTGTCTGAAGCCTTTTTTGACATCAAAGGTCTCGGTTAGGTCTTTACCGACCTTGATGGAGCAGCGTGCATTCTCCATCGTCATCCTACACAAACGGACGAGTTTGGTAGGGATGCCAAAACTAGACATTGCTCTGTATAGCTCGTCTCTATAGATGCTATCATACGCGGCCTTAAAATCGATGAAAAGGTGGTGGGTATCGATTTGTTGCTCCTGGGTTTTCCCCAAAATCTGCCGCAGTGCGAATATTTGGTCGATGGTGGATTTTCCTGGCCTAAAGCCACACTGGTATGGACCGACCAGGTTGTTGACGAATGGCTTAAGGCGATCACACAGTACGGCAGATAAGATTTTGTAAGCGATACTAGGCGACTGATGCCTCTGTAGTTGGCGCAGTTCAAAGGGTCTCCTTTTTTATGGACGCCAACTTAGCGGCAGTATTTGTTCCAACTCCCACCAATGGTCATGAAATTGTGTTAATGATCGAAAGAAGATCGCGAATAGAAGCTGCCGGGATGAGATTTCTCTGTGCTGTTCGAGAAATCCGGTAGTCCGTGAGGGGCTAAATGTTGTGCAGCTGTTTCTTCGAATGGAAAGAGCTGTGCTACGATGGTTTGGCCAAGAGGAAGTGGTTGGATCAAGTCCAAAACTTTGCCTGATTCCGCTTGGTCATAACTCCTGATGACTTAGTGGCAATGGCGGAGGATCGAGATGCCTGGAGATCTCTAAGTGGATCATGCGGGTCACTAAAGAAGATGATTCGTAACCGTCGAGCTGTTAATATCCGAAAAAAATTCCCTAAAATCAAACAGAGAATCAAAAATATCATTTCACGTGGTGGCCCGTGGCCACGTTCGATTCCTGGTACGAAAGAGAAATACTCTCTTTCGAGTCACTGACATTGCTTAAAGAGTATAACTGCCTAGAAAAGACTTCTCAAACTTGGCCGTTCGGAGTCGGCATAAAACTGTAGGTCCCTTCCACTCGTGACAACAATAGCACGCACAACACAAGTGCTTTCTGAGAAGCTAGGCCCTGGCTCTCTACAGGCTGTAGCACCACCCATGTTATTATTATTAGTAATATAATTATCATTTAACTTTAACTGCCTAGTCAATTGAACCCTCTAAGCGATAATCTATGTTTTTTTTTTCCAGGCAAGTGCGACTGATGTTCAATTACTGAGATCTTGGTGGCACTGAAGGTGTCGGAGGTCGGCGCACTGCAATATGTTCGGCTATCAATCAGCAAACCAGTCTCCCGAACATCCCTCGCAAAGTTGAGTACATCAGCTGTTGACTCAGACAAGAGCCAATACAGGCCCAAAGACAGACACCTGGGGGATTTCACAATTGACAGCTTTAGAGTTAGTAAACGTGCCTTCTCCGTTTCAGAATTCACGAGGCGACCATATCCTGAATGCTGCGCTTGAATTGTCAGCCCAAAATCAGACCCAATGTCTGATACATGACGATACACAAGTACATAAGCAGTGGCTTCGAAAAAAAACGATCAGCACACTTTTCTGAAAACCAGCTTATCACGAGGTTGAAAAGAAAGTAAACGCAACTGGTTGCGATCGGCAACCGCATCTTGACACTTTTCATAATCTGATCTGATTTCTTCGAGCGACTCGTTGCAATAACTCATCCAGCCGACAAGCTATTCATTCTCCAACACACCGCCTGCGGATCTTCATAAATACAACTCTTCACCCACAATAAACTAGTGCAGCAATCGTTTGAAGTTCACTCGCTGTCCCACCAGATTTAATGCCCAGCGGACACATCAAAACCGCCCATTTTTTTCCGCTCTGTGCTTCTCGTTTAAAAACTCATCACCTGAAGCGGAAATGCCAACCCATTTAATGACCCACATGGCGTCAGTGAATTATTAACAAGTAGTTATTTTTAAATTAAACAAACAAACTGGTCCTTCGGCCTCGGAACATCGATAAATTTTCTCCAAAAAAGTTCGAGCGACAAAACTTTGCGAGTTGCCCCAAGTGTCGCCGAGTGTCCCCGAGTATCCCACCCCATCGCACGAGTCGCTTTCATCCCAGAGGCCTGCGGAGGTCCCCTGCCATCTGCCATCAGCCGTGCAGCGCGCATGCAGCAGCTAGTAGTTTCCCGTCTAAAATTAAATTCGGACTTCGGACGCTTTTCGAGACACAATCCGCGGCAAACTGAATTCCCGAAGCCGTATAAATTTTGTAAGTTTTATTCACATTCGAAGTGTTTTTTTTTTTTTTTGTTTTCGTGACACTCGATGCAGCTTCGGTCTAGTTTATGGGGGTTTTTAAATATTTTGCAAAACACTGAACTGAGTCATTAAGTCGGAAATAGATGGCGGCGCGGCCGGAGGATCCCTTCCATTTAATCGCCTAGTCTCGGCGGGAAACTCTCGGTGGAGCAAGAAGCTTTCACCATCCCATCTAATGCTTCGGATAAACAAGCATTCCGCCACCGCAGCCGCCGCCGCCTACCTCAATTTGAATGCTTCCGATTTTCGAGTTAATAGTTCGCATATGTGCTTCCATTTGGGTTTACTGATGTGATTCGGGGGAAGATTTATGCTGCTTGTCTGCTGGGGATTGTTCGGGATGAATTGTGTTTCACAATTTTGTGGCCTCTGTTATTTTGCAACAATTGGCTGAGGTCTACACTCATGGAAAATCGAAACAAATTCTAAGTGGAATCGCGTACGTGATTTGATCGGCTCGAGCAGATGAATGAAAGGTGGTGTGCTGGGGTGATCGGTGAATGAATCCTCACGAGAGTGGGACGTCTTCAAGGTTATAGGGCGTCTTTTTGGTGCAAGGGCTCGGCATTGCAGACCAGCTGCTGATGCATGATCAGACCGGCTTTCAAAGATTCATGATCTCTTTGAGTGTTGTTCAGTTGTTCCTTGTTCATGATTCGATGCAGTGTTCTTTTTCAGACATCTGGTGCCTGTCTGCGCTCATCAGTGGTTGACTGTAACCATCACTAGAGACCATGGACCGTTGTTTGACCGTATTTCCTTCTTCTTCATCCGATTGCTCAAGCCATCATGAGTCATTGGATCCTCCTCCTTTCGAAGTGACTGATTATTGCGAATTTCGGGGCGTCCACATCAAAAGATTCTCAAAAGAAACTTATTTATAAGTGGAAACAAAAATGGTTGAATTGTTTTCGAAAAGCAGTGCCAACTGCCCGTCGTTCACGTGAAGACATCCAACGGAATAAAGTCTTTGCGCCCAATTTACGATCTAATTAAATCGTTAAATTCAAATGCGTATCCCCATGGCGGGCAGCAAGTTCAAGAGCGCGAAAAGAACCAATTCAAATGCGACTTCACAAGTTAGTACCATTGGCTGGCATTGCTTGAGGACACATAGATGTACAGACTGGAACCAGACTGGCCTCAGGAGGATGATGGGCCTGGGATTAATATCCATCGTTGCCTCAGTTAGTCGGATATTCTCAACGAGAGGGGAAAAGAATAGCAAACACTCGTTCCTAGAAGAAATGGACGCGATTTATTCCATTTTCAGAGTTTGAAACTATTGTCAACCCCTTCCTTGAATCTTAGGCGGTTTTTCAATTCAACACCGCGTAAGTTCTGCAGTTCTGCGAAGAAGGGCATTCCTAGGAACTGCCGTCATGTCTTTGCTAGGTGTGGGCAGTGTCAGATCAGAGGGATAACTTCTGTTTCTTACTCATTTCTGCAGCTTCTGCAAAAGTCGTTGTGGATTATGTTCAAACCCATTGCATGTGTACCTATGGCACAGTGCCCGATCAATGATGTGGATCTCTTTTTGGTCACCGTCAGCCATAGTGCCCTTGCCGTTGCCCCAATACCCAGACCAAGCCATCGAGCTCGAGCTCTATTCAGGGCTTCGTCTCCTAGTTATTTTATTTATGGAGCTGAGCGGCGTATGTGCATAGGCGATAGCTAGATAATCTCCCAACTCGTATCCCTTTTTTGCGAGGCTGTCCGTCATTTCGTTTGCTTGGTTTCCAGTATGCCCCGGTGCCCAGCAGAGGGTCACCGAGTTCAACAAGGATATCTCACTGATGCTCTGTCTGTGCAAATCCAGCTTAGATGTCTGAATGTTTGATACTATAGCACTTAATCCCGCTTGGCTTCACAGCGGCCGCACTAGGCGTACCTACGACCTATGTACACCTGTGGGTATGTGTTTAGATGTGTATTATCGAAAACCAAAGCATGGAGTTGATCCGACGACAATGGTGATCGATTTCTGGGCTACGATGTGATCTCTCAACGCAGCCTCTTCTGCTTGAATGACGCTGCAGTCGGCCCTTAGTGCCAGTGTACTTAGTTTACTCGCGTTCGCCTGTGAGCCTGTCATTGAGTCAGTGTATAGGGCGATCTCCCATTCAGCTATTACTAGGATTTGCGCAGCAACTCTTTGCATGCCTCTCTGAGCCTCAGGACCGATGAGGCTGCACTGTTACTGCATCGGAAGAAGAGGAATTCGGGTATCTGATCTCTGAATCAGGATATGTAATCCCAAGGATAGTGCTTAACCCAAAAAACTGCTGCAGTATACCAAAGGTTTCTAACAGCAGTTGTTGGAGTGCTTACCAACCGTAGTCGAATCACATAAACAGAAGATAGAAACACGTTACCGATTTTAAACACTGAGCAATTCTTGATTTTTTTCTTAATGGTTTTCTTTTTATTTTGTTTCCAATATTGGGAAATCAATCCATCTAGATTCATCTCCATCTCAACAATTTTCAACTAAGGAAGGATGACACGGAGAGGTATTACTGAAAGGGTCTGTTTCAACTGAAAGACGGATTCGAACAGAAATGGCTAGAGTTTAGATAAAGCACAGATTTGATAATTTCCTCAAAAATATTGTGAAGGTATTATAAAGGGTGATTTTTTCACTATTATCTTTTTGGCAACACTGGCTTAAACAGCTGACGCACGTTTCGTGTTTTGTTTCACTGTCAAACATCTTCAGTTTGGTCTATAATTTAACCATGAATCGTATTACAAACGAACAGCGCTTGCAAATTAATGAATTTTATTATCAAAATGCGCGCTCTGTTAAGAAAGTTCATCGCGCGCTTCTTCCATTTTATGACGAAGCTCATTTTTGGCTCAATGGGTACGTAAATAAGCAGAATTGTCGATTTTGGAGTGAATATCAGCCAGAAGCATTGCAAGAGCTACCAATGCATCCAGAAAAAGTCACAGTTTGGTGCGGTTTATGGGCTGGTGGCATCATTGGACCGTACTTCTTCAAAGATGATGCGAATCGTAACGTAACTGTGAATGGTGAGCGTTACAGTGAGATGATATCCAACTTTTGTTTGCCCAAAATGCAAGAGCTTGACTTGCATGATATGTGGTTTCAACAAGACGGTGCCACATGCCACACAGCACGAGCAACAATGGACTTATTGAGCGGCGAGTTCTGTGAACATTTTATTTCACGTTCGGGACCGGTCAATTGGCCGCCTAGACCGTGCGATTTAACGCCTTTAGACTATTTTTTGTGGGGCTATGTTAAAGCTCATGTCTAGACACTAAGCGGATGGACCATTTGAGGCGCAGTCAAGGTCAACATTTGCATGAAATAATCTTCAAACATTAAATTATATGGACCGTACTATCGATTCAAATAAAGATTTCATGCATTTTTCTGAATTTTATGTGTTTTTTTTTTTTGAAAAACTTTCCTATAGGTTTTAAAAAATCATCCTTTAGAAATAAAAAAAGTCGCTGTTCAATTTCACTATCCGTTTATTTAAATTATTAAATTAGACTACACGTGTAGTACACGCCCGTGGCTGAAACGATTGAGACCCATCCAGTTGGTGTCGCGTTCTTTTATACCATCCTTCGCATCCGATGGTACGTCGAACGATCGTATGTGCATGTCACGTGATGCATTACCCGTTCGACGTACGTTGCAGAATCACGTGTTTTTTTTTGTTTATTTTTATGAAGGGGGAGCGTGAATAGGCAATTTGATTTTCAACTATTTACGAACAAAGACGATCCCAACCTTTTTAAGTAAAACTTTTGAGGATTAGGAAGTAAAACCCTTTGAATAATAGCAGGCTATATAAGTGGCCAAACAATATAAGTTCTTAAAAAATTGGGCTTATCGCTTACTTTGTTTCCACTTTATTGGCGACATAGAGGATATTTTTTGAAAGAATATACTATCTTCAAGCATTTATATCGAACCTCGGCCTTTGGTGCTCTGCCTACGCAGCTACTACGTGCCAACTCAAGAAATTTATAAAATTTAAGGAATTTAATTGCAAAACTATGATTTTGTGCACTCATAATATTATTTACAATCGATGTAATCGACATTTCACCATTTTTTTATTATTTTATTTATTTATTTATTATTTTTATGCGTCATTGTAAGCAAAGATCTTTGATAGAAGGCACAGTTGCTCTACATTGCCATAAATCATACATTTCTCAGTTGAATGTTGAATCGCAGCCAATTGCCCTCAACGTAAACAGGGATCGCATGCGAAACTTTTCTCTCGGTCAGACCAATCCATAATCAGTAATCCGCTTTGATAATCAACGTCTTCCATAAACCCAGCTTAGTTCCTTCGATACCAACGGAACAGCGGTTGGCAAGTGTTATTCTGCGTTTGATCTCGAGGTAGACAAAGCCCTTGACTTCCATTGTGGTACTCTGTCTAAGACGTAGATGTTGTATGTCCTTCACCTTCACTGCAGGACCCATTTCAGCCCCTTCCAACACGATGCTAGAAAATGGAGCGTTGACGACACGCTGCACTCGGCCAAACTCGTCGATGTAATGTGCGCATGCTAGTAGTTAAAAGGATTATTGGAAAATCTACTCCTAGTCTTGCACGTTCTTCACCAGAAGCCACGACTCGTCGCCTTGTCTAAGACCTCTTCTGACAGTGAATGTTGCAATAAGTTCTTGACGGACCTTGATGGAGCAACGAGTAGACCCTAATCGTCATGCTCCACCACGTCCTAAATGGCTATTTTATGTAATGCCATGTGTACGGTCAAAGCATAAAACACCCTTTATAACGTTCTTCAGGAATTTGTACTTAATTCCAAAGTACAAACGTGAAACATGTTCCGGGTACAAGATCCAGCAACCCCGCCGATCGTGGCTAGAAGATGTTTTCCTTACTGAATTCCTACCCGTCAGCTCGGAGAATTAATCGCGAGTGGGGGCTGCACTTACGTCAAAAATCGATGCAATAAATTCGTCAATTCGTTCCTTGACACTGACACATCCATCAGAGCGCGCCGCCGCGCCGCATGGAACGAGGAAAAAGGCAAAACCGAAAAACCGAAAACCAAATGAAATCGCACACTGTACACAAACAAACATGAGCATTTCACAGCTTTACTCGGGCAATAGTAAACAGCTACGAGTCTACAGATTTATCTAAGAAAATTCATTTAAATGACATGTATACAAACAAATCTATTTTTGCAGCAGGAACGCCAATTCACAAATCGACCTCATTCTGTGCTGTGCACCCCCGTCCGTCGTCTCACCATCCTCGCCGACCACACAGCACACACAGCCTTACGTCATGACGGACTTAGATGTATTCGCTCGGCGAACTCCTACGTCGTCGCCGTCCCCGTCGTCGTCGTCGGGGAGAGCGGCGTGAACAGCTCTAGGGTGTTCCAATCGGTGAAGTAGTTGACCAGCAGCAGGTACGCATATCCGGTGTAGATGTAGGCCCACATCTGAACGTGCAATTGCTTGGGGGGCAGACTCTTGCGCAGCTGGTGCAAGTAGGCCCGCCTGCCGTCCGTCAGCAGCTTGCGGACAAAAGCTCCCCCAAAATAAACAATGCTCAGCAGCAGAATAATCCGTCGTAGGTGCACCAGTAAGATGGCCATCCGTCGCGACGACGTGGAGAATCGTTGCACAAACGACTGGAAAAAATGCTGGACAAAATTTCGAATTTCACGCTCTGGACACTGTGCCAGATGGCTACTCACTTTTTGTTCGTATTTCCGCCGCGAAACAGCTTTTTCCGCGATTGTTTACAGGTCTCCTCGGTTAGAGACTAGTGACTGGCTCAACAAATTGGCACAAACAGACAGCACCGCGGTGCGTTCGGGGCTTTTTCGCTAGAATGTAGCGAAACTTTTCAGCGGTTCAGCGGACTGCGGAGCATGTGCACGTCGGAAAATTCTAGACCACCACCACCACTAGAGGGAGTGGGCGCGGGCAGGGCTGGTTTATAATTAAACTCGGGAGCTTTTTCATCAACGACCGCTGCTCTGTCAGTGGCCGATGGAAATGGGCTTGCAATGGATGTCTGGACGGACATGGCGGACCGGTTAATTGATGTTTGTATTGAAATTGGATAGGAATCCGATGGATATGTGGCGCCGATCCTAAATTTTCAAAGACTTCTCAGATGCCAGCGATTGATTGCGTAAATAAGTAAATGACGCAGGTCACATGCGAAGACACGCCAGTTGATGGTGTTAGATCTTGCGAATGCCTTTGGAGAGCACAGTACGTACACACGCTGCGGACAGGATGACAGGTGACATCTTGACACAAGGCGAGAATGATATATTTGCGGCGCACGAGTGTTTTTTTTTTCTTTTTCGAACCAACGTCACTCGGTTGTCGCGTGTCGCGGGATAATAGAGTCAGTCGGTTGGTCCCAATTCTTTCTTGATCATGTCAGATATTTCTTTCAGGCTCTTAGATGAGAGAATTTGAATGGATTGTGAAACAGTTGAATTAGCATGTGAATGACAACACGTCCGGTTGTCTTGGGGACAAGAATTTATGGGGCGACGACGAAATGTTGAAAATGGCTTCTCAATCGATTGTCGATTTTTGTGTTCACAATTTGTTGCATAACCTTCTGAGGATCGAACTGGTTTTGAATTTTGAAATGATATTAAACTTCCTTCCACTTGACACAATCAGCAGGGAGTCAATCTGGAAAGCACTATAAGCGGTCGGACTGCCTAAAAAATCATCAACCACTTCAAGGAATTCTACAGAAATTACAGATGACCGATAATCCACGAAAGGAAACTATCAGAACCTTCTGAAATCGGAACTGGAGTTGAACAAGGCTGTTTACTGTCACCAATGATATTCCTCATGGTTCTAGATGAAGAAATGTGGGAAATACAAAGCAGACCGAGAGGCTTGCAGTGGGGCCTTGTGGACAGGCTCGAAGGCTGATGATTTGTGCTTGATATCTCACACTTTAAATGATATGAGAGGAAACTTGAGGGCCTCTTTACGCTTTAGAATAGAAAGTTGGCCTCAAAATAAAAAAATGGGCAAAACAAAAGAGATGAGAATCAACGCAAACAGCTAGAGGTGCACAATAAAGTTATATACATCCTGGATACGCATTATGCAGACCAGGAAAATACATTCGACACTTCTTCTAATGAAAGTTCACCACGATGTTGTAGCTTGGCTGCCCTGAACAAACCAGACGTCACGTTGTCTGCTTCCTGTACGTGGAAAAGACACTCGACACGGTCCGGATAGAGGGACTGATCTACAAGCTGAATCAGATGCGATAAATTTTAAATCGTGAACGGTTTTTGAGATTCAGGAAAGAATATGAGTTCTTGAATAGATTTTTATCTAAACAATACATCTTGTCTGTATAAACTTCGTTAAGGAGCAATGGTGCATCGTTTTAGAATTACGTTAATTCAAAAAGAAATTCCTTGGGCTTGCCCAAGATAATGGAATTTGTTAACGTAACTTCATCAAACTTGGATGAAACCTGTGACCTATATGCCAACTTTTTTGAGTCTGTCTATAATGGGTCTCCGGTCCAGACAAGGATGAACCATTAGTCTAATATGCCCGAGGTTCTGGACATAGGTGTATTGGAATTTACGGATCAGGATGTAATAAATGCCTTAACTAATCTTAAAGTAAATTACAGCCCAGGCCCCGATGGGGTCCCGGCTGGTATTTTAAAAACAAGTTGGAATTCGCTTTATCGTCCACTAAGAATTATCTTTAATCAATCCCTAAAAATGGGTGAATTTTTAAATGAATGGAAGTATTCTTTTCTGACGCCTATATATAAAAGCGGTTTAAGGCAAAAAGTAGAAAACCAACGATCAATATCCAAGCTTTCATCGATACCAAAGTTATTTGAAAGTATTGTAAAATAAAAATTATATTTCATGGTAAAAGAAATTATTTCTAATAACCAGCATGGCTTTATGCAGGGCAGGTCATGTACAACTAATTTATCATTATTTTCAAATTACATTTATACAAATTTAGAAAATCAATTACAAGTTGATGTACTTTACACCGATTTCTCGAGAGCCTTCGATAAAGTACATCACACTTTGCTTTTAAACTAGCTAAAGTCTTTGGGATTCCATTCGTCAATGTTAGAGTGGTTTTCCAATTACTTAAAGGACAGGAAGCAATTAGTAATGATCGATAGTTTTAGATCTCGAGTAATAAAAGTTACATCGGACGTTCCACAAGGTAGCCATATGGGGCCATTACTCTTTTCAAATATTGTAAAATTCTAACATTCGCAGACGACTTTAAATTGTATTTATCTATAAATAGTTTAACTGATTGTAATAATTTCCAATTGGATATCCTTGCACGAGTGGAATGGTGCAAGCACAATGGACTAGAACTGAAAATTCAAAAATGTATTATCTTTACGGCATATCGAATTACATCCCCGATTGTCTATGATTATTTCATAAATGATCATAGAATTAGTCTCCTAGAAGAGGTTAAAGATCTGGATGTAATTTTTGATACTAACTTAAATTTTGCATCACATCCAATTGCGAAGTCTAATGCTATGTTAGGTTTTCTGAAAAGAAATAGTAGAGATTTTCTTGACATAACTAGTCTTAAGTCCATCAATTGTTCGTAAGTCAGACCGTATTTAGAATATTCTTCCATCATTTGGGATTCCCCATATGATACACAAGAACTCAGATTCGAAAGAGTACAAAAATATTTCACGAGATATGCTGTCCGTAAATTGTATTCCTTCGAAGAACTCTCTAAATATGACGATACTGAGAGTTAACACTTAGAGAACGTACTCTTTGATGGAAAAATACCTCCAACCTTATCAGAATAGTCTATAGTCTTCTGCATTCCAAAAGATTCAACGTTCAAGTGGAAGGCAGCCAATTAACTGAGCGGAGCACCAAGGCGGAAGTTGCTCGAGGATTGAAGCTGGGACAGATGTTCGTCAACATCTCCACTCGCAGGTCAACGCCTCCAACCAACACAGTCAGCTGTTGTCTATTCGCAGATGACTCACCGACTTATTCCAGCTCGAAGTCATCACTGATCGCCAGGCGAAGTGTCGAAATCCAGCCAGCGAAAAAATGTGGCTACTACACCAAATGGGGTATTCGTATCAATGCTAGAAAATCGATACATACGTGCTTAAGGAGACCATCGCGAGGTGGATGCAGGTCGGAGCATAAAGATAGTGCTTCCCAGCGGTATGGAAATAACAACAGACAAAGAGGTCAAGTATGTTGGCGTTAACTTCTTACGGAAAGGTTGAAGTTCATCAGCCACTCGAAAGTGACCCTTAAGAAGGCCAACCTAGGCTTCCACCAAAATGGATAAAGCCAGCGGACAAAACCTGCTCCATAAATCCATCAGTCCATGGAATGGTTGCTTTCGAAGTCAGCTTCAGGTCCACCTCGGATTGTAACTTGATATCAAGCCTTGGCTGCCAGGAGTGCCGCTTGAGCAACAAAAGGTATTTACAAATTATAATCTGAACAGAAATTATTTCTTACAACTCGAGATTGCAACTAGGTTAAGCCTACTAAGGGTTAGGGCCTTCGCTCAACAATAGAGGCCGATGTATGTACATTGTTTCATTCAACATTTGGTATTATAGGATATTTCATATCCTGCAACGTCCAGTGCTTACATCGGGTTGTTCAAATCCGTGTGTCCATGTTGGAGAGGCGGTGTGGTAGCCGATTTAGCATGCACCTCGTTGGGAAGTTCTGCTCGCTTAGCAGATTTAGCGCGTTGAGGTAGCGTTGTCCGGGGATGGTGTTTTTCAGGTTCATGATTGCCTTGTTAGGATAGTTACTGATGTATAGAAGCTGCTTTCGGAACACTGTCACCATGTGCTGTTGCAAGTACTGATGGACTAATTGACTGATGGACTGATGGACTAATGGACTGATGGACTGATGGACTAATGGACTGATGGACTGATGGACTGATGGACTGATGGACTGATGGACTGATGGACTGGTAGACTGATGGACTGATGGACTGATGGACTGATGGACTGATGGACTGATGGACTGATGGACTGATGGACTGATGGACTGATGGACTGATGGACTGATGGACTGATGGACTGATGGACTGATGGACTGATGGACTGATGGACTGGTAGACTGATGGACTGATGGACTGATGGACTGATGGACTGATGGACTGATGGACTGATGGACTGATGGACTGATGGACTGATGGACTGATGGACTGATGGACTGATGGACTGATGGACTGATGGACTGATGGACTGATGGACTGATGGACTGATGGACTGATGGCCTGATGGACTGATGGACTGATGGACTGATGGACTGATGGACTGATGGACTGATGGACTGATGGACTGATGGACTGATGGACTGATGGACTGATGGACTGATGGACTGATGGACTGATGGACTGGTGGACTGATGGACTGATGGACTGATGGACTGATGAACTGATGGACTGATGGACTGATGGACTGATGGACTGATGGACTGATAAACCAGTGACCATCAGTCCATCATGATGGACTGGCGATAGTTTATACACTCTATCCATTTTTGCCCTGGTAAAGACCTTGTGACCGTGATCAACATTTTCGCACCCCAAGTTCTATGAGATTCCCATAAAAATGTGATCATAATCTTGAGCAAATAGCACGGTGAAAGTGTCTACGTTCGCTTTCACCACGCTATTTGCTCGATTGTCTGGAGTTCAAGATAATGCTTAGCCTTAGTTGAAGCTTGCTTAAAGAACTGTGGGTAAAATATTTTATTCAACTGATAAAAAGCCTTTACTGTCTACTCTTTCATCTAATCCAGTCTTTGTCTGAATACTCGTTTGGGTATGTAAATTGTGCGTGGACGTTGCTGACCGTTGCTGACGTTTTTGGCTTCCGACGTGTGTTTCAGGACGTAAACGATACGGTACTCGTACTCGTACTCGTACACATACAAAGCTGCAACCCATAAGAAAGCGGATGTTGTGAAAAGTTATTAAAGGGAATATGCTCAAGTTTCAGCATCAGTTTCAGCAACTCCAATACACGGAATATTTTGCCGATTGCCGTCCAAAACAAGCGACTAATTGACAGACTAATTGGTAACCACATACTTTGCAGATCATTTCTGGGTTATAACTCAAATAAAGTGCATGCAAGGAAAGTGAAACACGTGGTGTATCAAAAGATCCTCATCAATCCCCTCACAGCTGCAGTAAAAATTTGAAATTGATTTAGCAAGCCAGTGCCAACGACCCGTCACCATCAACAGGATATTCAATCCGAAAAATTCCATTAGAGTCCATCGGTTGGATTCGCAGCGCTAATTAAACCATTAGTTGCGATTGAGCATCCCGATACGGCGCGGCGTTCCAAGTTCAAAAGCGCCCAGCGAAACCAATCCAAAAGTGAGTGTTTAAAAATAAGTACCGCATCACAGACGCTGTGATGGTCTCATTTGCGCTAGAGAAAGTGGCCACAGGCCGTAGCCACGTTGGCAGTAACACAGCTTGGCGCAGAGCATGTTTCCGCTTTGTTTTCTTCGATTTCGCAAAACACTCGCGCATAAGTGAACTATTTTCAGGTTCACTTGGTATTTTACGAATGTTTGTGTTGTACTTTTGGAACGTCTCTGGGGAATGTTTGCCTGCGATACAAGGCGCTCACTTATCCCAGATCGCGAAAATAGATTTCCCCGCTCGGCGAAGTGTGTATTTTTCTTTAAGGACTTTTGATTTCTTTTATCGTTCGTTAAGTACACACAGGCAATCGTAATTGATTGCAGTGCAATGAATTAAGGGGGATTTTCAAAGACTGAAATGGAGTCGATTTCAAGGCGGTATGTCGGTGTTATCTCATAGCAAAAGAGAGATCCGATGAACGGAGAGAGGAAGTGACGCAGATCTGACGGAAAATCGCCCTTGGTAGATGGTGCTACAATACTATGGGTTGTTGAAGAAATTAGCCGAAATGATGTTCTACAAAATTCTTATGTTGCCAGTCCTGTTACATGGAGCCGAAAGATGGACGGTAAGCAAAACAACAGAGCTGATTCTTGATGCGCCGGCTGTCTTGTCTGCGAGGAAGGTGAATGGAGGCGTCACGAACTCTACAAGCAATCATCCGTCAACTGCTCTGGCTAGACCACATCGAGCGCCTGAGTACCAATGCTCAAACTAAGACGGTCTTTGCTTCCTGCTTCGAGAAGGAGAGGAAGGCCGAATCTCTGGGCGCAGGACAGGTTGGTCTTCGACTGAATGCAGCGTACCCAGAACCGTCAGCAATGGATGGCACCTATTGCTCAGGCTCAGATCATCCATGGGCCCCAGCACATATGTGTTTTTCGGTGGCTTAAAAGTGAAACAAGGTGGAACGGGTCCGATGCCACGAACAGACTCTTTAAAATACCTCTCAAGGAGTGTTGAAAAGGAAGTGATGAAGACTAGATCTTGTAGAGTTCCCTGTTTGTGTGAGCTATGCTTTACCACCTTTAAAGCAATCGAAAACCTCTCCACTCCCTCTCCTCTCCTCACGAACACTACAAGATATTAGTTTTTCTATTTTCCAGCAAGACAAAAAAGATCCTCCTTCAAACTTAATTTCCCCAATTTGATGAGAAGTCTAGAACAGTGTTATTAATGTATCGGGTGACCAGTTAAGAACGATAGCAAAAGAAAATTTAATAAGACAACAACGGTGTAAGATATTCAATTGACTGTTATTTGAGTTTGAAGCTACATTCATGTCATTATGTATGGTGTAGCATATCATTCAAATGGCCACCTCGACCTCAGTTGCAGTGCTTCAAACGGTCGGCCTATTTTTTATAATTCGGTCCAATAATTTCGGCGTTATTCCGGCAATAGCCTCTCGAATGTTGCCCTCGAGATCTTCCAAATTGGTTGACTTATAGCTTAGACTTAGGACTTAAGAGTTGGCAAATTGATGAACGCTAGCCTTGGAATGACCCAGTCGCCATATTTCTGATTCGCTCCTCCCTTGGAGCGTTGCATCAGTTGTAGGGGATGTGCTGCCGTCTTATTGGAATCTCAGCTCGTATAACTCAATTCGGATATATGTCTGGTCACAGACAGTCGGTCAAGATCGTTCTATACATCTAACTGTTGAAGCGTCTCATTCCGTTCGATGTTGCGAACATGCCATAAACCGCACCAAACAGCCACTCATTGTGGATACATTGATGCTTGGTCGAACACTATGGATTGAGTTCGCTTCAATAGGGGACATTCTGTTTTGTTGACATAGCCGCTGAGCCAAAAATTGGTCGCCTCCAAGAAGATGATTTTTTTCTGACAAAATCTAGATATCCGTACAATATTTCCAACGCAACATTAGCGAACTCACGGCATTGTCTATTGTCACCAATCCTTGCATCATTACAATCTTATACGAATGTAGGCACAAATCCAACCGCAAAATGCCTCGTAGCGATGCCCAATTCAGATGATCAGCGCCGAATCAACTCTTTTTCGATACCGGCCGCTACGGTGACTACTTTTTCTACATTTCGTGCCAACCTCTGTTTGGTGCTCTTAATGTCCAAAATGGTAGACACACGTTCAATCATGATGCGCGGTATTGGCTGTACACAGAAGTGATGATGGCGATTGAAATCACGACGAAATTCACGTTACAGACGTACAACTGAGCAGGAATTCCGCCAATTTTTAAATAATTTCTCCACGTTCGACAAGGGTGAACATATGGAAGATGAAATGACAAAGCTTACTAAATACTGTGACAGCTGGATGTCATTGCTCTGATCACACTAAAACAAATCCTGGAGAAGACCAGCGAGTTTCAAATCGATACGCACCACCTTATCATCGATTTTAAAGCGGCCGAGCCGTTTGAAACCTGCAACGGATTTCGGCAATGCGATGCGCTGTCGTGTGATTTCTTTAAACTGAGTAAACACGGAAGGCATTATCTTCTACAACTCAGTCCAACGTTTGGGTTACGCAGATGACATCGACATCATCGCGCGTTCTCAACTTGCCGTATTGGTAGCTTGTATGGCGATTAAAGAAAAGGCGAAACGAGGTAGTCTTAAGGTCAATGCGGATAAGACGAAATATATGCTGTCGAGTAAGAAACGTTCCTTCACATACGACCTGGGACAAAACATCACGATCGCTACAATTTTGAGGTAGTGAAGGAGTTTGTCTACCTCGGGGCAAACGTGAACTCCACAAACGACATTACAGCAGAGATCCATCGTAGAATCGCCCTTCGCAACCGGTGCTCCTTCAGTTTGTCGACAAAACTGACTCAAAGCTCTTGACTAGAAGGACCAAGATCATGCTCTACAAAGCCCTTATTTTGCCAGTCCTTCTCTATGGAGCCGAAAGCTGAACGCTAAGCCAAACTGCAGAGCTTAGCTTTGAAAGAAAAATTCTACATCGGATATATGGTCCCGTCTGCGAGGAAGCTGTGTGGAGGAGAAGACACAACCGCGAGCTGTACCAGGATCTGGATGTAATCCGGAAAGCAAAAATCTGTCGACTGCATTGGCTCGGCCACATCGAGTGCATGGACAACAACGCTCCAGAAAAGAGGGTCTTCCAATCTGAGCCTCCTAGTTCGATAAGGAGAGGAAGACCGAACTTCCGGTATAAAGACCAAGTCATTGCGGATGGAAAACAGCTTGGTCTTGATGACTGAAAGCAGCGTGATCAGTATCGTCAAAGATGGAAGACAGCGGTATCTCAGGCTCGGGCCGTCCATAGGTCGTAGGCCTGCTAAGTAAGTAAGTAAGCAAGGCCCTGTAGTGGCTTGGGAAAACACAAAGGCATTCATAGGTTTTACTCGCGTGCACCGCCCTGTTTATTACAAACAGTTTTCCATTTACAAATTGAATAGATGCAAGAATAATGTCAAGTCTATAGCGGCAGCTTTTCCTTCTATAGTACCCGTGATTGCTTTCTTTGATTACATAAATTGTGAAGTGAAGTAAAGTCTCCTTGGTCTCTTCGAGAGAAAAGTTCTGCGTCCGATCTTTGGTCCTTTATGAAGAAGAAGAAGAAGTGGAGTGAGCTAGTTCGCATTGAAGTGGTTTTCTTGGGACAGCTTCAGAGGTGCTTTCCATTTAGGCAGTGTAAACCAGGTGCCAACTCTTCTATATTTGGAACATTTAATGAACGGGGGGGGGGCTAATCCCTTTCGCCATATGGGACTATCTGCCTCCTTTCATCTTATTCAAAATGTACGCAAAATTTCCACAAAAATCACGAAATAAACAAGCGCCTCGGATCGCTTTGTTTTACGGCATTTAATTAAAAGTTAATATACAAGAGAAATCATAAACAGTCTTGAACGTGTGCCAAATGAATAAAAACCAATCATCCGCATTTTTTATTGCCGTTATCGATGATGAAAGCCATCGGCCGTCAGTTATCCCAAAACTGTCTTATACCAATCGGAGGGAAATTTAAATTTCCCGTGCTGCCATCTACCTCTTCAAGGAGTCACTCGATTAGCAGAAAACCGAACCACAGAGTGCCCGCACTTTCAACATGGTGGGTACCTCAGCTAACACATGCCACAGCATCTTCAACTTATACACCAGCGCATGCAAAAGTGCGTGCCTTTGCACTCACACTCGCAGATGAATATGTTCCCCAACAAATCATTTCAAAGACAGACGCGACAGAATCCGCCCATACACCGGAAGTTGATCCATGTCGCGAGAAGATCCGAAACAAGACCGACCCCAGTTATGTACATCCTCATAGCGAATACCGCACACTGATTAATGCGTCCGAGGACGCTGTGCGTGCCTGAGGACATTTCTCAAAATGTCACCCGCCAGCATCCACCTTTCGACTGACGGCCACTGCGTCGCGCTCTCGGCGTGTACCATCGGAATGTGAGATTTTTCTTCTGGAACTTTTTTCTGACTTTTTATCCGAAAAACAAAAAAAAAAAAAAACTGTTTTATTTTGGTGGTCTTTTTTGCCTATTTTTGTGCCAAAAAATAATTGAACATGCCTCGTCGGTGGGAGGTGAACGCTGCGATATGTATTGGTGGGGCTGCTGTCGTATCTGAGTCATGAGTGCCGCTGTGGTGTTGAACTGAAAAGTAATATTTTATTTTGTTGTTTTTGAAAGCGGAGCAGACCGATCGGAAGAATTTATTTGCTTTCCGCAGCGATATCGCGATGGGATTACTCAGAAATGAAATTTGGATACTCTCGTCAGAGGCCGAGCTGTGCGGGGGATGTTGGCCGACCGCGGACTTGGTGAATCAAACACCAAATTCGGATATTTTCTGGTATTTTGACTTGTATTGATTTCTTCATATCTATTTCTATAGAAGGCAAGGCTGCTCTGGGAAAAGTGGACAGAGGAGAGGAGGTCTGGCTGAAACAAGCTGCCAATGGATATCAGGTTCGGACTTAAGAGCCTCGGGGCGACAAAGGACTACTGGTAGTTGAGTCGTAATCGATGCTGAGACTTGAGATAGCTGCAGTCATTGCAGCGAGGCCTTAAGTATCGCTCTATGGAAGATTGTTCGACTCAATCTGGACGATAAAAGACGTGACTTCCGTCCCCCGTCCAATTGCAATGTTGGGACTAACAAGAATGCTGGACAGGCAGTCCATCTGGAGATGATCTGGTTGAATGCATACAGCATCTGTATGATATGGCCGGAGGAGAGCATGATCGACGAATGGAATCTGAGTATCGATTTACTCGAGAAAGGAGAGCTTACTGGCTGCCCCAACTATCGAGTGATAAGTCCTTCAACGACATTATCCTCTCCGCTATTTTATGGAATCGCCGTTTATCAAGAACTAGTTACGTCCTTTTCAGTACAGTTTGAGGCCAGGCAAGTACATACCGGATCAAATAGTCACACTGTGACAGATCGTCGAAAAGACACAAGACGTCGAAATTGACGAACAGCACCCATATGTCCGATTTGAAAACCGCATGTGACATCGTGTTTGCAGATGATGCTATACGCTGCCTTGTCCAGTTTCGACATCCAAGCCAAGCCCGTCAGGTAGTTCAGGATGCCGGTGGAGAATACTCGCTGCTCCATCAAGCTCGATAACGAACACAGCGATACCCTAAATTTGCAAAAGGATTTTAGACGACACTCTGTTTTGTGAGTCTTTCATCATCATTCTTGAAATGATCGTGTTAAGCTCAGTGGCCAGCAATAGAGCCACGATCATTCCTCGCGGATGATATTGGTGTTATAGGTGGAGCGCAGCAAGGCGTCAATGGCGCGTTTTAATGGAGGTGAGGGTAAAACAAAATAAAACGCTGTCTTCTAGAAACAACGCACGAATAATGGTTACTCCTTAGGGGAGAAAATAAAACAATAACTTTTCTTTTGCAACGTTATCGATCGCATATTTTCACTCAATCCAAAAGGGGGAACTAGTGTCTACCAAACATTTTCTTTTGACTGTAGCATTAGATCTAGCTACGTGCCAGCACCCCAGCACACAAATATAGAAACATTTGGTGGCATTGAATAATTATATGCGGCATTTCATGAGGAAATTCTGTTACGTGTTCATTTAAACATAGATTATCGGTGGTGCATTGTCTGCGCCTTTATCTTGAATGTAGCCCCATATATCAATGGTGTTAAAAGTCGAGCTAGGTAGGTAGGTAATTTGGTGGCCTTCCGGCCGTGGCTCACGTAGCCCAACGTGCTGGATCCATAGTGCCCCTGCTAGGGAGTCTAAACCACCGTGCGACCTACTACAGTCTTAAAACCAGCCAGATTGATGTATGAATCTTAAGATGTTTTTCAATTCAACATCGCTTAAGTCCTTCCGCTCCAAGGACAAATTCTTTCCTTGCTAGAGCCGGGCATTCGCAGAGCAGATGTTGGATAGATTCTGTTTCTTCCTCATCTCTGCAGCTCCTGCCGTCGTCGTGCGGTACGTTCAGTCGCATTGCATATGTACCTATGGCGCAGTGTCCCGTAAGGACACCTATTAGCGTGCATACATCCTTGCGGCAAAAACTGATCAATGATGTTGACCTCTTCTTGCTCAGCATACCCCCTTTGCTGTATCTCCAATATTCTGTCCAAGCCAGCGACTACTGGCTTTGTCAAGGTCACTGTCTGAAGGTTTTTCTCTATCGAGCTGAGCGAAAATTGCAATGATCGTCTTCCATTTTGTATGTGTTCACGCACAACCGATTACGAATTGTGTCCGGAATGCATAGAAGGAAGGAAAGGTAGCTGTGCACGTTGGTCTGAAATGTCTGTTGATTCATAATTGTAGTCAGTGGGAAATATTTGGCTGAGAATAGCATTTCTGAGAGAGCATCACAAAGCAGGCTTGAGGGTAAACTGATGAGCATTCTTGATGAGGCGGATATTGAGGGTGAATTCATGGCGCGGAGGAATGCAATTGGCCAGTTCACTTGGGCATCGTTTGTTGAATTACACGAAGCGACAAAAAGGGGCAAAGAAGACAGTGGGTCTGTGCTCAAGCGAGATATATATATTTTTATCTATCGCTCGCTTTTCATTTATAGCTTCTTGGTGAAGGATATTCTTGGGGGCACCAGACCAGATATGAGCGTTATACTCAAGCGGTTATAGGGCGGATAAAGGTCTTAAAAATTGATACCAAATCAAAGGTGTTGAAATATTTCCTGAATTGATTGAGGAAACCTAGACCATTGGCAACATTTTTGGCGACCTCGAATATGTGATCATTCTGTGTCCCAGGGTTCTGTTGATACCCTTGTGTGCCAGGAATGGCTGTCTTTGCATATGGACTGCCACCTTGTAAGGACAAATGAAAGTGGGCAATGTGAAGAACAGAATCCTGCGAGCGGTGGAAGATGTTGAATAATACGAGGCTATCTTTCAGATTATTGAAAGTGAAAAAGTCATTCTTAAAAATAAAGCCAATAGAATAAGGGATACAGTAATACCATCAACACGCATTTCCGACAAAAAACCAAAGTGCAACGATGTTGATTGGTATCAATTTTCGGTGTTATTTCACCTGTGATCTAATTTTGAACTCTTCCTTCCTAAGCCTTCATGTGCCCCATGAAATCGAATACACTTTTCAACCAACACTCGCCAGAGTTCCATCGAAAAGCTCCAACCACTAAATGTCGCCCGCTAATTGTTAACCATTAAGGCCACCCAAAACTGCCACCAACGCAGGTGCATCAAAACACCCTTCAAGCCTTTGATCTCTAGTGTCCCTTAAACGACGGCCAATCAGATGACAGAGGCGCACCCCATTTAATTCCACGCCAATTAACCGATAAGTGGTTGTAAACACTTTCAAGGCGACACGATACCCATCTCCCAGGCATTGTTTGAATACCCAGCGGTCCTATTAGCACTCGAGTTCCCCGCTCCATCCAGCCGCAGCATGAAAACAATCCCGTGGCGCCATTTACGCCAGCCTCTCGACGACGCCCAGCAGCTATTTCGAATTATGGGGCGCATCATATTCCCGGAATCAGCCACTCTCCGACCATATCACCGATTCTCCATTACTTAGGTCAGTTAACGTCCTCAACTCGAGACCGTTTCCCGATTCTCGAATCACCTCAAGCATCCAGCATCCAGCATCCAGCATCCAGCATCCAGCATCCACCCATCACCTCGACTCCAACAACTGGGTCACCACTTATAGCCGCGCAATGTGGAGCATGTTTATTTCAATTATCTTCCCCAAGGAAGCCGTGCAGCCCCGGCGGCGCAGCCATCGTCAATCAGACCTCCAACCCACTGCAAGCGAACCCCAATATCCACGGAACCGAGTGTTCGAGAAAAAAAATCAAAATAAAAAAAAAAAGGACGGACGCCCAAAAAATCTAAAAATACTCATATACTCGCATAACATGCGAGAACTTAACACGGTCGCACTGATGTGGAAAATTAAATGTGAATTGCCTCACGGACCACGAATTTCGGTGGCGGGGCCCTGCTGCAGATGATTATGATCGCTGCTCTCCATTGCCGGGCCATCTACCGCCCCGAGTGGGTGCAGAGTGCAGCATAAGATGCACACTGGCATGCCGCCGCCGATGCCAGCGGAGAGCTCTGGCAGCAGATGTACTCGCGCGGGTAAATATTTAAGAATGCGCTCGCGGAGAAGCGCACTTGCGGATGGGAATTTATTTATTGCCTCACGGTACTCAACGGTGTTTTTGATGTGCAAAGTGGAATGTAGATGAAAGACTGCTCCGGCTGATGGCTTTGGAGAGATACTCGGTGCCATCGGTGATTATTGACGTCCACCTGCTGATTGCACTCACTCACGGCGGAATTCGTCTCTGAACTGAAGGATCGTCTTCGAGGGGCGGCTATTAATTCATTTTATGATAAATGTGTGATGTGGTGGTGCGATTAAATTCAGTTTTTGTCACTAAAGATGGTACTGCGTCCAACCACGAGAAAGGCGGTTCAATCAGGTGATGGACACACACAGCTTGTCGCCGCAGTGGTTCTCCTTTTCCAAGCTGAATTTCTTTAATCTAACAAAGCTGGAATTTGATTTCTTACGTATATCGCAAGGTGTTGTTAGGACTTCCGTAAAACTACATTTGGAAACGTGTGAATGATTTTGGAAATTTTTGGATTTTTGTGAAACTGAAAATGATGGTCCGTCAACGTCTTCTTCTTCCTCGTTTTGTGGCATTACAGTCCGTCCAACCTGAACCAACAAGTCCCTCCAGCTGGCGTAATCTCTGACTTGCTGTCTACAGCTAAGCACACCAAGTTGTTTGAGGTCATTTCCCACTTGTGTTGACCATCTTCGACGCAGACGTCCTCTGTTGCATTGTCCAACAGGCCATGAGTCGAATACTATTCAGGTTAAGCTGGCCATGCGCTTGACCGCAGACGCCTGCCTAGATTCATGTTGCTGTACAAATCGAACAGTTCGTTGTTGACTCTTCTCCTATAGACGCCGTGACTCGCACAATTTTTGGCTCGAATCGACCATCCGCTGTTGAGATTGTGCTTACTTCTGCCTCGTACAAAAGGACTGGAATAATCAATGTCTTCTACAGGATGGCGCATAAGAAACGTTAAGATTTAATTATTGAATCGGATATAAAGGGTGGTTAAATTTTAAGGGCCGATGTTGAATGTGAACCACACCTAAACGTCAAGCTTTTTCCTACATTTCATTTGACATTTCTCAATTTCAGACTAACTCAATTTGAACCATGGAAAGATACACAATCGAGCAATGCGTTACAGTTATTCAGGCTTATTATGAAAATTGGCGTTCAAATCAAAATGCATATCGTGCACTTCGTGATTTTTTCGGTCAATTTAATCATCCAAATGTGCGTACAATCGGAAAAATCGTGCAAAAAAATGAGCAAACCGGGTCTGTAGGAGATGTGAAAACACCAGTGCATGCTTGTACTGCAGAAAATATTGCTGCTGTTCGCGATAGTGTGGCTGAAAAGCCGTCAACCTCAATTCGTCGTGCCCAACAATTGCACTTCTCACGCTCGTCGTTGATGAACATTATGCATAATGTCTTGCATTTACACGCTTACAAGGTGCAATTGATTCAAGAACTAAAGCCTCTTGACCATTTCAAGCGTCGTCAATGGTCAGAATGGTGGCAAGAAATGGCAACAGTGGATGATCAATTTTCGATGAAAATCATCTTCAGTGATGAGGCACATTTTCACCTCAGTGGATGCGTCAATAAGCAGAATTGCCACTTTTGGGCGAATGATAATCCAAGAGTGATTGTCGAAAAACCAATGCACCCACAAAGAGTGACTGTTTGGTGCGGTTTATGGGCTGGCGGCATCATCGGGCCGTATTTTTTTCCAAAATGATTGTGGTCAGGCAGTTACTTTGAATGGTGTTCGCTATCGTGAAATGATAACGAACTTTTTATGGCCCGAATTGGAAGATATGAATGTGGACGATATGTGGTTTCAACAGGACGGTGCCACTTGCCACACAGCTAACGAAACAATGGCTGTTTTGCGCGACAAATTCAATCTCACGTGGTGGCGATGTCAATTGGCCGCCAAGATCATGTGATTTGACGCGCTTTGAGGTTATTTGAAAGAAAAGGTGTACGTCGATAAGCCAGCAACAATTCAAGAGCTATCTCAAGACAGAAAAGTGCTCTAAACAGACATCAAGAAACCTTCCGTGTTCGACCTGTGACTTCACATGATTGGGTAGTGCATTTTGTGACTTCACATGATTGGGTAGCGCATTTTGCCTACTAGAGGTTAAACATGTATATGTAGGCGGTCGCAACACAATATAACGATTGGATAAACTTAACATTATTTTTTCATGGAGATACTTAGGTGCTTTCTTGTGAATAATTTTGAAAAGCAAGGCACAACATCGATACTTTAAGAAATCGTCCAATCTGCATCCGAGAAGCTGACGGGCTTCGTGAGAGATATGGTCAAATCTGCGCCGATGGAATTGAAAGCGACATTGAGTTTTTGGAACGACCGGGAGTCAGCGTTAGCAAAGAGCTCACAACCATAAGAAATTATTGGTTTAATTAATGATTTTACTAACTTTAACTTCACACTTCTAGGTAATATTGTTTTTGTTAGTGATAACCCCCGTAGCGATGTGTATACTTTTGAGGTAATAGAGTTAATTTGCAAATAATTGCAAAATAATTTGTTATAAAATATTATACCAAGGTTTTTCGCATGAGTGACGTATTCAATTTGCGAAGAGTTTAATAGAATAGGAGGGAAGTCAGGGAAGTGCGGTTGATGTTTGGAAATAGGGATGGCTTTAGTTTTAAGCGATATATTCCCCACATCAGCACGGATTCCTAAAGGGTAGATGCACTACGACTAACCTAACCGAGTTCGTCTCTAAGACCGTCAAATCATTAGAGGAAGGCAAGGAAGTAAATGTTACTACCACCGACTTCAGCAAGGCATTCGATAAAGTCTGCCACCTTACAATTTACCTCAAACTCAAAGCTCTCGGTTTTCCGCCATCTTTTGCCTCTTGACTGAGATTGTGTCTTGAGAATCGCCAGTACAGAGCTATCTTTATATCTTCTGTCTCTGATCATATTAACGACAATTCAGGTGTTCCTCAAGGCAGTCACCTTGGTCCACTGAACTTTCTTCTAACAATAAATGATGTTGGTCGCATTATTAAATATTCAAATCTGTCTATTTACGCGGATGACATGAAGATCATTAACTACCCTCAATGACTGTCTCTCTGTTTTCAAAGTGACTCATTTTACTTATGGTGTGACAAAAACTCCTCAACAAATGTCAAACCCTAACATTTTATATTATATACATATTACTTTCTCAACGAGTCTATTCCGTCAGTCCCCAGTAATTTGTGACAGAGCTAAATTTCTGCTTTTTTTTTTTTGTCTGAGGTGTTTTTGACGCTAGATTGGATCACTCAGACTTAACAGTGGTCCATTGTACTACCAGCAGCAACCTCGATAGGTAGGGGCTGTCAGCAAAACACACACACTTCTGATACCTATAGTCGTCGGACTACTACCACTGATCGACAACTGCAGTGATCTTGATCCCAACGGCAAATGGTGACTGGACCAGATTTGAAAAAAAGAATAAAAGCGTTGCTTTCACTAGGATTCGAACCGGGGCCCCTCATCCAAGGGCAGGCACTCAACCAACTGCGCCAACCAGTACATTAAAACATTATACTCAAAGCCAACTGTTTCATAAAACGCTGGTGTAAGGAATTCTCTAACCCCTACGTTACAAAATCTCTATTCATTATCTTTGGCCGACCCATAGTTGAATATGCCAGCCAAGTCTGGCCACCCTTTTAGACAACTCATTGCCTTAAATTCGATGCTGTGCAGCGCAGATTCATCCGTATTGCTTTAAACGGTCTCCTATGGGTCGACAGGTTTAGACTACGTCTCTACGTATACCCGCTAAAATTGATTAGCCTGCAAACCCTAGAAAAACGTTGTGAAGTCGCAGACATATGTGCACATACGAGGGGCGTTCAAAATATTCTCGGTATCGGGGTGAAGCTTTGGTTGTATATATAAATTGACTTATTTATCAAGTAATACTATTATTTTAGTGCATTCGTGTAAAATTTCATATAAATGTGATTATTAATTCGCGTTTAATCTCTAGTTAAACAGAATCAACAAGAATCAAAATCAAAAATTAAAAAGAAAAAATTGAGCATCGCGCTGTAATTAAATTTCTCACTAAGCAAGGAAAAAGTCAAAAAACTATTCGTGAAGAGATGGTGGCTGTTTACCAGGGTTCCACACCTTCATTATCAACTGTGCAAAAGTGGTCAAGTGAGTTCAAGAGAGGCAGAGAGCGCATTGAAGACGACCCCCACTCCGGCGCCCCGGCTACTGCTTGTACGGGAGAAAGCATCAAAGAAGTCGATAAACTTGTTCTTGATGACCATCTTAACCTTTCAAAGGTCAGTGCAAGGTGGGTGCCACGAATGCTCACAGCGCCTCAGAAAAAAGTGAGAATCGCATGCTTTTGGAGATATGTAGTGAGAACGCGGACGGTGTTATGGATCGAATTGTTACTGGTGACGAAACATGGGTCCACCACTATGATCCTGAAAGCAAACAAGAGTCCATGCAGTGGCATAAAAAAGGAACAGACCCCCCGAAGAAGTTCAAAGTCACTCCGTCTGCCGGGAAGCTCATGGCCACAGTTTTTTTGGGACTCAAAGGGAATCTTGCTCATTGAGTACAAAAAAGAAGATGAAACCATCAACGCCACATCCTACGCTTCCACTTTGCATAATTTGCGGGAGGAAATTAAAAAAAAAGACGGGGTGTGTTGTGTGTTGCTTCTTCATGACAACGCTCCTGTTCACACGGCGCGAGTTTCCAAGGCTGCTGCGCGAGATTGTGGTTTCGAAGAAATCCAACACCCACCCTATAGTCCAGACCTTGACCCTAGTGATTATTTCCTATTTCCGGATTTGAAAAAATGCCTTCGTGGAAAAATGTTTTCGGATGATGAAGAACTCAAGTCGGCAATAAAAGGGTATTCTGTTTAACTAGAGATAAAACGCGAATTAATAATCACATTTATATGAAATTTTACATGAATGCACTAAAATTTACTTGATTTACTTGATAAATAAGTCAATTTATATATACAACCACAGATTCACCCCGATACCGAGAATATATTGAACGCCCCTCGTACATGTAGGATTTGTTTCGGACGAGAAATGAAACGCCTCGTTAGATGTTTTTAAAATCTTTATTTATCCGAATTCAATATGTTTTATAATTCAATGTGTATTAACAAGAATAATACTCCTTTCGCTCTAGCGGTAGTTTGACGACTGACTGCCTGTGTCGGTTTTGTCTCATCCTCTTGGTCTATGGTTAGTATATGCGTAAGCTCGTAGGACTGCCGTTTATTTTGTGTGCGTGTTGTCTGTAGCTCTTTGTTCTCTATAGTATGTTCTACTTAAGTATCGTAAGTGTCCTCTTCTTTGGTTAGTGTGTGTATGTATTAATGTCTGTATGTCTCGCTTGATCTGTTATCCGTCTAGTCGCCCGATCGTGGACCGTTCGTCCTGTCGCGTGATTTGTTTCTTTCGTCTGCTTTTGTCGCCTACTCGTAGAGTCATCTGTTATACGGTTTGTATGTACCTTGGTGCGTGTGTGTCGTGTTCGTTTGTCTGGCCTCCCATCCCACATACATCAGATTTTAACTGGTTTGATTGATTTCCCTTCATTACTAAGAATGATATCCCTTCATACAAACCCACTTAACCTTCGGTCTTTCCCCCTCTTTCGTCTCACCTTTCACCGCACCAAATATGATTTCGAACCATCTCCAGAATGCTGCGGCTGGCTAACTATAGCTAACTATCCTCTAGAAATTCTCTCTATTCCTATTAACTCTCTTGTTAAGTTAAGAATAGTTTAAGTTAAAATAGTTTAATGTTTTTTATGGCAACCTTTTTTTTTAGAATTGCAGGTACCAGCGCCCTCAATTTTTCTCGGATAAGAAGCTGTTCTTATTTTAAGCTGTAGTATATTTCTTTGGGGCTGCCAAAAAAGTAAGGTGTATGCCAATAAGATAAGAACCATACAATAGCTTAAATCGAGAAGAATTAAAGGCGCTGGGACCTGAAATTCTAAAAAAAAGTAATGGAAAACGTCCTAGAAAGAGCCCGTTAAGTCGAAGCAAACAGTGGGTATCATTTGAGTGGGTATCAAAATCGGTCGAAGGTGGTGACCAGTTAAAATCAGAAAAATGGTCCCTCAGGGTAGCCAAGGACGAGCGTGTGATCTGTGGCTGTGAAAAAGGTGTAACTGCCTTACAATTCTTTGCAAAGACCGGCTAGACATCACCAACTGCTGAGAACGTCGCCTGGTGGAAGTTTCGGGGTTTTCCTTAATAATTGCATGCACCGGAGCAATGTTCACATCATTTCGAACTGAACGAGATCTTCCAGCACGCGGGAGATCACAGACAGCACCTTGTTGGTGCAAACACGCTGGACCAAAGCACACGGCGCATTTCGAACATGAAAGAGATTTCGATATAATCTTTGTCTGAATAATTGAATGTCGACTTTCAAAATAAAATTGAACCACTTTGCTTCTTTGTTCTGTGCTGAATCTTTCCATCAGAAATTTCCCAAAGATTTCAAAGCAAAAGGGTGATTCAATTTTAAGGGCCGATGTTAATTTTGAATAAAACACAAATTGTTTAGGAAATTATTGTCATTTCTTTTTATTATGACAATATTGGTATGGTTCAATTATGTATGGAACAAAATATTGGCCAAATGGGCGCCGCGACCTTGGCGGCACACCTCCATCCTATGAGACAAATTTTCGATGACGCTGAAGCATAATTGAGGTTCTATGCAGTTAATGTGCCGAATTATCTCATCCTTTAGCTCTTGAATTGTTGCTGGCTTATCGACGTACACCTTTTCTTTCAAATAACCCCAAAGCGCGTCAAATCACATGATCTTGGCGGCCAATTGACATCGCCACCACGTGAGATAACACGGCCATTGCATTTGTCGCGCAAAAGAGCCATTGTTTCGTTAGCTGTGTGGCAAGTGGCACCGTCCTGTTGAAACCACATATCGTCCACATTCATATCTTCCAATTCGGGCCATAAAAAGTTCGTTATCATTTCACGATAGCGAACACCATTCACAGTAACTGCCTGACCGGCCTCATTTTGGAAAAAATACGGCCCGATGATGCCGCCAGCCCATAAACCGCACCAAACACTCACTCTTTGTGGGTGCATTGGTTTTTCGACAATCACTCTTGGATTATCATTCGCCCAAATGCAGCAATTCTGCTTATTGACGAATCCACTGAGGTGAAAATGTGCCTCATCACTGGAGATGATTTTCTTCGCCCATTTTCATAATAAGCCTGAAGAACTTTAACGCATTGCTCGATTGTGTATCTTTCCATGGTTCAAATTGAGTTAGTCTGAAATTGAGAAATGTCGAAAGCTTCGCGTTTGGGTGTGCTTTACATTCAACATCGGCCCTTAAAATTTAACCACCCTTTACATCCCACGACGAATGAACCACAGAGTCCTTGGTGCTGATAGAGATTAATAGAGATTAAATGTCTGGCGGAATCCGCTTACCGAGCCTGGCAGAATAGCAGGACGTCCTAGGCAAACGAAGTTCTGAACAGTTGAATAGGAATCGAGTTGGGGAGACCTCGACCGAGATGGTGAGCAGTAGTGGGGGGAAAGGACATAAGTAAGTAAAGTAAATTCTTCTCATAGCTTCTCAATTTCAATAGATCCGACTTTGCTTCCATATTTTCGAGCATGGACCATGTCATCATGCATTTCGCATAAATTGCGTATAAGTTGGTGGCTCATTGAGTCAGTAATTACTTCTCCCCATGGGATACCTTGTGCTCGGTTTAAATTTAGTACATTCGTAATCCATCCATAAGCACTGTAGCACAAAACGAACGCAGTCAATTACTGTGCGCGGGTGAGATCACATTTGAGAGCACAGTTAATGCGGTATCAAAGCCGGCCGCTTGCAGATATTATCAGTTTATGGCAGCATTAACGTTCAGCCGCATTCGCATGCACCTGTTTTCCCACCTCAAACGCCCCCAAAGATGTCGAGATCACATTTGATGCGAAAAAATGATACATTCACACCAAAAGAGCCAACAAATCAACCTATTTCTATTTTTTTTTTTAATATTTTTCTTTCAAGTTCTGTGGATGACTCAAGCGAAAGACTTTCTAGATGCAAAGCTCTCAACGGTTGCTCTACACCCCCACCCTTCCAAACTGACGTACATCACAGAGACGAAAAATAGGATATTCACTTGCGCGAAAAGAGATATTTAAATTTCGTGTTCCATTCAAACGGAAAATGTTGCAATTTTTCGAAGTCCCATCAACTGAACCGTTACATACGTGCAATATTCAAATTATTGATATTTTTAGCCCAGCCGCATATAGACCGTCGTGTACACGTATTTGTATTTCTTTAATTAATCTATTTAAATCAAAAAAAAACTAAGAAAGCAAGGCAAAAAAGAATTTTCCTCCCATGAAACATTACACATTCCAAAAGCACACCAAATATAAAGCACCAATACACAAAATGAATCCTCAGGTAGAGTGTGGAAAATTATTAAGAAAATCCAAATTCTCGGCGCTAAAAATAGGCGGTTTCTTCATCGGTGTGTGTGGGTTTCGCCACCCCAACGAACAGCAACAACAGGTAAACAAAATACAACACACCAGCAAACACGGTGGCCGACATCGATGTGGTTGTGCCCCAAAGTGCGAGTGTATCGCACGAAACTTTTCGAAGCGGCCTGAGAAAATTGCAAGATACACTTCTCATCATCATTCAAAAAGGCATTCAAAGTGGGAATATTAAACGGAGAAGCAGAAGGAGAACTTTTTTTTTCTCATTTTTATTTTTAGTTTGAAAACATTTCCTTTCGCATATGTTGTTTTTTTTTTTTTTTCTTTTATTTTCCGTCTTGAATTAGGAATTCGAACGTTTGAATTCTAGTTTATGGTTGTTGAGCTCAGCGATGCGAGGGGAATCGGTGGAAGAAAATAATAAGGCATCGGCAAGTGGAATTGAGTCCTGTGAATGGGAATACATCGCACGGATGACAGGGTTTTGTCAAGCTAAAGAATAGTCTAAAATACCTTAAAACCTCCAACTGGTTATAAAAATGCTCAAGAAAGGCATCTAAATGTGACAACAACATTAAAAACGGCAGTAAGGTCAACGATAGACCAGTGTACACAGCCGGAGAGTGACAGCACAATGGACCATACTGGGTCTAAGTGGAGTTTTTTGTTTAAGCTTGATGGACTATCAAGCCCTACCTACCTTGAATGAATAGTCAAGGGAAATGTTCTTCCCTTTCAGTTCTGTCCAGTGCCAGTAACCACCTATTCGTCGATTTCAAGGCCGCATATGACAGCGTGCATAGAGCTATACAACGCTATGTCTAGTTTTGACATTCCTGCCAAACTCGTCAGGTTGTGCAGGATGACGATGGAGAACTCTCGCTGCTCCATCAAGGTCGGTAACGAACTCACCGAGACCTTCAATGTCAGGTGCAGGTTTTAGACAAGGCGACGCGCTGTCATGTGACTTCTTTAAAATCATCCTGGAGGAAATCGTGCGAAGCTTAAACGCCAACACTAGAGGCACGATCTTCCAGAAGTCCGTACAATTGCTAGCATACGCGAACGACATTGACGTGATTGGTCGAACACCGCGAGCCGTCAATGAAACGTTTGCTGGTATTGAAACGGAGGCTGCAAAAATGGGTTTGACAGTGAATGAGGGCAAAACGAAGTACATGCTGTCATCGAGAAAGGGCGCACAACATCGACGTTTCGGCCAGAACGTCACCGTAGGCAGCTTTAACTTCGAGGTAGTTAAGGACTTCGTCTACCTCGGCTCCCAGGTAAACAGTACAAACAACATCAGTACCAAGATTAAACGCAGAATAACGCTTGCCAACCGCTGTTTCTTTGGGCGCAAGAGGCAATTGAGTAGTAGAGCTCTCTCTCGAAAGACCAAGCTAACACTAAATAATACCCTCATCATCCCTGTCCTGCTCTATGGCGCAGAAGCCTGGACAGTCTCAAGAGCAGATGAAGAAGTCCTTGGTCTTTTCGAGAGAAAAGTTCTGCGTTCCATCTTTGGTCCTGTTTGCGTTGGTTTCTGGAGAAGAAGATTCAACCATGAACTGTACGGGCTGTACAGCGACATGAGCCTAGTCAGGCATTTACGGATTCAGCGCCTAAGATGGCTAGGCCATGTAGAGCGCATGGACAGCACTGCTCCAGCCCGAAGAATCTTCGACTCCGAATCAGTGGGACAACGCAATAGACGACGTCCACGAAACCGATGGCGCCAACAAGTGGGGAAGGACCTCAACCAAATTGGTGCGCGAAATTGGAGACAGTTGGCTTAAGATCGTGCCAGCTTGTTGACTGAGGCCCAGGTCCACCTCGGACTGTAGTGCCACTAGAAGAAGCAGAACAATAAGCATCCACAAATGTATTTCAACTTTTTTTCGTTACGACTTTTCAAATGTAGACACTAAGGTACTCGTCTTCCAAAGTGTCTTAAACCTTTCACAAAATTTGCACCACATAAATCAAACCAAGGTGATCTAAGTTTAGTGTGTTAAATACTTACTGGTCCTCAATCACTACTGCTACGCGCAGTGGCAATACAGATTACTGCAGACGCTGCGGACCGGACAAGCTGAAGAGACTATGGAAAATTTACCATTCGGAGATCAAAGTTTAGCACTAAGCAGGCAATCAACAAAACAAATCAATTTCTTTAGAATGTTTTACAATTTTGATAAAGTGCTAAGACCTTTGCATAGTAGGTAGGTGCGTCCACAACTTTTTTGAGTAAAAAAGTCATCCTGCTTAGAAATAGCTTCTCGAACATCGATGTTGGGAGTCTGCATAAAACGGTATGTCCCATCCACAATAGCACGCACAATTCGAGTGATTGTTGTAGAAGTTAGATCCAGCTCCATCTCGTGGCTGTCGTGGCACACATATTGTAATATACACACCGCTGCGTATTAAATCATTTATCCATCAATCAACAAGTCCAAGTCGAGGCATTTACTTCAAGAAGCGGAGCAGTATACAGCTGAATTCAAGGCTGTATGGGGATGCAAGAACACACTCAATACTCTGGTGGGACAGAAATGGGTGGATGTGGCATGAAAACATGACGGCTACGAAGAAGCAAATACGCAAGCTTTCAAAGGAAGAACAAATTTCCTTAATTGAGTATCTCTACATATGTGAAGACATGTAAAGGGTGATTTTTTAGCTATTATCTTTTTGGCAACACTGGCTTAAACAGCTGACGCACGTTTCGTGTTTTGTTTCACTGTCAAACATCTTCAGTTTGGTCAATAATTTAACCATAAATCGTCTTTCAAACGAACAGCGCTTGCAAATTATTGAATTTTATTATCAAAATGCGTGCTCTGTTAAGAAAGTTCATCGCGCGCTTCTTCCATTTTATGGTCAATTTAAGCGACGAAGCTCATTTTTGGCTCAATGGGTACGTAAATAAGCAAAATTGCCGATTTTGGAGTGAATATCAGCCAGAAGCATTGCAAGAGCTACCAATGCATCCAGAAAAAGTCACAGTTTGGTGCGGTTTATGGGCTGGTGGCATCATTGGACCGTACTTCTTCAAAGATGATGCGAATCGTAACGTAACTGTGAATGGTGAGCGCTACCGTGAGATGATATCCAATTTTTTTTTGCCCAAAATGCAAGAGCTTGACTTGCATGACATGACGATGCCACGTGCCACACAGCACGCGCAACAATGGACTTATTGAGGGGCGAGTTCCTCTGAACATTTTATTTTACGTTCGGGACCGGTCAATTCGCCGCCTAGATCGTGCGAGCTAACGCCTTTCGACTATTTTTTGTGGGGCTATGTTAAAGCTCATGTCTAAACAGACAAGCCCGCTTCAATTGACGCATTGGAAGACAACATTGAAGCATTTATTTGTGAGATACCGGCCGAAATGTTGGAAAGAGTACTTAGCCAAAATTGGACTAAGCGGATGGACCATTTGAGGTGCAGTCAAGGTCAACGTTTACATGAAATAATCTTCAAATATTAAATTATATGGACCGTACTATCGATTCAAATAAAGATTTCATGCATTTTTCTGAATTTTATGTTTTTTTTTGAAAAACTTTCACGCTTAAAAACCCACACAAAATGCTGCTAAGAGAACCTCAAGGACTCCAAAAAATGTTAAAATGAAGTGTAATCACAGAAGAGCCACAGAAGCCTTCAAATTACGTAAATCTGATCTAAGGGCTTATGTGCATTGTATCGCTATTTAGGTCGCTTATCATTGAATTCATAGCCACAGCAGTGCGACGAACAGAAGACAGTGCGGACATATGAAAAGACCGTCATATTAGTGTGTTGCGCAGCCACTCTGATATCCTTATAAATCTGAAAAGGGATTTTAGTGCGATTTTTGTCAGAACGTGGAAGTATTGGAAGAAATGTTCCCCCTGTGTTATATATCTATACTGACAGAGGCTGAGGAAGTGGCAAAGGTAGTCTTCTTCTTTGTCACCCTTCTGCAGATGAAGTTTCTCTCATAAACGTCAGACTAACAAAGGACTGAGTTATCAATGTTCATTAATGCAGAAATACGATCCGACTAACTTAGGTGAACTGCAATACCTACTGTTCATAAACATCCATAGCTCATCGATGTCGTGCAGATTTTGCAGTCATTATTTTTTGACTGCAAATAGGGTCGATTGGAAAAAAAATAAATGCACACATTCTGCACCGTTTGTGTGTTCAAAAACGCATTAGAAAAGAAATGCAATTGTACTAGCGCAGACTTCCGATGTTCATGAAAACACCCATTCATACCGCTGCGTATTAAATCATTCACCATAAAACAACAATTTTGCAAGTCGAGGCTTTATTTCATTTTCCATATACATACAATACTTTTTTAACAACAGAAAACTATCGAACGCCAGGATATCGATATTCTCAGATAGCCAGTTAGTACTCAACGACTTAAGGTGCCTTATGCTTGCAAGCAAAGGAGGAACAAATTTCCTTAATTGAGTATCTCAAAAATGTGAAGACATATAAAAACGCCCACAAAATGCTGCCAAGAGAACCTCAAGGACTACAAAAAATCTTAAAAGAAGTGTAATCACAGAAGAGCCACAGAAGCCTTTAACTTAAGTAAATCTGATCTAAGGACTTAGGTGCATTGGGTAGCAGGTTTTGTCGGTGACTAGTCCCATTTTCATATCATGGTACTTCAGATGATTATGGCCAGTTAGAGCTCCCACTACCATCACTGCAGGAGTTTGTCGGTTTTTGCACTGTCAAACTTGGGCCAAGGCATATGAGTGGTCTCGTAAGTGGTTAGAGAGTCTCACCTTCTGTTAGCTAACTAACCACATCCGCAAGAGATGGTTTGATCCAGGCATGGGTTTAGTTTCAGCCCCCTTGCCTGGCAAATTCAGTCGCTGTTACAATGCCGGCTATGTTTCTGTGACCTAAGACCCAGCATGGAGTACTGCTGGACTTGATTTCTAATACCGAAATTACTTTGATGGCCTGTCAATTAGGAAATACCACAATATCAGATGGTGGTATTTCCAGCATTGATATAATTTTGACTACCAGGACCTCCGCTTTAAGTACACTGTCATAATTAGGGATCCTCATGGAGCAGCGTTTCAGTAAGAATTCGGAGAAAATGCCCACGCCCAGCATATACGATCGCTCTATATAAACATGGATAGTCGAGTAGTTGCTGGGTTCATCCTCCCTTGCTGGCAAATAGCACAGGAGGAGTATAGGAGCTTTTGACTTCTTAAATTTGCAATCTATCCAGTACACTTGCATGACCAGCAGAACTTGGGAGTCAGACATTGGATTGGATAAGCCTTATGGCGCTCTTGCAGCAGCACCATATAGACTAGAAAATAATGCATCATCGACTAAATTGCTTCGGCGCCATCGAGGGAATGAACACCCATGTTTCGGCTAAAAGCATGTTCGACTCGCCCCACCATAGAAGACAGGAATAAGACAACTCTCAGTAAAAACACCAAATAGGTAGGTAGGTATATGATTTCCCTTACGGGCTTGCCTTGGACTTTAGACTTGACTCACTTTGGTGGATCCATTGTGCTCTCAATAGCGGATTTTTTTTGTGACCTTCATTTACTTCTAGAACAATCGGGCTACCTTTATACATTTTAGGGGGCTTTTAAGTTCTGAACTGATCATGACATCCAGCTCTACGAAGAAGTGCTTTACCAGGAACTGCTTTATTTTCTTTGCTAGGACTGGGCTTACGCACAGCAGATGTTGGACGGATTCTATTTCTTCGTCATCTCTGTAGCTCCTGCTAAAGTCGTTTTGCGGTTCAGTCTCATTGCATGCGTGCCTATTTTTATCTTTTTTTGAGCGTCGGTCATAGGTAGGGCCCTTGCTCCATTTCCTAGACGAAAGTCACCGAGTTCTGTCTCTGTCCAGGACTTTGTCTTCCAGATTCTCCAAGCTGAGATCCATTTTTCAAGACAGTCGACTTTTTCGTTTCCTTGGATGCCTGTGTGCCGTGTTATCCCTTATAGGGCCACCGTGTTCACGAAGGATATCCAACAGACGCTTTGTCTGCATACCCTAACCAGTTTTGCTGTGAAAATGTCCAATGCTGTGGCCTTTATTGCCTGAAAAATGGCTATCAGAAAAATGCAGCCTCGTCTATCGCAGCCACTTCAGCTTAAAAAATGCTATAATCGTCTCCTAGTGCCAGGGACTTTTCGAAGTGGTCACAGTAGACCCCAGCCCGTGAACTCACACAAATATGTGTACTTATTGCCATATAAGTCCACCACACTGCCTCGATTCCAATTGAATCTCATTGTCCATCAGTACACCAATAAGAAAGGAATACAGTTGGACCGAGTATGCAGCCTTGTATGAGTCCACTTTGCATCTCAGATTGCGCTAACAACCTACTTCTAGGTAAAAAAGCAATACATTTGAGTTCATCGTATGCAATCTACTGGTTTCTGAGGAAGAATTGCTCATTTTTGAATATGAACGTAATACACAAACCGAACAACAAACATACCGCGATACTTGAATTTGATTGAATATTCAACGAAGAGGTCACAAACTTCTTCATATTTTTTAGATTCTCATTCTTTTAGATTGCCCATGCCTCTGTGCCGTAGAGCTGCTGCGTTCTTCAAGAGTCGAGAGAAGTCTATTACTTAGCCACGTCCAACGTCCAACGAAACACGAACAAAAATACGTGCTGCCCGTTTGATGCTTCGGAGCCAAGGTAGTCCCAGACTCCGTCCTATCCATAGCTGCCCATTGTGATGTCCTGTTCAAGTGCCGATGTTGGGTGTTATTTCTGAAGAAGATCATATACTTTATGCCTTGTTCACTGCCAGACCCATTTTAACCGCTTCCATTTCAATGTCAGTAAACATCTCATGGAGGATTGACTGCTTTTGGGAAATCAGGTCGATGTCATCCGCGTATGCTTGAAGTTTTTGCGGTCAACGGAGTGGCATATCGTGTGGCTAGGCAATTCATTCATATTTCTTTTCTTTAAAAAGTATTTTGTTGATCCACTTCTTGGTAATAATGCTGGATACAGGTCGCTTTAGTCACGAGGTCTTTTGTACAAAATACACAATTCAAGACATTTAAAATGCTCTGCAATTGTGCTTGCGACTGAGTCTATGGAAGACGTACTAATCCCGAGAGGCTTCACCAACTTCTGCGAACTCCGTGCCAGCAAATAGTGGCTGTCCCATTTGCAAAGGAGACCTCCACTGCTTGGACTCACTGCTCTACAACAAATAAACACACTTTTTTCCCTCGAATCACTGGTTTCAAATCCCAATTCATTCGTCTATCTGGCACATACTGAATTGTTCTCTTTTTGTGCGTGAAACTATTCCCGCATCTGGTCTATTTTTGGACGCATTTCTTTCCCTACTTCACTTAGAGCATCACACTTAGCATGCTTTCGCTCAAAAGGACCCACAAACATCATAATCTCCGACAGTTCAAATGCGTTCCGCCATTTGTTTCCCTCCAATTGTCTTCCAACAAACAGACACATTCAATTGTATCCCGCTCCAAGGAATTTTAATGGCACAAAGTCTCAATCCCCGCAGAAAGGCGACAACAACAACCACACACGCACACAAAAGAACGAACGAATAAGTGAAAAACTCATAAAACTAGTTTAATTTGTGTATCTAAATAGAAGAATTTTTCATCTAACAACTTCCAGACGGAAAGAAACACCCGAGCTTTTGCTCTCACATCTCAACAACAATCGTCTCGTTCTCTCTCATTTCCCACTTTCCCATCTCAGCTGTTCGGTGTGAGTATTTCGCCATCTAAAAATACGTCCTATCTAGTCTCACCCATACAGGCGTCGGCTCGACAATTTGTACGAGCGTCTCGATAGAAAAGCACCGAATTATATTGAATAGAACGATCGGTCGTACAACGGTATTGGTGAATACGGCAATAACAAACATTACGGTACGAGTATAAAACATTTCAGAAATCGCCGAAAACGAATTCGTATACTCGAATAACGAAATACTCTTAATTCGAACGACACCGGGATCTCTTGTTCAGTAGATCACCAGCCTTACTCCGACGTTTATTACGAATAATATCGGTGACTCGGTGACAACTACACACCTTGAAGTGGATTTTTGTTTCTCTCTCTGTTGGACCACAAAACTATATCAATTCTTTTTTCTTTTCTTTTTTTTTTTTTTTGATTTAATTTTGCATTTTCCTTTCTTTATTCTTTTTCAAAATAAATTTCAAAAATTAAAAATATCCTTAAATTAAAAAAAAAAAATAAAAATAAAGGAATAAAATACATAATTTAACGGGCGCGTGAACGATTTGTAATAATTTTCTTCTTTTTTTCCCCCATTTTCTAATCTATTTTCAGTGTATTGTTATTGAAAGACTTATTAATTTTTGTGTTTAAAAGATAAATCAGTAGAAAAAATAAAATATCTAAAAAAATGTCTTCGACTGTGCAACGATCATCTAAATACTCATACAGAGCCAGCTCTACTGGAGGCGGAGTTGCTGATGTCAATATTGAATACAGCGCCGACCTATCAGCACTCTCACGCTTGGAGGTAAGATCTCGTTCCTCCCCCCCCTCACCGGCCACCACTCGCCGGGTGCAGGTCATAAAAGGACTTCACAAATTAAAAAAAAAAAAAGGATACAGTGCTGTACGAACAAAACAACAAAACTCATTCTAAACATTCAGTGACATTATATAAGACCATCGGCGAAAAGAAAAAGTGAACAACTTAACGAAACTATTGAGAAAAAAAGTGTGATTTTGTACTGTTTTTTTTTTCTGTTTGTTTAAATTAAATTTCAAATTTATTTGTTTCCAAAAAATGATGTGTGTAAATATTTCCAGGATAAAATCCGTTTGCTCCAAGATGATCTTGAAGTGGAACGCGAATTGCGCCAAAGGGTAAGTTCCATCATCTCACTCTCAATAAATCCGAAAACTAACTCGCTGATAACAATCGAAAATGTCAGCGCTGCATCGACCACGGCGTGCGGCGGCGGTGGCGGCGACCGCAATATCGCCGATTGCCAATTCGACGATCGACAGCAAAGATCTTTCGTTAAATGTACATTGAACTTCAACAAAAAAAAATCTAGATAGAGTGCATGCGATTCATTCTATTTCAAAATGCCCAATGTGCTCTGTCTCTATTTAGAATTCTATTGCACTTGCATTGCGCTGCGAATTGACATTCCTGGGGTGCGTTCAATTCGGCGTCAGGTTAACGCCAAAACTGCCAACTGCCTACAGCGTGTGGCTCAACTTTGCTTCCTCAATGGACGACTGGATGACTCTGACGATGAGTGTACGAAAATAACGAACAAAAAAAAAAATTGAATATAAAACAGTCTAGCGAATAAATTAAATAACCTTAGCTGGGGATACAAATAGAAAACGAATAATTTCTTCATTCCCATCATCATTTCGATTCGCAGTGATCCCCTGGGTCGCTGATGCCAGCACACTCTCCTTGATTATGTCTAAAAAGTTGCTCCCAAGGCATGTCTGCATTCTGTTCCAAAAGAAAGTGAAAGAAACACCAAAAAAAAAAAGCACAACAACACGAACTTAAATCCTCATATTAGCTATGTGGAACGATCTAATCTAATTTTAGAAAAGAAAAGAAAAACGAAAACCAACGTTCGACATTCAATACAATGGATACGTTTTTTTTTTTCCTTCGGTTTTCATTTCTCTCGAGAAAATTTTGTTTTCTGAGGTATCCACACAGAAACGTGCGAATAGCAAATATGCAATAGCCTTCTGTATGATGTGCTAAAATTAGATTTAATATGGGATTAATAAATTTTGCCCGAATCTCGGGTGGATACAGACATTATTTCTGTTTTTTTTTGTTCGCTTCTCAGACGTGGAGGCGTTCTTCTCCTTCACGGCTTGTAGCACTTCCAAAACGATTGCGATTTCGTAATAAGCTTCAGGTGTGGAAAAATTAATGGGAATTTCAAGAAATTTTTCCATTTTCACACATCCGAAAAGGGAAAACGACCGCTATCGATGGGATGTTTCATTGAAACTCGATGAAAACAGTGAAATGGATTTGCTTCTACATCTAGAAGGATTATGTTAGTCATACGGTGTGCTAGAAAAACATGTGCGATAAATCATGCTCAAAGAGAATGACGGGGATGTCATTAACTAGTCAGCCCGTTTAGAGTGCTTTCAAAAACAAATGGAGATGATTTGTAGATGCACGACATTATTGGTTTTTTTTTTTAGGCCACTTTGGGGAAATAAAAAGTTTTATGTGACGTGGTAGACTAATGAAATGTTCTTCGTGTTTTTCGAAATCGTCTGAAATGAAATGAAGGAGTTCGTCAACTGCTCGGCAGACGTGAGGAGATTGGCAAGAAATCAAATATTTAAGATTTAGTAAGAGCAGATGTAGCGTTTGCATAGATACTTAACATAGATTCAAAAAAAGAATGTAAGATCCTACATCTGAGGCCAGAAAGGCAACTCATTCTTCCCTACACTTCGGGTGGATCTGACATCTGGATGAACTAACAATCATCTTCGGCTAGGACGACCTCTGGATTGTTCTACAATTTCACTGAATGAAATACGATCGTTCACATTATTTGCGAAATGTTTTTAGTACAAATTTAGTACTTAGTTGCAGAGTTCTTGCAAAATTATATTCTTTTGAACGCCACTTAATTCTGCTATTTGGCAATTTGATAGGAAACTTCACCACAAAACAAAAAGGCTGTCTGTATAATGAAAGGAAGGACTAACCAGCGAGAAGTTTAAGTAAAGGAGAGTTTAAGTACTTTGTTCCCTGAAAACGCCTCTATAATCATCCGAAATCATGTTAAATGTTCGAATCGAGCCAAAATCTAATCTTCTGATGTCACTACTCCTCCTTTACAAGCTGCCGAGTGCGAAAGGTTCCACGAATTGACGGAAAACTAATACTTGGTCGATCAGTTTGCACCAAAAGCTGATCAGAAAACTCCGATTGATTGGTTTCTTGACTCCAATAAAAGTCATGGCATTTAACAGCCCATTTGTATTATGGAGCACGAAATAGTCATTCGACTAAAAAATAACCCTAAAAAGGTCGTAGTACTAAAAATATAGTACAGTACAACTTACTTCATTGGGATGTATTCAATGTTGACGGATGAAACCAAATATATCATTTGGTTTAGAATTAGGAAACAACTTCGCATAAACTATTAAGCATAAAATGTACTATGTAGTACTAAATTTTAGGAAAAAATCAGTTGTTTGCCAATTAAACTCACTAGAGTGCCAAATTGGTTACTTACGACCTTCCCAAAGTCTAGCCACTTTTAGTACAGATTAAATACAGCTCATTCGACTAAAATAATACCCAAAATGAGTGTATTAATAGATTTGTAGTACAAGAAATAATCTGTTTTATAAATGAACCTCAGTGATATCCCACACTGACGACTGATTAGATTCAACAATTGCCTTCAATTACACTGGAAAGCTCTGAAGGACAGTCAAATAGTTCGTCACTGTCTGACTCATCCTTGTAGACACAGCCTTGTAGAGAAACAAACAGATAATAAATAACCCAAGACAGGAAAAATGTAAAGTAATCCCCACAACGTTAATTGCTTCAACAAATCTCTCAATCCTCCTTCCAATATCAATCATACTGCAATGCTCTCCCTGTAGCCTGCTCCGTGATGCAGCACTGATGCAGTCTCTCCAATGCACCCACCACGACTAGTATTCAGTATTTAGGTCAAACCAAAAGATTTAATCAAGCATTAACTCCTCACATAAATTTCCATTTTTAATCCAGACAATTTTCGGAAAACGTGTCTGTGCAATACATTTTCAAATGAAATAAATTAAACAAAATAATTTGCTCATTTTTCACACGAAGAAAAACGAACAAAAAGGAAATAATAAATGAAACATCATCAAAATACCCGTAGTCATCAAATGTTCTCCTCATAAACATCACATCACACAGCAATCATTTTAATGAATCACAAATTTATTGTGTCATCTTGATATTTTTAGGATGTGCACACACATCCCACATCGGTCGGCAAAGAAATGTTTCAGAAAAGTGTCCGATTTTATTGGTTTACCCGTTTCGTGTGCTTTGTTGCTTTGCACTTCCATTGGCATGCTCTCGCTCTCTGCTCCTCAGGTGATGGCACATTCTCGAATTCCATTCGTTTCGAGAAAAATCCATGCGAGATACAAAATTGCAAAGTGTTGCCATGGATGATGAGTGGTGTGGGTATAATTTTCCTGACTTTCTTTTTTTTTCATTTCTTCTTAATTAATTTCTGTTGATATAATTAGGTCAGAATATGAGCCTCAGAAATGCATGGAAGAGAATTATTATTGCAAAAGTAGATAAATATTAAACGCGAATACATGTTTCGTTTTATTTGCATTATTTTTTGGCAAATTGCCTTCTTCGCGAACATGTTGGATTTTGAGCAATTCGAGGAGAGTACATGGCTCACACTTAATTTACAATTGGCCGGCATGCGAGGAGTCCAATACGAATATGTGCGTTTTGGGTATATCAAAGAGTTTATTCATTCGTTCGAGACAATGCAAATGGCGAACGGAACTATTATTCGACAGTTTGCTATGTGTTTCGGCATACATTTCGAACAGACATTTCGTACAGAACATCGTGTTGTATTGTGTAAATCAGAAAATCTTTTGCTGTACATCCGATTGCTCTCACATCCTAAACAGGAATACTTTCTTAAAGCCATTGAATGACGCATAAGTTCTTGCAGCAGTATGAAGAAGGAATGAACAGACATTTTCAAGTAAAAATCACAAAACATAGACCTTCAAAAATGATGAGCTTGTCTGCCGAAACGATGGGAATTAAAATCTTATGAGACTCTTCTAAGATGATCTGCATCTCCGCCTGGATAAAAAATCCTTTTGAAAATGAGATAACCTACCATCTCCTAGGCTATAAAAAAAAGCCCTTAACAGTGTTGTCTAAGTAGATCTCTAGGAATTATCATCGATTACCCAACTTTCTTCTTAGGCCAGTGGCTCATGGAGTGTCCAAAATGAGCAAATGCGATCCTCGGCTGGTCTAAGACTGAGCTTATGCTAGACTCAACGTAACAAGCACGACTTTTTCACGGTCTGACACAAAAATCAAGTACTATCTATAGGGCCGACTTCATGGCTGCTTGTCCTCTTGTCCACCGACGAATTTGAGCGACTTTTTGACAGTCAATCGCAAAATCCATTCTCAGATTGAAAAAACGTTGTCAAAACGTAATTAAGTCCAAGAGAGGTAAAAGCCTAGAGACAATGTAAATGCCTGTATAATCTCTATAGCCCTTGATATTTGGTCTGATGCTAGGTTATGGTGCCTTTCATCCTCTTCATGTTATTCCAAGATTTTTAAGGGACATGATGTTCAAACTTGTGACCTTCTCATTATGCCATCACAGTGTCTCTCATTTCGCACTGTTCTGCCACTGATTTGGCTAACTATTCACGTTTTATCACGTGTCATTCCCATCTCTTCAGGCTGTTGAATAGGATCATCCAACACATGCTGTCATTGGAGGTTCGACACCGTTGTTAAACTGCCCAAGGAATGTACCTCATTGCGATGACTTTTGATAAGCATGCACTTGCCTACTGTACAAAATGAATCGATATACACCCTCACAGTGTCTTGGGAGATTGCAAATGTTTCGGCAACATTTGACAAAATTGCTGGATAAGATTAGACTTAGGACCTTCACAGAAAAGTGTTGGTTCGTGACTCTCTACTCCTGGTGTCATATTCCATTCATAACCCACAAATTTTCGATGTCTGGTTTCAGTTTTTTGACACGGAAATTATTGTTCAAACACCTATGAGGTGTCAATTTGAGACTGGAATCATCGTTAGACCTGCAAGAACTTACCCATTTGATGGTGTGATGGTGTGTGACTTGTGGGAAACCAAAAATAGGAGCCTATAAATCGCATGAATCGTTGCAGACATTCTCACAACGTCTTAGAATGTCTTGAACAAATTGCACACAATTTTCGAAAGCTACATATCCTTGATCAAAGGCTTTAATTGCCCATTGTGCGGAAGCTAGGAACGTTCTTAAGTACAACATTTCTGTTGTCCTGTCTTTTGTTTCGGGATTGATTCAATTACAGTGGACTCTCCCTAAGTCGAATTTGTTTCTAACTCGATTTTTCTGTTCGCCATATTTTGGCATTTCCCCAATTTTCCATACAAAAAACCATCCTCTAAGTCGAACTCCCTCTAACTCGACGAACTAATTTTGATATCCGGTGAAAATTCGACTTAGACGGAGGCGACTGTATCTGGTTTCAAAGTTCCAGATTTAAATTGATACCGCGTCAGTCTTTAGTTTAGTAGTAGTCAATCCGCGAAGTATCCCAATGGGCCTACTTTGGCCGGCCTTCTTCAGCATCAAAACCCTTACGAAGACAAGCGACAAGCAAGTCTTGTGACTCTTCAAATTCCTCCTCCCTTATTTTGTACATAACTTCCTCTTAGCATATTTTCGTCTTCTGGTTTTCAAGGTTGAGATTTCTTCTTCCATTCACGAGAGCGACCGTTTTTACGACAGCGAAAGAGCCTTGAAATTCCGGATCGATTCCATTTAAAAAAAACCATATAGCCACTCGTAAATTTCCCGAACTCAAGGTTATCAAGAACATTAAAATGTTTACTTCTTTGTACTTTCAAGGGATACGAGATACAAATAAATTTATATCGTCCATCGAAAAATGCCCATTTGGCGGTCCATAAAAGTTGTGTGGCTGCCACCTTCACATGGCCACCGGTGATTACCACAAATAATACGAAATGTGTTTTCTTAGATACCTGTCAGCGACAGCAAAATGTTAAAGTTCACACAAACGTATTGACAGAGACAAATGTACATATCTTTAAAAATCATATATTGTTGGCTCTGAAAATTGGCAAGTCAAAAAATAAGAAATAAATATCGAAGTAGTTTGCCAACTTGGATGAAATTCATTTTTCCTACGCAACCAAAAATCACTTTAAAAACAAAGCGAAAAAAATGAATAGATTATCAAATAAAAATAAATAAAATTTTAATTCATACCCTCTGCCAGTCCGTTTGATGACCCTCGCAACTAAGCCTGAGACAAAATAAAAAAAAAACAAACAAACACAATTTCCTTATACCAACACTTTGGCATAGAAAAAAAACGGCATCTAAAAATATACGAGTGTGTTTGCAAACATTTCAGTCGCATTTGCATGGGCATGGGCATGGGCATCTGCAAGTGCAATTGCATGTGCACTGGGCACAAAGAGAGATCAAAGTTGTTGGGCGCGCACACTGGTTCCAACACCTTTATGCAATTCGGCGTTGGGAAGGTCCAAAGGGATGCATAATTAGGCATAGTTCATTAATTGATGAAATACTTAAGATCAAACGGAATGGACGTGATGAGTGAAGGCGTGTACTAAAGACTCGCGCTCGTTGCTTGGCTGCACGTCTCGAATGTGTTATTCTCATGTGTCCTTTTTGTTTCTGTTCACATGACGGAGATGAGAGGAGATTTATTTTTGTGGGTTTGCAAGTTGTTTTGACTTACTTCATTTACTGTCGTTTTGATACTTTGTTGCTGACTAATTAAAACTTAAATAGGCATGTTGGCCGCGTCGGTATTCCTCTTGAAATGGCTGAGTTGATTTGATTCACTGGGTGTTTGTTTGGTATTTTTAAAATTATGTCATTATTTTGAGGCGGAGTTGTTTTTGCTGTGACTTGGTTTACTTCAAGGGAATCAGTCGACTAGTAGGAGGATGTGTCGTATCACAATGGTATTTCAAAAAGAAAGAGACCATAATTGCAACAAGAACGTGTTCGATTACTTTCCCTCCTTCGTAGGAAATCAGACCTCTCCAAGACGGGTGTATAAGACTGAAACATACAAACGTCCGAGTGACTATCGGCATGCAAACGAAATTTTAAAACTTTCGGAACCAATACACGGCGTCCTTATAAACAAAAAAAAACAGGTCTCGTCGTCTAAAGTTTCGATCCAGTTTTAAAGTGCAAACACAACTGACTTCAGAAAGCTTAAGCGTATGAAAACAAGCAGATGCATCGTCGAATTTCGAAGTGCTCTGAACATATGCAGCATATGTCATTTACATACGGCGAGTGCGATTGATTTCGCATCCACAAAATTGAACGAAACTTAACGAAATACAGAAAAGTGGCTATTATCCATGATCACAGTGTACTACTACGGTTGCTTAAGTTAACTTTGGTTATTTGACAGCAACAAAGAGCAACAAAGATCCGCCTAGTTGAGGGCCTCCGTTGTAAGATATATGCAATACATTTTAATTTTTCTGCTACATTTCTTCGGTCAATTGTGTGATCTCATGTGACACTTGTCAGGTGCAACGAGGCATGATTGAGTACACAACACCAAACTTTATTCCGTCTAAACATCGTGCACTTTGTTCGCTTCGACAAGAGAATTTCATGCAAAATGTCGACTCCATATCGATATACATCTCACGTCTAATGTAGGATTACATGCCAGGTTTCGGAGGAATCGAGGCTGTTGTGGTTCTGTTTTGAGTACAGGCAGGAACAAGTGACGGCAAAGATTGCTAAGTCGTCCATTGTGTTCATGTAGTCTCCTTTCATAAGAGTTTGTGTTTCATGTTTGACTTCGAACCGTACTAATGGTGGCAAATCTTCAAGCTTTTACCATGGCTTAGGGGCCCCCACATTTTTTGCGTCCTTTCGACCATTTTCCTTGAATTGTGTTTTATGTAGATGAGCTAGTCCAGTTTTTCAAGTTAAGGCCTTTTGTGATTTGAAATCAAACAAAATCCATAATCCCTAGCGAATAAGCAGACAAACAGCACTAAACTTTGAGCTTTAGCTCTTCCTTGCTTGTGTGCATGCAACTTCCAGTCATTTGGGCCAAGCTGTCTTGCGTCCGCTATTACTTGGTCTTTAGAACGGAGATTCATTTGTCCTCTTCTTCGCGAATGAGGAGGCTGCGACTTGTAAACCCTTTTAGCTAGAGCATTGGAGGCCAGTGTTGTCGACGATTTTTACAAGTCCAGACTGTATCCAAATCTGCGTACAGCTCATAGAGTTGGCTTCGGATCCTTAACTCCGATAGAACTTCCAAGCTATAGAATATGTAGAAGCGTATTTCTATTAATTGCGAACGATGGAAAGCCTCCTCCAGTAGAGAATAGGTTTTGCATCCTATGTGTCTCTTCATCCTCCACAGCATGGTCTCCTCGCATTAATGACTAGGAGGCAGTAAACTTGTGGACCCAATTCGGCAGCTCCTGCAGACCAGATTGACTCCACGAATGCTATCTAGACGTAAAATGGGAACATCTTATGGGTACTGGCAACAGAGTACTTAAAAAAAAAAAAAAACGAGACTGCGGCGTATACGTAATATTTTTTTTTTGTTAAAAACCATACGATGCGTGATGCATTTTTCGATTGTTACAGCAAATTGTTTTCGTCTCCATTTTTTTCCCTTTCGAAATTAAACTAACAAAATTCTCATCCTCAGATTGAACGCGAGAAAGCTGATCTCAGCGTCCAGGTCATCCAAATGTCTGAGCGTCTCGAAGAAGCCGAAGGCGGTGCTGAACATCAGGTAACTTCATTTGACTCTGTAATAATGCATCGCAAATAATAACCACATTTTTTTGCTCTTCCAGTTCGAGGCAAACCGCAAACGTGATACTGAACTCCTTAAACTGCGTAAATTGCTCGAAGATGTTCATCTTGAGTCTGAGGAGACCACAATGCTTCTGAAGAAAAAGCACAACGAAATTATGAGTGATTTTCAAGAGCAAATCGATATGCTAACGAAAGCCAAATCCAGGTGAGTTTGGAAATGGAAAAAAAAAACAATTCAATTCAAACACAAATTGTTGCTTTGAGACTTGTTAAGTACGCCGTTTGTGTGTGTGCTTTGGACTGCGTTAAGTGAATGCTTTATGATCCTAGTCGCTTGAGAGTGTACTGTAAAATAGATCATTAATTTCTTTTTGTTTGCAAAAATATTTACATATGCTCTTAGCATAGGAGCGTTGTTTTCGTTGCGTTGCTGCTTTAGGGTGCACGCATTCTTATTTTTAGAATTCTATTTTAAATGAAACTTGTTCTTGTATTTTCATCACCTGCCTGCTTACCTTGGTTATTTTTGTATTTCGCTTTTTTATTGATGAAGATGAGATTTTGTTTCATAAATAATATCGAACAAAATGAGAAGACTGTGTGTTGTTTGGAATGGACTAGGATTTATGCAAAAGTTTGCGTGGTTCCCTTTCCTTGTTTGGTCGTTGAAATGTGAACTGTGTTTAACGAAAGGGATTGTTGGCATGTACTCTAGATAGGACCCATTGTGGAATGCATTGTGATGCAAACAAATTTTTGTTCAAAACCAAATCCTGCGTCCTAAAAAAGAAGTATAGAGAAAGTGATGCGAAACGTCAACGACCCGGTCCCGCTCTTTGAACAGTTGCACATGCAATAACCACGACTACCCTCCAAAGGCGTGCTCTAGTTAATGTCTATGTACGTCGTTATTGTCTTTACACAGCCCTTGTACTGTCCTTTGTAGTCAGACTTTCATTGGCATTGATTGACAAAATAGACTTAGTAGACCTGACTAAGTCTATTTTGCCAATCAATGTCAATGAAAGTCTGACTACAAAGGACAGTGCAAGGGCTTGTGGATCTCTTCAGCCTTAGAGGTCATTGATTACCATTTGTTTCAAAATACCAAGAATTGCTCAGTGTGTGCCCATTATGGGATTGAATTCTACCGCAGTGCTGTCTGAATTTGGAATTCATGTTTGAATTAATCCGCAGTAGAGTCGTTAAAAATGCACCACTTTCACTGACACTTCTGGGAGGTGTCATATTTCCCTCGAAAATGCCAATTCACCAGCAAGTGGCAGCACAAGGCAATGATCGCAAGCTCCTAGTATTTGACAAAGAGTCAGAGTAGCCTGTCACTGCCTCAGTCTCTTCCAAGTTTTTCCAACCATCTTTTGACACATTTGGTCTCTTGCGAAATGCCGTGATTCAGTGTCAATGGAAAGCACACCTCGATCACATCGAGTTCTCTTCTAAAATATGGCTTGACAATTATCAACTCTACTCTTCGGTAGAACACTCCTAAGAATGTGGACATGTTAGTCAAGTAAATTTAAGCAATTCTGTCTTCACTGTCAAAGGAGGCGATGTGCTCCTTCGTTGATCCAGCACTGAACACTGATATTTTTGCATTCAAATGAAACAAATGCACGAGGCACATCAAAACGCAGTTGGATGGGAGACTCGAATGTACATTTAAGTCGGACAACAGCCGTGTTGTCAAACAAAAACTCAAAGCTATTACCGTCAAAAAAGATAAGAGAGTTTCCCTCTCCACTAGTGAAGTCAGATGTTAATTACTGTCTCATGTATCGTGTTGTTTCCTGAAAAAATGATGCGTGCACACCACCGAATTCTTACATCCAGCAGCGTAGCCTTTGACATAAAATATGTTCACATTAGGACGCTCATTAACATCAGACTGCATTGAAGAAATAGGCACAGGTTCCCTGTACCGCCGTGGCGATTGAAAATTCTGCTGTTTAACCATACACAAGGGATCTCAAAGATGTCTTCTATTGACACCTCACTTGACTTGACGTCATTTAAGCTGGACGACCTTAGAGAGAGAGAACTCTGAAGGATGTCATTTGGAATATGGTGTCAGTCAATGTCAGTCCTACTCTGGCTGTTATGGGCAAACGATCGATTATCTCAAGATCGAATGTCACGAGAACTCTTCAAGTCTTATGTGGACTTTCGCCGATTTTCCACAAAGAAAATCGATAATTGCTCCAACAATTCCCCGCCAACTCTTGCATCGTGATCAAATTCAGTGCTTTTTCTTTCCATACAACCCCGTTCCGTAGCGGTGCACCGTATCCGCCTCTCCCTCCACCCATTGACCTTCAAATACGCCAGACCCCTCATCATTATCCAAATCGATCAACGAATTATTTAAAATCCCCGTCAAATCGACGATCCTCATTCATTTCGTTGCATATTCATAAGAATCCAACGTCCAATTGCTCGGTCATTTCATTTGTCATCGCACATCACTAGGAAATAGAATGCAAACTCAGTGGGGGCATCTATTACCTCATAATTCACACACCACTCCCAGCGAGACCCAACACCTACGTAAAAATCTATTTTCGAATTCAGTTCCTTTTCTTTTCTTTTTTCATTTCGATACAATAAATGAATTTCTCTCACAATCAGCTGCAAAAATAAAGAGGAAAACAAAAGCAAGTCCCTCGTAAAGTCGTGCAACAAATTGATCGTATTGAATGGCATCCCCTCGAATGCCCGTGAAAAGGCCTCGAGCCTTCCAGTAATTAGATACTGACCTCCATAGCGGCAGAAAAATGCTCTACCCCCGAAAGCCAAATTGAAGAAATTTCGTAAGCTCTCATATTTCCATTCCCGAAAATAAGAAAAGCAAATAAAAATCGCCGTCTTTATGTGTTTTTATACCAAAAATAAAAGCCCCGCCGCCAACGGCTGAGATACACGGACCGGCCAAAGGAGAGAGAGAGAAAGAGAGGGAGCGAGCACAAGCTATATAAAATTCAAGGTGATCGATACAGAAGGAGAAAGACCGTGTATGCGTCAGAACATTCCTTCTGCACAGAGTACGCACACTTTGGCACGTAGAATCCTACACCGTTAAGTACGGCTGCAGTGCATGTGCTCGTTGGAGCCGAAAACATAATTCCCCCGTCGAAATTTCAGGTGTGTCACACAAACGTGCTTGTCTCGACCTTTTTACCACTTGTTCCACTCTTTCACATATGTTTCCTTTTTCCTCCTCCTCCACCGCCGAGTGCTTTTGCAATGCTTCTCTCATTAAAATGAGGGGAAATTGGTGAATATTCGGTCTCTCTCTCTCACTCGCGGTGAAGCGAAAACGAGAGGGAACTGCTAGAGGAAAATGAAGAAACAGATGACGGTGTGTTTGGGGCTAAATTTAGACGGTATGCTCGGAGCAGGACGGTTTCGGTCCTCCGATCCAAATATGTCTTTGATTGTGGCACAGCCGTGTGCTAGAGTTGTCTCTCTTGCACTGCAGCGTGCTTGGGGGGGAAATACGATACCTCTTCTAGGTGGTTTTTTGGTGGGGAGGCGGAGAGCGGTCTTCGCTTCTTATTTGTTTCAGCTTTCTATCGCGGTATGATCTGAGTTTTCCTGCTGCCTAGGTGGTGTGCGAGCGAAGACGGTGGATACACGCTTCTTATGAAATTGAATAATGTGTCAGATAATTAGCCCGTGGGTGGGGAATTCGAATAATTCAAGAAAAAATTCACCGAGGGTGTAGGCTGAGAGTAATAAAGAAAAATGAAGCTCAATTTATGTTGAACATGCAGTTTGGTCCTGATACGCTTCTGACTACTTAGCGATCTAATTTATGATGATGAGCCGAGATATGTTCTTTTGTTCGATTTTTTATCCCCCGAAGTTAAGTCAGTTTATGACGTCTTCAGGAGGAAGCAAGTAACTGCGACTGCTGTTCGAAATTTAGGCGATGAAATTGAGAAAACCTCCAGCAAATGATCAGTATTTTCCGAATGTATTCTTTTAATTTGTTTCGTTTCCTAAATTGATTCGTTTCAAGCAAATTGTTTGCCTTTCTGACCTGTTCGTCCTCAGAGGCAAATAGTGCTCAAGACACTGACAACGATCCAAATTGAAAGTTGTTCCATATTTCAAAAGCTCGAAAGTATTAATTGGACGACAGAAATAGCCAGCAGCATTAATATTTCAGTTTTACTGGATTAAAGACAAGTAATCTAATGCTTATTCAAAAATTTAGTACAAATTTAGACCTGAAGCCGGTTAACATTTTGAACAAAACAAGCAATATCCTTATTCTTGTGTTATAAGTAAAATTTGATACATAAAAGATGTAATTAAATGGCTAACGTCTGCATCAACCAGCCCTATGACCGATTAGATCAAAACAATTGTGAACTTGTACTAAATTTAGACCAAATTTGGACTTGCAGCTATTTACAAAATTTGAAAAGAATAAAAAATGCTATGTTGTTAGTGAAATTTGATGCATATCAAGTTCAAAATCGATTAATTAGCCAGCATTAAACAATCAGATTTGTTCTTCTGATAGTTCAAGTAGATCACACAGATGATGGCACAGCAGCTTTAGCTCGGTCACTGACAGCAGCTGGAATCTCCTCGGTGTTCTCTTAAGGACACTGTTCCAAAAATTCCAATAGTTTGGCAAACGCTCCTTCAAGTTCTATCTGATGGCTCATCATTCGCGGTGTTATTTACGTGATTTACAAAATTTAGCACATCTTTCAACGTCAAGCCTTGTAAAAATTAGAGCAAGACAAGTAATAGCTTTATTCTTGCATCGTAATTGAAGTTTTTTGTTCAAAAAGATTTAATTAGATGATTCAGAAATGCACTAGCCGTGTACTAAACGTGTACTAAATATAGAACAAAGCTGCTCTTTATCTATTTACAAGCTTGAAGGAATGATATGATTTAATGCATCAAATGATTAAATTATATGACAAGCTTTAAGTACGATCAGACCAAAAAAATGCGTGTTCTCATCAATTCCACTCGTTCCACTAAAGGGGTAGCAGGAGAAAACTCGAGCGAGAGATCTCTAGGCCACTCGATCCTCCTCCATCACTTCTAACTCATCAGGAGTTATGTCGAAGCGCAACCGTCGAAGTCGAAGCGCAACCTTTTTTGGACTTGGTCCAACCACCTCGTTCTGGAACCTGGAACTGCCAAGCCTACCTGATGGAATTGCATTCAAGGCATGCTTCGGATGTAGCGAAAATAAGGATATTCGTGTGATGTGACCAAACAACCGAAGATCAACCCTTTCCCATCGAGCAGCAACTGGTCAACATTGAGCTCCTGGCGCACTGTCGTGTTTCTCACCCTATCACGACGAGTAACTCCCACAGTTTCACGAAGAAATCTGACAAAATCTTAAAAACTCAGGACTTCAGTCTTCAAATTTAGACATCGATTTAAAAGCCATTTACCTTGAATCAGAACAAAGAGTAATGCCATGTTTCCGTACCAAGATGACATTGAAGAAGTGTACTATAATTTAAAGCTTTCAGGCTTTAGTTAAATTTAACCGCTGAGCAAATAGATTAACCAGCTAAGCTTCTGTCATCCCATTTTAGTGCTTGCCCTCTACCAGCAAACAAACTACATCAGACTAAGCCTACAATATCGAATTGAGGAGTCCGATTTTTGGTCCACAGATTCGAGAACCATCAAATCGTTAAGTCTACTTAATATCTCTCAAACCTATCGATCAATCTTCGCCCTCAATTCAATATCATAGGCTTCACTCTGAGGCTAAAACCAAAAGGAAAACTCCCCTTATTTATTTTATTTTAATAACGCACACATTTCTCATTCTAGAGCTGAGAAGGATAAGTCCAAATTCCAGGCCGAGGTCTACGAATTGCTCGCCCAAATCGAATCCTCCACCAAAGACAAGGTCTACTTGAGCAAACAAGTTGAAAGGCTGGAGATCACCATTACCGAACTTAATGTGAAAATCGAAGAAATCAATCGCACTGTTATCGATATAACATCGCACAAGACACGCCTCTCCCAAGAGAACATTGAATTGATCAAGGACGTACAGGATCTAAAATCGCAAGTCGACACAGTCTCGTTTTCCAAGAGCCAGGTCATCTCCCAATTGGAAGATGCTCGTCGCCGTTTGGAAGACGAAGATCGTCGTCGATCGATTCTCGAGTCTTCCCTTCATCAAATTGAAACCGAACTGGAATCAGTTCGTTTGCAACTTGAGGAAGAGTCTGAAGCTCGTATCGATATGGAACGTCAGTTGGTCAAGGCTAATGGTGACGCAGCCTCTTGGCAATCAAAGTTCCAAGCCGAACTTGTCAGCCACACCGAAGAGGTGGAAGAGCTGCGCCGTAAATATCAAGTGCGCATCACTGAGCTGGAGGAGCACATCGAATCGTTGATCGTTAAGGTTAACAACTTGGAGAAACAAAAGACACGCCTCCAGAGCGAGATCGAAGTATTTATCATTGATTTGGAGAAATCCAACTCGACATGCAGGGAGTTGCAAAAGTCTGTTGTGTCATTGGAGAAGATCAACATTGAGTTGAAGACCCGCTTGGAGGAGACCATTCAACTGTACGAGGTCTCGCAGAGGGATTTGAGGGTCAAGCAGGCTGATCTGACCAAGGCCGTTCATGAGTTGGACAAGACCCGCGATGCTAACTCACAATTGGCCCGCGAAAACAAGAAGTTGGGAGGTAAGTGAAGGCGAATGCCTGATAATGAAGTAAGTGATAATGAGTGTTTGTCTCGAACGCGTTTAGATGACCTCCATGAGTCCCGTGCCACCATCACTGAAATCACTCGCCGCTTGCACGATTTGGAAATCGAACTCCGTCGCCTTGAGAACGAACGCGATGAATTGACAGCCGCCTACAAGGAAGCCGAGTCTGTAAGTTTTGAATAAAATTAAATCGATAAAGAGGTGATTTTTATGGTCTTTTGATGTGTGTTTGCAGGGCCGTAAGGCTGAGGAACAACGCGCCCAGCGATTGGCATCTGACTTCGGTCAGTTCCGTCACGACGCTGAACGTCGCCTTTTGGAGAAGGATGAGGAAATTGAAATTATTCGGTAAGTTTTGTACCTTTTTTTCGTTTCATTTCTTTTTCAGAAAGCAGTGTTTGAGTTAGTGGAAGGGATAAAGCGGCGGAATAAAAATGTCGATGATGAATGACAAATCACTGTGACTTGTGAAGAAGAGAAATCTAGGCTCTGGCGTTGAATCAATTATGTTACGTCGCAGTGTCAACTTATCAATTGAGTTTTGACACTTTTCTTAAATAAAGACGTTTCAGTCTGTTGCTCTTTCAGAAAAAAAAGCGAAAGCTCGCGATCAGTCTTTGTAATTGAATGCACATATTTTAGCACAGTAATGCAATTGAAGTTGTACTGCATATGTATGCAATATTTAGCCATTAATTTCACAAAAAACCACGCTGATTTAAATTTATCACGTCCCTAGACTTGGCACGTATAAAAAACACCGGTCTGCTTGGAAGTGCTTGCGACAGGCAAATGCATTGATTGACAGAGGTCTAAAGCGAACTTCCAAGAGTTACAATACGTAGATAGTAACAAGATGATAACTAATTAACCATATGTAGCTGTGCGAGGGGTTAAGCGTGAGCCGTGATCTTCGATCACGCATTTTCAGAAATATATCAATTTTCTGCAAATTTAAACCGAAGTGTGTACTTCTATTTATGCCAAAAGTTTGGTATTTAATTATCGAGTTCTTTTTCGAGAAAAGTCTTCACTAAAGTTAGCTGAAGTATCCTAATTAACGTTTGTAAGATTTTCTCCGCGAATCAATGATTATCTTGACGAGTTGTCAAACTGACCACGCAATCCAAAAAGGAGCAGACGCGATCCACAAATTCATGTTTAAAATATTCGCAAATTCTGCACATAAAGGGCCATTCGGTCGATACGAGTTGCGAACTTCGCAAACGCAGACATTTCATTCATATGGAGTCGCAGAGAACTACGAGTAGAATTTAAGAAAACTGATACTTCATTGCGAATTGTTTGGTCGTGAATTTGTGGATCGCGTTTGCCTCTTTGTGTATTGCGTTCTCAGCTTGAAAGTTCGCAAATAGAATGATTAATTCGCAGACAATCAATTCAAAATCGTTAATTAGATCTATCTATTGTCTACTATCTTCTGTTGAGATTTCTATCGATAAGCGATAATTCAATTCTGTGCATACTTTTTGCGGGGAAATGGGTGTTTCTAAATGTTAGCGTTCGCAGTTCCCGGCTCATACGAATGGCCCTTAACTGTCTGGAAATGCAGAAATTCCATGTGAATGAAATGACAGAATCTGCGAAGTTTGCAGTTAAGTAACTTAGAATACTACAACGCAGGCGAATACAGACATCAAGCAGTCGGTCGATAGCCACATCACATGCTCAGGTTTATCTTAAGTAACAACAACCAATCATTTTTAAAGGACTAGGTTCCATTACCGTTCTATATTGTAACTTTTCAGCAGGGAATGACTTTTAATCCAACTAAAAGCACGCAACTGCGTCAGACTATTGACTAGCTCAAGGACATGCGAGACATGTAAAAGCTTGTACGTGAAACTTCGTAAAACAGACTCATGAGCACAGACAATGTAACAAGATCTGCAATCTCAATTGAGCAGATCGCATTATCCCTGCCCATTTAACGGTGCAGATGGAATAACACAGTATATTCGAGGTCGAGGAAAATGTTCTCCGTGCCATCTTTGGCTAGCCAGTTGGTTGATTTACCCCTGAAATATTGAAGAAGAATAAAGACCTAGATGGAGTTCAAAATGTTTGTCGGACATATTCTTAATTTAATCTACCCACCGCAGGCCTTTGTTCCACAAGCATTTTGTATTTTATTTAGTTCTTTATTTCTAATATTCAGAAACGAAGTCTAAAATGAAAAGCCAATGCAAACTGAAGCGCGATTAGGAAATCACAACTTTCCTAGTTTCAACTGGATGAATTTACGCCAGCGTTTGCAGTAAATGTTCATATCTGTCCGTTCGGCTTGCCAAAGTTGTCACCAAACTTCCACCCTGTACAGCCTTACTTCATAAATCGAGGCTTTTATGCGTTTTTCTTTGCTTTTTTATGAAATTCCCTTTCTTGAAATTAAGGTACTTACTGGAATATCACTTGGAACATAAGCGAAAGAAGCAAATATGTTTGAAAAAGCTGCATGCTACTAATTCGCCAATGCCTACTTCTCCGGCGACGTCATGTTCGTTACGTGTAGTTAATTCGTTGAAAACATGTTAAAATAATTGAGCTGAACTGAGCACTTATCAGTGATTGCGCCACTTCTCAGAAAGTTAAACAATACTCATCACACGGCGAATAAGACAGATAATGCCTAAATTGTTGACAGTTGGTGATAAACCTATTCTTGTTGCCTTATTTTTACGCAAACATTTTTTAACTCATCGTTGCAGTGTGTAAATGATATGCTCGAGTGGTCTCTGAAAGAGTTATAAAAATCGTTGTCAGGAACACATGTAGGTGATGAACATCTCATTATTTTGATACCGATTTCTAACCATAATAGACGTTCTTAAACCTAAACCTGTGTCAAAATCGAACAAAAAGTAACCAGAATCATAGTCGTCATCTTCAAAATGCTCACAATTGTTTCTGGGAACGTTTTTAATTCCAATACCAACTGACAGTTACGCACATAGAATTCGGTACAAATCGCTCACAATTTTGTAAGCAAAAGTAAACGAACCTAACGAAGGTGAGTGAAGCGACTGTTATAATCACAATGTATCATTTCTGTGTTTTCGTTCGACATCTTAAGTTGACATAAGGATGCATACGTTTATTATGTTCGCCATTTAATCTTATCAGCTTCGGTTAAAGAAATGTTCGATTTCGGAATTGATCCAACCAGACTCCGCATCGGCACCCCGAATCAGCGGCACATGTCGGAAGTCCTGTCAGGCTGGAAGTAATTAATGCCGATGGCAGATAGCACCAGAATCACAATCGTGACGGGTTCTGATTCTTCCTAGAGATGTTGAAAATGTGATGTCTTCAGCAAAGTCCGATTAAATTCAAGTTTTTGTTGTCATCCATCAGCCACAGTTCGCTTGTTCGCTTACGGCAAGTGTTTTTACTAGTTTGCCACAAATTCACTTGTTCTTTTACACAATCCAAGCCCTAGCAAAAGACATCTCTTTCGACAGTGTAAGAAATGTCCACATGAAGCAAATCATAGTAATTATGGTAGGTAGGTAAGTAGGCTGCCAGCGGAATCGCCAGCACACTTAGACCATGTTGGTCCATTGCGATACCCATAGTCAGACAACTATAGACTATATCGGTAGATGATCCTTAGTCGCGCAGCAAAATCTGCTGTGTAAAGCGATACTGAGAGTTAACACTTAGAGAACGTAGTGTGATCCGTGACGGAAAAAAAAAAAAAAAAAAAAGGAACTACCAGACAGACAACTACGTCGACAGCACCATTGATAGTGCCGTTAATTTGATCCCAATGGCAAATGGTGACTGGACCAGATTTGAAAAGCGTATCAACTTTCCTTTTTCACTGGGATTCGAACATGGGATCCCTCTTAACAAAGGCCGGCACTCAACCGACTGCGCCATCCAGCTGTATGCTGCGAGTCATAGTTGGCTAGATTTCTGCCACCATTTTGGAATGTATTTATCGAGTGGTATACATTGGTATACATGACAGAATTGTATACCTTTCCTTGGAATTAGACGACTTACTAGGATATTAAAACAAAAGTATGCGCGAACTGGGATATTATTGCTCTAGCAACAGAGTCAGATAGTGAAAGTGACGTAATTTGTCACAGAAATTGCTTGTGATAGGCAAGGCTCTAGATCTCATAGATCATTTAGCTTTACTCGCTAACTCATTAAATTACGCTTCACTGAAAACATTGATGGACGCAGAGAAATTATAACTTAAGTGATACAAATTGTGTCAAATTTGGAACGAAATCTATTGTAATAAATACTTTATATGGCTTGGGTTTACAAAGAGGCCAGTCACGTCTCCTTTAGATGAACCTTCACGTAGGAGTCGACTCACCTACCCACTACACCACATTGTCCATTGAGCTCTAATTAATTGTACCGAAAATGGCTAAAGCGATGTTCAGCCATGCAGAATATCATATACAACCCATTAGGTACGTTAGGTTAGGTTGGTGGGTAGACGAACAAGTCACGTCTCACTGAGTTCTTGATGGACTCACTGTGATGCCCAAAGAGGGATCGCACCTTTCTCGTACCCATCATGTCCGTGTGTTTCCCAATCATCCTGATGTCCTAAAAAACCTGAAAATAGAGGTTAAATGTATTTTTGTCAGTTCCTGGAGGTCCTCGAAGAAGTGTTCTCCCAGTGTTCTGTGTCTCAATCGCCCGGGACTGGCAGTGGCAAAGGTAGTGACGAATATCACCTTTAACTTCTTCGTCACCACAGCCTCTGCTCGCCAAAAAAAAAGACGATTTGTGTCAATTAAATTCACACAAATTCTCAAGACGCCTAAGGAGACTCCCTTATGAAGTCTTGGGTACGTCCTATTTTCGATTTCAAGGTTCTTCAGATGATGGTGGCCAGTTAGCCCTCCAACTACTATCAGTAGCAAGTTTTTGTCGCATTGCAGGAGTTTGTTGGTTTTCCCTCTATCTAAGTCTCTCAAAGTCACACAACCTGAAATGAGTCTAATTAGGCGTATTGATCGGTATATGATTCGGTCTCGTTTTATTCAATAAGGTATAATGAGACTCAAACTGGCGTCAATGATGCACTTCGAGCAGTGAACGAAAAACATTCTGCACAGAAGGCTATTGTTCGCAATACAGAGACGTTCTTAAGGTGTGAGTTTATTCATATTGGCATGTTGAACAATACTGAATAGTAATAATGAAGGCTGCATAGTGTGCCAGTTACGAGTGATTTGTCAAAAAAACTGAATGAATCACTCGTTCTCATCTCAAGATATCGGACTTGGCCTCAATATGTGGAATCCCTTCACTTCATTTAGAATGACTACTTGACGTCCTTGTAGCTTAAAATGTACATCGATTATATGAAATCATCGCCAGCTGGATGAGCATTTTTTCGTAATTTTTTAGCACTCAATCGATTGGTAGCAATTGTTCGATGAGTTATCCGATCCAAAAATAACGTCATTCATCATTTTTTGCGATCAACTGAAAACCTCAAGTGAAAGAAAAATTGTGTAACAACTACCGGGCAACGTAACGAAACTTCCTGTGCTCGTATTTCCGGAAATAAGCGATGAAAAATGTTTCTAAATTTAGAGACTGATAAACAGATACGATAGAGCTACGACGTAGACGTTTTTTTTCACGTCGTTTTTTTTCTTTTTTTTTTTTTTTTTGTGTTCTTCCACTTGAAACCCAACAATGGGTTTGTTGCAGAACTCTGAATCATTTACTCATTGCCCACCGATCGAAGGTGTTGTCTGAAAGGACTCCAATTCGATTCAATTCGATTCGATTCGAGTCCACCACCACCACGGCAAATGCAGAACACAATGATTTGGTCTCGTTCGATCTGCGATCAATAACGATCGTTCGCCATCGCATCGCGCTGTCAATGCGACTCTTTGTCGCACTTGCTTTAAATGGCATTTCAAGGTCGTTAATATGCAAATATCTCATTTTCTCCCATTACGGCACGTATCTTCCCTTTCGACTGGTTACATGGTTCGATTGAACAACAAAACTAAGATGTTGTCGGAAGTGATTATCTCGTGGGGCTCCTCAATGCAGCTCCGCTGGTAGCCAACGTTTACCATATGAAAGTGACCCATTTCGTTCAGTTCGACTTTAATAGCTGATAGCATTGCACCTCAAAGTGAGGCAGAGCCAGAAATAAAGGAAAACTGAGTTTCGAAACGAACGGCCAAACAAACCCTTCGATGTGAGTACAAGATTGTGAGACACTTCGAATTAATTAGCAGCCGCTCGACTTTTAGCTGCCGCTTACCACAGCCATCGACAGGCGTCTTTAATCGAGTAGGATTCCAAGTAGGTCTGCGAAGTGCAGTTGTCCCGCAAGAGATACACACCGACCTGGAGTTTCGTCAGTCACAGTTCACCAGAGCACAGGTATTTGCTGCAATTTGTGTGCAGGCTATGTCGAACGAGCACAGGTTTCAATCGATTCCTTTTGTTCTTTTTTTAGAACGCGCACTATTACTTGCTGGCCGCAGTCAGTCCCTGAGAGCAGCAAAACTTGAAAAGAAGAAGAAAATACCGCTGCGCGGCCACCAAAAGCGAATTCTTCTTTTTTGTTTGAGAACGACACGAAAAACAAGAAGGAAGACCGTCGTCAGCATCCCCGTGAACCACTTGTACAACAAAAGACATTTCACTCACTCGCGCGAAGCAAAAACCACACAAACGATTTATTTATAACCCCCCATCGAACACCCTGTCCACCACTGTATCCATCGATCACACACAGCAGCCAGTAGACACACAAACACATTTCAATGGCACTAATGCAAGTGAGCAGACCGAATAGAGTGCGCCACATGCTAATGGGCACCTATGAGGATAATTATGGATATAGCATGAACTATTATCAACCAATGATAGATTATTTGGATGCCAAAACAACGGGCCGACAGGTTGAGTTGCCGCATTTACCGTGGTCAAATGAACGTGGCTTAAAGAGGTATCGCCCAAGCAATTCAGTACATCGCTATACGTCCTCAGAGGTTCTCCGTTTATCGCGTGCAGCTGCCGATCGGGCCAATCAAGTTCTATTACATGCTCGGTACTCGATACGAACGCCATTCAGTGTGAAAAAGCTAGCGGACGCATCGCGTGTTACCAAGCATATCGTTGAGGATTCAATTATCGAACGATCGAAACGTCGCCGTCTCGAGCGTCAGGCCGAACTTGAGGATACAATTCGTCGCGATACTAGTCGGTTATTGCAAAGATTACGTACGATGGAGGATCTTAAGGATGTCGAGATATCGGCCGATTTGAAACGCGCTATCCGTGGTAAATCGGCAACCGCTATAAGTGCGGCCCTTCTGGCCGATGCCGAGAAAAATATGAAAATGGCCAAGCGGCAGGAGGAGGACTTCATGGCCCAGGCCATAACCCGTTCCACTCGTGGTGTTAGCGAAAATCGTCTCATGCATGCGACTCACATTGAGTTCCTCGACGACAGGATGATCGATAATTTGGATTACAAAGTGTCATCGTCCCTGTGCAATGTGAAGCGACAGCTATCCACATTGAATCAAAAAACCGTCGAAATGTATTCGGATACAAGGTGCGACCCAACTCATAAGTGTTTTATATGTCGTAGGGTTATGATTAAGCATCCGCGTTTAAAGAACTACAGGTTGTATCTGTGAGGTGATTAGGTGCTGCTCGTGGTGGGGGGTGGCTACTCTTTAGGGTGACATTCATAATCGCATACATTCGACAAGCATACTCGCTCAAACACAAACCAATATTCAAAAAAAAAACAAACCTCATGTGATTATCGAGGACATTGATTGACAAGTTTTGTATCGCAAAAAAGCAGAAAAGAAAAAAAAAATCATGAAAACTTCGAGATTTAATAAAGTTACGACATCAACAGAGTGATCACTGATTTGTGTGTGCATTTATTTATAGTTCTTCGACTTGAAACCAATCGTGTATCGTGTATCTGATAAATGTCAATTGGACGAGCATCGACGGAACAAAGAACAATTGAATCGAGAGTGAGACGACTGCTGAAGTGTACATAAACTGGCCTAGATGCGTGGGGCACATTCTAGATCGTGTATTATATACTTCTCCTTGCTAGAGCTAGTTGCGTGTTTTGCTCTTATTTTGAGAATTGCCAACCGTGTCATTGCGGGGAGGGAATATCGAATTTCTTCTTACGAAGAACACACCAGCTCATGAACTCATCGATTGTTGCGAATATCGAACAACGAATTACGTAACTTATTCAATCGATCGGGGGACTGCTGATCTGATTGTGGTTCTCTTTTTTCTGATCTTCCTTTTTGGAAGCGGACTTACTTTGATTGGAGATTTCTGATTGATCCCTTCTGTCCTTAGCACTTTCATTCGCTGATTTCATAATATGTCCGGAAGATCTCTTTTTACGTTGCCACATGCAATGGCCATTAAATAGTATCCCGTTGACAATATTAAGTTTGACTTGCAAACTGACACATGTCATAAGTCAATTAAGATTGAAGTGAAAGCAATGCGATTCAAAAACATATAAGATCTCGGACGGACTCACATGAAAAAAACGTTCTCGTTTAGAAAGTCTAGCTGAAAAGAGAGTGCATAGCAACCATTACATGTGAAATTGCATGTCACCCTTTTTCTTCTACAGTCACACGATTTTGTTTAGACCATTAATGGTCCAGTTGGACTGCACCAGTGTTACTCAAAATATTTCTTCGAAAGAGTTTAGAAATTAAAGTTTGGACATATTAAATACTTCTTCAAACGTAACCGTGTCCTTGTCAGCTCAATGTTCAATTAAATTTACGAAACGAACAGAGTTGTCTAGCCGCTCACACATTTTTCGTTTTTACTGTCACTGCGGTGCCACTCGATTCCCCCTTTCAATCATTCTATGTTTTTGTAATTTAATCCATAAAAATTGAGCTGGTCGTGAGATGTTCCCAAAGTAGGCTGTGGTTTTGAAACTAGGTACGGAGTGATAAATTATCCCTGTGGCTATGTAGGGCATTTTAAATGTGTTCCTATTGACAATATACAAATATTTGAATGACGGTATCAGCACACGTATTCCACCGGAATATTGCATAGACTCTCTTATTCAATATCTTTCGAATTAAATCGAACATATTCTCTCTCCACATTCGCCTAGGTTCTGCCACACATTTATTTATTAGTTGCCATAGTGACGTTCCCATCAAGTTTGAATAAAATCTTAGCTTTTTTCTCCGTCAGTTGGGTTAATATTATACACGTTGCAAGTTGAAATTTGTAAAATTAATGGCAAATAGAAAACATTAAATTAAAGAAAATATGATAAAATCAGTGGACTCTCCCTAAGTCGAATTTCTTTCTAACTCGAATTTTTTGGCATTCTTCTCAATTTTCCATACAAAAAGACTCATCCTCAAAGTCCAACTCCCTCTAATTCGAACTAATTTTGATATTCCGCAGAAATTCAACTAAGGGGGAATACACTGCATTTATATTATTCCATTAATTTTACGTTTTTATTTTACTTATTTGGCATTAATTTTACAAAAGTCATAACATATAAATATAAATATGATATAAATAAAATACATACATTATCATAATGACGCCATTAGAATATCAACGCTTACAATCCGTTCTTTTCTTGCATAAGACATTTTAATTAAGTAAAAAAAGAACACGCAAAATAATAAATTCCTTTAAAAAATACATAAGTTTATCCAATTGAAAGATTTCTAGTCATCCTGACCACATCTTCAGAGCTACATGATGTAGTCGAACCATGTGAAAAACACGTTTTGTCCAGAGCAGGTTAAATTCATTATTATTAACATTTATTCATGTCTCACAATTATCCGACATTTCCCGGTGGATAACAATTGAATTATTCAACCAAAATTGTAGACTTATTAGGGCAGCCGGATTTATGCTCTTAAAAACCGTTTATAGAGCATGCTCTAAAAAAGACGTTATGTCCTCTTAAAATATGGTCTAAAAACTATTGAAAACTGGAAAAATGACGAAAAATTAACCAAAAACATATAGTTTTTAAATAATTTTTATTTGGAGAAGCACTTTAATAACTTAAATATATCAAAATTCTTCTTGAATTATAATTAATTTTTATTTTATTGATATTTTGTTGATTTTTGCAATAAATGCAATTAATTTTGCTTGAATTGTCAAACGGAAAACTTTACCTATTTGGTCTGAAGACATTTTGGTATATAGAAAACCTTGTTTCCACCTCAACGGATGTAATAGGCGCCATTTTGAGAGCCATTATATCAGAGACTGTGTACTCATTCATTGTTGAATTTTGTCCGGACAGGCAACTGGAAATTTCTCTTAAAGTCTTAAAACCGCGGATTTTTTCCAAAACGTTTCACATTTTTGTCTGCATCATTGACTAGAAAATTACAACACAAATTATATAACTTGTCAAATGCAAATGTGTTAAAAGGGTCCACTCGTGATAGAACAATAGCAAGCACAACGAGTGGCTGCTGATAAGTTAGGCCTTGGCCCTCTATGGGCTGTAGCTCCACCAATATTATTATTATTATTATAAAGGGTTTACTCGAGCAGGTGTGTATATAGGCAGCCGCATACTAAACAAATTGTTCCCGCTGGTGCGCAACTGTTCTGTGAACTTCCACAAATATCCGTTTTTTCCCCTTCGCAGAAACAGTTGATGAAAAAAGGACAAATAAGCAAAAATATTAAAAAAATTAACAAATATGCTAAAATATGTCCAAAAAATGCCAAAAATATACCGAAATATGCTCTTAAAAGTGAAATATGCAAACATTTGAATTTATAACCAAAGTATGAACAAATGTGCACCAAAGAAATAGTGCTTAGTTTTGTAAAAAAAAACAATATTTCTGTGTAATCCAATTTTCAACCCGGCCTCCCAAAAAAAACACGGTTTTGCATATTTCCGGTTGTCATAATTATTACTTATACCATTTTTTTAATTTAAGGCGTTTTACACCCATTCATTGTCAGTACAATACTTGTGCCTCCTAGAATCAAGGACAACGTGTTCGTTAGTCGTTTTTGAATCGTTGAATCGTCTCCAAAAATGTTTTCTTTAATATCTCCGAACTAGAAGTGGAATACGTTCTTTTTGATTATAGCAGACACACATGTACTCGTACACATGTCTATACCCCGCTCTAAGTTACTTGGGAGCATTTCAATTGTTTTCCCCCAATCCCTTTAATTTTGAAGAAATTTGCCAACATGAGGACGTTTAAAATGCTATTCATTTATTAAACAATACACAGTTTTTTTTATAAATTGTTGGCCAATTTTCAAGTCAAGGCGTCAGTTGGCCTTCAGCCACAGGGGATTTACTCAAACAATTAAAACAAAACCGTTCCACATTATTGCCGCACAGTAATTTCTGAATAGATTCGTTGACTTGGCTAGTTTCCCCGAACGTTTCCTCTGAATACAATTGATGATCATGTTACTTGACAATAGACGACTTTTTGTTTGATCGTTCTTTTCTATTTTTTATATTCGTCGATTTCTGCAGAGATCATACGCAATCAACAGAATAGTGTAGAGCTTAAGTGACTCGTCTTATAAGACACTCATCAATTTCTTCTTTGCTACTTCTTGGAATTTCCTTAATATCCATCCATTTCCGCAAACACTCTGGCAACACATTAAAAATATCAAAAAGCCAACAGAATAAACCCAGAGTAACTCATTTCATTGAACACTCGTATGTTGGATATTAAAAATCTTTCAACTCGAAATATTTTTAGGCTTCCGGCGCTCCATTGGCAAAGGAATTTTATTGAAATGGCTCCTCTCACACACGAGTGTCAATAAATGTCTACAATCATTCGATTGCTGCCAAAAAAAAATATCCAAAACAAGAAAGACCGTATTGACGTCTGGAGGCAACAAGCACAAACACACACATCTCGCAGATAATTTATTATTGCAAAAGCTGAACTATACACGGTCGCATGTTGGAAAATTGATATTTCGATGTCCAGGAAAATTGAAAACAAGAAACTATTACTTAACATAATCCGCTCGTCTATTAATATCAATCAGCGGGATGTGCCAGCAATCGCTCTTTGACAGGGTCTCTGTTGCTTCGCTTATTTACACTTTTTTTTCTTCTTTTCAAATTCAAAGAAAACATCATTTAACTCGCTTCAATGTACCAGATATTCGGCAGATCGTTCATTGGCAGGGTGTCTTGCAAGGAAAAGAAAAAAGAAAGAAAGAAAGCATTTAACTATCGGATAACCTTTACTATTTTTAGAAGAACATTCGAAACAACAAACAGCAAATGAGAAGAACTCGAATTTGCAACATTTATTGGGGCACTTGCTCGAAATAGATTCGATTTAATTGCACTCGCGCCCTACGCAACACGGGACATTCAAGAGAGATTGATTTTGTGCGTAGGTTAAGTGATTTCCTTTTATGTTTTTGATTGGGATCAGTTGCAAGAGAAGCCAGCAGAAGTCTAATGACGCGCAGAGGCCATGCAATGACACTTGGAAAAACTTATTCCATTTCAGCTGCTAGGCGTAAGGAAACCATTTTTTCACGCATTGGCCATGAAGGTCAACTATTTTTTTATGTCCATTCCCTGGAGGCCAGTGTTCATTTCAATATTTGTACATTTTTGTTGTCGCTTGTGGCTAATAAACACCAAGGACTGTCAAAACCCACACGACCTTAAAATCGTCTGTGAGTTTTTTTTCAGAAATAACCCCTTCTCGGTTACACCTTGTTGACTTTGAACAGAAAATTGAGGAACACTTGGTAATGAGATGTCAGAACCACAGTCATGTCCGAGAAAGCGGACATTGAGCAAGTCCCTAGAACAATCCTCAGACACCACAGCTGCCCACTTTCAATATCTCCGAATTTAATGCTAAATTCATGAACACATCTCATAGTTAAGATCAATTCAGAAATTCATGCCACAGCTAAAACCTGCGTCAAAACAACACAAAATCATTTTAGACGTTAATTTGTACATCCCTTGTCATTCGTTGCAACATTGTTGCGTGCATCCTTGACACAATTGCATTATTTCACCTTAAAAGCAAAAGAATATCCTTCAAAAATCAACACCCTATTCAATTTCATCAAAAGAAAAACAAAAACAACCATCTCCGAAGCAGAAAGAAACAATTGATATAACAACTACCTTAACGTGTAACAATTAAGATACGCAAAGGAAATTCCTATTCTTTTCTTGGCTACATCTTGCGAATTTCAATTAAACTTAGATTTATTTTTACCCAGCACATACCTGGCTTGTCAGATGACAGTTTGCACAAAATGAAATTCGTTTAGATAAACGTGTCTAAAATTAGCTTCACATTTGGCCCAAATCTCAAGCCACCAACGAGAATTCTTAACTCTTGAGTCAACACCCATGTACAGGGACGCGGTGCAGATAGAAATAATCGCGCTGCACATTTAGCTAATTAGACAAATTTGTGTGTTTAAGAGGAGATAAAAATACAAAAGGCGGCGAAGCTGTCAAACTCTATGACGGATGTGGGAATTATTTAATAGCCATTGCAACAGATCGAGTATTCTGTCTAGATTATGTAAAATGTTATTAATGAGATCTTGAGCGAATATCTGCTCGGAATTTTTTGGCGCTGAGAGTTGGGAAATGAGGGGAATCTTGACGTGGAATTCTTCTTCGGCAGACAGATGATTATTGATATCCTTGACCTTGGCAATGAATTTCAATAAATTTAATCAATTTATTGCTTTTTTTCTTTTCGAAATGTTTGAGCTTGATTAACATATTTCCCCATCAAGCTGTCTCTCGGCTGTCAGGTCTTCAGCATACTTAATTGGTGTTGCAAAATGTCCATTAAGGTAGGAATGATTTAAAGAGATAGGCGCAGATTCACTATAACGCCGGTGGAAATTTTTGATCTGTCTGTACATATACACAGGGGAACTCAAACAAGTCTTCTATAGACACCTTGCTCGACTAGACGTAATTTAAATTGGACGAGCGTTATCCGATAGGGGCGAAAGTTGCACAGAGAGAAACCACTCATGTCTCCGGTTGGGCGCCATTCTAGTTCGAATGGCATTTTCAATCAGAGAATCTAGTGGTTAGCAATTTATGTGAAACAGCCTGTCACTCAAACCCGTCTGAAAATGATCGAAACATTTTCTTTAAATACTGAGCATTACCCTAGACGGGAACGATAGGAACGGTTTCAATTATATGTATTTGTATTTGGCCCCTACTACAAGTGTCGGTTGAATCTAATAATAATATATAATAATATGGGTGGCGCTACAGCCCGTAGAGGACCAGGGCCTAGCTTCTCAGCAACCACTCGTGTTGTGCGTGCTATTGTTCTATCACGAGTGGAAGGGACCTACAGTTTTATGCCGACTCCGAACGGCCAAGTTTGAGAAGCTTTTTCTAGACAGTTATACTCTTTGAGCATTGTCAGTGACTCGAAAGAGGTGGGGCCGTGAAAAGTAACAGGAATCGAACCTAGACAGGTAGGTCCAAGTGCGTAGGAGTCGACGCACATACCCACAACGCCACGGGCCAGCACGGTCGGTTGAATCTATGTTCCACAAATTTGTCGACTGAAATTTACTTTGGTATTTTACTATACTCCACAACTTATGCTTTTTATCCTATAGACAGCGAAATATAGAAAAAGGATTGAAAAAATATTCTATTGACATGCATACTTGAAATTGACGCAAATCTTAGTCTATGCACACCTAAACCTGGTACTTTCCAAAGAGCAGAGTTCTCCAATGATTTCAATTGTTTAGCACTCCTCTCAAACCTCTCTTGACGTTTGTATAGCAAAAATCGTCATGGTTTCCGTCAGAAATCGAGTAGTATGGAGATTCGAGTTCTACCTCTCTTGCCTCTTGTTTGATAGCGTTTGTTTTCACTTTCTCCAACCAAAAGGATCAGAGATCAGAGAATCTAATTTATACAGAATTCGTAAATAACTGTCAAAAGCCACTCATGTCATCAGCTTTGAAATCGATTTTATTTCTTGATTTCTGCATCGAATATTCGTCGGCAATCAATTTCTGCTGTCGATATATAATTGCCAGTTACCATTTATTGATACGTCTTGTAAACAAACGGACCTATCTATGCACAATCATAGGTCTGTTCCAATTGCTGTGAAAGTCACCGAAAATCACCGAAAAACTGTCCAAAGCCGTTCCATTTGGTGATTTTTTCGTAGTTTTTTACAGAAATTTCTGTGGGCAGAAAATTGAAGATTGTCAAATTCAAATTAAAAAAAAACGACATTCAATTTTCATATATTTTTTTTTTTGACGTGTCGTGAATTCTTTGCATTTCTACGAAAAGTCGTTCAACAAGTTTGTGCACAGTTTCTCTCTGAAAGAGAGACAATTTACTCAACTACGAATTTCTGTGCACAAATCAATTGGAACAGACCTCATGTTTGTACAAAATGTAGTACATGTCAACATCAGATGTGTTGAAGGGGTTTCTTTCTTTGTTTCATCCATCCAGCTTTCGCATTGTTAATTATCGCTTAGTGGACATTCCAAACTTGCGGCATGTCGTATAGAGGGCAATGCTTACAGTCGCCTTTATTCTGGAACTCATTTTATGACCATCAATCGTACTTTCCGAACATACTCGAACTCCTCTTCGTCAAATCTCGACTGTAACGCGTCGTATTCGACTTAAAATTCCCCTCTTTATTCTTGAAAAAAGAACAATTGCGAACGAGGCATTAAATCGCATCTTATTAAAACTGGTTGCAATTAATGTAACCGTTAGCGATGCATATGTTTCAGTTTCCTATTTATTTATTTGCTTATCTATTTCGTCAATGGATTAACAATCGGTTGAAATATTCAGAAATTACAGCAAACTTAACTATGATGATAATTATTCAAGTCTACTTCTTCCTCTCGCGATGGAACAATACCACGAACAACACGATTGGTTGTTATAGAAGCTAGGCTATAGTTACAGATGGGCTGACGCGCCACCCTAATTGTGTTTTAAGCAGTTAAATGGAGTTTAAATAATTTTCTTTAAAATGTCCCTACTCATTGCTTGTTCGAGCACACTGCTCACAGAATTGTAAACTAACAGAGAACGAGTTAGTGGCTCGCTTAAGTCATGGTTTGTTAGGTAATTGGGAACATAAAATATGTATATATCGTCTCCGTCTCTTAAGCTCGGAGTAAATAGAACGTTCATCAAATTATTCACCGAAATATACGATGCCTGTTGCTGCAATAAACCTTGCAAATTGCAATTCGACCTGATGAGAGCTCCATTTTTGGAGAAAACGTTTGGTTTTATTCAAAATGTTGATAAGCGCGTCATGAAGCACACTTCGTTATCTCTTTTGGCAGTACAAAAATTGTAGAATCAACATGATAACTTGATTGCTGTAGTCACAATCAATTCTTTGCCATCGTTGCTCCCAAATAATTAATCATACGCAATAATTTCATTTCATTCATTCATTCAAAACAACGATTGAATGTTATTTGCTTTACCATTTGCTGCGACTAGAGACACGAAGAGACATTTGACTTATAGAACAGCAGAGTTAGTGTCCAGCAAGTGCCATAACTAAGTTACCGATCGTGTTCCCACTCAAGAAAGCAAGTGGTTCTCCAATGATCTAACTTCAACCAAGCCTGTCTCGCCTAAGATTCGCATTACTTTGTTTGAATTTTAAGTCAGAGTTATTAAATGTCTTCTTCAGTGTGTCTAGCCTCCCGCTGATCTCTCCTGTTGCTATAGAATCTTACCTCTCAATACCTTGCTCTTTCTTTATCATGAACCCGGCAACAAAGTGCATTTGTTCTCAAACCGTCTTAATTCCCCCAGTGACTGGTTGCATAGCTCTATCAAAGATATCTACCAACGCGCAGAATTAAACAACAAAAGTCCCAGACTTTAGGATACCAGTGATTCACATTTTCAGTCAGATTCCATCATTTAGTCTTGAAAAGCACTCGTCAAGGATTTTGTTTAAGATGTACTATACTTGCATGACACTCCAGACACTATTCTTACAGAACACCAGACATTCTCTACACTGCTCCACAACAACAAAAAAAGTCCGTCCAATAAGTCGATGGCTTAAGCTAAGATCCACCGGAGATTCAATGGCTTACGTAAGTCCTTTCCACCGCTCAGACCTGGTAAAAGTACTTTGAACAAATGCTCTAATCAAACACACACAAAAAATGCACAAAATTATTAAATAACTGAACGTTTTTACTTTTAGCAAACAAACTGCCATCGAACTAGAACAATTGAGCGCTCGCGTCGTTGAGGCTGAGACCCGCCTCAAGACCGAAGTCCAACGCATCAAGAAGAAGTTGCAAATCCAAATCACCGAATTGGAAATGTCCCTGGACGTTGCCAACAAGACCAACATCGATTTGCAGAAGGTCATCAAGAAGCAATCATTGCAATTGACTGAAATCCAATCGCACTACGATGAAATCCAAAGGCAATTGCAACAGACCATCGATCAATACAGTGTCGCCCAACGTCGCGTCCAATCATTGAGCGGCGAATTGGAGGAGGTTCGCAGCGGATTGGAGAGCGCCAATCGTGCCAAGCGCACCGTTGAGTTGCAATACGAGGAGGCCCAGACTCGCATCAACGAATTGGCTACCATTAACGCTTCATTGGCTTCATCCAAGACCAGGCTCGAACAGGAATTGATGGTTGTCGCCGCCGATTACGAGGAGGTCACCAAGGAATTGCGTATTAGCGACGAGCGTTACCAAAAGATTCAGGTAAGAGGAATTGAAATTGTTGCCTGTTGCGAAATGATTTTGATGCACTCGTCTCATCGATTGTCTAGGTTGAGTTGAAACACACCGTCGAGGAGTTGCATGTCGAACAAGAGCGCATCGTTAAGATCGAAACCATCAAGAAGTCTTTGGAATGCGAAGTTAAGGTGGGTGCCATCCATAAGTGAATGCGTGAGAATTTCGTGAATTTAATTGCACTGATTTCTTTTTTTTTTTGTTGTGAACAGAATTTGTCCATCCGTCTTGAGGAAGTCGAATTGAATGCAGTTGCTGGCAGCAAGCGTATCATCAGCAAATTGGAGGCTCGCATTCGTGACTTGGAACTGGAATTGGAGGAAGAGAAGAGAAGGCACGCCGAGACCATCAAGATCCTCAGGAAGAAGGAACGCACCGTCAAGGAGGTTATGGTTCAATGCGAGGAAGACCAGAAGAATATTATCTTGTTGCAAGAAGCTTTGGACAAATCCACCGCTAAGATCAACTTGTTCAAGCGTCAATTGACCGAGCAAGTAAGTTGATGCACCACACCACCACAGATTGCTTCCTGGAAATAATTCCAAATGATTTACTTACAGGAGGGCATGTCTCAACAAACTGTTACCCGCGTCCGTCGCTTCCAACGTGAACTTGAAGCCGCCGAGGATCGTGCCGAATGCGCTGAGAGCAACTTGAACTTGATCCGTGCCAAGCATCGTACATTCGTTACCACCTCAACTGTTCCCGGCTCAGTTCAGTATCTTGTTCAGGAAACAACAAGAACGATCACCGAATAAATTAATTATATCTCAACATTAAATTCATTTTCTAATTATTTAAATTTTAATAAAAACAACAGAAAAAAATAAATAAAATAAAAACCAACAACGTAAACAAAAAAAAAAAAATACCAAAAACACATAGAATACCAACAACATACGACATCATCATCGGTAGATAACAACAAAACCAAAATCAACACCAAAACCAAAACCAAGAAGCAACAAAAAATAAAATGTTTAACTTATGTATTTTGCAACAACAAAAAAGTTATATGTTTTTGGAAGTTTATTTTTTTTTTTTTCATTCATTCATTCATTCATTGAATCACTGAACTCCACCAGATCGAGAGATGATTTGTTCTTTTCAAAATTGTTCTTAGGCAGAATTACTTTTTCTTTTTTGTTCATCCTTCTGGACACAACCAGCCACAAAAAACATACACACGCTCACGTAAATGTAGTTTCAAATGTACTCTCAATTGTTCACATTTTTGAATCAGGCAAATGGGGATTGAATTCTATTCGGTTTCTGTAGGATCTTGCTGATTGCTGAGATATTTGAAGCAGTTCCCCCCCCCCCCCCCTCCCACTTAGTCATTTGTTGCAGATTGATTTTATTTCTATTCATTTGTAGTTCTTAATTGTGTTTCCCTTCTCGTCCTCATTATTGCATTACACTTTTATGAGATATATTTTTACTATTATTACATTTATGGCCAATCACGTATGTTCATAAAAATTTATTTAAATACTTAAAGTTTAATTTGTAATTTATAAATCACAATAAATAAATTAAATATAATTTAAAAGGAATTTACGTAGTTCGCAGTAGTGGTCGTCGGTCGTTCGTGGAAGGATTTAGGAAAAGATAGGGGAACATTGTTAGGGCACTTCTTGGAGATTTTTGAGGCTTTGACGTTCAAGGAGACTACTTGGGCTATGATAATTTACTTTCAATAAGGACAAAACACTTTTGCTAAAGAAAAAAGACTCCATCCGCTTCAGGTATACTCGTATAATCAGGCAAACATTTTGGGGCACTTGATAGGTTCATTGCCTCATACACATATCATCAACATCATCTGCTGAAAGATGTTACCGTCCGCTTTTCCAATGAAGCTAGACATATGGGTGCTATCTTATCAAAGCGCTGTCAGTTTTTAAGGGAATGTTTGGCAAGTCCTGAGGACTATCACCGAACTATCACCGAAAAAAGATCCTTTAACAGGGCCTCTTCTCTCCTTTGCATTGGTCGTTTGATGGAATAAGCTTTCGCGGAAATACATGTTAAGCGATATTGCGCGAGGAATAAAAATGATACCTTTCCTCAATCGACTCAAATAACAACAGAAGCTACCCACTTGAGCAAACGAAACAGTGGCCAACGATCGGGTGAATCAGGGAGGACATGCCATGGGCAATCGTCTTTGGATTGCGAAGTGGTACGGTCGTTGGTTTGCTCGTGGTAGAAATTCGACTTAATATACGTAACTGACGCTTTCACAAAACTACAAAGAACGTCGCGGCTGCATTCTCTAGTACGCCTGGCTCTGCTCTTGATGCACTACTGAATCTCCCCCTCTTGATAGCCACATCATGAGGTGCACTCTCGAGGCCATCCTCCGCTTAGAAAGAAGTGGTCTTTAGTACAACTCGCACTGGAGCTTTGATGGATCTGCGCACCGCATGAATACGCCGTCTGCCGTACGGACACCAGTAATCCAGCTGTGACTTACATACAAAGTCGACTCTCAGGACTGACTCTAGCCAGAATCTGAGCCATGAAAAGAATGTAGTCGAACCTTCACGGAAGGATCCAAGACCAAGGAAGGCTCTGGAGGGCAATAACACTAGAATGCACACCTCGTTAGGTAAACTTGCGTCGGTTTTCCAAGCGCAAACATATACGATGCTAATGGCCACAAACTATTAGAGTTGGGCAAAAATTCACAGACTACGATATTTTTGCCGTGATTGAATAATCGCAATCACAGTCTACCATCGACTGTGATTTAGATGCGGTTGCGATCTAAACTGCGGTTGCGATCTAAACTCCGATTGCGATCTAAGCTTCGATTGTGATTGAGTTGCTACTTCCCACAATCAAAATTAGCGTTAGTTGCTCTATTTCATAATCCCATTCGCATATTAATTCCACACAAACGATTTTATGTTCAACGTCATGAAGTGTGGCCAATGTGGATGAAATGGTGTGCGTTTATACAAAATCTGTGTATGCTATGCCTAGGACAGCCCCTCATATGTTTTAATGTGATATTACTCTTTTATTCATATAACATTATGGTACAAACGTTCAGAAGGCAATCCAGGTCTGTATACCATAATAGTGGTCAACGTTTGATTTTCATACTTGTGATTGAGGTAGGTCTGTAAAGCATTCGTTGTAAGTCAGCAATCAACGAAAAACAAGGAGTCGGAACTCGGAGCAGTGGATTTAGTCAGATTTCATGTACCTACACTACTCATACAGTCCAGAATGGTATTTGATACGAGTTTTTTACTTCTCCCCTGTGAATTTACGCATTCACAGTACAATATAAGATGTTTGAATTCACAATTTAAAATCGCAGTCACAGTTGTACCTTTTTTTTTTGTTATTTGCGCGCTCTTAAGGGATTGCTATTACCCTTAAGTGTCCGGGGTCAAGACACCGCACGGGCCGAAGGTATAGAGGGAGAAAGGGAGAGGAGATACCTGTGCACATTGTACCTGTGAATATAAAATCGCAACTTAGCCCAACTCTACGAAATACATTGTGAAGAACATTTGGAAAGGGCACAGTTTCTTAGCCCAACTCTACGAAGTATGTTGAGAAGAACATTTGAAAGGGGCGGAGTACTTGCGTTTGTAGCCACAGCCAAGCTGTGCTTGATGCCTGGCTGAACCCCTTAACCGCTGCCAGGAGTGTTCAAGAATGCAAGTTGAACATGACATTGTCCAAGGACTCAGTTCCGGCCTGGCTGTTCGACCAGATGTTTAATTTATACTCTTTTGGATATTACATTCACCCCGATTACGAAAGTCGTGTCACTTGAACGACACAAGGCGTTTTGAGAGTCGAGTCACTTTACAACTGCCACTCAAAAGCTTACTGTCAATTTGACAGATCAATTCGTTAAATGGGCTAGTTTTCATAAATTCTACCGGAATACACATTTTTAAATTGTTGTTTTGAGATGTTTGCGTAATTAAATTATTCGTGGCATTTAAAGCAATTATGGACACCATTGCTATGGATATTTATTGGATTAGTGAAGAAACCGACGATCAGAAATAAGAGAGCAAGGAGATATCCAACTTCTACCTCTCTTGCCCCTTGATTTCATCTGACAGCGTTTTTTATACACTTTTTATCCCGTGTCTGTGAATACGTGTGAGCTCTTGCGAGCAGCTGGCGGACAGCTGATAGACTTCCCCCTCCAAGCAAATGAGGTGAATTATTCATTTGACGTTTTATTTGTTTGCAAACTGCTGAAATCAATACGTTTTGGAAATTAAAAACCAATATTTCTTATTTACCCGTAAAAAGGGCTATTATTTATTGCAAAAAATTGTTGATATTTGAGGAAAATTAATTACATTCGTTGGAAAAATGCCTTTTTAAAGGAAAAAGCGAAAAATATCGTGAATATCATTGGATACAATATATCTTCAACGATTTGTGAAAAGCTATGTATGTGCATATTTAAGTTTTGTTTGTTATTCATAATATTCACAAATATTGAATTTGTTCTTATTCCTGCAGGATGATTCATAGTTGCAGTATTGGAGATGGATTGGAGACGTTGATAAGCACCGACAAATGGATCCATTATTAGATCCATTTGTCGGTGCTAATCAACGTCTCCAATCCATCTCCAATTTGACACTACATAACTCGTTTTTAACAAGTGCAATAGTTCTGAAAAAAATGTGTTCATTTGTGTAATCGTTTTACTTATTGTTTATAACAATTTATCAGCATTTCCACACCACCCTTGAGGTATGCTTATGGTGCGTTAACCGTTTTGTTTTTTAACCGGGTGCTCGGTTTCCCCAAGAGGCCTATTGCACCCGCACTATAGAAATATGAGAATATGTTAGTAATATGCTTAAATAATAATATAATAAACGAATAAAAATTAATGACATCAATTCTGGAACAAATAATAAGTATGAATATATAAGTACTTATGTAAGATAGTATGTAAGATAAGTATATCGACACTTTAGTAATCCAATTCCAATACATTAGTTACCCAATTAAAAACTATAGGTATGGATATATAAGTACGTATGTTATGCATATACGTAAGTATACCAAGCAGAAAAAAGAGAGCTGTTTTATTTCTAATACCAAGACTACATAGGGTTGGATAAGTATAAGGGATGAAAATGAATATTTACACAAAAATATGGGCATGATGCAGCTAAGAGGAAAAATCTACTGTTTAATGTCTAACTAAACCTTGCATTTCAAATATAAGGGACGATGCATAAAATTAATAATTAATTACAGAACATATATATCATTAGGAAAAAGCCGCGAAATGAAAAGGGTAGAAAAAGTTTCCCGCGCAAATTTGGATACGAAACTACAAGATATATACTAAACTTACATGGTGTCATTTTTTGTTCCAAATGCATGGAGGTAGTTCTCGCATCCTAATGCACAGGGCTTCATTGCATTTTTTTTAATTTTATTAATTATTCTTAATTGAACTTTCACTTCAATATTTTTCGGATTTTGTTTACATTCGAAATGTATCAGTTTTGTTTAATTTATGGATTCACCACGAAAAGTAGGGGAAACAAACGATTAAAGCTGGTGTTCACAAGGTACATTCATAAGGTATATTTATTTTAATATCATTTCATAATGGGATCAATTCAGTTATAAGAGAAAATCATACGTATAATACATCTAAATTATTATTCTGGTTACTAAATAATTTTTTTAATGGATTTCATTAATTTAGTTTGCATTTACTAATAGTAACAGAAGACATTTTAAGCTGATTTCAACAATTTAAACAATCTCTGAAATAAGTATATAAATCAATGTCTCCGTATTGTACTAAAGTTATAAATAATTATGAATGTAGTTCTTGTTTTGAAGTTTACTTCTTATTTTTAAATACATTCATATGTGTATACATATAGCTAAACAAGTTGTGCAATTAGGTAACTATCCCACGAAGCCACGAATGGAAAGTATAAAGTTAAGAAAGACAGGTTTTTAAGTCTGTTAGTTGCTCTTAAATTGATACAAACAAATTGCTGATACTTGATAATTGATAACGTTTTTATTCAAGCTTTTATTATTTATTTCAAAGTATAAAGCACTAGGGTGAAATTAATACTTTACTTAATGTACATATTTAGTTTTGCAAATGTGTACAATAATACAATAATAATATTGAAAAAATTGCATGAATCATTTAAAAAAATTATTCACCCAAGCATTATATGTGCTCTTAAACATATGAGTCAACTTTAGAACACCCTCCGAACTATAGTACATGAGATTGGGCAAATCCATGAATCTGCCGACGATTTCCTACAAAATCCACGAATCTGCCGCCATTATCCCACAAAATCCATGAATCGGCCGCCATATTGTGGTGGATCCATGGTTTTTGTAAGAGTATGTGTGATAAACAAGGGAGTTCCACTACTCCCACATTTCTCTCCGGTGTGGACTAGGGGTAATTCTCGCCGAAGTTGGATATCTCCTTGCTATCTTATTTCTGCCGACGATCAAGAATTGTAGAAAAGGGAATTAATTAAAATCAGAAGAAGTATTACATTAAAATGCAATCCATTTGATTTGCCAAGTGTTTAGTTTGCATTGTTTTCCTTCCATCCAGTTTTGTTTGCATCCATTTGAAGAAAACCTCTTTTGAAATTTGTTGCTAAATTCATATTCTCGTCCGTCAGTGCAACCAGCCGCGTTATTTGTTTTGGGCTGGAAATTTTCATCCTTAAGATATAACTAATAAACATTTACACCATTCCTGTTAAAACACAAAGAAAACTCACGTTTTTACTTGTTTTTCCGTTAGAGTCGTTCAAAAAAATCCAAACCGCCTTCTTTTGTCGTATTACTCGCCATTTTGGTGTAGTAAATCGACTTTCGGAATACCGATATACGACAAGTGTCACACAAAAATTCGTTCCACATAAGCTTATCGCCAGAAGCCGTTTTATGGCGTAAAACGACTACTTTATCGACAATCGTACGACACAAGTCGTTAAACGACTTTCGTAATCTGGGAGAGCGCTCTTTTATCGCAATGGTTTCTGTCTGAAGGAAAGGGTTCGTTGGTCAAGGAGCTTCTAGGAAAGAGATTGCTGTCTTCGGAGTAGACTCCTACACCAACTCTTTGGTCCGTCCTCGATCCGTCTATGTAGATACGCAGAGGATCAGCCAGCGTCTAATTTTCAAACATTCACTCTGGAAGGAATGCTGGTGAAAAAATTCTTCTCGAAGACAGCTTGGGGCAGTAGGACATCAGTGTCGTTGGGAAGAAAGTCGAATTCGGTAAGAATAGTTGAGTGACCGATGGTCCACAGTCGGAGCGTCTTTCGTCACAGGGCTGTGCTGGTTGCTGCTTGTTAGCCTAATAGTTCTAATGGAGGAAGGCATCAGACGAAGCGCTTCTCAATGCCCCCCTGATACATATGCAGAACAGTCTTTGCAGCCGGTAGAGTGCCTTATAGTTAACAGCTTTGCTTAGTGCTGCCCACCAAACTGAGGCCCCGATTGCGAGTGTCGATTGTCAATTGAATCGATAGTCGACAAATTTGTCGACTGAAATCTCCTTTGGAATTGTGTAACTCAGTCGACGTACATGTCACGAATTTAAATATGGCTGTCAGTTTTGAATGTGAAATCACTCAATTCGGGTTTACATTGCTCTGAGAGGTACACGAATATTAGATATCGTGTGAGGTCCCATAAGTTAGAGGGAGATGTAAGCGAGGATGTGGGCTTTGCCAGTACAATGCAAACGAACACTGCGCGTATCGAAACAAATCGCGTTAGACATTAGAGAGACAACAATATAAATTAAATTACATTTGCGTCATGAAAACAATGTTTATTAAAGATTTTCTGCGGCACGAAAACCGTCTACTACAAATTTGTGAACGACAAAATTTAAACGGAAAATCACGGCAGAAGTACAACCGACCAGCTTTTCACCCTAAGAATGGTACTTGAGAAGGCTTGGGAGTGTACCAAACCCATCTACAGTTGTTTTGTAGATTTGGAAAAGGCATATGACCTAGTCCTTCGAGGGAAACTCTGGAGTGTCGTGCAGGAGTATGGGATTGATGGTCCCCTTCTGAGGGCCATTCAGTCTCTATACACAAACTGTAGCAGCTGTGTTCGGGTAAACGGTGCTAAATCAACACCTTTCACCGTAGGCGTTGAACTTCGCCAAGGGTGTGTCTTGTCACCTCTCCTTTTTATTGTATATATGGACTGGATGTTGCAGCGCAGCCGAGGTGAGGAATGTTTTACATTGGGAGAGTTGAGGGTAAGTCATCTTCTTTTTGCAGATGACTTGGTTATCCTCACATCCTGCCAGACGGAACTCCAGCACGCACTCGATAGGTTTGTGGCCGTATGTGCTGATGCTGGAATGAGGGTTAACTTGGACAAATCGGAGGTTATGGTAATTTCCAGAACGCCTGTTCAATGCACTCTGCATGTTAGTGGAGTCCCATTGAAGCAGGTGGAGAAGTTTAAGTATCTCGGGGTCTTTTTCACGAGTGATGGAAGGAGTAATGCTGAGCTTTCCTGTAGGGTCAGGTTTGCAAAAGCTTGGTAGTTCTGTAATCAGAAAGGCAGAGCTTGGTGTCAAAGTCAAGTTAGCGGTTTGCAACTCAGTATTTGTTCCAACTCTCATGAAATTTGGGTAATGACCGAACGAATAAGACCGCTTGGCAGACCCAGGACGAGGTGGTTGGACCAAGTCCAAAAACTCGCCGGGTTACGCTTGGGCATTGCTCCTGATGAATTAGAGTCGATGGCGGAGGATCGAGTTGCCTGGAGATCTCTCGTGCGTGGTTTACCCCCGCGACCCCTTTAGTGGATCATGCGGGTCAGAAGATGATGATGATGATGAAATCGACTAGGATCGATCAGAATCGACAATCACAATACCAAAATAACCAATCGACTGTCGGCAATCGGTGTGTATCGATTATCGATTGATAATCGACACTGGCAATCGGGGCCTGAGACCCTGTACATTAGTGTCAGTCTGACAATCGAGGTAAAAATCCAGTAAGCGATGTGTGGCTGTATTCCCCATTTGCATTCAATGGGTTGTTTACAGCTGTATAAGGCTGAAGAGGCCTTCCAAAACCTATCCTGGATATTTAGCTTCCAGTTTTGCTTATTATCGATAATGAGACCCAGAAAGTAAGCACTGGCGGTTAGTTACATATTAGTGCCTCACAGTGCGGGCTAGAGTCAAAGTGGGGAATTTTGTATCTTCTAGTGTACCTCCGCATCAGCCCTAGTACTTCGTGATGGTATTGAATTCTGACAGAACTGCATTAAAAGTGAATGATTACAGCACCGAACGATGAAAATAAAACCGTCAGTCTTTACACCTATCATTAAAGCTTTATTCTTGAATTTTTTGTTTTTTTTTTTGTTTTATTAAATGATGTTTTGTTTCAGTTTTTAGTTCCATCGCTTACATAAATTATTCTTAACATGTTTAAGATATTAAAATATATATATATGTATATATATATGCTTTTATATAAATATTGAATGATTAAAAAAAATCTTTATACTTTACAAATGTTTTTTTTATTGGTTTTCTTCATCGTTTCGTATCATTTTAAAATGTTTTCGGTTTCTTTTTTTAATGTTTTTTTTTTTATTTTTCATTTGTTTAATATAAAATTGATTTGGAAAAGTAATAAAATATATTATATTTCTTATAAATTTATTCATTTACCTTAATTACTCATAGACTTTGACATATATATATAATTACTTTTGAATGATTTTCGTATTTTCTATCTTCTCGTTACATTCACCCGCCGCTCGATAGGTATTTCGTCGATCTTCCGATTCCGATTTAAAACAGTGATACAAAACAAAAAAATATAATTAAATTAAAACAAGATGTAAAATATTAGTTTTAATTGAAAAATAATTGTTTGTTCATTTGAAAATTGTAACATGTGTTGGATTTAGTTTAGACAGTATGCGCGATAAATGTTGTGTGTGTTCATGTTGTTGTATCTGATGAGGGATAGAATCCATAAAGGCGCAAGGACAATTATGAACGATTTCGTTTACTCAATATAAAAAGGGCACTTTGGTGTCCTCGTTTTTTTTCTTTTGTTTGTTTTTTGTTTAAAATGTTATCTAAAAAGAGAGAGAAATGGAGGTGTTATTTGCTGACTTGATGAAGGATTATAATTCTATACAAAGTTGGTGCTTGAATTCGTCTATCTGACTTGAAACCGTGGCAGAATAGGGCGGAATCTGTATTTATTCAATTTTCAACAGATTTAAACTGTTGGTTAACAAATTATCGGTGGTATCCTGATAATTGTGGTACTCTAGCTCTAATGCTGGCTGATAGGACTTGGATGAAAATCTGTATTGTCCTAGTCTCACCTGGATCATCACGATCGAAAGCTACAATTTCGATGTAGTGAAGGAGTTTGTCTACTTCGGGGCAAACGTGAACTCCACAAGCGACATCCTAGTGGATAGCCAACGTAGAATCGCTCTTGGCAACCGTTGCTACTTCGGTTTGTGAAATCAACTGGGTTCGAAACTTCTGACTCCAAGGACCAAGATCATGCTCTAAAAAAGTCTTATTTTGTCATTCCTGCTAGTCGAAAGCTGGACGATAAGCAAAACTGCAGCTGATTCCTGGTTCCTTCGAAAGAAAAATTCCTCAGTCCCGTCTGGAGGGAGGGCGAATGGAGGAGAAGATACGTGCGCGAACTCTACAAGCTGTACCAAGATGTGGGGAGGTAGTCCGAATGGCGTAAATCCGTCAACTGCTCTTGCTTTGCCACATCGAGCGCTTGGACAACAATACCTCAGCAAAGAGGGAAAAAGGAAGCAAAGAGGAAAATCGAACCTCCGATATAAAGACCAGGTTATCGCGGACGCAAAACAGCTTGGCATTGACAACTGCAGGCAGCGTGGCCAGGCCCATCAGCGATGGAAAGCATCTATTGCTCAGGCTTAGGCCTTCCAAGGGTTGTTGGCCAGATAAATAAGTATTGTTTTGGTCTACTTTCCCAACATATAAAGTTTGACTTCAAGTCGAAAAAGACACACAACATGCAGGTAAACAAAAATGAACACCGCAGTCGTTGTTTTGCTTGAATTGTGGTTGAAACGAAATCGAAAAAGCCAAGTAACCCAGGCAACACCATCTCTGCGACCAGTGTCAATATGGTATCATTTACTGTCTGAGTTTTTACAGGTAGTTGAAATGGGGTTGAAGGGATCTGCTGAACACTTTCACAGAGGATATCTCGTGCAGGTACTATGAAAGTGACGCCGAACGTCCATGGATTTGTTTGTGTCAAATGTAACTTCAAACTTCATGTGTTGTGTACTTCCTACACTCCTCAAATTTACCCACAGTTGCATCAAGTGAAGTTGGAAACTTATGGGAGCCGTAGGGAATTGCTTTCATGAATGGGACTTCTTTTTAGTGGTGTGGAGTAGCGAATTCTAAAGGTTGTCTTTATAAGAACATGTCTCTGTCAACTAAAAAAGTATATACAGAGCTGTTAAAAATAATAAATCATTTACGAATTTTTTTCAACTTTTCGTCTCAGTATGCAGTACCGTTATTTGCACAGCTGCATTGCCTATACTATGAATGCCATAATGTCAGCTAATCATTCATGTAAGTGGTGCACTAGTCCAAAGTACGGAAAATATGTTTTCTTGAGTGTTCAAAATAATAGGGAATTTTGTTTTCTCCTTGATATCTTTATTCAAAAAGAGTTAGAAGGTATTTGTTTGTGTTTGTTGTGTGTTCTGTATGTAAGAACGCTTACGTATTACGAATACCTCTGTAGATTCATTACAAAATGGCCCGTAACAGGCATTGTTCTGAAGAAGAAAGCCGTATCATCAAGAAACACAGACAACAGGGAAAGTCTTTAAAATTTATTGCCGACGAGTTGGGAAGATCGGTTAATTTTGTTTTCAATGCACTTTTCCGAACCCCAGCAAAAGGAAACACGAGGTAGACCAAGAAAAACGACCTCCACTGATGACTCCCGTATAGTGTTACTAGCCAAAAAGAATCCCTTTATATCATCAAAGGCAATTGCAGCTGAAATAAACAACATAGTCAGTGCAACAACGGTCCGGCGAAGATTGCTGAAAAACCAACTACCAGGAAGGATCGCTGGCAAAGTTCCATTGCTCAGTACATAAAAGGAATGTAAAAGCAAGAAAAGAGTTCGCTTTAAGTTTCTGAAACCATTCCAAAGAGATGTTTCGTAACATTCTTTGGAATGATGAAAGCAAAATAAATTTGTTTGGTTCTAACAGTTGTAGAAACGTTCGGCGGCCTCAGGAAGAAGAGTTCCACTTCCGTTTCACAAAAAAAAAAAACCATAAATCATGGAGGTGGAGGTGTCATGGTGTGGGGCTGTTTTTTCTTGGTTCGGTGTTGGACCCATATTTCAAATAAAAGACATCATGACTAAAGAAGTTGATCGTGATATCTTAAATGCCTTAGCGTCATTCACAACATACCGTTAAGATGGCACTTCCAACATGACAACGATCCCAAGAACTCATCGAAATTAGTGAGTGCTTGGTTAAGGGACCATCAAGTGTCGGTATTACCATGGCCATCTCAGTCCCTAGATCTCAATCCTATCGAGAATTTGTGGGCGGAACTGAACAAATCTTTGACTACACAGACGTTCCATAATAAAACTCATCTTTGGACCGAAATTGAGAAACATTGGAAGGCCATTCCTTTGATTAAGTGTCAGAAACTTATAGAGTCTATGCCAGGTCGAATAAGTGCTGTGCTAAAGAACAAGAGCGGTCATTCGGGACACTAATCTACACAAATATAATCTCTATGTGAAATAGAAGCATAATTTAATAAAAATGTTACTTTCGGTAAAGACCTAACCGAGACCTTTGATGTCAAAAAAGGATTCAGATAAGGCGACGCTCTGTCATGCGACTTTTTCAACGTCGTTCTTGAAAGAATTGTTCAAAACTCGAACGCCAACACCAGAGGAACAATCTTTCAGAAGTCCGTCCAACTACTCGCATATGCCGACGATATTGACATTATCGGAAGAACGCAGCGTGATGTCAATGGCGCTTTTGTGGGTATTGCAACGGCGGCCGCGAAGATGGGTTTAGCGTTAAGCGAGGGTAAGACCAAGTATATGCTGTCAACGAAAAAGGACACCCAACACCGACGTCTCGGTCAGAACGTCACAGCAGACAGATATAACTTTGAGGTAGTCAAAGACTTTGTCTACCTAGGTACCGCTATCAATTCAGAGAATGACACCAGCGGTGAAATCAAACGCAGAATAACTCTTGCCAATCGCTGCTTCTTTGGGCTAAGAAAGCAATTGGTAAACAAAGCCCTCTCTCGAACAACCAAGGTAACGCTTTACAAGACCTTAATCGTCCCAGTTTTGGTATACGGCGCGGAGGCATGGACTTTGTCAAAAGCGGATGAAGCTCTGCTCTTGGTTGCTTCGAGAGGAAAATTCTTCGTGTGATTTTCGGTCCCGTCTGCATAGATGGTGAGTGGAGGAGGAGATATAATGACGAACTATACGGGCGACATCGACTTAGCCAGAAGAATGAAGATCCAACGATTGAGATGGCTAGGTCATGTAGAGCGGATGGAAACCAATAATCCGGCCCGAAAAGTTTTCGAATCCACCCCCGAGGGACGGCGCAGTAGAGGAAGACCGCGACTCAGGTGGCGCACGCAAGTGGAAAGGGACCTCAACCAACTATGCGTGCGCAACTGGAGACAGCTAGCTAAAGATCGAGCTGGCTGGAGACGCCTGTTGGCTGAGGCCCAGGTCCACCTCGGACTGTAGCGCCACCTTAAGTAAGTAAGTAAGTTACTTTCGTATTATTACTTTCTTGTAAAACGGATGTTTACTCTGAATTTCCCTATTATTTTGAACAGCTCTGTATTTACAAATGTCAGTAGGAAAGGAACGCTGTATTTCCTTCTTCAGCGACGTTCAGACTCGAAGAAGTGTCTTGGGTTTAGCTTCTACAGCAGACTAAATTGGGTTAGGTCCTAGTAACTTACTGTAGAGACCGGTCACAGTCAAACTTCAACATAGGCCCTTTGTGATACAAGCTTCTACTCCTGGTGCTTAGGTTAGAGTGGCTGACTGTCGGTAGGTGGCAGACGGCAGTCATATTTAGGCTCGTTGTGTTACCACCCGGACTTAATTGATCCTATTTCGCAAACCACATTAATAAAGCGATGCAGATGGCTGATACTAATGCTTCTTAGTTCTGTCAAGTCGTTACAATAAAGGGCGTCTAGGTGACTATTTCTACGTGAGGATAGAGCACTGCAGTTGTATAGAAGATGTACGGTAGTTTGTTCTTCCTCCTCTTCTCTGCAGCTTTTGCAGAAGTCATTGTAGGGGATGTCCTGTAATAACGCCGACGAGAGTTCTGCGATTCGACATATTCATACTGATCAGGTTGTGTGAGCGTCTTCGACCGAGAGTAGGCAATAATTGTTTTGTAATTGGGCAAGGACTGCCGGTAGACCATCTACGATTTGTATGAGGAAGCGTTTCAAGCTTCAGTACAGGTTTTGCTGCAGCGAGAAGCATGGAGGGTGAATTGCTTCTCGGTAAGGCCAAAGGTGTTACATCACGCCTAACAACTAACCTACTTATTAACGAACATTCAATTCGACTGAGAATAGAGCGTTGATCTCTTCCACAGACACAATTTTCTTCTAGAGGAACAATTGATATTTCCTGCGTATTGTCAGTGACTCGAGAGAGGAGGTTGTTTGTGTCAGAATTTCTTGCACTATTTGCCCATTAAGCCACGGCAGACATCAATTCAGTTGCGAATTTAACTCTAAGCCGTATTAGGCTCATCGGTCTATAGGACTTTGGTAGTCTTGGGCCTTTCTTTCCCATTTTCGTAATGAACACTGTCTTTGCCCGTTTCCACTGGTTTGGTATGTAACCCAGTGCTAGACTACTATTTAATTCATTCATTATAGATATGGTAATAAAGGGTGATTTTTTAGCTATTATCTTTTTGGCAACACTGGTTTAAACGGCTGACGCACGTTTCGTGTTTTGTTTCACTGGCAAACATCTTCAGTTTGGTCTATAATTTAACCATGAATCGTCTTACAAACGAACAACGCTTGCAAATTATTGAATTTTATTATCAAAATGCGTTCTCTGTTAAGAAAGTTCATCGCGCGTTCATTGTGTTCAGCGACGAAGCTCATTTTTGGCTCAATGGGTACGTAAATAAGCAGAATTGTCGATTTTGGAGTGAATATCAGCCAGAAGCATTGCAAGAGCTACCAATGCATCCAGAAAATGTCACAGTTTGGTGCGGTTTATGGGCTGGTGGCATTATTGGACCGTACTTCTTCAAAGATGATGCGGATCGTAACGTAACTGTGAATGGTGAGCGCTACCGTGAGATGATACCCAACTTTTTTTTGCCCTAAATGCAAGAGCTTGACTTGCATGACATGACGATGCCACATGCTACACAGCACGTGCAACAATGGACTTATTGAGCGGCGAATTCGGTGAACATTTTATTTCACGTTCGGGACCGGTCAATTGGCCGCCAAGATCGTGTGATTTAACGCCTTCAGACTATTTTTTTTGGGGCTATGTTAAAGCTCATGTCTATACAGACAAGCCCGCTTCAATTGACGCATTGGAAGACAACACTGAAGCATTTATTCGTGAGATACCGGCCGAAATGTTGGAAAGAGTATTTAGCCAAAATTGGACTAAGCGGATGGACCATTTGAGGCGCAATCAATTTCAACATTTGCATGAAATAATCTTCAAACATTAAATTATATGGACCGTACTATCGATTCAAATAAAGATTTCATGCATTTTTCTGAATTTTGTGTTTTTTTTTTTGAAAAACTTTCCTATAGCTTTTAAAAAATCACCCTTTAGTTTGCATTTACCTTTTTGGAGTACGACTGGCGTAATCTACACCAGGAGATCTTAAGCTGTTTTGAAAGTTGTTCAAGAAAAAAATACTGATCTAAGGCTACACCGACGCCACCCATCAACATCAGACGAGGAAATCAAGGCGTCATTGGTTGCAAAAGTATTACCTACCGTTTGTATAGTTTAGTTATATATCCACATCCCATACGAAGAACATGTTTACGTTTATAATACTCTTAATTTAATTAAATCAATCTCTTTCCCCGACTATAAAAATGGATTTGATGCTGCTGCTTCCGGTTTCATCCAAGGCATATTGTTGTTATTGTTGTTCTGTGAAAAGTAAACAAAAAGGAAAAGCCAAATTAATCACCATCTTCACCATCAACTTTGCATCGAATGTGGAGTATATTTGTAAAATGATTTAATTAATATTGTTAGTACGGTACTCATGCAAGTGAAGTGAATCACTGTAAAAGAAAATCTACGAACATAACGTCTATCTAGGTGCAGGTGGGATACAACTGGAAAATAAAATACAGCGTGTGGTTGTTTACGGATTAGAATAATGCATGCAAATACAGTTTAAACAAAATGCAAAACGGTTAAGTGGTAGAGTTGTGTTTACCCATTATTTAAGCGTCCAAGCCTCCATTGTCGGCTACAAGATAACATGGAGAGCAATATTAATGTTTTATGTTTTTTTTTTTTTTTTTTTTTTAAATCAAAATCGATATGTCAGTAAGTCTATGTATGTAACTGCTATCAAAAAAAATTCCAACTGATACACATATTTCAAAATAATCGATTTAGCAATACAATATGGAATGGAAATTATCACGGTTTCTACGGAACGTTTAAGGATCTCTGGCATTGGAGACAATCGGTTTGCAACTTGATACACTATCGTGTCTACTCACTGCCGCAGCCAGTAGTGCTGATGATGAGAACAAATTGTCGGCGCTCTTGCTTTCATTGATGCCGCCATAGTATCCATAGCTGAAGAGGTTGCCATTGCAACCGCTATAGTCGTTGTGAACAATGGGCATGCTTGTGCCGCCCATATACGATGAATTGCTAGTGTAATTGTTGCCAAGAATCGACAAGTAGTTGCCGCTATTGTCAGTGTGAATATAAAAAGGATCATCTTTATTAAGCGCACTGCTGTTGTTATCGATTTGAAGTGCTGCCGTTGTGGTGTCATTGTTATGGCTAAGGTAAGTGTTATTGTTCGGCTCGAATTGACCGATATATGAGTTATTGCTGGTACAAACGGTTATTTGATCAGAATCATAGTCAATTAAATATTCGTCGCACTACATGCAAACATAGAAAAACAACATCAGTTTCAATTAAAAGAGAGAGAGAGAGAGAGAGAAAAAAACACATGAGTATTAAATATACATAAGTTCAAGCAAAGGAGAGGCAGACTGGTTAATCTCAGCTAAAGAATAGAGTCTAGCGCCCTGTCAGAGTTAGTCACCAGCCGGCACAAATGTTATAACCCGGAGAAGAGATAGAAGAACGCACCATCAACCAAGGGGACCTAGTCCTATAGAATCATATATACACGCAATCTTGATGTTCGTATCCTAATCGTAGAAAACAAACGCCATGGGGACCTGAAGGTGTTTTGCTCAATTAAACAGGCACTCACCTGCTATCAATGTGGTGGCCCGTGGCGTTGTGGGTATGTGCGTCGACTCCTACGCACTTGGACCTGCCTGTCTAGGTTCGATTCCTGGTACGACAGGAAATACTTTTCACCGCCCCACCTCTTTCGAGTCACTGACAATGCTCAAAGAGTATAACTGTCTAGAAAATGCTTCTCAAACTTGGCCGTTCGGAGTCGGCATAAAACGGTAGGTCCCTTCCACTCGTGATAGAACAATAGCACGCACAACACGAGTGGTTGCTGAGAAGCTAGGCCCTGGCCCTCTACGGGCTGTAGCGCCACCCATATTATAAATATACCTGCTATCAATGCAACTTTGTTCTTAACCTCAATCGAAAGCTTCCTCATTCAATTACAGCTGTATAAAAACCTATCACTACAAATTCTACAGATCGACAGATTCTATAAAACTGGCAGCAGCCCATGGTCACTTTGCTTATACTGGCACTCCAAAATATTGTATCTGAACTAGACGCTGCTGAATGCAAGGATTGCTGAATGTCTGGAGAGTTTATTTGACCGTTAATGTAAGCCCAGCTCGGACACGTTTTGAAAGACTTCGCATTTAATGAAAACAGGCGTAGAACCTATGCCCAGGCCCAAAGAGACAGGCTTTTGGATTGAGAAACCTTTGGCGAACGAGGATAGAAGCGAAATGAATTTTTAAAAAGTAAACGAACATCTTAATGCCATGAATCGTGTCGTTAAGACTAAAATCTTAATTCTACCTTCCTCGCCCCTAACACTCATTCTCTCTGTATTCCTAACTGATTCGTTATTGCTTCGACAAACAGTAGCATGATCCTCTGGCCTGTCTTCTTCCGAGTATTGATCATAGCTGCTGACTTGTCCCTTGAATGAATGCGTGGTGGTTTTTCCTTGTTCTTTTTGGCGAATGAGTGAATGGTGTCTATTACTGATGAATCGTCTTCTTTGACGAATGAGTGAATGTCGTTTCTTCCGTTGGTGGTCTCCAACATAACCCTCGCGTCTATCTAATAAGCAGACAGACTACCTACAAGTTGGCTATACATTGATTGGGGTTTTTCTGTTACCTCTTCGAAAAGTCTCTGACACTAAGAGACAACAGTAGCATTTATCATGACGAGGTAGCTGCGATAAATGAAGCAGCACTGACGCTGGGTCATTCATGCAACGTAAAGGGCCGATCAATTGCAATATATTTCGACAGATAGTCCGCAATCAGAGCCATGGTTTCAGACATCCAAACTTTGAAATTGTTCAGGTTGTGCAGACGTCAGTGATGTAATAAGAATATGGGCGGCGCTGCCCATACTGGACTTGGGCCTAGCTCATGGTGTTGTGCGAGTTATTTATTCTCCTACGAGTGGATGGATCCACAGGTTTTATGCCAACTTTAGACGGCGTAGTTTCAGAAGCTTATTCTAGACAGGTTTAGACTGTGGGCATTGTCAATGACTCGAAAGGAATAGAGCCGTGAATTGTGAAAGTTACTCGTGTCAGAGACTAAACCCCGAACACTCAGCATATGAGTCGATGCACCTACCTACCTCAACTAGATTCGCATCCATTCGGACACATTGTGCGGCGCGGTCATGTCAGCGATTGCTGGATACCGGAACATACTGGTATCCAGGAAAAAGAAAAGGGGGAGGCTCTGAAGTCTGAACTGATATTATCTCTAGCAATCCCTTAAGCATAGACACGCCGCTATGTTCTAAAAGAAAACAACCAAATGACGTTGCCTGTAATAAAGCCAGAAATCGTTGGTGTAGCCTGGACATCGATGACCGACGCCAAGGAATATCATCATCAATGGTCAGCAGGGATTTCATCCTGGTATGACTCGACTTTCGTAGAAGTTGCAGAGTCGATGAAGAGATAGAATCTTTTCCCGAGCTGCTCTGCAAGTGCTCAGCCGAAGCAAGGAACATGATACACTTTCTGTACTGGACACTCGCAAAGCAGTTAGCGAACAGATTCTATTCCTTCAAGCAAGCAACAGATGCAGACACTTCTCTGTAGAGCTAGAAGAATTGCACTGAAAACCTCTTCGGATTCATATCCAATTCTGTATGATTTAAGCAATAAAGAATCAATCCCTATTCTTTCTACTGCCTGACCACTGCATCGTATTCCAGACAGAAGTAAAAAGCTATTCAACAGACTGCCCGCTTACTGTCCATGAATCGGACAAACGGGTATGCTTGTCAGTCAGGCGGCTATCATGGTAAAACGTTGCCAGCTGTCTCTCAGAGAGATAGCCGTCAGATGCGACCTTGCAATATGCTGGCTCCCCGGACATAGTGGCATTCTAGGCAATGAAACAGTCGAGGAGATAGCTAGAACAGGGGTGAGCCTACCATTGGCAGCTAATCATGGGACCCCCAACTCATCAATTCAAGTTCAATCGGACATGGATGGTATTAGACACTTGCAGGACTTCGAGGCAAATACGGCCTTCAAATAACCAAAAAAAGTCCACTCCTAAACCTCAACAGGAAGGACATGTGTAAGATCGTAGGCATTATCACCGGCCACTCCATGCTGGGCTCACGCGCAAGAAGAATGAGAGCCCCCTACGTCTTCAGCAGGAGTTGTTGAAACTACACCTCACTCGGGACTTGTCCAGCCCTTGGAAGAACAAGGAAAGGCAAGCTAGGGAAAAATTTATTCAGCAGCCTAGAAGAAATGTCAGATATCAAGATTCTAGAAGATATAGTAAAATTCATGAAGATATAACCCAGCTGATTCAGCTGCAACAGTCACTCTAAGCTAACTTTATCTATCAGGCGGCCAGGACACCCCCATATTCCTGCCTATGTACATACTTCCAAGCGAATTCACCACCTTTCGAAATTGCAAACACCAAAGGAACATCAACCATTCGGACTTAATTTTGATTTGATAAAACGGCTTTCAGCTAAATTTTGTCGAGGGAAAAGTTCCATTCGAAGTTGTCTACGGGTGCTCCCAAGAATTCAGAGAGCGGCGCTGCAGCGGGAGTTTGCCCGGGGGACACATTGGTGTCATCTGCGGGCAACGTCTGGTCTGCAGCTGAATATTTGCGGCCATCTGCACACAATTGAAATAAAAACGCTCTCATTCCGCTTGACATATGTTGCACAGGGCATGAATCTTCCGAAAATGGGTAGCACTGTGGAATCGGAACTGTTTGCAGCTGAACTGCATACTCTTCAAATCTGAATATTTAGACAATCGTCTCCGCAACGACAATCGAACTCCGCGCAGTCGGAAGAATTCTTCAAAGACCCGCCGTCTAGATGATCTCTCAGCCCTGTGTCTCGATAACAGCAACATTCTCCGTACGATAATAGAAACCCCATCGTATCGTCATCCATCCATACCCATTCTTCTTAACCATCTCCACAACATTAAATCTCACTTACCTGTGGCGCTGCGGCACCGACTGGTGCCCATGGATCTTGATTTAGGCTAATTGCGAAGGGCTGCTGCTGCTTTAGTTGATTAATGGACGGAACCTGTCAAATTAAACAGAAAAAATAAACCACAATTCATCCACACATGGTCCACACCATATCAGGGATTTAAGAGAACTTACAGGCGGTTGTTGTTGTTGGAATAGATTTGTTTTAGGTGGAACTGTATCACTAAACGGATTGTACGCTGCGCTACCAATCGTATTGCTCGGCGCAACCGGTTTTATTAGATTATCCAAATTAACTAGCGCTGAGTTCTCCCCTAAGAATGATTGTGGTGTCTTCAGTGGCTTCTTACTCGACAACGGGTCCATATCATCCAGAAGTGATGCTAGAAAATTGATTATTCCAAATGTCATGCCAAATGGAGTGCGAAAACGACTGCTGCGACGGCTTACCGTTGTTGTTGTTCGTGCCAATTGTTGGGTTGATTGCCTCCAAGAGACCGCCAGCCTTACCTCGGTTGGTGATTATATCAAAATCATCCAAGTCCGGTGATATCTTCGGCCCTGCCGATGCCTAAGAAGACAATTTACTCAACAAGCACAAGATCGAAATCGTCATCCGGTTACCTCGTTGCCTGGTTGCTTCCATGGATCGTCGTTATTCCCTGATGAGAGGAGCGCCTTGGGCGCCCACGGATCATCCAGGCCCAAAGATTTTTCCGCCGGCTTGCCATTCTCCGAACCACCCAGCCATGGATCACCGGAACTTGGTGGGTTTTGAACTAACGGTAGGCTTGGTATGGCTGGTGGCGCAATTGCGGTGCCAGCTACTGAGGTCTTCGACAGCCAAGGATCGGATAGCGACGATGAGGAGTTGCCATTCATGGTGCCATTTGATAGGATATTACTTTGCAGCCAGCCTTCGTTCGACGAACCGGATGCCACCGATGGGGACTGCGTTCGTTGTGCCAGCCAACCGATTTCAGCGCCTCCAACAGCGCCCGCTGTGGCTTTAGGAACATTTGGTTGCCAAGGATCGATTTGTGGGGATGAGGTACCAGACCATGGGTCAGAAAGCTAAAAGAACACACATCGACCACGTGTACAGATGGGATGGGCACAAAAAAAAACGTTCCTTTGTTACCTGACTAGCAGCTCTAGCTGGCGTGCCCCAGGGATCGGATCCACCCACAGCTCCGGCACCCGGCGGGGGACTCGAGATACCCGTCGCACCTAGCGATATATCCAACAAGTCCAACAAATGGCTCTGCTGCGGTTCACTTCCCGCCTTAGGATCGGGTTTCACTCTGCAAAGAGATCAAGTTGTTTAGGATTTTTATTTTTCGATGAAAGATTAGGGCATTTACTTGAAATCGTTTTCACTCTGACTCAGTGCCAATTGCAAGCGTACATCATCACTGCGGCGCTTTGCCTCCTCCTGTTCAGCCTCTTCCCGTGACATTGCCATCGCCAGCTGCAGCTGCAGTTCTTCCTCGCCAGCCGTCTGAGGACGCACAAACTCCAATTCGGACACAGGCTTAGGCACTTCCTGCCAATCTGCTGGCTGGTTCTCCCTATTCGCTGGTCCGTCGATGTATCCATCACTTCCGAAACCGCTCGCATTCTGCGAGAATCTCTCTTTTGCCTTCAGCGCTTTGATTCGTTCGTTTTTAAGACGTTCATCGTCCTTCAGCAGGTTCACTAATTGTTTTGCTTTTTCACGCACATGTGTACCCTGATCTTTGCCCTCCTCGAAGTAGACAAACTCTCGCAGCGTTTGTATGGCAAATATGTTCTCCTTGCATTGTTGGGCGACCTTTTCCGTTCCCGTTTTGATCAAGTATTCGAGGAGAATAAGTGCTTTGTACACATGACGCCAGTTCTTGCCGTGGTCATTAAGGCGTTTCCAGATCATTTGCATGATCTCAGAGAAGGCCACCACATTGTAGGTGAGGTCGGCAATTTCTGCCATTATGGTGGCTGATGGTCCCCATGGGTCGTTGGAAGTTGCTTCGCGTACTTTAACCTGAACAATTGATTGAATTAATATTCGAAACTTGATTGCGCCCAGCAATGTGTTCGCTTGTGAGACAGCATGACCAAGGAGTGGTGGGCGCGTGGTCGAATTCGAATTAAGTCCTCCCTAATTACCGGGCTCCAAATGTGCTCTATTTTTATGTACACGTACTGCATAGATATTTCAAGGAAAGTCAAGTGTTCTATAGCTTCTCCGATCTCTACATGAACTTGAACGATAGAGCTCACTACCACAGAGTGCTATGAATGAACGATATTCCACTGGAAGTGGATGTAAAGACGAGTTCAAAGATTTTGAAGAAAAGAACTCTATTCGAGTCATCCAACATCAAGACTCGCTGACGATGGAGACTTCCAGGGGCTTCATCAAGGTTGACAACAAACTCGCCCAGAAAATTACATTTTAGACAAGGCGACGCGCTGTCGTCTGACTTCTTCAACAGCGTTCCACAGAAGATCTTTCACAACTTATTGGCAACACGTGGGGCACGATCTTCCAGAAATCCGTTCAGCAGTTAGCATGCACGGGGAATATTGACGTGATTGGCTGAACAAGCAGCAGAGCATGAGATGGAAGCGGCTAAAATGGTTTTGACGGTGAACGCGAGAAAATCAATGTACATGCTGTCCTCAAGAAAGGCCACACAACATCTTGGCCAAAGTGTCACAAAGAGCAACGATAACTTCGAGGTATTCAGAGACTTCGTTATGGCTTCGCGGTAAATAGGACGTCAGTACCGAGATCAAAGGAACTCGCTAATTCTTTGAACTCAAGCTTGAGCAAATTGAGTAACAGGATACTCTCGAATAACCGGTACAAGGCTCTAAACATCCCAGCTGTGCTCAACGTTGCAGAGGCATGGAGTACTTCAAAAGCGGATGAAGAAATCCTGCATGTATTCAAGAGGAAAGTTCAATGGGCGTACTTTGGTCTTTGGTTTGTTAAGGCATCTGACGGAGTAGAGACGACCCGAACTGAACAGTGACATGCGTCCAACTACGTGTTCACGCATCCAACGTCTAAAGAGCTGATCATATGAGCCACAAACTGCGAACGCGAACTTTCGGAAACTACAATAAAGTGTCGTATTGTGCTCATATGAACCGCACTTAAGATGACCCATAAAGAGCGCCTGGACTTCAACGCCGAGTCTGTCGTACGAGGGGCGTTCAATATATTCACGGTATCGGGGTGAAACTGTGGTTGTATATATAAATTGACTTATCTATCAAGTAATACTATTATTTTAGTGCATTCATGTAAAATTTCATATAAATGTGATTATCAATTCGCGTTTTATCTCATTCTCTGCAAAATACCCATTTATTGCCTACTTGAGTTCTTCATCACCATTTTCCACGAAGGCATTTTTTCAAATTCGGAAATAGGAAATAATCACTAGGGTCAAGGTCTGGACTATAGGGTGGGTGTTGGATTTCTTCGAAACCACAATCTCGCGCAGCAGCCTCGGAAACTCGCGCCGTGTGAACAGGAGCATTGTCGTGAAGAAGCAACACACCCGATGCGAGTTTATCCCGTCTTTTCTTTTTAATTTCCTCCCGCAAATTATGCAAAGTGGAAGCGTAGGATGTGGCGTTGATGGTTTCACCTTTTTTTTTTTTTGTACTCAATTAGCAAGATTCCCTTTGAGTCCCAAAAAACTGTGGCCATGAGCTTCCCGGCAAACGGAGTGACTTTGAACTTCTTCGGGGGGCCTGTTCCTTTTTTATGCCACTGCATGGACTCTTGTTTGCTTTCAGTCACCAGTAACAATTCGATCCATAACACCGTCCGCGTTCTCAATACACATCTCCAAAAGCTGTCTACAGCATGCGATTCTCACTTTTTTCTGATGCGCTGTGAGCATTCGTGGCACCCACCTTGCACTGACCTTTGAAAGGTTAAGATGGTCATGAAGAATGGTGTGAATGGTACCAATTGAAAGCTTGGTGATCACTGCCATCATTTTCACCTTTATTCGGGCATCCTCATAAACAAGTTTTTCGACTTCTTTGATGCTATCACCCGTACAAGCAGTAGCCGGGGCGCCGGAGCGGGGGTCGTCTTCAATGCTCTCTCTGCCTCTCTTGAACTCACTTGACCACTTTTGCACAGTTGATAATGAAGGTGCGGAACCCTGGTAAACAGCCACCATCTCTTCGTGAATAGTTTTTTGACTTTTTCCTTGCTTAGTGAGAAATTTAACTACAGCGCAATGCTCAACTTTCATCATCATCGTCTCAGTTGCCATTATGATTCTGTTTAACTACAGATAAAACGCGAATTAATAATCACATTTATTTGAAATTTTACATGAATGCACTAAAATAATAGTATTACTTGATAAATAAGTCAATTTATATATACAACCACAGTTTCACCCCGATACCGAGAATATATTGAACGCCCCTCGTACAAGGCAGAAAAGGACGTCCTCGCATATTTTGCCACACACACAAGAGGAGAAGGACATCAACTCTCGTGATGTATTGGATCATTGCAAAAGTTCGTGGGCGATCTTCATACGTGGCGGAAAGTTTGCGGTGTGACACCACCATTCTTTGTTCTATGGACTTGTTGCCTACCAATGGATTGGTCGTGGCATTAGAAGTCATCTTAGCGTTGAGTCAATTTGTTAAGTACACACCTTCGCCATGTAATGCTGTACGAGTTTCGAAAAGGAGCGAGTGTTGGAACTGTAACAGATAACATTCAGAGCGTTTATTCAGATTGTGCTTCTGCTCTTAGGACCGTTAAAAATTGGTTTGGCAGAACGACGTTTTGGACGATCAACGCCCGTTCTGGACGTCCTACGGAAATTGATGACGACATTTTGGCGCACCTTAGTAAGAAATAACCCGAAGGCGCTTTGCCTCCTCCTGTTCAGATTATTCCCGTGACATTGCCATCGCCAGCTGCAGCTGAAGTTCTTCCTCGCCAGCCGTCTGAGAAATAACCCGCAGATTTCAACTGAGGTGATTGCTGAGAGGCTTACTATCGATCATTCGTCAGTATTTCGCCATTTAAAGAAGCTTGGATTCAGTTCCAAGCTTAATAAGTAAAGGGTGGTTCATTTTGAGGGCCGATGTTGAATGTGAACCACACCTAAACGTCAAGTTTTTTTCTGCATTTCATTTGACATTACTCAATTTCAGACTAACTCAATTTGAACCATGGAAAGATACACAATCGAGCAACGCGTTTAAGTTATTCAGGCTTATTATGAAAATTTGGGGTTAAAATCAAAATGCATATCGTGCACTTCGTGATTTTTTCGGTCAATTTAATCGTCCAAATGTGCGTACAATCGGCAAAATCGTGCAAAAATTTGAGCAAACCGGGTCTGTAGGAGATTTGAAAACACCAGTGCATGCTCGTACGGCTCATAGTGCAGACAATTTTTTGCTGCTGTTCGCGATAGTGTGGCTGAAGAGACGTCCACCTCAACTCGTCGTCGTGCCCAACAACTGCACCTCTCACGCTCGTCGTTGATGAACATTATGCATAGAGACTTGCATTTACACGCTTACAAGGTACTAAAGCCTCTTGACCATTTCAAGCGTCGTCAATGGTCAGAATGGTGGCAAGAAATGGCAACAGTGGATGATCAATTTTCGAAGAAAATCATCTTCAGTGATGAGGCACATTTTCACCTCAGTCGATTCGTCAATAAACAGAATTGCGGCATTTGGGCGAATGTTAATCCAAGAGTGATCGTCGAAAAACCAATGCTCCCACAAAGAGTGACTGTTTGGTGCGGTTTATGGGCTGGCGGCATCATCGGGCCGTATTTTTTCCAAAATGAGGCCGGTCAGGCAGTTACTGTGAATGGTGTTCGCTATCGTGAAATGATAACGAACTTTTTATGGCCCGAATTGGAAGATATGAATGTGGACGATATGTGGTTTCAACAGGACGGTGCCACTTGCCACACAACTAACGAAAGAATGGCTCTTTTGCGCGACAAATTCAATGGCCGTGTTATCCACGTGGTGGCGATGTCAATTGGCCGCCAAGATCATGGGATTTGACACCGTTGGATTTTTTCTTTGGGGTTATTTGAAAGAAAAGGTGTAAATCGATAAGCCAGCAACAATTCAAGAGCTAAAGGATGAGATAATTCGGAACATTAACGGCATAGAACCTCAATTATGCTTCAGCCACCGCCGAGGTTGCGGTGGCCATTTGGCCGATATTTTGTTCCATACATAATTGAACCATACTAATATTATCATAATAAAAAGAAATGACAATAATTTCCTAAATAATTTGTGTTTTATTTAAAATCAACATCGGCCCTTAAAATTTAACCACCCTTTAGCTTTGAAATCTTTGGGAAATTTCTGATGGAAAGATTCAGCACAGAACAAAGAAGCAAAATTTAACATCGACATCGTTGGACGGCAAAAAATAGGCTTGACCGCGTCTCCATGGGCATATCTCTGCTTGGACGCCATGAAAACGAAACTTTCTTGAGTCGAGTCATAACAGGTAACGTCAAGTGGACGCCGTACAACAACGTGCAGCAAAAGAAAACTGGAAAGCTGACTGCGTCCTTTCACCTGGCAAAACAATTACAACAAATGTTGTAGCAAATCGCACAGTTTTGGCAGATTGAAAAGGTGCCATCTTTCATCACGACCACATGTCTCCTGAGAAACACTGCAAAAACTGGAGGAGTTAAAATGAGAAATCTTTCAGCACCCACCGTGTCCCTTAGACATAGCTTCTTCAGATTTGCATCTGCTTCGGCACAGTTTGAATGGAAAGAAATTTGGTTCCTCCGAAACTGTTTAACACTACTTTACGACATTTTTTTGAAGGAAAACCACTGTTTTTTTACAGCCCGTAGAGGTCAGGCCCTAGTTTCTCAGCAACTACTCGCATTGTGCGTTCTCTCACTAGTGGAAGAGACCTACAGTTTTATGCCGACTCAGGCCAATTTGAGAAGCTCTTTGAGCTTTGCCACTGACTCGAAAGTGGTGGGGCCCTGAAAATGTGTCGACGCACAGAACCACACAACGCCACGGCAGCAGCTGGGACTATATAATCGATTGATAAAATTGCTTTCTTTAAAGTGTAATCGCTTGTGTTTCATTATCAAATCGGGTACGAACTTTTGCAAAGATCTAATATGTAATTCCTAATTAGACTTGTTCGATGGTGTTCAGGTCCACCCACTCTAGCCGAACACAAAACGCGAGAAGATGACTCGCTGAATGATTTGCTGCCTTCGAATCCGTGGTCTTGAGGTAGGTAAAAACATCATATCACTTCACTACTCAATCTAGCGGACGTTGCTCAGGCAAGAAGTGGGTTTAGGTTTAGTTTGGAGTGGCTGACTGCTTGTTGCTAGCAGTCACACTTAGGACCGTCGTATTGCCACGCGGATTTGTTTATTCCTATTCCGCAAACATAAACCAAAGGAGGTGACTGATAAAGGGTGATTTTTTAGCTATTATCTTTTTGGCAACACTGATTTAAACAGCTGACGCACGTTTCGTGTTTTATTTCACTGGCAAACATCTTCAGTTTGGTCAATAATTTAACCATGAATCGTATTACAAGCGAACAACGTTTGCAAATTATTGAATTTTATTATCAAAATGCATGCTCTGTTAAGAAAGTTCATCGCGCGTTCATTGTGTTCAGCGACGAAGCTCATTTTTGGCTCAATGGGTACGTAAATAAGCAGAATTGTCGATTTAAGAGTGAATATCAGCCAGAAGCATTGCAAGAGCTACCAATGCATCCAGAAAAAGTCACAGTTTGGTGCGGTTTATGGGCTGGTGGCATCATTGGACCGTACTTCTTCAAAGATGATGCGAATCGTAACGTAACTGTGAATGGTGAGCGCTACCGTGAGATGATACCCAACTTTTTTTTGCCCTAAATGCAAGAGCTTGACTTGCATGACATGACGATGCCACATGCTACACAGCACGTGCAACAATGGACTTATTGAGCGGCGAATTCGGTGAACATTTTATTTCACGTTCGGGACCGGTCAATTGGCCGCCAAGATCGTGTGATTTAACGCCTTCAGACTATTTTTTTTGGGGCTATGTTAAAGCTCATGTCTATACAGACAAGCCCGCTTCAATTGACGCATTGGAAGACAACACTGAAGCATTTATTCGTGAGATACCGGCCGAAATGTTGGAAAGAGTATGTCAAAATTGGACTAAGCGGATGGACCATTTGAGGCGCAGTCAAGGTCAACGTTTGCATGATATAATCTTCAAACATTAAATTATATGGACCGTACTATCGATTCAAATAAAGATTTCATGCATTTTTCTGAATTTTATGTGTTTTTTTCTTTTTGAAAAACTTTCCTATAGCTTTTAAAAAATCACCCTTTACAAATGCTGCATAGTTCCATCAGGTTGTTGAAATAGGAGGCGTTTGGTGACGATTTTCTTCCTCCTCTTCGTCTCTGCAGGAGACTGAAAGGAGACCTAATCCAAAGCCCGGTTATGACCCCGATAAGCCAAGAAGTAAAAATCCGTCAGACGTGTTAAGGAGATTCAAAGTTGATTGAAGGATGAAAAACAGCATGAAATGTTTCTAAAGCGCATCCCCTTGCTATTTCTGTCAGCAGATTTTCCGTATGCCAACGCAATCGCCGAACACATTGCCTGTAATTAATGTCAATTTAAACTTTACCTGAGCATCTGAATAGTTGTGCGCTAAGTTCTTTATGTTCCTCCGAATGCCGGCGACATTGACTTGCATATCGTCCTTTTGTTTTCTCACTTTACGAAATAAAATGAAGAAAAAATTAAGTAAAGAAACGCAAAGAAAAACAAAATAAAAATTAGTTCTCGAGTTAGACATTAAAGATCAGTATTAAAAGAAAGAAATTAAGTCAAAAACCACAAATAATATTATTGTACTTTTTTAAATAACGAAAATTTAGTATTTTTAGAAGGAAAAATCAAAATGAATTGGGTTATTGTTCCAGTGAAACACGGTTGCTTTGTATCAGTATCGGTATCGATTTGTTCAAATACAAGATCGCCTTTTTGTGGGTTAGTTGGTTAGAATGAGCGTACATGTGGGATGATGGTTAGAAAGACAAGTCCATGAATTTGTTTAAACTTATGTCAGTTACTTGTAAGCATGATAGTGCACTTGGCAGCACTAGTGCGGACAATCTTCTGTTTTTTTTTTTTTTTTTTTTTTCACAAACAAAACGGTAAAGAGAACACCAAAAAAATGAAACATACACAAAACAAATACAAAACTTTAGAGAGTACACACAAAAAAAAAAGAATTCTTGGATTTGAGAGAGAAAGAAAATAGGTTTAAAAAAAAGTTAAAAAAAGAAAAAAAAGAGAACATCAAGAACATTGAGTGAAACTTACTTTTAGAGTTCGATATTGTTTAGTTTTTGGGGGATAAGAATTTGATTTGAGTTTGTTGGTTGAATGTGCTCCAAAGCAAGCTGAGTAATACAATGAGAATAATTTATGTTTATTTATAAGTATAAATATTTGTTGCATACAAATTGTTTTTAAATTTTGTTGGTTACATAAAATACATTCATTTGAATTTGATTTTCGAATGAATAGGTTCTACAATAAAAAAAATCGGTTAAAAAAGGGAAAATAAATAAAATAAAGCAGCTCCTTTACGGCAGATGGCATTTAAATCAAACTTTTCGGATCTAGCGCAAATTAAACAGATCATGGGGGAATAGCACAGCCGACGGCGGTGTAGTGCAGCCATTGTCTACTAAATATGCAGTCAATGGGGTTGGATTGTGGCACAGACTGTCGAGACGATTGCTCAGACTTCCTTATCGATGCATTGAGAACTAAATAAAGATGCCTGTTGCTTGAGAGAAAATGGTAACGCATGATTTGCTCTGAACTGTCAATTGGAATCAACGCAACAAACTGAGGTGGTCTGGCTCTGGTGCAGAATAAATGAAACTGTTGCATATTTGATGGGTATGTTCGTTGGTAAGTGTGTGAAGTGGTAGCCTATTTTGTTGCAGCAGGCTAAGCGGGTAGCTTCAGTGTCAAGGAAGAGGACTGTTGCACGGCTCATCTCGTCGGACGTGGTGGTTCTTGTCTACTCCCTCGTACACCACCCATTTGCAAACAAATACTAAGCTCAATCAAACGCTGAAACTGTGCTCAATTCATCTTGTCTTGTGGAATAGAATAAAATTATTGTTTCAAGATCATGTAAAGCACAGCACACAGTCAATAACACACAATTATTGGGTTAAAACCTAATTTAGGAAACAAAATTCAGTGGCTACTCTCACAAACATTTCAAGCACTAAAAGCAAATAGCAGCTTGCAGACAGAGGGTGAATTGATGTGTTTTATATGTACAGTTGATGTTATTTTGAATACAGTGTGGCGCATGAATCGTGCTACACAATCAAAACGTAGTCACATTTTTTCTATGTCGCCTTCGGTCTGCCGAGTGAATTTAGATTTATTTAAAATAAATGCTTGGGATAACGAAAAGAATTTGGATAGTGCAGGGATACCAAGCTTTGCAGTCCTTCATTTCCGTCCAAAGGGAATCTAGGCGGGAGTTTGGCGGCACTTCCCCGAGTAGATGGCCCATTATGTGGCTGGTAAGCATGTTGGCCGAATCTGGAAGCACCGCACGAAGACCGTACAATCGAGATCCCTATTCATGGCATTTCAGGCAAATCCAAGAGTTTCCACTCGAAACAAATTGAAGTTAACAGACGGTCATTACAACGGATAATTCAGGGTGACTTAAACTTCTTTCCGTACAAAGTCCCAATTGCCAGCAAGTTAAACTCTCTGGATTTGCCTACTCACCTGGAATGTTGCCAAAAAACGATTGAAATGGCCGAACAGCCGACAACAGCTTGATAAATTGCTTGTTTATGTCTGTTGAGGCCCATTTTCATCTAAACGAAATCCTATACTAATCCAGAAATACTCCATGAGACCGCACTGCACCAAGAACAAGTCACTGTGTGGTGCGCAGTTTCATCAAAATGCATTGTAGGGCCATACTTCTTTGAAGAAAACGGTGTAACACTTTTTGTTGAAGGAGTTTCCTCTTCCCAGAACTTCGCCGAAGACGTATCCCAAAGGTCACCTGACCTGACTGTACCAGACTCTTTTTTATGAGGTTACTTGAATATAACACTGTTCTCTAGCTGGCGTCAACTGTTATTGAACTTTTGTCAAGTTCTGAGCAAGAAGCGTCATTTAGTCTGTGTTTGTCTGTGCTTTCAATGGCTAAAGCAGACAACAACTGTGCTGATTAAGCACTATTTTTTGCGTAACAAAACCATCACCGAAACTATAAATTTCAATGTTTAAGAAGTGGTTTACTCAGTTCCATTGCGGCCGAACATCAGGTCGCCCAAAAAAGACCAGTTGTGTTCGATAACACCCATAGGTCGATAATGGACGACCGGAGAAGTAAAATGCGACAGATGGCTGATGGTGTAGGCAACTCAACAGAGCTCACAATATTACAAGCATATTTGGAGATGAAAAAGCCATCCGTGCGATGGGTGCCACGATTGCTCACATTCCATCATAAGCCCAACCCAAGTGATGTGTATTCCCTGATGTGTCCCCCACAACAGCACGAAGAAATCTCATCTCAGCAGCTTGCACTCGCGATCTTATTCTTTCGGTCATTACCCAAATTTCATGACCATAGGTGAGAGTTGGAATAAATACTGAGTTGAAAACCGCTAACTTGGCTTTGACACCAAGCTCGGCCTTTCTGATTACAGAACTACCAAGCTGTGTCAAAACTGACCCAGCTTGACCAATCCTACCTTAAAGCTCAGCATTACTCCTTCCATCACTCGTGAAAAAGACCCCGAGATACTTAAACTTCTCCACCTGCTTCAATGGGACTCCACTAACATGCAGAGTGCATTGAACAGGCGTTCTGGAAATGACCATAACCTCCGATCCGATCCACGTTAACCGTCATTTCCGCATCAGCACATACGGCCACAAACCTATCGAGTGCGAGCTGGAGTTCCGTCTGGCAGGATGTGAGGATAACCAAGTCATCTGCAAAAAGAAGATGACTTACCCTCAACTCTCCCAATGTAAAACATTCCTCACCTCGACGCTGCAACATCCAGTCCATATATACAATGAAAAGGAGAGGTGACAAGACACACCCTTGGCGAAGTCCAACGACCACGGTGAAAGGTGTTGATTTAGCACCGTTTACCCGAACACAGCTGCTACAATTTGTGTATAGAGACTGAATGGCCCTCAGAGGCCCATACTCCTGCAGGACACTCCAGAGTTTATGACAAATGTTTTATATCCAAATAGAATTGCTGCTTAACAAACTGTTTTCACTTTCAGAAGCCAAGAGACTCGCACTGTTTTTTACTTATTTATTCTTAAGGTCAGTGGCAGTTAAACGTGAACTCCACAAACGAGATCCTAGTGGAGATCCGACGTAGAATCGCCCCCGGTTTGTCAAACCAATTGAACCCAAGATCATGGTTTACAAAACTCCGATGTGCTGTGACTTGCCAGTCCTGCTATATGGAGCCGAAAGCTTCCCAACAACCACTCGTGTTGTGCGTGCTATTGTTCTATCACGAGTGGAAGGGACATACAGTTTTATGCCGACTCCGAACGGCCAAGTTTGAGAAGCTTTGCCTAGACAGTTATACTCTTTGAGCATTGTCAGTGACTCGAAAGAGGTGGGGACGTGAAAAGTATTTCTTGTCGCACCAGGAATCGAGCCTAGACAGGTAGGTCCAAGTGCGTAGGAGTCGACGCACATACCCATAACGCCACGGGCCACCAGCAATGATGGCTCGATGGAAGGCAGCAATTCCTCGGGCTCAGGCTCCATGGATTGTACGCCTGCGATGCATGTGCCAATGGGATGTCTTCATCCTAATCCAGTGTTGGGACTTTACCACTACTGTGGTAGATCTCCTTCTATTTTGCGAAATTTTCAAATCAATCACATCTACTACTCAAAGTGCGAAATCTTCCCCCGCATTGTAATTCTTCCACTTTGTGCCATTTATTGTTGTTTCTTGTTTTTGAAAGGATAATATGTGCATACAATTACAAGTAAGTGTTATAACTCATTACAGTGGTCGAAAGTGTGAACGCAAAGGAGAATGAGGAGCTGTTCATTCCATACACGAAAGCAGCGTTAACGTAGTACACCACACACTTTTTAATCTACCACTCTTGTTCTTTGGGATCTACCACACTTTGAACATTTTAAGTCGCAACAATAGACATCTTTTTGTTTGTTCTTAAGCAGTGGTTGCCCGTATAATTATGTGAGTAGCTGCATGTTGCGATCAAGTAGAAATTTAGGATCCAATGTTGAGGTTAGTTTCAGATGCTTTATGCATCGAGATGAAAACAATCTACAGAAGTTCCTTTTGCATACGCTATTAAATTGTGGTAACAATTAAGTAATCTGTAATAATAAAATGATGAAATATCAGTCGATATCAGCATTCATGATAGTTCCCCACACGTAAGATAAATATTTACCGTATCTACGTACGTCTTCAATTATATAAAAGTTACACATTTTTGGTATCATTAGACAATACCACCACAACTATAAGTTGACACCGATAACGGTGGACGATTAATGGATTAATTTCTGCCGTCAGGCGAGTGTGAATACACCGATTATGATTCTTCGCTTTCCTAACGAGAAAGGTATTCTACTGCTGTACGAGTAGAATACCAGTTGCTCAGAGGAGCTTTTACTAGTCAAAATTAACGATTTGCTATCGAAGAATGTTGTATTTTTTCAAGGTGAAATAAATAAAAGATTGTTCAATAGGGGGTGACGAAGACGAATAAGGTTAATCTTTGGTCACGTTCGCGCCAACGGCTAGTGGAGGTGGAAATTCAACTAGCAGTTTTTTGAGTGAGCATTCGTCTTGTGCACAGCTTCAAAGTGAAGGTCTAAACATAAGTTTGGCGGCACCTTAAACCGAGGTAAAATTGGGTTTGGTTTGATTTGGTTTAGTTCGTCCAGTTTCACAGTGAAATGTAAACTTTCGTTCAGTTGAACTTCGTTTGTGTAATGCGATCGAATTCGATTCTAAAATCTGACCCGAACGGCTTAGGGACATGCTCAGAAAAACGTACAGCGAATCTGATGTGGATTAGAAGTTTCAAAGGCAGGTGGCATTATTGAATTATTAAGTGTAGTAAGCTTCAACGAGACTCGACTATAGTTGTTGAAGTCGAACCCTTTTATCTGGGAATGCATCGTTGTGGATAACATGAATGGATCCGGAGCATGTTGATTGAAGCTCTTCCGTGGACGATAAAACCAAATCAAGAAGAAACCATATACTCGCTCATATCGAAGGACTCGAAAAGAGCATGTTCATACAAAAGACGTTTAAAACGAATTGCAGATATTCCTTGATACTTCATAGCCTCCTATTTAAGTGCCTCCGTGCCACGATAAAAAAAAAATAAACGGCAAAGTCAATCAAGTCATTCCAACCTTTTGCAGAATAAAGTTAAGAGATGTTCGAGTTTACTGTACAAGATAATAATATAATACGCAACGTACAAGATTTTTTTCGCTTCTTCCTTTTCTATACGGAGTTACCCCTTCAATGCTGGATAAAACCTTGGTATTCTTTAAAGCTGAAAAATGTTAAAACAATTCTCAAAATATGACGGTGCATCGTCAAAATTTGTGACAGCCTCAATTATCCTGTTCTGGTTTGATGAACGAAGAAAAACATTGAGCTTTTGCATACACATTAGGCCCATTTTCTCAGTTAATGTTGCGTCATTGCAAGTTTCTATTAAATGCCTAGAAAATACATAACATAATTCCTACATTCTTATTAAGATAAAATTTAATCGAATGTCCTTCTAATGCCCCGTTTGTGAAGGTGAAGGTTTTAACTTGAGTTCAATTGAACCTTAAACCGAGTTCAAGTTTTTGGTTTAATTCGTCCGGTTTCACAGTGAAATCTGAACTTCAATTCAGTTGAACTTCGTCTGTGCAATGTGAACGAACGAAATATGCCAACACTTTCCATTTATTGCGTGCACTGGCTACAATCTGTAGGGTTTTCGATGGATTTCCTGTGGTTTAGTTTTAAAACGCTTTTGTGCATCCCTTTTGAACTTTTGTAGCGCGTCCTTGCTGTTATTCGGAAAACAAGGATATTGATAATAATACGCTGCATTATACTTGTGCATTTTAATTCAGTCCAGAGTGCACTCAGTTTAATTCAAATCTGTTTATTGAACTAGTTCGTTCTTCTAGTTCATTTAGTTCAACGTGGTTCACTGTCCATGAAATAGAATCGGATGGTCGTCATATTATCGTTATAAAAACAATATACGTCAAAGGTGCACACATTCGTCTACATTTTTAAAAATTCCTTCGCATACGCCACCGGCAGCGCAACCATGCTCGATGTGCTCGTTAAACAAAAACAACACTAACGTGTACAATGTCCATACACAAACAAAGCAAAGCATTCAATTTAGTTAAGCTATTCTTACTGATTTCACATGTATGCAGTGTACGGCATGCTTGAGTTTGTTGAACTACTGAACTAAATGAGCTAAAATACAATGACATTGTGAACTAGTTCACTTTTTGGAGCTCTTTTTTGAACTAGTTCGTTCGTGAACACTACACAAGCCTAATAAACATCAGTTTCTTTAAACTTCTCTGACATTTACGGAAATATCACGAAGATTAGGTAATAAGTCAGAAAAATGTAATGACATTAGCCCGGCTAAGTGAGTTTTTAATCATCCATTTTTATTGGACAATGTCTGGACTATCTGATTACAAGATCCTCTGCAGAGTTTGAGAAGACGAAAGCCCGACGACTGAAATATTCACTCTATGTGCCCCATCCAAAAAAATATACAATGTCACCTCTTGCAAGGACGGTAGAGGTACAATATCCCTCCTCACCGTCGCTTGTCAGAACTTCTCCAGTGACCCGAGTAAACGTCTGAAGTCTTTTGAAACTCACGAATCTAGTACAAGGGCTGCATATCGTCTACAGACCAAATTCATATTTACTCGTACACTCAGAAATGTCCTGGAAATGACAATTTGCACCATCTCCTTATCAATTTCAAAGCCGCATACGGTAATGGTCATCACTAGAAATTTTTGAATCGATGGGCACAAGAAATTCGACGTCCGAAAATACGGCTGTTAGGCTTCCTGAAGGTTGCTTTTGACAAGCGGCGTGATGTTGATTGATGCGTCGACTCCTAGGCTAGGCCCTCTTCCGACACCACAACTCTTATGACCATCTGTCTGGATTCACTGTATTCACTGTACAACGTCAAGAAAAAGCTCTCAAACTTTGTCCTTCATACATGCGTCCATCAATCGTGAGACCACTCACATTACGAGCTGAAACTTTAGAAGCTAACCCCAAGAACACCAAGAACTGTAGCGTCACACACATTATTTCATTATGATGAAGGTACGCATTGCATGAATGTCCTTTTAACGCTTGACTAACGCTTAATGTCACAGACCACCATCTGATGTCATCCCATTCTCAGCTCAAACAGACTGTACATCTTAATTGAGTACATCGGCAGCACAAAGACAAGAAAAAGTGCACCCTGAAGCACCTTGGGGAAAAAACGGACTACAAACAGAATAACGATTGAAAAAACTGAATATTCATCAAAATCGATCCAACGTGCAGTGCTTTCACATGTGTACGCACTCTCCTCTCTTAGTCTTAGTTGTCAATTGACCCGCTAAACTTTTTTTTAATTATACCGAAGTAACTTAAGCAAGCGCATTAAGCTTCTTAGCAATTGAATTTAATTTTATTCCGTCTGTAAAATGTGCCAAGTACTTTGTGATTGCAACGTTAATTTGTCAATACGCGCTCAAAGAATTCACTGGTTACAACTTTATCGTCACCAAAATGAGACACTTTGTATTTAATGGCAAATGGCTGCCTGCTAGGAATACATTATAGCCACTAGCAAGGCATGGAGGCATCTTTGTGGCAGTTTTTTTGTTTGTAAGTTTGCCAATAGCACGTTTAAATCTTGGATCACAAATACCTACACACTTTTCTTCAATCAATTGATTTGGCTTAAGTCATAATTGAACACTTTTTAAACAGTCACTTGCCAGCTAGTCCGTTTACATATAAGCACACAAAGTTTTGAAACCCCATCAGGGGTACAGTGCCGTCCTGCTTTGCATAACACATGCAATTTGCTTCGCAAACAATCTACAAAGGCGTCTGCCATTTATTTCTAAGAATACCTTCAAATTTCCGCAGTAAATTACCAGAAAGGAATAAAAAAAAACGAAAAGAAAACGTCTCCAACACACTCAGACCCACGTGAGAAGTTTATCGATTTATTTAAATCCTTGCATGCAGAGCTGCGGACATGCACTTTAATCGCGCATGATTTTAGTATACTCCACAACACAGTAACCAGCAACAACGGCCACTTGAAGTGGTAAATTTAGTGATACTAACATCAAATTAGCCTCCACTTGCACACGTGTAAATGCACCCCGTCGACAAGGATAAACTTCCGTTCGACCTTTTGCTTTTGAATCGCCGAACACACTCGCTTACAAAAGAACACCGTTAAACAAGAAAAAGAAAAGAAAAAAAACCGAACAAAAACCCCAAGCAATAATATTCTCTATTAACGGTAATGGCATTGGTTTCAAGTTCGCGAAGAAACTAAAGGCCATAACTGTTCTTAAAAAATTGCGTTAACTCATCGCTGGCATTATAATTAAATTTGCCCTGCAGAAGCCAAACAAAAGACCTCCCCCTCGCTGTGTCAGACATTCTTGTGGGGCAGCTGGCAGACAGGCAGTTAGTTGTCCGGGCAACCAACCAACCACTGGCGGATGAGGTTGTGCGATTAGATAAAGAAATTAATGCAAAACTAAAAATATTCTGATCGACGACACATTCAAAAACGGGATGCATTATTGAACTGGAACGATGCAAATGCGACCAGTGGAGCTGCTTTGTCAATCGATAGTTTATGCCTTTATTTACATAATGCGACATCGAGCGCATTGTGTTGTTTGGCGCAGACACACTCCGCACGTTGATTGTATGCAAATAGACGATGATTCATTAGGAAGACTATCTACCAAAGGTATAGAGTTTCGCGTTGTTTTTTTCTTGTTTTTTTTTGTGGAGCTTTTGTTGAGCATTAGTGGGACAATGGACATCCTTAATCCGCTGATTACTTGCCATGTCAGGAGTTTAATGGATTAACTAATGCATTCAGGAACTGTGTTGTATTTTCAAACCACTTTTTTTACATATCGGATGTGAAAATTGTTTGAGTTTGAAGCAAATGAACTAAAGAATTACTTTTGTGCACTAAAAGCCCATGTCTGGGTTTTAATTCAACTAAATCAATTAATGTGGTGACCCGTGGCGTTGTGGGTATGTGCGTCGACTTCTACGCACTTGAACCTACCTGTTAAGGTTCGATTCCTGGTACGACAAGAAATACTTTTCACGGCCCCACCTCTTTCGAGTCACTGACAATGCTCAAAGAGTATAACTGTCCAGAAAAAGCTTCTCAACTTTGGCCGTTCGGAGTCGGCATAAAACTGTAGGTCCCTTCTCCTCGTGGTAGAACAATAGCACGCACAACACGAATAGTTGCTGAGAAGCTATGCCCTGGCCCTCTACGGGCTGTAGCTTACGTGAGATTGTCTTGTTCTCACCACACTATTTTTTCTGACAAAAGTCAAAAAAAAAATGTAGCACGCACTGCGTCGTGGCATGGCATGGAACCATTGCATTGTGTGGTTTGAAAAATGAAGCGACGCACCAACGCAGCATTGTGAAACGGGCATTATGATCGGTCTTTGACAGAGATTGGTTCGCATTAGGTCGAGTATAAGCGGCTCCATCAATTTTTCAAATCGAAATGAGCTACATACATACATATGTGGTCGTACGTTTCTCAGTTCCCATTGTTAACTAAATCTCTCCTTTTATTGACTGACAATTAATTAATAATTAATTAACATGTTCCCTTGTGTTTATGAAGCACTGAAATACATAAGAACAAATTAATTAAATTGACCAAAGCTCGAGTAACTACATCAAACTTGCTGTTGTTGCGTCTGTGTGTTCGAGGCACTAGCAACCTAGTGCTGGACACAATCATTGTCATGTCGTTTCGTTCGCAATGCAATGATAGGTGACCAGGTAGCAATGATAGTGTTTTCCAATTGTTATGATTCAGCAGCTGTTAAGGTTACCAATGTCATCCAACTATCAAGATACTCAGCAGAATTTGCCTTTTCATCACACATTCATTCTTCCTCAGCATGCGAAAATTGTTGAAAAAACATTATTTATTTCGACTCAGTTGAAAATACGCAATTGAATATCATCGTGAGGTCGGTCGCCATCATGGCTTCTGTGGGCAGGCATTTCGTCGCATCGTGGAACAGTTTGAGCCTATCTAAGTACCCTCTTTTAAACCTTAAGCCATCAGCCGGACAGAGATTGATGAGAATCGAAGAAAAATTAGCTGCCAAAGAGGGGAGTACCGATGAAGACACAAAAATGTCGTTTCGGTGCAGTTGAGATGAATTGGTAATCGCCAGAGAGTCAACCCGGCTTATTTTAGGTTTGAATTTGGATACACATATATCCGTAAAGAATGTACTGACAGAAGAATTAAAGCCGGACGAGTAGTGGCAACGCCAGGAGTTGGTAAAATGGGCGCTGAGTGTGTTGGTCCGGGATCCGGACTTTGATCACAAAATCATCTTCTCTGACGAGACACAGTTTAAACTTAGCGGCAACAAGAGCGAATACAAACCACAAGTCTTCGACCAAGCTTCAATGCATTCACAAAGATTTCGGTGCGATTTATGGCATTCCGGCATCATCGGCCCTCATTTCTTTTGAAATTATGAAGGAGGTATCGTCACCATCAATGGTCGCAGGTATAGAGCAATGTTATCCGACTGTCCGAGGTCCGAGGTCCGAGCTTGTCAACATCGATAATCGATACATACGAGCTTATAATAGGTTTGCATCGCACCTAAATCCAACATTTCGGCTAGTTTCAACGTTCCAGCCCAAATGTTCAGCATTTTGTCATATATTTTCAAGCATTTCGAATTGTTGGAATTCAGCGAAGTGTTCAATTTCGTCGCTGCATTTGCAAGATTTGTCAAATCGAACAAACCTCGTCATTTGATCACTTTGCAACCCGCTGACATAAACAAAAACCAGCTGTCAACAAAACAATCATTCACTTCAAGTGATAATCCCAATAAGAATGGAAATATGAGTAATCAGTTCTGACACCAGATGTCATTTGAAATGTTAAAATTTTAGTGGGCACTCAAAATTGGCTTTCGAAATTTTTTTTTCCCGAAATGTTGAATTTGGATGCGGTGTAAACGTACTATAAGGTTCCAACAGACGGCGCTATAGCCCCTAAAAGCACGCAACGCTCGAAGTTTTGAAAGAAGCAAGCGTCCATCAACTGGCCGCCATGATCATGCGACCTGACACCACTCGATTATTTTCTCTAGAGCTACGTCAAGTCCTTAGCAACGCTAACAAGCCAACACCTTTGGACAAGCTGGGGGCCAATATATTCGAGGCGCTTCTGCCATCAAAAATTGGACCGCTTTAAGTATTGTTAGCGAAGCCAAGTCGACATGAGTGTAGCTTCAAAATAAAGCCCAAATCAATTTTATGCATCACACCGTTGTTGTTTTACTTAATTGTCTTTTCCTATTGTTCTTATTTGGTCAACCTGTACAACCTGTATAGCAAGGATTTCTTAGCCTTTTCATGGCTCATCTCCCAACTGCCACAGCGGTACCTACGACCTGTGCGCACCTGTGGTTATGTGTTTAGATGTGTGTTATCAAAATCCAAAGACTGGAGTGCAGCCGACGCCCGACGACGTCGAATTTTTGAAGCCTAAACCTATGACTGGCTTCATATTTGAAAAAAATTTAAGTCAACGCTTCTATCAGTCCGCAAAGGTGACCAGACTGCTATCATTTGAGTGCAGTGGCATCTTAATGAGAAATTGCGGATTTTCTTCAGTGCAGATCCGTTTTCGTGGCCGTTTAATCAGAACTGTCTCTCGTCGCTGATCAATGACTCAAGGGAACTGAACGTTTTTTCTTCAAGTTTTCCCATTAATACCATCTTCTTCTTTCAAATAGTGCACCCAGCGAAGTAGGGAATAAACGGGGCATTCCCGCTATAGTCTTAGTTGACGCAACCGTGTGCGCGTTGCCACATCCCGCGCGAAATCACACCCACTCCCGTTTACGCGCTTCGCATTGGTTTATTCGTCAGGGAACAAATGTGAACGAAACTCAACGAAACTGTCCAAAGTGGTTATTATGGATTTTTTTCAGTGCAGATCTGTTTTCGTGAACATTTAATCAGAAGTGGGTCCCGTCGCTGATCCAGTAACGCAGCATTGATTTCCAAGGAGACTCCAATCATAACAAAATGACGTGAAAGCGACATAAGTGCATATGTATGTATGAGTTACGTGTCCGATAATTCGAAGCTTGTTAACTCGACTGCGCGTTCAATTATTTCACAGCACTACACAAAACCGTTTCAGCGTCTACGAAACTCATTTACTCGTGATAGCTTTATATCGCCATTCAACTATTCTAATAATAGTCGTGATAGCATGTACAGATCCAAGCTGGTGATGTGTCCTCTCCTTACTCAGCGTCGTGTCACCCTCTTAAGCGATGCACACAAACGCTGGAGTCATAAAATATTAGCTAATTCATTAATGAGCTCCACAAATGGCATATCCCAGACAACTCTGAATTTCATAACCACCCCGAATTCTGTAACAAACTTGAACTCTGTAACAGGAAGGAAGCCATGCTACTTTACTTTTAATTAACAAATTCCACTTGAAAGCCTCTCGCCACCGAATCCCTCGGCAATTGAAATCAACATGTCAATAAACCAACGGCCAACGGAATACCACTATTTTAGTCCCGAGGTCACTTCGGGTAACTGCGCAGAATTTGAACACGCACGTACACAGGCTCTAAAGCGCCGACCGACCGAATTGTTGATTCCACCATCGTGCACCTTCATCATCCTTGTGTGCCAAATACAGACAGTTGGTGTCAGTTCAAGGATGTTGCCAAATAAAAACAAAAACATTGATGGGGGCGCCCCTCCGGCCTTCTCACGCATTGAATGCTATTAGCGTGTGAGCTCCTCGAGAATATTTTGAATAAATTTGTTTGTACGCTTCATTTGACAAATTAATCGCTGATCGAATGTCATCAGTCATCACGTTAACCGGTTGCCGGCACTAGTCTGCTTTTAACCATCGTGTCGTTCAAACTCTGTTTTGTTTGGAGTATTATTTTTTTACCACAAACGCCACACGCTTTCGTCGGCTATGACTTTGAGATCATGGAAACTACTTTCGTTTTTACGACCCGTCTGCTGCTGCTGTGAACCAACCGGCAAGAGTCTCGACTATCGCCTGCTCAACTCTGTTCTTGTTGACAATTCAATGTTTGACGGATACCGTGTCATTCCATCGATTGGTTACTGAGCTATCATCACCTGTGCTCACGTTAATTAATACGAACTTGAAGCTCCCTTCGGGGATAATTTTCAATAACCAGCAGTAAGTCCCATCCTCAAAATGCACTCATCGAATCCGGATAAAAAGTTGAACACAACAAACCGCAGCCAACCAACGTCTTGTGACACAACAAAAGCTCCCCTTATGTGCATACACTTCATTGTACATTCATGCACACTCCAGACTCCGTGCTTGGACTGAAAGAAGTGAGAAGCAGAGGAAAAAAAAACAGACACAAGCGCACCTCCGTGCCGATATGCTCTTTGATACTCAATTGTTTATAGCTTCGACGACGTCACTTGGCTATTTTCTCCTTCACTCTGTTCGTGTTTGTGTACTTTCTACGGCATTTGCGTCTCTTTTAATCGATGCCAAGCAAGACAATAAACAAAATAGGACCGGAGCGCCGAGGGGGGACAACAACTACACTCGCTCAATTGTCTGCTGAGTAAATTCTTAATTACGGCGAACACAACGAACGAAAATACCGTAAAATATTAAAACAAACCAAGTTGCCGAACTACCGGTAGTTGTTCTTGAAGGTAACGTAATGAGATTAGTTATATTTAGAAAGGTGTGCCAAAAGGAAGGGAAAAGAAACGATGTTAATGGTAAGCCACTTATTGAGTTAGGATCCTAATGGCTACAGTGTGGCCGCAAACGATTCGTGCCACTTGGACATTTTCTCTTACAAGCCATCTCCCTTCGAGCTGTGTCAAAGATCACTGGCGAAATTCATGCAACCTATCACGTTGCCGGCAACACGGACGACTCACGTGGAACCGAAAACAAACACAGTCAGTTAGCAAGTTTAACAATCAAATTTGCTGCACAACAAGTTAGGCAAGTTGTGAGTTACGTGAAATTAGAATGTGTTGCGAAAGAGTCTTAAGCTCCATTTCTAGAAGGGAACACTTCATCAATCACCGCTTTAAAAGTATAGGTCACGCAAATGAATTGGAGCAGCCAATTTATTCATTTATGAGCTTTCTAAAATCTGGGCTATAACCAAAGAATTCCGGTGATTGGGTATGAACTGCGGGGAAATAGAGATGAGAAGACAAAATGGGACAATTTCCTGAAGTAGGCCCTGAATCAATTAAAGGCAATAATATTTATGATGGTTTCATCATTCACCTGAATTCACTTGACCCTTATGCACGCTGAACACAATGACTCAAGGGAACTGAACGAATGTTTTTTTCTTCAAATTTTCCCAATGACACCATCTTCTTCTTTCAAATAGTGCACCCAGCGAAGTAGAGAATAAACGGGGCATTCCCGCTATAGTCTTAGTTGAAGCACCTGTTCGCGTGGTGCCACATCCCGCGCGAAATTCACTCCCACTCTCGTTTACGCCCATTACGTTGGTTCATTGGTAAGTAAACAAATGTGAACGAAACTCAACGAAACTGAGCAAAGCGGTTTTTAGGGTTGTAGCGCATTATTTCAGTACTTTTCGACTTATGCTCTTTACTGTGCATCCAGCGAAGTAGGGAATAAACGGGGCATTCCCACTTTAGTCTTAGTTGACGCAATTATGTGCATTGTGCCATATCCCGCGCGAAATTCACTCCCACTCTCGTTTACGCGCATTACGTTGGTTCATTGGTAAGTAAACAAATGTGAACGAAACTCAACGAAACTGTGCAAAGTGGTTATTAGATTGTAGTGCATCATTTCAGTACTTTCGATTGAACTTTTCGACTCCTGTTCTTTACAGTGCAGGTGCTCGCAAGTTGTGTGACTTCACATCAGAATGAATCAAGGATTCGTAGCGAAATTATGCGTGATTCTTGATCGGAAATTGTTTCTGTTTCAACGAAACTGATCTAATATACAAATAATAATTGGGTGACTACAGCGCGTAGTGGCCTAGCTCCAACAACAACCTGACCTAATTTGGAGTAAAGAAGAAAACGCTGCTTCACCAGCACAACGTCACTGTTTAATGAGCTCAATCATCTGGCGGAATCTGTGGCCCCATTTTGTTTCGTTCTCCGAATAAATGGCCTTGACATAGAAGAATTTCGGCTCAATCAATACGGCCGTAGATGCCGTGACGTACATGGCACAATGCTCGTGGAGTTGATGCATGGATCTTTGAGCACCTTGAGGAATGGAACTCTGGACTAAATGGTGTATATGTAAAATGTGGTTGCTGTGACGTGAACCAGTGGACACCAACTCTCATCTGGGTTCAATTCTGTTCTAGACACGAATTCAGTCACTGGCAATGGTGACTGGAACTATTACACTGTAGAATAAGCTTCTCCAATCGTCCGAGGGACATAGGAGGTCTCATTCTTGAGAGAACAATAGCGCACACGACACAAGACGCAGTTGGAAAGTCTACGCCCAATTAAACGAGGGGCTTTCTACGGGTGTAGAGAGCACTGCAATTGCCTAAAAGGTGAGTAATAGTATCTTCATTCTCTTCGTCTCGTCAGCTTCTGCAGATGTCGTTATAGGGGAGGCCTAATCTGGCGGCATGTGTACCGATGGCACAATGCCCGGTTATGACGCCGATAATGGTTCTGATGTGCCTACTCAATTTGTTTTGTAATGAGCCACCTAGCGCCAGTGGACAATCTACGATTTATATGTGTAAGCGTTTCAAGTTTTAGTAGAGGCTTTGAAGTAGCGAAGGATGGTAGGCATGGATGGTATGTCTCCATCTAGCGAGTTTGTCCGCTTCACAATTCTCTGTCATGTCACAATGTCCCGTCACCCACATAAGATTGGTGCTAAAATAATTGGCCATCGCGTAGGTGGCAATTCAGAGAAGTCTCAGAATTAAACTGAGCTCACAGATTTGATCGCTGCCTGGCTGTCAGAAAAGATGACCATATCTGTGCTTTATACCAACTCCTACAATGTAGCAAAAAGTTGCTACGGACGGTAGTTGGGCGCTGACTGAATATAATCAACTGAAGTGGACGCTAGAAATCAGCAGTGGTCAAAGTTGTACAATTTATGATGTCATTCTTTGAAAAATGGGTCAATGTAAGACAGGCTTACTAAACGTGTTGTAAAGGAGGCTGACCTGAAATGAGATTAGAGAACTCAATAGGTCCTGCCGCTTGCGAAGTACGCCATCCAGGAATGGAATCCGCTCAACAGCGGGACACCATAGGCAAACGTAATGACAGAGACAGACACAGATCGACTGTTCTTGGGGCTAGAACAGACACTTGTGTTCTGTCGCGAATAAATAGAATCTGCAGATGTATGAATTTCGATGCTGCTTTATGGATGCAGTACTTGGAAAGTGGACACCATTACCACACGAAAGCTGCAATAATTCGTAAGCAGATGTTTAAGAAACATCCTTAGGATTTCCTGGCCGAACCGTATCTCCAACGAGCAATTGTACCTGAGAACGTGCCAAGAACCTACAAACCTCACAATACGAAGAAGAAAGTGGTAGTGGATTAGGCACCCTACGGCGCGAAAAGAACTCAATTGCGAAATACGGCATACAGGAATGGAATCCGCTCACCTAGGCAGGCAGAACAGCAGGACGCCATAGGCAAACGCGGCGCAGAACAGTTTAAGTGTAATTTAGTTCTTCTTTTTTTTTTGTCTGAGATTTTTGTAAAGCTAGACTGGAGCACTCAGACTCAAAACTGAGTCCATTGTACTACCAGCAGCAACGTCGGTAGGCAGATAAGTGGGCTGTCACAAAAATCGGCAGCACACTTGTGATACCTATAATCAGACTACTACCACTGATCCACAACTCCAGTGACTCCAGTGCCGTTTATTTGATCCCAACGGCAAATGGTGACTGGACCAGATTTGGTCTAATTGCTAAAAGCATTGCTTTCACTGGTATTCGAACCGGGGACCAAGGGCAGGCACTCAACAAACTGCGCCATCCAGTACGTCTAGTTCTTTAATAATGAGTTGGAGAGAGCTCAAACGCGTTGCAGAACTTCGAACGACATGACAGGCAGGCGTGGTTGAAGCCCTATGCCGCCGAGGTGTTAAAGGACATAAGTAAGTAAGTATGCTGGCTCTAAACAGAGAAGTTCGAAAGACGTTCTACAGTGAATGTGAAGCTCTTGTGTCGAAAATCTAGAATTTCAATGAAGCAGTTGGCGAACTTACCCACTGACTTAAGTCAAGCTAGCGAAGTGTATTGCTGAATTATCGTTGGAAAAAAAAATGGTTAAAGACGTCCAAAGATCAAGAGATGTACAGCAATACAATTCGCACAGAAAATAGTTCTAAAAATCATATGTGTTCGTTTGATTTGACTTACGAAACAGCACTCTTACTACTATCGAGTGCGAACACCATATCAGGAGAACAGTGCTCCAATTTCTATGGCAACCATTGTACAAGCGGAAGTGATGCAATAAACCCAGGAGAAATGTGCATCACAGAGCATTGATGTACACGCAGTGGAAAATCCGCTTCATTACACAAGATGTTTGCACCGTACGCCGTACGCATTCAAAAGACAAAAATCTTCTCGAAAAACAAAAACAATCATAAACATCGCCATCATCTCATTTGTATTCTTTCACTTCCTTTCGCCACCACTCCCTCGCACTCTTCAGCAAAACACAATAGCGAACATTGACCTTGCGAAATTTTAAAGTGAGGAAACACACGAAGACTACGTTCATCCTTTGCCGTCTGGACAGTGACACTTCGTTTCACAGCCGGATCGCGCAACAAAGGAATTCACTCTCCGAGAGATCATCAGAAACAAAGACAAGCAGCATCAGCGATGACCTCGATTTTAAGCATTCTCGAGGTCAAATTTGAATTTCTAATAAAAGGAAACGTTTAACAAACGGAAAATATTCCTCAAGTAAATGTCTGGAGTGCGACGATTACGACTCGCTCGAGCATTTCGTTTTAAATCACCCAGCTTATGGCATATTTCTCACAATCACTGTTGATTTTCTTGTCTTATCAATGTGTTAGCAAAACAATATTTATTCCCATTGAAATTATTATCTTTTGCTTGAGCGTCATTCGAGATGGAGCTTTTCGGTGTAATCTGCCGTAGATATCCATAAGGTAATGACCATCGAAGGACTCGAGAGAAACAAAGGGGGTAGCTGATGGTGATTATTTTTATATTCATCAATGCACGTCAAAACAAATGGTTTTTGAGATTAGCACGTTTTCTTCGGCAGCTTTGATTGAAAACGATACGATTCGTGGTGCAAAATTGTCAAGCTTTAATCCATTTTTAGATGTAGCCAACCACACTGAGTTCGAGTTCATCGAACTGAGAACGTTCCTGAAATGTGTTCAGGCACCTGCATGGTGGCAATGTTGAAATGCTTACTCATCTCGTTGGGCAGATATGTCATTTCATTAATTGCGGCAGAATTCATGGGTGTTTTTTTTTGGGCGTGGCTTTATTGTACTATCAGTACATATGACGATGTGGGATGTCAAGGGCGCATATGACGGCTGTGCCGGAAAGTGAGGCAGAGTTCTCGGTATTCCATCAAGTTTGGTAATGAACTGAACGAGGGCCTCAATGTCAGAAAAGCTCATGTCAAAAAACACAAGCTTATTTGACTTTCTCAACAGCGTTCGTGAGAAGATCGTGCAGAACTCGCAGGACAATACAATATCCGGAAATCTGGTCAGTTGTTAGTTTGCGCAGAGCACATTGATGTGACTTGCCGAAAGGAAAGAGCCGTCAATAAAGCGTTTGTTATCACTGCCTCTGAGTGAAAGCAGGTGAAATGGTTCTGCCCTTCAGCAGTGAACAAATGGAGCGAAGAGCAAATGAAGAAAGTAAAGCATAAGCTTTCCCCTAGGAAGGACATACAACATTGGCATCTAGCACAGACAGTCACAATGTGCATCTACAGTTTGGTAGCCAGTAGCATTAACGCACTTAGGCCAAAGTAGGCCCATTGTACCGCCACGTGGGTGTTCCAACAAAATAAAGAGGGTTGCCGTGGTATATGAAAACCAGCCGGTTTTCTCAACAAATTGGACTAGTGCGTCGACCGGGATTCTGCTGAGGACGTTTAGACTGTCAGATAAGTAGGAGCATATAGTGACTTTCCTAATCGAGGCAAGAGCAGGACAATTACAGAGGAGGTCTTGGGTGTTTTCCTCCTCTTCTTCGTCTAGGCAGCTTCTGCGGGCGTCGTTGGAGAATCGGTCTAGTCTTTAAGCGCGAAGGCCTAGTAGGCAGTGTCCGGTAATTACTCCCACTGCAGTGCTTATTTTGGATCTCTTTAGGCAGATAAGATTACTTGATCTTTTAGGATCGACATTTGGCCAGATTTGTTTTGAGATTCGACAAGTGATGCCTATCTGGCATTGATTTTCTTTGCATCAAGATTACTGAGCTGTACCGTGAAGGTAGTAGTAGGAGTGCTTATGTTGCAAGAGAAACTATCAACTGACGAGTTCATCATCTTTGCAGTTTCCCGAGATGTCTCTATGGCCTGGCACCCAGCACAGGTGAATATTGAACTGTCCGGATATCTCGTTAAGAGAGCGCGGCAGTCGATTACTATATTGGAGTTTATAGAGAACGATGCCAGGGATTTAATTGCTGCTTGACTATCAGTAAAAGTGCAGATATCGCGGGCGGATATCACGTTCGACCTTAGCCAGGACAGGGCTTCGCTAATCCCCACTACGTCCGCTTGGCAGTCGCTGCACTCATTGAGTAGACGAACGGATTGGTTCAGATTTAGATGAGCTTCCTGCTCCGTCTTGGATCCATCCGTGCGGAAGTGTGTGGCTTTACTAAAGGGAACCACAGGTCTCTGTCCGGAATCAGAGATTCGAAGTTGTTCTTGTGGTGAGGTGTATTCTAAATGAATTGAGGGAAGATTGTATTCCTGTAGGATTTTGGCATGTCCATAGGTGAAGTCGTACCATTGAGAGCATGCCTTTCGACGAACAGCGCACCTTGTTGCTTATTGCTTATCAAAAATATCAAGAGGGTTAAGGTTCAGGAGAGTATCCAGTGCATCAGTAGTTCTAAGGGCTCCACTGATGCAGATACAGGCTTGTTTCTGCACCATCCATCGTTTTTTGAGGTGGGTAGCGACGTTTAGTTTGGACCACCACGCTAGCATGCCGCAAAAGAGGATTGGTCTTATGACAGATGTGAAAACTCACTACGTCATGTAAGGTGTCATGAAGACCCCAGTTGTGAACAATGGGTCTTTCTTCTGTACTGAGCTTCCAGTTGTGCAGCTATGACTGAGTACTTAGTGACTTCGCGGAACCGAGATCCGCAATGAGTACTACTATCAACATCAGTCGGAATTCAATCGCAGAATAACTCTTGGCAACCTCTGCTTTTTTGGGTTCACGACTCACGAGGCACCAGCTTTCTCTCTTTCTCGAAGGACAAAGTTGATATATACCAGTCCTCCTGAGCGGATAAAGAAGTGCTTGGTTTCTTCGAGAGAAAAGTTGTGGATGCAATCTTCAGTCTTGTTTGAAGATTCCTCTACCGACTGTACATACATGCGTCATGAATATAGCCAGTTCAAGATCTGGCACTGGCGCCTTCATAGACGGCGACAACATTGGACTGCACAGCTCGTTAGGTAATTTGCGTCGATCTTCCAAGCGGAAACCTATGCGGTCCTAAGGGGCGTAGGATTTGCTCAGCCCCTTAACCACTTCCAGAACAGTTCAGGAATGCAAGTCATCTCTGAATTTGATCCGCAGTCTAAATTTGCTAAGAATTATCTGGGCCATCACGGGATCATGGGAAATGAGATCGCCGATGAACTTGCTAGGCAATCATCAAAGCAGGTACTCTCAGGACCCGATCCTGCATTGGGACTACCCGCTCGGTTCTCGGTGAGGGCTTGCATCAATGCCTGGGCTTCTCGAGAGCACAAATGGTGGTGGCATGACTCTCCAGGATAGACAACTCAAGAAATACGCGACATTCTTGTAATCTCTTGACAGACTGAGAAAGACTGCAGACGACTAACTGGCGTAACACCTAAATGTGCTTGGCTTAAGCGACGAAACCCTCTGCGGCGCTTGTGGAGAGGAGGACGACACTGCATAGCACTTCCTCTCCCACTGTCCCGCCTTTGCTCAGATCAGGTGGCAGTTATTTGGTGCTGATGAGTTAAGAGCTGATGATGTAGACGCTTCATCACAGAAACGCCTGCTGGCATTCCTCTGGCATGCTGCCTTCGACTACGAACCTGTGGGACAACGCAACAGAAGACGCCCCCGTGTGAAGTGGCCTACGCAGATGGAGAAATACCTGGAGGCAGCTAGCCAGAGATCGTGCTAGTTGGTTGAGGCTCAGGTCCACCCCGGACTGTGGCGCCAAATAAAGAATAAGAAGAAGCAGGTTGTTGCTTGGCAGTACATTGGGTCAGTTTTTGAGTCTGAAAAAAAACATCTAACCAAGCCGTCTAAGATGGATGCGCCATTTAGAGCGCATGAACAACATGGATCCGGCTTGAAGTCTTCAACACGGAGTCTATGAGACACCACAACAGAGGAAGCAGCCAACGTTAAAATTTGGCGCACACAAGTGGGGAAGAGCCTCAACCATCTCGGTGTTTGTACATGAATGCATCTAGTCAGAGATGGTGGATGAAGCCCTACTCAACCCCCGAAGTGTAGCGCCAAATAAATAAAAGCTCTGCAGAAGAAATAACGTTCAAATTTAAATTTCATAAATCATTTAATTGTGGTCACATAGATGGTTCTAGGCTTAATCCCCAAATTTAGAAAATTTCATAATTCACGTTACAACCATCGTCCGAGTCACTGACGATGCTTGAAGAATATACTTGCATAAAAAACAAGCGTCCCGTTGAGAGTCAGCATAAAACTGTAAGTCTCGTCCACTCGTGATAGAACAACAGCACCCACAACACGAGTGGCTGCCCAGGTTCCGTTCGGACTGTCACGCCGCCCATGAAAAACCCCGAATGACGCCGAGGAAATTTCCTCAAATTCCCCATGTCTTCATCGATTGAAAGCTTATTTCATTCAATGACATCAACAATCTGCAATGAACTACGCGCACGGTAATTGATCCACAATGAAACTGATAAGCATTGCACTATCTGAGGAGCAATCCGATTACTGTCTTGTCGTGAAACATTTTCGAATAAGGTCTATTGAAAGTTAAGGGCCCCCCATTGCCAAGTTTTGCCACATAACAACTGGCGAAGCTTAGAGTCGACTGTGTGCCATAAAACCATTTATGGTCAAAGTTGTTAAGAAAAGAAAACCCATTTCGCTAACTCAAGCAACGGCATGTACATAACACGTCTTTGCTGTATTTGTTTAACAAGCTGACCAAAAATGTGCGTGTGAACTTGTACACAAAATGCAGCATAAATATATGTGAAGACCTCAGACCATTACGTAATTTGTTGACGTTAATAAAGTAAGTTTATGAAGCACGTATGTACATATGTACCAGCTTGAGAGAGTGAATTTGCATTTTTCCATATGATATTCAACTCGTTAATCGTTAAATGAATTCACTTTGGTTCAGTAATAACTGTTTTCAAAAGAAAATCGTTTCCTATTGCACGAGTATGAAATTGATTCTTCCTAGAATTTTCCGCCACAACGCCGATCATATGATTCATCGTTTGCCGGTAGTAGGTGCCACTAGTAGGTGTTAATGAAAATATTTAATTTATTTATAAACCTGACCTTGGCCTCCAAACGGACAACTAAAAGTCCATGATTTCCATGAGGAATACAAGCAATGATTCAATTAAAAAGCAACATCAATCAGTGTGCTCAAACTCACAGGGCTTCAAATCAACAACTCGTGAGCCAAGTTCACCTCTTATTCTATATGACATTTGGAACAAAGACAAAAAGTTTACACAAACAATCAGCGAGAACAGCAAAAGGAAAACTTTTGTGATAAGCAAACAATTTGCGCGAGATAAACACACTCAAAGCCGAAGGCAATGACTAACTAAATAGCGAGACTAGAGATTCTAGATATGACACATATAGGAGACACTCCATTGAGAGCTCAGCAAAAAGTATGTAGTTGCGCTACACTAACGGCTGGCTGGCCCTGTCGAGTACACAACACAAAAACAATAAAAACAAAAAAAGAAGCATGATTATTTTTGATTTCCTTTTCAAATATGTATACAACAATTGCATGAAGTATCAAAATATGCAACCGCTGGCGAAATGAAGCAACAACATGCACTGTACAACGCCACGGCAGGTGCGATTATTTCATATATTCTATTCCACAACAATTACACACCGAGGCAGCACAACCAGCAGCAGCAGCAGCAGCCAGTAATGTACGCTAATCAGATTGAAAACAGGAAGCTGCTTATTTTTTCGTTCTTTTTTTTGCGTTTTAACTGCCTATCCTTTGCACATAAGGTTACAAAATATGGAAAAAAGAAACTTCTATCGAACACACAGCACGGTAGAGAGGAGAGAAATTGGTAAAAAGAATTTGCTCACCTGAGTGTCGAAGAGTGGAAATAAAAACGAGTTAAACCTTGGGTTCAATTTCTATTTTCTAGATTCAGAAGGAAAGATACAAGATAGATTGACTTATTTTTTTTCCTCTTTCTTTCTTTCTTTTCTTTAAGTGGCTCTTATTGCTCGTTGCTCTTCCGATAGGGTGGAAACAAAAAATTTAGTATGAATGAATTAAACAAAAACTTGTACAAATTTCGTTCTTTTTTTTTTCTTTCTTCTTTACTTTCTTTGGGTGTTTTGCACTTTCTACACTTCTTTTTTTTTTTTTTTTCAATTTGGGATAGAGCGGACAGAAAAGAAATGAAACAACAAAATGATTGAACGTTTTTCCGAATTATACGCGATGGAAGTTATGTTTTCTTGGCGTAATCTAATCTAGACATTTGAATGGACAAGATGATTCACTTCGGATTTAGCGCATTTGTTTTGCGAACAAAAAAAACACCGATTTTCGTTTGGAGTTCTTAGGGGGAAGCAAATAGAAATTATGGGACTCGACAATTGAATTGAACAAAACTGAAGTTGAAGTCCAGTGACATTTTAGCCGAGAATACGTGTGACATAAGATGCGATGGAGATACTTTGTTTTGTAGGAATTCTCAATATGGCTGACTCTTTCGCACTGCCATTGCATTGCACAAGTGGAATGACGTTGAAGTGGAATGGTATAAATGGGAAAATGTAGGTCTTTGGTTTTAATGGGTGGTGCGTAATATTTTATGCCAAATATTTGAGATTATAAGGAGTAGACCTCCTCTGTTTGGAATTGAAAAACTGATTTGGGCTGCGGTTCGGGTGACTGCGAATGTAAGCGAATTCGCAAAGTTTGCTAAGATAGTTAAAAAGTACGCATTTCCTTTGTTGTGGTTCAAGTGAACAAAATTTACTCGCGCAACTAAGCGAATTAAATGTTCGATAGTTTCATTTCTATTCAGCGGCCTTAACACACAACAATTTGTCGATTAGATTTGCTTTACGACAGATTGAAAAAAAAGTCAAAGTGCATTGTCTACCGTACTAGCGTTCACATTGGCGATTTTCACAGTTTTCAAGCAAATTGTAGCTACAAATTGTGAAGTGTGAACGCCACTTTTGAGTTTTTAAGTAGGATCTGTACTTTTGTTTACTTTTATTTTCTTTATTGTGGGCTATTTTTCGATATGGTAAACTGAGTTGGCAGGGCTCTGACGCGGCTTCTCGTAAACTCGATAGCAACTCGATTAGCAACGCTGGCCAAAGTCCACATTCCAGTCTTTGCTTACAAAATAAGATTAGTTTCGCAACGTCTTTTAATGCATTTGTAGCTATTTTCTAAGAAATATTGTTCTTCACAAAGCGACAATGACATGATAAAACTTTTCAAAATCACAACATTTTAAAAGACAACTACTTAGCAGTGTGTCCTGCAGGTAAATGTTTCGTTTCAACTACATACGATACGACTATCTACATAAATAAATTCGCGTACTTCACTTGAGTATACTCCCGTGCACCGGAACCACACAGTTCGCGCGAATGTGCGCGAGTTTATTCGCTTACATTCGCTAAATTCGTGCGAGTCAAATTAGCTTCCACCGGAACCGCAGCCTTAAGAGCGCTTTAAAAATCTTATTCTGAACGAACTGATGTGGGTACATTGTTTAATTTAACATTTGGTATTATGACATCGGTTTAGTGTTTATTTTCTACAACCTACAATGTCCAGTGCTTACATCGGGTTGTTCAAATCCTTGGTACTTTTTTGGATGAAGTAATGGTGTGTTACCCGATTTAGCCTCGATGATGACTGATATCGCTGCTCTGGTAGAAACCATGCACCTCGTTGTTATATGTCGTTGGGACGTTATGCTCACTTAGCAGATTTAGAGCGTTACGATAGCGTTGTCCGGGAGTTGTGTTTCTCAGGCTCCTGATTGCCTCGTTACGATGGTGGCTGACGTCTAGATACTGCTTTCTGAACAGTGTCACCATGTACTCTTGCAAGGGTATGAGGCGTGCTTCATCGTAAAGATTCTTGTTGCTGTGGTGCTTTCGACGGTCCCTGTGAATTCTTGATCCCTGAAATTCCGAGCTTCTCCATGTTGGTCTTAGAAATGGTGTGCCATATTGGGAAGCCGTACGTCCCTTCGAGAGAAAAGTTCTGCGTGCCATCTTTGGTCCTGTTGGCGTTGACGGTATTTGGAGGAGAAGATTCAACCACGAACTGTATGGGCTGTACAGCGACATGAGCCTAGTCTGACGTCAACGGATCCAACGCCCAAGGTGGCTGTGTCATGTAGAGCGTATAGATCATTCAGTTCCGGCCAGAAGAATCTTCGACTCCAATCCTGTGGGACAATGCTACAGAGGACGCGTCTAAGGTGGGGCATCCAAGTGTACCTCAACCAACTTTGCGTATGAAACTGAAGGCAGCTACATAGAGATCGCGCTAGTTGGAGAGGCTTGTTGGTTGAGGTCCAGGTCCACCCCGGACTGTAGCGCCACACAAAGAAAAAGAAGAAGGTGGGAGTTTTAATATAAACTGAGTTTTCAACACCAAGCTCGGCTTTCCTGATAACAGACCTTAAAAGCTGTTTCAAAATTGACACAGGCAACCTCAGCAATACTCCTTCCATCACCCGTGAAAAAACCCCAAGATACTTAAATTTCTCCACCAGTTTCAATGGGACTCCACTAACATGTAGAGTGCATTGAACAGGCGTTCTGAAAATGACCATAACCTCTGATGCGTCCACGTTAACCTTCATCCCAGCATCAACCCATACGGCAGCAAACCTATCGAGCGCGCTTACTATTATTTCAAAGCATTTTACAAAGCATTCATTCTACACTTCATACAAAGCATGATACAATGAATGAATGAATCGAATCGAAACTATTTTTGATCTAAACTAATCAAATGTGCAATTTTCCTTTAAAATCGGCCTTCATCTAAAAATAGAGACTTCTGTTTAGAAACGACAGATGAAGAGTTCCTGAAGTATTTGCTAGTTACCTTGTAGAGGTCTGCAAAGAGTTGGGACGATTTCTTCCATGCTCTATAAGCAGCTAATACGGCCCATTTGCCTCTTGAGAGCATAGAAACAGCGGTTGGTATAGCTGCCTGTTGGGACACCCTGACCAAGTGGTCGATATTTTATGTCCTTTCTTCATTTTCCCCCCTTTCATCGCCAGATCCATTTTAGCGGCTTCCGTCCCCATGACAAGCTGCCTGCCATCAGGTAGGCCACCGCTCCGCAGGGCCAAGTTAAAAAACTCGCCTCGTTGCGCTTAGGCATAACTACTGATGAGTTAGAGTCGGTGGCGGAGTATCGACTGGCCCGGAAATCTCTTGTGAGTGCTTTGCTCCCGCGATCCCTTTAGTGGATGCGGGCTACGGAAGATGATGATGATGAAAATAGATCACCCTTATAAATTGGAGTTCACTGAGTGTGAACCGACGACTAGTGAAAACGAAGGACCTTCCACGTAGAGTCGAACGGACACCTGGACACGATCAACACCAAGATGTCCTGCGTTCGCGAAAACTTGGTCTTAATACCGAAGGTTCGGTCTTCCTCTCCTTCTCGAACCAAGAGGCTCAGATTCGAAGACCATCTTAGCATTGGTGTGCGCTCGATATGGCCAAGCCAGTCCCCGGATTTTTTCATTCCGGAATACATCCACATTTTGGTACAGCTCGAGTTCGCGGCTGTCTTCTCGTCCATTCTTCTTACTCGAGACGTAGAGTTTTCCTTTCGAAGGCACCAAGAATTTTCGGCTCTACACAGCAGGACTGGTAAAATAAGAGTTTTGTAGAGCATGATCCTGGTCCTTCGAGTCAGGATTTTTGAGCCCAGTTGTTTTGACAAACCGAAATATCAGCAGCTGGTGGTTATTTGTACGGTCTTTGGATGACCCGAAAAGAGTTCACTGAAATTGCTTTGTCCACAAATCAGCTAAATTAATCTTCAGACGGAGCTGTGTCCTTAGGTTATTTTAGGCAAAATTGACGACCCACTAAGACTGCAGCCTAATTACGTTGCGCTGTCACTGTCAGCTTATGGAATCCTCAGCTACTCAATTGCCATTTTCCACCATTTCTTTACTATGTGTAACATGTTGTTAGTTTTTGAGTTTCCCAATTGACGAACTACAGCAGTTGGAACTTGGAGTCTTAGGAACCTTACAATACTACGGATTTGTACGTCCGACAGTTCTTCAAGGGCGGTGAACAAATACCCAGTGTTCTCTGTCTGGCGGTGGCAAGTGTTAGACAAGTTACGCCGAGAGTTGTCTCCTCCTCGTCGTCGTCTCTACAACTCTTATAAAAGCGGTTGCGGGGCATTCCCCTTCTTCTTGCTTGAAGGCCAGACAAGACAATGACCAGCACAGTCTGTCATCTTACAAATGCCTTTTCTATTCACCCCTAGTGGAACATTTTTTCTCTTTTTTGATTTAGTGGATACCACGTCTGTTTTGATGGCTTGAAGGCGACAAGTTCCACCCATCTGTCATTTGTGGATGGAGCCTCTATACTACGCTGCACGCTCCAAATTTACATATTCTCCAAGGCGATGAGATCATCGATTCAACAAAGCGACACATGGAATTGAACTTACTTTCTGCCGAAATGCAAACGAATACATGATCAACTCCTCCGATCTCCAATTTTAAATGCAGCACACATCAAACGTACACTTCACACACTCCAACCCCCTTTTGGACACACTGCCCGCTGCGAAACGCCTTTCCATTCAAGAAGAAATCATTCCCACACGCTACACCCTGCCATCAATGAAAAGGGAGAAGCAAACTACTCGCATATATCGGGCAATCTTAGCCTCAACGATAAGAGAGCAATTCTCTTCTTTTTTTTCTTCTCACATCACATCCACGGGCACCGAGTCCATGTAATACGACGAGTTCCACTTCTGGGCTTCTTCTTGAAACAAATTCCAGCCATCGACTGGCAGTCATCACTTTTTCCTCCATCCGTTCGGACGATCGTGTGCCATTCAGTCGCGTTCACTACCACTCCGATCTCACATTTCACTCGCGATGCGTTCGTCACACTGGAATCGCAAGCGGCTCGCCCTAGCCTCGGTCGGCATACTAGCATTGTATATAATACTATCTGGAGGATATCATAACTATCAAATCGATACGCTTATCGGCGACTCAAGACCGGAAGACGTGTGGGAATATGTTGCGGACTTTAGCAAAATGCGTTTGCTCAACCCAACCATGTGAGTGTACAAAAACAAAAAGAATATATTTTCGGGCATTCCACTGCTTGCTCCCTGTATGACCGCAATTGAAAGATCGGCATTCGCGGGAATGCTCGTATCCATCGGGGCTCGCTTGTAAACAGAAGTGTCTAAAAATAGACGCAACTGGCATGTGTCCGTACACATGCACACATGTGCGGCGTTTTGAATTTTGAAGACTGTCTGACGAATTAGAGCGAACCTACGTACATCGGGGTGCCTCTGCGGATACTGGGTTTAAGTTTCGATTGTTTCACTGTAGTTTTGTTGCTGTCTCCAATTTGAGTAGTTTTTCTGATAAAATATATTCACTTGCGGTGTTGCCTGTTGGTCACATCCGGAATTGATAAGGTTTTCTTGGCGTTTTGTTTTAGAAACGGTTTTATTTTGTGTGTCGTTGATGCTAAGCAACCTGTTCGTTTCCAGGGATTTTTGGCCTTAACATGGCATGTTTCCTGCACTGTCGCTTGGTTATCCGGTCTGTGGGAAGTTGAGTTGATGAAGGATCTCCTTTTAAATGCTTTAACAGTCTTCTTTTTAAATATAAGATGACATTTGAAATATTGGGCAACGACTAAGTGTTTCTATCCACATCTTTGTTGACTAATACCCACCGATTGGCTTGCGGGCATCTATGAATGAGTGGAGACAAATAGACTTCTTTGCTGTACTCCTTAATTCAAAGTTCCACAAATCCTAAAACTTTTTAACAACTCCTCAGACCTCCTTCACTAGCTTGTGCATGTGCCGTCGAATATGCATAGTTTCTGGAAAACTCGATCAAAATTGAAAGTGAAGTACACCACGGTTTGACGCTGTAATGGAAAAGGATTACTAGCCTTTCCATTACAGCGTCAAACCGTGGTGTACTTTCTGTGATGCTTTGTTCGCCCCATACCCGTGTTTTTACTTCGGTTACAACAAGGAAATTCTCTGAGTCCCTGTAGACTCCTCGGGAGATTCGGACATCAAGTGTCTATCGATCGCAATCGGATCAATCAGCTCGACGGGTGTTTAGATCAGGGTACCGAAGGGATTTTGAAGCGTAGTGCACCAAAAGCGTCAAAGAATCACCACTTCTTTATTCATTTGTTTTTTGTTTTCTTTCTCAAACACTGCCGGTGAAGGTCAGTGTAATTATACACAATTAACATAGACTTCAGGTCGTTCACCCGATCAGATGACAAACGATACTGTACATTATTCAATTGTACACTGTGTTGTGCAAGAAGGATACCTTATAATTCGTATTGTTCTACAGATGTGTGGCAACCGCATGCCATCTACTGAACAGTACCGCCCCGTAGCAATGTGTACTAGTTTGGATCCATTATCGAATATTTTGTAGTGCTAGACTGTGCTTCTCGATGAATCTAGAAAGGATGTCCTATTTATCCAACTTAGCGTTGAAATTTCATAGAACGATGATGGCTTCATATGTCATTGATCGTATGTCTTAGCAGATGTTGCAATTTTCCATCTTCTTCTTGCATCCACAACGCAATGATTTTTTTTTATTTTTCACTCAGCTGCTTTGAACGAAGTTTATTGAGTGAATATACGTGATACGTTTTCAAATCAAAATAATTAGGAAAACGATTGATGAAACGATGAACGATGAAAAGAAACAGTCAACACCAAAAGTAAAGGGACTAAAGATTGTCCGTGGATCATCGACAGAGAGACCGTATCCGAGACGTGATGAGGAAATCAAGCGCGCAACTTCCAATTCGGAGGACAGGCCTCTTTCTTGAATCCTCAGTAAAGACTCCGGATGTAGCGGCCGTGGCGTGATAGGTCTGTGCGTCGTCTCCTACGCACTTGAACCTCGGCGTCTAGGCTCGAATGCCAGTAAGACAAACACCTCACATCTTTCGAGTCACTGAGAATCCTCAAAAAGAAGAGCTTCTCAAACTTATCGGTTCGGAGTCCGCATAAAACTGTAAGTCCCTTCCACTCCTGATAGAAAAATAGCATGCACAATACGAGTGGTTGCTGAGAAGCTAGGCGCTGGCCCTCTACGGGCTGTAGCGTCACCCATGTTATTATTATTATTATAGACTCCGGATGCATCCGATGTCTGTAGCTTGGCAGAGTCTGTGAGACCATCATCTGCCATCGATTCTATTCAAACTCTCTACACTCTATTTCCGACGATCCGAACATGCTCTGAAAGGTGTCCGCATAAGGTTGTTTCAAATTGATTGGAGCTTGGGGCACCAGCGCTAACCAATCGCAAGGGATTCTCGAAACACTCAAACACACTAACTGTATACAAAATGAACGATAGAAGAGAGACAATAGTATATAGACAATAGTGACAGTCCTACACGAAGCAACCGTCGACGATATCACTGAAGAGAATCAAGTGGACGATAGTCGTCTGAAAAATTACGCAATGAGAGCCGTGGTACAGACTCACTGCGCCCCCCAAGAACATCCAATGGAGGTTGGCTACCCCATCTTAGTTGAAGTCCCTCTGCTTCCGGATTTCACCACGTGGGGTGAAAATAGTAGTTCGTTGACAGAGGCTATGTCTGCAGACGCCTGTGCCTGCATGAGACTCTGTATCGCTTTAAAATGCAGAGAGAGAGATAGAGATACAAACACGAGAATTGACCGCATCTATTCGAAGGTCATTTCAGCAATTGCTAATGCGTGCATGTTCACTGCTCATTATGTGCTGTCGGAGCTCAGCGTTGTAAATAGGCGCACACAGAGGTTTTGCCTGAACAGCGTCCTTCAACAGATGCGGATGCCAGAATATGAAAATGAGGTTGTTTATTGTTTTCGAATTTAATCCGTTTCATGTGTTTCCAAAGAATTAATGTTGCTAGCAGCTTTGCCCATGTGGGCGAGTGTAAAAGGGATAGAAGTAGCAAGAGCACATACATATACTGTAAGATTATTTTAATTGTCCGGAAAACAATTGACATTTTAAGATCCTACAACGAGGGATAAAATCTAATAGAATTGCTCAGGGTCCGTCGAGTTGCAAGGGACAGGTTCAGGCAAACACATTTTCCCTTACAGTACCATTTGAAAATTAGGTTGGGGATGGTGATTACACTCGAAAGATTAGCACGCATAGAGAGTATGCCTTTATAGCCTTAGGAGGGGATGGCTTAAGGAGTCTGGCTGCAGATCGTGATTGGATTATTCCTACATCTGGATTTCAATTGGCGCTTGTAACAAAGCGGTTTAGGTGACTTATGCTGATGCCATTCACTTCGCTGGGGTTATTGAAAAAACACGCCCCTAGGTTAGGTTAGATTAGACTGACTGTCACAGCTAAATTAGTTGCTTACATCCTGCCTGGATCCATTGTGCTATCACTATCCGGTGATTGCTACGCCGCACAGTGTGTTATTTTCGACATGTAGCGGAACTTTATTCCTGTTGCGCTTGGTATAGCTAAACTATGGATTTTCCTATTCGGTGAAGGAAAAAAAGTAATTCTATCAAGTTTTTAAAACAAATAGTGGGCACCTATAGGAGGTGTATAGCCCACGCGCCATCCATGCTCCATAAATCTCATGGATACAAACGTCTCAAACTAAAAGACCACTAGACGGATTTTGTTCAAATCTTCACCAATGTGTTCAGAATAGACAGTAGAATGACAGTAGAATGCACGTCCTTTACTCCAATCCATTATCTCAAACAAGTCCCAAGATATTTTGATGAAACTAACAGTATACGCCCATCATCGCATTCATCATTTGTAAGTAAAACGTAAAAAATAAAAGATTAGCAATTTTTTATAATTATTTATTTGTTGATTTAATTTATGTTTTTTTTTGACTTGAAGTTAGTTGCTCTCATCGTCGTCTTCACCGGAACTGCTACTAGGTGGTGCTACTCGTACTTCAGGAGCCTTTAACAGGGCAATACATTCTTGAGGCAGTGGGTTCCTTTTTCTATGGGGCACTGTACTACGACTCGAAAGATATGGATCTGATGATATTAAAAACCTGCTTAATACATCTCTATTCGTATTTTTTCTGGAAGATTTCCGGCTGAAAAGCTCTCGAAATCGTTTGTATTCCTTATTGCTCGCTTCTTGGGCTTCCTCGAACAATTGACCAAGTGGCAGTATGTAAGCTTGAATTATCTCTTTTGAGTGAATCCAAAAATACAAGGAAGAAGCCCCAAAGTTGTACATTTTTCTTCTTTAGAGCAGCCGAGTTATATTGGTACATAGATAAATAATCGTTAATTATATGAGCAATGTTAACTAATAAAAAAAAATATTGTACGGGGTGCACAGCTGAGCGCAAAATGTCTCAACGGATTCTGGAAGTATGTAGTCCGGCGAAGGTAATTAATAACATCTCGAGGCGGCTACAAGCGGATACATTTTGAAAACTCTGCACAAAGTTTAAGGTAATTACTACCATATGCTGAGGTCGTACAAGGTTCAAACTTACCAAAAAGATTCGTTAGATAACAGGCAAGAAATTAGAAAGACAGCGTTGCTACTTACTTCACACGAATACGATGAATTTGTGTCACATAATGCAACTAATGTTTTACTTTTCTCTCGCTCAAAAATGATTGCTGTTTGCAATGTCACACAACGGTAAATACCGTTTCCATGAATTTTTTTTTTGTCATTCGGACGACTTTGATTTTTGAATTAAGTTTCGCTAGATTCGCAAAATAACACACTTTGCGCCGCGCCGATTCCTCGTCGGCCAGGGAACTAACTTAAACACTTAAGACATACCTGCTGGTATCCGAGTGATCCATTCATCTTATGATGACCACGCCGTTACTGGTTTATAATCAGTTTTTTGATGAATTTTTCTATGTTCTGAGCCTTGATGTTTGACATTTCTTCTAGGCTGCTGAATGAATAGTCATCTTTTCCTTGTTCTTGCAAGTGCGGGACAGGTACCGAGGTAGTGTAGCGTGGTTTCTACTTTTTCCTCATCTCTGCAGCTTCCATTTGTCTTGCGTGTGAGCCCAACATGCAGTGACCGAAGCACGCCATAAGTGTGAGTTCTTAGCCAAATACGAGCAGAGGAGGTGATGTGTGGCCCCTACCTCCTCTCAGCCATGCAGCTTCTGCAGGAAACACTGTCCTGGACACCCATCTTAGATGTGGATGCCCGTTCCAACTGCACAGTGCCCAGTTATGACGCCAATGAGAGTCTTAAGTGCAGGTCTGCTTAATTACAGCCTTAATCAAACGAAGTCTTCGAAAGTTTGAGGACACACAAGTCGCATATTGTTCCTGCTCATTCAAAAGCAGCTGATTTCAAAAATAATCTCTTACATCCATTTTCAGATCGGATTTCAAGATCACCGCCGACGAAGGTAATCGAGATCACTGGAAATACTCGGTTGTCTATCAGGAAACACTGTCCCATTGGCCGTATTGGAAAAGCGTGGCGTATGCAGACTTTGCCGTCATCAAGTCCCTACCCGGACAAAACGAGCTCTACTTGATTGAATCGAAGCATAAGACATGCTTCCTGAGAGGAGCCTACTGCCGTAAGTGAACTCTACTCCAATTTATTTGAATGTAAAACTAAGAGTTTTGTTGTTTTTATGTTTTTAGTACATTCGGAAAGTGAATTCAAATTCAGTGCCATTGGAAAGGATACGTATTGCCTCGAAAAAATCGTTTATCAGTGTCCGCCGTTCTTGAGCATAGCATGTAAGCGTGAATTGGAATTCCAACGAAGGGCAGTAATGCACAATCTAACAGTAATCTTTAACAAATCAAGACGAGATTAACTTCTGTCAAATTGACTGAGAGTCAACATACATATATTTTGTATAATCGCCTTGAAGCAAGTAAAAAAATGTAATTGAATACATCTTGACTTTATTTACTTAAGACTGCTTGGAGAGAACTGACTGAGGAATGTTGCATATTTTAGGTTATTTTAACAAGATTCGAGTAAGGATTAAACATTAATGCGGTTCGAGTGGAAATAAGAGTTTTAAAATAAATGTAATCTTAAGTTCAGCTCCTCATAGTCGTCATGAAATATTGCAGTCAAACTGCTCAATCCTCCGCCACTCTAACTCATCGGACAGGACGTCCAAGCGTGCCCGTTGGTGTTACTTGACTTGGTCATTGGATTACGAGATAGCGTCTTCAGCGTGACAGATGAGGTGGAGACATTCGTTCTTCATTGGCTCAGAACTTGTACGCAGCCCGGTAAGACCAAGGGCTTCTTTCACGTCTGCGGATATTGTCTCAGATGGCCAATTTTTACTTACATCTCAGGCCAGGGAGCATGAGAAAGCAAAGACGCCACACAATCGTTGCGTGCCAGTCTTCTAATATGAAAAGGTTCATAGGCACTTCATTAAATTCACAGGGAATAATCGCGAAAGAAGTAAGAGGCTTTGACACTCAACAAAACTGGCATCAGTCTACTCAATGCACTCTACTTTATTTCAGTTAATTGAGGATAAAATGTCTCGCAAAAATGTTAATTGAGTTCTAGTCTGTGTTACGCTAGAATCACCGGCGTAGTCTGCGGCTCAATTAGGCTCGAATCTGGGTTCGTTGTCTGTCACTTTCCTAACTCAATGAATCTAAGAAAAACGACCACTTCACATACCTATCAAATCGATCCGTGTACCGGTCTAACTTAGACAAGGCGTGTCCTTTTTAGTTCAGTCCAGACAGCGCTCAGTTTAGATCATCGTTCTTCTAGTTCACAAGCATAACTTAGACATTACCACAACTGACATATATCCTTCCAGAATGCTTTCCGGTTGAAAGTTCTGCGAACAAAAGCAGTCAGTAAGGACTTTCGGAGTTACAGGATTTCTGGCGCTAAACAGAAAAGTTTAGCGCTGCTTCATGTAGGTAAACTTATACCGTTTTCGTGTCCGCCATTATTTGGAGCAAGCACAAGGGATCCAACTCATTGGTCGTCAGCGTAGGAAGAGGAAGCATACAACTGTGTCTGCCAATAATGCGTCTATAAATTCCTGACCTTCTCCTTCTGTTCATACATATTGTGGGTATCCAAATCTGATCCAAATGTACGTTTGTCCGGTAGTGAAACACGCATATGACTTCTGTCCATGTACAGGTGATGGACTCTGTACAGCAGATCGTATTTTCAGACATGCAGAACTTATCTTCATCACGCTTTGTGCCCGTGGCAGTTCGTCAACTTCGCAATTGCCTCAAATCTACCCGTTCTTTGGCATCCAAGTAAGGTGGATGATGGCGGTCAACGCGATGAGGAATTTTTAGAGCAGTCTTTAAACAAAAACTGAAAGAATCCAGATTGAATTGTGATTTCTATAGAAATTGGGATGTCTCAGCTCCTCTAGTGTCACCTTCTGAATGATCCTGCACACTGTCCAGAAGCTATGCTGAGGTCACTGCACTGTATTCAATTCTCACAAATGAGCCAACAAGTATCAATCGAAATATTGTTACATGCATCTACTCATGATCGCGTGCACATTGCCTTCAGGCTGACACCGGTCTGGTGGAATGGCGTGTTATGCATTATACGTATGTAGGCCAAGTTCAACGTTGAATGTGCCACAAGTCATTGTCAGTGATGGTGGTGGTATGTAGAGCGAGCTAATTTAGTTTACGTTATTAAGAATGCAGTTGCACATTAATGTCTAGTTTACAGTGAAGGTTTAAACTTAAATTCAGTTCGTTTGTGTAATGCGATCAAAAAAAAAATGGCAACACTTTCCATTTGGTTGCGAGTATTGGCTACAATTTGCAAGTGCTGTCGATACATTTGCTATGTTTTGTAGTTTTAAAATGAATTTGGTGCATTCCTCTTGAACTTTTGTAGCGCGTCTTTGCTGTTATCGGAAAATAAAGATATTAATAATCAACCAAGGAAGGAGAAAGCTACCGTATGGGCATCCATTGCAAATGATTTCAATTCAAGCAATTGATCCCAATACCAAACATCTGATGTCAGAGAGAATAAAAAAAACACGAAAGCTTGAAAAATAGACCGAAACAAAATGGCCGAGGTGCAGAGCTGAGATTTACACGACAGTGTACTCGCATTTAACTTTAACTACAGATTGAACTCAAGTTCAAGGCTTAAACGAAACTGTGAAGCCGAATAAATCGTTGAACCGAAGCTTAAGCCAATAGTGGAGTTTAAATGATCACAGTGAAACCAGGCATACAATGGATTGTAAGGTTTAATAATAAAAATTAAAAAGCATTTATAGATGAAAGATGAAAAAGGATAGTAAAGAAAAAGAAAAATGATGAGTAAGTTAGTAAGAAAAATTAGTTGTGATGAGTGGTCAAATGCGTTAGAAGCTGTTTTTTAAAGGGCTCTACGTTCCTTATCCAGCTCTTCGACCGGAAGGGAGTTCCATAGGCGAGTGGCATGAACTAAGAACTGGCGCTCTGATGTTGTGTGTACGTAAGTTGGGTGAAATCAAAAGTTCGATGCGACAATGGAAACCTAAGCTTATTGTGAAGGTAGTCTGCTGTTGTGTCTGAATAATGCCGTGGATGCACGTCAGTGAGAATATTTTCGAACGAAACGAAATATTGTCGTATCTACCAAGTTTATATACCTATGTATCGTGCCACAGTTAATTGCCTTTTAGACCTATAATCCAGTTTACCGAATAATGTGCAACAGTTTAGTACGATTGGCAGTAGCAGGGTTTTTGCCAAAATAGTTTTGGTTTTTCTTGGCGTAAATGTACGCGAGGCCCAGAGAAGACCAGTTTTTGCAGTTTTAAAGGCAAATTCGATGTTCGATCCTCTTGGCTGTAGCTGAGGAAAGGAAACCAGACCTAAGCCATTCCTAGAGATAATAAGGGAATTTGATATACTCGGGTTTAGATATAGGTTACTATCTTGTATTTCGGAGGTCTTCATTTATTTTAAGAGATGCTGGTTCAATCGAACTTATACAACTAGCACATCATCAGCATACATATGAACCTTGCTGTATTGCTATTCACACACCCATAGTGAAAAAGGAACGGCCCCAAGTGAGAAACTTTGCGGTACACCAGTGGCATCAGTCGCGATTCCTCTCAGTTAGCTAGTCTAGCTGCGCTAAACCAAGAGATTGAATGAATAAATTCTGTGAAATACATTCTATACGCAAATGAAAGGAATGACGAATATTAATTGCAATCATCAATACACATCTCTATACACAAACTGTAGCAGCTGTGTTCGGGTAAACGGAGTGTCTTGTCACCTCTCCTTTTCATTGTATATATGGACTGGGTGTTGCAGCGCAGCCGAGGTGAGGAGTGTTTCACATTGGGAGAGTTGAGGGTAAGTCATCTTCTTTTTGCAGATGACTTGGTTATCCTCACATCCTGCCAGACGGAACTCCAGCGCGCACTCGATAGGTTTGTGGCCGTATGTGCTGATGCTGGAATGAGGGTTAACTTGGACAAATCGGAGGTTATGGTCATTTCCAGAACGCCTGTTCAATGCACTCTGCATGTTAGTGGAGTCCCATTGAAGCAGGTGGAGAAGTTTAAGTATCTCGGGGTCTTTTTCACGAGTGATGGAAGGAGTAATGCTGAGATTTTCTGTAGGATTGGTCAAGCTGGGTCAGTTTTGACACAGCTTGGTAGTTCTGTAATCAGTAATGCCGAGCTTGGTGTCAAAGCCAAGTTAGCGGTTTTCAACTCAGTATTTGTTCCAACTCTCATGAAATTTGGGTAATGACCGAACGAATAAGATCGCGAGTGCAAGCTGCGGCGATGAAAGTTCTTCGTGCTGTTGTGGGAATTACTCGCCGGGATAGGGTGAGAAACACGGCAGTGCGCGAGGAACTCAACATTGAGCAGCTGCTTCTTCGAACGGAAAGGGCTATGCTTCGGTGGTTTGGTCACGTGGCATGAATGTCCCCATCATCACGACTTCCGAGGCGGGCGTTGAATGCGATTCCATCAGGTAGGCGACCGCTTTGAAGAAACAGAACGAGGTGGTTGGACCAAGTCCAAAAACTCGCCGGGTTACGCTTGGGCATTGCTCCTGATGAGTTGATGGCGGAGGATCGAGTTGCCCGGAGATCTCTCGAGCTTAGTTTACCCCCGCGACCCCTTTAGTGGATCATGCGGATCAGAAGAAGATGATGATGATGATGATGATCAATGACATAAGTAACAAATCTACATAAGTACATATGTATTTTCAAGACATTTTTATTCACAACACCAAACTCCCATGCGAAATGTCACCCTTTAAACATTGTTTAGTGCAAAACATGCTACCAAAACTCTCACAATCTATATATGTATTTGTGTTTGACTGTATGTATATGGCAAAGCCCAGCCAAATATAGTCTACAAGTTGATATGTACAGTACCAGCTTCAACGACGTCTGTAGAGCGTTAATTTTCTGTATTGAAAAAGATAAGGACGTACCTTCGAAGCAGAGATGAAGTATTAAAGAGATAGTCAACTTCTACCTCTCTTGCCCCTTGATTTCAGCAGCAAATCATAGATAGGCGAAGGGTTTTTTAGTAAAGACCCAAACCCGAGTTGGACATCTCTTTAGTACTTCATCTCTGCTTCGAAGTACGCACTCAGGAAAGATTAAGCTATTCGGCTCTTATGTCAAATGAAAAAAAAATTAAAGAGCTGAAGGAAAGTAACGATTTTTACAATCGAGTCATAGACAATTTTGTGACCGTCGATCGACGTTATTAACATGTAAAATTGTATGTTACACCTCCTCAGAGCTCGTAGCTATACTACACGCCACTGAGTGGTATACTGCTTTGCATTTACTAGAAAAGAGATTCGAAAACATAAAATGAAATGTATGCAAGTGTGGAAGATCAGTACAAACCGATTCTCGTAAGCACAGGTGCAATAGTGGAGGTGTCTATTATATATTTTATCATTCGTGGATCCGATGTGTTAACTGACTAGGATAGCATAAGCGAATGGATTGAAGATGAATTCTTTGTTTTTCACAAATGACTGGCACTTTTTGCCTTAGTTTTTGGTCTTAAGAGAGACAATGTTATAAACATGGCCACAAAATTGCCAGCGACTTGCCTCTCTTGTTCAGATGCTTCTGATCGATAAACGCATTTAATCCTGTGACTTACATACTGACTTATCCAGCGACCCATGGATGCTTTGAGTCTGGACGCCTTTTCGGGCACACAACTTCAGACAGGCAATGCGTCCGCAATCACTTGGTCACTACACCGGAAATTCTTCGTCTCCTTCTCGAAGTAGGTGGCTCGGACGCGAAAGACCCTCTTAGCTGGAGCACTGGCGCATCGAGTAAGGCCGAGCCAATGTAGTTGACGGATTTTTTTTCTATTGATCTACAAACAAAGGCCGTCATCAGTCGCAATGGTACGTCGATTGGTGCAAAATGGCGTTAAACGTTGTACCGTACCGTGGACAGGAACTTATAGACGACGTTGAACAAGCATATAGGCCGAGTTCATACACGTCGAACTGCGGCGGCCCTGCAAAATTTGCGTTCATAAATGTAAATACACTGCATTGACTATGCATCGTAGCAGTGACAACTGCGTTCATAAAAGCAAGCGACAGTAAACTGCGTTAAGTTGGCAGTGATTTTTGTTGGATTGCAGGGAAACCGAAAATTGGACTTCTTCATTCGAAAGCGGTTCTTTAAAACATTATCCGGAATTCTCTTGTTATTTTAAGGACATTTCGGTCCTTTTTGGAAAACGTCTTGACTTCCAATTCTTTTTATTTGAAATCCCTTTTGCTTCGTGTTTTTTGTTTGGCAATACAATTAAACATCACCCACTTTTGTATCGCCTACTGATGTTGCGTTTATGAATATTTGTTCGACAATGCTGAACTGCCGCAAGCTTGCGGCAGTATTTGTATTCATGAATGCATCGAGAACATATTCTGTGCAGTGCACGGGCAACAATGTTGCACTTATGAACTCAACCATACTTCTACATATAAGATATATTTCTTCTACTTCTTGTAAGATTTAAGGCTCTCCGGCGCACAGATTCTACGGCTACGTGCGTCAGATTTTAAAATAGATACGTTGAAATATCATCATCTTCTTCTTCTGGCCCGCATGATTCACTACGCGAGAGTAATACACGCACGAGAGATCTCCAGGCCAGTCGATCCTCCACCATCGACTCTAACTCATCAGGAGTTATGCCCTTGGTCCAACCACCTCGTCCTGGGTCTGCCAAGCGGTCGCCAATCGAGAGACGCCCCGCGTCGACACCTTAAAATATATCTACACAAGATATAATGACAGACTGTCAAACGAAATAAGCCGTGCGTTGAAGTATTCATTGTGTCCTCCCCTGCGTCAGGTACTTCGCCAACAACGGTTGCTTTTCCGTTACGTACGAAAGGTATTCTATGCACCGCAGCATTTAGGGTATCCCCTTTCAGGCGACTTGGCATACGAAACTGATATTCCAGGCATAGGGCACGCCTTTCTTTTCCCCAAATTCTTCTCTTCTGGTGATTCATTCCACGCCAGCAATAGAAAGACTGTCAAATAATTGTTCTTTCTCTTTATTTCATAAAATATTCATCTAACGTTTTCTTCAATAAAATTTATCTAACAATCGTAATGAAACATAAAGATATTAGAAAATGTTAAAATTCATAGTTTGTAATCATGAACAGTAATTCCTCATAACTTTGAATTATCCTAACTAGGGGCGGAAGCATATAACAAAAAAAACATTAGTTACACTTTCCCTAACTTCTAGGAACCAACTAATGACGGTTAGTTAGTGCATATTTGAAAATTAACCTATTTATCGTCGGGAAATAATAGATCCAGACGTTTTCTCTTTGTCGAAGACGATTTCAGGGGTTTGTCTGAAATCCTGACAACGGGGCTGTTCTTGATCAGCCACTGTGTCAGCTTTGTGGATTGCATTTTGTTGCCGATGATACTGCGCGGCGAACGCTTCATTGTGCCGGACAATGACTTTCGTCGCTTCGGTGTCTTTTGCAAATTATCTATTTGATCGTCTAATGATGGGGATGGAGAGGTACCATTTACCTGCTGATTGCTACCGATTAGGTAGTTGGTGATTCTGTTCCTCTGATGGGTGACGGAGGGGGGAGTCGATAGGGTTTTGTTGCGCAGCGGCGACAACTCGCCGTTGGAGTTGACGCGGATGATGTTGTTGAATGTCCCATTGGATGTTATCTCAAACATGGCGTCCTCATCCTCCACTGGATGATTTGAGGGCGAAGACTGATTATCTTTTCTCTGTGCAAAGTCGTTTTTTAACGGAAGACAATCAGCTTGTTGCTGGGGTAGACGGCTGACGCCGTCAAAAAGCGTGGCACTGAGGCGCTGACGCACCTCGGATCCGAAAATTTTGAAGCCTTCGAAGGTGGATTTGGTGCTCTTTTGCTGGGAACAGGGCAAACTGAGGTCACTACAAGTGCTAAAGAGATCGGGCGATTTCGCTTTGGTGTGAGTGTGGCGCGGGATTGTGACCATGGGTGGTTTCATCGACGATGTGCGACGGTTTACAGTGGCCTTTGGCGGTTCCATTTCACTCTCATTGTCCGAGCTGGACGACCCTGTGAGTATTATAACTTCGTTTTTATTGCTGCTCTGACTGGTTATAATGCATTCAGAGTCGGCAATCTCTTTGTCAAGCATTAAGGGAAAGTCGTAGCCTACCTTTTTTGGAATCGGTACTGCTAGATCGGCTACGGTGCAGCCATTTGTTGGGGTGAGAGCTTGTCCTAATTGCATGCTCTCCAGAATTGCGCAAGACTCGGGCACTGTGTCCGGTTTGACGTCTTTAGCTGGCGGTTTTGTCTTTTCGGCTACCATTGATTGGCGACTTTGCAGCGGACGCCTGGGTTTCGAAAGCTTGTCCAATCCAACTTGTGCCTCTGATACTTTCATGTACTTATTTTGAACCGCTGACGATCGGGTATATCGTTGCATGCCCCTCGTGGACCTGCTGTGCACTCCCAGCAGCGTGTACACGGTCAGTGGTTTGGCTCGCCTGGGAGTGTCACTTTTTGTCTTTTCTTTGTCATGCCTTGGCCCATTCGGCGAGATGTTGTTAGATTCTCTTGATTTTTTTGAACTATTGGGGGATTTGGATTTCGCAACGTTGACTGGTGACTTTTCCGATGTTCTTGTCGTTCTCCGCGAACTACTGCCATCGTTGCTCTTCGCTCCGGTTGGTGTTTTCACTTTGATGAACTTGTTTGCCTCTTCAATCAAGTCAAGCATACTGCGTGAGCGCTTTTTGGACGTGGTTTCGGATGGAGTTTCTTGGTCAGGCTTCTCTTGATCTTTCACACTGGCACTCTTTGCCTGGCGCTTGTGACTCTCGTCGTCTTTGAGTTGCTTTGCCTTGCTGCCATCGTCAGTCAGCTTCTTTTTCTTCACTTTGACTACATTGTCGAACGGATCGTAGTCCTCGTCATCTAATTTTGACCTGGTCCTCCTTACAGCAACTGTGCGTTTTTCTTCTCCAACTTTTTGCTTCTCTTCGTTGTCAGGGCAAATGCGCTTTAGGGATTTCTTTTCAGTCATATTGCTGTTCTGTGGTTCAGTCACCGATTTGTTCACCACTGGCTCCTTCTCCTTAGTCGGCGGCTTTGCATTTGTCCCACATTCGGTGGATCTGTCGACTGTGCTCTTCACTTTTGATTGCTCTGACGGGACTTTACTGTCTTTCTTTGAGCTATGTTCTGCCTTCGGGGGACTTTGATTCTTTTTCTTGTCGTCGTCTTTGGCATCCAGCGGTATGCTCGTGTTGGAATCTGTCACAGAATCTTTTTTCTTCGCTCCGTTCTTGACTGACTTTGAGTCGATCTTATCCGGCGTCCCTTTCTTCTCTGAGTCGCGTGTGTCTCCAGTGCTCAGGGATTCATTTTTAGCCTGCTTCTTTGCTTTGTCCTTTATAACTGGCCGTACTTTGGGTGGACGCCCCCTTTTCTTCGGAGTCGTATCATCGGCTCTAGCATTTACCGATGGCTTGGAGCAACTCTCTACCTTTCGAGATCTTAAGCTTTTCGCAGCAAGTTCCTCAGCTGCGCTCGGTGTCGGCTTCTTGACTGGCTTTGTGAGCTTCCTCCGATTTACCGTCGACGGCATCGTTTCCTTTTCACTTGTGCTTTCCTTCTCTTCCTCCTCCTTAATCTCGTCTGAAATCAGTGCTGGCGGCTCGATCAATTGCGTCTCTTCGTTCTCGGACTCAGATTCGGAGACAAACAACAAGGGTGACATGACAACCAGTTCATCTGAGCAGTTCGATTTGTCGTCATCACAGACAACGGGCTCCGTTTGCTTTTCCTCCTGGCAACCTTTCCTGCGATCGTCACGCTCCTGTTTGACCCGAAAGTACACTTGAAACAACTCCTCGACGTCCTTCTCCGATGACGAACTGCACAGCTTTGCCGATCCGGAACTTTGAGTGTTGGAGTTCTTGCGCCACTGCTCCAGGTAACGTTTGAAATCACTGCATGGCACAAGTGGGAATTGCTCTTCGAATTGATGGCGATAGCGTCTGAGGCGAAATTCTCTAACAAATGAAAAAAATACAAAAAAAATGCTTATCATTACTGAGTCACTGCTGTGGCTGGGTGGAGACATAAGGAGTTTCTATTGAAACTGGAAAGCATACCAAAGGTCCAGAATGGAGTGGGATTTGATCAAATATTCCAATGGCAGACATGTGTATGTATTCAATGTAAGCACAAGTAGGATTCTCTTTATTCTCTGTTTCCGCAAAAGGCATTGACAGTGCGATTGACTTACCGGCAGAAATTGATGACTTTCTCGCGTTTCAGGAAATAGTCCTCCAGATCGATCTTGTTGGAGACGCCCTCCTTCAGAGCGGGCAATTGAAATTTTTCCTCGAATAATTTGACATCAGCATACTGTCTGTCCAGGCGTCCGCACAGCCGCAACAAGATGTGAAGTAATTTCACGTCCGACTGGGAATGAATTCGAAAAACAGTGCTCTTAGGTCGCATGACTAAATGATTGTTGAAGCATTTCTTACCGTCACATCGCTGCTGGAGAGAACAATGGATACTTTGCTCTCGTAGTATCGCAGTAGAATTCCGGTGCAGAATTTGTTTGTTAGCATTTCACCACGATTGTCGACGATAATGTGATCGAATGTGGTTTTGCTTATCTGGCCGATGTCCTTTATCGTACTCCATTTGATAAGAAATACTGCTTCGTGGTCGATGTCTGAAAATTGGGATTGAGAGACGAATTTGAATTGTTGTTCATTGTTTGGGTTCACATGAGGATGTAACACTGCGGCATTGGGTAGTGACGAGGAAGCCTGGTTTGAAGTTGTTCTAGATCGTACGAGAATTTCAAGCAACTACTCCTTTATGTAGATTCAATATTTTCACTTCATAGCATGGCGGAGATGTACAAGCGAAATCGCGAGTATTGTGCGCGTTCTTTGTGGAATTTCCCGCGGCTTTTGACACGAAGAGGTGGCGCGAGGAGCTCCCTTTCGCAAACTGAAAAGGAATCTCATTCAAAGTCGTAAATGAACTGAGAGCTGTGTACGAGAACAGACCACGATAAGAGTCCTACTCCGAGATAAGCATCACCACATGTTCCCACAGAAGCCAGAATGGAAAACGACAGAAGGAAACATCTGGCTTTTGACAGTACACATCAAATCGTTCATTTCTTTAGGAGCTGGAAATGGGTGACAACGGTCGTCGTGCTTATTCTTGTTTTTACAGAACTGTGTTAAAGGTTTGTGTAGCTTTTGTGCGTAATTGCTTGGTTCCTCAGAAGGATTCACCGCTTCAGTAAGCTCGAGGGCGGTACAATGGGCCTAGTCTGACCTAAGTACATCAATGCCACCACCTATCTACCTAGCACGAGTTTCTTGCGAGGAGAGTTCATCTTAAGTTGACATCGAAGCTGGTGATGGAATGCAGATGGATTATCAAGTAACTCGGTGACTCTCTGCTGATAACCGGGAGAGGCGAAAACGGGCTCGGAGCTGGGAGAGTCTCTAGCAATCCCTATGCTCCAGCCATTCAGCTTCACAAGGAAAAACACTAGAAGACGCAGCCCTAGACAGAGACAGAACTCGTTGGCTTGGTCTGAGTATTGGAGCTACAGCAAGGACTCTTTGATCGCAACATCATTGATCGGCTTTAGTCGCAAATATGTACGCACGCTAATAGGATTACTTTCCGGGCACTGTGCCATAGGTGCGCATGCAATGCGACGGAACGAGTTTTGCAGAAACTGCAGAGATGAGGATGAAACAGAATCTAGACATCTGATCTGCGAGCGCCCAGAGCTTACGACTAAAGGAAAGCAGCTTCTAGGAAAGCACTTCTTCATAGAACTGGAAAAAAACATCCTGAACTACAGTGGGTCTCACGGCAGTTTGACATTCCACGAGCACAATGGCCCCAAGACCCTGGTCTAAGTGAGCCACAAGGCCGTTCGGGCACCCACTTACCTGCCCACCTACCTAAGTTGACTTGAGCTCATAGTGTCATCGGAAGCATCGTTGAAAGTGTAGTATCGGCTCGCCAGCAGAACCACTATTGTCGGTGATCAGATCACAACTACTCTCAACAAGATTGCACATGCACACAAAACAACAGAGATAAAAGATAAGATGCATGTCATGAGTATTATGACATATCGAAGAGCACCTCACACGCTCCCATGCTCTACCGTGGTGTTGCCAATGCACTACAGAAAGGCTTGCTAAACACTTTGAGGATTAGAGTGTGTCTTATCCCCTTGTGACCATTGTTGTGATTGTACCATTAGCAAAGCATGCAATACACAGCTCCTAAGAAGTAATACTTCGAAATAGGACAGCTGTTTGCGTTTGTTCCAATCTTCAACTATGCCACCTAACCTCACAAATTGCCCGCCTTTGCCTGCTAACCTCATCAGAAAGTTCACCAATTCGTAATGTATTCAGTTGAGTGATATGAAAATAGCCCGAGTTGGACTTGCACCAGCTTGTACAACAACCAATCGTGTTGTGTGAGCTTTTGTTCTCTCAAGAGTGGATTTTGAGGTTTTTCTGGACTGTCAGCATTGTCAGTAGGTCGAGAGAGGTGGAGCTCCTGCTCCTGTTTGCAAATTGAACTCAGAGCCCCAGCGTGTAAGGTCGGTGCACCAATCCACTGCGACATGAACAGAATAAGACAAAAGATTGGTTCAGTTGCAATCGCAGAATTGCCACTCATCTCCAGTGGCTGGCGAGAAACAAAAAAACATTCCAACGAAGTGAGCTAGAGGAACGCTGCTAACAACAAACAGAAGAAGAGATTTTCATCACGCAGGTAGTCACGATCACTACAATCCCTAAACGAACAACAAGCGTCCCACAGTAAGGTGCGGGAGTGGAAGACAATTGTTTACCTGCAATGCAAGTTGTCAGCGAGATTGAATCTGCTCGCAGTATCCCAAAATGAGTCACAGTAGACCGGGCAGATCCAAAAGAGAAAAATAAACCATTCATTTGTAAACATTCGGTTTTGTATACAAAACGACCACTTATTTGTTTTGTCTTGCGATTATGTTTACGTCGCGGCGCACTAACTGACCTAATGACCAATTGATTTGGTTTAGATAGACTGCGGTGTTATTAGGCAGTGCGCCCACTAAACAGATTCCAATTGAATTGCATCCATTCCATAGCTCCTTAAGCAGCAGTTGCACCTCATCAATGCATTCTCTATACATTTCTGGTTTCGTTACGAGACAAGACCTGTCCATAAGCACAATCGTTCATGCCTTAAAGAGCGCACGACTAGTTTTCATACATATTTCATTGCAGTCACACGCTGTATACCAAAACGCACTCACACCATGCAATACACGCAAAGCTGATAATGTTTTTGCTTCATTATTGATAGTAATTCGAAAAGTTCTAAGATTAGATTCACTCATACTCATAATAGTCATGTAAGCACTTATGTTCTAAACGTAACGCATCGCCACAGTTGGAGGTCGCCACCTTACTCTATCAATTAGACAAACGCATTGCAACATTACCTCCTACCGTTGCGGTTGTCACATACTCACCACTTGTTCGTTCGATCACTTTTACTGACAACTGTGTCAGCACACTCAAATGAAATCGCCACCCATCGATATATTCATCATCGCGCACAATTATTAGGCATTTCTTTGTTGTATCATTACTGAGGATAGCGCCCAGAAATATCGATGTTGTTACCACTTTTCCAAGACCGCTCTCATCGTTCAATATGCACGATTCACCTTTCTCAAAGTGTTTGTATAAGAAACGTATTCCATCCAATTGCCAACCCTTAAGATATTGACACAGTCTACCAGCAACCATGTGCTGTTGGCCGCCCAAATTAAGATTTTCCTTAAATTGATCCGAATTGAAATGATATAACGATGGCATTTTTGTTCCGTGTAATAGCAATTAAAAATCTACAGATTGTTAAAGTTGATGTGATAAAGTGTCAGGTAGATCGTCAGCAGAATATAAAGCAACTTGATGTAGAAGAACACGATAAACATGGAGAACGACTCCAAATCAGAAGCGGACGGAGAATCGAAGAGCTCTTGTCCAATGCGAGTGTTTGTAAATATGGAAATTATAAAATTGAACATTATTCACGTATTCCCAAAAGTTCACAATGCAGCCTTTCGGATGACCACACCAAGCACTGTCACCATATTTCAAGCGAGTATTGATTAAGATTTAATTGAAATTTTTTTTTATTGACTTTATGTTATTGGATTTGGCGCGCAGTTTACAACTGAATTGAAATGTGTGTGAAAGAAGAAAAGCTGAATTATTATAGTTGACAACGGTGAGATTCACGAATCACGATGAACTCGGTTAGTCAAACTGTCTACGCGCAGAAAGTTTTTGCCCTTTGTGACGTTTCATTTCTGACATCTGCTGGCCGAGTTTTGACAGAATTATACCAGTTTCATCCATTTACGCGGGATGAATGGACAGCATTGCCAGCATTGTAATTTTTTGCAAATAAAAATATGCGCGAACTTTCAGAGGACAAGTATATTTAGCACGTTTGGTAGAATTATGAAATAACACTCAATGTGTTTAGAAATTGCAGAGAACTGCAGACAGTTTAATATATAATAAGTAGCGAGCCAGAGCAGCTTCGAACTAATTAAATATTCACTGCGATGTAAGTACCAGAAATAAGCTTGCTCTCTTATTTCTGGTAAGTACCGTGTACGTCTACAAGACAGCATACAGAATGTGTCGCTCTAGTCGCTCACGTTGGCCCCATAAGGAGAAATACTACTCCCGTCCACTAATAAAGTCAGCTTGTGACCAACGACGGCAACATCAAATGAGTGAAATGATATCAACGGATAGACCAGTTTGCATGAGAACTAAGAGCACGTCACTGTCATGTTACGAGCGATGAATTCGGGTCAACAACCTTCGAAAAGTGTGTATGTACTTACAAGTAAAGCAAATTTCCTAGAACTCAAAGCAAGGGGGGCGATAAAATGACAATCCAATCAGCCGCCGACTTCTTGAAACTGCAGCACGAGTCGAAAACGTGTCTTAAATCGAACTAAAAATGTATTTCAACAATAAATGATTTCACATACAAGTACACACGACATTCTTAATTGAACTTTACCAACGACGGGTCGAATGGTTGCCCTTTGAAGGGAGATCCCTCTGCATCCCAGGCATCGCGCAGCATCTTAAGGTTTTTCTCCTCCAACTGAGTGGGCTGCTGTGCTTGTTTCATTTGCTGCTCCCAGCGGAGTTTTTCTATGGCCGCTTGTGATGCCGGCGGCAAATCATTCACATCTTTGCTGCAATCAATTTTGCTCACGTCGATTTCTGGCTCGGAGTCGGTAAGACGATCCCACCAAGCCTCGTCCTTTTTGTCTGCAATGAACCTCAATCGGATCTGTGTTCAAAATTCGATTTGCATGTGCTTACCCAAGACTATTTGTAGTTTTCCTTCGGAAATTGTCCAGAGGGTGTCCAGATGTTTGCATTTCGCACTTAGTTCGGCGTCGAATATGGGCGGAGCTTGTGTGTCCAGCTTGGACTGCACTGTGATATGACTCGGTTTGATGATGGTTTGCAAATGCTTAGCAGATTTGATTTCTGCCGGAAGTTTTATGTGTAAATCGACTTCGGTGGATGTCTGTGACCAGCAGTACGTTTCGAACACGGCTCCATTGTGGTATTCATTCGGTGCAAAGAAATCCTTTGTTGCTGGCTGTGGCTTCTCCGGAGGGATCTCCTCAATTGTGAGAGGCTCTGCAGGTCCCACAGGCCACGATTTGTCCTCAGTTGCAATTTCAACTTCGGCAATCGCCGGTGGAACATCAGAACTCTCGGACACGTAACGATATTTGGGATCAAACTTCTGCAAAACCTAGAAAGCGACGACATTTATTGGATGCTTGCATCCGCCGTTGAATTGCTTACCTTTAGGACGATTTTCTCCTTCATTCCAGGAGGGAAGCCGATTTTATCGTCCTTGCTCGTCTGTTCGTAGTAGAAGTCAGTGCTGTGCATTAAGGATTTTAGACACCCATTGCCTTGTTTATGAGAGTTCACTTACTTGCGTGACAGAAAACCGAAAATTGCGTCCAAAAACCCAGCGATGGTCTTCCTCTCCTGCAATATCTCCATCAGCATACCGTCCAATCTTAGCATATCCATTTTAATTTTCAATTGTTTTGCATTCAAACGCTGGATCGCTAAGGGAAAACAAGTTGAGTACACAAAATGCCTGGATAATTTCAACAATCAATTGACAGTCAGGCTGGGCAACCTTGTGCAAATATGAACTACAGTAGAGGCGTCGAAAGTGGACACGAAAAGAAAATTCGAAAAACTTATAAAACAGTGCAGTGGTTTATTGATGACACTTTGTACACAAACTTGTAAGAAATTGAGTTTAAAAAAATATATATCAGATTCAACTCCCAGACGCTCCACAGCAGTCCGCATTCGGACCTCAGTCCACATTCGATTTCAGTTCGTTCATCTTGCGTTTAAGCTGACACTTCTGATAGATGATGTCGTTGTGATCCGTGGACCAGGCCACGTACATGTAAGCCGTCAGCAGAACAGCCAGTACCAGCCTGTCGATGGTCATTAAATTAACCGCCCACAAGATGACGGTGAAACCCGTAAAGGACGGATGACGAACGTGAGAGTACAAGTGCCTCAGCTCGAAGGACTTGTATGCTATCGGCGGAGCATAGTCCTTGAGATCATAGTAAGCCTGAAACGAATGCAAAATCAGAATCCACTCATCATTCAACTGCATGCTGTAGCCCCCCCGTACCTGTTTTATTCCAAGAATTTCAGGCAGGTCCATAATAATACTTCCTCCATAGATGACCATCCACGCAAATCCATGAATCAGCATAAAAGTCCACCACAGCGCCTTACTTGAGTGCACATCAACTTGCCATAGAACCATCGACTGGGCGTACGTCCAATTTTTGATCAGGTACTGTAGACGAAAAGTTCGAAAAGTACCACAAAATGTTCCGCAACAACTTACATGTAAACATAGAGATGACGTCAGACTATAAATAGAACGCTCCGCAGTGGTGAAGCCAATATTTTGAAGGATCTTCTTCACAAATCCAGATTTCATAAAACTATGCTGGAAAATGAATAAAGTTATATACAGTGTATTGTACACAACGGCCGGGAATGCGGCAGAGATGCGTGAGCGATTGTCCAGCAAATTGAAGACCCACGTATATGCCGTGGGTATGCTCTTGGGCTGCGATAAAAACACCATTAACTTGCCGATAACATAAAACGAGTATACGAACGTTACGAGTGATATAAGAAAGATGAACACTTGCTTAAGTGAAGTCATTTTTAACACGAATTTGAGTCAGAATCGTCAGAATATTGAAAAAAAATCGCAACCGTTTGCAGAGTCAGGGTACCGAATTTTTGCTTGTGAATTTTGCGAAATGTCAGTTGCACACACTTTGTTTATATGATTTTATACCATTTGAGTGCGAATTGGGATAAAATGTGCACAGGTCGGGTGCGGGTATGTTCGTGAGGACATGTAATTTGATGGAAAAAAGAGATCAGTGATGAATGATGGTCGGTGAGGAAAACACAATTGGCATCAGTTTTGTATTCTTAAAGCAGTTGTAAAAGAGTTCAGAAGTCACAGAGAAGAACAACCACACAACTGTAACAGTGTCGCCATCTATGAATAATCGCACATTGACTGAAAACTAACCCAAAACTTTCGATAGAGAGCTCCAGTGTTTTCCCCAGAGTATACGTTCCACCATAAAAACCGCCCCTAAAAGTATAGGATGGAAGCACTTATTGAATATGGATGCATGTACGCCTCGATATATATAAGTCGACGTAAAATTTCACAGTCAAACGGGGGCAGTATGTTCTAGAGCCAAAACATAGGCGCGACCGACGAAGTACGTCAGTTTAGTAAAGGCGTTGATAGGGCACATGTAAAGATAAATATGCGTGGTAAGATGATCGATAAAGCACGGACTAAAGCAATCTGCGACAACATGCGCAGAGATACTGAACATGAAGCGGCGAAGTTTGGTAAAGGAAAGTGGCTAACAACTGAAAAATGAGTTTACTAGAAAAGCGGTGAGGGATCTACCCTTGTGGAAGGGAGCTGCTCTGAAAGCAGTTCCCATAGAGTATATCCACACTGCTGGGACCCACCTATTGAACAGCTGGATGTGGCCCTAATTCAGGAACCTTCAATAAGAGATAAAAAGGTGATGGAATTCTTCCACATGTCATATACATTCCTTGATTAAGTTGATGCTGCCCTTGGTAGGATAGCGGAGATGGATTCCTATATCCTGATGGGTGATTTCATGATCATGTGGGTGTGGACGCAACGACCTGGGGGAGTGTGATTGGGAGGAACGGTGATCCTCATCAGAACGCGAACGGAGAGAAGTTGTTGAACTTTTGCTGTGCAAATGGCATGTCCATAATGAACACCTTCTTTCCATGCAAAGGCATCCATAAATACACGTGGTACCGTCAGAGTCTTCAACAGAAATCGTTGATAGATCTCTTTGCGGTACCATCGTGTGTGAAAAGGATGGTTTGTGACGTTCGTGTGATGAGAGGGGCTGAACTATCAACTGATCATCACCTGGTGTTGTGTACGTTGTACCTCACTGATAAAGTAACTTTTCTGCCAAGGCGGAAACCAAGAGTGGTTACACGCATACGGTGGGAGAAACTACAGAACAGTGAGTTGCAGCTAAATTTTGCACGGCACATATGTGAGAGGTTTGAGCGACTTCCAACTGTTCCATCGCATGTAGAGGAAGAATGGCGACTGTTTTCAACAGCGGCTTGGGGTGCCGGCTGGTGGTGAGAAAAGAACTGCGTGGTTTAAAACACCCGGAGTTCAAGAAGCCATCAGAGAGAAGAAGAAGACCTACAGAGTGTGGGTTCTCTTGGGGGACACTGCTTCTCGTGACCGGTACACTGAGGCGCGAAGAACTCTAAGAGCAGTCTTAGAAGGAGTTCAGCGAGAAGCTGGAAAGCGACCATAGATCTTCGAAAAAGGTGTTCTGGCAAACCATTCGCCGACTCAGAGGAAGGAAATTCAACATCATCGAAGGAGTCAAATCCAAAGATGGGGTGTTGCTTTCCAATGAGGCGGGCATCTTGGGCAGATGGAGCGAGCACTTTTCGGAGCTGCTCAATCCCGAACAGGGCACTGAGGATGACAGAGCCGTAGTCTTGAGTGGGGCGGAGAATAGTCCAACGGTGGAGGAAGTCATTTTGGCGATTGAATCGCTAAAAATTGGCAAATCCGCCGGTGTGGATGAAATCCGGCCCGAAATGCTTAAGGCAATGGGTAAAGAGGGAGTTTTATGGCTCTCTCGTATCATTAAAGTGGCCTGGGAATGCGGTGAGACACCTGGCGATTGGCAAACTGGGGTGATTGTACCACTTTTCAAGAAGGGGGACAAAAGAGATTGCTCCATCTACAGGGGCGTATCTCTTGTAAGTATCCCCGGGAAAGTCTATGCTAAGGTGTTGGAAGCGCGTTCTAGAGCTTTGGTCGAGCCCAGGATGGAGGATGAGCAGTGCTGCAGAAGTACAACCGACCAGCTTTTCACTCTAAGAATGGTACTTGAGAAGGCTTGGGTATGCCAAACCCATCTACAGTTGTTTTGTAGATTTGGAAAAGGCATATGACCGAGTCCCTCGAGGTAAACTCTGGAGTGTCCTGCAGGAGTATGGGACTGATGGTCCTCTTCTGAGGGCCATTCAGTCTCTATACACAAACTGTAGCAGCTGTGTTCGGGTAAACGGTGCTAAATCAACACCTTTTACCGTGGGCGTTGGACTTCGCCAAGGGTGTGTCTTGTCACCTCTCCTTTTCATTGTATATATGGATTGGATGTTGCAGCGCAGCCGAGGTGAGGAATGTTTCAGATTGGGAGAGTTGAGGGTAAGTCATCTTCTTTTTGCAGATGACTTAGTTATCCTCACATCCTGCCAGACGGAACTCCAGCACGCACTCGATAGGTTTGTGGCCGTATGTGCTGATGCTGGGGTGGATGAATGACAAATCGGAGGTTATGGTAATTTCAAGAACGCCTGTTCAATGCACTCTGCATGTTAGTGGAGTCCCATTGAAGCAGGTGGAGAAGTTTAAGTATCTCGGGGTCTTTTTCACGAGTGATGGAAGGAGTAATGCTGAGCTTTCCTGTAGGATTGGTCAAGCTGGGTCAGTTTTGCAACAGCTTGGTAGTTCTGTAATCAGAAAGGCCGAGCTTGGTGTCAAAGCCAAGTTAGCGGTTTTCAACTCAGTATTTGTTCCAACTCTCATGAAATTTGGGTAATGACCGAACGAATAAGATCGCGAGTGCAAGCTGCGGAGATGAAAGTTCTTCGTGCTGTTGTGGCAATTACTCGCCGGGATAGGATGAGAAACACGGCAGTGCGCGAGGAACTCAACATTGAGCAGCTGCTTCTTCGAACGGAAAGGGCTATGCTTCGGTGGTTTGGTCACGTGGCATGAATGTCCCCATCATCACGACTTCCGAGGCGGGCGTTGAATGCGATTCCATCAGGTAGGCGACCACTTGGCAGACCCAGGACGAGGTGGTTGAACCCAGTCCAAAAACTCGCCGGGTTACGCTTGGGTATTGCTCCTGATGAATTAGAGTCGATGGCGGAGGATCGAGTTGCCTGGAGATCTCTCGTGCGTGGTTTACCCCCGCGACCCCTTTAGTGGATCATGCAGGTCAGAAGATGATGATGATGGAATTCTTCTTCTTTTTTGTTTGGCACTACAGTCCGGAGTTGACCTGGGCCTCAACCAACAAGCCTACCCAGCCAGCAAGATATTATTCCAGCTGCCTCCAGTTGCGCACACAAAGTTGGTGTGCCATCTCGATCGAGGACATCCTCTGTTGCGTTGTCCCACTGGCTCGGATTCGAAGGCTCTTCGGGTCGGAGTTGTGGTGTCCATACGCTCTACATGACGCCATTTTAAGCGTTGGATCCGAAGACGCTTAGCTATGTACATGCCGCTGTACAGTTCGTAGTTGAATCTACTCCTGCAGACGCAATCAACGCAAAAAGGACCAAAGATCGCATGCAGAACTTTTCTCTCAAAACGACCAAGAGCTTCTTCATCCGCTTTCAATAGCGTCCATGTCTCTGCGCCATAGAGCAGGACAAGGATGATCAGAGTGTTGTGCATAGTCTGCTTGGTCTTTGGAGAGATGGCTCTGTTACTCAATTGCATCTTGAGCCCAAAGAAACTGCGTTTAATCTCGGTACTGATGTTGTTCGTTATTTGGGAGACGAGGTAGAGGAGCTACGAGGGCAGCTACGATTACGTTCTGGTCAAGTCGTCGATGTTGTGCGTCCTTTCTCGATGACAGCATATAAAGGGTGATTTTTTAAAAGCTATAGGAAAGTTTTTCAAAAACAAAACACATAAAATTCAGAAAAATGCATGAAATCTTTATTTGATTCGATAGTACGGTCCATATAATTTAATGTTTGAAGATTATTTCATGCAAATGTTGACCTTGACTGCGCCTCAAATGGTCCATCCGCTTAGTCCAATTTTGGCTAAATACTCTTTCCAACATTTCGGCCGGTATCTCACGAATAAATGCTTCAATGTTGTCTTCCAATGCGTCAATTGAAGCGGGCTTGTCTGTATAGACATGAGCTTTAACATAGCCCCACAAAAAATAGTCTAAAGGCGTTAAATCGCACGATCTAGGCGGCCAATTAACCGTTCCCGAACGTCAAATAAAATGTTCACCGAACTCGCCCCTCAATAAGTCCATTGTCGCGCGTGCTGTGTGACATGTGGCACCGTCTTGTTGAAACCACATGTCATGCAAGTCAACCTCTTGCATTTTGGGCAAACAAAAGTTGGATATCATCTCACGGTAGCACTCACCATTCACAGTTACGTTACGATTCGCATCATCTTTGAAGAAGTACGCTCCAATGATGCCACCAGCCCATAAACCGCACCAAACTGTGACTTTTCCTGGATGCATTGGTAGCTCTTGCAATGCTTCTGGCTGATATTCACTCCAAAATCGACAATTCTGCTTATTTACGTACCAATTGAGCCAAAAATGAGCTCACCATGAAATGGAAGAAGCGCGCGATGAACTTTCTTAACAGAGCACGCATTTTGATAACAAAATTCAATAATTTGCAAGCGTTGTTCATTTGTAAGACGATTCATGGTTAAATTATAGACCAAACTGAAGATGTTTGACAGTGAAACGAAACACGAAACGTGCGTCAGCTGTTTAAACCAGTGTTGCCAAAAAGATAATAGCTAAAAAAAATCACCCTTTAGTACCTCGATTTGCCCTCAATCACTGCTAAGTCCATTTTCACCGCCTCCGTTTCAATATCAGCAAGCGCTTCATTGACGACTCGTTATGTTCGACCAAAACCTCAGCAATTGTACGGCCTTTTGGAACATCGTGCTTCTTGTGTTGGCGAGTGAGTGGCAGCGCGTCTCGTTGTCTAAAGCATTGAAGGTCTGGGTTAGTTTGTTTAACGGTGCAGCGACAATTCTCCATCGTCATACTCCACAACCTGATGAATTTGGCAGGGATGTCAAAGCTAGACATGGCGTTGTATAGCTCATCTCTACGCACGCTGTCATGTGCGGCCTTGAAATCGATGAATAGGTGCTTGACATCGATCTGCATCTCTTTGGTTTTTTTTTCCAGGTTCCTCCTCCTGTCGTAATGTGAAGATTTGGTCGATGGCGGACTTCCCCGGCCTGAAACCGCACTGATAAGGACCTATCAGGTTATTGACAAATGCTTTCAGACGCTCACATAAGTCAGCTCAGTTGAACTTCGTTTGTGTAATGCGATCGAGAAAAATATGGCGAATATGGTTTAAACGGCAGCTTACTACAAATTGAACGCAGTTCAAGGTTTAAACGAAACGGTGATACCGAATACATCGTTAAACTGAAGTTTAGACCAAAAGTGGAGTTTAAACGTGCACTGTCAAAGTGGACATAAGTCATTTCACATTAATCGGTGATTACTTTCCTTGTTAGTCTTACGAAATTATCACATAATACATCAATAATTGCCCTACTAAACTGATTTAAAATCGCCTTAAAGACGTCAATATCGATTAAACAACGATATACAACAAGTTTTACTACCGCAAACGATCAGAGGAAGTTGGCCCTTGCCACGATATCTAGATAAGATTAAAACGGCACGTTCCATTCAGTGAACATTTAATTCATGCAAACAACGAAGACCCGCAAACAAACGCAACCTTCACCTCAACTGATGGCAATAGTTTTCACGTGAGATAACTAGGAACGTACATTATACTCGTAGCATCATCACAGCTTGCCCCTGGAGCACACAAACATCGAGCTGGAATGTTTCAAGCATACATCGATGTTCTGTTTATGTTTGTTTTCCGATACCGGGTGGCAGAGTATCTGAGCTGAAACAGAAGCGTGACGCCAACCAGATTGGGGGATAGAACGTATCGCCATTGTTGCACAAAATGCAAAATGTATTCACTGGGAAATAAATCCAGAGTTTATTTCCATTTACACCGCCCATAAACAGTGTTATGAGGCGCAGATTGCCTAGGTGAGCTGAGATACGGTTGAACGGTGTTCCCGTGAGAAGTTCAGTTCACTGTTCGGCTTTCGCCATATCAATTGGTTTATTGGTTTATTGTCTCGCTTTAATCTATTTGCTTGAGATAAAGACAGCAAATCCAGGCTAATACAACCCTGACATCAACTGGTGGCTAAATAAGTCAGTCAGTCTGTTTTTGAACTACTCCCGTGTGGAAAGTGCTCGGCTTAAGATTGCATCAGCAAAGGTAGAGAGCAGTCCTTTTTTTTGAAATTATTTCTGAACAGTGATAGAACGCAAGGACTCTCGATATCGAGTGATTGAAAAGCCACACCCGGTGTGAGCTGAAGTGATAATTTGCCAATCGATTTGAAAATAAAACTGTGTGGTGTTAGATTTATGGCTGCCGCAGTTTGGTTTAGCTCCACCATAAGCGAATAAAATAAAGACTGATTGTGATTTTCGAGCAACGTTGATTTGCGTGTTTCAAGATTAAGGCAGCACTTTGAACTAGCAACTGTGAATATTTCTTTTAGAGTTTGTTACTGACGACTAAACGAGTGAGCTTTAGAAATTTTCAAGTGATATCCTCTTGGCCCTGATGAGGTCCTTCTTTTTGTGAAAATACAAACTGTTAAGTCAAACACATTATTACCATGGACTGCGAGTTTATCTGATAAATGCCCTTCGATCCATTTAGCATGCATTCGAATTGTAGGACGCGCAGTCCTGAAAGTTGTCTTCGAAAAAAATGCTTCAAGTGTTAAGAAGCCAGCCAAGCGAATTTTCGAGTATTTCAAATGAATTCACTCATCACACTAATCGCATCTTATATACGAGTTGAGGCCGACAGTGAAATTTATTTTGAAAATTTAATGAAATAATTTTTAATAATTATTAGTTTTAAAAAAATATATGGCAATGATATTTATTTGACCGTGAAATTTTGTGGGGTTTGAACGCACAATAGACTAAGACTCTAACTCACTCACTTTCTTATTAGGTATGGGACCCATAGAGGGTCTTAGCCTGAGCTATAGCTGCCCCTATTACCGTGCACGTTGCTTCCAGTCATTAAGATCAAGCTGTTTTGCGTTCACCCTGATCACCCTGATTTGGCCTATATACCGGAGATTTGGCATTCCTCTCCTTCTCGAAAGAGTTGTCTCGAATGCGATGACCCTCTTAGGAGCTTGATCTTGTGTCCAAGCGATCGATGTGGGCGAACCAGTGCCATAGATTTTTGCATCCCCGATAACATCCACATCGAAAGTAACTACAAAATACCTTGTTAATTATGACCAATTTGAAAGAGGGCGACAAATGATTGTGTCTTCCATGTGTAGATGGTTTTCTGAATGGGTTGAAAGTTAAGTGCGAAAAGAGCTGAAGTCGTAAATTATGAAAGTTGCTGAATTCGGAGATTGGATCTAGAACCTAGCTAGCGTAGGAGCAGACGCGCTTTCCCACTACGTCAAGGCAGACACCTTCTTCATCTTCTAGTGGCACTACAGTTCGGGGTGGACCTGAGCCTCGGTCAACAAGCTTCTCCAGCTGGCACGATTCTCCAATTACTCGCACCAATTTGGTTGAGGTCCTTCTCCACTTGTTGGCGCCATCGGTTTCGTGGGCGTCCTCTATTGCGTTGTCCCACTGGTTCGGAGTCGAAGACTCCTCGGGCTGGAGCAGTGTTGTCCATGCGCTCTACATGGCCTAGTCATCTTAAGCGCTGAATCCGTAGACGCCTGACTAGGCTCATGTCGCTGTACAGCCCGTAGAGTTCATGGTTGTATCTTCTTCTCCAGAAACCATCAACGCAAACAGGACCAAAGATGGAACGCAGAAATTTGTTGTAAGTATCCGTCGACTGCATTGGCTTGGCCACATCGAGCGCATGCACACCAATGGTCCAGCTAAGAGGGTCTTTGAATCCGAGCCTACTGGTTCGAAGACCGAATCTCCGGTGTAAAGACCAAGTAATCGCGGATGCAAGACAGCTTGGCCTTGAGGACTGGAAGCAGCGTGCCCAGGACCGTCAACGATGGAAGGCAGCACTTGCTCAGGCTCGGACCCTCCGTGGGTTGCCGGCCTGATAAGAAGAAGTATTGGCTAATGGTTACAATGGATCCACTCATGATTTTTTCGCACTTGTCGTTGTTGCCCTTTGAGTTGGAGCAAGTTGACCATAGTCTTCCATTGGCAATCGACAATGTTCAATCTGGCCAAACCTTATACCCATCTGCACAGATCCAGAATAGGAAGAGTTCAACGTCTCTTTGTAGGATATTCTCTTTGAGATCGCCAACATTATATTTGTTACGCATTACTCAGAGCGGAATGTAGTTGATAGTCGCATTTAACTGTCAAAAGTGTGACGGATTTAACGCTTGAATACCTCGGAAGAATCGACGGAAATAGCAGACATTCGCTTCTTTCATCGGCTTCTATCCATTTCTCTACATCCCCAGATTGCCTGTCTAACTGTCCCAGGTCGCATAATTAATTGCATGCAGCGAAGGGTTTTCAAGCATTTTTAATTCAACTTTAGTACCTCCTATCTGGAACTCCGTAACCAGTCCAACCATAACTATGAGTTACCTTTTATTAAGCCAGTGGGAAGGCGAACTTTATCCAACAAAAAAAAAAAACAGACGAATTACGAACATCCCGGTGCCAAGATGTATGTCTAAACTGCCGCATCGAAGGCATACTGTGAATCAATAAGAAATTAGTTCAATATATATAGTAAACCAAAGTCAACAATCCACAAGTGGCGTTGTTGTTCTGTGCGTCGACTCCTACGCACTTGAATATTGGTGTCTGCGTTCGATTCCCAATACGACAAAAATAATCTCTTTCGAGTTACTGGCAATACCCAAAGAGTGTAGCTGTCCAGAAGAAGCTTCTCAAATCTGGCCGTTCGGAGTCGGCAACACGAGTGGTTGCTGGGAAGCTAAGCCCTGGCCCATTACGAACTGTAGCCCACATTCTTTTATAATGTCAACAATCTTTAATACAATAAAGTTTTTCAAAAACAATGGTTTCCTTCGTCGTGTTCCTGGAAGTGAAAGGCTTTCAAAGGCGCAAAGGAAACCAAAGATAGTACGAATGGTAAAAGGAAACTCGAACTGGATCACTCCTTGTGGTAGCCTTTAAAATGAAACAGAGGGTACTGAAGTTATTCACAAGCTGTATCCAATTCCCTGCACAGGAATGTTTCAAGGGCCGTAGGACATTTTGCGGAAAAGACTGACGTTCTATACAATAGAAATTGTACACGAGACGTAGGATTTCTGGAACCAAGCTATTTTTTGCGATGACTCAAATTAGTTTTCTACTAAAAAAAAACCTTGAATTAGTAGCTTACTTCGCATCATTAAAACATGTTGAATTTAAAGTTGAACTTTCAACAGTGATTCGCTGTATATGTTACAGAATTTTCCATTAAGTATTTTCACAAAGTATGGAAATGGCATTGAGACTGCCCACACACGATTCATAAGCTATCCCATCCGCCTTACGATGCATGCGGTTTGTAATTAGTTGTGGCGACGATTATTTACTTTAAATTAGTTAAAAAGTTAAAAAAATTTGACCACAATGACGGGTAATTATTTTAATAATTGAAATTGGAAAATGCGGGTTTTCGTAGTCAGCAGTAGCCACTTGGAATTTTACGTTTAGTATTTGATCATGGTGTTCGCTTGCAAAGGGCATGTATTCTTTGCTACAATTTTCGACAGCCCAACTTCCATATTTGCAACAAGGTCTCTCACAAGTTACTGGTTACTGAGAATATAAAGTGAAATTCTCAGAGAATATACAGAGCTGACACATGACTTCCGAAGTGCGGCGAATTTGCTGCAAATTTGAAATCGAATAAAAAACCTCGATAGAAATTAATTAAAATATCCTAACTAAAGGCCTAACCCACAGAGTCCGTTCCGTAATGTCAACAAATTGCCAACTCATAAGCCCTAATGAGAGTGAGAGAAACAGCACTCCGGCCCACAATTGGAATGCATAACGGCGGATAAATTTGGTTAACTTTTAACTTTTCTTCATACTTTGACAGATCCTTTCTCATCCTAATTTCCTCACCATTTTATTCTGATGTAGTCGTAGTGGGGTTGTATTGCAGCCCTTTTTGCATTCCGGCGACTACAATTTTTATGGATTCAAAACGCAACGGATTCTATGGGCTTACCCCGTAACTATTTAAAGTTTTTCCTTTGCGTATTGATCATTTCCTTGGCCACTGCAAACGAGATCAATAAAGAGGCAGATGCGATCCACAAATTTACGAATTCTTAACGCACGAGAAATCTACGAAGGCAGAAGTTCCCATGGAATGTCAAAGTTTGCAAGGTTCGCAGTTGGCCATTTGCAAAGTTGCGACTGAAATGTCATTCATATGAGAACACTACGAATCGCACACTCTTCTGACACTTCATTCTCAGAGATCTACGGGTAGGTAAGCTAACAGGCTTCCTAACAGGGCACTGTAAGCTCAGCGAGCACCTAAGCAAACTAGGAGTATCAGAAGAAGGTATCTGCAGATTCTGCGGAGAATCTAATGAAATTCCAGAACATATACTAAAGACAACGATATCTGGGCAAACAACTAATATCAAAGGAAGTCACTAGAACCAGCTCTCATTCTCAGATTCCTAAAGAAAACTGGCTTAAAGAGAATACTCTAGGATAAATCTCCTCCACCTTTGCGCAATAAGAGCAAATGACCCTGCATACAACTTTGAAAAGAGTTGCATGGAGGGGGAGCTCTTAAGAAAGCAAAGGTATGAATAGGGGGGCACAGTAGATCTCAATTTACCCTCAACAATAATAACACGGGTAGTTAGAATTTGAGCAAACTGACTGAGTGCATGGCGCATTTTTTGGTCGTAGTCATTGTGGATTGCGCTTGCCTCTTTATGTATTGCGATTTCATTTCGCATCGAGAATGATTGATTCGCACAGAAACAAATTATAATCGTTATATACGATACTTATACTATTTTTTTTCTCGATAATTCAATTCGAATCCTTTTGTATATCAAGAAGTATAACTTTTGGTTTATAAAGGGTGATTTTTTAAAAGCTACATGAAAGTTTTTCAAAAAAAAAACACAAAATTCAGAAAAATGCATGAAATCTTTATTTGAATCGATAGTACGGCCCATATATTTTAATGTTTGAAGATTATTTCATGCAAATGTTGACCTTGACTGCGCCTCAAATGGTCCATCCGCTTAGTCCCATTTTGGCATACTCTTTCCAACATTTCGGCCGGTATCTGACGAATAAATGCTTCAATGTTGTCTTCCAATGCGTCAATTGAAGCGGGCTTGTCTGTGTAGACATGAGCTTTAACATAGCCCCACTAAAAATAGTCTAAAGGCGTTAAATCGCACGATCTAGGCGGCCAATTAACCGGTCCCGAACGTCAAATAAAATGTTCACCGAACTCGCCCCTCAATAAGTCCATTGTTGCGCGTGCTGTGTGACATGTGGCACCGTCTTGTTGAAACCACATGTCATGCAAGTCAACCTCTTGCATTTTGGGCAAACAAAAGTTGGATATCATCTCACGGTAGCGCTCACCATTCACAGTTACGTTACGTTTCGCATCATCTTTGAAGAAGTACGGTCCAATGATGCCACCAGCCCATAAACCGCACCAAACTGTGACTTTTTCTGGATGCATTGGTAGCTGCAGCAATGCTTCTGGCTGATGTTCACTCCAAAATCGACAATTCTGTTTATTTACGTACCCATTGAGCCAAAAATGAGCTCACCATGAAATGGAAGAAGCGCGCGATGAACTTTCTTAACAGAGCACGCATTTTGATAATAAAATTCAATAATTTGCAAGCGTTGTTCTTTTGTAATACGATTCATGGTTAAATTATAGACCAAACTGAAGATGTTTGACAGTGAAACGAAACACGAAACGTGAGTCAGCTGTTTAAACCAGTGTTGCCAAAAAGATAATAGCTAAAAAATCACCCTCTATTTTCTGTTGCATCTGAAAGTCCGCGATCGCAGTTCGTGGCTTATATGAATGACACTTAATGTGTACAGCACTCAACTGTCAGGTAATGCTTCGGAAATTCCAAAAATCAACATAAAACTAAAGACGCTCGTCCTTAATTTGAGATTAAAGATTGATTAACACAACCAGCAACCCCTCAGCTAGCTCACTTCAATAAAATCGCACCTCCGCTCCTTAAAACGCGATTTCACTTCAAAGTTAAACCTCAGACGAAGTGCCATCGACTGAAGTTGACAACAGTGGCTCCAATTAGGATTTTCCCGAGTCAAATGCATTTCCAATCGCTTTGCACTTGACTGCCTGTTGTGATGGATTGCAAAAGAAAAGCTCACATAAGAGCAACTGAGTCACGAGGGGCCTTAAGAACGATCACATGGAGTGTTTTCCACACTTCACACTTTTATGATACTCCTTGTAGTTGTTTATGCATTTCACCACTTTTGAAAAACAACAACCCCCATTTGCAGTTGTAAAGGTTCTGCTTTGAACCGCTTCATAGTTTCCTTATCTTATTGCAGGGATTAGTGATTCCGAAGAACCCTTCCGAGGTAATCTTGTCAGAAGACCCATTCTATTGATGTGCGCTGTAAGCAGCACTGGGGCGCTGTTTTTATCATTTTTTTATTTAATAGCCGTTTTTATCATATGTATTTACAAAAAAATAAACGGTCACTAAATGATTTATCTGCTCTGGAATGTCGCTGGGCTTAAGTTGGATACAATCGATTATCTGGCAAAATGATTACGATCGTTTCGGTGCAAGTGAGTTCCCGTGTATTATAGAGTATCAGGCAATTTACAACTATAACAGTCAAGGCAACAGCAGTGATTGCTATCTCTATACTTTGTAGTTCGTGATATCACGTCAAGTTCGAGGCACAAATTGCGTCCTTGGGGTAGGAGAGAATTTTGCATGTGTGACTCCCCGCAATTGAAACTGAATTGTTTCGTGAATAGTTTATGTAGATTGTTTCACTTTGTGTTTATCTTTCAGATTATACGGTCGACTGATTCCGTATTTGCAACACATAAACTCTGTTTCATTGATTTGACGCTTCTGGAGAATGGTAAAAAGCTAGTGCTGCAGTATGACGATGAAAAAAGTAAAAGAAACGTGAGTCAATAATTGGTGATGATCATTTTTGATTCTAGTAAATTTGTTCCCACATTCTAGCAACATCAAGGTTGCCGACGGCGAATACGATCCACATGACCACAGAAATGTGAAAAATGCTACAACGTAAGTAAAAATAATCGTTTTATATTGTGCTTCAATATTTCAAAGGGAAATGGCGAACGTAAAGTGTTTTGGCGGTAAAGAACATTTGCGGTTACCACCAATTAATGAAGCCACGGACTATAGAACTGAAGTTAAGATGGCCACAGGGCGGTGTGCACGCTCCACTCATGGAGGAACATCGCAGTGAATGATGGGTGGGTTCACGGTCACGGCTAGAAAAAGCGGTCCAATTCTAATCCAATTCTAAACCAGAGCTAGTACTCTTCACAAGGAAAAATTTACAAGCCTTACCTTCTTCCCGGTACTTTGCTAAGGCTGAAAGCTAGCAGCGTTTGTTTGAAGCGTACCAATAGTCGCAGAGACGATTCTTACCACATCCTCTCTCTCGTCCCGGAGTGACAAATGCCCGCCAAACAAAAGACTGCCTCTGCAAATTTCTTTATTGGGTCTCGCCATTGCTCAAGCATGAATCCTCCACGTCTTGCTAGAAGAAGGCATTAGGATGCAAGCGGGGAGTACAGCTTAGTATGGTCCCGTGGCTATTCGTATTAGTAGTCACACTCGTCCCACTCTACGAAGTTGCAATATGGTGGCCAGCGTTTGAAAAGACTATCAACTGCAACCTCCTCAATCGTGAGTAACCTCCTTCGCACCTTTGAACATACCCCTCAATCTTCCTCCGATACATATAATAAGCAATTAAATAGCGGCCAGGAACTGATGGAACTGGTGTGATCACCCATCGCCTGCTAATCAAAGCTCATCTTCGAGAATAAACCCTCAATCAGCACCCCCTCCAAATCCTACTGGAAGTCTATCGGAAGCTGCGAATTTTCCCAAATTTGTCGAGGATGAGCGAAGGCTGGGCTACAGGCGTCTACTCTAAGGATATAACATTCCAATTATTTCGATTGTCAAACCACTGCAGCGACATTCAAGCTGAAACTATAGCGATCAAGGGGGCTTTGTCTTGGCTAAAGTACCAGGCGGCGATCAAGTCTCTGCATGCGGTTACTATTAACTCGAGGGCTTCCTTGAACTGCCGAGCTACTGTCGTACTTTAGCATCCATCTCATGTGAGTGCCGGGACACTGTGACATTCCACAAAAATTGCCAAACTAACGAACCCGCTAACAAGGCCACTAGTTTACCGCGGTTACCGTGTGGAGACCTGCTGGCCTCCCTTGATGCTTGAAACAATAGATCACACTAAACGTGGACGCTCTGTTGGCACCATGTTTCGGTCTACTCTCAATCCGGACGGATCACAGCCCGATCAGACTCTTAGGACTGCAAGGCCATTATGACAGTATTCGGGGATGCAGGACACCATTAGAACTCATGTCTTCGATTTCTGTAGAGGTTCCAAATGAGCAAACAATTGTGCATCTTCTTTCCATAAGCAGCTCCCTCATCTACCGAAGGAAAAGTAAGCTTAGTGGTCGTCCTTTATTGCGTAGTCCCACTGGTACAGAGTCACGCTGGAACCATGTTGTTTATGCGCTCTACATGGTGTAGCTATCTCATGTAGAGCTGTACCGCCCCTCTTCAGTCCAAAGAAACAGCGGTTAGCAAGAGTTACTCTGCGTTTGTTCGCACTGCCGAGCCGAGGTAGGCGAAGTCCTTGACCACCTCGAAGTTATAGCTGCCTATTGTTGCATGTCCTTTATTCATTTTCGTTCACCGCTAGACCCATCATAGCGGCTTCCGTCTCATCCTCGTATGCCGACTATTGTATGGACTTCTGGAAGATCGTGCCTCTAGTTGGCGTGTGAGGCCTACCTGATATTCTCCAGGATGATGCTGAAAAAGTCACTTGATAGCCCGTCGTCTTGTCCAAATCCTCATGAAAGTCTCGTTACCGACCTCGGAGCAACGAGAATTCTCCATCTTCGTCCTGCACAGTCCGACGAGTTTGGCAAGAATATTAAAACTTGACATGGCTCGTATCTATGGACGCTATTATTTATGAGGCCATGAACTCGAGGAATACGTACTGGGTGTCGATTTGCAGTTCTTGTTTATATTTTAGAATCGGTCGCAGTGTGAAAATCCAGTTTATTGTGGACTTCCCTGACCTGAAGCCACACTGTTGAGGAACTATCAGACTGTTCAAAAAATCAGACGAGAACACAAATTGGCAGAGAAGATCGTACGTACTTAGCTACGCTATGTTAAGGAGATCATCTCTCGATAGTTGGCCGAGTTAAAAGGGTCTCCTTTCCTGTGTATCGTATTGCATCTGCAAATGACACTGAGATTCTACGCACCGGGGGCCTTGCTAGATTTGCTACCTTCACATCGTCTAGATCGGAGGAATGGCGTTCTCGTCCATCATCTTCCAGCTTGAGTGTAACATTCTGCCTCACAGCGGTATATCAGTTCTCAGCGCTGTTTAACAGCCTGCAGAAGGGAGTCCTCCATATTCTCACTAGCGATTCTGCGACCAGTTGTCCACTTCCCCATAACGCCTCTGCATCTCCTCGATCGGGCACTTCTCGTGTTCATCCTTTTCGCTCCTGAGGCACCTCTTCCTTCAGTCTCTATTCGTAGAGTTTTTTTTTTTATACTCGTGTGAAAACAGATGGATGGCTCAGTTGTTTGAGCCTTGACCAGCCCTGCCCTTGGTTAGAGGTGTCCCTTGGTTAACGACACTATCACTGGGGTTGTCGATCAGTGGTAGCAGTCTGAATATGGGTATCACAATGGACCAACATGATCTAAATGCGTTCTTGGTTTCGGCATTTTTGCGGTAATACCGTTATCCCCTTCACGTGAGGCCCATTTTATGGGTAGTAGTTACATGCTCCATGTCCTGTTAGTGCCGCACATAGCAGCCTTAGACCAGCTTTATGAGTTGCAGAGCTTCTTCTGGCTCGTATGGGATTCGAGATTTGTTCCATAAGCCTCGTAGAGTGTCACAAGCCTCTCTTGAGGCGAGACGATGTACAGGCGCCGGTAGTAATCACTTGGTGTTAGGTCCGGACTATAAGGTGGAGCATAAGGACCTGCAAACCAAGCTTTTGCCGAATCGCTATCAAAGTGTTTGGTATGGCGTTGTCCTGATGGAACACAATTCCTCTCTTGGCCGTTTCTGAGCGATTTGCTTTCCCACCGTTTGCACAGATTCACCGCAATTCGAACTCGAACGTTGAATCGATGTGTTGCAATTCCGCAGACATTCGCAGATGGAAATACTGTACATGAGGAAATTCTGTTAACTTGCTTGGTGCCCATACATCGAGCTACTTTTTCTATCCAGCCTTGTTCAAATAATTCCAAACGGTTTTTTGTGCAATGTTCAGCTCCTGGACGGGTAGACTCGACGATTTCCTTGTCTTTATCGACATTTTCGACAATTTTTTCTCTAGAGCGCGCTGCATCTTTGACATCGAAATTACCGGAACGGAGTCAAAACGAGGCATGATTTACTTTTGAGTCGCCTTTGTTTGGTCCGATGGGACGTATACGTCGCGAGATATAGATTACTAAAGCCATCTGTTGGGCAAATAATGGATCTCTTTTTGCTACAACTAATCGATTTAAAACCACACCACTTTGTGGATGACTCTGTTCATTAGTCACATTCTAATATTTTCCATTTTTACTATTTCCACAGGAACACGGAGACGTTCATCCACTTCCTGAAGGCTTCCATCGGCACTGGGGTCCTAGCAATGCCCAATGCGTTCAGCAATGCAGGTTACGTCAACGGGCTGATCCTGACCCTAATCATTGGCGGCATCGCCGTCTACTGCCTGCACATTGTGGCAAGTACTGACTGTTTCGAGTCCTGTCGCGCGATTATCACTCAAGCCCTCCTCCACAGATAAACTCCATGTACGAGCTGTGCAAACGGCAAAAGGTGCCCTACCTCACGTATCCAGAAGCGATGACACTGGCCTTGAAGAGCGGCCCACCGCCCCTGCGGTGTCTGGCCAAGATTGCAACGTGAGTACCCCCCTTCCTTGTGGTTGATCCTTTGACGTCATTCCTCTTCTGGCTGTTTTCAGACCTTTCGTGGATGGCTTCCTGGCATTCTATCACTTCGGCATCTGCTGCGTGTACGTGGTCTTCATTGCCGAGACCGTGAAGCAAATCGTGGACGAGTACTTGGTCGAGATCGACATCAGGATACACATGTGTTTCGTGCTGATACCGCTCTTCCTCATCTACAGCATACGGCACTTGAAGCACCTGGTGCTCTTCTCCTCCGTCGCGAATATCTTTGCATTTGTGGGTAAGTCGGATGGGAGCTGTGCCCTTGGTCGTTCGGTGTCATCAGAGTCGCTCTCTTTTTTCCTAGGCTTCGGCATTGTCTTGTATTACATATTCGTCAGCCTGCCGCCGCTGTCGACACGGGATCCTTTCCAAAAGGCCTCGAGGCTACCGCTCTTCTTTGGCACTGTCTTGTTTGCCTTGGAAGCAGTTGGTGTGGTAAGTGTCGTGATCACTCGCAATGCGCACGTGTGCCTAATCGAATTCGCCCTAATCTCCAGGTCCTCGCCATCGAGCAGAACATGCAAACACCGAAGTCGTACGTGGGCAGGTACGGAATCATGAACCGGGGCATGGCCATCGTCTTGGGGCTGTACGTGATGCTGGGGTTCTTCGGCTACTGGCAGTACGGCGAGGAGGCTAAGGGGAGCGTGACTTTGAACATACCCGAGCAGGCGATGTAAGTTTAGTGAAAAGTAATGGCTATCTCCTCAGCTTGCTCAAACGGTATCATTTCAGACTCGCCCAAGTGGCGAAGGTGCTCTTTGGGGTAACGACTCTCATTTCATACGCCTTGCAAGGGTACGTCACGGCGGACATCATCTGGAATCACTATCTCGTCAAGAAGGTTAAGAATGAGTCGAGGCATGTGCTCTATGAGCTCATCGTCCGTGCCCTCATTGTGGTATGCACATGTAAGTACCACATCCGATGGTCGGCTTCCATTTGATGAATGAATGAATTTTCAGTCCTCTGCGCTGTGGCCATCCCGGATCTGTCCCTGTTCCTCTCGCTGGTGGGAGCATTCTGTCTGTCTTTGCTCGGCATTATATTCCCAGCTCTGATGGAACTCTGCGTTCGGTATACATCATCGTATGGCAAGTGGAACTTCCATCTCTGCAAAGGCATTTGTCTGATCGTCTTTGGAATCGCTGGCGGGGCTATAGGCACCTATGTCAGCATATGGGAGATAGTGAATAAGGGCGACTAAATCGGTTGCTCTTCGGCTAGCATCTAAGGTCACTCTGTCAAGTCATTTGTAAATAGTGCGCTTTGTAGTAAAACTCGCGACATTCTAACGCTAAGAAAATACGTTTGTAGATATTTATTTTGGTATTTGGTGACATTTTCGAATAAAAACATAAGCAATTTGTATGCACGTGTATTTGAGGAACATTTCATAAACTCAGTTACTTACTTATCAGAGGCTTCTGATGAAGGGTCTAAGCCTGAGACTTACACACTGCTTCCAGCCATCAAGACCAAGCTGTCATGCACCCGCGAGTAGTTGGTTCTTGCATCGTAGATTCTCGGATTCGAGCTCGCTCTTAGTTGAAGCATGCGCTGGATGTGGCCGACGGAATTTTGTCTTCACCGGATTTTGGAAAGGTGATGCGCTATCGTGTGATGTATTCAATACCAGTATTTGAGAAGATTGTGCAGAGGACGGCTGTAAACAGGTACTATCTTCTACAAGTAAGTTCAACTGCTGGGTTATGCAGATGAAGGAAATGATTTGAAGTTCGAGTTTATTCCATCGTGTTGTTTTCGGTTTGGGGCAGCAAATCTGATAAGCTATGTCAAGCTCGTCCTGTCAAGTACTGTCATATTTTCGATATTGCTCTTATGGATCACATATCGGTATCAGGGATTCTGCAAACGATCTCTACGCGACTCTGTCTCGCCAGCCTAGTTACTTATCACCAGGTTTTGCCGGTCTGACGATGCTCTTTCTCCACGACCCGCCTCCAAGTTAAGCGTGGACGACCTCGACTACGCACTCTTTGTGGGGTCGAAGTAAGGACCATCCTTGTAATATCCATTCCCGATTTACGCAGGGTGTGGCCTATCCAGATCCACTTTCTATATTGGATTTCTGCTATAATGCATTTCTGTGAAGCTTAGCGCAGCAGCTCTTCATTCGTGATCCATTCCGGGCAGAAGACCTACAGGATTCGTCTCAAGCATTTGTTGACGAAGACCTTAATCTTGTGAACAATGAAGGTGGCTCGGCTCTGGCTGACTTGTTACGCGTCCATATATATAGCAGTTGGAATTGAATATCGGAAGCTTGAGTGAGGTGGAGAGCTGGTTGGACATCCAGGTTGGATCGTGGCGGGCATTGTCTATACAGTCAGTCAGACCAGTCCAGCTCATCCAGGCGTTGAGGTCCAACACGTGTAGTTTTTCCTGGACGCCGCCTAAGTTGTTAGACAGCAGGTTGATGTCGTCGAACTGGAATTTCCTGCCGGGGACCATTGGATTCCTTTGGAGGCGGCATTTTTCTTGCGGTCTAAAACAAGGTCAAGGATAATGATGAAAAGCAGGAGTGATAATATACACCCTTACCTTACCCTTGAAGCGTACCTTACAAGACGCCCCCTGGTAGAGCTCCAGGATGAGCTCGATGATGGATGGCGGTATTCCAATTTTCTCCGTGGCGTTCCAAGTGGCGTCTGGTCGGACCATGGCGAAGGCCCTCTCGAGATCCACGAATGGTAGAAAGATGGAGGAGTTCTATTGAACCGATTCTTCGATTTCCATCAGAATCGTATTGATGTGACATGCTTGCATACGGCACAGATGCTCCTCGACAGTTGGGGAAAACCGATGTTGGATCAGTGAGGCGAGTAGCTTCTGTTAGCTTCTACTACAATCTAGAGTGGATTGTACAGGCGTTCTGGAAATTACCATAACCCCTGATTTGTTAAACCGATCGAGTGCACGCTGGAGTTCCATCGTTCCTTGGCGAAGTCCAACGCCCAAGTTGAAAAGTAACGTTAAGCCGAACGCAGCTGCTACAGTTTGTGTATAGAGACTGAATGGCTCAAAAGATGACCATCAATCCTATACCCCTGCAAAACACTCCAGAGTTTACCTCGAGGAAGTCGGTCGTATACCTTCCTCAAATCTACAAAACAGCTGCAGATCGGTTTGGCATACCCTCAGGCATTTTCGAGTACCATTCTTAGTGTGAACAGCTGTACTTCTGCCGAGATGAAAGACGCACTCTTCATCGCCCATCCTGGTCTCGACCATAGCCCTAGAACGCGACTCCTACACCTTAAGACTTTCCCGTGGAGAGTTAAAAAGAGATATGCCCCTGTAGTTGCAGCAATCTCTATTGTCCCCCTTTTTGAAAAGAGGGACAACCAACCCAGTCCGCCAAACGCCAGGTGTCTCAACCCGTTCCCAGGCCACCTTAATGACACGAGAGAGTCATACAATTCTCTCTTTGCCTATTGCCTTAAGCATTTCTAGACCGATCTGCCAACTTTAAGCAACTCACCCAAGAGTACGGGTCAGCCATCCTCAGTGCCGTGTTCGGGATTCAGCAACTCCGAAAAGTGTTCGCTCCATCTGCACCAAATGGCTATTTCGTTGAAAAAGAAACATACCATCTTTAGAATTTTCGTGTTCGATTGATTTCCTTCCTCTGAGTCGTCGAATGGCTTGTTTTTTGTCGGAGGTTTTTGAACACTACACTGGAGCACTCAGAAACATTGTACAACCAGAAAAGAAGGAGAAATATCAGCAGGCGCTTTTGTGATGGCCTACATCATCGGCTCTCACCTCATCAGCACTAAATAACTGCCACCTGATCCGAGCAAAGACGGGACGGTAGCAGAGGAAGTGCTCTGCAGTGTCGTCGTCTTCTCCACAGGCGTCACAAAGGGTTTCATCGCTTAGGCCAAGCACATTTAGTAAGTAAGTCGTCTGCAGTGTATTTTCTGTTAAGAGATAACAAGAATGCTGCGGTTTTCTTACAGACGTTTGGGAGCATGCACTTGGTTTGTCTACATCCTGGAGAGTCATGCCACCTCTGGTTGTGCTCTCGAGAAGCCCAGTCATCGATGGAAGCCCTACCCCGGGTAATCCCAACGCAGGTTCGGGTCCTAGGAGTATCGCCTCTAATCCTTGTCCAGCAAGTTCATCGGCGATCTTATTTCCCGTGATCACGTGGTGGCCCGGGACCTAGACAAGTCTTAGCGAATTGAATCCAATTTAGATCCAATTTAGAGAAGACTTGCATTCTTGGACTATTTTGGAAGTGGTTATAGGGTTGAGTAGGGTCTCAAACACAGCTTGGCTGTCGCTGCAGACACAAATACTTCGCCAATTCCACCTGTTCTTCACAATATAGTTCGTGGCCATTAGGATCGCATAGGTTTTCGCTTGGAAGCCCGACGCAAATTTACCTAACGAGGTGTGCGGTCTAGTGTTGTCGCTTTCTATGAAAGCGCTAGCGCCAGATCCTTCATTGGTCTTGGAGCCATCAGTGAAGATTCGACTACATTCTTTTCCTGGCTCATATTCTGGCCAGAGCCAGTCCTGATTGCAGGGAATGTCGACTTTGTATGTGCGTCGCAGCTGGATTGCTGGTGTCCTTGCGTCAGAACGCATATACATGAGTCTGTGGTCAAAAGAAATGCAATGCACAAGGTCATCGAAACTCCAGTGCGAGAGGGGGGGGGGGGGGGGGGGCAGCAGTTTCGTATTTACGCGAAAGCTTATTCCATTAAACGATGCATATGATAGAAGAGGTCTTATCATAGCCGTGTATATCCAAGGGGATCTTTTGGGTGACAGAGCCCAGGATTTGCCGAAAATCCCCTTACTGACAGCGTCTTGGTGGTTTTCGATTCAATGTGTTTTTCCAGAGAAGTTTTCTATCCAAGATAACACCTAGATATTTGGCTTCATTTAGCCATACATTTAGCGAATGGTTTGCCAGAACACCTTTTTCGCTTCCCAACTTCTCCGAACTCCGTACAGGATGCTCTTTAGCTACTCGCACAGCCACTTTGAAAGTTCTTCGCGCCTCAGTATAGCGGTCACGAGAAACAGAGTCCCCCAAGTGAATCCAGTCTCTGTAGCTCCTCTTCTTCTCTCTGATGGCTTCTTGAACTCCGGCTGTTTAAAACATGCAGTTCTTTTCTCACCACCAGCCGCCACTCCAAGCCGCTTCACTCCACAAACATCACGCGTAGAGGCAATGACAGCTATTGCAAACAGTCCTCATTCATCCTCGGTTTCGTGGATAATAATTTATAATATGGGTGGCACTACAGCCTGTAGAGGGCCAGGCGCTATTGTTCTCTCACGAGTGGATAGGTAGGTTTTGTAGGTCCCTACAGTTAGTTTCTGAGCAACTTTTTCGGGACAGTTATGCTCTTTCAGCGTTATAACTTGAAAGAGGTGGGCCCGGCGATTATTTCTGTCGAACCCAGACGCCAACGTTTAAGCGCGTAGGAGTCGACGCACAGACCCACAATGCTACGGCCGCCACAATTCATGGATAATAAAATCATTTTTTATTTCAATTTAAGATTCTCTGCCTCCAAAGGCACACTCTTTAATTGTTCACAAATAGCTTCCGCTGCTTTCCTAGCTACACTGACCTCAAAAAATCACTTCGGCAAATTTGTTAAAGACTACTCAACGTAAAATATGAATTTAGTTAAAGTTGAACTTATGCGAGTTCGATGAAATCGGACCTAGTGCACAACTCCGAATTAATGGACTACCAACGGCATGTGGAACCAGTTAAGAGAGGCAAATCCTATACACTCCAAACTGTGATGCAAGCACAAGTTAACAATTTACTACACATTTTTATTATTTAATTTATTTATTTATTTCATATACAATAGCTTAGACATAAATTCATGTTGCGGTAATACATATATAGTATAATTGAGTCTCCCTATTCAATAGGAATAACAATAAAATACAAAATTGTACATTAAACAATTCATCGACATTGAATCTCGAATTCACGGAAACATGGCCATCTACACAACCTTAACGACTAAAATGGCTTAAATAAATCAAAACGAATACGAGAACATTTAAACATAATTAATTTCACAACGTAACATGGTAAGTGTAACAGAGTGGGTTGGTGGAACGTTTCATTATTACAAACACGGCTCTAAATCACAAGCAAAGGAAAGCTAACAAATAAGAAATAAAATTAAAATAAACAGAAAATAAAATTAAAAAAAAATAAACGATAAACAAATTATGGGTGTGTATCACATGTTTCATTGTTTAAAGAAATGAAAACCAAAAAAAAAACAAAAAGAAAATTACAATATAACACTAATTCATTCGGCTATCGAGAGCTGCGAATAATACTTTCTATTAACAGGAATGTCTCATTTGTATGCGTTTGCGTTGATTGCCTTCTCCTCCTTCTGCTGGGCAGCGGGACAAAGCTTCTCACACTACTACACTAGTGCTCCTCCACGAAGAAGGTGCGGATGATCTCCGAGAGGGAGGTGTACGTTCCGATGACCAGTCCCAGGATGCCGACAATAATGAGGAAGAAGTTTCTGAATAGAAGCCAAACTTTTGCTAATCCCTTGCAGTGGTACCAGTAGGTGCAGACCTGAATCATCGCTGGGAAGGCAAGACCGAGGGCCGACAGGCAGAGTGCTCCAAAGAGGGAGATGAACAGCTCCAGGTTTGGAATAGCAACAGCCAGCAGGACTGCAAAATGAGGGCATTTAGTCGAAGAGTCAGACACGGTGTCCGGGGGTGGCAATACTTACATGTAATCAAGACCAATCCAGTCCTAATGGCGTACTCCCAGAAGACTTTCTTGCGTTGTGGTCCCAGTTTGCTGGCAACATAGTCATTCCATGTGATGTCGATTGCCACGTAGCAGGCCAGGCCGTGAGTGATGAAGATGGCGAATGCCAGCATCGCCTTTACACATTGTGCCAATCTGAGGGGAAAACGAATGTATATTAGGTGGGCGGTGAGGACGAGCACTTTGTGCGGCCAACTTACATCTCCTTTTCGGGCAGATTGAGTGTGATTGAGCCAGCAACCTCTGCACCGTAGTTGAGATATCCAAACAAGCCCATGCCAACGTAGAGGAAGACAATCAGAATCATTGAGAGATTGAGGACGCCCACACTTCCACCGAATGCCTTGGGGTTCTTCATTTCATTTTCAAGTGGAAGGATCTGAGAATGGAAAGGAGTTAATCAGTTGGGCATTTAATTAAAGAGGGGTGGGAGACTGGAGGGCGGAGGCGATTGGGGGAGCTAGACATGGGGTCGTAGACATTGTTCGTTACACATTGACTGATAAAATGATTTAATCTGGAAGGGAGAGCTGGAAATAGACTATGTTTGTGACGACTGACGATCCTAAGGCTCATAGTTCGATCCCAAAGACACCAACCTTCATTTTCACGCAGTTCCCGCATTCGGTTCACTGAGAAGGCTTAGAGTGTGTAACTGCTGGAAAAAAGCATCTGAAGTCGGCTACAGAAGGCGACACTCGGTCCACACTAGTGGAGCCAGTTCGTGGTGAATGGACGCATTCGATAGATTTGTTGGAGATGAGCTCTCAACTACCGACTTCAGAGTTGATGTACTCTCATCCATTGACGAATTTGAGGGACTTTTTAACGTAACTTAAACACGAACTTTCATAAATTTTTGATTTTCCAAATTTGGCGGTTCCTTTTTCACATAAATCCTTTTACCCTGATGTCGTCAGATTTTGGACGGAACGTACGTATTCATTGAGAACAGCTGTTTGAGTGGCTGCTCTTGGTTAGAGCGGTCCCCGAATCTCAAACAGTCCGGCAACGGCGACGTTTGTGGATTTAATACGCAACGCACGCAACGAATTCTATGGATTTGAGCCACGAATCTATGTAAAAGACTCTGATTCGCTGTCAAACAATTGTGCAGGACTGGAGAGGTGGAAGCAAATGATCAAAGGTACATATATGAATTCTGATGAAATTTTCTTGGAAGCGGTTAGTTTTCAGTGATGAGCGATGAGGTTGTATCCCACTTCTGGTGTGTGGTAAACAGAGAAGGTTTCGTGATTCCACAAAAGTCCTTGTCGCGTCTGTTCTCTCGAAAATAAAAAATTCTACAAGTTGAGCCTTACTATAACCCGTACCAGCTGCAAGTTCTCGGATACCTCGGCCTCATTCTGGTTAAAGCGACTTGGTTTTACAACCACTGGTCGTATGTCGTCGATATACGGTGTACTTGTTTGGTGACCTCTCGTTTCGCTACCGACAAGAATAGAAGCGAATAGACACCCGAATGACGGAGAATAACTCTTGCCAACCGGAGTTCTATTGGACCGTCTGTCGAAGGAACAGGGGTGAGTTTTTATGAGGCACTAATCATCTCTGTCTTGCTGTGCGTCATAGAAGCTTGGACAATGATAAAAGCGAATAATTTGGTATTTTCGAGAGAAAAGTTCTGCGTGCGATCTTTGGTGATGTCGGCGTTGTACAGGCTGAGCTGCGCGACATGATCTAACCAAGCGTCTACGGAACCTAGTGACCAAGAGCGCAGCAACGCACACAACCTATCCTCAACCCGAAGAGTTTTCAACTCCGAATGTGGCGCACAAAAATGGAAAAGGACCTCATACATCTTGGTGCGCGTTACTAGAGCCATCTAGCAAGGTATGGCGCTATCGGGAGACACTTTGTAGTTAATAGTCAGTTCAACCCTGGACTGCAACGCCACACAAAGAAGAACAAAGATGCATACCCCCTGATACCGAATAGGGCTCTCTACCAGAACAATCACATACGGCTTGAAAAGACGTTGCAATTTTCGTTTTTATCTATCGACTAACAGCTTAAAACTCGAAGCTTAAATAATGGAACACGTGAGCGATTTCAAGTGGAAATGAAGGCGACTCATGAGCCACTGCCATGGTTTAGATGGAATGTAATGTGAATTCTTCCCCGGTCTCCCTTGGACTTCAATAGACATGAGGATTTCCAATAGTTCCATCAAGTGAAGAGCTAATCAGATTTCACAGCCAGAATCAACAGCTAAAGGGTGATTTTGCTGTTTGCTTTTTCAGTGTTCTATTTTTGACAGCTCACGGATGAGTCGTGACATGTGTCATAGTCAATCATGCTCAGTGAGAGACTTAAGGCTCAAGCCCATAGAATCCGTTGGGAGGGAGAGAGACACCAAATGCGGCCCACAAGTGGAATGCATCACTTCGGATGAAGTTGGTCAACGTTTAAGTTTTTCATTCATTGACAGTCCTTTCCCACATAAATCATTTTACTCTGATGCTGTCGTAGTGGGTTTGTATTTCGGACGAAATGGACGTATTCATTGGGCACCACTCTACAATTCGGCAAATACGATTTTTGTGGAATATCTACGTAACGGATTCTATAGGTTTGGGCCTTTATACCGAACGTCAGAAAGTCTAATTTTCGGTGAGTGGGCTTTAGAAAAGCTGGAAGGAATATCGACAAGTTCATTTCTGGTCGAATGTGTATATTAATGAACTGATTTTAAGGGGAAAACGTCGTCTATGCCGATATGCCAGCTTTAATTGCAGGGTTGGAAGAGAACATTACACGTGTTCTTAGCGAGAAATCAGCCCAGCTCGAGAAAGTGACTCAAATTTGAACTTTCCGTAAAACATGGTCATAGTCAACATTTATCAAATATAATCTTTAATAATGAAATGGCAAGCATCAATTTATCAAGCCAAATGAATATTTCATGCGCTTTTGCCGTTTTCCTGTGTTTTTTGCTGACAATTAAAAACCAAACGCTTCAGAAATCAGGGCATTGTCACACTAAACTTTTCTTGCTAAATTGGATCTGTGTCGAAACGAGCATATCCTCGAGTCATTCAAAGGCAAAGTATTTATTTTAAGAATTGAATCGTAGACTCAATGTGAAGGTTGCATGATCAGATACTGTGTGCCACTTTGCACGCTTAGCTGCTTTCAATGTTATGGTTTTCGTTTTAGCTTGAAGCTTAGCTATGGAACCTTGCCCTGGGGTCAAGCAAGATGCAAAAAACTACGGTGGCGCCATTTAAGTTAATCTCCACAAACAGCAGTAGGCATCTCGTCAAACTTCCGGGACTTCTAGTTTTAAAGTTAGCAACAATGTTTCTCCAGTGAGGGGTTCAATTGATCGCAAATATAATTGCCAAGATCTACTCATTTTCTGATAAGTTTCCACTTCACACCGTGTGCCCGCTTTCAAGGCTGCCAAGGCAGCATAAATTGAGATAACATAAATCCACGCTCCACACACCAGATTGTTACTCATAACTTCCTTATCTTCCACTTCAAGCAGTTTACTGGCTCTACAGTCCAGCATAATAAATCATCATCATTTTCGAATCGAATCGATTTATTGCGTTCCGCGAATGACGCGTGAACGCATTCATTTCGAAGTTGTCACGTGGATTATTGCGGATAATTAGTTTCCTCTGCCTTATCTTAACCCCAGTAATCGCAGAGTAAATCTCTTTCAGGTACTTACAACGCCAATGGCTTCAAGAGCAAATAAGACCGTTCCGAAGAAGAGCGGGAAGTTGGATGGTGCTCCGAATGCGTCCTTGCCCTCGGTGGAGATGGGTTCACGGAAGATGTAGTAGCAAATGATGCCGAAGGACACCATGGTGATTGCGTTGGCCAGAGTCGAAAACGGCGCCAAATACTTCAGGTTTCGAACCTAGAACGAAAAAAAGCAGAGATATTTACGCTTTCTTTGGCCTTTGCTCACTCAAGACGTACCCAGTTGATCAGAATCAGTGGTAAGAGGATGAAGACCATGTAGAGACGAACATCGGTGGGCTCATCCATGTAGTAGTCGGCCACTGACTTGATGTTCGACGACACGAACACAACGTACACGCAGCAGGTTCCCAGTTGATATATCAGCAGAAAGGTGTTGACAATGTGGCTGCAAGGATGACAATGAGTTTCTGAATTAAAACGATTGTTCAGAGGACACTCACCCAATGTATGGAGCAATGCGCTTAAAGAACGGCGGTCCCTCACTGAATCCGGCCTCGGCAACGCCCGGATAGTTCATGCTGGGCACTCGTTTTCGCCGACACAGCTCGTACTCGGCCTTGATTAGCTGATGGATGCAGTACGTGCAAATGAAGCCGATGACGATTGTGCCGATGGTTCCTGTTACGTAGCCAGCGTTGCGGAAGGCATTTGGCATGGCCAGGATGCCGGTGCCCAGGGATCCCTTCAACAAGTGAAACATTGTTTCGGAGTTCCTAGGAAAAAAAAAAAAAAAACAAGGGAATTCATGAAGACTGTGGCCCTTTTTGGGGGTTGAGCTACTCACGTTGTGGGATGTTCCACTTCTCGATTCTCGTAGGGGTTGTAGTCGCCATCGAGGGATATCTTGCCCTTTTCCGTTAGCTCAAGACTAAATCGGGGCTTCTCGCCCGTCTGGATGGCTTTGTCGTTGTCGCTAACAAACCCCGCATTGTTGTGTCCATTGAGATTTCTACTCATCACGTTGGAAATATCCTTGGGTCCTTGGGAGATGAAGGAAAGGCTGCAAGTGGATAAGGAGACATTTAATTTGAGAAATGTAGGAAAAGAGCTGGTTGTTGTAGGTGATTGTTGAGGAAAAAAACAGTGACCAGATAAGGACGATAGGAAAATAAATTTAAATAAAACAACAACGGTGTCGGATATAAAATTGATTCCAACTTTATTTTGAAGCTACATTCATGGCATTTTTTGTGGAAGAGCATGTTGTCCAAATGACCTTTTCAGCTTCGTTGGTAGTGCCTCATGCCATCGGTCCAATTATGGATGGCGGTGTTCAATATGTTCGGCGTTATTCCGGCAACAACGTCTCGAATATTGGTCTCGAGCTCATCCAACGTGGTTGGCTTGTTAGCGTAGACTAAGGATTTGATGTAAATGACCCGAGTTGATGTCCCGGAGTAAAGTCGCATGATCACCCAGTCACCACACATCTCCTTCAGAACTTCAGACGTTGCGTCGCTTGTATGGCATGTGGCGCCCGCTTGTTGCAACCACAGCTGGGCTATATCGATGCTATCGAGCAGAAAGTCGGTTAACAACGATCTATTTCCGAGACGGTCACAGTGCCTCCTTCTTTATTTCGAAAGAATTATGGTCCGATGACGCCACCTTGCCGTAAACCGTACCAAACACTCGATCTTTGCGGCCGCGTTGGAGCTTGGTCGAACATTTGTGGATCGTGTTCGCTCCAATAACGACAAGTTTGCTTATTGAGCCGCTGAGTCCTCGTCCGAGATGATTTGTTGGCCAAAATCGAGATCTCTAGCCAATGGCGCCCAAAAAGCGAACTCGCGACGTTGTCTACGGTCGTCCGGCTTCAATGCTTGCATTAGCATAATCGAAATCCAACTAAAACGATGCCGAATCCAGTTCATCGGTGCCGAATCGACATTTCTGGGTCTTTGGCTAGTTTTTCTTGCTGGTTTAAGTTTAAGCCCAAAACTTCTCCACGGTGCTCCCGTCTTGAAGAACATAACTTCCACCCCATCATCCATCTAAGTTCACTTGCTCAACATAAAATGCAGATAATCGCATGGGAATCCTTCTCGTGACTCATCTGAACTTGATACTCGCTGCAGCAACTTCCTGCAATTAGCAGTAATTACAGCCAGCAGAAAAACGCACAATGCACCACCCCTCAATTGCACACCCACCTGGGTCCGGTGAACACCATTGCAACTGCTGCGCTGTTAACATTCAATCGGAAGATGCGCAGTGCAATGCAATTACTTCCTCCACACTAGCCATTGTCGTTGATTAACCAGCTCACCCTGGCGGCTATTACCCTTGACCGGCAATGACTCACTTTCGTTACAGTGCAGCGATCGCATCAACTGACGTGATAACAGTGACACCCCGTGTCCCATCTATTCATCCGCAAGCCGTTCATGCCAAACCATCGCGATCGTCAAACACCGCGCGATGCAAATCAACGAGTTTCGCTTCCAATCCGTGCGGTTATGTGACACAATGACATCGGAAATTGCTATTAGACAGTTGTGCCACAGATTGGCTGACGGCCGCCGGACTCGGATATGCCGGAGCTTCATTCAATTTATATAATTGAAATGCCTTGGGATTATTACGTGTACGCTAGCGGGGCTGACGTTGTGTGCGAAGCATCCGATCTGACCTGACCCTGGGGCATAAATCAAAGTGCGATGGTTCGCCTGAATGTAGGCGCGTAAACGTCGAAATTCGTAATCAACTTAAGCGCTGGTGTCTGCTGTCTCCGTGTGGCGCTGCGATGAGAAGTGCTCCGCTACTAAACACGTCTTAACGCTGTCTAATGGCCAATTTACAGTTGTTAGACGGTTCTTTTATCCGCGCCGCATCGTTTCCGTTTAAGAATTCCGCTCACGTCATGGTGGTGTCACGAATTTTTTTGTTTATTACGCTTTGTTTTCGTTTTTTTTTGTTTGTTCCCCTTCAGCTGGGTTTCCAACTTCATTGACTTTGAAATAAAAGAAGACGACGACGACGGGGGCCGTCTGCGGACTGTTTTTGTTCGCATTTTATTGTGGTCTACTGTTTGTAGGGTGGATTCTCATTGTTTGATGAGGCAATCTCGTGTGCCAGACTGTTTGGTGGCTTATGGAAAACTGGATGCGGATTTAGAGATTGTTCCGATACCACAATTTGATAGAACTAATTCTCTCTGCTCCTAGCTGCTTCAAATTTAAGGACTATGTCTACCAGGGGGAAGGTGAACTCCACAAATGACATCCTTGCGCTCTGGGCAGCCGTTGTTACTTCGGTTTGTCTAAACAACTTGGGCCAAGGAGCGGAATCATGTTCTCCAAATTATTGTTCTGACAGTCTGCAGCAAGACTAGACCTGAATGCTGAATGCCGTGTAGAACAGCAGATCTGACTCTGGTCTTGTTTGCGAGGAAGAAGAACGGAAGAAGACACAACATTGAACTCTATTAGCTGCACAAAGATGTGGATGCAGTCCGTCGACTATATTGACTCGGCCACGTAGAGTACATGAATGCAAATGAGAGAGATCAAGATTGAACTTCTTACACAAAGAATAAGTGATCGGGGACCTGCGCGCCATTTTTTTTTTTTTTGCTGGGAACGAAGGAGCGTGGCTTAGCCACAATGCCACGTTGATCTCTCTTGGCCGAAAATCGTACTTTGCGGAATCCGGCTCTTATTTATTGCTTGGCTGACATAAGCCTTGAAGCGTAGGAAAGCTCGGAATGTGTTCATAAATGTGCCTGGGATCGTAAATTTGAAAAGATCGGACATGATGAACGAGAGATTGAGTGGATCTACCAGTTTGGTAGTTAATGTCGATTGTGGAAGAATGATAAAGACTGGACAATTATGGACGAATGTGTAAGACTGTGGACGACTGTGTACGATTGAAGACGGCTGTGGACGATTATGGACGACTATGGAGGATTATGGACGACTGTGGAACAACATGGACGACGGTGGACGACTGTAGACGACTGTAGACGACTGTGTACGCCTACGGAAGATAGCGAACAACTGTGCACAACTACGTGTGTCAAATGAACGGATGGCGCTGTAATTGGGGTTGGGCTAGCTAGCTTCTGCTGCAGACCCCGTGTTGTGTCTGATATTGTTCATTCACGTGTGGAGACGATATAAAGCTCTAGGCCGCCTTCGAATGATGAAGTTTGAGATGTTGTTTTCTTGACAGTTTCTGAGCATTGCCCGTTGCAGTACTGGAACTAGAACCACAAACTTCGGTACAGAAGGCAAGGCAAATGCATAGACAAATCGCAAAATGAATACCTGGTCCTCTATTCCATGCACTATCATTATCTGGGCCATGTAGTGGTTTTTTTTTAAGTCATAGATTATTTTGACGCTGACAGCTGTTTCCTCGCTCGAAATCTTAACAGAAAGTCAGTTTCATACCTCCGCGGAACGAAATGAATCGCTTTGCGCTTGAATAACGTTGGGAAATGTCTTATTTCCAAAGTGAGTGCAGTGCAAGAAGAAGTTGAAAAGAAGAAGTTTTGGCCGTTGCGACTGCTGTACGAAAGTTTGTGCAGAAAGTTCGTGAGACTGGTATGATAGTGGACAACACTCATGGTCCCCGTCGTCGTACGGTGCGCAAAGATGAGAATGTGGCTGCTCTGGCCTTTTTCGAAAGTGAGGCTGGGATCAACGTTTCGGTCAACTGTGGGCGTTACGCTTAAGGACAATATCATCCATGTAACCCGTGAGCTACAGCCCGAAACCATCACCAAGATCTTGGAAAATTGGGTTGACAGAACAACGCCACTTGAACGACGTTGTTTTTCATAACTAATGGGAATGTTTGTTCTTACTAATAGAGTCATAATACATGGGCAAACATTTGATTTTGTTCATTTTGTTGCATTTTTAAAAAGAAACTTGTATTTGGCCCACCAGGTCCACATACAAATAGACTCCCAAATACAAAGTGGCATGGATTTGATATTTTGACAGCCGGCGGTGATGCCAATTTCCCTCACCAACGTCACCTATTTTCAGAAACAGAAAATTATTGTTCCACCCTCATACGGGCACGTGTGCCACGAATTGGCAATCCTCAATTTTTGGGCTCGTGTTCTGAAAAGCGTAACACGTCTAGCGTTGCTCTTGGGTGCTTTGAGAGAAAAACTCTTCGATGGATTTTCGGCCCCGTCTGCATAGATGGTGCGTGGTGGAGAAGATATAACAACGAACTGTACGAGCTATTCAGCGACATAGAGTTAGCCAAAAGAGCGACTGTAAACCAATGCTCCAGCCCGGAAAATCTTCGAATCCCGCCTCCGAGGTGGTGGCGCACGCAAGTGGAAAGGAACCTCAAGCAATTGTGTGTGCGATACTGGTTACTGGAGGTACCAGGACTGGATCAAGTCCACCCCGGACTGTAGCGCCACCTTAAGTAAGTCAGTAACACGTCTAGCGACTAACACCAGTAACAACTCAAACGAAAAAGTCAAAGGTGAGGACTTTTCGGGACAGAATCCAGTTTGTCTTCCAATATTCAATTCAACGCAAAAATAAAACCTTCTCGCCTGCCGTCATGCATGAAAATTCCGCTCAATAGGGTGTCGCATATATTCCCTCGATCCCATGTAGCCTCCCCATATCGATTCAGATAGTCGCTCATTCATCGTTTTCACTGACAGCTCTTGCCTTCTGTTATTTATTTGTTTCTTTTTTTTTTTTTGCTGTTTGTTTACTCGCGTGCTAAGGTCAAACGCAGTGCGATGATGCAAGGGGGCGATCGTCGGCGAAGCACATCGTTTCGCAACAGGTGGAGTACATTGTAAATCCCAAAGAAGGGAACATATTTTACATATGCATTGTTACCACCTTGAATTGTCACAATGACGTGCGTGTGTGTAGAGGAGTGGGGGCGCTTCTTCCAGTCTGACACGAGCAGTTTATCGTTAATTTCGGGCGATAATGTCTTAAATGTTGGCAGTCATTAACTAATCAGAGTGATTTATACCAATTCGCGAGGAAAGTTGTGTGGGCTTTGAAGTGTGGGAACCAGGCAGAGGATCACATCATCGAGGAAAGATTTCTGCCACGAGTCAATTAAGTAATAATGTTTAAGAGCGTGATCACGATTGCCTCCGGTTTTGACTAAATTTTGCAATGAATTGCAAATATTTCGAACTGCCAATGCTGTGAAATCAAAATGCAGACCAACCCAAGTTGTGAATGAATTAAAATCTCACAAAAAATGTTCACAATGTAGAGGCAGAAGAAGAAAAAACGACAAGAACACGAAAAATATCATCGCTTACGTTCAAATTCCTTGGCAATGTAATTTGAATTAATTCAATACCGGGATCGCTGATTCAGTGAATGCAAGGATTTCAAAAATAAATATCTAAGAATGTCTCTTTGATGCTAAAGATAGTAATCAACGACATGTGTCTCAACATTGCTGCAGAGTGAATAATAAACACGTCAAAGGGTGCAATGTTTCGGCGATGTTTCGCGTTTCTTTTCCGTCCATTCAGGAAATCACACTAAATTTGCGTGCAATTTGTTTAATCCGAAATCGTGTGCTGACACTAATTGAATCTGCAGCAGTGTAGCATTAAAGCACGTCAGCTTAGTGCTTAAAATTTGCTCATGCGAATGTTTTGCCTGCAGTGTTGACACACGTATGCGTTGGGTAGTAAGTAGGACAAGCCGAGACTTGAAATTTGCGGGAAAAAAAACACACCATTTTTCGAGATCAAGTCAAGTGGTTCAAAGTAGGGGGGTATTGTTGTAATCATACGTGGTTCGCCATTTGCGACGAAAGGGGCGTGTGCAATCTTAAGTCGGTCATGTGGAACTCGAAATGTTATGAGCAATCGTTATTCACATTCGGATGAAGCTCAAGGACGGCGGAGTTCGCCGAGTGCAACATGAACTCTGAGTCATTCAGCATCAGCATCGTACTGAGAAATGCTAACACGTTTTATCTGAGCAATGCATTTGATGGGTAATGATTTGTGGGCTCAAAGTGGGATTTGGATGGAATTTAGTAGACCGACATAAGGTGTGTCTCAGTAAGTTCTTGATGGAGCGACTGTGATGATTTTAGAGGAACAGTCCCCATAACTGCTACATTGTTGAGCGGTGTCAAGCCTCTGGAAAGACAGTGTTAAGGTTTATCTGCTACGTCTTCGAATGGCCAAAAATGCGGAGAAAATTTATCAAGAACGCCGAGTCCTATAGAATTGGGAATAGTATCGCTCGATACTCCATCGTGAGTTTTGATTAATAATGTAAAATAAAACACATAAATTTGAAAGCGAACTTCTTCTTCTTCTTCTTCTAGTGACACTACAGTCCGGGGTAGACCTGGGCCTCAGTCAACAAGCTTCTCCAGCTGGCACGATCTTTAGCCAGCTGTCTCCAATTACGCGCACCAATTTGGTTGAGGTCCTTCTCCACTTGTTGGCGCCTTCGGTTTCGTGGGCGTCCTCTATTGCGTTGTCCCACTGGTTCGGAGTCGAAGACTCTTCGGGCTGGAGCAGTGTTGACCATGCGCTCTACATGGCCTAGCCATCTTAGGCGCTGAATCCGTAGACGCCTGACTAGACTCATGTCGCTGTACAGCCCGTACATTTCATGGTTGTATCTTCTTCTCCAAGAACCATCAACGCAAACAGGACCAAAGATGAAACGCAGAACTTTTCTCTCGAAAAGACCAAGGACTTCTTCATCTGCTCTTGAGACTGTCCAGGCTTCTGCGCCCTAGAGCAGGACAGGGAGAGAGATCCTTCGAGGGAGAGCTCTACTACTCAATTGCCCCTTGAGCCCAAAGAAACAGCGGTTGGCAAGAGTTATTCTGCGTTTAATCTCGGTTCTGATGTTGTTTGTACTGTTTACCTGGGAGCCGAGGTAGACGAAGTCCTTAACTACCTCGAAGTTAAAGCTGCCTACGGTGACGTTCTGGCCGAGACGTCGATGTTGTGCGTCCTTTCTCGACGACAGCATGTGCTTCGTTTTGCCCTCATTCACTGATAAACCCATTTTTGCAGCCTCTGTTTCAATACCAGCAAACGCTTCATTGACTGGTCGCTGTGTTCGACCAATCACGTGAATGTCGTCCGCGTATGCTAGCAATTGTACGGACTTCTGGAAGATCGTGCCTCTAGTGTTGGCGTTTGAGTTTCCCCCTTTTTTCCCAGGATGATGTTAAAGAAGTCACATGACAGCGCTTCGCCTTGTCTAAAAGCTTTTTTGACATTGAAGGTCTCGGTGAGTTGGTTACCGACCTTGATGGAGCAGCGAGAGTTCTCCATCGTCAACCTGCACAACCTGACGAGTTTGGCAGGAATGTCAAAACTAGACATGGCTTTGTATAGCTCGTCTCTATGCACGCTGTCATATGCGGCCTTGAAATCGACGAATAGGTGGTGGGTGTCGATTTGCATCTCTTGGGTTTTTTCCAGGATCTGCCATAGTGTGAAAATTTGGTCGATGGTGGACTCCTCCCCGGCTTGAAACCGCACTGATAAGGACCTATCAGGTTATTCACGAATGGTTTTAGGCGCTCGCACAAAACGACAGAGAAGATCTTGTGGGCGATGTTTAGGAGACTTATCCCTCGGTAGTTGGTGCAGTTGAAGGGGTCTCCTTTTTTGTGGATCGGCCAAACGATACTGAGCTTCAACGCACCGGGCATGCTTTCCTCCGACCATATCTTACAGATGAGTTGGTGCATGTACCATCACCATCTCATCTCCAGCGGACTTAAAATTTGTATTAATAGTTAAAAGCACAATTCATGACATTTACTTTTTGAAAATCATATCATATAAATGTTGGTCACGACTACGTCTGAGCTGATCCATTCGGAAGGTCCAATTCGCAGATAACACGAGTAATGTTGACTTTCAAAACGTCAATCGTAGTTGGCTTATTCCTGGAGACCTGAGACTTTACATATCCCCAGAGAAAATAGCCCAAAAGTGTGATATCGCACGATCTAGGCGGCTAATTTACCGTAGAAAAACGTGAAATTAAGTGCTCACAAAAATGATTTTTCAACAAGACCATTGTTTCACGCTTTTAGGCCTAGATCCTCACGTAAAATACGGCAAGTTGTCGAATTCGTCACGGTCTTCGCGAACACTCTCAGCTGCAGCTGCTATAGTCTCTTCACTACGTGCTGGATGTGGTCTAACCGGTAGAATATCATCCACTAATGTAAACAGGGACTCAAATTTGCGAGTGGTATTGGCAATAGTGGTTTCGTTAAGCGTACAGTGAATCGCACGAAAAACATTTCTCACAGAACGCTGATTTTCGTAATACAGCTGAACAATTTGGGGACGCTTTTGTGGTGTGAGTCTTCCCATGATGACCTGACAAGCGATACTGAATAAAAATGTCAAAGCTGTTTGATAGGAGTCAAGCGTGATCTATCAAAAAAAGCCTATTGAAAATCAAATTTCACGATGATGAATCACCCTTTACTTCTTTACGGTCACATTTTATAAATACTTGGGCATCTTTTATTTTTCCCTATTTCATTAATAGTTCTATTAGTAAAAACAAAAGAGCAAAAAATAATAACTTTCATAAAGGGTGATTTATTAGCTATTATCTTTTTGGCAACACTGGTTTAAACAGCTGACGCATGTTTCGTGTTTTGTTTCACTGTCAAACATCTTCAGTTTGGTCTATAATTTAACCATGAATCGTCCTACAAACGAACAACGCTTGCAAATTATTGAATTTTGTTATCAAAATGCGTGCTCCGTTATCGCGCGCTTCTTCCATTTCATGGTCAGCTCATTTTTGGCTCAATGGGTACGTAAATAAGCAGAATTGTTGTGAATATCAGCCAGAAGCATTGCAAGAGCTACCAATGCATCCAGAAAAAGTCACAGTTTGGTGCGGTTTATGGGCTGGCATCATTGGACCGCACTTCTTCAAAGATGATGCGAATCGTAACGTAACTGTGAATGGTGAGCGCTACCGTGAGATGATATCCAACTTTTTTTTTGCCCAAAATGCAAGAGGTTGACTTGCATGACATGTGGTTTCAACAAGACGGTGTCACATGCCACACAGCACGCGCAACAATGGACTTATTGAGGGGCGAGTTCGGTGAACATTTTATTTGACGTTCGGGACCGGTTAATTGGCAGCCTAGATCGTGCGATTTAACGCCTTTAGACTATTTTTTGTGGGGCTATGTTAAAGCTCATGTCTATACAGACAAGCCCGCTTCAATTGACGCATTGGAAGAAAACATTGAAGCATTTATTCGTGCGATACCGGCCGAAATGTTGGAAAGAGTATGCCGAAATTGGACTAAGCGGATGGACCATTTGAGGCGCAGTCAAGGTCAACATGTGCATGAAATAATCTTCAAACATTAAATTAGATGGACCGTACTATCGATTCAAATAAAGATTTCATGCATTTTTCTGAATTTTATGTGTTTTATTTTGAAAAACCTTCCTATAGCTTTTGAAAAATCACCCTTTATATCAAAACGGAGTATTTTTGTTTGAAACACCAATAACCAACTTACTAAGGCTCTCTAAGACTGTGTTACCGCACTGTTCGCCTCCGTACACCGTTGTCTATTTCTCAATCTTCATCATAGTGTCTTATAGAATGACACATAACACAATAGGCGGATAGTCCTGCAGGCAACTTACTGAGGCAGTAACCATTCAGTTGCGAAAGCTTGACCAGAGGCTATAGTCTGGTGCCACAGGTGATCACGAAAGTCCCTGATTGGTTTCAGCCTGAGATTGGCCCTCTAGCGGGAGCTTCATGGTGGCTGCGTTTTAAAAAATGAGATTTTACTAGAATGTCGGAGAGTTTATCAACTAAATAGCGTGTGCGACTCCGAGACGTGAATATTTTCTTCTTCGCTTATACAAAAATAACACATCACATTCTGCTTGTGTTCCGAACATGGTTCATTCTTTCGGCAAAATTATTTCTCTCTGGGATAGTTGATGTTAGTACTATGGTTTGCAGCTACATATATAACATTTTTGTGTTGGAGCGCGTCGAAAAAAAATTACATGTGTGTATGACACGCACCAGAACGATAACCAATGTACAAAAAAAATAGCGAAAAAGTGTATATGACACAATTGTGCGTGTAGTATAGTGGAGGTGGTGTATTTTACTTTTTAGATGCTACAGGAGGTACAGGCACAAGCCTGACTGACGATAATTCCGATTTGTTTGGTGGAGCCTTGATTTTATCGTCAGGAGATTTTCGACAAACTTTGCCTGTTATAACAAGGTCAACTCGCGCAGATGAAGTTAATGCTGGCTTGAAGTCATCGTATATGTGTAGACATGTGGAGATATTTTCTCTTACAACAAATTTTTGTGTTCAATTGCTCATCGTTTGCATTTTCAAAGCAATTGTTGACGATTGGAAATGGTTCGATGCCAGTTAATGAAACTGGATTGATTACGCTGCCACAAAATATTTGTCGTTGCAGCGCAGCCGAGGTGAGGGAGAGTTGAGGGTAAGTCATCTTCTTTTTGCAGATGACTTGGTTATCCTCACATCCTCCCAGACGGAACTCCAACGCGCACTCGATAGGTTTGTGGCCGTATGTGCTGATGCTGGAATGAGGGTTAACGTGGACAAATCGGAGGTTATGGTCATTTCCAGAACGCCTGTTCAATGCACTCTGCATGTTAGTGGAGTCCCATTGAAGCAGGTGGAGAAGTTTAAGTATCTCGGGGTCTTTTTCACGAGTGATGGAAGGAGTAATGCTGAGCTTTCCTGTAGGATTGGTCAAACTGGGTCAGTTTTGCAACAGCTTGGTAGCTCTGTAATCAGAAAGGCCGAGCTTGGTGTCAAAGCCAAGTTTTCAACTCAGTATTTGTTCCAACTCTCACCTATGGTCATGAAATTTGGGTAATGACCGAAAGAATAAGATCGCGAGTGCCAGCTGCTGAGATGAGATTTCTTCGTGCTGTTGTGGGAATTACTCGCCGGGATAGGGTGAGAAGCACGGCAGTGCGCGAGGAACTCAACGTTAAGCAGCTGCTTCCTCGAACGGAAAGGGCTATGCTTCGATGGTTTTGTCACGTGGCACGAATGTCCCCATCATCACGACTTCCGAGGCGGGCGTTGAATGCGATTCCATCAGGTAGGCGACCACTTGGCAGACCCAGGACGAGGTGGTTGGACCAAGTCCAAAAACTCGCCGGGTTACACTTGGGCATTGCTCCTGAAGAATTAGAGTCGATGGCGGAGGATCGAGTTGCCTGGAGATCTCTCGTGCGTGGTTTACCCCCGCGACCCCTTTAGTGGATCATGCGGGTCAGAAGATGATGATGATGTTGATGTTGATGTTGACGGTGTATTCCCTAACATAGCAACAGCAATATGAAAATCAGGGTTGGTTGAGCGAAAGAGCAATTTCGACAGCCATGAATAAAGATGTTAATGAATTGAATTTCGCTATGCGATCCAAAATGCTTGGGTTGAGGTGGTTAACTAGGTGGTTGGGTGAGGTGGTTACTATTTCTGAATTCATTGGAAATTTAGCAATGATACGAGAGTTGAAACTGGATTGAGATACGAGAGTTCCTGTGAAAAAGTTAGTGGGCAATGTTACTGATTTTTGATTGGAAAATTCAAAGGTGAAGACGTTTTGATTCCACGCATCCCAAATTGTGTACAATTTCCAGTGCGGGCTGCCTTTGCCATTAATAAAGAGCCAGGCATCATTATTTACTTATATTAGTGCTTAACTAATGCGAGAAGGGGCAGTGGAGTTATGAGGACATGTTTAAAGAATTCTTAATGGAACGAATTGGAGATTAAAAGTCGACCATAGTTGGTACAATGGAGGCGGTTCGGAAAAGGGGTACAGACCTAAAGCGAAAGGGATTGGAGTTGAGTGGGATTATTTCCAGAAGAGCAAGGTAATCGATTGTACCAGTTAATAGTTGGTAAACGAAGAGGATGTCTGCTACTTCGCGGAATTTCTTTTAAAGGTTTGCAGACTGATCAGCTGCTGTCGGTCTTCATAAGGTGGAAGAGCAATGCTGTCCATGGGAGACGCCGTAATGTAAAACGTAAGAATCTACGCTGAACAGCTTCAATTCGAATTGAGTAGCCTGATGTAATAGGGATACCAAACTTGACTGGCATATTCGAGGAGAGGTCTGACGTAAGTGATGGGGATTTAGCAATATAAGGGTTCAGTGTTTTATGAAGCCAAGGAAAGAATTAGCTCTTTGAATCATATGGTGAATGTAGGATTGGCAATTAAGCTCCCTTTCACAAGTGATTCTTAAGTATATGGGCACAAACTCATAGTGAAGGTAGTATTTTCTGGGAGGCGAGGGAAGACGTTTGCGAGAGCATTTGGGAATTCGTGGGATACACTTGGATTGTTCAGTATTCTCTCACTGACACAATTGAACAGGCAATGTAGTTGTACTTACAATTCATTGCCTATTCAAGTGTCAGCAAACCATCAGTATTATTCATTTTGTCAAGAAAATGGAAAAACAAAAAAATGTTGTTTATCATAGAGTATTACAACAAATATTGTATATAAAGTGTTATCTTGGACAGTGGAAAGTGTAGGGCCTCCGGTAGGTGACAATAATAACGGGCCGAGGATGGAACCTTGGGGTATCCCATTTCGAACATCACAAAATGGAGACAGTCTTGAGTTATAGAAAACATCTTTAACGCGGTTAGTAAGATTAACTCATTTGTGGGATGATAAAGGTTTAATTGGGTGGACAGTTTGTGACGGCTTAACACTGACGAATCTTAGTTGAGACTTAGAAGCACTTAGATGGCAGTCATTGTACGGTTCGTGAGAAAGGGGTATTCGGAGCAGAAGTCAAATCAATTTAAGAGACAGCACGCTTTCTATGAATGTCTCCGACAGACAGTCACACGGCTATAAAGGCTTTGGCTCCATCATCGATGTACAAGCTTGTTCAACATTGTCGAAGAATTGCACAACTCCTTGCAATCCAATGCACTATCCACAGCTCTGCAAATAGCAGTCAGACTCACCTGACTGCACTTAGAAAAAAAGGCAGTCTTCCCATTCCAAATGAAAATCGCCTTCAACTACATAAATTGACCATCCCACACAATTAACCTTCAAATTCAATCTTCCTTCACTTCAATTCAAGTGTCCTACGTCAGCTCATTGTCAATTACATCAAAGAGCACACGAAAATAACCTCAAAGCGTATCCACTGCAGCAGGCATTGCCTCGTGATCCTCATGCCGCCATCTGACCGCCCGCCAACCACGAACCGCGAACACATTTAAAAAGTCTTAAAAGAATAATTACAGGATTTAATGAATATCACTGGGATGACACACGACAAGCCCAAGATAAATGTATTCTCAGCAAATTACTTAATTGTTGGCACACATTCGGACGGAGACCAACTCGCCTGCAGTGCAGGGTACTCACGAGATTTCATCTTAATCAGACGACAGCGTCGACTGCGGCCGGTCACCACGGAAACATACTCGTACGCTGCAATGTCAAGTTCAAGCAGATCGCAATGCGATCACTCACTCGAGCGACACTCGTCCGCACTGTGTGTGTGTGTGTTTAGGGCGGTAGTCAGTCACTCTCTATCCAGAAATAGAAAAGCTAATTCCTCGCAAGAATGCGAAGTGTCATCGAGTGATTTTCCATTTACCGTCGGTCAGTCGGTCAGTCGGTGTGCCGATCTGACACACACACACGGGTCTGGCCGCCAGGTTTTGTTTGCATAGATTTTTTGACAATCGTGTCGGAAAAGTACCGGGACCGGTGCCAAATGCAGATGCAGACTCTCTGCGCGGGCATCAGTCATGGTGGCTGCAACGGCGAATGGATAAATGACTGCCGCCGCCTGGTGTCGTTTTCTTGGCGGCGCGGCGCGGCGGCTTAGCCAGCGGCAGCAACGCGGCAGATACGACGCAGTTTGCTGAAAAAGTGAAAGGCGCATCGAGTCGACCGAAAAGGCGTTTGCTCCCAATATTGGTTTCCAATACGTTCTTTTTTGCCCGCCACTCGCATTCGCACGCACGGTGCGCGGCGGTGCATGCGGAGTCGTTACTGGTTTTCGAACCAGCCTACAAGTCCAGCAACATTTCAAAATCAGAAGATTCAGTCTGATCGTGAGATAATTTAGCCGCGGGCTACCAGCTACCAGCCGCGTCGCGACTGGGTCACCAGTGACTGACTGTCGAAGGTGTTCGGTGTCAGCGATGAATTAGGCCTGCTCGCCCGACTGGAGATTGGATTATCGTAATTAATTTGCATAAATTATCTTTACAGCGCATCTGGCGAACAGATCTGTCTGCATCAAGTCGGTATTGGAGGGTGGCAGCGCTGCCAGTGCGCTCTGCGGCGGGCAGATGGGTTTCGAAGTGCCGCAGTGTCTGCCTGAGCACTGGTTGAGGCTGGTGAACAAGTTAATAGCGCGAGTCTCGCTGGATGCATGTAATTGCGCAAGCCAATGGTTACTTGGCTAATGGCTGTGGCCACTGGAGCAACTTGTCTTCTTGTTCGTTCCACTTCCTGTGATCGAACATGACTTGCTGATGGCTGGTTAGCGGCCCAATGAGGGCACGCGAGTTAAGTTAAATACGATCAACCGTTACATTGTATCTTCAGAATTTTATTCATTTACTTCCAAGCCGACCGACTACTCTTTATTTACTTTCCATTGTATCCTACACTAAGGGTCAACGCATTCCATTTTCGATAACCTTCAGTGAGCACATTCAACTATATCGGCACCGGTATACAAAACCTTATGATCTGCGAGGCAACATAAATCTGCGTCCCTCACGTAATTCGGACTTGTTTTGGTCTCAATTTAACGTCTATCATGTGACGACGGGATTACAGCCCGTCGATTGTGATCTCCCAAGGAATGCTTCTGAGGCCAAGTCGTTGTGCCTTGAGTTAGGTTAGTTTATACTCCCTCGTGATCGCAGGTAAGTTCTCTAATTACACAGAAATCTCGTCTTGCGTAACTTGTGTCTTTTACCGCCTTTGTGCGACTCGAGGCAGTGCTCAGAGACCGAAACCTTTATGAACTACCGCGTAATGTGATGTAACACATTTCGCTGGTTGTCGACAATCGGCGTGAAAGTAATTAGTTTGGAAGCATGATGTGAAAAGTGAGGAAGTACTTAGTTTGCCAGAGCAGTCCTAAAATGCAAGCGATCCAGTGATGTGCGTTCCACTATGTTTCACCGCTTTCAGGAGGAGGAAGGAAAACTCATGATTTTGGCGAACTCGCCTTGGACTGGTAGAAAATGAGGCACAACATCTTTTTTCTTTTGCTCTGGACATGGGTTTGTTTTTTGCCTGGAAACTGTCATCAAAATCGGCAAAACAAATATCAATCTACTCAAAAGCTTCCATTACGTCACCATGTTGGGTCAGGCTAGGCAAACAAAGGTCCATTGTGTTGCCACACCGATGAACTGCAAATGTGGTAAATTGTGCTCGAAGTCAAGCGATTACGAGGAGCCTTTTACTTTGACTAGGAGGGCGCTAAACAACCAGAGAAGATGTACTATGGTCCCCACCTTAGAATGCTGCTCCACTATTTTTCCATCTCTGCCAATGACAAAAGATTCTGTTTCGGATTCTGAACAGCGCTTAAAACAACCGGTGAGTGACCTAAACGCTGGTTTGGGTGATATGGTCAAAGATTAAGTCTCGGGTCGATATATTTTGTAATCCACCACATGGCGCCTTCAGACCATCAGCAGTTAATCGAATTGATTGCGTCAAATGCGATCTGTGACAGTGAGGTTGGGAGTAGCATGTGTCCTTATGAACGTGAGCATACTTAAGCCAACTTGTGCAATCGAGCGAATACAGCGAAATCATTGATCAGTTTCGTTAAGTTTCGCTAAGTTTCGTTAACTTCTGCTCACTTAGGTGGGAGCTTAATCGATAGTTCTTAGTTCTCTGCGTACGAAAATGCCAGCCTGTGTTGGAATTTTGCATAAGTTCACAGACATTTTGACGATGCTTCGGGATACTTTACGTTAGGCTATGACATAAGTTTGAGATTACTTAACTCAATTAGGATTGGGGTGTACTAATTGATTGTCGACCTACTGAACTGTTTGGTGGACCCGCAAATTGTCCAAATCAACAATTTTTGTTGTTTTCAGTTCAGTTCTTGAGTTTAAAGCAAACGATAGGCATCATTTTTTTTCTTCTTAGCTTAACGCTACAGTCCGGGGTGGAACCTGGGCTTCAAACAAAAAAGCCTCTAAATCCAGCACGATCCTTCACCACCTGCCTCCAGTTGTGCAACCCAAGTTGAGGTCCTTCTCCACTCGTGTGCGCCATCTCGATCGAGGACGTCCTCTGTTGCGTTGTCCCAATGGCTCGGATTCGAAACGCTCTACATGACCTAGCCATCTTAAGAGTTAGATCCGAAGACGGTAACTAGGTGCACAGCTCGTACAGTTCGTGGTTGAATCGTCTCCTCCAGACGCCATCAACGCAAACAGGACCCAAAGATCCCACGCAGAACTTACCAAGAGCTCCTTCATCCGCTTTCAATAGCATTCATGTCTCTGCGCCATAGAGCAGGACAGGGATGATCCGAGTTTGTAACGGGTGGTTAAGCTTTAAGGGCCGATGTTGAATATTAACCACACCTAAACATCAAGTTTTTTTCTGCATTTCATTTGACATTTCTCAATTCAGACTCAGACTCAGACTACCTCAATTTGAACCATGGAAAGATACACAATCGTTGATACACAAACAAATGGCAACAGTGGATGATCAATTTTCGAAGAAAATCATCTTCAGTGATGAGGCACATTTTCATCTCAATGGATTCGTCAATAAGCAGAATTGCAGCATTTGGGCGAATGATAATCCAAGAGTGATTGTCGAAAAACCAATGCACCCACAAAGAGTGACTGTTTGGCGGCTTATGGGCTGGCGGCATCATCGGGCCGTTTTTTTTCCAAAATGAGGCCTGTCAGGCACTTATTGTGAATGGTGTTCGCTATCGTGAAATGATAACGAACTTTTTATGGCCCGAATTGGAAGATATGAATGTGGACGATATGTGGTTTCAACAGGACGATGCCACTTGCCACACAGCTAACGAAACAATGGCTCTTTTGCGCGACAAATTCAATGGCCGTGTTATCTCACGTGGTGGCGATGTCAATTGGCCGCCAAGATCATGTGATTTGACACCGTTGGATTTTTTTCTTTGCGGTTATTTGAAAGAAAAGGTGTACGTCGATAAGCCAGCAACACTGCAAGAGCTAAAGGATGAGACGATTCGGCACATTAACGGCATAGAACCTCGATTATGCTTCAGCGTCATCGAATATTTGGACGATCGGATGGAGGTGTGCCGCCGAGGTCGCGGTGGCCATTTGGCCGATATTTTGTTCGATACATAATTGAACCATACCAATATTATCATAATAAAAATAAATGACAATAATTTCCTAAATAATTTGTGTTTTATTCAAAATCAACATCGGCCCTTAAAATTGAACCACCCTTTATAAAGTCAGCTTGGTCTTTCGAGAGATGGCTCTGTTACTGAAGCTAGCTAATTACCAAAAACAGCGATTGGCAAGAGTAATTCTGCGTTTGATATCTTGGGCATACAGAGCCTCTTAAAATTTCCAATCTTTGATATGGTGGGTCTGGACTTTCAGCACCATTCTCACGAAGTGCATCGACGTTTTCTGTCAAACCAATTATTAAGGAAAATATGGATACCACGCCAAGCGCCCGGGATTGACATGCACATCAGACATCAATGAACAAGGAGACATTCAACTTGAACCAGAATTTCGACGTTTGGGCATTAGAAAATAAGAGAGAAGTGGAATTTTATTTAGAATGCGTGGATTGAACCACAAAAAAATTTTTTTGAAAATAAAAAAATTCCGTCAGATTGATGAGAATCCATGATAATGTAGAAATTCGTGCATTTACCACTTTGGGAGGGTGTTCGGAAGTTGATTTATATTTTGTGAATCTAAATGAATACTTTGCCTCAGAGTGATAAATATCAGGTTTTTAAATCATACGTGGCAATGGAACCCAACCCAAGGTTTATGTGGACTCTGAAAACTGATGAACATCGATTTATCTCACAAGGCAACAAATAATGACAGGAAACTACTTTATGAACATTAATTTTGTTCGTTTGATTACCCCTCCTTATTGTGTTCAAATAAAATTAGTGCAGGGCGAAGAATCGTACAAAAAAAAAACGCTGTCATATGAAATCAAGGGACTGGAGAAGTCAAAGTTGGATATGTCCTTACTCATTGATCATTGAATATTAAGTATACGCCCTAGTGTGCTCCGTTGCATGGTGGGATTGGGCGTCATTTCCTACGTCGGTGACACCAGGTTCAATCCAGTACCACCATTCATAATTCACGGTGCCGAGCCACATTTATCGAGTCACTGACCACTGACCACCTTTATCGAATCCTGTCAAGAAAAATGTTCTCGAACTTCGTTTCTATTCGGCATAAGACTGTATCCAGCGAATAGAATAACAGCGCGCACAACACGAGAGGGTGCTGTAGAAGCTAATTCCTGGTCCACCTCGTACTGACGCGCCATCCATAATATATTATTAATATTATTCCATGCCTGGAGCACGCAGCGTTGCCGATGTGACACCATCGCCCCTTATGGCACATTTTGATGGAAATGGCACTGTGGCAGTTTAACGTTTGATATAACACTTTGGTGAAAATTGCAAAATGAACATATTATATATAAGAGTTTGTAAAACAATCGCTGAATCGCTTACATCTGCCATCAAAAAGAGTGAACGCTCGTTAAGTTTCGATGAATAAGTGTAAATGGTGCTTTTTTATTTATTAACTTTTTAATGCACGTATGTTTCCATAACATTTTCTTATTAAGTGCAACACAAGTTTATTAAAATACACAAAAACCTAAAGTAAATTTTGGTTTATATCCGTTTGCAGCACCCATGGCCTTAAAATGACACTTTTTGATAGCAGTGGTGACACTTTGAAAAATATTTTTCCGGCAACGCTGAGCACGAATCCATATTTTGCTACAGACATAGGTTGCGGCTAACACTGGTTAGGAGTTAGAAGAAAAAACAGTTTCTACGACGAAGTATTCTGCATCTTTTTTGGACATCCATTGTTAAAAAAACAAACAAAAAATATGCTTAACAATGAATAATAGACAAAATATCGAGAAAGAAGTTAAGTTACTGTTTGAAATTTACTAAGTTAGCTTTAAGTATTTTTTTGTTGTGCATTATGTATGTATATAGGGGCAGATGGATAAACCGATAGATCGCAAACGTTTTCGACGTATGTCTTGTTTTTTTTGTACTAGATTCGATTCGACATTGCCATTTTTTTTTTAATTTTTTTTTAAAACTTTGTAATGAATAAAACCATTTGAAAGGTGAATGTCTTCTATAATCGCCCATCAAGTATTCATGCCGGTAGAATAATGGAATAGTACAATAGGCCAACGAACGCAGTGTTGCCCATTATTTTCCACTCAATTAAGTTCAGGGAACCACTTCTTAAAATACGCAAATTCTGTCTTTTTCGGCAGAGACTTTATGTAATTTGAGTACTATCTTGTCCAGTGTCCCTGGATAATGAGCCCAAAAGGCGATGAAATGAGATTTTACGTCGTTAAGAACATACAACTTCCTTCATACTTATCCCCAAGATCACTGGCTTCAATTAGGTGCCTCAACTTAGGCTCCTTCGCCAGGGCTATGTTTTTTTTGATGAGATTATAATTGTCCTCAGAAATCATAATTTCAAGTCTCTTAGCAACATAATCTGACAACAGGAACGTTCTCGACAACTTCATCTTGGAGTCATTATTTTGAAGTGCCTCTTTTGACTCCGTCTCGTATTTGATCTTAATGAAGTTCACCTTGTTGTCCTCTGCCAAAGTCAAGCCCACGTCTAAATGCGCATTCCACTAGCAGCGCCTTAAATCGGTTACCTAAACACAGAAGAAAAGACGCCACACATAACGCTTCAACCTTCCAATTAACTCGTCACCTCTACCATCTGTTGTAAACAACACCAAACCCGTCTTAAGTAATCCCTTTCGGAAGAGTCGCCGCGCCGCGTCGTCGCTGCTACTACATCGTAAACAAGTGAGCCACAAAACGACAAGAAGCCACGTTCACGTGTTCGGCCCGAAATAAAATTCCAACACGCTTTCGCACAACTACGCAGTTATGGAATTCTCACGTGAAACCAGCTCATTAGGGTCCGGTTAGCCTAAAATACACTTGGCCAACCAGATCTGTGGCCTTGCGACGCATAACAGCTCACGAGAATTAACCTCTATGGCCTCCACGAAGATCTGCCTCCGAAGAGAAACCCAAACGCGCTGCATAATGTATTCGTGAGTGTTGGCGAAATGAGAAGCGATACTCGTCATTCTATCGACATTCACGAGTTCATTGATAGCTGCTCGCGCACTCTTGCATTTACATAAAGCAGTTCGAACTGGTTTCGACTCTGAATCTGGTTTATAGCATCATTAGCGGGGCTTTAAGTGATTCATGGGCTTACAGGAAGTAGATGGCATTCATTTACCTGCCTCCGTGTGATGTGATGTGTAGTTCATGCCCTTCCCGTAGGTCGTGAAGGGCGTGGACGACTGACTGCCTTATGGTTCCTGCATGGGCTGTTGAACTGCAGCTCAAATTTGAAGTGACTTCTGATGACAATGACCCACTTGGAGGGGGATTGCCTACATTTGACGTGCGTCAGCACGGTGTCTTGTGTTAATTGAGTGAGCCGCTTGAAAGGTCAGTGATACCTTTCAATGACTTCTGCGGGTGTCAACAAATTAATTCAGGCGCATTAGCGACTGAGGTTTATTTTTTTTTTTTTGTGTGGTTCAGTGGCAGGCATTGTTGTGAAAATTTATGACGAAAGCGGTTTCATTTTGTTGCTCTGTCGAGTGTCGGTGTCAGAAGCCATTTCTGTTAATCTATTTTTTGTTGAGGTTTTCTTTGATTGATAAGCTAAGTAACAAGTGCCTGGATGGCTTCACTGATATTCTAGTAGACATATAATTGATGCTGATTTGTTCTAACTGAGGTCTTTGGAATGTTTAAAGAGCTACTAATGTTTAAGGCCCAAATGGAGACGTTTTGGCACCTAAGCTTCACTTCGTTAGCTGATTCGATCTTGCCAGCTTCCCAGACATAGACAATGCTTTTGAGGTTGGTTCCTTACAGAAAAGGCATGCGAATAGACAACAGGAGTGTTCCACTCAGCCTAGGTATAACCTGTAGTATAACCAATTTCGTAGGGAATACCACAGGGCGGTGTTAAATTACCTCTTCTTTAGATTAGACTGTCCTCAAGATAGGGAAAGGTTTAATGTTTTGCATACATGGCGGATTTTGTGATCTCAGTATCAGCAAATTGTTTAACTGTGATCAGTGAGATCGTCGAAGATGTCGTGGAAGAGGAAAATGATCAACTGGAACACCAATCCCGCACTTTTTGTTCTGCCTTAGTCAGTGGTGACGTGCGTCTTTTATTCGAAGTCATCGTGAGCTCGTATTTCATCTAGCCACTGGCCCTATAAATGTCCCGTCTGCTTGAATGGCTAAAATCGTTTCATTGACGGCTGAGTGTGTTCCACGGAAGTGTCACCGTTGGCTCTGTATAGGCCGCTGTCAAGTGGTGTTAACTATAGTATAAGGCAATCTTAATTTTCTCCGGAATTGATCAAGCCTCGTAAGGTGGCCCCAGTACGTGACTAAGTACGTGACATTTGGGAAGACATGGCTAGATTGCAGTGCATCAGCAAAAACATTTAACACATTGTGCAAGTTGTGGTCTTTCCTAGCATAACGCCACACTTATTCCATGCAACGGCAGAGTAGATCTCAATGTAAAGAAGACCTATCGTTCAATTAAGAGGACACATCCTGAAAACCAATCCCCAACATGCTAATCATCATGCCTTATGCCGGGTAGCTTGTATATCTCCCTAAGCCTGCCATAAAATAATCGGAAAAAAGTGTGAAGTCCAGGACCAAACCTGCACCAATGGATGATCACAGTAGTAAGGCCCATCCTCACATATGACTCTTTAGTTTGATGGAGTCTTAGCAAGGCACAAAGAACAGGAGGTACCGAGGTCGACTCATTCGGAAGCTCTGGCATCATGCTACATCTCCTTTTTATCCATCCCCTCATACTTCACTCAGCAGCGCAGAGCATGATATGAGAGAGTTTCGATTGTGGAGCAAAAGACGGCAGAAAACGTGCGGAAAGACGCAAAGGCGTGGAGCGAATGACAGCTGCAACCTGAATTTGACGGATGTTATATCAAATAAATCCAACAGACTCCCTTCGCAATGGTTTTCACAATCGATATCAATGCAGTCTTCTCAGTCTCAGGATGGTGTATGTTTACAGGCGGGTCTAAGAAGAAGTATGAACAGGGTGCCGGTCTATACTCAAAGAGTACCTCTGTACCTCCTCTGATCAAAATTGGATAACACGTAAACAATCGCAGACAAGCTCCTATTAAGATATTAAGAAATGTCTCCCTAGTCCAGAAATGCTAGATATATGAGCGGAAAGGTTCAATTTAACCATCATTTACGCGGCAGGGCATACAATTCAATCTGTCCAACGGTGGAGGTGCATATTCCAGCTACGACAAGATTAACACCATATTTCTTGAAAATGGCCAGACTACGAGCTGGGGACAGTAAGTAACCGCGCTTAAAGACCGGAGGAAGATTGATAAGTACCCATGAACACGTGCTTGAACGCGATTGGCGTTGCTTTATCGAGAACTGACTGTTAACTGTCAAAATTAGTCTAATATTTTGAATGATTTCGTCTGAAAGATGACAGTAAACAGCAACGCCACCTGTTTTGAAGCACGGGTACTGATTGATCATTCCTCGTAAGATGACCCCAATTGACTAAGTACGGAACTGACATTTGGGAAGACATGGCTAGATTGCGGTGCATCAACAACAAATTTAACAGTGTCTCTGTGCAAATATTGTAAAAACATATGGGATAACACAAACGACGTCCACATCTAGGGCGGGGCACACAAGTGGAGAGGAACCTCAACCAACTCAGCCAACTATGTCTTTACGAGATCTTAGAGAGGACCAACGAGGCAGTAATGCGGTTCCTAAACTCAAGCGATGGTTATTGGAGTCTGGAGACAGTAATCCCCTACGACCATATCGAATGTTAGTAGCGTTGTCCTATGTAGGCCAAGATCTTTGCGCTAAATTGCCACAAATTGGACTGAGGGACTGTCAATTCCTGCAAAAAGAAGTGAATGCGACTGATCAGTGTCGCACTGCCATAGCTGAATTCCTTTCATTTACCAGACACCATGATGAACGTTAGGTTGTAGTAGCCAGCTGCTGGTGCTCCAGTCACATTTAGGCCAGCGTAGGCCCATTCTGTTACCAGTATGATGAAACGATTATTGCACGATGAATAAATGAGCCATTTCCTCAATTGACTCAAATATCAACTCTTGAGCAAAAGAGAGAATGGTCAAAGACCGGATGAATCAAGGAGGACATGCCATGGGCAATTGTCTTTGAATCGACAAAGGGTACGATCGTTGGTTAGCTCGTGGCAGAGTTTCGATTTAATACGGCTGAAAATGAACGAAAGCACTCTCAATGTTGACACCTTGCTCACTGCTGCTTGCCCACCAAAGAAGTCAACTTGATGCTCCATTAACTGGTTGCAATGGAAATCTCTGCCTGAGTCAGAAGCTTAAGAAAGAGAGAATAGTCTTCGTCATCTTTTGCTGCGATCAATCATTTAAGGGAAAGTGGTTCGACTGACTTCTGAAGACAGTCAATTGATTATAGGCCGAATCTCTGCCGTGGAGGTTACAGCTTTAAATGCCAATTTGAAGTTCCAATGTGAAAGATGAACAATGAACAAGGTTCCAAAACGATGTGGCAGCCGCCAAAGTTTCGTTTCGCTGCAGCAAACTTAACGAATTTCTGACTAATGCCTGAGAGCTGCATAAAAGTCCCCATCACTTGCTTAAATATTGGTGGCAGTAGTGACTGGTGAAGAGTGGAAAAATTACCATGATTCAAAGCCACGAAAACCCCCACGTCGTTAGCAGTCATTGTGCGGATCCAGCTAATTGCCCCGAATGTGTAAATTTCCATTTGATCAAAACTGGTTCCCTTCAAAATAAATGCCAACAATAACATCGATTTAATTGAACAAAAATTAGCACAACTCTGGGCCCGATTGATGATATCAATGACATCGTCGTTGCCCACCGAAGGAAGTCGAAAGCCGATGTTGCAACCATTATCGTCGTCGCAAGCGAGCGTACCCAAACCAGTAAATCAAAATTCCTGTATTACAAGTGCCTGGGCAGCAGCCACTCACGAGCTGGGCCAGCTTCTCTCGGTGGGCCTGCATCTGTATGCCGCCACCTTTGAGTATCCAATTCCTCATTCCCGCGTCTCGTTTTTCGCTGTTTTTCATTGAATTCCAAAACCATTCAAGCTATTTCAGCGAAAATGATCGAAAAGAAAATCACGATGGAGGGGGGCACACGGGAGGGTAGCTGAAGCTGGCCAACGAAAAATAAATTTTCCACTCCGGTGTCGTATTGTGCGGCAAGCACGATACGGGAACCGGTGGCGTTGAGCATCAATGCACTTGTATCCACACTTGTTTGCAAACAACATAAAGTAAATAAACACCAGTGCGGATATGCGGCTGTGGGCATGGAAAAGTTCCACAAGAAGTGTGGCTGCAGGTCAGTGAGGCTCGATGCAAGAGATCTTTTTCCTTCCATTGGCCCAGAGGTGTGTGTCTGCGCTGGCTGCTATGGTTGCGTGGTTGTGCAACATGTTGCTGCGGAAATTGTATCGAGTGTAGGGAGGGCAACTATACGTTCTCTTTTTGTGGTAAGTACTTGCGGTTTGCCCTTGCGGATGTCATGCGAATGACATCTGTGCGAGGATTCACTTCAAGGTTGTGACTTCTATTTTGTTATTGCCTCTCTTATTCCATGCGAGCAACTGGAGATTCAATCGCAGTTTGATGACGAAGACTTTGAAAGCGAATTTCTTCGAATTCCTAGGAGATGTTCTGATTGACGAAAAACTCGTCAATTTAATTAGTTGTTGTGTGCGATAACCGCATTTGATGGTCGTACCTGGTGCTTCTTAATGAAGGCAATCTGAATACGAATCTGTGTAAACACCGCTGATTCACTGGGCAGCACCGGGCAAATCTGGTTTAGGTACGTCTCATAACTTAATTGCAACAGGAAATAATCGGTTTGCTTTGATTCGGTGAAGGTCGACAATGTTGCTGGGAAATGGGATTCATAAGTGCTCGAGTGGGCTTGACATGGGTGGCAAAAGGGGGAAAAAAATCGAAGGAACAGCTTGTGGAGATGCTTGATTACACTTAATCGGTAATTCTCGTTCATGCATTTAGATCAGTAATCAGATTTCTCATGAGGAAGCAAGGTGCACATTCGTCTGAGAAGATTTCTTACTTGCTGTGCTTGCGACTAGGTGAAGGCATGTGTATTCTTGGACTGAGTTTAGTGAAGATCAATTCATTGAAGTTGTGGGAAGGATGTGGACGGATGTTTAGTTAGGAGTTTGGACAGCCGTTTGCATTGCACTCAAAAACTTCCCCCGAATAGCTGTCTGTGTCTGAGTTGGAGTATGATTTTAATACTCGCCTAATGCGGTTAATGTTTAACACGCCAATACTATGTTCCTCTTCACAAAAGCAAAGTGCATAGGGAGGAAAGGAAACCAAAGACTCACACAATATGGTTCGAAGTTGTCAACTGTAAAGCAATAAGTTAGCTCTAAGCTCTTCAAGCCTCTGCTATTCCTAAATAGACCATAAAATAAGCACATCATGGGTGGTGTCGTTACTGGGTACTGTCTATCCATTTGAATGACTTCTACAGAAGTTGCATGAATGAAGAAAAAGTTGAGAGTACCTCACATCATTTGCGCCTCTGTTGGGCTCTGTCGACACTGAAGGCCACAACAGTCACGTTCTGGCACCGTACGACCATGAGTGTTGTCCACTAGCATATCAGTCGCACGAACTTTTGCACAAACTTGCGTACAGAAGTCGCGGTGCGTTCCTCATTTCAGGCAAAACCTCTTCTTTTCAAAAAAACGCACTGCTTGGGCTACACAGCACTCACTTTGGAAATAAGTTTTCAATATTTCCCAACGTTGCTCAAGCATAAAGCTACTCATTTCGTTCCGTGGAGGTACGATACTGACTTTCTGTTAAGATTTCGAGCGGGAAAAACCTGTCAGTGTCAAAATAACATATGATTTAAAAAAAACCACTAGATGGTCCACTTGCTCATTGCCAAGCAGTGGATAATCTGCCGACGGCTAGCTGCCTACTGCAATTGATGGGTGGCAAGATCGTCTTCGCAAATGGAGATAATTTTGAATAAGTTCGAACCTGTTTCACAATTAGTAGCCATTAAGTGAACAAATAAGAAGAAAACAAATAGTTTTAAGAATACTCAATCGTATTCATTTTATGGGGTATTTCTAGCCCTTTCTTGCTAGTTCCAGAGACCTTAGTACGAGTTATAAAGTTACTGCGAGGGAAATTCAACAAGTCACTGAGCTGCTCTCTTGAGGTGAATCTGGGCCTATTTTCAGAGCAATTACTCGTATTGCGCGGGCTGTAGTTGGGGGCCTACAGTTGATTCGAACGGCGAACGGATATAAGAATGACGAGGTAGACTTGAAAACAAAACTCTCCTAAATTTGAAAAACATTTTCCTTGTTCATTTGCTTCTGAAAATTGGTTCGCTCTGAAAATTCAGTTTCTGTTGCCTGCAAAACTGAGGCTTACCCTACAAGGGATTGGATAGAACTACAATAGCTTACTTTAAAAAGATGACATTTTTCGATTGTGCTCACATCAGTGCAAGTGTTACATTTTTAAGATTCACCGACAAAAAAACTATAAAATGGAATTTTGATCGTTGTCACCAGGTGTTTAGAAACAATGTCAGCTACGCTGAACATAATGGAATCAGTGCAAATTTGTGTGGCATTTAGCAGTAATCACATGCACGGAATCTGTCCCTATTATCACTAGACACGATAGAGCAATTAATGTTGTATGCCAGAGCAGAAAGTCGTTCGCACAAAATCGCAAAGTTCATGAAGTCAATAAACGGAGAGAAACTTTATTTGTGTCTAGAGTGGATTCATCTGAAGTTTTCAAATGCCTGATTGCTTACAGAGATTTGATTCAAATAGGCAACGATAGGGTTTGGGGGCTTTCTTTGATGGTTTGCCGCTGAAGTTGAAGAATGTTCAGGCAATCAAGGAACAAAAAACAAATATGTTACAACCAGCGGCGGCCGCGGCGTTGTGGGTCTGCGCGTTGATTCCTACGCACTTGAACCTTGGTGTCTGGCTTCGATTCCCAATACGACAAAAATAACTTTCACGGCCCGGCGTCTTTTGAATCATTGTCAATTCTCAGAGTTTATAACTACCTAGAAAAACTTGAGTTTGCAGGTAATACTGATTCTAGTCTAAGAAGGCCTTAGTGCGACAGTGGAAGACAGTGGACGACAGTGAACGACAGTGGACGACAGTGAACGACAGTGGACGACAGTGGACGACAGTGGACGACAGTGGACGACAGTGGACGACAGTGGACGACAGTGGACGACAGTGGACGACAGTGGACGACAGTGGAAGTGGACGACAGTGGACGACAGTGGACGACAGTGGACGACAGTGGACGACAGTGGACGACAGTGGACGACAGTGGACGACAGTGGACGACAGTGGACGACAGTGGACGACAGTGGACGACAGTGGACGACAGTGGACGACAGTGGACGACAGTGGAAGGCAGTGGACGACAGTGAACGACAGCGGACGACAGTGGACGACAGTGGACGACAGTGGACGACAGTGGACGACTGTGGACGACTGTAGACGACAGTGGACGACAGTGGACAACAGTGGACGACAGTGAACGACAGTGAACGACAGTGGACGACAGTGGACGACAGTGGACGACAGTGGACGACAGTGGACGACAGTGGACGACTGTAGACGACAGTGGACGACAGTGGACAACAGTGGACGACAGTGAACGACAGTGAACGACAGTGGACGACAGTGGACGACAGTGGACGACAGTGGACGACAGTGGACGACAGTGGACGACAGTGGACGACAGTGGACGACAGTGGGCGACAGTGGACGACAGTGGACGACAGTGGACGACAGTGGACGACAGTGGACGACAGTGGACGACAGTGGACGACAGTGGACGACATTGGACGACAGTGGACGACAGTGGACGACAGTGGACGACAGTGGACGACAGTGGACGACAGTGGACGACAGTGGACGACAGTGGACGACAGTGGACGACAGTGGACGACAGTGGACGACAGTGGACGAAAGTGGACGACAGTGGACGACAGTGGACGACAGTGGAAGGCAGTGGACGACAGTGGACGACAGTGGACGACAGTGGACGACAGTGGACGATAGTGGACGACAGTGGACGACAGTGGACGACAGTGGACGACAGTGGACGACAGTGGACGACAGTGGACGACAGTGGACGACAGTGGACGACATTGGACGACAGTGGACGACAGTGGACGACAGTGGACGACAGTGGACGACAGTGGACGACAGTGGACGACAGTGGACGACAGTGGACGACAGTGGACGACAGTGGACGACAATGGACGACAGTGGACGACAGTGGACGACAGTGGACGACAATGGACGACAGTGGACGACACCAAATATCGCACCAGTTTCACGATATTGGACATCAAGCCACCTAGTCGTGTGCGTAGAAGGCATGCACTGGATATTATTGCAGCTATATCCGCCGATGTCAGTGAAGGCCGTGACATGTCCATTCCTCACCATAGAACGTAGAAGAATGGATCATCGGATGATGCAGTTTTGAAACAACCAAGACGGGCACTCTCGGACGCTTATGGAACAAAACTAAAATCTCAAACCGAAACAAAGAAGCTCTAGAACTCAATAAGTCCTAAGGTTGCTACGTGCATCACTAACAGGACACGGAGCATGTAACCACCACCTTCATAAATTGGGTCTTATCAGTACAGAAATTTGTACGTGCTGTGGCCAGGCGAAGGAAACCATGGAGCACCTGATATTCGACTGCGCCCAAGTCTTGCCCCAGAAAGATTCAAACATCCGTAACAAAAAGAGAGAGACACTTTCAAGAAATCCCGTCTAGGAAAGTAATTGTCAAAATTCTGAAGGCAGCACTTAAATCCTAGACCAAAAGAAGGGGGTACAATGGTTGCAGTACTAGTGTCTGTATGACACACCTCAAGTTCTTCAATTCATTTCAACGTGGAAGACTTTACGCAGGGATCTTAGACAAAAACGTTACAAATTCTGCACAAGAACTGAAGCCAAGCGACCTGCTACAGTGTCTAATCGATGGACGAATTGAGAAATGAGTTTTGTGAGCAGTTTTACACCACTTCCATTGCGGTCATGTTAGTGATACTCCAGAGCCAGGGGGACTTTACATTCCAGTTGCAGAGCCGAAAGTCCTAAATCCCTTGCTGGCGGCATCACCATAAATTCCGTCCATGTGACCGAGGCTGTTTGGAGACTCGACTAGTAGGTGTTATTTGATTGTCCACAGTCTCCGCAGTTTTCTGAGCTGCCGTGTGCCCCATTTTGTGCTTCTTCTTATGGGCCAGTGCGCCACATAGTATTCTAAGGTCAGGCTTGTTTAGATTTAGAGTCTCTTTGGTTCTTCTGGGATCCACCCATATGAATTTTTTGGAGTGTGTAAGTCTCTCCTGATTGGTCCAGCATTGGATGCAGCATTTATTTGACCAGTCATTGCTTTTCTATGTCAATGTTACTAAATCCATGAAGAGGGAAAGGCCAAATAAATGGAGGGATTACTTGGAGGTCGAGCAATCCATGAAGAATTCCTTCGTTGGATCAAGAGGAAGGTACTAAAATTGATTATTGGTTGATGGTGAATGGACAAAACAAATTCGCCTACGAACATATGTAGGGCCAGCAATTCACAAGTGTATAACTTAAAGTGGTTGCGCTACTTAGTGCGAATGGACAGTACAGCTCCAGTAGAGGAGAGACTTCGAATCTACCCAGGAGGGCCACGATAACAAATTCGCTGGCATCCACAATAGATGCAGGCGGACTGCAGAAGATCGTTAAAATAGCGCTAGCTTCGTCTTACATCAGAGATTAGAGGACGAAGCCACAGGCAAAGCAAAGAATCATTCTCTCAATGTAGAAAAACGACAGTCAATTAGCAGGAATAGATAGTCGACAGTGATCAGCTTTAGTCGTAATGGTGTACGCATGCCAGTAGGACTCCTTACCGGGCACATCGCAAAGGTGGATTGCTTTGTTTGGTTTTTGGCATTACGGCATCATCGGACCGTATTCCTCTTGAAAGGGTAAAGGACTGACGATCAACGATCTCATTAATAGAGCGATGTTCACAGACTTTCTGTGGTCAGAGCTAGACCACAGCGCTGTGGTTTTCAACAAGGTGAGCGCTCAGCAATTGGCCAACGCGATCATACGACTCGACATCACTCGTTTATTTTCACTGGGGCTACATCGAGTCCGTAGTCTACGTTAACAAGCCAACGAGCTCGAGGCCAACATTCGAGACACTATAAAGTTGTCAAAAACTGGAAGTCGAGACGGCTAGTAGAATGATGCGATGCTCTATACACAATGACATGAATGCAGCCTTAAAATGTAGACAGAATCAATTCTGTATCTTATAGTTTTGTTTACATTTATTTCCCTTACATTCTTATCTGGTCACCCTGTAAATAAAGTCATCTTGAGATGGCTGCTGCTATTTATATGCGAATCTAGGTGGTTTTATTTGACGGCTATATCAGGTAAATGATTGGCTCATCGGAGAGCTCTGATGTCTATCGAGGGTCAGGAGTGCCTAATGTCGATCGCAATGTGATCAATTTGGCTGAAGGTTGCTTGATAAGGGGAACTTGCCACATCGTTGATTTATGTGAGCCGGGCTCTTACACTGCAAAGGCATCCGTAAGCTAGGCACATATTTAATGGGATAGCTAGACAGATCAGCGGTTTGAAGCCCCAGGTCCACCATGACCGACAGTGTCACTAAAAGCAGAAAAATCTACGGTTGAAGTACTGCAAGTGACCTTCGATACTGTTACTCGTGCATCTCGAATTTTATGGTCCATCTAACTTCGTGTTAACAGCGTATCCAAGTTTATAGCATCCGCTTTCCATTACAATGCTTACTATAACTTCATTCACTTGACAATTACTCAGAGAAATTAATGAGTATGCAACGTCGACATAAGTACCCTGTCATGAGGAAAGTCGACCCGGAATCGAATTCGGAAGAACTGCAGTGCCCCGTGACTCACTGGGTGAGGTAATCACAGTCAAATTGAATCTATTTCCTAGATTCCTGGTGGTCGTTACATTCATTTCAAAGCACTACTAGAGGTAGTGGGACGTAGTCGCAGATTTGCATTCAATTTGACATCATTCGAATATGACTAAGAATCACTTAAATTGTGATCAAGAGCGTGGACTTGATTCAGTTTTGGAAGTGTTCAACAAACAAGCGACCATGGTTGGGAAGAGATTTACTCGAGTTAGAGACACTCGTTTCGGACAAAACCGCAGAGGATTGAACTCTAGCTTGACCAAGTCTCTGCCCACTCTACACACCATGAATGCTTGTAAAATACCCGAGGTATCCTCATATATTGTGGTTAATGGAGTGGCAATTACACTAATTTTTAAGTAGGCCTTGGGTGTTCAGGAACACTTATGGTGGCTGGTAGTATAAAATAGGGAAACTTAGTCAGCGGATATATTCAAACACCATTGGAGGTCAGTAGACCGTTTTTTTCAGCGCTTGTTCTGTTTTGGAGACCTTCGTGGCGACTGTTGTTGTGCCCAAAATGCGAGATAAATACCACCGCGTCGGCAGTCTATCACAATTATCTTGTCATGGTCGTGAACGATGTGAATGATCCAACTTAGGATGTTCTTGCATTGCAGCCTGGTTCTGTGACCCAATGCCACCAAGAAGTGTTAGATAGGTCTCGCTCTACGCCACAGGAGATGGATTATTCTTTGAACACGAACTCGATTGGGGATGGCAGCAAACTCATGTTCGTTCGGCTTCTCGGGATCTCTTGGTTGAAGAACATAATGGCAGGACACCACGATAATCCAAACATTCACTTGTGTGCCGAGACGTAGGGCTCAACCAACAAGCCTCTGCAGCTTGCTCGATTTCTGGCCAGACGTCTATAGTCACGCACACCTTCTTCACTTCACCATAGACGCGGACGTCCTCTGTTGCATTATCTCTCAAGCTCGCAATAGAATACTCTGAAGAACCTGGACCCAAGTTCACAACATGGCCCAGCCACCTTAGAAGTTAGGGATCTGAGGCGCTAAGCAACCCGTTCAGTTCATGGTTCAATCTTCTCCGCAGAGACAGAGTTCCCTCCTCGATTTGAGATCTCGACACCGATGCAGTATCAACAACGGATCAGAGAGGCTGATGGGACATCCCTGAGGCCGCTGTTCGCTTAGCCCAACTCGTGGTCATTCCATTGACCCTCTGAACCGCGGTTAGGTCTGGCAATAGTTAGCAGGAGATAACAACGAAGACATCTTAGACGGCTTTTAAACACGATAACCTCGTCGTTTTTCAATGTTGTTGGCAAGGGAGGTGAGTCTAAAGGGACCACACAAGGGAATTTGCAAGAATCGTGAGTAAAAGGTCACAAATGTAAAAGCGCCCTTGTAGATCCCCTCCAACTGAAAAGGTATACAAAAAACAAAGCATATTGACGTAGGCACCCAAAAAAAAAAAAACCCACAAGAGAAGAATAAATATTCATGGAGGCATTGGAGTGTGCAAATAAATGTTTCGTTGAAATCTCCGAATCTCTGATGCTCGATAAAATGAAGGGAATAACTTAAGAGAATCGCAACAGATCGGTTTCAATTTTCTCTACGTCATGGGTACGTCATCTTAGCTGATCTAGTCGGCTGTCGGATGGTGTGAATAAAACATACATATTTCTGAGAGATTTTTTAAAAACTTAAAATTCCTGATACCTTAAACTATTTACTTCGATTAGAATGGAATTGATTAGCTTGACATATTCCCGTGATGCACACTTAGGTAAGAATGCCGACAACTTTTGAAGGTGAACGGCGAATATTTATCGACTTTTTGCCTTGTTGGAAGTGGTTTCGATGGCCCAAGGATAAGGAGATATAAGCGATTCTATTTTAATTTGTTACTGCCTCGGGCAGAATATGAGATTTGGAACTAGTTTGCCTTGAAGTTGCCATTGTCACCGCACATGTTTAAGAATGCGTCCGTAATTAGGTGTTAAGCTAAAGGGCTGTACGTACTTCATGTGGAAACATTGGATGTCCTTTCTGACACCAGAAAAAAGCAAAAACAAATGAGATTCAGCAAAACTAACACCTGCTCTAGCTTGAAACTACAGACCTGCACAAAGTGTCCCATGGTTTTGCTTGTCTCTCGTGCACCAACACTGAATGATAAACTGCCTTAGAAATCTAGTTAAGTGCTGAAGTTAAGTGCTGACCAGTGTTTTATAGAAGGTTTAAATGTCTTCAGCTTGTATTCAAACAATGGTCTCCTCGAGGGATTCTCGTTGGTCTGAACTAACTCCTTCGTGCGATCATCTGCTGTAGGACTTGAAGCATTTACGGCTGCTATATACATATTTTTGTTAGTTAGACCGGTGCGTAGTCTCACTTGCACGGGAGCAGTCAGTTGTGACCTATCTCCGACCAATAATTGGCCATTTTAAAATAACTGGCTGACTCGAAAATTTGCAGTGACTTAAAACAAAGCGAAAAGTACGCACGTTTCTACTTTCGAGGGTTCCGCAACGTAAAAATGTTTTAAAAGAAATATAGTCGAACCTCCATAAGTCGAATAGCTACGGGAACAAATATTGTTTTCGAGTTATGGAGCATCCGAAAAAAACAGTTTACACATGTTGAGTTGAATAAAAGCACTTGATATTGATTTCGTCGTTTTGTCTAAGCAAAGTGTCTAAAAGTTACAGACGTCAAATGAATGATTCTACGAGGCGAAAGAATACATATGTTTTACATTTAACTAGAAATACAAAGTTACGAATAATTATTTGTAACCAACTTACACTTGTTCGATTCTTTTCCTTTTTTTCTCTGTTGTTTTTGCATGCTTTGAATGGGTGTTGGAGTGTGTGATGTGGAGGGAATTTTCTATGAAAAATGTCACAAAGTTCGACTTACAGATAGTCGAGTTATGGAGTGAAAAATATGGGAAAATTTAAGTCTTGTGCTCTGCAAGTTCTGAAACATTTATTTGACTTACAGACTTACAGAGGTTTGACTGTAATTCTACAGATTAAACAACGTTGGAACTTTTAAGTTTTTAACATGTGCGCCGAGACTAGGGTTGTAATAAATTAGCAGAGCGAACATTAAATCACTCTTCGTCTTCCAAATAAAAGAGTTATGCGGAACTATGAAGTTCCACTGATATGTTGGAATTAAAGGAACCATACAAGTCGGCAAAACTATGTTGTTCATGTTGGATTGAGGAAAGTAATTAGTTGTATATTGATAGATTTTTATTTCATGCTCCAGCTTGCACAGAGATACGGTCTTATAAAACCTGCTGAGAATACAATTGTCTTACAAGTAAGAATATGCAGTACGTTAAATGAGGAACTATTGGAGGAAAACTATGAAAAAAAAACCTCCATTGAGCAATTAGTTGTGTGTTGTATGAGAATGGGTGGTTTGTAGATAGGAGTTTCAAAAACACCAAGATGAACACGCAGACTAGAACAACCCGATGTAAGCACTGGACATCCCTATTTTGCAATACCAAATGTTAAATTAAACGATGTACATCAGTTGGGGCTAACACCTTATTCCTTAGTTTCAAGCCTAGTTGTCGTCTGAAATTGTAAGAAAATATATCTATCAATCAACAAGTCTGCGTTGTGCTATCGGTCTTGTGTTTGTTAAGAAACTAGAGCAACGTAATACAGTAAACTCGGTGGTCCGTGGCGTTGTGGGTACGTGCGTCGACTCCTACGCACTTGGACCTACCTGTCTCGGTTCGATTCCTGGTACGACAAGAAATACTTCTCACGGCCCCACCTCTTTCGATTCACTGACAATGCTCAAAGAGTATAATTGTCTAGAAAAAGCTTCTCAAACTTGGCCGTTCGGAGTCGGCATAAAACTGTAGGTCCCTTCCACTCGTGATAGAACAATAGCGCGCACAACACGAGTGGTTGCTGAGAAGCTAGGCCGTGACCCTCTACGGGCTGTAGCGCCACCAATATTATATTATTATTATTAATACAGTGAACTTTCGATAAGTCGGGAATTTTCATTGGACCAGGGAAAACTTCGAATTACAGAGGTTTTCAAATTACGGATGTTTCAGAAAACAATATGTTTGGCAAGCTAAATTTGAATTACTTCTATGCAAACACTTGTACTTCTTTGAACTCATTTCTATAATGAATCAGCGGTAAAATAAATGTGATATGAAAGAAATAAAGACTTAAGAAGGTTTAGAAGGAATTTAGAATATGTTTAATGTACCGGTAGTCCAATTCGATTGCGTCTTTAAGAATGGAAAAATTGTAAACTCTACTGCCAACCATCTGTACACCAATTCCGTTCAACGAATACACAAGGCACGTCTGTGACACATCTTGAATCTGTCAAGCATTTATTTTATACTTTCCTGTCATCTTGGCATCGAGAGATATATTATTAAACAATTTGTTTGTGCTGTACATCGACTTATGGGAAGATTTGTATATGAACTAAAAATCAGGTACTATATAGATGGCCGACTTGACAGTTGACTGACCTTCTGTCCATCGACGAATTTGAGGGACTTTTTGACAGGTCACGCTTTTGTGACGGTTTCTCGGTTTCTCTGATTGGTCCGTTCAGTTTGAAAAAACGATGTCAAAAAATGTTAAGAGGCAAGAAAGGTAGAAGTCGGCTGTCCCTACTTTACTACTTTATTTCTGTACTATGTGTGCGAATTTCCACATGCTTGACTTGTCGGAACAATGTGACAGCGGCTCACGTGGAAGCAGAGTTTATAAATTGTTCAAATTTATTTCGAAATCATGGCTCATTTCAATGAACCCAAATTAAAGCCATTGTCGACACACCATCACATCCAGACGACGTCGTCGTTTGATGCGATTTCATTTGTCCGTATGCCTTAACAAATTATGACGTTAAAAAGGTTTGAGTCAAAGGTGAGGGTTATATGGATGTGATTACTGTCTTTTTCGTACCACCCTCGGTCTTGGAAGCCATCATTAGACGCGATATTGCCGAAATACAGCTCGATGCACTGCGGCATCTGCGGCAATGCGCTCGTGAACTACACCATAATGCAAATGTAACCATTGACTGACGTTTTGACATTGAAGGCTGAAACACAATGCTGCGTTGCCACAAAAGCAATACGCAAATGCACAAAACACTGTGTCGCGCTATATTTCATAAACAAAACGAAATAAATAAGATGAACGTAATAAAACGTAAAACGAACGCAGTATTTTCCAACATTTCGGAGAAATTCTGCTGACACTTAGCTTGCAAAATGAGGGTTTTTTGTGTCAACTGACATTTAAGAAAGGAAACCACGACACGACTACAATTAAACGACAAAAATCATTCGAAATCAGTGGATGCAGGAAGGACCACAGTAAGGACATCATCTGGCATTTGAGAAATAAAAAAAGCTGATAAATTGAGTTGTCACTTCAACGCAGCGTTGACGGACTACCTCCGTAACGCGACGTCGGCAGTAACAACGCAGTATTGCGTTTCAGCCACGAACACTACTTTAGGCGCTTGTATATATACGCAAGTATATTTGCAAATTTGCAACGCACTCAGATGCGTTCACATGAAGTCGAGGAAACACTAGTCTACCCCCTCTTTCGAATAAGAGATTCGCTTGACAAACAACTCCGGCTGTTAACGGCCGACTTTCGACTTTCAATTCACTTAACAATCACGTTCTTGATAAAAAAAAACGCGAAACATTTGGCAGAGATTAAAAATTCCCACAGCGACCAGCTTATCAGTTCGATTTAACCAATCTACAACATCTCGAGAGGAACGCGTGTAAAGAGCTTTCAATCGACAACGCCTTGGTCAACAATCACTGATGTCCTTGGCAAATCACCAAGTCATCTCATCTCAAAGTGAGAACGAACTCACGATAGCCAACAAACACCAAACACCGTTAAACCGCGTGCATAATGCACAAAATCTGGCACTGTCACAGTCAAGATCACAATCATTCACAAATGCACCCTGGGAACATACCTTTTCTTCGAAAGAAATTCAGGAATACAAGAAGAACCGTATGCGTGTGCGTATGCGTGTATCCAACAGCAGCCGGTCTCTAGTAGTATCCAAAAGAGAAACTAGTATCCGTCGTCGATGATGGTGGCGATTGATCTTCTCCGTCTCTCCTTAAATGTGTGTACCGCACTCAATTTCGAACTGCGCACATTCGTCCAAAACGCACTCAACACTCTCAACTGAAATTCACGCGAAAACCGTTAAAATCGAAAAATCTGAAGATGCAAAAAGAATATAAAAAAAAATCAGAAAATTCAATCGCGAGAGACTACTAATGGTTTCGTTTTTCGAGAGAAATTGCCCCGCGCTGGATGGATCTTTATGCGAAAAGATACTTTATTTTGTCTGAACGAGAAGAGGAAAGCAACGACAAATACCAAACAAAAAAAGTGGTTAATTCTGTTTTATGGTGTGGATCGATCCTCGTACTTTGTATCTTTTCTTTTATCTGAACGATGTGATCGCGATGGCCGCCCGTTAACGACTAACACCTCAGCGAGTAGGGCTACTAGTTTTTAAGTAAACACATGTATCCGTACCTCGTAGTCGCATGCTTTATGTTTCGAATTGCCGATCGTCATATGTACGTAGACGTACCCACGATCGGTCGCGCCACACCGCACCGGAGCACCATTTGGCAGAGTGCCGCCGCCGCTGCTGTTGCTTTGTGGGCATCATTTTTCGTCACGATCGTGTGTTTAGACACTTGTTGCCAATGGCACGCAAATGCCAACAGTTTGAGGGCGGCTGGCTGAGCGAGAGATCGTGAGTCTGTTGAATGTTGCTGATTTGTTTCGTGTTTTTTTTTTTTCTTTTTGGATGACGTCGATGGCTGGTATTTTCGAACTTTCGGTGAGATGACGCTCGGTTCTTGTGCGATAATTATCAATTTTGGTATAATTTCGCGGAGCTGAGGAATGCAATTGTCCGCTAAGAGGAAGTGTGGATTAATTCATGATTAAATTGGAGACATGAACGCCATTGTAGTGTACTTCTGCTAGTGATTGATGCAAAGTCCACCGCATGCCGGAGGTATGTGGATGTTTGACTGGATTGTGTGTGCTCGCTGTCAGCAGATAACAACTGACTCCTGAGCCTGAGATTGACATTATCGTCGAATTTTTTTTTTATAGTTTGTGCTAGTTTGTAGATTATTCTCCTGCGTCAAGGTGAACGAATGGTCTCACCGCGCCGGTTGGAAGGTGCGTTGTTCAACGTGGTTCGATGTGGATGGATGCCCATGCACTTAATCGAATGCGATAGTGGCCTTCACGCACTGCAGTAGGTGCACATGCGGGTTACATGCTGCAGACCAAGAGTTGAAAGGCAGTGAACTGAAACTGCGTCGCACGGAATTGGGGCGCATTTGTCATATCCTATGGCGAGTGTGGTTGGCCATTGCGTGGTGTTGACTTAAGCGGATTAGTTGTTGTTGAAGGTTGAATATAGGCTCGGGAACGAGAAAGGAGTCCATTACGGAATGCGTGCTTCAAAAATGACTAGAAAGAGGATCTGCTGAAAGAGGTTGTAACCATGATCAATCTCCGGAAGTAGGTCCCATATAAGGCTCCCGATCAGTCACAATCGATGGGTTCGATTCTTCTCGACTTGTGTATGGCGCCTAAAGCGATATTCACGGGGCTTGGGAATAAGTTGTCGACGCGCTTTACTCTACCATGTCTACCATGTGCTGGATCCGGTCATAGAGTCATGTCGCCGTAGACCTAGAGATGATCTCCAAGAGCACAATAGCTCCTCCATCTACTTTTGATATTCTAGTTCCTTCGACACTGTCTTGTAGAGCAGTGCTGGGATGATCAATGTAATCCAAAAACATTGGAGGGCCTCCATAACCTAATTCCCTCTTCAGCCCAAGGACATAGCAGCTAGAAGGTGTTATTTTACAGTCCTGAAATAGACAAAGTGCCTGACTACCTCGAAGTTTTATCTGTCCTTTGTCAAGCTTTATGCAAGACGTCGATATTGTCGTTGCCACTGACGGCTACTTCCGGCAGTTAACTCATCGTCATGCGCTCTGGCTAGCAGTTTACGGACTTTTCGTAGATTGTGCCTCTAATTTTGGCCGGTGAGGGTAGCATGACGATGAAGATGTCACTGGACGTCGTGGCCTTACCTTTTTGACATTGAACGTTCTGGTGAGTTCATTACCGTTGGCGGTGGAGCAGCGAGAGCTCTCCGTTGTCATGCTGTGCTGCACAGACTGACGGACTTGCCAGAAATATAAAGTAACGCCGCTGAATAGCTCGTTACTATGTGCGCTATAGTTGGTGGCTTTGAGGTTGTCGTGGTGCTTGTCGATCTGCATTTCTTGGACCTTTTTCTAGGGTCTAAGTAGTGTGAATATTTAACCATAGACTACCTAGCGTAACACACTAACTAAATCGATTAGACCACTAATGGTTGATTTTTTGCAGTCTGTGTTTATCTGTGTTCAATTTTTGACAGCTCACAAGCTCAGTTTGTGGTGGCGTTTAAAAATGATTAAGTCCTTTTCTCACAATTCTGGCTCAGCGACAAAGCTCTGGTTGATTATTTGTTGGTTTGTATGGGAGAGCGGGAAAAGTCTGGTAAATCGAGACCAGTCTACCGATTTTAATGAAATTTGGAACATATTGCGAGTGGAAAGAGTTTGTTGTCATGGTGAACAAATTATAGAGGTAGCTTAAAAATTTTAGGCATAATATTTAAATTTCATATAAAAAATTGTTTTAATGCGAAAAATATTTTTCTAATCTGAACTCTGATGTTTAACTAAGTCTTATAATTGCTAAATATATATTTAATTTACGTTTAACATAAATGGTGAATTTATTATTCAACAAAATTATTTTATATATTTTATTTAATTTTATTTAGTCTGATAAGGCCTGCGCTTCATTGCTTAGCGGATGTAAGTCTTTCGTTGCTGGTTATGGCCTTAAATTTGTAATCCAGGGTTACGATGATAACAGTATTTGATGAATAATATCTACATGAGTTAACAAACAGCAAAATTTCTTAGTATTATGAATTCCATTATATCTATAATCATTGTTTCTACTTTCATGGACCTCCTCTGATAGTTACCCCACGGCCAACTTTCCAACGATTATCTTTTGAATGCGTTCAGAACCCTAATATACCAAGATAGAAACGAACATCTGATCCCGGAAGTCATGAATCCAGTAGTTTAGGAGGGCCGCGGAGGAGTAAAGGCGCTTGACCTCTTTTAGATCGACTTTGACTTCCCTCAATACACTTGACAATACTCTTGGTCAGCTGATCTTCTGCAATCTGTCTATTCAATCAAGCCATTCATCTGAAGGAAGACATCGTTACTATTCCCCGAATTCACTTTCATTGCAATTAGATGAATCTAACGGTTTGTTTTGCTCAGAATAACCGTCAGTTATAGTTTCGTTTTGTTTTTTTCAACAACACTGACTTAGAACCGACCGCCCAGCGTTACAATCAACAGGCATTCAAAATTCTGATCTTCTCTCCTATTGATTGTCTGTCAGGCAACTCGGTAGTTTGACAACGAAAGAAGATCATCGACATTTGTTTTGAATAAAATGTCTGACGGAAGTACGAGTGTTCAAGGGACAAGAGGGAGAACGATTACCATTCATCAACAATTCCTGTCACACTGAAAGCCAGCCGCGCTTCACTCCTCCCAAAACACGGTGTCCTTTTCGAAGCTGTTCACTGCCCCCATTGTGGTTGCACCACCAAAACAACCGTCACTCTGTGTGCCTGCTTTCCCACATCGAACCGGTTATGCAATCAAAATACGCGCACCGCATTCAGAATCTTAATGACCACAGATTCGTACAGATCGGCGAACTGCAACACGTGAGGATGCCGCTGTCAGTCACCCTTTGTGCCTGGCCCCACTACTCATGTGCAACGTTACGAAACGCCCAAGGTGCGGTGAAAGGCAAAAGAAAGTTCAACCAGTTCCTTGATGCAATCGATCTGCGGTCCAAAATTGCACCCACTTAACGCCAATTGAGTACACTCGGCACATTTTGGGTTGTCAACTGGATTTCGACAATTGGACCCTTCCCTAGCGGCAGCCACCGCCGTCAACGTCAACAGGATGTGGGCTTTGGACAATTCGCGCACATAAATCCAATTCACAGCTTGATAGCTTCAATTCTTAAATTAGCCACAGCATGCTCGTGTGCGAATTAGCGTCCCCGCTGTACGCATTAGCATGCACGTACAATGTACCTACTGCGTAGCCCAGCGGTAGCCGGGAAGCTAGAAGATTGTTTCATGCAAAACACACGAAAATGAATCTCAATTGAATGTGAGAACGTGAAACGATGGATTATTATTGAATTAGTGCGTCTGTTGAGCGCGCACAAAACCGTTGCACGCAGCCCGAGGGAGGAAGCTGACGTAGTCAGTGACATGTCGACGAGTTAGAAATATGAAGGGAGGAGGTGACCGACTGGAGCGTACTGGTACTGAAAGTACTCTGAAGAGTTTGGTAACTCAAGGTTGGAAGATTGGGCACATCTGCACGTTACAACAGAGGTTCCCAGTAGTTCGTGCGTTTGATATAAAATTCGGAGGAAATTGCTTATTTTTTTCATACAGTTGGCGACGCCGGTATGAGACGACATGTCTGCCTTCGTAGACACGCACCTAGGATGCCTAGGATTGTTGGATATGCAAGTGTAGAGATGAACTAAAGCCAGGGGTTGCTGACAGAGACACATAATAGGAACAAGCACCTAAAGAATGCTGCCGGGCGCCATTTATTGTCATGCTTTAGTGTAGAGTAGTCGATGTAGGAAAAATGTCTTAACCTTTGCTTGCTGTTACTAGATTATTTTGTACAAAATATGAGGGAAACAACTTTCATACATAACGACTCCACCTCCACACGAATGGTTGCTCCTCGGACTGCAGCGCCACCCAGTCTTAAATCGCTCACCTCTGCTTTGACATCACAGTTGTAGCTTCGTACGACATATCACAAATCGTCTTAATGCCCAGCCCATAATAGGCAGTTCAACTGTATTCGCCAAATAAACCCTGGTGTTCCTCAAGGTTCTGTTTTGTCCCCCATGCTCTACAGTCTACTAATTCTAGTCCAATTCACTGTTTCGATGATGTGCCAACTCTAAACGTATAAACGTCCTTAAATTCTGGTTAATTACCGTCGACCGAAGAACTGCAACGACAACATTAAATTGATATAAACGGGGAGGTTGAATTTGTTGCCTCAAAAGTTCTTTCGCGTGAAACAATCAGTCATCTCTTCTTCTCCGACATGTGCCTGTACAAATTAAACGGCCTTTTTGTGTGCGTCTGACGAAACCGATGTATTTATTGCTTTAACCACATTTCTACCTAAAAAAGAGGCTAGTAGTTAAACGACGTCTGTGTTGTCTTCAAGAAAGGAGACACAACGTCGAGGTCTTTGACAGAATGTTCCAATTATCAGCTATGACTTCGAAGTAGTCCGGGATCTCTGTCCTCTGTCTCAGCCCGCAGTACACAGTAAAAACAACGTCGATGCGGAGATTTTGCTGAGAGATCGAGGCGCAACTGATTAATAGGATCATCGTTTAAGGACGAAGCTGGCTTTATACTCTTACAAAGCACTCCCTTACCCAGTTCTGCTTTAATGCACAAAGACTTGGACAACAACGCATATGAAGCAAGAGTTGGGTGTCTTAAAAGACCAGTCACTCGAGCCTTGGTCTTAATATACTTGCTTGATTCGGTAATTTTATTTTTTTAATTGTGTAATCAAGACGAAAGTGTACATCAATCGAAAAATATGACCAAAATTGGCAGAAAAAGGCCAACGTTGGTTAAAAAGGCAAACAAAAGGCAAGTTCAACTAAATCCGTGGACTCGTCATCAGTCAAACTAGGCGTCTACCGATCCAGCGCCTACGGGCACTAATTTATCCGGAGGACATGGACAACTTCTTCTTCTTCTTCTAGTGGCACTACAGTCCGGGGTGGACCTGGGCCTCGGTCAACAAGCTTCTCCAGCTGGCACGATCTTTAGCCAGCTGTCTCCAATTTCGCTCACCAATTTGGTTGAGGTCCTTTTCCACTTGTTGGCGCCATCGGTTTCGTGGGCGTCCTCTATTGCGTTGTCCCACTGGTTCGGAGTCGAAGACTCTTTGGGCTGGAGCAGTGTTGCCCATGCGCTCTACATGGCCTAGCCATCTTAGGCGTTGAATCCGTAGACGCCTGACTAGACTCATGTCGCTGTACAGCCCGTACAGTTCATGGTTGTACCTTCTTCTCCAAAAACCATCAACGCAAACAGGACCAAAGATGAAACGCAGAACTTTTCTCTCGAAAAGACCAAGGACTTCTTCATCTGCTCTTGAGACTGTCCAGGCTTCTTCGCCATAGAGCAGGACAGGGAGAGAGATCCTTCGAGAGAGAGCTCTACTACTCAATTGCCCCTTGAGCCCAAAGAAACAGCGGTTGGCAAGAGTTATTCTGCGTTTAATCTCGGTTTTAATGTTGTTTGTACTGTTTACCTGGGAGCCGAGGTAGACGAAGTCCTTAATTACCTCGAGGTTAAAGCTGCCTACGGTGACGTTCTGGCCGAGACGTCGATGTTGTGCGTCCTTTCTCGATAACAGCATGTACTTCGTTTTGCCCTCATTCACGGTTAAACCCATTTTTGCAGCCTCCGTTTCAATACCAGCATACGCTTCACTGACGGCTCGCTGTGTTCGACCAATCACGTCAATGTCATCCGCGTATGCTAGTAATTGTACGGACTTCTGGAAGATCGTGCCTTTAGTGTTGGTGTTTGAGTTTCGCACGATTTTCTCCAGGATGATGTTAAAGAAGTCACATGACATGGACAACTTGTCTATAAAATCAATGAATCAAACTTATCTACGGCCCGATGAGTCTACAATTCCGACTCCGGTTTGTCAGACGAATAAAATAAATGATCGAATATGGTGTTTCGTGAATAAACTTTTTTAAACGATAAAGACACGTGCGTAGATATACGATTGTTCTATGCTAACCAACTAGACATTGTCATCATTGGTACTAGACCATCGATGTCAGTGTGACAAGTCGGACAACGTAACAGAGGACGACAGCTATAGAGACTAAAAAAAGACCTCAGCCTCCTTTGTGTGCGAAGATCGAGCCTGAGAGGGTTGGCATTGCAACCCAGGTCCAAGGACATAAGAAGAAGAGGACGAGATTCTAAAGAATGCGAAATTATTGGAATTCCTTAAACGATGCAAAACTATTTCACGGCTTCAATTCACAAATCCTACATCCGCCGTTTGATTGCAAAAATCGTATTTGTGAAACAAAATAAACGCGAATCGATTGAGAAATGAGTTTTTTCATCTTCCATTTTATACCGGTGATTAGGCCGGCCGGCTGGATCGTGCGGTTTGACGCATTTAGACTTTCAGACTCATCTGACACGTTTTGTTATCGACTTACCAGTCAATGTGCTCAAAACAGAGACTCGACACTGGTCTCTCCGTATGGACCACTTTAAAAATAGTCGTGATCAACATAAATACAGGGTGGGCCAAATAGAAATTTCTTTTTAAAAACGCAATAAAATGTACAACATTAAATTGTTTCCATGTATTATGGCTTTATTAGTAAGAACAAGCATTCCCATTAATTATGAAATGCAACGTCGTTCGTCGTGGCTGCCTCGGCTAGCTTCGCAGTTGTGCATTCTGTCAGCCCAATTTTCCAAGACCTTGTTGATGGTAGCTCACGGATTACTTGGCCTTAAGCGCTTGAATCGTTTCTGGATTGGCATAACATCGGTCATTCACTGTTCCCCACAAAAAGAGTTCAAAGGGAAAGCTGCCAAAAAAAAAACATCGCCAAGACGGCTGGTAACACGATGTGGGAATTTGGTGGAAAAAGTTTATGCTAAGGTGTTGGAAGCGCGTTCTAGAGCTAGAGCTACAGTGCGGCTTTCGTCCCGGCAGAAGTACAACCGACCGGCTTTTCACTCTAAGAATGGTACTTGAGAAGGCTTGGGAGTATGCCAAACCCATCTACAGTGGTTTTGTAGATTTGGAAAAGGCATATGACCGAGTCCCTCGAGGTAAATTCTGGAGTGTCCTGCAGGAGTATGGGATTGATGGTCCTCTTCCGTGGGCCATTCAGTCTCTATACACAAACTGTAGCAGCTGTGTTCGGGTAAACGGTGCTAAATCAACACCTTTCACCGTGGGCGTTGGACTTCGCCAAGGGTGTGTCTTGTCACCTCTCCTTTTCATTGTATATATGGACTGGATGTTGCAGCGCCGAGGTGAGGAATGTTTCACATTGGGAGAGTTAAGGGCAAGTCATCGTCTTTTTGCAGATGACTTGGTTATCCTCACATCCTCCCAGACGGAACTCCAACGCGCACTCGATAGGTTTGTGGCCGTATGTGCTGATGCTGGAATGAGGGTTAACGTGGACAAATCGGAGGTTATGGTCATTTCCAGAACGCCTGTTCAATGCACTCTGCATGTTAGTGGAGTCCCATTGAAGCAGGTGGAGAAGTTTAAGTATCTCGGGGTCTTTTTCACGAGGGATGGAAGGAGTAATGCTGAGCTTTCCGGTAGGATTGGTCAAGCTGGGTCAGTTTTGACACAGCTTGGTAGTTCTGTAATCAGAAAGGCAGAGCTTGGTGTCAAAGCCAAGTTAGCGGTTCTCAAGTCAGTATTTGTTCCAAATCTCACCTATCGTCATGAAATTTGGGTAATGACCGAAAGAATAAGATCGCGGGTGCCAGCTGCTGAGATGAGATTTCTTCGTGCTGTTGTGGGAATTACTCGCCGGGATAGGGTGAGAAACACGGCAGTGCTCGAGGAACTTAACATTGAGCAGCTGCTTCTTCGAACGGAAAGGGCTATGCCTCGGTGGTTTGGTCACGTGGCACGAATGTCCCCATCATCACGACTTCCGAGGCGGGCGTTGAATGCGATTCCATCAGATAGGCGACCGCTTGGCAGACCCAGGACGAGGTGGTTGGACCAAGTCCAAAAACTCGCCGGGTTACGCTTGGGCATTGCTCCTGATGAGTTAGAGTCAATGGCGGAGGATCGAGTAGCCTGGAGATCTCTCGTGCGTGGTTTACCCCCGCAACTCCTTTAGTGGATCATGCTGGTCAGAAGATGATGAAATATCGATTGTGGCATGGGCTTCGTGGCATGGCACGCCATCCTCAATGAACCAGAGGTCGTCTAAATCCATGTCTTCAATTTCAGTAAAAAAAAAATAGTCGGTTAACTTGGCTCTGTAACGCCCACCGTTGACCGAAACGTTGTTCCCAGCCTCATTTTCGAAGAAGGTCACTGCAGCCACATTCTCAACTGTGCACACCGTGTCACGACGGGGACCATGAGTGTTGTCCACTAGCATAGCAGTCGCAGGAAATTTTTCAGAACAACTTGCGTGCAGTAGTCGCGGTGGGTTCCTCATTTCGGCCAAAACCTCTTCTTTTCAAAAACCGCACTGTTTGGGCTACACAGCACTCACTTTGGAAATCAGTTTTCAATATTTCCCAACGTTGTTCCAGCGTAAAGCGACTTATTTCGTTCCCTGAAGGTATGATACTTGACATTCTGTCAAGATTTCGAGCGGGAAACTATGATTTAAAAAGAAACCACTGGATGGCCTACCCTGTAGATGCATGAACTTCATCTCCAAGTGAGATCGATCTCCTCTTTGCGCCCATACTCCATTAGTGCATATAAAACTACAAATTAAAGTTATTAAAAAAAATCCAAAAAATTGGTAAAACCAAAGTAACCCTCACTCATCGTTGGCCGCGTTGACTAAGAAAAAAAAACAACTGCGAACCTTGCAAATAAATTAAACAATTTCAATTTAACTGCCATTTCCTCGTTTCATCCGCGCAAACCATCTTAAGGCCAACCGCCTAGCCCGCCTCGCTAGATTTAGCATAACGAGCACTGTCACGAGCCTCGTGTCATTCACACGGACTACCCTCAGACTACCGTACGACGCTCTCGTCCAAATCTGACAAAAAAGTTTTCGAAGAAAAGTCATTCAGTTTTCAGAAATGATCCCAAATTGACTAGTGAATCTGACGTATTGTCGTTGATACACACTCAGCTGCAGCAAATGCTTGAGTGTCGATCAGTATGCATTGCACAGCGCCGAGGTATGTTAATGAAAAGCTCAGACACTCAAGTGCCGCCACTTAATCAACATCAGCACTCTTTCATTCGGTATTCAAGGCATGCCCACTCGGAGATGCCCGATGATGCATCGGAATGGACAAGGTACTCTGACTGGATTTGGATAGTTTCCAGATCAATTGTGAGGTTGAGCGTTACTGCTCGAGGTCGTGCATTGTCGTTGACTTTTTTGTTTGGGTATAATCTGGGCACTTCTTCGGCCGGTGACTAGAGGTGATACGCTGGAGTTTGGTAAATTGAAGGGTGTCACGTTGCACTTGCATTCGAAGACGATGTGTACATCGCGATGATTAAGCTAAACCATTAAGTTTCGGTTGACATTTGTTTGACTTTCTGTCTTAAACCTGAAATAATTTTCGCCTAGATTCACACGGAATTGACAGCTATGTAGAATTGCCTCCACTCTCCACTTGGAACTGCGTGTCTTCATCTAGCCTAAGAGGTCCACAGTAGCACGGCTCGCCAATTCCTGCAAGTCTTTTATGAAAATGTGCTCAAATGTATGTTCAAAGGCGAGATGAATCTAGTAGTCCGCTCCTATTGATAGTTTCTGAGTCCAACGCATGGTCTACAGTTGCATTCGACAGTAAATTTGGATGTATGTCGAAAGCTCCAAATACCTTACGTTGCCTAGGCTGGGGCTCTCCAAAAATCGCGGCAGTGGGAGGATAGGTCGTCTTTAAGGTCACGACAGAGTCAAGCCGAGCGACTGTCGCCAGCCAGCAAAAGCCCGTCATATGCAATCTTGAGAGGGTCATTGTTGGGCGCCAGGTGCCACCCAAATGTCAAAAAAGCGAACACAAATAATACCAAAGTCTCATATCTCACTCTCGTCTCTCAGCAACTTCATAACAAATCGATTTCTCACCTCATCCTCGTTAAAATACCGCAAGCAATTAACATACCATTAACAGCTCGCGCCACTGAGCGCACACATTTCCCAATCCCCTTCGACCTTGGAAGCAGGAACAATTGACAAAACCCACACAATGCCCGCGCACGCCGTGATTAGCACAATAGATAAGGTCAAACCCAATCGCGTCCAATCAAGTTGGCCCTAAATCACCAAATAATCACGACGAGTCCCAAGTGAAAGTATCCTCGAAATTCATTACCGGCCAGCGTCAGCCCTGCATTCCAGATGAGACCACTCTCAACAGTTTATTTCATTCAATTGAATTACTTAATGGCGACCGCACTTAGCGGGGCGAATTCTTTCCCCTCTTTTCCACGCCCCGGCAGACATGTAGATTGTTTGATTCTTTTTGCAAGTCCACAGGCATAGCCGCCCTCCCCATGGATATACGAGTACGAGTACCTATTCACGAATCTGAGGTGTTTGACTTATCTCGCGCACATTGTGTACTCGCGGTTCATCGGTTCCGAGAGGCCCCATGTGCCCGGGCTCCGGCTGGCCAAGGAGACAACGCACGTACGACAATCTTTCAATTGAAGTGAATTCAAAAACATATTCATTTGGAAATTGTCTCCAGTTGGCTGGTACACATCTGTGGGATGACCACACGGCCGCGGCGAATGGGGCAGCTTAATGGACAATCGTGCGATCTTGTCGGTTGGACGAGGGGGTTCTGTTCCACCCTCATCACATTCCACGGGGTACTTGACGAAATCGAATAAATGTCGCTGAAGGCAACGACAAGCGAGGATGACAGTGCGCCCCTAAATTGGAACAAAATGTAAAGAAAGAGGTGTCCGTGAATGTCATCAGTCAGACTCGATTGTGTGGACTTGTTAGAGAGCTTAGAGAGCGCGAATCTAGCAACATTGTCATAGAGATAACATTTTTGAAGACACTGGTTCCATAAGCAATATCTTGTGACACAATGCTTGTTATTGCATTTAGTACGGACTTGTTACTTGTCAACCAACTCAGATGCTGACCTGATTTTCGAGACAGTAAAGGAGACTGGGAGTACTTGGGAGTAATCGTGAACTTCTAAAATGACAACTAGTCCGACGTGGAATGGCCCTTGACAGCCGGTGCTACTTCGGTTTATCCACACAACTGGGCGCAAGACTCCTGACTTAGTGGACCAAATTCATGCCCTACGAAAGACCTAATTTGCGAGCCCTGCTGAAAGCTGGCAGATAAGCAAAACAGCGGAGCTCATTCTTGGTGTCTTCGAAAGATAAGTACTGCATCAGATATATGGTACGTAGGAACGTAAATGGAACTCTACAAGCAGGATCAAGAAGTGGATGTAGTCTGGAAAGCAAAAATCCGACCATCGACCGCAACGAGCGGATGAACACCAACGCTCCAGCTTTGAAGGTCTTCGAATCGAAGCTTCTTTGTTCGAGAAGAAGGAGAAGACCAAGTTATCGCGGACGCAAGAGAGTTTGTGATGACGACTGGAAGCAGCTAGCCCGTCATCGATGAAAGGCGCAGGCTCAGAACCCCCACGAGTCGCAATCCATAATCTTTACATTAGACGCAATCACTACTCAGGCCCGCTGTGTGGAAGTTGGTGTTATGCGATTCGAGGATGAAAGTGTATAAATGACGTCCTATTCCCGCACTCATGTCAAAAATATTCGCTATCTCCCTTAGAAATCCATAGTTTGATGCCTATTGTCCTGTAATACACATCGTTCATGAATTTTCAAAATTTGTATTTCGAAGTTTTATCGCTTGTGGTCAATAGCCTTTAAACTAAAGGGTGGTTAAATTTTAAGGGCCGATGTTGAATGTGAACCACACCTAAACGTCAAGTTTTTTTCTGCATTTCATTTGATATTTCTCAATTTCAGACTAACTCAATTTGAACCATAGAAAGATACACAGTCGAGCAACGCGTTATAGTTATTCAGGCTTATTATGAAAATGGGCGTTCAGACCAAAATGCATATCGTGCACTTCGTGATTTTTTCGGTCAATTTGATCGTCCAAATGTGCGTACAATCCGAAAAACCGTCCAAAAATGTAAGCAAACCGGGTCTGTAGGAGATGTCAAAACACCACTGCATGCTCGTACAGCTCGTACTGCAGAAAATATTGCTGCTGTTCGCGATAGTGCGGCTGAAGAGCCGTCCACCTCAACTCGTCGTCGTGCCCAACAATTGCACCTCTCACGCTCGTCGTTGATGAACATTATGCATAAAGACTTGCATTTACACGCTTACAAGGTGCAATTGACTCAAGAACTGAAGCCTCTTTCGTCCTGTTGTGCCACTTGCCACACAGCTAACGAAACAATGGCTCTTTTGCGCCACAAATTCAATGGCCGTGTTATCTCACGTGGTGGCGATGTCAATTGGCCGCCAAGATCATGTGATTTGACACCGTTGGTTTTTTTTTCTTTGGGGTTATTTGAAAGAAAAAGTGTACGTCGATAAACCAGCAACAATTCAAGAGCTAAAGGATGAGATAATTCGGCACATTAACATAGAACCTCAATTATGCTTCAGCGTCATCGAAAATTTGGACCATCGGATGGAGGTGTGCCGCCGAGGTCACGGCGGCCATTTGGCCGATATTTTGTTCCATACATAATTGAACCATACCAATATTATCATCATAAAAAGAAATGACAATAATTTCCTAAATAATTTGTGTTTTATTCAAAATCAGCATCGGCCCTTAAAATGTAACCACCCTTTATTTGCAGAAGTACGAAATGATCAAAATTGTTGTAATTCAATATACTCCCCGAAGCCGATGCTGTCTTTTCCGAATTGGACCTCGGAATCAAAAAGTTGGAAAGAAGTCCGTGTTCCACTTCTCGGGGTGGACCAGGGCCTCTACCACCTAGAGCGATCTCTGGCTAGCTGCCTCCAATCTTGCACGCCAAGTTGGTTGAGGTCCATCTCCACTTGGGTGCACCACCTTCGAGAGACGGACTATTACTCAATTGCCTCTTGAACCCTAAGCAACAGCGCTTGGCAAGAGTTATTCTGCGTTTGATCTCGGTACTAATGTTGTTCGTGCTGCTTACTGCGGAGAACAGGTAGTTGAAGTGCTTAATCACCTCGAAGTTTTAGCTGCCCATTGTGACGCTCTGACCAACGTCGTCGATCTTCCTGAGGATAGCATATACTCCATTTTTTTTCCTCCCTTACCACCAGACCCATTTTAGTCGCTGCCACCATAACGCAAGCAAACGCCTCATTGACAGTTCGTTGTGTTCTGCCAATCGTGTCAATGTCGCCGGCATATGCTAATAGTTGGTCAGACTTCTGGAAAATCATGCCTCGCCTCATGTTGTCGTGAGAGTCTTGCAAGATCTTCTCCAGAATGATGTTGAAGATCTATCGACTGCTACATCATTCGATTGGTACATCATTCAAATTTCCACTTCAACGTCAGTGCACATAGTGAGGCCCAAGGACTCCTATTCCTAAATTGCGTGTAAATCATTGCATAAACTTAGGTGCTGTAAAGTGTGAAAGACATGTCCAACGGACAGAACGATATTTATTGTGTTTTGCAAGTGGAACCTTATTAATAACAAATCTCCAAGATTTGATCTTAATTTCTGTGTGCAATAAATGTTTCGTTTGGACACCTATATATTCGTGGAAGATGGTGGAAGAGAGTACCCGCAGTACCCGAAATATTTGACTGTATCTGCTGGTTGACACCAGTTACACTTAGGCCCCTAGCATCGGATACAATCGTCAATCCGTGAACCGGTGCTTTTGTTCAAGCGTCGGAGGTGATTGATACTCATGCTAATTAGTTCGGCCAATTTGTTAAAGAAGAAGTGTCTTCTTCTTGAAGATGAGAGAACACACATGAGATTACAAAGAAAATGTACAATAGTTTCTTGTTCCTCCTCGTCTCTGCAGCTTCAACCCTTCATTGTAGGGAAGGCTTAATCTGCAGACCTGAATTCCAATGGCGGTTGTTATGAAACCGACAAGGGTTTTCGTTCGTCCTACTCATTCTGATCAGGCTGACTTAAGATTTTGGATCGAGAGTAGGCCATAATTGTTTTGTGATGAGGCATGCTGTGGCATCGCATAGGCCATCTACGATTTGTATGAACAAGCGTTTCAGGCTTCAGTAGATGTTTCGCAATTGGCATGGATGGCAAATATCTTCCTCTGCCCATTCTAGCGAGTTCGTCAGCCTTACAATTCTCTGGAATGTCATAACGTCCCGGCACCCACATAAGTTGGGTGCTATCATACTTGGCCATGTCATTAAGCGATATTTGGCAATTCAGAAAAAACTTGAAGATGAATGTGACCGCATTTATAGATTTGATCGCTGTATGGCACCCAGAACAGATGACTTTTATTTGTGATTTGGTAGTCGGAAGGACGATTGGACATTTAGTTGCCTACAGTAGACACTCGCGCCCACCACTTCACCCATTTTCGAGTCAACTCTGAACATTCGCATAGGACCATTCAGCGTTCAGTCTTCCGGTATGATCTGGGAGGAAGTTGGTTAAGAAATCATTCTCGAAGAGGAGCTTAGGCGTCATGAGATCGGTGTGTTCGAGTAAGGATCTACATCTGTCAAGAATGCAGGTCTAGAAAATAACCTTCTAGAAAAAGCTTCTCAAACTTCTCTGTTCGCGGAGTCAACATAAAACCAAAGGTTCCATCCACTAGTGAAACACACACAACACGAGTGGTTTTTGTAAATGTTATCCTCCGGCCCAATTCAGGCTAACTCATAGCAAAAATAAATCCATTATTACAAATGGCTTTCTGTCGATTTCAACAGAATATAAATTGCAACAAATTATGGAACAAATCGGCGAATATCTGACCTTAATCGGATCATTCGAACTATGGTATGTAAAGCATTCAGTAATGGATATATTTTTACTTCACCAATACCCAATATTATCCTCAGTCGTAGTGCAGTGGTAAAAACCCGTCGACTACACTGGCATGGACATCAAGGCTCCAGCTAAGAGGATCTTCGAATCCGAGCCTCCTGGTTCGAGCAGAAGGGGAAGACCGAACCTCCTATAAAAAAAAAACCAAGTTGTCACTGCTTGGGCTTGATGAGTGGAAGCATCGTGCCCAGGACCGTCAGCGATGGAAGTCAGCTATTGCTCAGGCTCAGAGCCTCCAACGGTCATGGGCGTGATAATTAAGTGAGTATGTAAATGTGAATTCCTATGAGTGCAGTTCTCTCGCTACCACGAGCAATGAAGGCAAGGTCTAATCCTTCTACAACTTCGGTAGATGTCATTGGAGAGCGGGCAGGCTCGCCTATGGTTTTGACGCCTATGTGTGCTGAATTCTCGCCCATAGTCTGAGCCATTTGGTTAAGTGCTGTGCTGTGTATCTGCTTAATTGAATTAAATTTTTAATTATCTTGTTGAAATGTTGATTTTGAATAAAACACAAATTATTTAGGAAATTATTGTCATTTCGTTTTTTTAATAAGAAAATATTGGTATGGTTCAATTATGTATGGAACAAAATATCGGCCAAATGGCCGCCGCGACCTCGGCGGCTGAAGCATAATTGAGGCCGATATGCCGCCAGCCCATAAACCGCACCAAACAGTCACTCTTTGTGGGTGCATTGGTTTTTCGATTGGATTATCATTCGCTCAAATGCGGCAATTCTGCTTATTGACGAATCCACTGAGGTGAAAATGTGCCTCATCACTGAAGATGATTTTCTTCGCAAATTGATCATCCACCGCTGCCATTTCTTGCCACCATTCTGACCATTGACGACGCTTGAAATGGTCAAGAGGCTTTAGTTCTTGAGTCAATTGCACCTTGTAAGCGTGTAAATGCAAGTCTTTATGCATAATGTTCATCAACGACGAGCGTGAGAGGTGCAATTGTTGGGCACGACGACGAGTTGAGGTGGACGGCTCTTCAGCCACACTATCGCGAGCAGCAGCAATATTTTCTGCAGTACGAGCTGTACGAGCATGCAGTGGTGTTTTGACATCTCCTTCAGACCCGGTTTGCTTACATTTTTGGACGGTTTTTCGGATTGTACGCACATTTGGACGATCAAATTGACCGAAAAAATCACGAAGTGCACGATATGCATTTTGATTTGAACGCCCATTTTTATAATAAGCCTGAATAACTTTAACGCGTTGCTCGACTGTGTATCTTTCCATGGTTCAAATTGAGTTAGTCTGAAATTGAGAAATGTCAAATGACGTTTAGGTGTCGTTCACTTTCAACATCGGCCCTTAAAATTTAACCACCCTTAGCAATATTATTGTTAGCCATCTTCATCGCTTTGTCAATTGTTTCGCAACTGGTTTCCGGAGTAGGATCAGACAATCGGACGCATTGGGTCTACGCTGAACTAAGTTGGCATATGTTGCGACTTTATGACCTAACCTTTCCCTATTCTAAATTTCCAAGCCTATGGAAGTCTGCATCATCTAATGGTTGCTCTAACGAATCCCCTTCTATGTACAACGATTTCATCAGAATATGATACGTCTCGAAATTTCCAATTGTTCACTATGTTGATGGAATTAGGACTCAGCCACACACACTCTCTCGCTCTCCCTCACAGTTGAATCAATTTTTGGGGGACAGGCTGAGTGCTGATACATTCTCCCGGCACTTTTGGGTGAGCCTCCTCGCCGTTGATAAAGTTGCATTCATTGTGAAGAGAAAGTAGGCGGCAGAAACGTACTCTCCCAAACTGTTTCTAGCATCAGGTAAGTTTGGGTAAAAGTGTCTGCCAGAACATCAGTTGGATAGATGAAGTATAAACTTGTTGCTAGCACATAAGTGAAAATCGCTTTACATTATCGTCGTGCCCGCAGTAGCCTTTCTTGCAAGACACGTTCAACTTTTTCCCCATTCACACACACACGCACACCCCAAGCGAGCGTCGATCAAGAAAACTTTAATTTCTGTGATAGCTTATCTAGGGTTTATTCCAGATTTACTAAGTCTCACCAGATAAGAGGCCGCAACTCATCGTCTATGGGCCGCCTTGCACTTCGCGGCCTGAACTGCGTTTTACCAAACCCCTCCCAAGTTTCGCTGCAACAATTCCAGACATCGATCTGCCACCGCATATGCTCGCCCGGTTAAGATCCGAATCGTGTTTGAAATTGAAAAAGACAAAAAAAAAAGCAAATTCCAAAAGCTTGTGCCTGAAAATGAATCGAACGCGCAGCAGTCCACTGAATGGTTCACAATTTGAATTGATTCACGTTCGCCTGATTATCCGACATTCAGCGCGACTGTGAGCTGGTGTGCAAGTCGACTGTGTGCGCGTGTGTGAGTCTGTAATTGCGGCTCTTAATTAAACACTTTTTTCCCGTAGCGCACAGATTTTGCTTTTCGCTGCGGGACTCGGGCAAGACCGAAATTGGTAACAAAGGCAGTTAGTCAGTTTTCTTTTGGTTGCCGTATTGTGTTGTGTAATACGAGTATTTGATCCGCAAGAATGGCCGAACAACCAACCGCTGAGAATCCTGTAAGTACACGATTTTTTTTCCTTATTTTTCCGAAATCATTAAGTGCGTTGAATTGAGGAATGGGTTTTTGGTTGGCGATCTGCTAGTCAAACCTGCTCAGCACTCATTGCCGCCGTGTGTTAGTGGTGCATGTTCTTTAGATTTGAATTGGGAGCTCCGCTGTGTGTAGCATTGACATGCCACTGGGAAGTATTTCGAAACGTGCGCTTGTCGGGGTTTGGGTGCAGTTGATTTTGCATTATTTCACGAATTTTTAATTTCATGTGATTTCTGTTTGAAACAACGGTTGGTTTCTTAGTGGTGTGAAGAGGGAAACTGAAGCGAATATTTGCTAAGACATGGCATTGCTGGTGGCGCCATGGGCTTTTGTCTGTGAAGAGTGATCTTGTTTTATTTATTTTTTGTTCGTTTTTTTTTTTTGTTTTCGTGAGATCTGTAACATAATGACGTGTGCTTTGACGACTTGGGGGATCTGAGGGGCTTGGAGTGTGAGGTCGTAGGCTTTGTCAGTGACAACGTCGATGCTGTTCTTTCAACTATTGCAGTAAGAGACTCAACTAGTTCTAATCCGCATTACATTGGATTTATTTGCTTTCCCGTCGAAGCTGCCACTTGGCTCTTGAGACACACAGAAAGTAACCTGATTTATGTTTCAACCACTTGTCCCTTTCCTCGAGCTTTCCCGCATTCAAGTAATAATTCACTTCGACACTAGTATTCAGTTGGCACACAGAAGTGATGATTATTTCAGTTTGCTAATGGCTTGTGGACGCTACTTAAGAATGAGTCCCTTTAATATTTGCAGAGCAATGTGTGGTGGACGGAAGCCGTCTAACTACAATCAGTAACCGGCATGAGTCGTCTGTTGTTTCAACAAAAACTCACCTCAACGGAAAGAAACCAATACTACATGCAGTTTTGTAGCAATTATTTAGTATTAGCGTGTACTTAGTGGTTGGGTGAAGCCCAGGTCCACCTCGGACTGTAGAGCCCTAAGAAGAAGAAGAAGTGGTGATGCGAATTGATTTCTGTGTGCCTATAGTGACGGCCAATCTCGTATTATTGTTCTTTATTTTTAGTGCATTTTTAAATACTACGGAGTGACCAGATAAGAGCGATAGGAAAGGAAATTTAAATAAAACAACAACGGTTTGAGATGTGATATAGATTATGGCTTCATTTTGAAGCTACTCCCATGCCATTATGTATGAAAAAGCACATCAATAAATTGGCCTCGCCGGCAGGGCTTCCAGCGGTTGGTTCAATTTTTGATCACTCGGTCCAACATTTGCGACGTTATTTCGGCAATAGGGTTTCGAATGTTGACCTCGAGCTCGTTCAAAGTGGTTTGTTTGGTTAGTGTAGACTAACGACTTGACTTAGCCCCAGAGAAAATAATCGAGTGGTATCAAGTGGCATGATCGCAACGGATTATTGATGAACGGCCCAGTCACCAATTGTTGCCTTCACCTGTTGGAAGCTCAGCTCGAATATATCGATGTTGTCGAGCTCTGGCCACAGAACATCGGTTAACATTGCTCTATACTTGTGACCATTTTGAGATAGCAGTGTCTCATTCGTCATTTTGAAAGAATAAGGGGCGTTGAATTATTTTTTATTTAATTTTAGAATAAAAAAAGTTACATTTTTTAATAATTTCCTCACGTTCGGTCGAATCAAAGTTCAAAGTTGAATTTATTTGTAGTTCGATTTGTACAGTTTTAGATATATCTGTTCGGTCGAACAATGCGTAATGAAATGGCGAACCTTACTGAATATTTTGGTAGCCAGATGTCATTGATAACCTTGACAGTTGCTGAAGCATAATGATTGAAAAAACTATCATTGCTATCTGGTCAACTTTTAGGAAAGCCCGCATTGAAGACTGACGTTTGAATTAAATGTCAACAGACAACTTTATGCGTTCTACTGACTTTTTTGGCTTACTATATGCTCTAGTCTGAACAGGATTTGAAGTTTCTAGAATTTTCAAACATTCTTTTTAAAGTGATCCTCTTTGAGTTTAAGACATCTTTCTTGGGTAGGAGACAACAGAAAACCGAAAGAACTGTCACGACGTCTACCATGACCCACTTAAACCTCTCATATGGATATGCATAGTCAGAGGTTGCGACAATACAGTGCCTTAAGGTTTTCTTCCATACCACGCTGAAGGCCGATTCATAGGCGATCAGCCCGGAGTTTCAGGAAAACTTCCTTCAGCTTCACTATGTAGATGCCATTTTCTGACATCGACTGAGGTTTATCTTAATGTGCCAATAGAACACGCCTGCGTCTATGGCAACACACACACAACTGGAGATCAACCAACTCTGACATATCGAGATAACTGGAGACGCTTTCTAGTTGAGGCCCAGGTCTACCCAAGACTGTAGTGCCACCCAAAGAAGGATAATGGCACCACCACTAGTGACTAGGCTTAAAACACTATGTAGCGCAAGGAAGGCTGGAATGAGACACATCATCCCTAAATCAATCAACTCTAAAACAACTTATGCCATGAAGTGACATTCCCACTATTTTCTTTTATAAATATAAATGTCACTACGTATTCATAAAATAACATTACCGAAAACAAATCATACAATAAGCTAGTGACGTTGCAGCAAGATGGCGCTCAGACTGCATACAGGATTTTGTTGCCATTTTTGTTTCTTTCTGGTTCTTCTACGTGTACATTAACTAACGTCGTGGCGAAGTGCATATTTTAAATATGCATACCTTGCCGTTGTGGCATCGACTCCTACTCGCTTGAACCTATGGTGGCTGAGTCCGATTCACGGTGCGAGAAAAAAAATTTGCACGGCCCCACGTCTTTCAAGTCACTGGCAAGGCTCTGAAAAAGCTTCTCAAACATTGACGTAGTCGACATAAAAACTGTAGTTTCCTTGCTGCCTTCCATCGTTGACGGTCCTGGGCACGCTGCTTCCAGTCATCAAAACCAAGCTGTCTTGCATCTGCGATTACTTGGTCTTTATACCGGAGATTCGGTCTTCCTCTCCGACTATATGCACATCTTGGTACAGCTCATAGCGTTCGCGGTTATGTCTTCTCCTCCATTCCTTCCTTCCTCGCAGACGAGACCATATATCCGACGTAGAATTTTTCTTTCGAAGCTACCAAGAATCAGCTCTGCAGTTTTGCTTAGCGTCCAGCTTTCGTCTCCATAGAACAGGACTGGCAAAATAAGAGTTTTGTAGAGCATGATTTTGGTCCTTCGAGTCAGGAGTTTTGAGCCCAGTTGTTTTGCCAAACCGAAGTAGCACCGGTTGTCAAGGGTGATTCTACGACGGATCTTCACTGTGATGTCGTTTGTGGAGTTCACGTGTGCCCCGAGGTAGACAAACTCCTTTACTACCTCGAAATTGTAGCTTTCAATCGTAAAATTTTGTCCAAGGTGGCGTGTGACGGAACGTTTTTTGGTCGACAGCATATATTTCGTTTTGTCCTCATTGACCTTGAGATCAGTTCGTTTCGCCTGTTCTTCAATCGCCGTAAAAGCCTCCACTACGGCACGTTCAGAACGCGCGACGATGTCTATGCCATCTGCGTACCCCAACAGTTGGACCGACTTGTAGAAGATAGTGCCTTCCGTATTTACAGTTGCCCTCCGCAATATCTTCTCCAGTACCAGATTGAAGAAGTCACACGACAGCGCATCTCCTTGCCGAAATCCAGTGCATGTTTCAAAAGGCTCCGAAATCCTTGAGCCGAACTGCACGGTGCATCGCGTATGTGTTAGCGTGGTGCGACACAACCGGATCAGTTTTCCCGGGATCCCGGATTCGGCCATCGCATCGAATAGCTCCTTGCGATGAATGCTGTCGTATGCGGCTTTGAAATCGATGAAAAGGTGGTGCGTATCGATTTGAAACTCACTGGTCCTCTCCAGGATTTGTCTTAGTGTGAAGGTTTGGTCTATAGTCGATTTGCCGGGCGTGGTGCGACACAGCTTCTTTAACACATAATCAGAACACGAAAATATCCCCTCCCACGCAATGACATTTGTTTTTTCCCTCATCATAAGTCAAACAAAATATCCAGCATGTTGCTGTCTAATCTCAGTAAAATCTTCGAAAATACAACCTTCTTCATTTTTCATCGCGATCAGTAACGATTTTGAGGAAATGGAATGGAAAATGTGCTTTTTCAGTTGTGTAGTGCAGTTGTGTAGTTGTACAAAGCAAAAGCACGTTTTGCAATTAATTGAAAGTGGTTCAGTTCGGCTTGCACTTGAAACTCGAATCGTTGACGGTATTTATTCATGGTACAACAATGAAAGGCAATCTCGTTATCACTGGCACTAATGTCACCATTTTTCATATTCTGAATGGAACGTGTGAAACGTAAATTAAAGTAAACTACAAAATAGAAGTTCACATGCTGCCGTCCAATCGGCTAGAGCGATTTGCGATTGTTGAGTATCGGGTTCATGCTTCTCGGCGTGTGGAAAGTGATTTGTTTGTATTTTGTTATATTATAAATTTATAGACATTTTTCATAGAATGCGAATCAATTAAAAATGAATAATAATAATAGGGTGGCGCTACAGCCTGGAGTGGGCCAAGGCCTAGCTGCCACAGCAACCACTCGCGATGAGCGTACGATTTCTCTCTCATGAGTGGAAGGGAACTGCAGTTTTAGACAGACAGTTATTACTCTGTGAGCATTGACAGTGACTCGAAAGATGAGGGGCCGTGAACATTCTTCTCGTACAGGGAATCGAACCTAGATACGGTAGGTTGAAGTACGTAGGAGTCGACACACAGACCCACAATGCCCCAAAAACTATACCAGATCCACCTAAGACTACAAATGAATACATCGAAGAACCATGCAAACGGTGACAAATACACACACCAACTGGATTGCGTTGTGCAGACGCCAAAAGCGGACGATAAAACTTATAGGAGACTACAATGTCGCAAAGTCTTAGACTCGCTCGAACATCGACGTATCGTTTCTTCTTTGTTCGTATTTTTGCGCTATTTCAACAAACGATGCTCAAGTGAGCTAGCCAACTGCATTCCTCCTCTCCATGAATTCACCCGCAATACTCGTCTCGCCAAGAATGCTCATCAGTTTACCCTTAAGCCTACTTTCGGGCGAACAGTTAGTACTACGCGAATTTGGAATGCCCTATATTTCCCACAGACTACAACCCTCAGATATTTAAGACCAATGTGCAAAGGTACCTCCTCTCCCTTTCTCCCTCTATACCTTTGGCCCGTGCTGTGTCTTGACCCCGGACACTTAAGGGTATTAGCAACCCTTGTGCGCGCGCAAATTATAAAAAAAAAGATTATAGTTCGAGCTCGAATTTGACTACCAAAAGTGAGGGTTCAACTAGCGCTTTACCCGATTAGGATCATCCTGGAAAAATGATCACGTTGATCAGTTTTAGCAAGAAAATGTCACAGCATTCCTCAAAATACGATTTTTTATTATTTTATGTAACTTTTTGTATTTATTACGGATTTAAATAAAATAATTATGTGAGTATGAGAGAGTTTAAAGCAACATATTAATTCTATCAATTTGAATTAATTTCTTGGTGGAATATACGTCAAGTAACGTCATAATTGGTAGGACCTAATGTGGCCATTTTACTCCCCACTGCTTAAGAAATGTATGGGTTTTGTTACTTGAACAAACTCAAGAGCAACCTGGGTTAAAGCATTTGCAAGCAAAGTGTCGTCTTTGGATGTTCTTCCGTCTCTATACACAATCTGTAGTCGCTGTGTTCGGGTGAACGGTGCTAAATCAACACCTTTCACCAAGGGCGTTGGACTTCGCCAAGAGTGTGTGTTGTCACCTCTCCTTTTCAGCACAGCCGAGGCGAAGAATGTGTCACAATGGGAGAGTTGAAGGGTAAAGTCATTTGCTAAGTTCTCCTCACATCCTCCCAGATGGAACGCCAGCCCGCACTCGATAGGTTTGTGGCCGTATGTGTTGATGCTGGGATGAAGGTAAACGTCGACTAATCAGAGGTTACACGAAAGTGGAATCCTATTGAAGCTGGTGAAGAAGTTTAAGCATCTCTCACGAGAGATGGGTGGAAAAGATAGGTCAATTTTGAAACAGCTTCTAATGTCTGTAATCAGGAAGGCTGGAACTGAAGAATTGTTCGTTCTGTTGTGGGAGTTACACCCCGTAGTAGGGTGAGAAATACTGCAGTGCGCGAGGAACTTCTTTCCGTTGAAAGGACTATGATTGGATGGTTTGGTTATGTGGCACGAATGTCCCTATTACCACGACTTCCTAGGCGTGCCTTCAATGCGATTCCATCGGCTAGGTTCCGCTTCAGCGTAACTCCTTATGAGGTAGAGTCAATGGCGGAGGATTGAGTGGGCTGAAAATCTCTCGTGCGTGCTTTGCCCCGAGATCCCTTTAGAAGATCATGCAGGCCACTGAAGATGTGATGAGACAAGATGAGATAATATGCAATTGTGGTTACACTTTTGTCTTGGCTGATCTCCTTAAATCTCTGGTGTAAATAAAGAGGTGACTGATAGGTTTTGTACAATGTGTCATCTTGTGGAAGTATTTGAAGTACCAGCACGTGACCATTTTCTTGCAAACATAAGAAAATGCGTTTATTTTTTTTTTTCTTTCAAAATTTGCTTTTTGCTTATGTTGCACTCTTGCACCTTGCACTCCACAGGGTATCATTGGCTTCCATAACGCAATCACTACAATATGCTGTATTGCAATTTTTCAAATATCATCCACTTGCAAATAACACATATTTTCAGATGTTTTTTTTATTTATTTACTTTTTGTGTGTACACATTTTTTTTTCAAACAAATTACATGAAATTGAATAGACGAAAAGCATAAGAGACGCATGTGTATACCCAGTGTCAACAATTAGCACAAAATGAGGTCATACAATAAAAAAATGTCGTGGTTTTGACATGCTAGCACAATAGCATCTTGTTTTCCTTACATCGTAAAAGCAACCAAAAGAACCAGTCAATTAGGCTTTATCAACCGAGAAACCTACAAAATGCGTCTCTCGTAAATATCTCCGCGTCAAGTTCCGCGATGTACTAAATACGCAAACAAACCTGAGTGGCCCTGAAATAATTTGAATTATGCCTCTAATGATATGTCTATGCGCACATCTTAGCGAAGATACTACGTTTGTAGCGACGGATGAACTTGTTTGTTTTTATTGTGGATTTTAATTTACATTTCGCATTTGTTGACATTGGATCGGGTTAGGATTTCCGAAAACTTCGCAGATGATTTCAGTCGCTGATGATGATTTTGCGTTGTGGCGTCGCAACTAGCTCCGGACATAGATCAAGATTAAGCGTGGGATTCAGTTACAGAGGTGTCTTCAGTTAAAGGGGCATTGGTAGTTTTCCTACTAGTGCTTCGGATATTCTGTCCGGAATATTTTCTCATCTGGATACGCCTTTCAAATCAGCCTCTCTGACCGTGAAGATTTAAAGAACAAATATTATAGCCATTGAATTGGTAATGATTGGTTATGGATTGAGCGTTGGAAACTAAACCCCATATAGACCACTCGTGGTTCAATTAGATTCCACAACTTAAAGCAATCTGGGTGATGTCATGCATAATGTTGCTTAGCCTCAATATGTGTGTAGGTAAAATCCCATCTCCAAGTGATTTTAGATGTGACTCAACGTTGATAGTTTAAGAAGGTCTTTTAATTTAAGCCTAGTTCGTGAAGGAAGTCCTTGAACTCAAGCCTAGTTCGAGAAGTCTGTAATTGAATTCAAGCCTACATAGTTATAGAATGAGGAGCAGACTAGTTTAATACCGGCCACGAACACAGATGGTACTCAAGAGGCTTGAGAACCTCCGACGCTTGATAATACCATACATCTTCGATTTTAATGAAAAGTATCCCATTTAGGTCGGCAATGCTTACTGGACCTCTAGAGGAGGCCAATAACTTTTCCACTCCATTAACTTCAGTCCTTAAGATTAGAGATGTAGTCTATAGATTAGTAGAACGGGTGGTAGGATAGACTTGTCATAAGATTCTCCTGTTAGTTTGCAGCCGCAGTTCGCTCTGATTGCTTAACTGGGTCCATTGTGAGCCAACCACTCTGAGACACGATTACCCAGAGGTAGGCATGAATATCAGGCGACTTTTGAGCTGAGTTCCATACCAATAACCAAGCTCATCGAAGAAGTGCCTTGCCTAGTAATTGCAATTTCCTTCTAATTAGAATTGGGCTATCGAAGAGCAGGCGACCATCACTCGGAAGTCAGTAGGTGCGTTAACTTACATCCTGGTTGCATATCGACTTTCGTAGTCTCCAACTCTCGCGGTGTAGGTCTAGAAAAAGCTCTTCTCAACACTTCGCCGTTCGGAGTCGCAGAGCAATAGCATGCACAGATCGTGTGGTTGGTGTGAAAGCTAGGCCCAGGACCCAGATTCACCTTGAACTATAGTGCCATCCCAATTATTGAATCGCAGAGCCGGTGGCAGACAGATTCTGTTTCGTCCTCGTGCTGCGGGCGAGGACTTGACACTTTTCATGGGTGCCAGCTCTACGGCATTGAATTCGACGTCCCACCTACTGTACGGCCTACTCTAAGGTATTGAATTAGACGTCCCACCACAATCCAAGCAGTAAGCCGCTCATTTGATTTCATTTCATTGATTTCAATGGCTGTCAGATTGTGTATCTAGTGTCTTCATGGAGGGAAGAGGAAATGTCAAGAAAATGGAAACAGTTGCCTTTCATTCCTACCCTGAGCATAACAGTTCAGTGTTCTCATCCTACAAGAATAAGGAGTAGCCCCTAAAATGGTTTATTTGTGATCCACAATCGACTCCATGACTGTAAATAATATGCCTCTGATGATCTTACTTAGTAACTTCTGTACATTTATTGGTCGTTGGTAGCTGGATTTTTACGTACCAAGCGGGCGGGTATGTTCTGCATCGGCAAGGTTGTATACGAAGATTCCAACAATAAAACAAACAATGGTTTGAACAATGATCACGGCCGACCTGAAACGGCGGAACAAGGGTCTCCTTACTGACAGTAACAGCAAACGCCTTGTACTCAGAAAAACAAAGCGTTTAGGCCACAATCCCATCAATTTTGATCACACTGTCGAATCCATTAAAACCTGGTGTTAAGCTTAAGCATCTTGTCTTCGGAGTTTTTAGGAATTTTTGCAAAATGTCTGTTATCTCGAGTAAGACGAGTCTTGCTGATCTGCTTAAATGTACATCTCCCATCCTAAGGAAGTTATCGGCCTTTTCAGTCATAGTCATTTCCGAATTTGATTACATTACCCTTTTACACTCCCCGGCCAGCGACCTGAGCTGTACAGCCTTCCATCCTGACACTTTTTCGGGTCATCAAAGTTGTCCTGGTGTTTATACCGATGGTTCGGCGTAATTTCTCCTTCTCGAACCAAGACTCCCGGACTCGAAGGCCGAAACCTTGCCATCCATGCTATCAAAGTATTCGACTCAGTATAGACAACAGATCCTCAAGCCCTTCAAAGATTGCTACTAATCTGCTGATTGCCTTTGAATAGTTCCTCAAGAAGTGATTACTCATTTGTTTGTCAGTAGCGACACAAAAGTGACCTCACTCACTCATTGAATATCGCATTCTCATCAACATCAAGTTCAATTAAAAATAAATCACAACACCTGAAGATTGTGGAAGCCATGTGCAAGAGATTACCGCCGCGGAAAATCCGATGGACTCGCAACAAGCGATAAGCCACGGCCGTAATTCAATTAGCGCGAACAAAGCTCTTCACTATCTGCAATATTTCCCGTCATTTGGTGATGTGCAGAACTTCGGGAAACCTCCAATCGAACACTACTTGCCTGTTGTTCCGCTAGAGCGATAAGAAATTGTCACATGAGCAACAGAGGCTAGTGAGGAAAATGACAGGCGATGTGTCACAATGCACATAAAGCGCATAATTAACGAGTAATAGCCCGGCTCCGGATTAATGCAAAAGGAGACGTGATCCCATGGAATCGATGTATCTGTCACGTTTCTTTCGTCGTAACAATTAGCAGCGCACTTCTTAGTGGCGAGAGGTTGACATCATATTAGAGTGTAATCAAATCACGGACCGCTCAATCAGCCTAAGTTATTGCAAGAGCATGACTTGACAGCTAAGCGCTGAGGAAGCATCATGCGAGGCGGCGCTGATGTGTGGGACGCAGTTTTGAAGCTGTTTGTTGAACAAGATATGGCCGTTACTCTCTGTAAGTCGAGAGGGCGGAGCTTTTCGAATGATTTACGAGCTGTTGTGGACGGTCTTGTGTCCGTCCATTTTCTAATGTGTCTAACCCATCAGCCAAAATAACCTCAGAATGCAGGGAGAGTCTAAGATCGTACGCTTACGCTACAAAGACTGGTCCCATAGAGCCTGATTGCATTATGAGTCTGAGGTAAATCTACTCAGCATGATGTTCAAATCGCCGAATAGAGTTGAATTTAAAACAACACTGATGCCGATTTTTGCCGTTCTTTGAACGTTTTTTTTAGAACCCTGGGGACTACTCTAATACTCCATGTGAACTTCCAGCGAATCAGACGACAGATCTTTTCAGGGACACCACCTCTATGTTGCAGGCGGCTTAAAAGTTGAGAGGGAAGTCAGTCAACTTGGAGTGGGAAATTAAAGAAGTCCCGACTGGAACCCTGGTTCACTTAAAAAATTCGGCATTTAGCAAGTATTTAAGTGACACTGCAATTTGTGCAGTTTTATGATAGCTCATGCCTGCGAGTGGTTAAATAAGACCACTTCCGGTCTCGGAGTGTTGTCTAAAATATCGATTCTGTCAATTTAAAGACTAGCCTATTTTCGATATCAGTGGAATATGCACGTCTGTTAAGTCCACGCCTCAAGGGTTTCCTGACCAAATTGCATCTGCAACTTTCAGCTAAATGAGACGACTGCTGAAAGTGGTGTAATTTTGGCAATGGAATGTGTAAAACATTATAACTTCAACCAGAAAGCCCAGACTTTAACCAACCCTGCGTGCGAAATTAGCCAGAGGGTTACATGGTCCACTCCGGACTGTACCGACACGCAGGTAAGTAGCGTGCCCTGACGGCCTTTAGAGCGTGGCTCGTAAGACACACAAGACGAGATTAGACTAGATTAACTAAGTCAACGTTAATCACGAACGCTAAGCGGAGCTCACTATCAGATGGCACAGCTCGTTGGTGATCCTCTCTACAAGAATCTGGAAAGCTTAGTGACTTCCAACTCACATTGAGCAATGACTCGGCCATAACCTTGCGAATATTCGCTTCTAGAGCATTGACATTATATTTTGCATTACACGACCTTGGTAGCGAGATCATATCACCAAAATGGGAAGTAACTCATCCAGAAAATTATTCTTGCAGTAAAGTACGAACCAATGACACGACCAAAGCATACAATGGCTTTTGTGAATCAACATTGTCATGTGATTTTTCACTTTCTCTTCCATGTGTGACATTTGTGTCTGTTAACGCGGCCGCCGAATAAACTCCATCGTTGAAGAGGCTGTTGTGGGAGAACTAATCGTCCAAATGCTGATGTTGAAGCACCTAATCGGCGTATATTCCACGCATTTCGTGATCATCTGACTTCGATCCTTGAGTGAATGCAACGGTATAAGGATGTGGAGGCGACTAGAGAACGTCTATTTTTGTAGTAAATTTTCACAGCTTAACACGTTCAACGATTGTTAGTCGACCAAAAATGGCAAATTAAAGCTATTCATACGCTGTCTCATGTGACAGTTCGGTCAACGTATGTGATTGGAAAAGATGTGTCAAATCCGGATCAAGAATTGGATTGGAATCTGCGTCTGTAATGTTGCAGTCTAGCGAAGTCCCTTACAAGCGGAATGTACAAGCAAATTCTGATCCACGTTCAGGAAACGTGTGTTTCCTTGCCAATCATCTCAGGGACATGAAATGCTAACCCAAAGCCAAAGATCAAATTCCTTTGACGGAACCCTTGGAGCGTCTTCGTACTCTTAACCGACGCATCGTTATTTCCCGTCTCTTTCTGAAGCGGAACAATGTTTACCTCCTCGCCAATTAGTCATTTCTGCTGATTGATGCCTGTTGTCTTAGCTGTTGGTGGAAGCCTCTCCACTTATCCACTGACACGCCTGTTTCAAATGTTTTAGGTAACAGCTAACAGGCCAGACCTATGATCGATATCATGGCCCATTGCATCAGCACAACATCGCCGCTGTATCCAATGCTCACATGCGTAGCTTTTCTTGCCAAATATACACATTCAGCATCGACTTGCGACTTTGCCGTCACCATGGCAAGCCTCGGGGCATGTTATTTTTTGTCAGTCGTGTAGATCGGATGATAGATGACAACCAACACTGATCCCAACACGTTTCGTTTTTTTTTTTTTTTTTGTTTTTGCAAGTCTTATGTGTAAGTTTCTTACCTTTTGCCATACTTTCCATTTCTGCACGCCTTGTAAGGCAGATAGACAACTGCGTCGTCGCAAAAACGCCAAATTATCAAAGCGAACGTGGGCTTTACGCAACTCGACTCGAAAGAAATTTGCATATCTGATTTGAATTGGAAAGGAAGACAGCGAAAAAAAAAAAACAGAGAAAAGATAATTGGATACGAAATATTATCTAGACTGCAGGTGATGTGTATCTGAACAAAGCGGACGATGATGGGCAATCACTGAACTTTGGAGCGCATGAGATATGATGTGTTGTAGCTATTTTTAGGGACTTGACACTGAATGGTGTTGCCTATGAGGTGGCCACGCGTTGGTTTGTGTGGTGGATTTTGATTATGTCTGCTGAATGAATTTTCGTAGGCACTATTCGATTGAGGCGACTATTTGTGATTAGGTGTGAACCGGTATGCGAACCTCTCGCTGGTAGCGGTTACCGCGTGAAGGCATATTCAGGGATCAGATATCGCGTCACCCCCAAATTATCCTTGTATCCCACGATCACCCCCACTGAGCCCTGTGGCACATGATCAGAGAATCCAATCATTTTTGACTTAACATTGAGTGGAAATATGTTGTTTTCGTACTTATCAGGTTCTTCTTCGGGGATCGAACATCTGATGCAAAATCTTGCTTTCGAAGGCACCACGAATCAGCTCTGCTGTTTTGCGCCATACAGCAAGACTGGCAAAATAAGAGTTTTAAAAAGAGTGGAGTTTTGATCCCAGTTGTATTGACAAACTGAATTGGCAGCGGTTGTACGTCGGATCATCACAAGGACGTCCTTTGCTGAGTTCACCTTTGCCCAGAGATAGACAAACTTGAAAATACTTGAAAATTGTATTATTTTGTGTCGATTGTGATGTCTTCTCCCAGGTGGTGTGTGACGGAATGTTTCCTGCTCGACAGCATATATTTCGTCTTATCCTCATAAAACTTAAGTGATTAGGCTAGTCTAGAGGCCGAAAAAATAGGCTACGCGACAATTTTTTTTAAAAGAAGCACAATTTTTCGAAAGTTCTATATTGGCTAACCCTTTATTTCGCCTGTTCTTCAATCCACATGAAAGCTGCCCTTGGGGCGTGGGGAACATGAGACGACTGCGGCAACCAAAGGTTCGATTGATTTAAAGATTTCCTTCCGTATATACAGCAACGACAGCAGATCTTCTTGTCGAAATCCGGTGCATGTTTCAAACGGCTCGGAGGTACTTGAGCAGAACTGCACGACGCCTCGCGTATGTGTTAGCATCGTGTGACACAACCGAATTAATTTACTGCGATGTAGTTCACTGACTCATCCACTGCTGTCGTGGGCTGTGGTGTTCATCGATTTGAAACTAGCTGGTCTTCTCCAGGATTTGCCTTAGTGTGAAGATTTGGTCTATAGTCGATTTGCCGGACCGGAAGCCGCCAGAACATTGCCACCGTCCTTGTTATTCAGCTTTTTAAATGGCGTGCAGACATATTCAAAGCTAAGGGGGAGGACTACTTTGTCGACTGAAGTTAGGGTTTCGTGGTTCCCTATCATTCTCTCGTTATGCTCGTTAAGCAGCTGTTAGAAGTGCGCCTTCAATATATCCACTATTCGCCGTCGATTAGCCTCAACATTTCGAAGGGTCTGGGTGCCTTTCCCATGCGTCTAGGCTTTTGTTTTTTTATAAAAATGCCCATATTTTTCCTATCCTTGAGATGGGAGGTGCGAGAGAGCTCTTCTTCCAGCGTACAAGCTTCTACTCCGCCCGTCTTCTAGCCCCGTATTTCTCTTACGCTGGTCTGGTTTTGCGTTGCAGCGCCTTTTAGTTCCTGTTTCGTTGGTTGCTCGGTTCCTCTGCTCACACTCGCCATCTTATCACGGGTTTCTTGGTAGCCTGAAGTTCGTGCAGCTTCCTCTTTGATGGTGCAGCGGCAATGCAACCACAATTCATTGGTGTTTGTTTTTGACATAAGCATACCACAGAGTCTCTTGCTTTTTTCATCTCCAGTGTTGCTCAGTCGGCCAATGTCAAAACTTCTCTTTGTTGGCTGGTGGATTATTGAGTACGAACATGAAAATATTTGCGACCGTTTTTTTGTTAACAATCCCTTTCCATTTCCTTGGAGACCAACTATGTCATTAAATGTTGCCGACCAAACCGCACAATCTGTCTCATAAACTTCATTACCCATCAATGCCCATCAATGTGTCACCAGAAAATCAGGCCAACAAAGTGTATCTCGGAATCCTTCAATTCAATCTTGTGCAAATCAAGTTTGATGTCAGAAGCATTTTATATTCTTGGCGCTCGCAAGGAGCTGTAATTTGAACGGCGTTTAAGTGCGATTGTTTATATCTCGAGTGTGACCCCGATTCGAAGAGAGATTTAACTCAAGTTTTACTGGTAAACAAACACATTTATTGGCCACAAAACATTCATGCCTTCACTTGCTACACCTCCCTTTCGTTCGGCATAAGGAAGGACTGCGATGATGTCATGTGATGTTAAGGGGGCTAAGTGCTTGACCTCAATTGCATAAGGAAGGAGTCACCGTCACACTTGGGAACTCCTACTTTCCGTTCCCGCAACCGATCAACTCACAATCAGCGGCGCTACACTCCTTGAAGGCCTTATCTGGAAAAAAAAACAGACTTTCGAGCCAAGGTCGGCTCTGGTTAATTTCCTGATCGCGGCAGCCCTTTGAAGTGCCCCATCGTGACGCAGGCAGGCTTCTGACCAATCGCCAGTCCAGATCTGATTAGGAACCATGACTCGCTTGGGAAGAATCTCCCTACCCCGACTAGGGGCTGGAATCATTTTTATTTTCATTTTTTTTTGTGGAAATTTGATTCATAATTAAATTACTTATCCGATCGAAGTGGATTATCTAGGCGCAGATAAACGGCCAAGTGGATATGCAAATCATCAATGTAACCGCTTTGATCTATGCGGCCACCGAAGGTCTGCCGCTGATCAGGAACTGATCCCGCGGCCAGTGGATTGTTCCCAAGTTGAATTCCAAAATTATCACAGCCATACGAGCCGAGTTTGGTGAAGTGATGCGAATCGGTTCCGCATACGCTGCAAAGTACGTACAATTCTAGATAAAATTACCTGAGTTTGAATAAAAGCAAAAAAAAAAAAAAAAGCGAACGAATCTGCTGACGGTTGACGGTTGACGGTTGACGGTTTCGCTAGAATCAGTGACCCAAGTGAAACTCAAATTTAGTTCTACCGAGGCGGTTGTGGCGAGTGAATCCGTACTGTTAGCGAGCGTTTTGTGATTTTCTTCCAAATTCGGTCTCAGATCTCTGTTGTGCTTCACAGATAGGCGCAACGACGAGGGCGGGAAAAATTGGTAAGTTTACACTGCACTTATCTGTGGCTGGTGTGGATGGGCGAGAGGATGTGAGCGCGAGTTTGGTGTGAATGCTATCGCAGTGGACGGATTGGAATGTCGAATTAGTCACATTCAACGGTTTTTTTTTTCTCTTTTTCGGAAACTCGAATCCGGCCTTTTTGTGTTTTTTTTTTTTCTTTTCAAAATGCCATGTCGTTTTGCGCCAGATCTCACGAGATATTTTTTGCGTGCCAAAGTGACTTAAGATCCAGTGCGAGAGTGGGCTTAAGTAATAATTCGACACTGGTTTGCATGAGTTTTCGAAATTATTTTGTTTTTCCTTTTTAATTGGCTATTTTCATGTGCGCGTGTAGTGAATTGTGGTACGATCAGCGTTTGAAGTGGTTGGGCATGCAACACAATTGTTCGCTCTGTTGTATTATGAACTGTTTTAATTTGTCCTAGGGCGGTTTTTGAGTGTCAAATATTATTTCTGGATGGATTCTCTTGAAATCGTTTCGTAATCGAGTACAAAAGTGTTGGCTGAGAGATCAGTACTTCGATTGACCTGATCTTCTGCCAGTAGACCTATATCAGGAGGTCCTTTTATCTAAGACACCAGTCCCCTGAACTAAGGCATTAAGTTAATCGCAAGTTCTTGCTTATGGACATTGCCTGGTGAAGTACGAAGCCAATCGAAAGTCTCTGCTGCACTTTGGGTCGCAACATCCGGTTTTTTTGGCAACTTCCTACCGATTTGGATCATACACCATTCATGTCTCAGAGTCCTTCTTTAGTCGTGACAAACTCCGAGACATGCTGGCCTATTCTCCACTACTCGCCGCGACTTTAAATTTTAAAAGCAAAGCCACCACGACCACTGCCTCTGCCCTTAGCCGGCAAACCTCAACCGACCAGGCTGAAACCAATGCAGGTCTCAGGAGCTTTCCTATAGCCTCCAGTCAAGCCTTTGCAACCGAAGGGTTGATACCAGTAGGATGTCATAACAGCCAGGACTAGCCTGTGTTATGTGGCATTCTACGTGCCTCAATCTATGATAGACATTGTCAAAATTAATCCACTGATAATGAGCTTGTAACCGTCATAATAACGAGCACTGGAGGATACATCTACAGTGGCTCAAGCTCAGGATTTTAGTCGTCGCTTGCCACTGACATGCCTTGCCTCGAGTACCTATATTTTAATCCCTGCCTGAAGGGGGGGCCTGAGACATCAGTACAGTGTTCCTGGATCGGCCAAGGCGAATTATTACAAATCGAGTTGGACCACCACCGACCTTCAAGATCGCTCGAAAAACAGGACAGCCATGATTTAAAGGTGATGCCATCAACTGGTCCTGGTCTGGTCCTAATAATTAAAATATTTGATTTGCTTCAATTGTCTCCGCAGCACCTCTCAGTTTCCATCAGTCTCAAACCATGTTCAATCGAATCGTTGCTGATTTAATCGGAATCCCAAGTCTGATGGTCAACCTGACTTTGTTAAAGTCTTCTTTGTGTTGTTGTTATAATTCCGACGATCACGCACATTTTTAATTCAACTACCATGACCTAGTGGCTCCACTGGCGAAGTGGATAAGGACGTTGACTGCTCCATTCAATCCCCGAAAGTCTCTTTCAAGTCACTGATGTTCCTGTCAGTTATCGAATTTCGCTTTTACGGACTCGGCATAGAACTCTAGATCCCATCCAATTGAACAAGAGCAAGCACAACCTAGTCTATGAGCCGACCGTGTGATATCCTATGGCATACAAAAATTACGTACCGGAAGTTGCTTTGTTTTTTAATTTATGGGCAAAAATTCCCGCCGACCTTGAGTAGTTTTGCATACTTCTCGACTAAGCTTTCATTTCATATGCAACTCATCCTATTTCATTATGCCTTAGGACATCACACGATCAGCTCTCGTTTTAATATGAGTGGGCGCTAGACCCAGGTCCACCTCGGACTGTCGTGACAGCCACATTATTACACTATTTGCATGACATCGGTGTATTCTGCGCTTTGGAGGAAAGCTAATGTAATCACCGCAGCCCGTAACCAAAAAATCTCAATCAGTCTAAATGACCACCGATTGCCCTCGTGTTCTTCAGTCTATATCGAATGTGTTCGAATGTTCGAATGCATTGTTTGTGAAATCGCCAACTGTCACATGGAGTGCCTCAATCTTTTAACCCCATGACATCCACAAAGAACCTAAGGCGTGTGTTCAAGCCTTGTTAAAGTATGGGCTTCAAAGTTGTAATGATGAACATAAAGCAACCGAACTAGACACACTCGACTTCTCGAAAAAAATTGACTGGCATTCATCACAGTCACTTACTTACTTATTTAATAGTCACTAATAGTCACCAATAGGATCATTTTCTCGTCCTTACTTACCGTTTACAACCTATAGTCTTACATATAGTTGCTAGTGTCTATCCCCATTTTAACTGAGAATGTAAAAGAAGATTGAATTGTGCTCGTTTTATTTATAATGCTCCCAGGCACTCTAGCCATCACCTTCACCGAACTTGTTCGTGTTTTTTCGTGTAGGGGCTGGTTCGCAAACCATTCGCTGTTTGCGAAAAATTTAGATTTTTTCGTGTTCATTGGCTTCGATGTACAAGTAGGGGCTACCATTAGGTCTGAATTTGGACGTATTTCTAAATGTTCGTGATATATTGAATTTGATTAGAGTTATTCATCGTATGTACCCAGATTACCTTTATGGCATGTTAACATTTACATGCAGTTTAAGTTTAATTTTACCAAGGTTCATACATCGCATTGGAGAGCAGTCCTTCCTCGTATCACTAATTCGCCTGTAGATAGGGCTTTCGTTCGAGTTGCACACACAATATCGCTGAATTCGAAATATATAACGTCTATCTGTCTGAATCTGTATATCTGTACCACGAATAAGGATTCCAAATTCTATGACTCATTATTTCCTTCATTTCTTTTCTTTATTTCTAAATGTCACTCGATTTTAGATCATACATTTTTAGCTATAACGTCCTTTTTGTTACAAGGATTCTAAGTCCTAGTGTTGTTTTCTAATTTAATTTAAGCTCTTTAACTTAATTTCTTCTTGCATTTAAAGATTTTTTATATTCTTATTTTCTTTTTTTACAATACTGACTTAATTTGACCGAGCTTGCACAGAGATATGATTTTATAAACCTTGCTACAGAGAATACAATGTTTAAGTCATTAAATGATAATAGGTATTAGTGAAATAATAAAGAAAGCAATAAATTTAGTACGTGTTCGGAGGAAAAATAGGAGAAAAGACCTCCATCTGATGAGGTACTTGCTTTGAAAATACCTCCCTTCTCCTCCTCGTCTTGCAGCATATTTGTGTACACAAATAAATACAATTAAATGAAATGAAACTGGAACCCAGTCCTTCCTCCCTTTTACACTCTTCCTTTCTGAGGGACTTCTTCGAGTGCTTATGCAAGAGCTTACGATCCAAAACGGATATTTTGTTTAAATGTCCATCACTAGAGACGTCGGAAAAGAACTTCTCTTTGTTTACAACGGGCTACTCAACCATGACGTCAAGCAAACGAAACAGAGTTTTATAGCAACATGAAGAACAACTCAAAGATGCGTGAGTTGTCCCTTTACTAAGACAAACTTCAGCAAATTCAGAATACCTGCAATTCAATAGTGCTCGCTCATCCTGTTCTATTCATCCAACTCATGATTGTTTTGGTTTCTCAGTGACTTGCCGCAATGATCACACGTCCAGCATAGTAATGATGCCGTGCTTGTGACTGCACTGTTGTTTACATAATTGTGAAGCGTCAACTCTTTAAATTTGCTTACCCATCCTGTTGAGGTGACATCTATGAATTCCCAAAATGATTCACTGCGTTTTCATTGAGCAAGTGTTGTATTTTATTTTTGACTGAATGTCTCCACGGAATATTTGGAAACAGCATTTGTGTTCATCTTTCGGACTTCCAGGGCATTCAAACGTAAAGCAGCGCCAAAACATGACTTTAGGGGGCGCTAGAACAATATGACCCGGTTGGAGTTTTTCATTTGGCCTTCTTCTTACGACACTTACGCTGACTCTCACTGTCCATTCTTTATGTTGTACAATTGGCTAAATGACTGTCTTTTTTCTTCAGCGTGTCCGTCAGAAGCTGCTTTTTATTGCTTTTCACCTCACTTCCAGATGTCACCTACGGACGGTTGACGCATCCACCGGGACACCAGATCTTCTCTTCACCACTCCCTTTGACAGTGAAAACATGTCTTACCAGTGTTGTTGCTGAAAAAAAAAAACACGAAAAAATTGTCCCACTTAATATGCACACCTTACAAGTAACAAAACAGCTTATAATTACCTGATGTCGGAGTCTAATCAATTCTTAAAACAAAACAACTCAGAAGTGGCTGCTCTCATGCGCTGAAGTAGAGTCTTTATTTCAAGTGATGTCTTTACATGACATTTGTGTAATGGTTGTGTAATTGTCATATGTCTACGTACAATGTTTTTCTCTCCATCCTACGAACATTTATAAATATTATTTACAATTTCTGTACAATTTCAGTCTATTTTTGTTGAATGAAAGTTTTTTTCTAAGGTCATTATGCCGATTCTTCACGATACGCAATTCAATCGTATGAAGAACTCCTCACACTTGTGAAGCTGCTTAAAAAGATACGACATTCACTTGAACAAAATGTGGCGCATAGGTAGTACAGGGTGACTAGATAAGAACAATAGGAAAATAAATTAAAACAAAACAATAACGGTTTGAGATATAAAATCTATTCTAGTCCTGTTTTGAAGCTGCATTCATGCTATTATGTGTGGTTGTCTGCATCAGCACCGCAAATGGTTGGTCCAATTTTTGATGACTCTGTTCTATATTTGCAGCGCATTTCAAGAAGTAGCGGCTTGACTGTTGGCATCAATCTCATCTAACGGCTTCTTAGCATCGCAGCGGCCAATTAATGAACACTCGTTGTGAGATGACCCTATCCCCAAATTCCTCCTTGCATCGCTTGTATGACATGTGGCTCCGCCTTGTTGGAGACACAGCTTGAATAGATCGATGTTGTCGAGCTTTGGCCACAGAAAGTCGGCATTGCTCTATAAATGAGACCATTGAGAGCAGTGTTTCCATCCTCATTTACAAAGAAATAAGGTCCGATGATGCCACCATGCTCTATTCCGCACCAAACAGTGGATGGATAGATGCTTGGTCGAACACTTGTAGATTCCTTTCGTCCCAATAACGGCGACTTGGCTTGTTGACATACCCGACGAGCCAAAAATGGGCCTCGTCCAAGAAGATGATTTTTTAGCCAAAATCCGAATTTCCGGCGAACATTTCCAGCTTCCAATTAGCCAACTCACGGGGTTGTCTATGGTCGTCCGGCTTCATTTCTTGCATCAGCACAGTCATTTACGGATGTAGGACTAAATCCAACCGCAAAATAAGCCGGGTTGACCCTCTGGCGATCTCGACTACACCTGAACTGCATCGAATCGATTTTTCTGGTTCTTCTTGGATATTGGCCGCTACGATGCCTATGTTATCCTCATTCATGCACCAACTTCTGTCTGGTTGGTGGCTTAAAGCCAAAAAGAGTGCACTCACGCTCAAACTGTTCCACCGTATAACAAAATTCACGTTTCGTACTTTCAACTGAACCGAAAATTGTATATTTTTCCATAATTTCCCCACCTTAAGGCAAGCATGACACGATGCACGATGAAATGGCAAGTCTTTGTGAAAGTTTTCACAACTGAATGTCATTGGTAACCTTGTCACCTGCTCAAACATATCAATTGAAAAAAAACTTTCATTCCTATTTGGTCACCCATTGCTATGTTTGATTCCCATCGCAACAATCCTGTCTGCACTGCTTATCTCGTGCTGCTCCTCCTCAAAGCCACTAGGAACATAATTAACTCCATTCAATTAAAACAAATCCAACGAACGTACAATTAAACCTCCTCGCTGTTGACAAGCGCACTTGATCGTTGACTGCAACTTTTACTTCAACAGCCCCATCCACGAGTGCTAGTACCTCGTCGGCGTCGTGTGCAAATGAATCGTTTCCATCGCTGTTTGCAGTTTCACTTCGGCAAACATCTCCTGCACAAGTTCAGATGTAAATGAGTTGCAATTCTTGCCACACCTCGCAATCCAGCGAGCAGTCGGTAGACGCTACTTTGCGCGGTGCACTTGGGCGTATGGGAATTAATTTTTGCAATTATTAGAAGATTGAGCGTTTAATTAATCCATCTAGCGTGTGTGTTTGTGTGACGGCACTTACCGGCAGCCGCAGTACACTGTCGCATGTGTGTATGATTGGAAGTAATGCCAAGGCATTGTGTAGTCGGATTCATCAAACGATGAGTTAAATATCGCTGCCAAGTGTTGGTTCAAGTTGGTAATGATAGTTGCTTCCCGTTGTTTTAGACGAATGACAGAGGAAGTGCTCCTCCCATGCTATTTGCACACGTCGAGGTGGTAATGGCGTTCGAGACAGGGTGTGTCATTAGCAAGGACGTGCAATTGTGATGCGGGGGGTTGATGCTGATTTTTGAAAATGATTCAACTGCCTACTGGCAGCAGTGTACTGGGGACCTTGATGTCTTGGAAATGATTGTACGGTGATTTGGAAAAGGTATCAGGCAACCGTAACAAAGAGGTAGCGAATTTTTGCACTGTATGCTGATTGTTTTAGTAAATAAGAACAAAACTCGTTTTCTATTTAGCTTGAATATGTATTCAGTTGTTTAATCAGAACGAATATCAAAAATCCATCTTCCCATGGCTGCAGGTACATATTTCAGTGCCTTACTTTGTAGCACTGCTTCTGATAACACGGTTGATCTCTTAATACTTGGTATGCCAACCTGCTGTGCACTCTGAGGATGCTTCACGTCGTGACTCGTTCACTTTCACAGAAACTTCCTTGACAAAGAGAAAGAGGTAAGTGTCATCCACGTCCGCGCGGCTCTTTGAAAGCAATTTCTTCGACAATATTTCTTCCTGTGTTTGACAAATACAACATGATTGATGCTGTCGTGCCTTAAGATACGAGAATTAAACTCGGCTGTATACATTTTGTAGTGTGTAAGGTAGACAGGAATTAGCATAAGCATGTGCGTTTGTTTTAGACCTCCCAGTTTTCACAGGCTTCTAATAGCACTATGTAGTCGAAGAGTCTGAGCAGTATGCCTAAGGGGGTTTGACTGAAACTGGCTACAGGATGTACTTAAACCAGAACCTGTGCGAATGCATTGGCAACTAAAACAACTACCATGGAATGCTATTAGGAAATGAAAATAGTATGCTTAATGCTTGAACAATAGTCTAAAGAAGACATGTTAAGGGTACGGCCCATGGGACGGTCACGGACATATGTATACGAGAGTGTATGTCTTGCTGGCTGTCAAATAAAAACTATCCCATGAATCATTCTAAAATTGTATATGGTGTCATTTTACAGATGCCAATACCCGACGGTGAAACCAACTTCCTTCAGCTTACAGATCCACTTTCGTAGTAGCGATACGCGCCGTCAAGTCAATGAAGTTTGATTTAAGAATTGTTCGCAGCATACTTACAACGACTACAGTCGTGGTCCAGTATAACGAATGATATAAAGTCCATTCGTTCAATCGAAAAATTCGTAATATCGAGTTAAATGTATGTACGAATATTGTTTCTGCAGAGTAACAAAAATCTGAAGTATCTACCAATTTTACAACAGACCCATAAACATGCATACATATGTACACAGTCGAGGTTGTTGCTTTGTGTTCTTTTCTCTAAGGTAACAAAAACATTCGTTATATCGAGTGTCAACTCTTTTTTTTTTTGTACGTTTATATCGATCATTCGTTTTACTGAACCACCACAGGATTTCCTTTTTCTAACATTGTGTGGAAGAAAGGAAGCACGCGACAAATTGTGTGTCTATAAAATTCTCGATACTGCTTAGAACAACATTTTCATCTTATTGTTAAGTAGTGTACCAAGCATGCTCTACTACGTGCAATCCTATTGATCTAGCTTGGGGGATGGTTTTACAGCCCATAACTGATTCCTGATCGATCCTAACGCACTGTCAAACATTTTGAGTGCACAAACTGACAGACATATTCATCGGCTCTTATCGTTGTCCAGAATAGCCCTGTGACTAGCCTGGCTTAGTGATGGCTATAATCCACAAATAGCCAATCATTAAATATTATGTGTATAGACTAGCCATGCGTCCTCGAAGACATCACATTTCGCCAAATTCTTCTTAGTGCTGACTTCCTGTGTAAAAAGAACATCTCATGCTTATAAACCTTGTACCTTGAATCAAGCGGTCCCATACTTGTTTCTTCCTGCCCCATGAGGTCGATTGTAAGTCTATCAGCCTGCCTACTATTTAAATAGACACAGTCTGTTGTACGTCACAACACAAAAAATTGCACTTTCGGAAATTTAGTTTGACGCCCCTGCTCTAGAGTTTGCTCTTAGCACAATTCCGCCGATGTCATTTCTCCCTTTACTCAATCATTCCCAATCCTCAATAAAACCATTCATTCAAAGCTTGCAGCATTTCGCTCATGGTATGGGAACAGTTTAGAATTTGAATTCCAACTGAAATGCCATTCCAACATGGCGTCATTTCCTATAAAGCACAAGGCAATGAGTGCCTTCACTATGGTTTGTGTCTGTGATGCAAAATTGTGAAGTGTTGTAAAAGCTTTTTTTGAAAGCTTTGTACACTGAAAAAATTAATTTAATAAACTGTACAGGAAAAATCTAAATTATTTGGGATTGATTGGATTCGTAATCACTTTAAGAATATGTTAAAGTGCTGTAGACAGTGGTTGAGATCTACTACAGCGAATTTTTCGAAATTAAGGATATTTAGTAAAATTAGCGAAAAATGTATAGCTGTGGCACGGCCGACATTTTATAATTTTATAAACTGTCTGAACGACTACTTCCGATAAATAGCGGTATTTGATGCCACGAAAAATGACCGTGTCATTTAATTATCGTGTTTATTTTTTATCATGGAAAATCTCGAGTAAAAATAGCTGAGATATCCTAATCAACGATTGCCATTTGAATGAAATTGACAGTTTGCGAAGTTCGCAGTCGCAGTTTACAAGACGCGGCTCATATGCATATCTCACTTAAGAAAATGATCACCAGCACTAAGGGTAGGACCGTATATGTAGGTGGAAAGCATTATGAAAGGAAGGGATCCGTGTGATCTTGTTTTTGCTATAAAAGGGGAACTTATGGTAAAAAAAATGACATGAACTTCGTGTGTAGCATTCCTCAATAACATGTTTTTTTCAAAGTCGGTGTTCCCACTTTGTGTTGTGACGGTACAAATTCGATTTAATCATGGTGCAAGGCAAAGAAAGTATGCTGGACATGTTCTATTGTTGAGGGCCAGTAAGCAAGTGCCAATAAGTTAGTTAAGCTAGTTTTAGTCATTTTTGTCTAGCACGTAAGAGTTAAGAAAAAAAACATGTTCTATTGAGGCAATGCGTAACGTTATTGCAGGAATTTTCATGTGAACCGAAATTTAATGGCAGACTAATAGCGATGTAAAAAAATGTATTGTGAACAGAAATTATTTTTTACAATTTGAGGCTTAAAACTAAGGTTTAGGGTGTTGGCTCAACAATAGGGGCCCAACTGATGTACATTGTTTAATTCCACATTTGATATTACAATATCGGTTTAGTTGTTCCTATTGCGTTGGACGACATGCAAGGAATTGCTTCGATCTTGCCATTATGAATGGAATATAACATTTTTCAAATATTCCCTGGCCACGAAGGTTATTTCTGGTAACTTTTCAATACATATCGAGCAATAATTTGATACACACTTGACGAAACTTGACGAATACTCGTTTTCAAAGTGTAAATGTTGTTTGCGGATGATGTGCAGAGATGTGCAGAGACATTAACTTCAGCGTAGCCCTCATCGAGAAATAAAACGGCTACAAATCAGATCCTTGCTTATTAGACGCCGCTTCACATCACAAAAACAAAAAATAACTCGACTCAATTCCCTGATCTTGCAATTAAGCCAAAACGGAAGGGGTTGTATGAGATATTGCATCTCTTCTTGAGACTTCGATTTTGGACTAAAAACCCTTGGTTAACATTTGGCTATAGTTAGGGCGGTATTGGCGGTTACAACTTCCTCATTTTCAAAAACCTACGGACCACTGACTCAACCAGATCTAATTGCGCACCACACATTGACTTTTTGAGGATGCATTGCCCTTTCCAGTGAATGAAAATAATTTTTTTAAAATTGGTCATCGAAGCGCTGATGATTCAAACGCCCATTCGTCGCTTATTCTACCCAATATCTGGTCAGATGGTTTACCTGCCTCTGTGGCATTGATTTGCATGTAATCACAGCCTTAAGTCGCATTGCAACTGTTTACGAGTGGGATCAGTTGTGAGAATCTTATCGAACGGCCTCACTCACTATTAAAGCTACCAATTTACATATTGGTTCGTAACGCAATAATTGCTAGCGCTTTTCTGCAATTGTTCGAATTTGATCTTCAGCATTTTACCTTTTTTAAAATCCAATCGAAACTCTCAGAAAACCCCTTAACTCTCGTGTTTTACTCGTGAGATTTATTCCATCCCGTCAAGTTCAACTCGAAGTGACTTACGCGTCAATGCCTCCCATCTATCTTATCTACGGCAGTATGCGCGAGCGGACTATCAACAATTTGACGACATGGGTCATGTTCTAAATTCGGCGCTCAACATAATCACAGTGTTGGCTCATGTGATTCATCTATCATATTCGTAAATCACGATAAGTACACGAGTGGACAGCCATTAGGAATGCCCCTCGCGTCCGCGTGTATTGGCCGCTGCCGTGGTATGCGTTCGATGATTATCTGAAAGGGAATTTGCTGTTAATACATTTCATTGGAATAACCACCGAAGACGCTCTAATTGACGACGTTGAGTGCAGAGTGCACATGTGACTTCTTTGGAGGCAGAGAAGATACCTCACGTCCGGCATGTGGGTTCTCGAAACCGGTTTCATTGAGCTTCAAGGCTGGCACTGGTCCCGCGCAGTATCTTATCTAAGAGCAGACGTTTCTTAAATCATCTGCAAAGAATATCTTATCTCGTGTCGTGCAGAACCACTCAGACGATGTACATATTTAAAAACAGATCATTGACGCAGAACAAGTTCAAATCTACGTTTCACGTTCCCACTCGGCAAACATAATTTCTCTCGCGATGACAAATTCAAATGACGTCGATTGATCAGAGGCAAGAACGAACTTGAATCGATACGCGATGAATTTAATTGCAAATTCATCTAAACACAATGAGATGCAATTTAAAGAGAAACAAACTTGCCCGAACCTTTGCACTCGTTCAACGTAAATACGACGCCTTTTTTGTTTGCTCCGAGAAGGAAAACTGCTTTCAAGCGAATTGTCTCACTGCCAAGACAATTGTGATTGTGTGAAATTCCAATTGGCGCAGATACGATTGTGATAAGAAGCGCGTAATTGCCGTGAACACGTTCTCGAGTTGCGATTGTGACTGCTGGTGGTGGAAATATGCCACGTTTTCTTCACGTTTTCACGTTCTGCTTCACGATTTGAGACGTTGCACTTTACGGTGTTTGATAAATTAAATGCATATTTCGCTCTACGATGCGGAGTTGAATTGCATCGTGTACATTTTTGAATGTGTGCAGCTCGGGAGGCAAACAATTGGTCAATTGGACGAATTGAACATTTTGAGGGCTTGAGAGACTTCAGATCGATCGTTAAGAGCGGACGAACAAACACATTAGACTTTGTAATCATTACGAGACGACCGCCTATCTGTGATCTGCCAATTTGAAGAAATTAATTGCTTTGCGGTGACAGTAGTCTGTACGAACTGTTTACCCATTCGAGCGAGCATTCACCAACAAACCAATTCAATTTGGGACATTCGCTGTGGCGCCTGCAGTTTTTACTTTTCAAGAGGCCTTGTGTAGTGGGTGCACAAGCTACACCCATTATGTATGACGCCCTTAAAAATTGATAAGCCCCGAAATGCAAATATTATTGGCGCTTGGATGAAATAAAATGTAAATATTTGTGTGGCCTGTTGAGTGGAAAGGGAAAAATCGAAGAAAAAACCAAGCTGGATGCCGGTATTCACCGTGACACATGATAAGATGATTAAATTTATGCCCTCAGACCTCAAGAGTGTCATCACCATGTAGAACAATCAAATTAAAGCAAAGCACACAAAAGCCGTGTCTTGCGAACTTCGCAAATTCTCATATTTCATCCACATGGAATGTTCTTTGTTCGCAGAAAGCTACGGATAGAAATCGCAAATTTTTTGTCGCGGATTTGTGGACTCCGGCCGGGCGTTTTGTGGATTGCATTTTCAATTTGACAATTAAGGGCCATTCATATGAGTTCTCTGCGAATTGCGAACTTCGCAAACACCGACACTTCATTCATATGGAGTTTTCTCATTCGCAGGGAAGAATTTATGAAAACTGACACTTCATTGCGAATTTGTTGGTCGTAAATTTGTGGATTGCTTTTGCCTCTTTGTGTATTGCGTTCGCAGCTAGACAGTTCACAAATAGAACAAACATTGATTCGCAGAGAAATAATTTGAAATCGTAAGCTAGGATAGTTAAATTGTCGATAAAAAAAATTGATAATTCAATGCTCATCTGTTTGCATACCAAGAAGTCTAACTTTTTGCGTATATTTGCTGGAAAATGGTTGTTTCTGAAAGTTCGCGTTCGCAGTTCGCGGCTCACATGAATGACCCTTTAGGTAAATAAATGATTAATTCGATTCAACAAGTCGGTAATTAAGCACGCAACCCTTGGAATACCGAGAAGGATACCTTTTCCTTAAATTTAGCTGAAAAGCGATTATTTCTGAAAATTGGCGGTCTCAAGTCGCGACTCATGTGTACATAGAGCACATGAGGTAGTTCAATTGTCGGAATGTTTCTATGATCGCAATGAAAGTGCTGCCAAGTGTATCGATTTACTCAATTTATGAACCTGCTTTCAAGTGGGACCGCATTTTAGTCCGAATTGTTCTTAGGGGTCGTCTGCTCAATGCAACGTCGTCTGCTCAATTCAACGTCATTAAGATATGTTGCAGTGTTCTTTTGATAGCCAAAAGGCTTTCGGTTTAGTCGAGTCAGATGACTGAAGAGCAACGCAGTCTTGGAACTCAGAATTTTGTACAGCAATAGTCTATTCTCATCGAGACCGTCAATTTACAACCCGAAGCGCTGTCATGTGACTTTTCCATATCGTTCTTGAGAATATCGTGCAGAACTCACTCGTCAACACAGGAGGCATGCTCTTCCTAAGTCCCTACATTTGCTGGCACACGCAGGCGACATTAATGTGATGGTTCGAACACACGAAGCCGTTTGGTGGCATTGAATCGGAGGAGCTCAATGTTGGTTTAGCAATTACTGAAGACAAAACGAAGTATAGGCTGTCTTTAAAGAATGATGACGATTTTTCCACAATGTCACCATAGGCACATATACTTTTGAGGTAGTCCAGGACTTTGTCTACCACGGTTCCCAAGTAAACTATCAGAACAGAGATTAAACGTGGAGCAACTCTTGCCAATCGCTGTTTGTCTTGGCTCAAGAGGCAATTGCCGAACAAGGATCTCAACCAAGAAGTGGAGGCAGCTGCCTGAAGGTCGTGCCAACTAGAGAGGCTCGTTGGTTGATGAACAGGTCAATCCAGGACTGTAGCGGCACAAGAAAAAGAAATTTGTTGAGTTGACCACCTTTCTAGTAAGTCTCCTTCATAGAAAAAGGAAAAGTTAACACCTTTGTCTTCGTCTCTGAGTCAGTTGTACCACGCAACAAAGAACGACAGTATAAACCGTGTCTCAGACAATTTTGAAAATTACCTCAGCCATATATGTGTTTGGGATTGAACTCAACTGGCAATAGATCGTGCTACCTGGACAAACTTGTTGGCTAACGTTCAGTTCTACTTCGGACTGTAACGTCCGTAGAAGAGGACGACTACAACCTGAGGTTCTCGTCAAAATGCTTCACCTAGGTCTATAGCTGGCACTATCCATGGCTAGCACATCCAGGTTGGTTGATGTCCTTTTCATCTTTTATGCGCCATCTTAAACACGGCCGTCCACTGTTGCACGGCCCAAATGATCGGCATCGAAATCTGCTCGGGCTGGAGCTAAGTTGTTCATATACTTCAAATGAACCCGCCAAATTAGGCGTTGGATCCATAGACGGCTAGTTAGGAAAATGTGGCTGTACAGTCTTTGTTGGATATTGTCCCCCAACCTCACCGTTTTGGAAACCAGAAATTGCATGGTCTCTCCCTTAGAGACCAAGGGCCTCTTCATCCGCCTTTGAGATTGCCCATGCCTCTGCGCAGGACTAGGACGATAAATGTTTGTCAGCTTGATCTTTCGAGAGATGGCTCTATTACCCAATTGGCCCGATGGCTGCTTGTTTGACTGTATACTGAGGAGCTGAGGTAGACGAAGTCCCTGTCTACCTCGATTTACAGTCATGTCTCACATCGATTTCTGGATAAATATGCTCCCACTGTCTTCAGATCGGTGAAGAATTAAATGCTACGTCCAATGGGTCTACCATACACCGATTCCATTTGTGGAGAGTTGTAATGTCGTCAACGCAGTCTTGTCCAGTTCAGTAGTTCATTGCATCCACTTTGTAAGTCCCTGGCGGGTTCTACAACACCATCAACAATGCCACAATTGCAGCAACAACTTCGTACGTATGTTGCATTTTGTAAGAAAGTTCCCTATAAATCTCTTTTGTAGAATTGATAAAGCATAGGACCTAAGACGCTGCCATGTGGAACTTCTTTCTATTTTCTTTCAAGCTTTGCCATACTTTGCTCAAAATTTATAAAAGTAATGTATTTTTCCTTTCGGAAATGAAGGACCAATTTGGCCAAACCTCACTTATCACGTTATGGACCCATTTTGTTTGCCGTTGCGGAAGATTGATTTCTTGTCATTACTATCCCTTCCAAATGGCCAAACCATCCCTCTGTTCTTACGTATAACAAGAAACACCGCTCAAAGGACCGCAAATGGGTCCAGGTCCTTGATACAAAAAAATGTTGCGAACTTTCGCGCAACATGCTGCCGATCATGAATAGACTCCTTGTGGCACGTTCACAACAAAAAAAAAAAACCCTGTGTCCAATCATGGATGCACTGTTATGGACATGCGTCGACGACAGATTCACAATCATCGCAACACACACAAAGTTTAAGTAAAATGTCGCGACGTAGTACATTCCTCACACAATTCAATTTAGTTTAATTCATCGTCTAATTCAGCAATTGTCTCAGTGACTATCTGATGGACGTCGCTTGAATACCTCCAACCATCCATCCACCTCTCTTCCTTCCCGTAGCGTGGCTATAATGCCAAAGCGCACAAAAAATAACTCATATCTGCGTACTAAACTGCTCGTGTCACTTCAAAGAAATTGCCATTACACTGATGGATAATGATCACAAAAGACCAAAAAAAAAATGAAGAAAAAAAATCTCCTAAAACGATCCGCTCCTACTGTGGTGGCCAGCAGCAAACGCCACAACGTAAATAAACACACATACACACGCGTACACCTAAGCACATGGCAAACGTAAGCATTTCGCTCTCAATCGCTTACGAATGTGCAAAAAAAAAAAAAAAAAAGCAGAAAAAAATTTTACAAAAATAAAAGCAAAAGAAAAAAATTGCAAGCACGCGGTTCTGGATCGTGTTCCATTGAAAACTTCGTCGCGTTCTCTCCAAAACTACGACGCAATATGCAACACGGTCCGATCGTCTTGCTCCGCCGCGACCCTCTTGTGCCAAAAGTCCGCATTCCCGAAGGATCCTGTGACGATGACGACGACAGAAAGATGAAAGTTGCGAAGGTCGCTTTTATTTTGTGTGTGTTCATTATCATGCTCAGCTTTGCTTTTTTCGTTTTTTTTTTCTTTTCGTTTTGTTTTCCTCTCCTTTCTTCCCTCGTCTCTGTTTTTGTTTAATTTTTTTTATTATGCTCATTGAGCGGGTTTTCATTGGATATCTACTTGTCGGTTTCAAAGTGCGAAATGCGACCCAAAAGTGAGAGAGACGATCGGCATTTGAAAGCGTTTCTGTTCGAAGATGTGATGCTTTGGAGGTGCCTTTGAGCTGTAATTAAAATGGAGTCAATAGTCAAGGAAAGACCGGCCAAAAATTGGATAGGATTTTTTGCAAGCTTCATTGTTTCAGAAGACAATTATTGGAAAGTGGATTTGGTCGATTTGTTGGACCACATTTCGACGGAAACGGCCGCTAGCTCTGGTTCAGTATTCGCTCCGAGCTCCTTTAACTTGTATACCGTCTTGTTGGCAAAGACTAATGATTTAACTTAGCCTCATAAAATAAGAGTCTAGAGGACTAGCGGCCAATCAACATTTCTCGATTGATACACCCGTCGTTTGGCTTGCGGCACCGACTTGTTGAAACCACATATCATTAACGTCTAGCTCAAGCAACTGATCACAGAAATAACATTGCAACGTGCCAAACAACACCACCGAACCGGCATGAGGACCACATCATTCAGTAATTTTTTGTGGATGAATTGGTGTTTCTCTTTTCACTTGACCACTCGTTTGTTTGTCAACAAAGGTTATTTGCCGAGAATGAACTTCATCACTGACAGAACGTACGTCGCTTCATATGATCGATTGGCTTCAATTCTTGGCTTCAGTTCATAGCTTCATCTTATGAGGGAGTAGGCCAAGATACTTAACGAACATTTGCAGTAGTGCTTAATTAGAAAATCGTAGAAATACCCAATTCTTGAGAACGACGTCAAATCGATTGTTTTAGCTTGCGACGGACGTTTGAACGGGACCGATATTCTCGGCACTTCGACCACCCCGTTGTCTGACTGGCATGGGAACCTTGAACAGCAAAAGTTTTGACTAGACTATGAATTGCTTGTCTACTGAGCAGAAATTTACGATTTACAAGCAACAAATGGTATGGTTACGCTCTTAAGGTTGGCGTCATCGCACCGGAATATTGGTAATAAATTGTAACTATTACCAAACCGTCTTCGTTCGAGAACGAATATTTTAGTTCACAGTGAAAGTTGAAAGTTGTCAAGTCCCAATTGGGAAAACCCTTTACTAGTGCGGAACAAAGTCACGTTCGGTCCACGATAAATGTGGGCAAATCTAAAAGCATCTGCCAAGTGAGTGGAATGAAAACGATTCGATCAGACACAAATCTTATTTTGTTCGATCGACGTCTACGATCAGAAATCCCAAGGCAGAATGAATATTTTTGTCAGCACAGTACTTCCTGAGTCTGCAGTGCACTGTATGGAGGCCTGCTATGATACGGAGGTGGTTTTTGCTAATTTTTAATACAAGCTTCAAACCCCTTTCGGTTATATTGACCTAAGAGACTCTTGCCAAGAACAGGTTTCTGCCCAGTTCCTTCTTTTTAAATAATAATAATATAATATGGGTGGCGCTACAGCCCGTAGAGGGCCAGGGCCTAGCTTCTAGCTTCTCAGCAACCACTCGTGTTGTGCGTGCTATTGTTCTATCACGAGTGGAGGGGACCTACAGTTTTATGCGGACTCCTAACGGCCAAGTTTGAGAAGGATTTTCTAGACAGTCATACTCTTTGAGCATTGTCAGTGACTCGAAAGAGGTGGCGCCGTGAAAAGTATTTCTTGTCGTACCAGGAATCGAACCTAGACAGATTGGTCCAAGTGCGTAGGAGTCGACGCGCATACCCACAACGCCACGGGTCACCACATTGATAGCAGGTGAGTGCCTGTTTAATTGAGCAAAACACCTTCAGGTCCCCATGGCGTTTGTTTTCTACGATTAGGATACGAACATCAAGATTGCGTGTATATATCATTCTATAGGACTAGGTCCCCTGGGTTGATGGTGCGTTCTTCTATCTCTTCCCCGGGTTCGATCGAACCTAGACAGACTGGTCCAAGAGCCATGGGCCAACGCCTTCTTTTTATTTCTCCGTATTCTTCACTGAGAACATGGTCTCAGGGCCTGTGAAGGGTTCCGATGCTCCTTTTCTAGCTAGGGAGGCAGCTATATGATTGCTTTATATGCTAGCTTCTATAGCCAGCAAAAAAAAAGCTAAAGTAAGGCTTAAATAAACAAACAATTTTTTCCTTGGGCATAATGCTTGTTATTTATAAGGAATATTGATATCCATTCAAGACTCCTTATTTTTTTCCTTACTCTGGAACATGTCACACGTAACAGGTATACTCTTGGACGCCTTACACTAAGCCTTAGCTCGGAATTAATTTTAGTATTAAGCCATGATGTTTACCTTACCTAATAAAAGGGCACTAAATTACCTTTAAGTTCACCAATCACTCGAGGATCGGAAGAAAAGCTTACAGCGATTGTGGCCAACCACGATTACAACAACGGTTCTTCATTTTGTGCAAGAGGGGCAATTTTGAAGTCAAATGGCTCCAGTTCTTGATTGTTTTCTATAAATCAAGAAAATCTGAAAAATTCTAGTAAATTTAAAGTTAGCGGCTAAAGCTGCTAAATGTTTAATGAAAAATTAACTTTTATATTATTCACACAAAAACGTTTAAACCCGCACAAAAATGACGAATGAGCACGAATATTCGTTATGTATGCCTTTTTATAAAACAATTGCGTACCTTTTGTCATGATCGGTTTGAGTTGTATACCTTATTTATATCCTACAATACGGCTTAATTCAGAATTCCTTTGGGTATTCAAAAAGATTTACAAGCATATAGGCATACCTAATACAATTTTCTGCTGGGTAAACATTCCCTTCCTGCTCTATGGCGCAGAGACATGGACGCTATTGAAAGCGGATGAAGAACCTTTTGGTCGTTTTGGGAGAAAAGTTTTGCGTGCGATCTTTGGTTCTGTTTGTATTGATGGCGCCTGGAGGAGGAGATTCTACCACGACCTGTACGGGCTGTACAGCGGCATGCATCTAGTTAAGCGTCTTCGGATCCAACGTTTAAGATGGCTAGGTCACGTAGGATGGACACCACAGCTCCGGCCCGAAGGGTCTTCGATTCGAAGCCATTGGGACAACGCAACAGAGGGCGTCCTAGAACGAGATGGCGCACACAAGTGGAGAAGGACCTCAACCAACTTGGTGTGCACAACTGGAGGCAGCTGGCTAAAGATCGTGCTGGCTAAAGATCGTGCTGGCTAAAGATCGTGCTGGCTGGAGAGGATTGTTGGCTGAGGCCCAGGTCCACCCGGACTGTAGCGCCAAGCAAAGAAGAAGAAGAAGAGACATTCCCACACAAGCTTAGATTTGATAGTGTCTAGAGCCATGATAGCGACTTGACTGTCCGACATCGTATTGCTATGTCGTAGTTGGGATAGTTCCTGTCAAGATTGAGGTCAAGTCATTTTTGGTTCTGAGCTTACTGGTAAACCTCTGTTGTTCAATCGCTTCTTCAGTTAAAGGAAACAGCGATTGACAAGAGTTATTCTGGATCTGAAACTGGTGCAGTACTGGTAACTGCAGAGTGGCGACTGTTTTCAACAGCAGTCCTTGCCTCTGCACGGGATGTTTGTGGAGTGAAGCGGCTTGGAGTGGCGGCTGGTGGTGACAAAAGAACTGCGTGGTTTAAAACACCCGGATTTCAAGAAGCCATCAGAGAGAAGAACCTACAGAGACTGGATTATCTTGGGGAACTCTGCTTCTCGTGACCAGTACACTGAGGCGCGAAGAACTTCCAAATTAGCTGTGCGAGCAGCTAAAGAGCAACTTGGAAGGAGTTCGGAGAAGTTGGAAAGCGACCATAGATCTGCGAAAAAGGTGTTCTGGCAAACCATTCGCCGACTCAGAGGAAGGAAATTCAACATCATCGACGGAGTCAAATCCAAAGATGGGGTGTTGCTTTCCAATGAGGCGGGCATCTTGGGCAGATGGAGCGAGCACTTTTCGGAGCTGCTCAATCCCGAACAGGGCACTGAGGATGACAGACCCGTAGTCTTGAGTGGGGTGGAGAATAGTCCAACGGTGGAGGAAGTCATTTTGGCGATTGAATCGCTAAAAATTGACAAATCCGCCGGTGTGGATGAAATCCGGCCCGAAATGCTTAAGGCAATGGGTAAAGAGGGAGTTTTATGGCTCTCTCGTGTCATTAAAGTTGCCTGGGAACGAGGTGAGGCACCCGGCGATTGGCAAACTGGGGTGATTGTCCCACTTTTCAAGAAAGGGGACAAAAGAGATTGCTCCAACTACAGGGGCATATCTCTTTTAAGTATCCCCGGGAAAGTCTATGCTAAGGTGTTGGAAGCGTGTTCTAGAGCTTTGGTCGAGCCCAGGATGGGGGATGAGCAGTGCGGCAGAAGTACAACCGACCAGCTTTTCACTCTAAGAATGGTACTTGAGAATGCTTGGGAGTAAGCCAAACCCATCTACAGTTGATTTGTAGATTTGGAAAAGGCATATGACCGAGTCCCTCGAGGTAAACTCTGGAGTGTCCTGCAGGAGTATGGGACTGATGGTCCTCTTCTGAGGGCCATTCAGTCTTTATACAGAAACTGTATCAGCTGTGTTCGGGTAAACGGTGCTAAATCAACACTTTTCACCGTGGGCGTTGGACTTCGCCAAGGGTGTGTCTTGTCACCTCTCCTTTTCATTGTATATATGGACTGGATGTTGCAGCGCAGCCGAGGTGAGGAATGTTTCACATTGGGAGAGTTAAGGGCAAGTCATCGTCTTTTTGCAGATGACTTGGTTATCCTCACATCCTCCCAGACGGAACTCCAGCGCGCACTCGATAGGTTTGTGGCCGTGTGTGCTGATGCGGGAATGAAGGTTAACGTGGACAAATCGAAGGTTATGGTCATTTCCAGAACGCCTGTTCAATGCACTCTGCATGTTAGTGGCGTCCCATTGAAGCAGGTGGAGAAGTTTAAGTATCTCGGGGTCTTTTTCACGAGTGATGGAAGGAGTAATGCTGAGCTTTCCGGTAGGATTGGTCAAGCTGGGTCAGTTTTGACACAGCTTGGTAGTTCTGTAATCAGAAAGGCAGAGCTTGGTGCCAAAGCCAAGTTAGCGGTTTTCAACTCAGTATTTGTTCCAACTCTCACCTATGGTCATGAAATTTGGGTAATGACCGAAAGAATAAGAGCGCGAGTGCTAGCTGCTGAGATGAGATTTCTTCGTGCTGCACGTGGCACGAATGTCCCCATCATCACGACTTCCGAGGCGGGCGTTGAATGCGATTCCATCAGGTAGGCGACCGCTTGGCAGACCCAGGACGAGGTGGTTGAACCAAGTCCAAAAACTCGCCGGGCTATGCTTGGGCATTGCTCCTGATGAGTTAGAGTCGATGGCGGAGGATCGAGTTGCCTGGAAGTCTTTCGTGCGTGGTTTACCCCCGCGAACCCCTTTAGTGGATCATGCGGGTCAGAAGATGATGATGAACTGAAGAATCGAAGTCCGAGATTATAGCTTCTCACTGTCCAATGTTGAACAACGTACAACGTTGTCGTGGTATGTCCTCTTTTGACCCATTTCTGGGCAACTTTGGGAACGATATCCAACTTTGAATGCAATAATCTCATAAGATCCAAACACCAAATGGATATAATCGTCAATTCTTTGAAACAATCTAACGTTGTCGTCAAAAATTCGGTTCAAAACCAGATCAAAATTGCTACAAATTTGAAACCACTAGTACCCGATTCCGTGCAGTCACACAATTTCTCCGTTTTTTTTTTGTTCACACTTAAAATGCGCATCGGTGTGAATGAATGCTTCGATCAAAGTTTGATGGAATTGCCTGGACGCCTGCCCCCAGCAATGTGTGAAACGATCGTTGTACTACAACGCAATCAATTCTTCATCACCGCCAGCCGACAGATCACATCCATTGAACAGCGGCAGTGCGACGATTAATTTAAATTCCATTTCCACTCAACTCTAATTGAACTTTTGATTGACAAAAGTCTCTCTTTCCTCTCAATTCGCCGATCATTGAAGTTCATACAAACGTACGCTCACATCATAGCGCGCGGTCGGTGCTTCGCAGAAAAGAAATGAAAAAAAAAAAGAAGAACACAACACACAACTAAGCAAATAAAACGAAAACCCTATCACGTGCTTTGACGCCTGCGAATTGCGCGAAGAGGTGTGGACCGCGTGATTCAACGACGCAGTTCCAAAAATACTTGCAAATGTTTAGCGCTTTGGCTTATTAATAGGTTGGCCTAAAAAAAAATGTTGCCAAATCGGAAACTCCCGTGGACGGGAGGGGAGGCTTACCTTGACGCAGGTGTGCGAGATTTGTGACTCATGACGGTACACATCCACCAAATAGACCCACGTACGGGAAGGTTGGGAGGTGGGGTTCACGGGTTGCCCATTCGACAGATGGCCGGTTTTAATTACCCACCGAAGAGCTGGTGGAAAACGAACAATAGAAAGGTAAACACGCGAGTACTTGCGACCGCAGATTCGGTGGCCAGAGTACGTTGCCCCAAATGTTTTTATTTTGGACCGGTTTGCTATGAAACCGAGAGAAGGAAAGTTTCGGCGAATTGCGTCTTACCTGTTGACACTTGGTAATGTGACTAGCTGCTGATCGTCGGCATTACGAATTCACTGCGTGTAGACGATGTGAGAATAATTGGACAAGGATATCGGTTAAGAAACTCATAAATTGAGCTTGAGCTTTTGTGGTTCTCTGGCGGCACTTTGTGGACTTGCGGGAGCACTCGCCAGAGGGGTGGTGTATTTTGAATGAAACGCATGTAGAAGCACGATTTGCTTCGAAGTAATTACTTACCTACTTATCGGGGCAGCGGCCTATGCTTCGGAGGCTAAGCTTCGCAATCATTTCGTGATTCAAAAAAAAGGGCATTTTTTTTTAGCCATTTCATGCTCCAGGTACCAACGCTTAACCATTTCTGCAGAGTTCCTCGTCACGCGAGAAGCAAATGCCCAACGCGACTTGTGGCGTCAGTCGGCACGTTTGGTGAAACCACGAGGTCTTTCATGCCAACGAACCGGGCCTCTCCATTTTGAACGGAGAAACTAAGCGGAGTTTTACTTGTGAAGCGAAAAATTAGCTTGGCTATGTCAAGCACGGAAAGAGCCAGGGCTCCGTCGAAGAGTCGTTTTGAATCTCAGACCCTTGTGTCTTCAGGTAAAGGAGACTAGGAAAGGTGCGCTCGTGGTCTTGAGAAGAGGCAGCCATGAAGACTAGCAGCGTGTCAAGGAACATCCAATTTGGAAGGCAGCATAAAATGAAAGCGACTCAAAACGGAACATAGACGTGAGCAAGATGAAGACGAAATAAAGCCAAGTCCCCAAGCCATGATGCAGCTTTGAATACATTCGTCGTCTTTGAATGCACACAGGTCCATAGTCTGACAATTTTTGCGGTACCCTAAGCGAAGTGAAATTGCTTGAGCGGTCAAACCCATCCCGAGGGCCGATAGTTGTCAGCCTTAAAAGTATATCACTTATCAACAGAGTTCCTCCAGCAACAAGGTTTATTTTTTCGCCATCTCCCTAAAATGCGGCATTATTTGGCATTTGAAGAGCAAAGTGTGACTTAATGTGTTTTCATTAAGAACCGGCTTCTGAATGCCATCTCTGTCAATCCGATCGTCAGATTCCAAACTGTTAGCGTCAGTTTTCTTCAGTAGCACTTGCAATTTAATCGTGATGATAGACACACTTAAGCAATGTAACCACATTTTGGAAATGTGCTTCAAAAGTTATCGGTCTGTGCAGAGCACGTTCAGAATTACAGAGCACTTGCAACATATTGTGTACAATCAACGATCACTATTCGCCGTAATGTTGACCATTTTCACACAATCTGAAAGGTGGCACCGAGATGCATAAGATGAGTGCTTAGTTTAGAGAATATAATCTCCTTTTGGGAGAGTTTAGATTCAAATGAGCCCTTATTTCATCTCAATAGTCAACATTTTTGCATTAGGAGCGCAACGAATTCTCATGAAAATATGGAAACGCGATTACATCAGAGATTGATGAGGTGGTGGTGGTGGAGTCATCGAAGCGGCTAATCAGTGTGTTACGGACAATGAGATCCCTCTAATGATCGACGTGAATGAGATGTGGTTCCAGGAGAATGCTGCCATACAGCAAACGAAACAGTCGCCTTTTCATTCGAGGACTGTATAATTCGATATGTACTGTAACTTGGTCGCCAAGGGAGTCACAATTGGTCCAGCAGGATCTAAATGAGATGTCCACCCGCTTGCCAAAATATGCCAAAAACAACACCAATTAACATTACGATGAAGATTCACCATGAAGGCAATTGAAAATTCTCAGGTTCCTATCCAAAACCAACCAAAGACTGTGTCCAATTTGACTTGTTGACGATGAGGACGCTCTTCTTGAAGGTCACTCATTCTCCATCAGAAGCGGCCTGGCTCTTAAAGACGGTCTGCATTGACTCTGCATCATATGCAAAAATGTCCTTCAACACTTAAATCCAAGGAAAAATATACCACCTTCTAGGTCAAATAATTGGAGCGGCGAAGCGGCGTGAATTCTGCAAGTTATCGTCAGTTGAGCCTAGAGTCTAAAGATAGGAGTTGATACACCTACAACCTAGCCTACGGTCGCCTCACATAGAGCCCTATGCGCGTTTTTATTTCGGAGAGAGTCATTGTAAACGCCATTTTTTCAAGACGATGCAAGATTCTCTTCTCCAGAAATTGGATATCAATCAACCTTTTTCGCTTAAACTTGAACAGGAACTGACTTTAAGATACATCGCAAGAGAATACGATCGAATTGTGGCGGAAAACAAGGTTCAATCTGTCGGAGTAAATGAACTACCAGCGACTTGACGTAGTCCCTGATACCTTATACACTCGATATTAGTTGATGTTGTTGTATACTCGTAAAAAGGGTCCATGGCCAAGGTGGCACAGTAGCTGGACGAGGGAATTACCACGAGAGAGCGGACTCTACATCCAAGCGAGTCGGATCAACGGAGACTTCGCCCAAAGAGAGCCCAAAAAACTCAATCTGGCCGGAAGTGTGTAAAGCACCAACGAGCCTAAACGTTCGTAGTGAGGTACTAAAAAATTACCTCACTTGCGCTGTGATCGACATAAGCGATGTAGACTGTGGTATTTCGTTTGCTAACTGGAAGACGATAGTGTCAAGTATAAGTCGCTTCAATCTGGAACTAACGCTAGAGTATAGTGGTCGGGCTCCCGTCGCCTTCGACGTTAGCTGCCATCAACGTCCGGTCAAGCTGGCGTCTTTCAAGGACCAAAGTTCAGCTCACCTTTTTAAATATGCAATAGAGTGAACAGGAGAAGTTGGAAAAGGTGCCCAACTTGATATTGTGAGTAAGGACGCTATCCGCAGTAGGCCCAGGACTCGTGCCTGGTTTCCTCTGATTCGCCCAGACGCCCCTTCTATTCTAAAGTTCATTCAGGCTTGCAATCCTGTCTTTCCAATCCATAACTGGAAGATTGCAAGGCTGTGATAGTCGTCAGTACGGAGTCCCTGGCCCCCGCCTGCAGAAACTAATGGTGCCATCCATTATGAGTTTGGGATGTTCACCTTAAAAGTATATAAAGAGGATGGGGAGGAACCCGCGAAAGTGGTGCAATCCTCCTCCACCTAGTCCTCTGTTGCTGGCGCTAAGCTAACTGCGGAGGCTGTGGTGGTGAAAGGATGTCCCGCCACGGAAAGGGCTTTCCTCTGTCGACAATGTGAAGGCTTTGCCAGTCGTTATAAATTCGATGGAGGTTGAGATGGACGGGAGTGGCACTAAGGGATCTTCACCCAACCCAGGGCTTGAACTCGGAAGCACACGACCCAACAGTCAGGAGTCGTACTTCGAACTCTCTGTCAAAGAAAACACCACTGTGGCAGAGAAGGTATTCGTTGTGGATGTAAAGTGAACCAAATTAACCTTCACCAATCCACCGCCGCCTCGGCCGCTCTAATTCTTCGGCTGGTTGCAATCGAAGAGGGAGGATGTTGCCCTGATTCAAGAACCCTGGGTCGTAAATGATCTGGCCTGTGGAAGATTGTGAGAAATATAATTCTCAATGCTCAAGGCATGTAGTGGTCGAGAAAGTCGTTTGTTTTGTCAGAGAGTTTGTGGTGGCACAATGCACCGCCACTCAAGCCAAACGTATTCCAAGGAAGCCTCATCTGCCCTTGGCCAACAGATGCGTGCAGACCTGCATTAGACAGGAGCCACCTGGTGGATAGACATTTTGGGGCTAGTTGAACAAATTTCGAATCCCATGTCTAAAATGAGTGGCGAGTTAGTAGTTGAGTCTAGGTTCAATCCCCGAACCGAAAAACTTTCATAGTTCATGGCTCCACCTCCTTAAAGTCACGTACAATGACATATCCTCTAACTTCGCCCTTTGTAGTTGACATAAAACAGTAGTGTCCCCTTCACTCATGATAGAACAACAGCACGCCCAAAAGTAGTGGTTGCTGTAGAAAGCTCTGGTCCACTTCGGGGTGTCGCGCCACCCATTTAATTATGTCTTATAAGCCTAAACGGAATCTCCGAAGGTTTAATCGAAATAGGACAGAGGCCTTGTTTTTGGGACCTCCGGCAGCGCTAACAGGCTCTGCGACGTTCGACTTACTTTCCGGACCCCTTTCTCTATAGATTTGAGAACAGCTTCACATCGGCCTAGCTGAATCGGGCTTGTTGTTCGAGGGCTAGGGACACAACAGGATGTGTCGACGTACAAAAGAGACGACCACCTCCTAGCAATGTTCTAGAGGACCAAATTATCTTTATCTTCTTCCTTCCGGGGCATTCCTACATCTACTCAAAGAAAAGCACGCGTTTCTGCGATTTGTCTCGAGATATCCAGAAACAGTTCCCCGGACACGTCACACGCACCTTATCCACTTCATACTCCTATGAATCAATTAGAACAGAATAAATAACTTAAAACTCCTTGCAAGTTTTCACAAGAGCAACAAACAGCTTTCACACTATCTCAAGGGTATACCTATTCTTAGGGTCCACTTCTACAAATTACGCTCTCTCCACCGTATGACTTAGATCCTCGTAACTTGGAAAAATAAACCACTTATTAGCATGACGTTAATTTGAAGTGAAAATATATTCAATTCAAGATAAAGATACTGTTTCCCTCATCACACTAAATATACCGCGTTACCTAAGAGCTCGGTGCACGGGACAGAAGCCCATCACACAATTGTTCTCGTTCTTATCAATGATCTGCACTCAAAGCCTGTTTTGCCTTTTCACGGGCAACCGCTGTCTAGCTAATTAGTTCGCCTTACATAATTGCAATTATTTATGGAATGGAAGTGATTCAGGAGATCGTCTTTTTGCGATACTTGATAATTGATACAATCTCTCATCGTTCCCGCTGTTCGCGAAAGCATCGTAATATTTACTTTAACTCACCGGCCACACTCGTAAGGCGTGCATTCTGAATTGGATTTGCGTGACTCACATAACCAGTGTGTGTGTGTGTGTGTGTACGTAAGTAATTAAGATCGGAAATATTTAGACAGTTAGCACACATTAGTTCCACATTGTGCATACCGGTCATGCGATTAAGTGCTTCAATGAAATCGCTCATGAGGCTATGCATCATGATATGGATCTTTTTGTGGGAGGGGGACTTTTTCTTCGTTTTTTTTCAGAATTTTTCGACTGACGAAGAATTTTAAAAATCCATCGTTTTTGCGGATGCGGGGTGTGCCGCAGGTAACTCTTGGGGCAATAAATTCGTCTCAATTCAGACGCTTCTGATTCACAGACTCAGATAAGTGAGGGGAACACAGCTTTGCTAGACTGTGTGCTCACTACTTGATCCAGACTAATAAAAAATGCTCCATCGTTTCACAAGACAATGCTTGACATGTTCTTTCGTTTCATTTTTGCCGATGTCTACTGGTTGCATTATTTGGATTTAAAACGATGTAGTCGTTTAACCGCAAGAACTATTCAAAGGCCAAGTGTGCGTCTTTCACACATTTATTGTTTCGCAGCATTTTGCGTGACTTTTTAGTGTTTGATTGTTCAGTTTCGCTGTTGTTGACAGCTCACTCGTGATTCGTGACATGTGTCAAAGTCAATTGTGACTTACGTCGAACAACCTGTCACAGCGTCTAATTTTCGGTAAGTTGGCCATCGAAAGGCTAAAGAAACAGCCAATTAATCTCCTGTTCTCTCATAAAAATGTTCGCCTCAAAATCAAAGTTGTTATATGCAAGCGCATGAACCATTCCAGATGAACTGACCGATTACATAGTTGGCGCCTACGTCGAGCTTCGTCGTGAAGCCAGGACGTGAAAGGATATAGCTTTCACTTCGACAAGAAACTTATTCGGCATATTGCGTCTGTTAATCGTTTTAGCTGGCCCCCACCTGTCAGAGACGTCGTTGCAGAAGCGCAGTGCTTTGTTGTTGGAAATGTCCAAGGACTCACTCAACCAGATCCATGAACATCAAATGGGACACGTTCCGAGCACTTCTGACAAAATTTTCGCGCTTGTGCGTCAGTTTTCCGGCTCGAAGGACCACTTTTGCACTTTTTCCACCTCACCACTGGTTGGGGGATTGTAATAGCAAAGCAAACACGATTAAAATTACGTGATTCGTTTGTGAGATCGTCATTCACACTCGCTCGATCATTTATTGTCTCCGTCTTTTGTACACATTACTCCACAAATAATTGCTGACACAGCGCCTGGTGGTCATTGACTAGCGGGGGGTCAAATGGCATCAAAAGCAATTGCCGCGTGTTAACAGCAAGAAGTTGCAGAGTAGGCAAAGATCGGCAGCATTGCACAGTGAGCATAGATATCCTTAAGACATTATTACACTAAAATAAAGGATACCATAACCGAGTGATTTTATTGTTTCTTTGATTGCATAATTGTCAGCAGAAGTACAACTAATGAGAGATTGTGTGAACAGCTTGCTGACTGAGACGTAGAAAATGTTGCTGCACTCCTGCGCGCCCTTAGTCCCTACAGGGGCTTCACTAAATCTAACTTTAATTGAACGAAATACCTTTAAGCTGTGCTTTTCCAACCTAGAGTATGTAGCGATTCCTTAAGAGCCCCACGGACTGTGGAGTGCGGCGCCGTACAAAAACAGACACAATTTTCTAGAGGGCACATTTCCATTCAACTTCTCCCTTCCAAGGAGCTTTTAAATCTACTCAAAGAAGACTACGAGTATACACAGGTATTTGGGGGATAACGAGTCTGGTGTCGTCGGCTTTGCCGCGATTCCTCTCCTACAGAATACCGCATATCCCTCCATTATTTAACCTTTACAAATAGATTCAACTATGGACATTTGATTCTAGGAGGTTAAGATAAAAACACGGCACCTCAGTTGTAAGCTGTTAGTCAAACTTAGTTGATGACTTTCCCGTAGTTCTGGCCTTCGTGTCAGACTGCATCATTGTCTTGAAACTGTACTTCTGCTTTTCAAATGAGATAAAAACTGATGAGTTCGGAGAATAATGCAAACTCCCCACCAAGCTTCCATTGCGTTATGCATATTTCATAAGCCAAAGCCAGCGAAAACTGCATTTAATTACTTTATTAATTTACTAACACATTTTAATTTATTTTAACCAATTTGTATTTGACGCAAGAAGCGTCTATGAATTAATGTATATATTTGGTGTGACGAATAGAACAACCAAATGGCATTAACTTTATGTGTGTGTGATCTCTGAGAGGATCACAAGGGCATTTGTTTGAAAACATGGAGCAAAGCACTTAAATTCTTCCATAATTCAAATGTCTGGGTTCCAATTAGAATGCGCTCTCATTTCAAAGAGGTTATTTGTTTGCCTACGAATTACGTTTGCTGAAATGACATTTTAACAAATGGTATTTGTGTGCGAATGGGGGTAGACCGGAAAATCCTAACCCGGAAAACAACAGAACGCAGAGATGGCACTACTCATACATTCTGATATTACGTATTACGTAGATTGTGTCATCATCTTTTCATATAAAAGGCAATGCGCTTGCACAAACCACAAACAAAGTTCAACACTGATGCCGGATTCTCATAGCCGAAAACAGAGTGAAAACGTCCATCAAATTGGTACACCCGTTGTCGCCCTTGTGGAATCCAAACAAGATTCTGCACAGCGCACTAGTAAATTCACACTTGCACAATCTGGCATTTTTTCACATGAATTCGCATCATCTGCCTTCGTGAAAATACATAAAAATGGTAGAAAGTTCGAAACGCACATGTCATCTTCAGGGTTTCATCGAACCGAGGGGTACATAAGTAGTTGACTTGTTCATGGAAGTAAAAAAAAAAAACAATCGAATGCACAGAATGATACACCGATCTGTAATAACCATTTCGTTCAGTTTCGTTAAGTTTCGTCGAGTTTCGTTAAGTTTCGTTCAATCACGCTGGGACCGAAGGATATCGCAAGGACTTATAGAACCTTTAAATTTGTCGATGCTTCTGTCTACTTTTCGCTCTAAGCTCAAGTTTCCTTAAGTCAATTATGATGGGACTGCAAAGGCTGTAGGTCTTGTAAAAACGAGATCGCGACTCTATCGGCAAGGAAGTTGATAACGACTTACTTACTTACTTAAGGTGGAGCTACAGTCCGAGGTGGACGTGGGCCTCAACCAACAAGCGTATCCAGCCAGCTCGATCTTTATCTAGCTGTCTCCAGTTTCGCACGCATAGTTGGTTGAGGTCCCTTTCCACTTGCGTGCGACACCTGAGTCGCGTCTCTCGGGGTAGATTCTAAGACTTTTCGGGCCGGAGCATTGGTTTCCATCCGCTCTACATGACCTAGCCATCTCAATCGTTGGTTCTTCACTCTTCTGGCTAAGTCGATGTCGCTAAACAGCCCGTATAGGTCGTCATTATATCTCCTCCTCCACTCACCATCTATGCAGACGGGACCGAAAATCACACGAAGAATTGTCCTCTCGAAGCAACCAAGAGCAGCTTCATCCGCTTTTGACAAAGTCCATGCCTCCGCGCCATATAGCAGGACTGGGACGATAAAGATCTTGTAAAGCGTTACCTCGGTTGTTCGAGAGAGGGCCTTGTTTACCAATTGCTTTCTTAGCCCAAAGAAGCAGCGATTGGCAAGAGTTATTCTTCGTTTGTTTCAGCGCTGGTGTCATTGTCTGAATTGATAGCGGTGCCTAGGAAGACAAAGTTTTTGACTACCTCAAAGATATATCTATCTGCTGTGACGTTCTGACCTACACGTCGGCGTTGGGTGTCCTTTCTCGTTGACAGCATATACTTGGTCTTACCCTCGTTTACCGCTAAACCCATCTCCGCCGTTGCAATACCCACAAAAGCGCCATTGACATCACGTTGCGTTCTTCCGATAATGTCAATATCGTCGGCATATGCGAGTAGTTGGACGGACTTCTGAATGATTGTTCCTCTGGTGTTGGCGTTCGAGTTTTGAACAATTCTTTCAAGAACGATGTTGAAAAAGTCGCATGACAGCGCGTCGCCTTGTCTGAATCCTTTTTTGTCATCAAAGGTCTCGGTTAGGTCTTTACCGACCTTGATGGAGCAGAGTGCATTCTCCATCGCCATCCTACACAAACGGACGAGTTTGGTAGCTATGCCAAAACTAGGCATTGCTCTGTATAGCTCGTCTCTATAGATGCTGTCATACGCGGCCTTAAAATCGATGAAAAGGTGGGGGGTATCGATTTGTTTGCTTCTGGGTTTTCCCCAAAATCTGGCGCAGTGTGAATATTTGGTCGATGGTGGATTTTCCTGGCCTAAAGCAACACTGGTATGGACAGACCAGGTTGTTGTCGAATGGCTTTAGGCGTTCACACAGTATGGCAGATAAGATTTTGTAAGCGATACTTAGGAGACTGATGCCTCTGTAGTTGGCGCAGTTCAAAGGGCCTCCTTTTTTATGGATCGGACAAACAATGTTGATAATAATGTTGATAGCGACTACATCTTGTATTATTCAATCAAACAGGTCAGTCTAAGACCCTCTATGGAGGTCTGATAAGTAAATACACTTCACCGACTTTCTAGTAAAGGCTAACGCAGTAATGATGAGGAGTACATATTTGATAGGCTGTTTATCTTCGCAGTGTTCGTCTACTGGTTTCAGTGTTAAGTCTCATGGCCTATACTCTTGTACAACTGAATTTAAGACGCCACTCGCCAAACGCTGCCTAAGCCGGTTTCGAGACAGATTAGTCAAACAGCAGCCGGCGACTAAAGCCGGCACCCATAAAAGAAGAGAGGCGGCATTGTATTCGTTTTAAATTCCGTCTAAACATGACCACCACCGACACATCTTCAAGTACTTGTGCAACTTCCCACGCCGTGCACGCTAACGGTGCTGAGAAATAACACATCAATCAATATCAGCAACACTCGAGATGTCTTATGTGGAAATTGAGACCCGAACCACTGCAGAGACACTCGCGGCTCTTTTATGACTCATAAAGTTCGCTAAATACAAATTAATGCAAAATAACAGGTAAGTCCCGGCCGAATGGGGATAAAGTCCAGCCAAACGGCACATCACCGAGTGGCAGCGGCTGACATACGACGTCATATCGTTTCACCCTTTTGCCCGAATGCGATGCCGAATGTAATAACTCCTCGCGTTGTAGGAAAGTTTCCAATAGCAAGACGAATTAAGTGTTTGTGCGGTTGTCGTTTTTGCTGTTCGGTGCTGTTGGACAAGTTTAAGATCCTAAAAGCAGAGAAGAAAAAAAAAAACAAACAAAAAAAAACCAAATGTAAACAGGAATGAACATGAATGAATGCTGGTAAGAAACCGATAGAAAGAGGGACAGCTCCGTGCGACCGGTGCGTGTTTCTGGTGAACTTGATTGTGGATTTCATAACCAAGTGCAATGCTGGAAGTGAGTTGGAAAGCATGTGTCGCGATGGAATAGGGGAAGCCGTCTTTATTGTTGTGTACTCAGCTGGCAGAAAAATATGGAAGGTGTGTGTGTGTGTGTTGTTTCTGTAGCACTCTAGAAGACACAAACGATTAGTAAATTGACGGAAATTGACAACATTTTACATAATATTGCCTTAATATTTGCAAGTGAACGAAAATGTACTTTCCTCGTGAAAAATCATCAAAAAACCAGCACCAAAACGACTCAACAAACACAAATGCGGTCATCATTTAATTGCACAGATGATGTGGCACAGAATGTGGCCCATCAATATTTAATGAATGACTTTTAGAAGTGTTTCGTTGAATATGTGCTCTCTATTCTTTACGATTTCGAATTGATTCTACGAATTTTTAAGTATCGACAGCGATAATTCTGGGTCACGTCTCGAACAAACAAACTTAGAAACTAAGTCGTATTTGATGTCGTCCGTTTTTTTTATTTTTTGGTTGGGCGCCATTTTGGATTGGATCGGTAGTCATTTGACTGTCGTAGGGTGTCGATAACAATTTGTTGTGTGGCACATTTCGACTTAGATTTTTCAAGCAATCCGGAGTGGGCATTAATCTTAACCAACAAGCCTCTCCGACTAGCACGATAGGTGTAGCTGTCTCCAATTTTTTTTTCCTTTTGTGGGGAGGAGAAATGCCTTACGCACCAAAAGGAGGCCTGTTTGCGTTGACCATGCCCGTGTGTCCGGCTCTCACCGCGTTCCTTCGGGGCATACAGACTAAAATTCTTCCCATCCCGACAGCTCTTCGCATTAATTCAAGGCGGCTGTATTGTTCTTCTTCTCTTTTCTTGCTTCTGAGAATTTCGTCCACAAACTGGCAGATTCTCCACCAATTTAAGTCCTTCGTCAGCACTTTGTCAACTTTTTTTGCCCAAAATGCAAGAGCTTGATTTGCATAACATGTGGTTTCAACAAGACGGTGCCACATTCCACACAGCACGCTCAACAATGGACTAATTGAGGGGCGAGTTCGGTGAACATTTTATTTGACGTTCGGGACCGGTCAATTGGCCGCCTAGATCGTGCGATTTAACGCCTTTAGACTACTTTTGTGGGGCTATGTTAAAGCTCATGTCTATACACACAAGCCCGCTTCAATTGACGCATTGGAAGACAACATTGAAGCATTTATTCGTGAGATACCGGCCGAAATGTTGGAAAGAGTATGCCAAAATTGGACTAAGCGGATGGACCATTTGAGGCGCAGTCAAGGTCAACATTTGCATGAAATAATCTTCAAACATTAAATAATATGGACTGTACTATCGATTCAAATAAAGATATCTTGCATTTTCCTGAATTTGATGTGTTTTTTTTTTGAAAAACTCACCCTTTACATAAGTTTTCTGGGTTGAAAGCACCAATGCTGCTTTCCATTACTTTGCGGTTGGCTTCCCATCTTCTGAAGACAAAAAACGTGTGGTGTCCCCAACGGTCTGTTGGGGAGTCGCCGTACTGGCAGGGTGGGCTATCCGTTTTGCCGAGCTTACGGAGAAAGACGTTGAAATGTCCGTCTCCGGTGAGGAACTGGGTGACAAAGTAGTCGACCTCACTGTGTCGTTCCACTCAGCCACATATCTTATTAGCCTCGCTGTCAACCTTCCCCTGTATTCCGAGCTCCAGCGCTCTTGCCACTTCATTATCATTTGCTGCTCTGCTTGGTAGATGCCGCTTCCAGTTCAATTTCTGCCTTGTTGTCGTGTACGAACTTTCTTTGTACCGCTGGGATATCGATGGGAGTCACTCCTGCGACTACAATGATGGCTGGTACCATTTTCGGTAAGTGCTAGTCAGGCGTAGAGCTAAACGTCTTTGCTGTCTCCAATGGCGCCCGCCAAATTGGTTGAGTTTCTTCTAGACACCTGTGCTCCCACTTAGGCGGGGACGTCCTCCGTTGCGTTAACCCAAGGAAGGAAGGAGCCGATGGCCAGAGCCAAGTTTCAAATTCATTCTCCATCGTCTAGCTACTTTAGGCGTTGGATCTATACACGAATGTGAGCTGGTTCCAGTTCATTGTCAGTAAAGGTCTCATTAACGGCTGACTGCCTTTGCTGTACTCATCCAAGTCTGCTAGCAATTGTATGGTCTTTTGGAAGATCATGCCCCTAGTGTCGCCATGTGAGTTTGGACATGATTCACATGAGTCTCTAAAGCGTTCCCTATAACCTTTGTTCATTTTAAAAAATGTTTGAGGAATAAAATGAGTTGAAAATCGTAACCGAATACGATAGAGCAGCGATGGTCCCTTTTCGACAGTCTCCACAACAAGTTTGACAAGAATTTCAAGACTAAGCAAGCCGCCTGTAAACACAATCTTAGGTCCGGTCTTTGAATCGGCAACACACGTTGAATCAGTTGGTGGCTCAACAAATCTGACGCTAGTATTGCTGAGTTCGGCCAGGTTGTCAACAAAGTTACACTCTAAGTGACTGTGACTTGATATGAAGAGGGCGCTGCAATGCCGGAGAAGCCGCATGATGGTTTCCCAATCATCCTCATCTCTGTAACTTCTGCAGAAGTCATGGTAAACCCTTTCTGGTGGCGTAAGTGGCCATTAACAACCCGAATAAGAGTTCTAAATAGATGCTGACTGTGACCACTGAATTGATACACTGAATTGATACACCCAACCGCTGCAGTCTCGTGGAGTAATTAGATGGTGCGCCATTTAGGCCGACGCAAAGTTGGGTCACATTTTCTTTGAGGAAGCAAAAGTATTGCTGTCTAAGCTACTCTTCAGTGCTGCAATCAGTTTATAAATATCTCTGCTCTCAAATTGGGGCGTAATTGCGATACAAAACAGAACTTCGTTGGGCGCCATTTCATCTCCTAGTAAAGTTCCTCTTCGCCCATTTGTGCAATTCGAGAGTATTAGCTTCCAGCCTTGAATCAAACTCGAGAATGATTGATTCACGAGTTCAAACAGCACTGCCTTCGTCAGCAGTGAACACGGAATCAATTCACTTTTTCCGCAAATGCTTTATTTACCTCGTGGCAACCCCTATCACCGGACAGTCCCATTCTGGAAGCTCATAAATTTAATTGGGTGATAAAACAAGAAATGCAAACAATTTTGTTTTGCATACAACTTCTTTGGAACACTCGCACCATCGATGAAAGATGGTGATACGAAGTCTAGCAGCAATAATGATGACTACGTGATGCAATCCAGGTTAAATGGATACATAAGCAATTTACTGGAGTCAAGTTGATCGCTTCAGACTCGGTTGGAGGCACTGTTTAGGCTGCGATTATGACAAAGCGAATTAGCGGCGATATCGCTGATGTGTTCTGACAGAGTGACTACATCAAGCGTGACAGGGGTAACATTAACAACTTGAGCGCCAGAATTAGCCAGAATCACTGACCCTATAGTTTACGTGAGTGTGCTTACGAGCGAAAATATTTTGATTATAAAGTCGCCCAGGTCGTAGTCAGATATCGCAAAATCACCTCCCTTACACATGAACACCTCTTAATGGATGCATTCAATTTGTGATTCACATCGGGTCATGCGACGCGAAGGCACTTAGCTCAGCACTGAGCGCAGCTTTAGGTACGGTAGCTTGTTAGTGCTTTTCAGTGAGACCTAAAGAGGGATCCGTTATCCATAGTTGCTTACTGCTATAATTGCTTAACTCGACACGTAGTCGTCCATGCCAGACTAGGTGGCTATGACCAGTGATGCATGTCAAATTGATTAAGATTCCATTTCAATTGAATGGCTTGCAGCATTTTGTTGGACCAATTTTGAGTGTTAGGAGTTGCCTGCAATCGACTTCATTTTTCCTTTGACGAACTTATTGCTAGCCAATGGGACAACGTGACAGAAAACCCATGAGTCTAGGGTGGCACACACAAGTAGTAGGGCACCTCGGGATTTATGCCGACTCCGAACGGAAAAGTTTGATAAACAGTGACTCAAGAGAAGCGGAGCCGGGGTTGAGGAAGGCTGTTCGTGTCGGGAGTTGAACCTGGACATGATCGCATTTCAAATGCAATGCAATACAAGTGAATATGACAAGCGCAATAATGATGTCGCCTCCATCCCCTGAACTAACTTCACTAGGAATGCCTTTCATCACTTACAGACTCTTGCATCCGATCTACTTTAAACTTTTTTATATAAATACGTGTTGCCGATTTTTGTGGTACGTTTATACGCCGTCCTACTCAACTGAATGGCATGACACTTACACCATTGGAAAGGTTATTTCGCGTAGATGTGCACATTGCTTGTTTGCCAAATGCTCGAGTAGAACTATGGTCAAAACATGTACAAATTTATGCTATATCATTACGAGAAAATTTCATAGCACGCATTTAAACACAAAACGTCTAATTTCGATGACGGGCGAGCATAGTAACTAATAATGGGTGATTCATTAAGACAATTTGTTCTAAATTTTGCTGCAACTAAACGAGTGAGATGGAGATGCCAAGTCGAAGCCTAATGCTCCCAAGAGGAGTGATAAAGAAAAAAAAAGCAGTGTATGACATTTCCTTTTTGAATATAATTTCGTCAAAATTTTGAGGAGGAGATGAAAAGCACACCACCTCTGGTTTGCTGCTACTGAAGTCTGATGTAAACCCATGGCAGCTCAACTTTTCACCAACTTAAGTGACATAAGTGAGGTGCCATGGTCCCTCCCTTACACCAGTAGTTAGTTGATCAACTCTAGTTACGGTCCGAGTCACAATAATGCCCCGACCGAAGTGTATCTCTCAGCCACTTGAACCTGCCTAGGTCTCTGGGGAAGTTCAAAGACCTTTGGACACACAAAAAATGCGTCAGACGAGGACTACTGTTGCTCGTTCTTCTTCTCTTAGGAGGATGTATGGTAGTGGCTTCAACCTAGTCACCTCGGAAACTAAGTCAAAGAATGACTGTTCAGCTTACCCAAATTGCAGCTTCCAATCCGATTCGACCTCCAAACTTATGTCACCCTCCACAAACAGAGATGAAAATTGCACCTTTCATGTCCTGTGCTGCCCAGAAAACGCAGCCGCCTTATGTAACCCGGCTACGCTGTGTTTGACATTGATGTTCACCCCGACTTTGCTATCAAATCAAGTGAATTCCAAATTACACATGGAAGTTCACACAAGCCGCAAATTACATCCCACCCCCACGCCCGCATAAGATTTTCCGCTTTGATTCTGTTTGCGAAAAAAAAAGCGCTGACAACACTTTTTCGGTTGAGGGACGCTAAAAAGGAAACCACACACAGTCGCAGTCACACTTCATGTGTGTACACAATTAATTAGGCGAGTAACGACAATGGGATCGGCTCTTGGGTACATTCAGTTTAAATGGAAAAACAGGTGCTAATTATGAGCAAAAAATTCCAACTCATTGTGCGCAGTTGCTCGAAGAGAAGTGTGATTCGCTTGTGTGTGCCGTGTAATGCGATAGCAGCTCTCCAGTCTATCACTGCTTAGATAAGTGTTAGATAGGAACGCTAATTGGGAATTATTCACTGGCGCTTGAACGATAGCATGCCTACGCATCCCCTGACATTGATAAGGCAATTTTCCGTTGTGATTGATCGAGGGGGTTAATACCTTTATCTCGCTGGTTGTGCCCTTCTCTTTAGGTGGCAGTTGAGTGCTTGAGGTCTGTTGCAATATACAAGACCGTGAGCTGAAGTGGGAGCTCACAAAACGGATTACATTGTAGTGTGGATGCAGAGCTCTGGGGCGGTTGTACTGGATTGCATTTCGACATTGAGTCAATGAAGGATTCAATCTCATGCATTGTAGTTAAGGATGAATCGACGGGGGTTTCATTTGACGAATTATTGCTCCAATCCATAGGATCTGTTGCGTTTATCATTATCATCTTCAGTGGACTAGCGGGTACAAAGCTCGCACTATAGATCTCCAGGCCACCCGATCTACCACGATCGACTTTAAGTCATAAGGAGGAGCTATGCCGAAGCGCTACCAGTCGATTTTTTGAACTTGGTCCAACCACCTCGAGCCGAAATTGGCAAGCGGTGACCGGTCTGTTGGCATCGCATTCAAGGCACGCGTCGGAAGTGGTGATAGTTCGTTACACGTAACCAAACCATCAGGTACAGTCCTTTCCGTTCAAAGAAGGAGTGGCTCAACATTGAGTTCCTGGCGTACTGCCGTGTTGTTCATATCATACAAAAACATGGGCTACATCATGCAAGGGTTACGGACGCGACAACGCATTCTAAAGGTAGGGGCCCTTGTGCGGAAAAACACGATACAGCATTAATGCTACCGTTTTCGAATTCCGTGGCAGTTCGTTAAGGCATCAACGCAAACTTAGAAATGACAAGCCCGTTTATCAGCCGTTTCATTTCTCAAGTGCCAGTTGACACACAAAAAAGATCTCAATTTTTAAGAAGTATCAACAGAACGCACTCTCTCACGCAAAACGTTCAACATGTCGAAGCGTTGTATTACGTTGCTCTTTGCATCTCTCTCATTTTTTAACAAACAGAAGCACTGTAGCACGACGCAGGATTGTCTGCTTTGCCTTTGTATCGCTTCTGTTGGCAGGCTACAGTAACACCAACGCAGCATTGTGCCCACAAAACCCACACATCGTTGGTCGAAAAACCGCTTGTAGAGATTCACAGAAGCCGGCCGCAGTTGTTGTTAAATTAAGGGAGTCACCGTACAAACATCTCTAATCAGTAGAGTTCGCCTCAATTCGCCATCTTAGGCAGAAGCTCACTACCCAGCTCATTGCTTTCAGTCGCAAGAAAGGCTGTGATAACACATTGTTTCTGAATCGTAGTAAGACCCGTTCACACTTCAGTTGTCTGTTGTTCAAATTAGGCTGATCTCTTGACGCGAATGCTTGAGTACTGAAAGCTGATCACTGGAATGAAGCCCCAAGCAATAGGACTAAATCTAGACCTAAAGGGGTTTCCAATTCCGACCGGTAAATGGTACATTTGAATAAGTTATGTTCGAGGCATCAGTGAATGCTTTGTTTCACTTTTTGTGGAACATTTTGCTTGTGGGAACATGACATTGTTCAAATGATGCTGGGTTGTGCACAACCAAGGGGTCTCACTTTCAATGACTCTGGCGCATGGATCAGGCGATGACGAAATGAGGTGAGTCGACTTTTAGGGAACCGTTCCTTATTGCCTTAGGATATTGGCATCGCATAGACGAAGTAAAATATGAGCACTACAGCCCGCAGACGGCTTCTACAACAAACACTGAATTTGTGTGTGCAAACACTTGTGAGTTAATTCTAAAATGTTCACATGGTCTCTGTGCCTAGTTCACATGAATGACTCGCTCAAAATGTCCAAAGTTTCAATTCTGACATCAGCCGTGTGCCAAGCAGTGACGTACCACTAGAACCACATGTTGCTCACGTCGACATAGTCCAACTTATTCCATAACGGATTAGCAGCGCTCTCCGGCATTCCCATTGTCATAGTCGTTTTCATAGAACTCCGCCAGCCCAGAATCCACACAAAACAGTGACTTTCGAATTCGGATGGATTGCCACTTGGTGAACCTCGTATGTATTGGATTCGTCCCAATTGTCCTTGTTTACATACCCTTCCATCCATCTGATGAGTTTGGCTTCGTAAAACCGGGTCCACTTCCAACTGATCCAGACCTCTGTCAGACACTGCTTGCCTTTGCTCTGCGTTAGTTGCATTCGGTGCAGATATAGGCCCAATTCCCGAAGCGAACAAATACAGAACTCTTACAACTTTGGGTTCTCATGCCCACACTCCCACAGGCAGCGTTGATATTTACGACAGATCTTGTATTTCTTGTTGACCTACGACTGTTGGCTGAACTTCTCTCCCCACTGTCATCCGCGTATGGACTTCTGGAAGATCGTGCCTCCACCGATGGTGTGCTAGTCTTGCACGATCTTTCCCAGAACGATGTTGCCGAAGTTACATGACAGCGCACCGTCTTGTCTGAAACCTCGCTGAATACGTTACTGACCTTGATAGAGAAACGATAATTCTCCACCGTCATCCTGTACAATCTGACCAGTTTGACAGCAATGTCACAACTGGACTTGACGGTGTATAGCTTGTCTCTGTGCAGGCTGCCATGTGCGGCCTTGGGTGTCGATTTGCACAGAATTTACATCCGTTCACCGTGTGGTGGGTGAAACAGAAATGTGAACAGAAATTCCGTTCGGTTGTCTTTGAACGTGAGGGATGAGGGAGTTTAACTGGTATTCAAGCGCTAAGTGGTGGGCTAGGATCCTTTCTGAGACCTCTGTAGATCTGGAAGATCTGAAGGATTCTGACACACTGCCTTGGCTAGAGACTTGTAAGTTGTACGGTACTTTTGCTTAGGCTATCGAACGCTTCATTTGCCCTTGCATTGTCATTCTCAAGTGCGCTCTCAAGACGCTCTAGAATCCTGAATGAAAATAGCATATGAAGGACCTACTGCCTTGGATGTGAGGGTGATGCCGCAGGAGGTTGTTGACTGAAGAGCGGATCAGGACTAATTTTCCCTGAACCAACGAAATGTAGAGTTCACACAAAAAGGGATTATTTCTTAAGATTCATTTAACATGTGTTGTTTTTATGGTCCAACCTTAAAAGTAAGTTAAATCTTGCCAAAGGACTTGTGACATATCGGGCCGATGAACTCACAAGGTGTGGTCTTCTCTAATAACCGGAGGAGTGCCATCTTCTGTGCCGATCGTTGCAGCACACCATCTCCTGGTGATACACACAATCACAAATGGCTAGAAGGTACCACATGCCTTAAAACAGAGGATCTATGGCCATTACGGTCACTCAGTGTGCTCAGCAAACCCTCACTAAGGACTCTCATCGGCGTCATAACCAGGCACCGGGCCATTGGCTCTCATGCTCGCAGGATGGGTGTAGCATACAAATATTTCTGCAGAAGCTGCATAGATGAAGAGGAGGTGGAAACCACAGAAGTCTGCTGGTGTAGCGCTGGCAAGTCGTAGGTACGTACACCCAGGGCCTACTATTTCAATAACCGCTAAATCGCCTCATTGCAAGCACCAACTGTTATGACAAGTCAATCCGCGTGGTATCACATTGGGCCTACTCTTGCCTAAGTGCGACTGCGTTCTGCAGTGAGCCACTCTTACCTAAACTAACCTAAACTAAAAAAAGTTAACGAAACGAATCAGAAATTCTGCCTTTGTGAGCTACAGTGGCAACTTTGGCGTCCATACTGATAGCTCCGTCTGCTGATGGCAAGACTGTGATGAACTATTTGGGGTGTTAAAAGAATTGGCATTTCCATTTCATGAATATGATGGCTACTCTTTGAAAACCGATGAAATTGGGTAAAAATTTGGGTTGCATGCTGACCAAGGTTGCCACTTTCCTTCAATTACACTTATTCTACTGGCAAACTTTGTGATCGATTGCTTCTTTTCGCGAGTCTACTGCACTTAAGTTGTCCTGATGTGAGATCGTCATCGAAAAAGAGGCTGAGTTTGTAAACGTCAAAAAAAACCGCATCGCGTAAGCATCACTGCCTTTGTGATGCTATGAAATGATTTTTTTGTGTTGCGATGCATCACGATAATCTGCGATGCAATCTGGTTGCTTTTGTTTGCGCAGCGGTTGCTTTCATATGACGTTTTAGAACGCGATGCATTGCATCACTGCCAAATGTTTGCAATTAAGACCGCTTGACGTTGCAGTACTGCGCTAATACTGCGTTTACGAACTCAGCCCAACTCTGACTGATTTGTCCGTCGGTCGATGTCGGTACATTTTTGCCATGGTCCGTTTGCAGTTTAGGCGTACGGTGGAAGGACTTCGCTTAGAAAATTAAAATCGGGAAAAAATAACATCATAAATGATGATAGATCTACAAATGACGATGGAACTGATGCGTTGCCACACATCGACTGTGTCCGTTCCCTGGTCCATCCTTTACATCCGTATTCTAGTGCGTAAGACACACTCGATGTGTCTAGACAATGGACCCAACACGTTGGCCTAAGTGAGCCACAGTCATAAGGCCGTCAGGGTCTACCTACTACCATTCAGTACTTCTTTGTTTGCTTTCCAAAGTAGTTCTCGCGCGAATGTCAAGATTAGACGATAAAAACTTTTCCAGTATTTACCAACAGAACTAAACATTTGCAATCGTATTCTTAACCTTCGACAGCAGCAAATATGACTCATAAACAAACGGCGAAAATCGACTCCAATGCAAGTGCACAACGCGCTATTAAATCAATCCGCGGCACTGAACTTGGACAGGTAACCAAGAAACTGCTTTTCTAACCTCAAAGAATTCAAGTTTCCGATTGCGATGCATAAACTGAATAATCTCTGTGGGCCGTGGGCCGAAGTTAGCATTTTTTTTTTTGCGCGTACTCTGACTGCGATTCGGTCTGGTGAGACAACAGCAGACGGCCGCACGCCGAGCGTGTTGGTATGTGCTTCTATTCAAATTGTTTCGCTGTTGACAAAAAAAATTAACTCACACATGAATTTACGACCGCATGACTAAGTGGTGGAAAGGATTGTTGAAACGGAAAACTTTCCACTACCCCGGGTGTTATGTGTGCGAGTGTGTGTGTGTGTGTGTGTGCCTGCGTGATTGCGTGTGTGCGTTTGTTTGGGTTTTGGGCAGATGAATGGTTCGTGGGAACACATCTCGTTCATTCACAAAAACAATAAAAAAACCTTTAAAAAGCAAATTGTATCACCCACCTTATCAGTCAACCGGTTTGGTTGAGCGAACAAATTCACCGTAAACAGAAGTCAGCTGAGGCAGACTTCTACCACCGATTACACGTGCTGCAGCGAAACTCAAACGAACAAATTGTACCAACATATGGTTGACCTTTGCCAAGTGGGAGATGAATGCGCGCGCATTCATGTATCCGATGCATGAATCTCAACAAAGGCCGATATGCTCGGCCCCCTACAACCTGTACGCCCCTGTGCCGAATGGAGCCAGCGACTCGAGCAGAGCGAACAAGTTAAGACGCAGTAGTAAGCATTTCTCTACCTCCACACAGCCGCGCCGCCACCGCCACCGCCACCGTCACAAAATCATTGCTTTTTCCAATTGCAAACTAATGCTTCCTTAGAAACTTACTCATAAAAAATCGCTGTTGCGATACTTTTTCGTTTTTTGTTCATGTTTCTCGAACCACACATGCGCAGGCATGTATATAAACACATACATCTAAGCATTTGCGTCTAAACATTGTGTATACACCAAGCAGAGACCAGTCTCGGAGCGGAGAGCTGGTGAAACAATTCGCCGCGTTTCAATAAACAGCCCGTCTCTCAGCGACACAATAAAGTCAAAATGAATACTTTAATTAACTAAACAAAAACAAAAAAAAACTAAATGAAACTATTGACCATTTGAAGTGAGTGAGTGCACATTAAACGCAACGAAACGTTGCCGATTCAAAATTGTAGACGGGCCCGTGTGGAGCATTTGCTGAACGAATTGAATACTCCGCCATCAGCAAGCAGGCGGCAGCACCTCCGTTGTATCGCATTTACCAACCCGAGATCTATACTCTATGTAGTTTGTACTTCACTGTATTGGCTGTGCTGTGCGATGGATGAGATATTTTTCTCCAAACGAATCGGCAATGTTGGCATTCTTGCTTTGAACTCCAAACTGTTCGGTTGTTGCACGTTAAACGAAGCAGACGATTGCAACGTCTAGAATACACAAAAGACAAAAGAAAAAAAATTTAATATTTATTTACACTCTAGTAGTAAAAACGTTTGCTTTTCTCATTGGATTCGCTGCTTTTGAGCATTTTTCGTTCGTTTGATTTGAGCAAAGGTTTCTTTGGATTTTTGTTCTTTTTTTTTTGATTTTTTGAATCGCGATCGTGTTTGGAAAGTTCTGGAAATTCGTTTCCAGTCTTATATAACAGTCTCTGATCGCGCGCCATTGTAGATTAGATTTGAATATTACTCGCAGTTAAACAAGTTCGTTAGTTAGGCTAAGTTCAATTGGATATACATACGTTGAAGTGTCTCCTGTCGGATTGATCGTGTTTGTTATACGCTCCTTCAATTGGATTGAATCTCAGCCAGGATGAGTTTCCACAACAGCAATTCGAGGACGCCTCTGGCGGCAACTGAGTACACAGTGAGTAACAGAAATTGTTGTCTTTTTTTTAATTTTACCTGCCCGCCTGTGAATCATATCCCGGCACAGTGCTTGGTGCAAGGAGTGCGCTCACCACGGGAGGGGGTTTGAACCTTAATTATAGTTTCGAAAACTCTGTGTTCCTGCGGTCGGTGAATCCGCGCTGCAGTGTGTGTGTTGCAGAGACACTGTTGCGTGATTGAATGTCCTTACCACTCTAATTTTTTTTATGTGAATTTTATATTTTTTTTTATCTGTTTTTGTTTTTTTTTTTTGTATTTTTTACTTTATTCGTTGTGTCGCTAGGATACACTGGTAGCTTGTGAATGAAAGAAATCAACCCCTATGCGCGGTGAGCATAGGCTTCAGTGGCGACCATGCAATGACGAGTAGTTCTCGACACATTTGCTATTGCCTTGTGTTGCCTTGCCTTGCGTTGCCTTTGGCTGGCCTGCTGGGTCTTGTGCTTGGTTCGGTTGCCAGTTCGCGAGTGGAATTTTCCATTCATTGAAACGAACACTCGCCGCAACGCAAGTGAAATGTTCTATGTAAGCAAATCGGCAGAAGAGTTTTGTTGTTCTTCTGTTTTTTTTTTTTCGCTTCGCGGTTGCTCAACGATTGTTTATTACGTTTGGAGACTTTAGAGAAGATTCCTCGTTTGCATGAGTGTGCTGAGGCAATTTTGATAACTTATCCAAATGAGGAAGGAAGGAAGGAAAAAAGACGGCTGTGTGTATCCTTATTGATTCTAGACACCATCGACATCCGACTGCTCTGCCTTGTGTGGTGGAGACACACCAGATACAGCAGCTTCACATATTTGCTTTGCTAATGAGTCTCATCGCTTGCGCCTGTTGGATGCTGCCCCGACTGGCACTCCGCCTGTGAGTTTGTCCAGGAAGGGGTTTTGCTCTATATTTAGTTAAATATGATTCGCATTTGCATATATTGCCATTGTTTGTATTTTCTTTTCTAATTGCTCGTGGAGGTATGACCTTTGTGTATTGCGTCAGAACATTAAACTTCGCGTACACTTAACACTGAAAATGACAAGCACTCGTGCAGTCTTCAACGAGCTTTCTTTTTCGAATTACATTGTTGTGCACACGCAATTGTTTCTATAGAATGTGTGCGTGTTTTTTTTTCTACAATTTGACACGTGAGTGTCTAGAACCCCTCGTGGCGAGTGCAAATATTTGAAATAAGCTACGAGCTGCATTGAATGGCAACGCGAATACGACGCTTAAATGACATCATTATCTACTTGAAACTTTTATGACTTCGCAAATGGATGGGGATGTACCGATGGGTCTTAATCTTGGAAATGGGCGCGGGAAAATAAAAAATACTTCAATCTAAACTTAGCTGCATGCGACGAGTTTGTACATCTCTAATTTATGACATCGAAGAAATCGGTGGACTTGTTGGAAATAGATTTTGCTTTCGATGGATGTCTGTTTCTGACTTCGAAGTGCTGCAGTGTTGGTATCATTTGTCATATTCTCAGTATACGGATTCTATGTACCAGCTTCTTCTGTTCAACTGCAGCTATTCGGTCGTTCTGTTCGACTGACGGCGACCATTTCTGTCGTTCAAGTGACGGTTCTCTGTGCAGTCCAATGTTGCACACCAGGAAGTATGTCTATCCCCTTGGCTTAGGGACACATCCATATTCCTCAAGAGACACTAACCAGAAGCTAACCAGACTCTGATTTCGCTTCTTGACATGTTTAATGTGTTTCATTGTTCACTATCGTCGCTTTGTTGAAAGACTGCGTAAGATCAGCTTATGGCAGCAGTCGAAAGATGTCCTTGTTCGTACTTTGGTATCGCCAAACAAGGCACGCTTTTGGATTAATTTACGTTCATTCGCTGCAGGCAAGTATAGTGGTCTTATCGCAAGTCGGCTCTGTTGAAAGCTGATGCAATGCCTATCAACGCGGCGTTAGAAAAAGGGGCTATTCCTTCTGTTTTTTGAAGGAATGCCCCTATTGCTTCTATTTTTCCTTCTCCTGTTTCATGAACAACTTAGTGACTATGGTTTAGAGCAATGTTTCTTGAGAAGCTTTTTCTGGACTCTTTGAGCTTGACCAGTGACTCGAAAGATGTGGGGCCGGGAAAATGTGAGAGTTGCTCGTCTAGTTCATTGACTCCAGAACGTAAAGCGCAGGATACGACGCACGCTCCCACCACCTTTCCACTTACCCATTAAAAGAATACTGTCGGTCTTAATAAAGTCGTTCACCCGGTCAGTCAGCATCAACACAGCAACTGATTACAGAATCATTGATCGTAGGTTAGGTTAGATTAAAGTGGCTGACTGTCAGCAAGCAGAAGTCACACTTAGGCCAGTGTACGCCCGTTGTATTAACACGTGTGGATTATTGAGCTAAGTTTGCAATAAAATGATCTTCTAGCACGTAGTTTCACCTTGTTGCACCTTGTTAACTCGCCTAAGCCAAGATCCTGTATTTCTGCCCATTAAAGCCATGAATTGTCTCATTGTTGTCGTGGGAGCCAAAAACCATACCAATCAGTCACACATTCAAGATCGCTTGTACATGCCACTGTGTGGATCTTGCGGGCCATCAATAAATATCCTGGTTGTTCTTGGAAGTCACGCGGAAGAAATGTGTCTCATCAATAAACATACTTTTCAAGCAAAATGATCGTTAATTTCGAGCTGAACTACAATACATGTCAAGCAGAGGAGCGATAACGAGGCGACTGGTAATTTTGTTTCGCAATCCCTGAGCCTTTCTGCCAAGTTCTGTTCAGACTAGCGCGTCTGCTGTTCAGCAGATTTTAGGCGTATTGCATTTTCACGTGACTTTCAGCAGCAGTTTTGTTTACAAAGTCCGTCCAATCGAATAGAATATATCTTTTGTTCACTCAAGCGACAAGCAAACGTCAGCCATTTTTTAAAAAATCGATAAGCAATCGTTACGTCGAAAAGAAGTAATCACAAAAGTGAAAAACCTCACCTTGAAGGGGTTTTTTTTCCAGAAATAACTTCCGAAATACTCATAATTCCTAAAGCTTTATACAGCTTCTTCTTTACTTTGACTTTATAATACCTGCCCGAGTGACGTCCTCTTTGTCACCTACTATACATTCTTGATCTGTTAGAGGTACATTTACCTTTCCGACGTAAACTGTAATATAAAGGGGTTTTCTTAAAGGAGGGAATCCATGAAATTCATTTATTTGAAAGATCATTTAATGCCACTAATGTTTAAATATGATTTCGGGCAAGTGTATGCCTGTGCTGGCGCGTACATGACATAAACTGCAGGTTAAATTGCACATACCCTTTGCGGTACATCAGGCTGTACTTCGGCAATAACGCGTCGAATATTGGCTTCCAAGTCCAAGTGCTGAACTAAAAAGTTAGTAATCATGTCCCTGTACCGCTCACCGTTGACTGTAACATTTCAACCGTCGTAATTTTGTAAGGCATATGGACCAATGATTCCTCCACACTAAAATGGCATACAATGGTAAACACTAAACGGTGGACACTACACAGTGATTTTTGGATGTAATGGCTCGAATTGAATGAATTGAATTTCTCTAATTTAATGTTTTTCGAAATAAATTTTAAAAAATTTTAAACCTGCTCTGGCTGAGTCAAACCAAACCAAATGAACTTCGAAAACAACAGCAAATCAGCAGTCAGAAAATGTCCTTAACAGAAAAAGAATGTTTAAAAGAAATTTTGTTTGCCAATTTAAAGTTTCGAAGAAGACAAAGTAAATTTTCTTTTCCTCTGGCAAATGTCACCTCAAATCACTGCTACACCACTGTTTGGGAGTGCGTTACTTCGATTTCAGTTCAAGTTTAAGTCGCTGTTCATCACACGTATGTCCTTGTACACCGTCTCTACAGGAGACAACAACAATGTAAAGAGCAATCAGTGCTCTTTTTCAAAAAAGGGACATGGATTTTTCTGCCTGCAATGGATTTTTTTTCCAAGACATCGTCATTAACCGGACATGGTTGGTGATTGGTGGAGTCGTGGTATATCAAGCTTCCTTAAAGTCCTTCCTGCATATAATCTCAAAAGTCTTCGGAATTGAGATGGCATTCTCGATCAGTTTTGAAGCAGAAAAGTTGACACTACGAATTCATTAATACATCAATATCCCGGTTTGCGTCGTTTCGATTTGCGTCGTGTTTTAAAAATTCTCTGTAACTTTAAAGTTTAGGTTTCGGTTGCTGCGACGATGGCTTCGATTTGCGTCGATAACAAGAAAATGTTATAACGCATAAGTGTGTGTCTTGCCAATTTCTGGGGAACTCCCTAAACTTCGGGAAACCGCAACTTGGTTGTGAAGGATGTCTGCTCCTCAGTTTCATTGATACGTTTGCTCAGGTCAGGTTGCTAGTCAAGTTAAAAGAAAATATTTTTCAATAATGAGTCAAAAAAGGAGCCAAATAAGTTTAGAACGAAAGTTGGAGATTTTGCAGCGGTTTAAATCGGGTGAAAAGGCTGTTGATATTGGAAGATACCTTGGAATAGCCCCTTCTACAGTAAAATCTATTTGTTCCAGAGACGCTGATAAAATTGAAAATCGTGTTTCGAATTGCGTCGCAACTTTCCGGTCCCAATTAGCGACGCAAACCGGGGTATTGGTGTATTCGAAAATTTGGGTATAAATTTATATTCGGATCTTAGTCCTTTCGACATGCCTCAATTTTCCATACAAAAAACCATCCTCTAACTCGAACAAATTTTGATATCCCGTGAGAATTCGACTTAGGGGAAGTCCACTGTATAAGACTTATTCCATTTCGACGCTCTCGCTGCATGTTTGTGGCACATGCCTAACCCTACACAAACCATCTGGTTCAAAGTATTACCATTCACAAAGCGAGCGACTGCTCAAAAAGCCATGCAAATACTCATCATTACCCTTATTGCCCTCGATTCAGGGAAAATAAGGTGGTTCAGCCTTGCAACCTTCGGCAGAAGTACTAACTCCAACTTAAGCCAAAATCCAACAACGTATCAGGTACTTCAGTGTTATCATTGAACTGATAAGCATTACAGGAAACATTCGTACAAGTTCATGGTCAAAATATGGAAATAAATAAACAGATGGGAATTGATAAAAGTAGACATACGGTGGTGAGCGACCATGGCACTATTTGTGTTCCGATAAAAAAGTCATGGCCATAGTTTATTCTAAGAAATTAATTAATTTTTATTCCATAAACTTATTTATTTTATTTATTAGACAGAAATGCTTAAACAAATTTTTCGGGTAGCTTCTTTTTTCGCTTATATTTAAAGATGAACAGAGTATCACCACAACTGCAGTGGCTTAGTGACGGCGCTATCAACCGTGATCCTTGAGTGCTGGGTTCGAATCTGTAATGGAATCGTGTCAAATTTGAGTCAAATTTGCAATCGACCGAATCTGCATCATTTTCGAAATGTGACTCTACATAAGATAAAAAGTTGGTCTTTCGTGTGGCACCCTTTTCTTACATCTGACGGCTTTCCCCTTGTGCCCTGGCAACCTTACGGCCGTGGCTCAGTTAGGCCATACCCTCATTGGGGAATGTTTTGCCTTCCGTGAGACCTGTCTTATTCCACCCAACCACCCAGATTCATACACAACATGCACATGCACGAGTGTCGGGAGGTTTTCCCACTTCAACACACAAAATATGTTCTGGGACAGCCTGTGCCAACGTCAAACACTCATCAACTGCTTAAAGTTAAGCGCCGGACGTCAGTGAAAATTTGCTTAAAATCAAGTATCTACACGTTTATCGCAATCTTCAAGCGTTCACTAAGCTCGTTCTCGAGTTTGTTTGGCGGGACTCCTCGCCAGATAGCGCCGCGCTCCTGATAAGCCTTAAGCTTCATTTAAGCCGATAACACCGTCTGGGTCATGTCTAAAAACCGAGCGCTTCATGTGATGTCTTCCACTTGTTGCTTGGAAGCGACTACAGACCCACCAGAGGCATCAGATTTATAAATCACAACATTTTTGAATGAAAAATTATTGCGTCCGTGTCCATGACACCCCCTTCGCCGAGGTGACTCAGCAAAATCCAAAATAAATTTCTCATATTTTTGCGAGTTTATTCATTATTCATTGGTGTAGCCCCATCAGTAGCCCAGCTAGTGTGCTATCGCAAATCACGAATTTGTCAAATTAAGTGCGCACACACACGGAAAATAATCTCGTGACAGCGAAATGTGACGAAAAATTGTGTTATAACTTGCAATCGACAATCGACCCACTGGCACGCACACAAACACACACGCGCCACACAATATTTACGAATATTTCCGAATGGCAGAATGAAAAAAAAAGGCCATTAAACTGCGGCCGGTTCATTAGAAGTTGGGCGCATGTCACCGCACGAGTGAGATGGGGCCATGCACGAGCATATGGATTTGGAATTAAAATGTTTCCACTGTCAATTAGGCCGTAATTTGCAGAAGTGCGAAAGTGAAATTCGCATTCGATGGCACCACGTCAAGGGGGTGAAGAACACATCGGAAGTCTCTAAACGATTGGTCATCGTGTCGTATGGCACCCAATTCACAGTGGATCGAGCAAAACAGAAATCCCCCCAGCGCGTTTGTTTGTTTGCCTAATTAAGCGTGAAGGCCGCGACACCAGCTTCGCACGGCCAAAAATGAAACGAAAAGAGAAAAAACCGACGAAAGCACAAAACCTAATTACTGCCCGAGCAGAGGCAGCAATCCTCGTCGCAGCGGGAAACATTGTGTCGATTAGATAGGGGAAAAAGCCTTTCATTGAAACTTTTCATTTGAGACCCTTCGATGGGTGGTGCCTTATTGAGGCGCGTGCAGCCGGTTAGCGCGGCGTAGTCTGATGGATTCGTGATGAAATACCTGGAAAACTGTTTCATCATCTGGTCTTGAGGGAACGGATATGCTTGATGGAACAATCTAATGATGGCGGTTAGATAAGCTTTTGTTTTTCAAGAACGGAATAGTTTTGCTTTTGTTTCAGTTTTCTTAAGTATGGCTTGGTTTATGCAGCGTTTTATTGCCCGGTAATTTTTCGGATATCTTGATGGTCTTCGTGTGACCTTAGCACTCATTGAGCGCTTTGCTGATGTTTCAGCGACTCGCATGTGGACATGCGCACTTCCCGATGTGGCTCTGTACACGTGCTGCAATGGCATCCGTGAGACACTGATCCGATAAAGGAACACGTCTCTGATTTTGAATTGGCTCTAGAAATGAGTGATGATCTGGCGGAATTTTTGCAGAGACGACTGCTGGTATGACATTAAATTCAGACATTTAAAGTATGTACTGCTAGGTGATCCAACGCGAGACACTGCCAATAATCTGGTTCCACTTCCTTGTTGACTTACCGATGTCTTAGTCGAAGCGTTACCACGGATCGCATTGTCAGTTTAGCCTGAGCTCCTCGTATCCAATGACTTAGGTGACCACGCAACTTGACTGTGGACCGATTCAAAGTGTATCCAGTGGGACGCATCAGAGAATTCCCACGTTCACGGTGGTGCATACAAGTCGTTAAAGTCATCAAACAACTTCGCGTGTGACGTATAAGACAAGCACCAAGTTGATTGTGGAATACATTGTCTCACCGCCGATGTAACTGCCTGTACCCTAAAGCCAAATGCCGCTAAATGTCATTTGCATGCAAAGAGAACGCTTGAATTCGACCCCACTTAAGTAAGAAATAGTTAACGAAACTTAACGAAACTTAACGAGGCTTAACGAAACTTAACGGAACATAGGGAAACTGAGCCACGTTATTATTATGGCCACAGCGTACAGTTGCTGTTCATTCGGTGGATTGAACGGTGGTCTGGATCGGAGTTTCTCAGCCACTCTTCTCATTTTTGCCTAAGACGCACTATGAATTCCCATTAAACTTCCGAATGATGTCGATAAGGAAATCTGTTCCCCTAATTAATTATCGCCACTCGTTCACTTTGAGAACCCCGCACAATCGATAAAATACGAAACTCATCCATCCACTATCAGTGTCACATAAGAGAGAGAGAGAGGGAGATACTGAATCATTCTTATCTGCGGCGAATGTTCGTACACACCGGCATTGTTCGCAATATGTGTCAAGTCAATGTGCCACGCAAAAACCGGTGCACACTGGTAACGTTAGTTACGTTTATTTGATCAGTAAATCACCACCAGTTCCGGAAATAACTCCATTTTGCTGTATAAACGATGAGGTGTACTGCATTTTGCACCCACAAACTGGCTAAAATAGCTCTCTTATCTGTTGACATTTCATCGGTTTTCAATTAGGCCCGAGCGATGAGGGGGCTTATGTGCTATATACTGACCTTGTAAAGTGTGTTTGGAGAAGGGCAGGGAAAATTTGATGTGGAAAAGCTCGCCTGATTCGTACTGAATTTGGAAGTGACTAAGTTTATGACTAGAATGTCATGCCAATGTCAGGCTCGCACTATCTATCTGGGCTGTATTTCATGACGTTGACGTTACACTGCTTAAGTAGGTAATGTTTTCCCGTGAAAGATAAATACTCGACAATCAACTTCCTCGTGCTTGTTGTTTCGATAGAGAGTCAGAACAGCAGCTCGGCTGACATTAAGTAAGCGCGATGCACATGGATATGGATCAGTCAACTGCATGCGAGAGCTTGGAATAACTTAGGCTGACTATGACATACAACCGAGATGCGATTTATGTAAGTATTAAGTAAATCAAGTGAAGTCTCTGAATTCCTGTGTAACTAGTCCATTAATTTATTAGACAAGTAGTGGGTCATCCAACAGGAGGTGTAATTTGAATCGCTTAGAAAGTCGCATTGGGTTTATGATAAGTGGGAACATTTTTAGGTAAATCTGAAGTAGTTATGCTGTGGTTAGGTGTGGAGTATAAGAAACGATGTCATGATGGAACACGCCCGACAAGGGCACGCCAAACAACGAGGATGCCTTTTTGAACGGAAGAAACACGGAAGTGAGCCCTAATAGTTGGTGCTCTGCAGCCTTTCTCAGATCATGCTTGTTCCATAGAAAGGGCATACCGCATGACTGATGTTCATTAGGGTTTCAACATCTTCACAACCATTTGAAGTGATTGGTGGTTCTGCTGTTGAAGCAACAACTGCAAATGTCCCCCAAAATTCTGTCTAAAAAGGCTTCTTCATCGTCATTACTGGGATAGCGGGGATATTGCACACACGAGAGATCTCCAGGTCACTCGATCCTCCGCCATCGACCCTAACTCATCAGGAGTAATGCCCTTCTTTTGATTCTGGATACAAATTCAAAACGAAACAAAGAAGCGTCTTCAAAAATGCTAGAATCATAACATTTTGTACAGCCTTTGTATCCACAAACAACGAGTGGATGGGCTTCCCTTCATGGGGATATCTCCCATTCGAAAAGCGCTTCGTCTTCGTTACTTTCGATCAGTCATGCCCGGACTTGGTGAGGCGATGGGCTTAATAAATGGTGGCAGTGTTAAAAGGACCACTGTTTCACCAAGTCTTTAGCAAATAGGCATCGTTCTCGAAATTAACGAGGCTTAGCGCATCATTTTCTTCCAAAAGACGTTAAACATGGGCAAACCGTCGAAAATCTGCTCCAAATTGTGATTTTCTAATGAGTATGGTTGTCAATGCGGTCGTTTCACTATTTGTCTTCAATTTCCGGAGCATTTCACTAGCGGTCTAGGATTTCCGGCTGGAACCGATTTCATATACACGTGAATTTGTGTTACACGGGACCATTTACACGTCTTTTGTATTAGGCTCCACCACTTCAAGCCGTCGCCATCGCTGCTGGCATGATGTTTCTGTTGTCACCTAAATACACGCATAATTATTCAATCACGGGTAAATATGTAGATATTGTACGCACATGCGTACCCGTGTAAGCAACTCTGATTAATCATAGATGTTAAAAAGTGCAGCAGTAGTTCGTGGTGCCGTGTGACACAAGTGCAGGTGAATGGCCAAAATGTAAGACTATAGTTCTGGCCCGCAAGTTCCAAATGTGTAGACTTTTATTTTTCGGCCATTAAATACGTTGGTTGAATTTAAGGTCAGCAAACCTTTTTAGACGACAGCGCAAAACCAGTGTTCGGTGACTGTTGTGTTTGCTCACTGAACGTTAAACTTTTGTCCAATATCAATTGCAAATCTCTCTTATGTCCCGTCAAAGACAAAGTTCACAAAATGCTTCAAACTCCACTCAGTTACCACCATCGAGCAGAAGAACGACAATCACCAGAACAGTCCAGACCGCGATGTCCCGATCGTTTTGCAAAATCTGCATACACACCATCGCCAAGTCGGCCGCCAACTCCACCGCGAAACGAGCCCACTCATTCGTCATTCCGTTACAGCCAATTCTTCTGCGACGCAATAAAGAAATTGCCCAGCTAATAGTGGAAAATTCCACTCGGAGATCGGAGACCACTTTTGACCCATTCCCGACGGTCGGGCTCCACCTCCTTCCCCTTTGTAAGCACCAGTTGAGCTCGCGTCTTCCCCCCCGCTCCACCGCGAACCATTGTGTCGTCGACTGGGCTTTGCACTGTCAGGAAATGTCTGCCTTTGAATACGCGCATAACGAAAATAAATAAGAAAAACCTGCCGTTCTGTGGCGTATTTGAATCAAATTTCGAATTTTATGGGCTTTCTGCTGATGCATGCGCGGCTACGGGCACAACCCAGTTGTGGACAGCGTACATGCGGACGCATTTGTTCGAGGCGCGTCCAGCTTGGGCAGCGGTGCCATTGGACATTGTGTGAAAATTGAGACATTTTGTGGGATCTTGTGTGTGTGTGGTGGCACCAGACTATCGGATCGTATGGCAAATCAGTATTGACACGGTTTTAATTAGTCGCGCTAGATGGACTGAATTGACGGCGCCGAGCCGACACGTTTCTTTCTTTGTAACCTTAACCCGGTGCATGGATGAGGGAGAGGGAGAGGACTTTCTGGAGAGCATGAGTGTGTCTGAATTTGATCTGATTTTCCAGTGAGTCGTGAATCGAGCGATCATGGTGATCTAACAAACTGCTCAGCACTGGTCATAGAATGAATGAAGACACTTGTTGGAAGCTTACGCAAGTATTGAAGAACAGGTCCAATCTCAGGAAACCCAGGAAAGCACTGTCATACGACGGAAATCGCAGTGAATGGGCATAATTGCGTAGCTAACCATGCACCTTGCACCTTTAAGACAAGACGGCAGATGACTTCGTCGTCGGTCCAAAAGAGGAACTTGGTACAGAACAGTGAACATTAATGCGCTTTAGTTAGGAACAAGTTAGGCTGAAGGGAGGTGTAGGCGTAGTGGAGACATGGCCCACAAGGGGTATGACAAGAAAGAGAAAATGTCTGGAGGGAGGACAACACTAAGTGCCCCGACTTTCCTGCCAGATGTGGGCCCAATTAAGCCAAGCTAAGAAGACGTGTTCGGCTTTTCCCTTGCACGTGTCCGACGTGTCTCACAGTCAAGCAGTCACATCATAATGATGATCATAAAACCCCTAGAAAATCGTTCACGTTCACATCTCGCGGCTGAGTGAATTTCTATCACCGGCGCCATCCAACTTTCAATTCCCTCACGATTCCAAGTGGTAAAAGCAAAAAAGAATCAGATTAACCAGACGCCTGGATGGCACTCGATTTAGATTCACCTGACGGTAAACACTCGCCAGCACGTGTCAAAATTAAAGCAAACACACTAACGGTGCGGCAAATAATGGCCGCTATTACGGCTGCAATTAGCCACGACTATTGTTGTGCAACTTTCGTAATTGTTCACCACAAACTTGTGTATCTCAGAAAGTGGCTACAATCTTGCACATCATCTCACATCGGTCCGGAATTACACAATCCGCTGCAGGATCGAACTTTGCGCCGCGATGTGACGGTGATTTCTGACGAACCTTTGTCATCGCAGTTTGATGAATTATTTAATTATATTTAATGAAAGCCAGGAATAGTCAATATTTTCGTGCCGATCACGGCCAGTGGTGCAGTCGCAATTGACTTCAATTGAAATGAGTCGCGTCGTCAATTCGCAGCTAAAGCGCTCCACACAAATGGAATTCCTTAAAGTTTCCCAACCCCGGTCACCGGCCACCAGCCACCGGACAAGTGCTTGATGTATGCACTTCCTATGGCAGAACGCCTACCCCGTCGCTGACAGTGGTTTCAACCTTTTCACGTTGTTTCTGCTGAGCGGAGTGAATTAATAATTTATAAATTGGAAAGAAATCAAGCGAACACGTGAGCATATCGTCACAGTTGTCACAATTCACGAGATGGCTGTGGCTGTGACTGCTGGTTTTGTCGTGTCGGAAGCAGCAGTTCACGAGAACGGAGCGTGTCCGGGGAGGAGGCGAGGCGCATAGGTAGCAGCGATTCGTGTCTTGCCATAATTAGTGAGGTTAGAGGCGCTTCTGGCAGTGCAGTGCATTGTCAACATCGCAGTTCCTTCAATTGACACCGACCGCGCCACGATGTGATGGAGTTGCGTTGTGTTGTGCGGGTCTCGAGTGTTAGACCTGCAAGTGCACTTTGCTGGTAACGATCGCAATTTGCGACTAATCAGCAGTTTGCACCGAGAATTACGCGTCTGATGTCAGAGGTAAACTATTTTTGGGTCTATTTTAAGCGTGCAGTTGTTCGTGCCGTAGACTGTCGCCGTATAATGGGGTAGTTAATTAATCGCGGGGGAAAATGCGCATACTTTGGAGGAAGAGAATAACAACGGTGAGAAATACAGCGAATGTCTGCCGGAAATGATGTGGTTTGGTGAACACCGTGATCATCCCGGCTTTGCTCTATGACGCGGAGATGTAGGGAATCTCAAGAGTAGATCGCTTGATCCTTTCGGGAGAAGAGAGTTCTGCTTTCGTTCTTTGGTCCTGTTTGCGTTGATGGCATTAGGAGAAGAAGATTCAACCACGAGCTGTATTACGACATGGATTCAACGCCTTGCGCATGAACATCTCCGCGCCGGATGCAATAGACGACGCGCACGAAACTGACGACGCGTAAAAATGGAGAAGTATCGCTAAAGATCGTGCCTGCTTGATAAGCTTGTTAATAGATGCAGAGACACAGCACAGACAGTAATGGCAGCAGAAAAAGAAGAAGATGTGGTGAACAGCAACAGTCTCAATGAAAATTATTTCAGGATGCTCCTAAAAATTCAGGCCGTCGGTGTCTGTGACAACATTTTGACGGCTGTTGCCAATACCCCGTTCTGCAGCTCAGTATTCGAAAAGTATGCTCCACTTAACGCACTCAAGGCTTAACGCTGCACTAAAGGATGTACAAAGCCACATAATCAAATTTAAAACGATTCTGAGCCAGACCAGATAAGAACGATAGGAAAAGAAATTTAAATAAATCAACAAAATTGTGAGCTGTACAATTGCTTCTGGCTTAGTTTTGAAGCTGTATTCATGCCATTATGTATGAAATAGCGCACCATTGAAATTGCCGTTTCGGCTTCGCTGGTAGTCTTCGATTGCAGTCTTCGCTGGCAGACTTCGCTGGCAGTCTTCGCTGGCAGTCCTTCTCAAGCGTAAGGCGCAATGTTTGATGATTTGGTAAAATATGTGAAGAGGCTATCCCAACAATAGGGTCTCGAATGTTATCCTCGAGCTCGTCCAAAGTGGTTGACATGTTAGCGTAGACGAAAGACTAGACGTAGCCCTAAGATCAAGACGTTAGAGGATCCAGTCGCCAAATGTCCTTAACAACTTCGAGCTTTGCGTCGCTTGGATGGCTTTTATCGCCGCTTTGTTCATACCACAGCTCGGACATATCAATGTTCTCGAGCTCTGGCCTCTGCATGTCGCTTTAATTCGCTCTACATCCCCGACCATTGACGGTAATAGTGTCTTTTTTCTCATTTGAAATATGATTTTAAGATAATGGTCCGATGACGCCGCCTTGCCGTAAACTGCACCAAACAGTCAATCTTTGTGGATGCAGGGATGATTGGTCGATCATTTGTGGATTCGTTTCGTCCCAATAAAGGCAACATGGCCTGTTGACATAGCCGTTGGGACAAAAATGAGTGTCGTCCGATAAGATGGTTTCTTGTCCAAAATCCGAATCTCCGGCCAATACTTCCAGAGTCCAATTAGCGAACTCACGGCTATGTTTCCTATGGTCGTCCGTATTCAATTCTTACCATAGCACAATTTTTTAGAGATATACGTCCAAATCCAGTCGCAAAATAAGCCAGGTCGACTCTCTGGCGATGTCCACTGCAGCTGATCTGCGACGAATCGACATTTCTGTGCTTTCCTCGATATTGGCCAATACGGCGGTTATGTTCTCTTCAACCTCTGTCTGGTTGGTGGCTTAAGGTCCAAAAGAGTGTACTCACCCTTGAACTGTTCCACAGTACGAGCTCAAGGCAGAATTCACGTTTCGTACTTACAAATGAGCCGGAAGTTCAATATTTTTCAACAATTCCCCCACGATGGGTGCGAACGTGAAACGATGCAGCATGAAATGGCAAAGTTTGCTGAATACTTTGACACCTGCTAAACAAAAGAATTAAATGAACAGTCATGTCGACTGATGTTTGCCTTCCCGGCTGCACCCACGTCTTTGTTGTGTCGTCTCCTCCATTCACCTTCTTCGCAGACAGGGTCTCCCATGTTGGGCAACCTATTAGTTCGTGTTAATATTTAACAGAGTCTGGTGTTCTTTCTTAATCAAAATACCAAAGATCAAAAAGAGTTATAAAATAAAACTTACGACGCATCGAACGGTCCGCCTAAGCACGCGTGTCTACTCAACGGATCATTAAATCCAAACACTTTCTTGTGAAACTTTGTTGCCTTTCGCATGAGTCTTAGGTGAAGAATTCAAGATCACCCTCGGGGTCACACTCGGCTTTTTTGGAAGAGGATGTATCTCATTTATTCATATTTGAGATCTCCTCTGGACACAGACAGCGCCATTCAGTGAAATGAAAGTCTCGCCAGGCAAATTGCACGTGTTTCCAATTTTCTTATCAAACATTAGCAAATCTCTAACAGAAGCATCTTCCTAATCTGAAACAAGCATAATCACTTGATTCTGGAACACGTTTCTCGCCTTCACTTGCTTACCCCTAACGCAGTCGGTCTCGTGGAGAGTGCATCAAAGTGCATCGTGGAACTTTACCCGATTGTTCTTATCGATCACTGCATTATCAACGCTGTGTTAAATAACTGGCTCCCAGGTTTACAGACGATAACAGACAAATCAATCAAAACATCTGGGAACGTAGACCAGTAGTCACATGCATCAATTTACGGCTGACCTCGACCAAGACCTCCCATTTGGGTGCACATAAATTCAACCACAATTAAACTCCGTCGACTCTGCGAAACGCGCCACCCAGTGTGTCGCGCCCAGTCGCAAAGCACGCAATTCCAGTGCCAGGAGCCAAAGTGATTGCATAAAGCAATAACTTTTACAAAAAAAAAAAAAAAAACAATAGATCGGCTTGTGCTCGGGGAGAACCAACTGCGGAAATGCAATAAAATATAAATCACTTGAACAAACTTTAATTGAACCGCTGATCATTGCCAGTGCTTTGCACAGCCATGCAGCCGGTTCGGTGGGGTGGGTCGGTTCACCAGCGATCGATCAAGCGGAGCCCTCACCTTCAAAACAAATGTGAAATAGAACAAAACGGAAAAACGGAACAAACAAACGGAAACTTTCTCACTGAAGTCGTCATCGTCATCGGCGTGGACGCGGGCAGAGTTCGGGTGATCGCACGAGTTTCTTCGCGTCATCATTATCATCCGAAAAGATTAATTCGTGGCCCAAGCAACGCACTCACTTTGGCATTCATTATCAATTAAAACGCGATGCGGGCCACAGCATGCGAATGGGGAGGGGGGAGGGGGAGGGTGTATGTCACGAATGGATGATCTCTATGAGTCATCGGCAAATTTGACAGAAAAATTGAGAGAGACTTCGGTGAGCTCAGTGCGGGCTATAGAGATGTAGAGACGTAAAGAGTGATTTCATATGTGCTTAGTTTTTAATTGGGAAAAATATGCAATGTCAAGTTACAAAAGTGTGTGAAATTTTTATTTGAGGTGGTAAATCCATGCCTGCCATTTAATTTTTAAGCATTATCTCGTGTAAATGTTGATCAAGACAGTATTTTAAGTGATCCACACAGAAAGTCCAAGTTTGAAGCACCTTTTCGAGCATATGGGCTGGTATCTCGTAAATAACACGTGTTATGTTGTCGTCCAAGGCGGAAATTGGTGGATGGCTTATCGAGGATGAATAATCAGGTGGAACCATACAAGTCTAAAGGCGTTAAATCAAAATGGTAGATAAATGCCTCAGTTCTTAATTGGTTCCTCGATTCGGGTGGTTTGTCGCATGTGGCGCCCTCTTGCAGGGACCACATGTCGGGTACGGATACCTTTGACGGTAACGTTATTTTCAGAAATGAACAAATGTGGGCCAATACTTCCGCCGGACAATAGCAGCACCAAACAGTGCAAATATCCGAGTGCATTGTGAGCACTTGTATTGTCAGCTTACATTCTTTAAGAACTTAGCCAATTTAGTAACTTTTCTAGTGGCAGGAAAGCATTCGCGAGGGCGCTGCACACGCACTGAAGGTGGTGTATGGTCATCAGAAGAACTAGATTTGGCAACTTTTTATGCAAACAAGTTGGGAATCTGTTCGTTACCAGGCGATTTATTTTCATTACCATTGAGCTTCTGACGTCCTTAACATTCGTGATCATTTAACTGCTCATTGGTTCAGGAGATGTTTTGGTTCCACGGAGTGATGAGAACTACAGCAGACACTTGTGTCTCTAGTCTCTACTTCATCTTCCAGATGAATTGGTGGGCAGTTCCTGAAACGCACGTGGAAGCGAAACCTTGCGCTTTTTCATCGTCTGTTCCAAGGCTTCTTTCATCTTGGACGACTGTCCGTGGTAGCTATCCCTATTTGTCTTACCAACAATGCGCCTGATACCGAAACTGCTACCTTCCTGTTGTCTCCTAACTGCGCCCGCCGTGCAGGTTCTTCACAATTCGCTGGTACATTTGAGTTGAGAGTGGATAGAAGTCTGACAGGTGAACACAGTCCTTCCGTTTCATGCCAGATTCTTGCAAGATACCCAACATGTCTGGGCTATGGCGTATGTCGCCTCTGATACTCTTAGCCAGAGTCATCGATGCACTCGCAATGTTTGTGTCGTTGTATTTGGTCAGTTACTCAGTTTGTTTGATCAGTTGACTGATGCTCAACTGAGAAGACGCACACAACGATTGAATTGTGATCAGTTCGCTGCAACCCATTGTGTGTGCCATTCACAGTAGTTACCGCAAATCCAAGTTAAGCGCAAAAGGTTGCGGTCTTTGATAAGCTTAAAGCTTTGAACTTGATCTCGTTATGAGCTTTTGCATTCAAAGAAAATAGTGCCTCTCTCGGATAGGTTGAGTGACTAGCACAAAGTGGCACAGTCAGGGGAGTTAATAAAAAAAATGCCTCGTTATTGATGTGCCTATAAATGTCAGACATTCAAATATGAACTGCAGTCGTCTACGATGTAAGTCAGAATATCTTCACATCAAAGTGTTTGGTTTTGTTGGCAGTTGCCGGCTTACTAAGATGTCGGACATTTTATTAGATGCGCTCATTCTGGTATGAAAACCATAAAAATTCTAACGATTGTTGTTATTAATATTTATAACCGTGAGGATGAATTGTGTTCAAGTAGCTGACAGCAAACAACAGTCACACATAGTTACAGAGCAGAGGGGATGTGGTTTCCTTTCATCGCAGGAGCCTTAGTAAGTTAGAGTTGAGAGAGAGGCCAGATTTGTTTCGTAGTGAGGCGTTTACTGCCATCGGACGACTAATCGTGTCAAGCATTAAAAGACGTTTTACTGTAGCGAGTGGGTCTGCACGTGGAAGACTAGAAACTAGGTATGAACTTCACTATTCTCGTGAATAGCCAGTGTATACTGCGCGGTTGTAATCCCCACCTACTCACGGTTAGGACGGAATTGATGACTTTATTGGCTATCCCGGCACTCGTTGATGTTTCACTTGTAAATACAGGATCATCCGCTTCTTGGTGCATTCTTGACATCCCTGTTGCACTCATATACGTCAGATTGAACTGTCATCCGAGACTGCATACGATTAGCTCAAGAAATGCCATTTTGAAACCCGCATAGTTTAGCAATCGTAGAACGTGTTAAAATTGTGAAAACTTACTACAAAAATGTTGACTCTCTTGTAGACACGTGCGGCGCATTACGAGCCAATTTGGATCGACATAATCGTCAATCTGAGCGTACTACAGGCAAGGTTGTAAGCAAATTCGGAGAGATTCGCGCTGTTCAATGCGTTTTAAGCCGCAATTACATCGCTGTACAGAAAATGTGGCTGGTGTTACTGAAAGGGTTTGACGAGCTTGGGCTGTACTTTGCACTCTGACTCGCATCTACATCCTTACCAAGTTCAACTTATTCAAGAACTTATTCAAGCCAACTGACCAGAGAGTGCGTTGGACATACACCGACATGGTGCTTGAACATCAGCTCTTGGATGACCAACTTTTACAAAACATTGTCTTCAGCGATGACGCTCATTTGCCAATCGGTGGATGTGTTAGCCAAGAAAATTGGCGCAAACGAGGAAGAGGTGAGAATCCACATGTGACTGTTGAAAGTCCTTTGCAGACGCAACAAGTCATTGTATGGTCTGGGGTGTCATTGGTACACACTTCTTTGAAAACGAGGAAGGTGGCAACCATTGCCGTCAATTCGCATCGTTATTGCCAAATGTTAACTGGCTGTCTTTAGCCGTAAGTCGATGATATGGATGTAGAAGGCATGTGGTCTCAACAAGAAGGTGCCACATATAACAAAACGATCCGTTTTTGCATGTTTCCTGGCCGAGTTATGTCGGCTTTTATTGATATGAACTGGCCAACAAACATCGAGATTGATTTCTTTTTGGATGGCTTTACCAAATTTCGTACTTATGGCCACAATCCTCAAACTCTTGACGCTTTGAAAACGAATATTTGACAAGTTATAGGCGACTTATGGCCCGACGAGTGCCGAAAAGTCATCGAAAATAAACTAGGCTTCAATTGAGTCCAGCTACAATTCCCCTGGAGTATATGTGGATGATGTTATATTCCAAAAATGCCAAAATCCAGTTAATATTTTGAAATACAATCGATATCTCATCAGATGTAATGCCTTCGGAACCACAAAATCGATGAGAATGTCTTTTTGTCAGATGGCGCCGCTACTTAACCGCCTCCCTAGACCGTGATCCGTCTATGCGACCACTCCTCACTTAGATAGATATCAACCAATTTACCCTAACAAGTTAAAGGTCTCCTCACTGAGACCATGACAACTGGTAAAACAGGAAACAACACACGAAAAAAAAAAAACAGAAACTACATTCCTCGACAAAAGCAAATAAATCCCAAAACTTTCCATTGCCCATCAATCATTCACTCGCAGATCGTTGCGCACCTTATAGCCACCACCCACTTTCAGCCATGCAAAGACTCCTTCTCTCGGCGGGTGAATAAAACATTTCGAAAGATTGCCGCTGATTTTCCTTAAAATCTTGTCCCAAAAATAGCTGAAATATTTCAAATGTCAAAGACAACGCCAGGCTGCGCTTGCCAAAGATATATTTAAAAAAAAAAATAAAAAGCGAACAAAACAAACAGAAATGAACATCATTTGCAAATGAGTCTCCCACACATGCCAGCGAGGGCGGCGGCGGGTGACATGCACGATCGCAGATTCATTCGTTTGATGCCGCATATCGACGCCGTACAGGGAATCACAGAGCTTCTGTGTGAATTGTTGCATGCGCTCCGTGGATGCTGGCAACATGACTCTCGTCGTAGTTTTGTTGCGGACTATTTTTACCCACCGACTAATGCCGAACATTACCCCCTCTGCCGTGCAGCACGAATCGGAACCAGGCAGAAGACCCAATCACGAGATACTCGCATTAGACGATCACGCCTCACGCGAATGGCGATGTTGATAGGGAAAGAAGAAGACCGGTGCTCCTCGCTTCTTTGGGGTCCCAAGAGATGTTTTAGAGATGTGTATTCATTTGTAGATTTGTTTTTATTGCATTCTCATGCATTTAATTGTGGTCGATTGAGTCACGAGCGACGCCACGATGGGCTTCCGCAAAAGGAGGACAGTGTGATAAAAGTTTCCACTGGGAGCCGCGCGTTCGTTCGATTGCCAAATTGATGGGCGCTCGTCAATGATTGTGTCAATGAAGTTCATCATCTTCATGGCAATAGTCATTGAAGAGAGCCGCCTGCGCGGGACCTGCGGCTATTGGCAGCGTCAAGTCGAAATAGAACTGAAATGATCGGCAATTGGTGTCGAAGGGAAATCAATTTTGAGTGTTTTCAAGGTTTTCGCGGCGCACACATAAATTTCATATGGACATCTCGACGTCTGGTTAATGTATCTTGAGGTCATGCACTGAACACGAGTAACGAGGGCGTTGCGGCGAAATTAATTGATTTTTTTTTATTTTATTTTTGGCGAATTTTCATTCAATTTCATTGAATTTTGCGATGGAGTTGGTTGGGTCTTCAACTCCACATTGGGTTGGCGATTTTCACAAACTGCTGGAAAACTACTGGTTTTCTTTGGTTGTTGTCTGTGGTAGTGTGCTGGAAGTGGTTTGATAATAGATGGCGTTGGTACTGAGTTAATCGGATGCTTTAATCCTGGTGTGGATATTCTTCAGCCGATTGTTGCGCTCTTGAAACACAATTAAACTGGCGAAGCCTGTAAAATGTTCTTTCTCTCCTTCCTTTGAGTGGTGACTACGAGCTCCTGTTTTATATTTACTTTTGAGGTCTGCAACCTATGGATTGTCCGAGCAATAGTTGCCTACCATTGTAAACGGTCGCGAGAACGCTGCTTCCAGGATGTCTTGCGTCCGCCATGACTTGGTCTTTGCACCTTTTTTTTGATTCAAATCTTGATAGAGTTGGATTACGCCAGGAATTCATGTTCTCAGCCATTACTGCGCATGTGGTTCCCAAACCATAGTGAATGCAAGACGTTAATAGGTGCATGTGTGAGTTAACGATGATTCGAACATGAACTTGAGTCATTGTACACCAGACTAGGCCGGTGAATGTTTGAAAATTCTGCAAAAAAGAGTCAAGTAGTTTTTGAATTAGGTCCTAGCTTCTTTGTGTCAAAAAAAGAGGAACTGTTGCAAATCTTGGAGCGTTTTCAGAACGTTCATTCATAGTCAATGGTTAGGTGACAGGATGTGTTTTTTTTGCTGAACACTGTTCTCTGAGCATTGTCAGATGGCGTCGAGAAAAAAGTCAATGCTGGTATGTCCGTTTCGAACTACAAAAGTGGTGTACACATGAGTAGAGATCACTTAAGCGTGAAAGTCGTTACCGCTTCAAAAGTATTATCTTCAAAAGAAAGAAAAGTCAGTTGTTGTTCATATTCTTCTTGAGGATCATCCGAATAAAGGTCTGTAGAGGCAGCCGTATGATGAACATACATACGGCCATAATGAAAGGATTGGTGAACTTGCCTGCTGGCTGTCGCTGCTCCAAGTTATCAGCACATTTGTTCAAGGGTGACGGCTAGGTGTATTGATTGTCGATGTCAAGTCTCGAGTTTAATAACGCTCAAGGGCGATTTTGAAAGAGACCAACGTGCATTTCGAATTGCCTTCATTATTTTTCCTCGATTGGCAATGGATGCACTGGCGAACGTTAAAATGTGCATAATATTTGGAATAATTGGGCAATTGCGATAGGTAGCTTTAGCCACGTCTCACTTTGTTGTCAGAGGAACGATTTCCATGGGCGCCTCCCTTATCACGTCCTCTTATAAACCCGCAATTATGAAGTGAAATGCTCAGCATTTTATTGCACAGATGACATTGGCTGGAGCAGAGCCATCGGCAGTTTGGAGTATCCTGTGATGTAAGAAACAAGGTGCCCAGGACAGCTTTTAAAAATCGCCATCTATTTATTTGACCTCATTCAGGGTTGCAAACTGGACGGTTGTGTTTCTTAAGCTTCAATCACAACTTAATTTCGTATATAAAAAAGTGAAGAAAGGACACAGAAATTGCGAATGGACTTCATTCTTCATGTTTATTGGGAACATGTAGGAAAATGACACAATATGCAATGGAAGGTCGCATAAGCTGAAGTGTATTTATTAAGTGTTAATATATTTCCGCCTTTAAATGATTGCTGACGCATCGTCCTTGCGAAGCTGTCCAGCACAGTTTGTTATTCTCACACCATGGTAGTATGGGCGTTGTTCAGCGTCATGCTGTCACCGGCAAGTCATGTTGATTGTGCGATACTTCAGACAATTGTGATCGAGGACTACCATCCCTAGCAACTGAAGGCGTTTGTTAATTTTGACACGTCTACCTCCGTAGTTCATTTAAGATTCTTGCATAGCCAGAAGAGCTTGGCATCAGTTGAGGTCAGTTCTCGCAATTAACGCCGCTGAACGAATTATTGGTGTATCATTTACAAGTCGGTTGTTGCAGTTATGCTAACTCAATCGTTATACACGCCCTTGCATTATCGTCGAATTTAAGTTAAGAGCTAAGCTACATATGTTAGAAAGAGTCTGACAATCGCCATGCAATCGATTGTTCATCGGTTTCATTATCGTTTCCACAAAGTTTGAGTATGGCGTCGGAAAAGGATAAAAGTGAGAAAACCAAAATAAATAATCAAGTGAAACATGTACACAAAGACGCCCAGGTTATTATATCCATTCTGAAGGAGCTAAATGTGACAGAGTACGAGCCACGAGTTATAAATCAGCTTCTTGAATTTACCTACCGCTATGTAACCTGCATACTGGACGATGCGAAGATATTCGCAAACCACGCCCGAAAGAAAGCCATCGATTTGGATGATGTGAGCGTCAGAGGCTAGCGTCAGAGGTTGTACTGGACAAGGCATTTACATGTCTTCCACCGCGACATGTCCTTGCAAAGTTAGCGGAAGTACGTAACACAATGCCGCCGCCGCCGATTAAGCCACACTGCGGTCTGCGTTTACCCCCCGATCGTTACTGTCTATCTGCCTGCAACTACAAGCTTCGTGCCGCCAGTCAACCGCGGAAGATGACTAAATCTGCTCTAGAATCAAGATCAACATCAAATTAAGACTCAAATAAAATCAAGCACCGCCGGAGGTGCCAAGAGACAATCAGCTGCCACGCCCAAGTCACAGGTTGTAACAATTCCCAAGCCGGTTTTTAAGTTCACAACAACTGCGAAAACTGTTTCCGTGGATAAATCTCAATCCGGTAGCAACGATTCACCATCCTCGCCTGATGTGAAAATGGAAGTCGACTCAGAAGCGAATACGAATGCGAGTGCTATCGGAAGCATCGGCGGTTCGCTCAAACGAGAGAGAGAAGAAGATGACATCGAAGTGGGAACATAGACATACTTCATGTACAGGATGAACGGCAAATATGTATTTGAAATAAATGTACTTTTCGAGCCTTCTACAGTCTTTCCATACAGTCCGAAGTGCACCGGGCATAGCTTCTAGAGCAACCACTTGTATTGTGCGTTTGATTGTTTTCACACAAGTCTAGGGGACCAATGGGCTCCGTCTGTGACACCAGGAAATGAATTAAAGATTCACTCCAAATTCAATGTTTCCAAATCCGATTCCATTCGGTTCACAGTTGGGCGCCAATTATATTTCGAGGTCACTTCGTGGCGCAGTCTCACTGCCATTCGATTAAATTTAATTTCCATTCACAAGATGACTGATTTGCCAACAATGTGATGCATACCTCGACTGCATGACTTCCCCATCCAGCCCAACATTAGCGTCATGAATCAACTCGCTCAAACAGATAATCACCCAACGAACGATTATCCTCAAAATCCGTTCAGCCCGCTGCTTAGCTGCCAACCATTTAATCATATTTTTCAATTGGGCGCATCATGCTAATTCCGACAAATAGAGTGATTTGCAAGTACCACTTGCTAAGTGGACAGCTCTGTATTTTTTTTCTCCTTTTGTTGTGTTCTACTTTGTCGCCCAATTAAGGTCGACACGATCAGAGCAGCGCTGCACGCCAGGACTTCCACAAAGTAATCTTTCGTGTGTGCTGTTCGAATGCACTGGCACAAAATGCATCGCCATCGTCGTACATCTCAGATGCAGCTCGCTGTGATCAGCTGCCTCCATCCAATGGTCGAGTCGGTAGTCCGCCCCCGAAACTGATTTACCGCCAAAATGCACATAGGAAGAAGACATTGAAATAGAAATTGTGCATGTGTGCCGGACGAGCGAGCACGGTCCGCACTTGCCATGATCCATTTCAGGCTGTCGCTAGGCTTGTTATGTCACCAACGCGCGGTATTTGGCAAGTTGCACTATATACTCCCGCAGACGACGTACCTCCCGCCTGCCCCAACTGGCCGCAATTTATTCTCGTGCATTCTGAGCTTCGGCTGCAGCAAAACCGGCACAAAGTCGGTGGTTTCAGTTGAGGTCAGGATTTCCGGAAGGTAGGAATCGGCTCCGTGTCTGTCCGCATCTGTTCGTCTTTTCGTGCGTGTTTGTGTGTCGTGCACTTGTCCAAACTGAGTTCTTCGCTCGAGCTGCAAACACCCGATCGGGTGGTCTTCAAGAAAAATAATCACCCCAAACAATCGGTTCGCGCGATTGCGATGGACCGCGATCGCGCCCAAAAATCAACCAGAAAACCGGCAGTGCTGGCGACAGCTGCAGTGGCTAAGGGCAAGGATAAGGTTAATATCGCTCGGCTTGATTAGACACAGTGCGCCTCTTCCATTCACTCTCGCAGTCAAGTGAATTTCTCGAGGCACGGTGGAGGAGAACGCAAAATGCGTGGTCGTGCATTGTGTGGACCGTGCCAAGCGCGAATCTTTTTTTGTTTATAATTAAGTACTTGAAATGTTTTCCAATGTCGTTCGCCGTTCGACGGATCTCTGTGGTGCGTGTCTGCTGGCGTCTGTGTGTGTGCGTGAGTTCGTGTTTTGTTTTCTTAGCCCGCTTTTCTTTTTTCGATTTTCTTGCTTCCCCCACCTCTTGGCTGGTGTATAAATAGGCATCTCAAGGCCGCGTGATGGTGTGCGTACCAAAGGGGGGCAGAGATACGGGTTGAGCGAGCGAAAAACAGATTTTGAGGGTTGGCATATGACGTCTTGCTCGTCAGCAGCAATCAGATTGAATGCGCAACGTCCTTGGAGAGGGTTTTGAAGTTCACGAGGCCTTGGAATTTTGTGCGTGTAAAGGGGACCGCGATGTAGCGCAAATACTGCGTAGGGAGTGTCGACGGAGATGGTGTGTATCATGTACCGGCGTTGTTTGTCAAATTTATTTGCATTCCCGTCGCACACGCAGCGTCTCACGAATGAGCAATAAGTAATCAAACGGAGTAGTGTCAGGCAACAATTAACCCAGTCTTTTGGATCGATTCGATTTAACGACTTGACTTGAGGTTCGTGGTGTGGTGGTTGGGGCTGTAAGTGATGTTCATTTGGGTGGCTTGACTGAGTTCCTGGCGAGTCGTGGTGAAGGTGAATAGTAACTGAATCCCGAAATCGTGAGACTTATGGACATCGACTCGCCATCAACGTCCTTCTCAACATAATTTAGCTTGTCAACATTTTTACAACCGCCTACCGCTCTCTGTTGTGGGGATCGACCACAGCAATGTGGTTGGACAACTGGCCCTGGGGCTCTTTATTATCAGTCTGTCACGTGTATCGCCATTGAAATACACAAATTCTTCAACAATTCGTGGTGCAACATGTTGCTACGCACGATGAAAAACCACGATATTTGCTGTAAAAAGGAACAGAAATGATTTTTCTTCGCAAATTTCTTTGCCTTTGTCGCATTTTCATCACAACGCGTTTTGACACCTTTGCTTCTACAAATGTTGCTTGATGATGTTGCATGGAACATGGTGGACCATACACAAGTTTCTTTTTAAAAATGCAATAACATGAACAAAATTAAATTCGTCTTCATGTATTATGGCTTTATTAGTAAGAACAAACATTCCCATTAATTATAAAATACAGCGTCATTCAAGTGGTTGCCTCGGCTGGCTTCACAGCAGCGCATTCTATCACCTCCATTTTCCAAGACCTTGTTGATGGTTTCGGGCTGTAGCTGACGGATTAGTTGTACGATATTGGCCTTAAGTGCTTGAATCGTTTCCGACATTGTGGGCATAACTTCGGTTATTCACGGTTCCCAACAAAAAAAGGTCCAAAGGGGTCCTCGCACCTCCGAGACGGTAAATCGACATCGCTAAGATGGCTGATAACACGATTTGGGAATTTAGTGCGCAAAACATGGATTGTGGCATGGACTGTGTGGCATGGCGCGCCATCCTCCGTGAACTAGAGGCCGTCCAAAACCATTTCTTTAATTTCAGTGAAAACAAAATCGGTTAACATGGCTCTGTAATGCCCACCGTTGACCGAAACATTGTTACCAGCCTCATTTTCGAAGAAGGCCACAGCAGCCACCGTACGGACGACGGGGACCATGAGTGTTGTTCACTAGCATACCAGTCTCACGAACTGTTTGCACAAACTTGCGTACAGCAATCGCGGTGAGTGCTTCATTTCGGCCAAAATTGCTTCTCTTCAAAAAACCCACTGTTTGGGCTACAGAGCACTCACTTCAATATTTCCCAACGTTGTTTAAGCCCAAAGCGACTCATTTCGTTCCGCGAGGGTATGATACATGACTTTCTGTCAAGATTTCGAGCGGGAAACAGTTGTCAGTGTCAAAATAACCTCTGATTTGGAAAAAAACCACTAGATGGCCCACCCTATAGATACAAACCGAAACGCAAAATAAGCCCCAACGTACCGTAGGACAAATCCAAATGCCATGCTCGTAGGGAAGTCGACAGATTTGATTCAAACCCAAATCTTCAACACTTTCACTAACGCCAGCCATATTTTCTGTACAGCGTGAATCTCGTTGATTGTTGGGCCTTATGACGCATGAAACAGAGCGAATCTCTTCGAATTTGCTTACGGTCGTGTCTGTTGTACGCTCTGTCCCGACCTCAATCTGCTCGCAATGTGAGAAACGTGTCTACAACAGAGTCACTATTTTTGTAGTAAGTTTCCACCATTTTAACACGTTCAACGAATGCTTAGCTATTTGAGTTGCAAAATGGATTTTTCTAACTAAACGCATGTAGTAGCGGACGACAGTTCGATCTGAGGTATGTGAGTTATTGAGGGACTCTGTTCCAGATCATGAATTGCATCAGCAGTCAACAATGCAACTAAGTAACGATCTCTTGAACGATTTTTAACTCTGGTCCTCCTTCACCAACGTCACCGATTCTCAGCGGCCTTTCATAGATTTCCCTGTTTTTTTCCGCCATTCCCCACAAGTCCATAATCAAATAATGTTTACATCGAGTAACAGTGACGCACTACAGTGTGAAGCGGATGAATGTAAACAAATTCATCGTCTCCCCAATCAAACGCCCACTCTAGACAATCCTCTAGACAATGATCTTCACTCAGGCCGTCGCATCAACTGTTCGCAGTTTTCTTTCGTTCGCATCTGCGTACGAGCTTTTCTCCCCTCGCAGAGGCTGGCGTTTTTTCCCCAAGTGTGCGTGAATTTGAATGAAATATTCATGCAAAATCTCATGGGAACCTGTCCCGCACCACAGCTGACCTACAATTTTCGTTTCGTTTTGTTTGCCTTTTCTGATAGCCCATGCGGATTTATTTTTGATAATCATCAGAATTTTGCTTTTCGCATACACACGCAATTTTTCTTCGCTTTTTTTTGTATTTAATTGTTTGTCCGTCAACAAAAAAAAAACGTTTCGAGAGAGAGCGAATGTGAGGTGAAAAAGAAATTCAATGAAACGAAAAACAAGTATTCTTTACGAAGACAAAAAAAAAAAAAAAACAAAACGAAAAATAAAAGCGAATTTTCTTTAAAAATTTTCCACTCTTTTCTTTTCTTCCGCAGAAAATCCCCACAGTGATTACGGGCTATGATACAGAGAAGCATAACGGAGCAAGGAATACCGCGAGTTTCGACCAATCAAAGTATGTGCATAATTTTTTTTATAAATTTCTTTTTCGTTCGTACAATATCAGAATAAAAGTTAAAAATAAGCAAAAGAAGAAAAAAAAAATAAATAAATTGTGTTCGCGTAAAGCAATAAAAACAAAAAAATAAAAAAAAAAAAACATAAATTGAATAGAGAATCAAAAAATCACGAAAAAAAAATGTTTGAAATGTATAATTCTTCGGATAGATTCCGTACGGATATGGCGGATGTACCAGCACAGCAGGCGGCCGGATCGACGCTACCGCTAGTGATAACTGCGAGAAAAAAAGGCACCGACGATCCCGAGGATTGCAACTATAATCCGTTCGAGCACCGAAAGGTCGATCATCCAACATCGTAAGTATTCACTTGAAATTTATTGAATTTGAAAAGGAAGAGAAATGTGAATGCATTCGCAGTTCAGTGCGATCGAGTGGATTTCAACTGAAAGGTAGTTGTTGTGATGGAAATTTTCCATAATTCAGCGGACTTCTGAATCGAATTTTGATCTTGCTTCACCTATCACTCAGCAGATGGCGCGTGATTATTTTTTTCTTTTCTTTTTTTTTTTTTGGTTGAACTTGTCCTTCATCACGGTGATGTGCTGATTTTTGTATACCACCCCTCATTATGGTTAAAATACTGAAATCTCGTTCAAGGCTCTCACTGTAATTAAAACTAATGAACTGAATTTTTTGTATTCTTTCAAAAAAATCAAAATCCCATCGAAAATATGGTTTCTTTTTCTACATTTCTTTTCTGATTTTGTGACTTCTTCCTGCAGACGAGTATAATTATACTATCCGTGTTGTGTTTTCTTATTTTTTTTTTGGCAAACAATCAATTTGAACATATTTCCTACATGCCATTGCGTCACTTTTTATTTAGCGCGGTCCATTTGAGATGTTTATTGCGCGGGTCTTTATAATGAGCTGATCCGAAGGTTTATGGTGAATCGGGAAAAAAAATTTTGCTAAATATTTCCGAGACGAGAAGCGAATTAAATCTAAATAAAATACTTGTTTGATTCCATGTGAGTGGGAATCTTGAGGAATGCTTTCGAGTGTTTTGTTCGGCCTGTCACCGGAGTGTCCTAGATTTTGTTTTGTTGTTCAATTTCGACAAAACAGTTGCGTGCAGTGTAGTTTGTCACATGCGCGTAATCAATTTTGAGCATAGCCGTGTTGTTTACGGATGACTAACCGAGCGGTGTCTGATGAAATAGTTGTGCAGAATTTCTAACGATGATTTGGAGATAGAGCCAGACATGCTGGAGATCTCAGCGCGATTTTGTTTTCTGTGAAACACCTTGACTTTCGCTTATTTCGAGGATATTTGCGCACTTGTTGTTTGGTCTTGATGAGCTATTTCAATAAAAATATTTAAAATAACAAATGATGGAATGCTGTGGTTTTATGCATCTTTTTAGACATTCAACCGCTATTTCGTTCGCAACCTTCATGTTGAAGAAGGAAGTAAATACTTCAATGTCGTAAAAGCTCGTACAAAGTCCATTGCAGCTCACTGCTCCACTAGCACTTCACGTGAAGGGAGTACAAGTTTCGCTGTATGTTTCCTTATGATAATTAGGTTTCAATTCCTGAGGAAAGTAATTGTTTCAAACGCATATAATAATATGGCTACATCCCGTAGAGGGCCAGGGCCTAGCTTCTCAGCAACCACTGTGCATGCTATTGTTCTCTCACGAGTGGAAGGGACCTGCAGTCTTATTATGCCGACTCCTAACGGCCAAGTCTGAGAAGATCTTTGAATATTGTCAGTGACTCGAAAGAGGTGGGGCTTCGAAATTTATTTTTTCCGTACTGTGATTCGAACCAAGACGCCGAAGTTCAAGACGCACAGACCCACAACGCCACGGCCGCAATTGCTCCAAACGAAGCTACAATAAAAATGTGAAACATAAACAAAATCTCATTTTCGTGTTAAAAGCAGAAACATATCCAAAAACACAAACATCAGGTGTGGCTGAATGGCAAATAACACCGTTTCGCAGTAATAATGGCGTTTTTTTTTTTTTAATGCTGTCGTTGCTTTTCGGAGCGGAATGCTTCTGTCGTGAGGCTTGATTTGGGGCACTTGGTATTACCGATGTAATGCGTCGCCTTTGTTTCTGTTTTTTGTATGTAAACACACGACGATCAACTAAGCAGTCCGATTGAATTCTTCCGACTCGGAATACTCGTCCGACCAAGAATGGTCACATCACAACTAAGTAAGACGTGCACTGCCGCGTCTACCCACTTATCTAAGAATGGCCGCCAGTTCACGCTTAAGTGTGTCGTACCACATGATTATGGAATACTCTTTTCAGCCCACTCCCTACAATCAACAGGTATTTAATACCAAAGTGTGCAGGTACCTCATCTCCCTCCTTCGCTCTATACCTTTGTTACGTTCCAGTGGAAAACCCCTTGCCCATCGCGTTTCACCACGAATTTTGCTCTAAACGCACGCATGCTACTTTATTTTCACGCACACTTTTTAAGGCTTTAGAGCAGCCTGCAGTTGCTCTCTGATCAATCGTATTCACAAACACTGTCTGTGGACATTTTATAAAAAACGCTGTCAGATGAAATCAAGGGGCAAAAGAGGTAGAAGTTGACTATCTCTTTAATACTTCATCTCTGATCCTATGGGTCCACGGCTCGATCCAATGAGAGAAAAATAAAAGGCGCGTGAAGTCAACTGACACTGACTTTGACATAGGTCAGAAGTGTGGTGAGTTCTCGCAGCTCCACTTGTGTTGTTGTGGGTCACCACGCCTTCAACCCGTGCTGTATCTTGACTGCGAATAATTAAAGATATTCGTTGCCACTTTTACGGATGTCCAATGGCCTTGAAGATTGCAAATGCACTACAATCACTGCTGATGTCCAATGTCTTGACGATGATTTGTAGCCAAATTTGTTGCCTCATTTTGGTGGTTTAGATGCTGTGTCTGCATTTTTTATGTGTACAATATCGAATAGGCCATATTCACTCAAATTCATCATTTCAACACCAAACTACGACTGTTCCGTTCCAATGTTGTGTCCGTGCTGCTTTATGAGTGCGGTGCTTGGGGGAGTGACCACCACTACCATGAGAAAGCTACAAACGTTGGTTAATAGGTGCTTTGGTAACGTCTTAAGGATTTTCTTGCGTATCGCGAACGGGTCATGAACCTACAGGCACAACTATAGACAGACGAAAGTGGCTGTGGATTGGTCACACTCTTCGAAAATAGTGACAGTTTCATAGCAAACCACGCGATCTAATGGAACCCGCTTGGCTGGAAGAATACGCCGCAACCCCTTTTAGAACCTAACGAGTGCAATGTCATGATGCTGTGTTGGCACAACATTGGCATCTAGTACTGCCTTCTGCCAAAAATTCATCAATTCGGTAATCAATTCTTCATGTACTAGAATTGGGGCACATTGTCTAATCTTACGTTAGATACAGGCTCGCCCATGCGTTTTCAGTGACATTTAAGTCCGGTATTTGAGCTGCTGCAAGCAATTGTTGTAAAACCAACTTCATCCAAGACTTTAGTCGCCGACGAGTGCTTTCACTATTTGTTCTAAACTAGTAGTGTACTCATATCGATTCATATTACTCTCAATGAAAACTAGTCTCCGATTCCGAACCTGTTGGACACCGCAATGGAAGACGCCCGCGTCTGAGTTGGCTCACCCAAGTGGAAACGGATCTCAATCAATTTATCGTTGCGAAGTTTGAAACAGCTGGCCAGAAATTGCGCTAGTTGGAAATGCTTGTCGGTTAAGGCCGAGTTCAATCCCGAACTGTGGCGCAACAAAAAGGAGAAGAAAAAGGACTAGATTTCCTAAAATGACAGCACACACAATTACGCAGCCACCACCGTGCTTTACTGAATTAGCTTTGCTACAAACTTTGCCTCTCCCCACACTACCAAATATGCTGTATTATGCTTCGTATGTCAACAAATTTTGCTAAGCAATCTCTTGCCGGGGTTTTAGTTTTAGCCACTTGTTAGCGAATTTTGCTGTGAAAACTATTCTTATTCAAATTCGTTTCAATTGTGTTTGAACTCAACATCGTATCTGATGTTCCCTCCCGTTCTTTGGACAATATTATTCCATTCTCCAATTGATAAAATGTGACACAAAAACGACGTCAAAATGTTTGAGAAGGAGCAAGAGAGGGGGAATAGTTGGATAATTCTAAATTACTTGATTTCTGATTCATATCGTACACCGTTTGTAGTTCACTCTTCCTCGGTCACTAGTTGCTAGTTGCGCTATGAAAATGAATGTCTGTACATGATCGAACCCTAGACCTTCCAACGTAGAAGATTATGTAAAATAATCAACAAAATTAGAAAATTAATGAGAACTGTAGTCGTCGAGTATGAATTCTCTTGCTGACCACTATAGAATTAACACTTGTCATATTGAACGGTTGTCATTACCGAATATGCATATCAGCTGTATGAGGTCGCTGACCGGATTGAGTGATTGTTCCGAAAATTCCTCTAGCTGTCAGAGTATAAAAGAAGTGACATATTATGTAACACGGAGAGTATTAATAAAGTTGTCAAAGTCAAGAGTTCTGTTTGTTTCCTTAGCGCATCTCCTACAGAACGTACTTCAATGCGCATTGTCAACTCATTACAAAGTAGAATGGCAATTGTGTGTTCTTATTGGTCTTTGAAAATACACTTCTATACAAATTGTACAATCGTGTGATCAACGTACCTAGAAGAACTGCAACCCCAATCTATCTAGACTCAAAAATCAAAAATGTGCCTTTTGCGAAGGACGCATTATGTCTGAACTCATGAAACTCCTTTGGTCTTGCTAAGGTAAACGTCTGTTTATGATGAACCCCTTCAATGTTCTTAAGTTTCACGGAAGTCACTTGATTTGGACCTGTGGTGCTTACGTTCGGTTTGTTTGAAAGCTTACGGCTTGGTTCACTGCCAACGCTTCAAAAAAGGCTTCTTAAACTTGGCCATTTCGATTCCGAGCCATTAGGACAACGCAACAGAGGACGTCCACGAACGAGATGGTGCTCAAAAGTGGAGAAGGACCTCAACCAATTGGAGGCAGCTAGCGAAAGATCGTGCTGGTTGGAGAGACTTGTTGGTCAGACCGAGGTCCACCCCAGACTGTAGCGCCAAACAAAGCAGAAGAAACTTGGCCATTCGGAGTCAGGAGAAAAACGGTATGTCGCCTGTACTCGTAGGAGAACAATAGAATGCACAACACGAATGGATGTTGTAGAAGCTAGGCCCAGGTGTACTGCCTCAGAGCCACCAATATTATTTACGTTATTATATGCTCCGAATTCTTCGTATTCTTCTCCGTAAGGCACTCCACTCCTAGACCCAGATTTGGGACTCAAAGTAGCCAGTGCTTCATGTACCGCTTGTCAGCGACTAGATGGAGGTGGTGCGCTATGAATATGAAAATTCTTTGATTTCTAAAGGCCATTGTGTCTCCTCGTGGCGCTCACTCGTCAATTGAGCCCCGCTCCATTACTCGCTGCATAAAGGAGGATGTTTTGTACCGATCAATTATAAGGTTTTTTCCAAGTGATCGATTTCAAGGCTGTGCGACGCCCGCATTTATGTTCGCGCACTCAACTGGAGAAGGACCACAACCAACTTGATGTGCGCAACAGCTAGCCAGATATCGCGCTAGATGAAGAGGTTTATTGATCCATCCTGATCCACCCTGGACTGTTGTGCCACACAATGGAGAGAGAGGAAGATTTTGTTCAAAGTGATATTCCGACTCGTAGTTGTCGTCTTCGTTTCCGTCGTCACATTCGTCCTCTAAACACTGCTTACTGCTTACACTAATTTGACTATCCGCACACCTTTGTTCCAAAGGACTCCCACTTCTGTTGTGGCCCGATCTAGGTCTGGAATTGTATCGTGAAGGCGAAGAGAGGTCCGCCACCTCCAGGAAATGATCTAAATTTGATGTGTCTGCATTTTGAGCTGGCCCAAGCCCCCTGGACGACTGATAGATGTCCTAGCTGCCATGGCGATGTGGGTAGGTACATCGACTCCTATGCCTGGTGTTTAGGTTCAATTCTTGATGCCAACAACTTTGAGTTTGAGTGTCACGTAACTCAGCAAGAGCTAGCCGTCTCTTCTTATAAGAGAAAAACAGCACGCACAGCACAAACGATTCTGCGGAACTTGGACCCAAGTCCACCTCGGACTGTAGCGCCATCCATGTTGTTCAGGACAGAGGCCGGTCTGCTTTCTGCAGAGACTCAGTCCAAATTCTAAGCAAAAATCCCTTTGCTTTCGATAAGAATCAAGCGTCCGTTCGGTCGGTCAATGTGAATGAACTTTTAGAAAAAACTAGCTTAATTTGTTTTCAATTCTGGAAACAAACCATCAAATTTTTTAATTACTGTTACTCAATTTAAGGCTTCGAAAAATGCTGCCAAATGCCATGCATAGTGACCTTTGATGTTGTGCGAGCATTTCCTCGTTTTATTCCACTTTTAATTGCAGTCTCGTAAATGAATTTCTGTTTTTATGAACCCGACAGAAAAAACAATTTCACACGCCATTAACAAATAACCGCCCGATTGACAAACGATGTCTTTTTTAGAACGAACGCAAAAAAAGGAGAAGAAAAATAATAATATTTACCAAACAAATGACCAAAAAAACAAAACGAAAACACGTAACTTAAAGAATTCACCAAAAATAACCAACGTCTGATGCAAATCGCAAAAGAAAAAGTGGGAGTGTGCTGGTTACACACAGCCCGACTCGGACGTAGACCACGCAAATGTGACGCACTTCGGAGATCTCCTTGGGTTACTCATTTGGCAGAATTCCTAAAAAAGAATCGGTAAACAATTTTCGAACGCGGGAGGGGGGAGATGGATGCCTGAGATGCCGTTTGGAGAACGTCGTTGTCTTTTATGAATATGTTGAGTTGTAGACATTCTTGAAAGATTGAAGTGCTGCACACTTTGGCTAGACGTTTGCTGGTGTGGGCAGAAGGACTGGAGGGTTGAATATGTACTTTGATGATTCTTAAGAGGTAATGGTGTGTGTATGGAGCTTTTGAGCAGAACGAAGTCACTATTCCTCTTAAAGTTTCGACAGACTTGTTCTGCTCAAATGTTGATCGGGTCTCAGAAAACTCACAAGACCACTGTTCACTCTTTCTGTTGACTCACTAATTTTCGTACCTCTTATGTCATCAGCGCAGCAGTTTATGAAACATTCTAAGTACTCGCTCACGTGGGAGTACATTAATTTCAAGGCAAAGTTAAAAGTCTGCTTCTTCTTCTTCGGGTGGTGCCACAGTCCGGGTTGTAGGTAGGTAGGTGATTGGATGCCCTGAACGTATTATGGCCGTGGCTTCCTAAGACCAACGTGCTGAGTCCATTGTGCTCAGTCCGAAGTGTACCGGGACCTAGGTTCTACCGAAAAATCCTTCATGTGTTCTCTCGACTCTGGTAGGTACCCGACTCATTTAAGTGGAATACGTACGAAGTGCCTGTGGTTGGATTTCTCAATCTACCCTCGTACTTGCCTTGGGCATCTACTCAATTCTTTCCCTACAGTTCGAGTTGGACCTAAGTCGAGCTTTTACTGCCACCTCTCATGTTGTGCGACTGCAGAGGGTTCCTACTACTAAGCAGAGGCTGCCATTACATTGAATAATGGTTGCGATGGCGTGCTCAGCAGAAGCCCTCTTAGTCCATAGTGCTGTTGATCACCCTTAGAGTGTCCACATTAGTCGAACTCTATAAGCCAATTGGATTTCAATAAATTCTGTGAAGCATTTTTGTAAGCAGACGGTAGATTGGCTTTGTGTCGTACAATAAACAGCAACCGCACTTCTAGACGCGTCTGTTTTCTTCGGTCTCCAAAGATCTTCTGCTTGTAATGAAGGCATCAACAACAGCGACCCGCAAGCTCCTAATGAAGGTGGCTAGGTCATGTCGACAACACGGTTAACGTGCTTGCGCCCCGAAGAGTTTTGGACTCTACGAGTCTGTGGCACAATGCAACAGAAGACCGGCTTCACTTAAGGTGACGTACACAATTGAAGGAGTGCCTTAGGTAGGTGTGCACAACTGAGCCGTGTTCTGAGAAAAATAACAACAAAACTCCCTTCACTTCACGTCAAATTCCACATTAAGTTGAAATCACTTAGATCCACAAGAAAGTCTCTTCCACATCCATCCAAACCACATTTTCAATCATTTTTTTAACACATTTTTTTTCCTTTCTCTTCCAACAGCGATGTCGAAACCTTCGTGCACTTACTCAAGGGATCCCTGGGATCGGGTATCCTTGCGATGCCGCTGGCCTTCATGAATGCCGGTCTCTGGTTTGGTTTAGTCGCAACATTCGCAGTCGGTGCAATTTGCACCTATTGCGTGCACATCCTCGTCAAATGCGCTCACATTCTGTGCCGGCGGCGGAAGATCCCCGCCATGGGTTTCGCCGATGTTGCCGAACAAGCCTTCCTCGATGGACCGCCAAGCCTGAACAAATGGTCCCGCTTCATTCGATTCGTTGTGAATACGTTCCTTGTCATCGATCTAATTGGCTGCTGCTGCATCTATCTGGTGTTCGTTGCAACGAATATCAAACAAGTGATGGACTACTACATCGAGACCGACATCAACATCCGGCTGTACATCGCCATCTTCACAATACCGCTGATCTTCATGTGCCTGATTCGTAACCTCAAGTTCCTGACGCCATTCTCGATGATCGCCAATATCCTGATATTCGTTGGAATTATCATTACGTTCACGTACGTCTTCACGGATACACCGTCGCTGTCCGAACGTGACGGCATCACCGATGTCATTCAGTGGCCATTGTTCTTCGGTACCGTCATCTTCGCGCTGGAAGGCATCGGTGTAGTTATGTCGCTGGAGAACGACATGAAGAACCCAACACATTTCATTGGATGCCCCAGTGTGCTGAACCTGGGCATGGGTGTTGTCATCACTCTGTACGCGCTGGTTGGATTCTTTGGCTTCTTGAAGTATGGCGACGAAACACAGGGCAGTATTACGTTGAATTTACCTGTGGAGGACAAGTAAGTTGATGAAATTATTTAAAACTTTTGGTTCCTTGGGAGTTAGGAGGAGGGGAATTGATACCACTTGCTGCACTTTCAAGGGTGGCAAATGGGGTGTAGGTTTTTGGATGGGATGCCGATTAGCATTAGGATGTATGAGGACTGCTTTCGTTGGCCATATAAACCTTGTAGCGTCGAGTGAAGCTTAAGATTCAATCAACCGGGAATAAAATTTTAAACGTTACAATGATGCTTTCTGGGAGCGTCCTTCGTTGTTCCTGAGTGCCAACAAATGAGTTTAACTTGATTTCTGGTTTCAACGCACTTCAATTCAAGCTTCAATTTGACGAAGCTGAATTTTTGTTTACGTTTTAGGACTTTTCTTGGCGAAGTTGAATGGGCAGCAGAAATCTTCTGTCATCTTGTGTCTGACAAGTCGTGGCCCATACGCTTCTTCTTCTTCTTCTCCTTCTTCTTCTTCTTCTTCTTCTTCTTCTTCTTCTTCTTCTTCTTCTAATGTCGCTACAGTCCGGGGTGGACCTGGACCTCAGCCAACTTATTTTTAACTCATTAAAGTTGCGAACGTTTCATGAAAAGTTATGTAACATCCTCTAAGAAGCGATGTCGTCTTAGATTTAAGTCGTAATCGAGCAAATACACATAAATGTGATCATAATATTCACTTCTCTCAGTTTCGTTAAGTTTCGTCCACTTTTTTGTTTAGTATTAGAGCTGTCCCAATCATACAAAATAACAGTCGGTCTGGTCAAAAGTATTAAATTGTGGTATTCAAACTTGCTTATAAGGAAGAAGTAAATATATGGGCCCTGTTCCACAACACCGGTGTTTGTTGTTCCTTTCAAATTCGGGAAAAAAAAACATTTTATTATTTAAGTGAGAGCAAAATTAAACGGTTCTTACGTAAACGAGGGTTGGTGTAGAAATTCAAAGAAAGTTTCCAGAACTAATTGCGCTTGAAATTCGACGGTGTTTCGCGATACTTTTCGTTCAGTTTTCATATAAGCTTAAGTTATTCTTACGCTAATTATGGTCGAGTCTTAAGCCTATGACTATGCGGTACAGGACAAACAATGAGTGCAATGTAGACATATAAGGTTAAAGCCACGCAGTAAGTGACGAGCGACTGCACTATAGGGGGACTGTTGAAAATGTAAACATTTAATTGTCCAAAGAGAAAAATTCAGCTTTAATCAGCGATGAACTAAAAACTTCCAACAAAATTGTTTGGAGAACCGCGAGAGCAACTGCAAAATCGCTCAAATTATCCTTAAGTTGGCCGCAACCATAAAGGCCCAAACCCATATAATCCGCTGCGTGCGTTGCGGCTATAATCCATATAAATCGTATTTGCTGGATTGCAACTGAATACGTACACCGAAATCCACAACCCCACTACGGCAACAGCTGAGTACAATGATTTATGTGGGAAAGGAACTGTCAAGTGTTGTCAATTTTTTGACATAACACAACTCACGCAACGGATTATAGGGTTTGGGCCTTAAGGGTTCTTGTTGTTCAATCTTTCGTCTCTCAATCGTTCAGTCGATCGTCGCTTATTGCGATGCTTTCACAGAATAGACAAATCTCTAAATTAGCGAATATTGTAGACGAGGTGATCAAATGATCACCAAAGCCACTTACTCACTAGAGGAACTTAGAATTACTAGACATGTTGAACTTCCTGGACTGATGTCAGTTTAACATTTTTCATCCATATTTATCAACGGATTTCAAAATTCCCAGTATGTATGTTTGCCCAGGAATCAATCCAGATTGTCGACCCATGCGGAAATGAGGCCATGCGTACAACTCGATCTTATTTTAGGTAAAATTGAGAGTTTAACCGTTTAATATACGTTCCCCAAATATCAAAGACTGAGCTCTTATCTGAACCTTCTTCGTCTTTTTCGTATGACGTTGCAGTAAGAGATGGAACTAGGCTTATCAAAAAATGTCTCTCCAGTTAGGCCGAATCCTAAACTAGCCAAGTTGGTTGCAGAGAGTGAAGAAGGACTCCAATTAGGTATGCCATCTCAACCATGGGAGTCTTCTGATCATTTGCTCCAGAGGTTCGTGTTTCTAGAGTTGTCCATATGACCTGGTCATCTCATGCGTTGGATCCGTAGATGTCTGTTTAGACAGCTCGTATAGCTCGTTGAGGATGCGTGTCCTTCAATAACTATCAACGCAATGAGGACGAAAAACTGGTGAAAGAGGAATTGACTAATCAGTAAGCATGGAAATTAGCTTCAGATCCAAGACCTACATGGTTGTACAATGGCTTCGAGTGTGGTTGAGTAAAGTTTGGAGTCTGCAAATTATGTCACTCTCGAGTTTGAGACCGCACCAACCGTCTGTTTGCCAGTTCACACCCTCAATTCACGGTTAAAGCAGTCATTTCACAGACCAACTGTTTCATATTACACATGCCTGAGCTTAGCACGTCAAAATAATTGCTTGCCAGTCCCAACAAAGAACACACCAAGGAACTACTATTTTAATCAAAATCCATTACATAACCCTTGCTGACATTATTCATTTCATTTTTCCAGATTAGCTCAATCGGTCAAGGTAATGATCGCGATCGCAATCTTCTTCACCTTCACCCTACAATTCTACGTACCAGTGAGTATTATCTGGAAGGGAATCCAGCACAAGATATCCGCTGACAAGCAGAACGCCAGCGAATACGCGCTTCGTGTTGTCCTTGTTGTAAGTAGCAACTACCATCGCCACGGTATCCGGCTCATATTCAAATTTTTGCTTTTATTCTTTGTTTGCAGATAATTTGCGGTGGCATTGCAGCGGCTCTTCCCAATCTTGGACCATTCATCTCGCTCATCGGTGCAGTGTGCCTAAGTACCCTCGGTCTTATGGTGCCGTCAATCATTGAACTGGCCGTCTACCACGAGGAGCCAGGTTATGGCAAATACAAGTGGCGCTTGTGGAAGAACATCTTCCTGATGGCATTCGGTGTTGTTGGCTTCATAACGGGCACATTTGTCAGTATTGAGGAATTCTATGCAGAATTCCATGGCGGACATGTCGGCGGCCATCATGGCGAATAAGTGTGATCGATGAGAGAGTGTTGCCAGTATAAACAGATTTTGGTTAGCTATTGATTAACATTGATTAAGAATGTAGATTTAAGTGACTAGACTAAGCTGCATGGCAAATTAAACACAAAAAAAAAATATTATTAAAATATTAAAAATAAAGTTTAAGATAAAAAAAAAAACAAAAAAAAAAAGAATTAGGTTAAGTTGGAATTTAAAAAAAAAAGAAAAGAAAAATGAAAAAAAAAAACAAGATATACTATACATATTTGTAAATTTAGATTTAAGAGGAGATTTAAGAATCAGATTTGAGGTGAAATGGTGCACTTAATGTGAATGACGAGCAAGAGATATGTGTTCGAAGGAGGAACGTATGTTTTAGGCTCATTTGTCATCAGTCTTCCTTTGCGTAGGGCTTCCCTTTCGAAATATGCGAAAAAAAATAATCATCCGAGGTTTACGGAGAGCTTGAGGTCTCTGAGGTGGATAGGCGGTAGGTGGCGGGGCGAAATTCGGATAAATGTTGGTAAAGTTTGAGAAGAAGCTTAGACTTTCTTTTTCTTCAAAAACTTGGGTTACTCAAGGCAAGATCGGTTAAGAAAACCTTTGCCTTTTGTTTCTTGAACATGTCGTGAATTTGTGGAAATTTGTGGAACCGGCAAAAAGGCCAAAACTTCTTGTCTAAAATATTAAAAAATCCATCGCATATAAAAAACAACCAATTTATTTACTCCAAAAACGATGACAAACATTCACGCGTCACTTTACATTTCACTTGAGGGAGTCAAGTTCAGAATTCCTTACCAATCGCACTCCCCCAAGTCGTATGGTCTAACGTAACCAGGTATTCATGCCTAGTTTTAGTACAACACCTCCCAAATGCATTACCCAACACTCTCAGTCACATCCCAAGTGCACCACCAACCCGGAAGTTAGAATGAATTTAAGATTTGACAGTACCTTCAATATTGAAATAAGTATTTGTTAAAACATCTTTCATTCAGGAATTATATACTTTTTAGTTTTTACTTAACCTTCTTTTCTCTATTCTTAATGGACAACAACAAATGATATTACTTAACGAAAAACAAACTAAAAAAAAAAATGTTTAATCCACACATCCTTCCTCCAGACCTGATCCTTTGATCAGGCCTAATTTTGTTTTTGTTAATATTCACTCTTTTTGCGCTCAAAAAAATGCATGTTTAGCTCAAACCCCTCCCTCCTCCTACTCTCTTCCTGTCTGCCCTTTAGACATCTTATCGTATTCGTAACCCAAATAATATAAAACAACATGGCTGTTCCGATTATAAAATAGTTTAAACAAATAAAAACAAAAACACACACACCAAATGTTTAGGCTTAAACGAAACAAAATTCAACAAGAAAAAAAAAAAGAAAAAAATATATATAAAATTTTATATAAATTATACATATATACTGTGTATATATATGTATGCATGTATTATCAACATTATAAATGCGCAACTGTCTGTGAAAATAAATAAAAAAGTCATACATAAAGTAACTCTATAGTGAATAAAAAGTTTTTAATATAATTTATTTAATGTGTAAATAAATTGTAATTAAAGTCTTTGTTTCCTATTTGGGAAATATTTATATAATTTGTTTTTTGTTTATGTTTATTTGTTTCTTATACATATTGTAGAATTATTTCTTATTTTTTTTTTTTTTAATTTTTGTGTTATTCGTTTAGTTCCGTTATCCTCGCAGGACGAAATTATTTGTGACTTAAACTGACGACATCTGTTTTATTTTTTTTTTTTTTTTTTTTGAATATTAACAAAACAATTTTGTACACATAGTATGACTTAAATGTTGTCCAACGTAGTTATTAAATAAAAAAAACAGAAAATATTTCTGTTATGTTTAAAACAAAAAAAAATGTGAAACAAAAATTTATTTTTTATCAGAGTAATGATTGTTGGCTGAGTAATTGTATTTGTTAAGTTCTTTGTGAAGCTATGCCAAAATATAGGAATTGAATGAATTTATTAAGATTACAGTTTGTTTTTAGTTTTACGCGCTAATTTTTGTTTATTATTTTTTTCCTCCTTTCTTGTCTCTGATTACTATTATTTTTATTTTTTTGGTTTAATTTTTTTTTCTTATTTTTGCTGACAATCTGATATTATTATGTTATTTGATTCAATAAAAAAATAATACAAAAAACTACAGAAAAGATTTTCTTTACATTTTAACGTCATCGTTAAGTGGTGGCTGGTTCTTGTGCCTTGCAAGGAACCTTCTTCGGTACATTCTTCGAAAAATATCAGAGGACGAAATGCATACAGAGAAGTAAGTGAATTGGATGACACGTAAATGTCGAGCAAAATGAGAAAGACAGAGTATCGGACAAAAACCATAGCTCAGTAGTTGTATTTATCGATTTCAAAAAAGCCTTCGATACTTTGAGTCACAAGCAAATCCTTAGACAGCTGAATAATATTGGAATACGTGGTCAAATATTAGCATGGTTTGGTAGCTACCTATGTAACAGATCGTTTCGGGTAAAAATTGGTGAGGATATCAGTGATGAAGAAAAGGTCGAGTATGGTGTGCCGCATTGGTCCAAGTTAGGTACACTGCTTTTCATCATATACATCAACGATTTACTGTCGGTGCTGAAGTATAATACGGGTTATGCGTATGCGGACGACACAGCGATCGTAGTTGGCCATAGGAGCGTTGACGAAGCAGAAAGACTTATGCAAATTGATTTCAATAGAGTCGCTGCTTGGTGTCACGACCATGGATTAATTAACAACGCACTTAAGACAAAGGTAATGCACATTCGTCCGCCGCATATTCCCAGAACAAAACTAAAAATTAAGATGCACGCCGTAGATTGCTTGCACAGAAATTGATGTGATGGTATACGAGAAGAAGACAACAGCACCAGAGTTATAGAGAACGTGTCAACGTACAAATACCTTGGACTGACAGTCGACTACAACTTCAAATGGAGCTACCATATCGACAATTTGAAGATGTCAATCTGCGTACGCACTTTTCCACCTAAACAACCTCAGCACACCAGAGGTAATCAGACAATGCTATTTCGGATTGGTGGAATCGCACCTAAGATACGGCATACTTGCATGGGGAAGAGCGTCGCAAATGCAGAGGCTACAACTAGTGCATACTAGACTTCAAAAAATGGTACAAAAAGCAGGACGCAACATCGATGTACATCAAGAACCAAACCAAACAATACGTCTACTGAGTATCTACCAGATATACAATCTAGAACTCCTGGCGAATTTTGGCAACGACAACATCTATAGAGTGCAGACGCAGCAGACAAGAAACACCAGAAGACGACTGAAGCAGCTCTATGAAATACCAAGATACTGGAACGAGTATGGAAGACGAACTTTTAAGGTTGCTGTTCCGACGGTACTCAATGAACTCCCAACGGAGCTCCGAAACTTACCGAGAAAAGAAATGTTAAAAAAAGTAAAAGAAATATATCTATCATAAAAGTAAAGTAATAACTAAATGTAATTTGTAAAAATTTTGTACAGAAAATGTTAATTATTATCGTACGTTTAACACTTTTGTTTACTTGTATATTATGAATTTTTGAATACCTGAATTTCAACATTGTTAAAATGAAATAATATTATGTGAATAGTCTTCTGCAGACAAGCCCTTCCGGCTTTGCAGATAAAAATTTGTATCCAAAATTTAAAATGAAATAAAACAAAAGAAGTATAAAAAAAAATAAAATAAAAATAAACATAAACGCCAAAACCCTGGCTGTAAGGGAATGATCATACCCAAACATGCCAACATACGGCTAAGGCAGACCGTTGTTACTTTTGTCAACAGTCAAGCTGTCACGGAGCAATCAGACCGGAGACGCTGATAACAGTCCAAGAGAAAGCAATCCCAACTAGCATCCAACTCCCAACTCGAAAGCAAAGTAGATGATCTGAAAATGTCTCAATTCTGAATTCTGAACTCAATTCTGAATTCGCCCATTGGCAAGGAAACCCCGACGAGAAGAGGACAACACCAAGAACTCTATGCTGTGCGTGCGTACACGTGGATGTAGACACGAAAACTATACTGCCGACCACGCTAATAAGCCTTTCCCAAGAGTCCTCTCAAGTGTTTGCCCCTGATTCAAGAAGAGTGAACACCTCTAACTGATAGCTGGTCCGACTAGGCGGAACATTATTAGTATGTCCCTGGTCAGCATATATTAATTTTTTTATATATGACTGAACGCTGCTCCCGTAAACACACACTTTTTCCAAATGCGTCCACAAAAATAACGAAATGAAGGTATATCGGGGACTAGAGCTGATAACTGAATTTGGTTTCACCAATCAATTTTTTACTTTTTATGCTTTGAAGTGCAGTGCCATCATCTTCATCATCTGAGCCACATGATTCAGTAAAGCGGTCACGGAGGCAAAGCACGTACGAAAGATCGTCCAGCCCAGATTTGACAGAGTCTACATGCGACCTCTTGACTAGGACGTTCGTGGCATACATTGGTTCACCTCACAACGGGTACTGTAGAGGCTATCCAAGGAGTGCGGCAGGTAAGCTGTACGTCAACTTTCTCTGAGCGTTAACAGCCATTGCTACTGCATCCCGCCAGGTGGGTGGTAGAGTAGTCAACAACTTTGCTATCAAGCTAGCTAAAGCTCAGGTTTGAGCTTCCATGGGCTCTCAGGTCTGAGAAGCAAATTAGCTGTATGCAATCATTTTCCGTAGACAAGGTGATTTTATGAATTTTAAATCTACAACCACTAACCTTATCGAATTTTTACATTGTATTCATTCCGCCTTAGAGAACGGAAATTAAGTCAAAGTTGTGTTTATCGATCTAAGGCAATACCTTCTACAAAATGTCCCATAAGCCTATACTCTTTAAACCCACGCCCTCAGCTGCGTGGGATCTTACTTACTTACTTAAGGTGGCGCTACAGTCCGGGGTGGACCTGGGCCTCAACCAACAAGCGTCTCCAGCCAGCTCGATCTTTAGCTAGCTGTCTCCAGTTTCGCACGCATAGTTGGTTGAGGTCCCTTTCCACTTGCGTGCGCCACCTGAGTCGCGGTCTTCCTCTACTGCGCCGTCCCTCGGGGGTGGATTCGAAGACTTTTCGGGCCGGAGTATTGGTTTCCATCCGCTCTACATGACCTAGCCATCTCAGTCTTTGGATCTTCACTCTGCGTGGGATCAGATGGGATCTGCGTGGGATCAGATCGATGTATTTTTGTTTTTTTGTGTGGATAGGTGGTACTACACTGCAGACTTTGCAGATGTGCGTTGTCGCCTCCTTTAATACCTTGGCAAGCCTTAGCAACACTACGTTAGAGCGTGGAAGGTGCTCTTCGATAAATCATACTACTCATCGGTCATGGCATACATCTTAGCTCTTATCATTGTTGTCTTGTGTTGAGTTGTGATCTGAGCACCACAAAAGCGCGGATGTACTGGCTAGCCGACACTACACTATCCAAATAGAACGTACCCCAAGGTAGTTAATTGGGTCCTCCTTTTTTTCATTTCTAACCTTGAGTGGTATAGAAACGATCATCAAACTTTTCCCCTCATATCATTTCGCTGACGATACCGAAGTTTTTTCAAGACCATTTTGACCCGCGGTTCATGACTCAACACTCCCTCAATCGAATCTTGATACAGATTCAGTCTGGCGACAGCAATTTTTCTGCCGCCAGACTGTATATTCATCAAGATTAGATTTATAAAGGGTCTTCCAATAGGGACTTGACAGGAATTAAGACAGTTGCCAGCAGCTCAGTCTGTTATCGCAAAACATCAGGGGCACTTGTTAGGGGAAACGATTCGAACCCTTCGCCCATTTTACGGTCGCCATGGGATGAGACTCATTTCTGGATGAATGGGTACCTAACAAACAAAATTTGTAGAATTTAGAACGATGCCAATCCACATGAGATCCAAGAGCGTGCAATTCATCCCGAAAAAGTCACTGAGTTGTGTGGATTTTGGGCTGGCGATGTGATCGTTCCATATTACTTTGAAAACCACGTTGGCAGGCCATCAACGTCAACGGCGAGTGCTATAGGTCGATGATTAGCAACTTCTTTTTGGCCTGAATTGGATGATATGGACACCAACGATATATGGTATCAATTGGACGGCGCTATGTGCTACACAGCTCACCCCAGCGATTCGAAGGCATGGTCATCTCGCGTGGAGGTGGTGGCACTGGCCACCGTTATCGTGAGCCTTGACCTCATAAGCCTTTTTCTTGTGGTATTTGCGAAAACGTCTTTGCGAATAAGCCACAAACCTCAAAGTAAACATAAGGCATACCTTCTGTCAAATTCAGCCTGATATATGCGTCAGAGTCATGGAAAATTGTACATTTCGAATGCGCTCTACCTACAGAAGTCGCGGTGGGCATTTGAACTACTATGTTATACTCCATACATAATCGCGTTGATAGGCCTTTAAAACGAATAAAACATGTCGATGACATCTCAACTATCGTTGAGACGATTCCCCAGCATGGTTGAGCATGTAGGATGGGACGGTTTGCAAGTTTCTGTTGCAATTGCGTCGATACCAACAACTTTCATTATTGACGGCTCCACCTCTTTCGAGCAAGACCAAAACAGTTTGACGTCGGAAAGCTACAATCGCAATCGACCGCTAGGGACTTTGCCGATCAAGTCTCCCTGAAGCTCTCAGAGAATTCAACCCTGCCAGGCGAAACAATCGACGAACAATGGAACCGTTGTCAAAACGCCATCAGAGAAGCTGCCTCTGATGTATTTTCAAAAGCCGCCCAGAAAAAAACCCTGGTTTGACAACGAGTGCAGGCAGGCGCATCTAGCGAAGCAAGCGGCATATAAGGCGACGCTGGACAGAAGGACGAGAGCTGTTCGTGAGCTCTACGAACTTAAAAGAAGGAAGGAAATGATATCCGAAAGTTCTAACAACGGGTGAAACAATTATCCCATTGGTATAAACTTCGGACAGAAGCCTGTCGGGACGACGATGGGCAACTAGTAATAGAGTCGCAGTCGATACTGAGAATCTGGAAAGAACGGCGAAGAAGACACCAATACCGCAGTCAGGCAGAATGTTCCACTCCACACAATGGACGATGATGGAAGAGAATTCCGTCCCCCCGACCTAGACGAAGTCAAGATAGCTATATCAGCAGCTGGAGATGAGATGGTAGGGTACATGCACCAACTCATCTGTAAGATATGGTCGGAGGAAAAAAATGCCCGGTGAGTGGAACCTCAGTATCACAAACCGATCCACAAAAAAGGAGACCCCTTCAACTGCGCCAACTACCGAGGGATAAGTCTGCTAAACATCGCCTACAAGATCTTCTCTGTCGGTTTGTGCGAGCGCCTGAAACCATTCGTGAATAACCTGATAGGTCCCTATCAGTGCGGTTTCAAGCCGAGGAAGTCCACCATCGACCAAATTTTCTCACTACGGCAGATCCTGGAAAAAAAACCCAAGAGATGCAAATCGACACCCACCACCTATTCGTCGATTTCAAGGCCGCATATGGCAGCGTGCATTGAGACGAGCTATACAACGCCATGTCTAGTTTTGACATTCCTGCCAAACTCATCAGGTTGTGTAGGATGACGATGGAGAACTCTCGCTGCTCCATCAAGTTCGGTAACGAACTCACCGAGACCTTCAGTGTCAAAAAAGGTTTTAGACAAGGCGACGCGCTGTCATGTGACTTCTTTAACATCATCCTGGAGAAAATCGTGCGAAACTCAAACGCCAACACTAGAGGCACGATCTTCTAGAAGTCCGTACAATTGCTAGCATACGCGGACGACATTGACGTGATTGGTCGAACACAGCGAGCCGGTGTTGAAACGGAGGCTGCAAAAATGGGTTTAACAGTGAATGAGGGCAGAACGAAGTACATGCTGTCATCGAGAAAGGACGCACAACATCGACGTCTCGGCCAGAACGTCACCGTAGGCAGCTTTAACTTCGAGGTAGTTAAGGACTTCGTCTACCTCGGCTCCCAGGCAAACAGTACAAAGAACATCAGTACCGAGATTAAACGCAGAATAACTCTTGCCAACCGCTGTTTCTTTGGGCGCAAGAGGCAATTGAGTAGTAGAGCTCTCTCTCGACGGACCAAGCTAACAGTATATAAGCTAACACTCATCATCCCTGTCCTGCTCTATGGCACAGAAGCCTGGACAGTCTCAAGAGCAGATGAAGAAGTCCTTGGTCTTTTCGAGAGAAAAGTTCTGCGTTCCATCTCTGGTCCGGTTTGCGTTGATGGTTTTTGGAGAAGATGGCGTTGAGCTGTTGGTCTTAAAGCCCTTTCAACTCTTGCTTACAGGTTCTAATCTAGTGACTAGTCCCTACATGCAATTGGTGACCTTGTCAAGACATTCAAATATTGGAAACGGAGACTAATCAAGGTCGCGTCGTATCCCGAAATATTGAAATAAAATCGAAACGAAAATAATAAACTTCTTAAAGACAAGACCCTTTTTACAAATCCTTTCAATCAAGGCGTCAAACTTGAAAATGTACGAACAATCGTCATACATCTTTGGGGAATATAGTCGCCTAACGTTCTTTCCCTCCAAACGCACAAAACCAAGTCTCTGAGCTTCTGGAAATGTATTCCCTCCGCCCATACTCAGACTGCAGGGTCCAAGAGACACTAGTTGCGTCCATTTAATCTAATGATCAAAACTAAAATGTTTCCATTGCTTGTGCAACCAACAGATCAGCCTAAAGATATGTTCAAGAATTTGCATTAATTTGAGTTGATGTGTAGCGCCTAGAAGTATGTTCGATTTTATTATACTTATGTGAACCTCTATCTTTCAAATTTGATAACGAGCTACAATCACGACTCGGGGTCGGTTTAAAAAGCTTCCAAGAGCCTACAATTTAAATATATATGAGAGGTGGTAGGCACTAAGAAATGTGACTGCCAGAGCATGTCATAGATGTCACGTGCCGTAATTTAGCATATCAGCATGGTTCATATCAAAATGATTCGCCTCTAGAATACAATGCAATAAATCCTAATCGGCGACCACCCTGTTAATAGTAAGGACAAGCGGGTGGGATAAAATATGTTACATCGATCGGTAGGGACCTTTGTTTGGGATAAGCTACTGCACGGCTTTCCATGGTTGAGCGTCTCTCGAGCGTTTGGGAAGCACAAACGAGAATCAGTCCCATCAGCATATCCGTGCTCTACCCGCCATCAGTCATACTTAACCCGGCTAACCTAATCGCCCGATCCGACGATCGCACCATCGATCAACGATCGGCGACTCCACGCGACGAGGTTAATCAAAGCTCATGTAAAGGTCACACCTGGTCCTGTAAGCCACCACTGCACTGATGAATAACCGAGAAAATTACCAATTTCGATGAATTATCATCACCTCACGGTTTCGGCAGGACAACTTTCGCCTCCCTCCATCCAGCCGGGAACAAAGTAAATACTCATCGCAAATGTTATCCGGGATTAGCGCAGTCGCCGCCGACTGTGTCCCTCCTTCGCACAGTTGTCTTCGGAGTGTGAAAATATTTTTATTACGTCTCCCCATGGGGGGGGGAGATACATTTGTCAGTGACAATTGGCATATCTTTCGGTGCGTTTGTCGTGTCGCTAGGGAGCGAGAGAGGTGCCAGCCGTAGCGTCGTTGCTGCTACCGCGAAAGGTTATCTCTGTCTCGCGATCGGTGACTTCGGGCGATGGTGATAGTTTGGATCAGGTGTGAAGTATGAATCTGCTGCTGTTCTTGTTGTTGTTCGGAACGCTTGGCGAGAGGGTCGATGTAGCGTGAGAACTTTTTTCGCATAAAAATAGGGATCTTTTCACCGATTTACATCGATCAGTGATGAGATAAGTTTAAGTGCTAGCTTTTGAATGGGACCACGCACACCTGAGTACACAAGGAAGGGGGCTGCGCTGATCATGGCTATCTGAGGAGATTATTTAGATTTTAGCTGTCAAAACAGCGTGGGAAAGTATGACAGTTGGCATGTCACCCGTAAGTGCTTGCAATCGGATCGGCTTGTGTACACGGAGGTGATGTGCTTTTTTTCTTCCACCCACTCATTGATTTCGAACGTTGTTTACTTACTGTGGCAATGGATCTTCGTTCGTCATCGACGATTGCAACTGCGAGGATGATTGGGCAGCAATGTAATTATTTGCGGGGAAAATCGAAACTTGTGTGTTTTTGGCCGTAAACAACAAACAATGTCACCAGAATTGGGCAAAGGTTGCAAGGCAAAACAAGTAAAACAGAAAAGGAAGTTGGCATCGATGTGTGTTGAGCGAATATCAAAAAGTCAGCTCACTCCTCTTCTTTCGGAGCTAGAGCTCATTTCGAGATGATGTTTGTACATATTTAGTTGCGGAGATTGTTCACCGAGCCAACTTTTTCTGTGGTTATGATTTGTTTAAGAACTAAGACCGAACGCCGAATCCCCGACAGCTGCAAAGAATGTGTCAATGTGACTATCCCCAAAAAAAGGAAACATCTGGGGGTTCATCTCAGTCCTAAATGTTATCCAGAACCCACTCGCCTCACTGATCTTACACCAGATTTCACCAACAGTCGAGAAACAGTCCAATTTTCGACCCAACCGCTCATGTTTTGATCGGATGGTCATCCAAAGATGGGTTAAATGGAACTCCTGCAACTTCCTGCTACTCGTTCACTTCGAGAGAGCCTTCGAGCATAGTCCGACGAGAAGCCATCTAAAACGCCCTGGAGTGCATTGGAATATCGCCATCCATTATCGAGCCTATTCAGGAGCTCTACTAGGGGGCTTGCAAGGTGCGCTTTAAGGGAAAGGACAGCACCTCCTTCACCTTGTCGACGCCGTACTTCCAAAGAAATCCAATGGTCTCTGACAGAGAAACCCAACTACCTCGACTACGACAAACGCATCGTAGCAGAGATCCAACGTCGAAAATGGAGATGGATAGGCCACATTCTGCGTAAACCGGGAACGGAACTTGGATAACACAATGAGTGCATATTAGAGGTCGTCCATGCTTAACCTGGAGGCGAACCGTGGAGAAGAAGCATCGATAGGCCTACAAATCCTGGTCGAAAGTGACTGGACACGCCCGTGACAAGGTCGCGTAGAGATCGTTCGCAGAATACCGGATACAGCTACATTTACATTTCATTCTGCAGTTCAGACTACCAGTAATTGAGGGCACACCCCTCACTCTGAGTGCGGTGTACCTTGGAGCAATCCTAGAGAAGAAACTTAATTGAATTGTTGACAATAATTAATAATTAAATAATTACATTGCGACAATGAAAGAGTCAAAAAAGCGTTTTGGGTGTTTCCAGGATGTTTTCTAAAAAAAATGGCGACCCAAAACAATCCTGTGGATGTATACAACGATTGCCAGACTCATCTTGACATATATATGGCAGCTTAGTCTGGTGGCAGGCTTCTCTGAAAACCAGAGTTAGGCAAGCCTGGCCGCCACAGGAACAATTAGAGGAGTCTTGGAGGTGCCATTTACCAACCAGGGAGGAGTGGACTACTAATGACCGTATCAACAATACGATACATCCCCGTGTACACAGATGGAACGAAGACGCTAAAAGGCACATGCACGGCCATTGTCTCCGAATTGTTAAACATCCACTGCTCCATCAGAATCCTTGACTACGGCAGTGTTTACCAAGCGGAGGCGCTGTTGAAAATGCCACCGGCCGATGTTACCATTCTAATTGACAGTCAAGTGGTCATTAAAGTAATTTCGGGAATAGAAATCAAGTCCAAGCTCGTCGCATGCTGGCCCAAAGAGCTGAAGGCACTCAACTCGCAGAACTCTAAAACTCTATGCTAGGTCCCGAGCCATAGTGACATAGCGGACAATGAAGCAGTGGATGAACTTGTCAGAAAAGGGGCCGAGACCGATCCATCCCAGGAAATCCTCTGGATTGAACCACTTCTTGCGGCTGTCAAGTAAAAAGTGGACGACGCGATCATAGAGAAAGCAAATATATGAGGTGTCACTCTCTAACCACTTGCGAGACCACTGGGTTGCTTTGGCCCAAGTCGAGGACTAATTAACCGCACCAGTGCTGGAATAAGGTTTACAACCCGTAGTGAACCTGGGAGGGATGAGCACACCCTCATCAAGCTCAAAAACCCCTCACAGACAGGAATTTGTTATTTTACACGAAATCATACACTCCCTCTGAGTTGTTCACTAAATTTCAGACGTCCCACAAGGTTGCCATCTCGGTTCATTGTCGCTTACACCGACAATTCAGCTGACGATGACTCATTTTTCATTTATTCTTCTTCTTCGTGTGGCGCAACAGTCCGGGGAGGAACTGTGCCTGCACCAACAAGCCTCTCCAGCCAGCGCGATCACTTGCAATTCCTCTACGGTTCCGCAAGCCAAGTGGATTGTCGTCCTTCTCCAATTGGGTGCCCTACCTTAGCCGCGAAGATCTATTCTGTATTGTGTTGTCCAACATGTTCGGAGTTAATGTCTCTTCGGGCCTGATCAGTGTTGTCCATGTACTCTACATGGTTCAGCCACCTTAGGCGTTGGAAATGAAATGAAATGTAACTGTCTAGCCATCCCCCAGATCCCATCAACGAAAACAGGACCAAAGATCGCGCGCAGAACTTTCTCTCGAAGAGACCAAGGACTTCCTCATCCCCGCTCTTTTGTCCTGCGCCATGCAGCAGGACTGGGATGATCAGTGTGTTCTATAAAGTCAGCTTTGTCCTTCGAGAGAGGCCTCTACTATATAATTGCCTCTTCAGTCCAAAGAAACAGCGATCGGCAAGAGTTATTCTGCGCTTTATCTCGGTGCTGATGTTGTTTGTACTTTCACTGCGAATCGAAGCTACACGAAGTCCTTAACCACCTCGACGATATAGCTGGCCATTGTAACGCTCTGTCCATCGATGTATGTCCTTTCTTGAGGACAGCCTGACCCATTTAAGCCGTTTCCGTCTCAATGCAAGCAAACGTCTCATTGACGACTCGCTATGTTCTGTCAATCACGTCAATGTTATCGGCGTATGCTAACTGTTGTACGGACCTCTGGAAGATCGTGTGCCTCTAGTGTTGTGAATTTGGAACGACCATCAACATCATCCGTGAGAAGATCATTTGGGCTGTTCTTTCCTCTTTACAAATGTTCCCTAACGTTTATTAACGCCTTCCCACCTCAGTTTCCGTCGCGTCCATCTGGCTGGAGTTGGTCGCGCAGTCACGTAAATTAATCAAAATTCAAAAATGGCACGCTCCCAACAACAACACGATCGCGAGCTCATTCACAGCGCGCGCAATAAAGATAAAATAGACGGAATCGTTCAGTCGCAGCCCGACTAACGTCCACAATTCCTTCCTCATGAGTCCTCGATCAGTGGTTCCTTGTCTGCTTATCAGATCTCCGATCAACAACGTGCAGCCAATTATTCGAATCTTCCGAACAAGTCCCCGTCATGTGAACCCATAAACAACTCCGACACACCCCACCACTTGCGCCAGCAATGGAGTATCTTAATTTGCCACCTCAGCCTCAGCCAGTGTCCCCAGCAACACCCACGACCCACTCGCGACAGCGCATAGAGTAGAGACATGGAACGACAAAGCCAGAGCCAAAGCACCCTACACCCGGTCGTAAATCAGGATAAATTATCCTCTCGCTCTCTCTCTCTGAGAACGCCTCGGAACGTCCCCGCAACTCCAGCAGGACGACACAAATGTCAATCGGCCGCCCTACGAGCACCACCACCACAACCAGCACCAGAAACACAACCGCTTGATTATTATTATTATTATTTACCAGTTACAATTCATTCAGGAATTATTCATGCCACAAATCACTCGTGCTCCAAACGATGATTTAGTGCCGCCGAGCGACGCTTATTTTTCGCCTGTCAGGAGGCCCTTCCCTCCGCGGTCAAAATTCAAACCGTTTACACTGCACTTACCGGCGCAAAAGGACACACTTGCCTGCCGTTCCGAGGAGGCAAAAACGCGACGGCAGAGTGCTGCTCACTTACAAGCGAACAACACAAGCGGACACCACCTCCGGATCCAGTAGGAGTCCCCCCACAGGGCTGCGCACAAAAGGCCTCGTCTACGTCTCGCGGTGCTGCCTGTTGCATTGATTTCTGTCGATGATTTATGGACTCGAAGCTGGGAGCTTGTTGTTGCGGGCCGTCGCAACAAGTTGCTTACTGTGCTGCCGCCACATTACATCGTCGTTGTCTCTCCATTTCTCCGGCGCATCGGTGGCGTGCCGGTCCTGCTGCTGCTGCTGCTGAGAAAATGGTGGGCGATTGGTACGAGTACGCAATGGAGCACAGTACACCGTCCCGACGACCGCGACGGCGGGAATCTCCTTCTGCAGCTTCCTGCGAAAGTGCGTGCACCAAGAACACACCCGGTGGGTGTGTGTGCGCCCGTGGATGCCGGTCTAGAACCGAAACCCTAGACGACACAGGCCTACACACGCCCGAGACGCGATGAATAATCTGTATCTGTGTTCGACTCTGTGGAGCCTCAGCCGCGGCCGTGCTGCGCCTCGCCTCCTCGCTCTCCTGGCAATTTATGCTTCCGCAGATGAATTGCTTATAAATTAAATGGTTCCATTGTGTCTTGTTGCAGCGTTATTTATGTCTATGGGAAATGTGTTGCCGATTGCGGATCACTTGGCCGTGGCCATGGGAGTCGCACTTGGAATGCCAGTGTGTCGTTGTGCCGTCCCCTGGATCTGGGCTCATCAAATGGTTATGGATTATGGCTACACGACGATGACGACGACGACGCGAGAAGAGGTTCTAGCGAATCGCGACCAGACGGAAGTGATAGATTCTCGGAAAGGTGGCCGCTCTCTCGATGTGAACCAGGCGACGTGGTCTAGAACGTGGAAGCCGACGATGCAGGGGATGGGGATGTGGCTTTGATGAGAGTTACGAGTTGACACACCTTCCCTGCGAAGCGTTGACTGGGAGAATGCCACTTTTGGGACATCGCCGGCTAGGACAGTTTTCTCGTTCTGCCTGCTTCTCGTCACCAACTCCACGGCATCTCCTGCCCATCTTCTCGTGGTTCACGCAAAGACTTCCCGCCTCTCTCACCGACCACCACTTAGGCCGTCACTCAAACGGGCGACTTCCTTTCTTTGTTTCTCGAAATTAAGTAACTCCTTCCGTCATTTTTCTCTATTCACTCGCTGCGCGCAGTACACTTGCGCTCATCCCTAATCGCAGCCAATTACGTTGAGAATTATTCACCTGCCCGAGTCGTACATCCCCGCTGCACACACACACGCACACACAGTGGCCTAGGCCTTCGCCATTCGCGGCACAGCGGCCACGTGAAAATATGTTTTTGTCCGCGGCGCGGTAAAATGCTGACTCCGCAGAATGAGACCCTTGCCCCTGCCACCAATGGCCGGCACACAAGAACATGCAGCTATTGGCGCTCCTGGAATTCAAATCGATCGAGCGCAGCCCCACTTCATTGTTCCGCCTAAGCGATTCATCCATTTTGTCACACTGCCGATTTATAACTAAATAAATCCGATTTGGATATAAATTACGAACCTGCCCACCGCCACCACCACCACCAGAAGCAGCAGCACCATATTGGTGCACCGGGCACGGTCACTGGACGGGCAATTTGTTGAAAATGCCTCCGGAACGTAATTGGAGAATTAATTAGCTATCGCTGGCGATGGCTGGCTGCCGCCGCCACCGATGATGATGATGGCTCTTTATCGGAGATGTAAGCCTCCTAAGTAACGTGGTGGACCAGCAGAGAGGCAGCACCAAGCACCAACAACAGTCGCCGCGATCCATCGCAATAAGGAACGCGGACTAATCCTTCTGGATTTATGTCCACTGCTGCTTCGGCTGCGGCGGCGGTGGCGGCGGTGGCTGCAGCATCAGTGTGTTTGCTGTGCGCGCGCCCAGTGATCTGTGCGCGCACCGTCATCGATCCGATCCACCTTGTTTGGCAGTCCGAATGCCAGTTTTATGAATGGACTCAAGATCAATGACTCAATGCGACTCCTAACTCTGCGCGAGGAAGTCACAGCGAAGAATTGGTAGGTAACGTCATTATCCTGAATTGTTTATTGATGGCTGAGAAATGATTATCCCTGTGCCCTGGCCGTGGTCGTATCTCGCCAGATCCCAGAGTGCAGTTCATGTTTTTGTGTACGCTGTTGGCCCGAACAAATCGAATATCAATTTGCCTCCGATAATGGAGTTTAGTCTCGAGTGATTTATGCATGAGCCGCTGCTCCGAACTGGGTATTGTTTGGGGTACTGCTGCGGTCGAATGTCGCATTAGGAGGCCGGCATCCTCCTCGGATGGTTAATATGGGAAGTAGTTGTCCATGTTGGCCCGGACGGCAAGGTCATTTATTTTCATTCAAAGCAGAACTGCTTAGACATTATGTTGTGAACACTTACATGGTAATTGTTCGGCCAATTGTTCTTGGCTCGTGCATTAGAGTGTCAAGCGAAGAGTGGTGGCTTAATGGAGATATGTTGACAGCTAACGAGAGGATCTGGACTGTGGACGACGAAAGAGCAGCGCAAACGAAAGAGGAAATGCAACCGGAGGATGCGACTTTGAATGTTGCCGTATTAGTCGCGTACGCACTTTGCTGGTTCGAGTTGTTGCCGAAGATAACTGAAGAGCAGACGGCTGTTTCACTTTGTTGAATACACTTTTTTGGTGGCGCCCAAGCATTGGTTCAAATGATTGTAACAGAGGGAGTCTGTGCGGGCAGGGCAAGCTGCTACCAATTTGGCGGGCTGCCGGCAACGTTACCAGATCCCGTTGACATACAGTCTTCTCGTGACAGCTACTCGTCGGAGTCCCTGCTGTTGGATAGAAGAAAATGCCACTACAGTCGAACTTCTCTATAACGTAGTCACTGGGGATCACCGATTTCTACGTTATAGAGACAATTCGTTATAAAGAAACCATTTTTTTTGTACATGTTTATGTAAACATTAACCTTTTAATCCATTTAGATGGTACATATTTTGACACATATTTTACACTTATTTAATATGAAAGAACGCCGTTATTTTCGTTTGCCTTAAACTTTTAAATTTCTCTTCATCGACAAAATCTTCACATCGGTTGAGGAAGGAAAAAATTTCATCCGGGACATTACTTCTTGATTCCATAAATGTTCTTATTGAGTGGATGGTATGTGTTTAGTTGAGAAAATGTTGATAACTCATTTCCTTCTTCATCAGCGTCAGAGTCATCATTTTCTGAACCTAAATAAAAAAAAAATATTAGTGGGTTTTCTTCATGATTCTCAAGTGCATTTAGTGCACTTACTATTAAGCCCATACTGAGTTGATAGAATGCTTTGCAGAATATCTTCATCGGAAGGGCACTCCATATTAATGTAATCTTCGATAGTCACATCCTCAACGTTGTTCTCTTCTATGTACATGGACCATAACTCTGCCAAAGGAATGTTTTCGTCATCACTATACGCTTTAGGTTCAATGCCTTTATTGAATCCAGCTTTTTTAAAACAGTTTGAAATTGTATCCTTTTTGACATCGCAGCTCCAGGCTTTACTGAATTCTCTGATGCCATCTAGTAAGTTTATGGACATCGGAGTTTCTTGCTCTGAATAACACAGAATTTTCTCTAGAATTCCCTTTCGATAGTGGTGTTTGAGATTCTGTATTATTCCCTGATCCATTGGATGTCATATTGGATGGAAAATGTACAATTTGAATCTTTGTGCGAACAGTTGTCAATAAATAGTAAAATCTTCCTTTTTTGAGCCGCAAATGTTTTGTCTAATTTCAGAAGCCATTTCTCATATAATTCACTCGTCATCCAAGATTATGCGTTATTCTCGTAATCCACTTCTAGATATTGTAATAATTTAAAACAACGAAGATTTTTTGATTTTCCTATGACAAGCAGTTTAAGCTTTTCTCTTCCAGTCTAGTTTGAACCTACCATGACCGTTATCATTTTCTTGCTTTTTTTACCACCGACACATTTTTCATTTCGGAAACCAAGTGTTCTGGATGGCAAACATTTATAAAACAATCCTGTTTCAGCGTCAGCGTTGAATATGTCATTTTTTGTCAAATTCTTCAATAAGGGAAGGAAATAGATTTTGTATCCAATCATCTCGAGTTTGGATATAAATGGATCCGCTTTCCCCACAAACAACTTTTCCAACTTCAAGCCAACCAGCGCTAGCAACAAAATCGGAATGTCCCAATACCTCCGCAAACTCCACAGCTTTTGCTCTAATTAAAGTTCCGGAAAGTGGAATGTTCTTATGCCTTGAAACGGTGATCCACTTAATCATAGCTTCATCAGTATCGGGATACTCACAGGATCTAGCTTTCTTAAATTTCTTATGAACACCAGAAGAACTAGATTCTTGAATCTTATCTTTATTCTTCAAAATTGTTGACAAAGTAGTTGCAGAAATTCCAAAACTCTTCAGCAATATCCTTTTTTTTCTATTTCCTTTTTTTCAAAGGATAAACATTTTCGCTTAGACATTTTAATTTGAAAACAACCGTGCAGCACAAAACTTATTTGACACTAAGATTTTCTTACTTACTGTCTATGATTTGTTCCCCCGCGAAATACACAGGCAGACAAAATGTAACGTATTTTACCGTAATATTTGTGCACGCACAAATTCATTGGAAAAAAATTTTCTAAAAAAAATTGCTACAGAGAGGTTATTTTGATACATAAAACACCAGCTGTGTTGTTAAATAAGCTGCGTTACAGAGAAATCTACGTTATAGAGAAATTCGTTATAGAGAGGTCAAAACGTGTGGAAAAAACATCAGGAAGATGAAGTGTTTTTAAAAAAAATTCGTTATAGAGAGAAATTATAGAGAAGTTCGACTGTATTTATTTGACGAGTCACTTGATAGACTGCCGGATATTCGTTCGCGAACAAATGTATGCCACGAACGTCCTAGGCAAGAGCGCGAGTTACATATACGAGTACGTCAATGCCCGCAATTTCACACATGTCAAAATCAGCAACAGACGATAAGTATGACCTATTTATCCGGTCAATAACCAAATAGCTGATCAAGCAGTAATTGCATTTTTGTATTTTTGTATTCTTAAGAATTGCACTTGTGCATTGGATGGCGAAATCGCTGACACTATGTCTGCATACGATTGTAATGTATGGAACAATAATATAATAAATACAGGTGAAGCACACGAAGGCGGTGCAGTAGTTTCCCATTACTAAGTAAGAGTTGTATCAGTGTTGTTCTAGTGTTTTGCTCAATAAAATATAATCACTCTAATAAAATATAACTTGTGTTTTTTTTAAAGCTCGTTCGACCAGATTAAATAAGTCGCGCATATCCAAACCATCCCCTTCGGCGTTTGGCGGTTGCGAAGGTGTAACAACTTGGGTCAAGAAAACTCGAATCAGAAAATACGATGTGGCGCAAAATGAATCATTCTATCGGAAGTTGTTATAATTTTTGCAAATGGCGTCGTACGTCAACCATATTTGACATTTGTGAACGATGCAGCTGAGTATACAAACAGACAAGCAATGGAGCTCTATACCCCGCAAGAGTATCAACAATCATCTCAACAACGAAGAGGAAGACTTTGTGCCGAATATTATCATGAGCGACAAGGCGCATTTCCACTTAAGCGGTACGTCAATAAGCTTCCAGTCCCATCAGTCATTACATCCAATCCAAGCCACTGTGTGGTGCGGCGTTCAAGCGAGAGGAGTGATTGGGCCATATATTTTGCAATATTGTCACTTTTACTAGCAAGCGCTACAAGGCCATGATAAACGACTTCTGTCTGCCGGAATTTGATGAGCGGAGCTTGGTGAACATGTGGTTTCAACAAGACAGTGCAACCGAACACAAATCACGAGCGACAATGGATATTGTGAAGGAAGCGTTGTCTGGTCGCGTAATGTCCCATTTTGGCTATTTGGCGATTTGGCATGCCCAGCAAGATCAACCGATTTAACCATCACAGACTACTTTCTTTGGGGGTACTTCTCGCGGGCTTATGCCAACATTTAAGGAAAATATTCGACAGGAATGGGAACAGTTAACCACTGGAATCTTGCTGAAAGTCATTCCATTTCACTTAACAGACGATTTTCTGCAATTCCCTTTTGTAATCGCAAGCCACTTTTATACGTAGAAATAACCCAGTTGCAATTCCTGTTAAATTTTTCCGCTTCACACCCTTTCAAACATGTCTCATCCAATACCCAACACTGAGAACGCAAGAATAAAGCAATTCGAAAAAACGAAAAGAGATAAAAGGGAATACGAAGGATCAATCGCAATTCTCGAGCACACGCAATTCGGGCTACACCTTGTTTCTCCTCCCTTGCCAACAAGATTGGAAAGTTGCAGACAAACTTAACGCGTGTAAAAGCGGCCCAAGCGTCCTCAACAAAGTCGGCATTACAATGCACATATTTCAGCGTAGTGTAGCTTGCCCAAAACTTCATGGCAGCCTATTAATAGACTGCGATTGGCGGAAGCATCGTTGTATATAACGTTACTGCGCGGGTAATTCAAAAGGTCACCAAATTATCAAACGACCCTCTTTATCGAAGCAATTGTCTCTCCGTAGCGCACTTTTTCAATAAACCTCAATTAAAAGAGCTTGACGGGAAAAGAGCGGTGAGCATGGGACGTCCTCGATTCATCACAAGCTCGAGCTACTTTTAACGGTTGCTTTTGCAACCTGATTCTGTTGACTGATCCCAACCGCGCTCGTTGACTGCAATATTTACAACACGGCACCACTGCTGAGTTGATGTTTGGTGCACTCAGTAATACAGATCATATTGAGTGACAACAGGAGAAGTGATTGATTGGGTCTGAAGCAAGTGCAATACTTGGGCAGTACACGCATAAGGGCAGATTTCTGGTACTGCCACAATTCTGCGACGGATATTGGGTCCTGCGGGGTAAGTGAATGAATAGAACCGCAGTGCACCAACCTGGATGAGCCACGGCTATACAGAGCTCTAGAGGATCTTCGGATCATAGCCTGCATCTAGAAAGAGTAGAAAGAAATACTGGGTATCTGCCATAACTACCAAGAGATAAAGCATGTAAGTCAATTTAGTGTTGATGACCGTCGCAACCAGCTTTAGCTCAGACTCAGGCCCTCCGTCAGTCGGTGGCCTGAGAATTGTGTAAGGTAAACATTCCATACCATCGTCGTTAAATTCACTGAGCGTTGCAGTTACCAGTTGCCTGCATCACTCCATCACTCCATCACCCATCAACACTCCCAGTTTATGTGGCCATTAAATCCACACAAGAGCTCATTGGCCCGAAACACTTTCGCAATGCAGTCGCTCTCCAGTTTCCACCCAAGAGTTCACATCTCCCGCAGCTACCACATCGAATGGGCTTGTTTCATAAAATCGCCACCACCTGCTAGCTAGAACCAATCCGAACTGCAATTTAACGATGCGAGCACGCGCCTGCGCCGTGTAATCGCCACTATCCTGACACCATTACCGGAAGCACAATGACCTATGACGCCATGGCAAATCAAATAGCAACACTTCGGCTCAAGTGGCAACATTCCACTTCGTGCCGCCGTCAAATACTGCTACAGCCCCCTTATTATCGACACTAAAAGCGCACTTAAAGCCAATCGTTGGTCCATTTGAAAAATGGGTTCGCCCCTCTGGTCAGCTAACTCCGCCTAAGGACTCGCGTTCATAAAACCTAACCTGGCACACATCCAGGGACGGTCAAGTTAATGCAACAACAGCCGCCGCGCACTTGGACTGATTTCAATAAACGGTTTCTGGTTGCACTCGATTGATCCCAGCCGCAGCGACGCGACGCGGCGCGACTTGACGGCGGGTCAACACAATGTTGCGCAATGTAAACGTGCCTCACAGTTCGTCGTCAAAGTCGCGTACATGTAGCTGTAGTGTGTCATTACGACGCACAGCAATTCACAGATGCAGAAAAACTCAGCCACTTCCTCCTCGTTGAAACTAGGCTATCGCGCCGGTGTCGCTGGAAAGAAACCCGGACTAAGCAAACAGCCCTGAGGCTAGTCATTAATTATTAATTTTTTTCTTCTCATTTTTTTTTTTCTGTTCATAATTATTTCATGTAGGACAGTTTACAGTGAGTGATTCTGCACTCATGATCACTCCAATCCACGATCAGTGTGCGATCGTGTGACAGGAATTCCGAATTGGATGGGGACTCTTGGCCCGGTTTGGTGGTACGTACACGTGTCGTAAAATTGCTGGAACGCGCCAGCTGATGATGTGTGCCCCGCTGAACATTGTATTTCTTATTTTTTTTTTTCTTATATGAAATTTAGATAAATGCACTGCAGATATAGGGGAGCTCATAATCGAATAGAGTGCCATCGAAGAGGCGAGATGCTTGCAGCTTTCCTCGCAGCAATTACCAGTGCATGCGCAACGCGAGCGATTTCGAAATTTCGCAGTAATCCCCACCGTCGATCGATCTGGCTGGGTGCCTGTGTGGATGGACGGCCGAGTGATCGACGCACGGGTCGCCGCCGCCGTTGAGAAATAGCCGTGTGTCCATTGAAATTCACACCGCGCTCCTATCAATCAAATATTTGTCATTGTGCCTCAGAGAAAATGACCCGTAATTAATTTCATCGCGGCGCACAGTGACAGGAGCTGCACGAGGAGGACACTGACGCACAGACGACCGGCAGTTTCGCGCGCACGCTCCGCGTCTTGTAATCTAGTAACATTCGATTAGGCCAACAACATTCTACTTGTTGACATTGTTCGGATCGGAGCGATTCCCTTTCGCAAGGACGAGTTCGGTTCTTCCGCTGGCCGGACAACGGCGCAGACCCTTAATTGGTTGCTAGGCTGGAAGCTATGCCCGGCACTCTGCCGCACGCTGTACCTGCTCCAGAACATGTGCTGTGTGTGGTTAATTAAGTGAATAATTAAATTAATATAGTTTACCGGTCTAATTGAGTATTTGCCGTCGGCTGGCCAGTGTGCGGAGTGCTCTCCAATGAAGTTATTACGCGGTTCTGGGCGCACACTTGCGTTGGTTACTGTGCTGGACGTCTCAATCGCTGCGTCTTGATGGCTGGCTAACGAATTTATGAGATGATTTAATGGGCATCTCCTTAGGATGTGTTTGCGGATGCTGGGCTGCTGTGGAGCCCACGAGAGCGGTGCTCAAGGAATCGATCGTTAAGTCTGGAATGGGGCGGCGAGGAAAGGAATCGACTTGGAGTTGGAGTGTGGCGAAGCACACCAGCGGTTGTGGTCTAGATGTGTGAAGGTAGAGAGAGTGAATAAGACCGGAAGTTGCCTATGTGTCCATCTTGGTTATGAATGCTCGCTTGGATCAAGTTTCTCGTTGACTGTGACCTGTTTGCTGGAGAGTGTCCGCATGAAGAACTTACCCACTTGCCAATGCGAATCCGCAGACTGGGTGCGAAATAGCTGCGCGTTCAAGGCCGGAAGCGAGACGCTCAATGCCGGAAACGGAGCGCCAGTAAACGATGACAAATCCAAGTTGATGCTGTCTTCAGGCGAGGACGCACGACATCGATGAATTGACCACAATGTCACTTTTGGCAGGTGTAACTTCGAGTTAGTAAGGCATTTCATCCCCCCCTCTGCTCTCCGTAGGTAGCATCAATAACCTTTACTAATCTCTGAGCTTTTCGCTGTTTTCTGGGTAGCTCGAGACGGCTGGTCCCGAAGAGCCAGTGAGGATTTATGCAAGAGAGTATAAGTCTCAGCTCAGATGCGAAAATTTAACAATAGGGTAAGAAGCGGAGAAAGACGTTCTCTGGTCTTTTGGAGAGAAAAGGTCTGCTCAATTTTTGGTGTTTGCTTGTGTTGGGTGCATGTCAAGACGTAGATTCAATCACGAAGTCTACGGACTACACAACTGAGCATTTTGCGTTGACGTGATCTTCTGCCATTCGCCAGCTTACGCCTTGAGCTTGTCTCCATGTGTGGTTAAACTTTAAGGGCCGATGTTGATTTTGTATAAAACACAAATTATTTAGGAAATTATCGTCATTTCTTTTTATGATGATAATATTGGTATGGTTCAATTATGTATGGAACAAAATATCGGCCAAATGGCCGCCGCGACCTCGGCCGCGCACCTCCATCCGATGGTCCAAATTTTCGATGACGCTGAAGCAGAATTGTGCTTCTATGCCGTTAATGTGCCGAATTATCTCATCCTTTAGCTCTTGAATTGTTGCTGGCTTATCAACGTTCACCTTTTCTTTCAAATAACCCCAAAGAAAAAAATCCAACGGTGTCAAATCACATGATCTTGGCGGCAATTGACATCGCCACCACGTGAGATAACACGGCCACTGAATTTGTCGCGCAAAAGAGCCATTGTTTCTTTAGCTGTGTGGTAAGTGGCACCGTCCTGTTGAAACAACATATCGTCCACATTCATATCTTCCAATTCGGGCCATAAAAAGTTCGTTATCATTTCACGATAGCCAACACCATTCACAGTAACTGCCTGACCGGCCTTATTTTGGAAAAAAATACGGCCCGATGATGCCGCCAGCCCATAAACCGCACCGCAACAGTCACTCTTTGTGGGTGCATTGGTTTTTCGACAATCACTCTTGGATTATCATTCGCCCAAATGCGGCAATTCTGCTTATTGACGAATCCACTGAGGTGAAAATGTGCCTCATCACTGAAGATGATTTTCTTCGAAAATTGATCATCCACTGTTGCCATTTCTTGACGCCATTCTGACCATTGACGACGCTTGAAATGGTCAAGAGGCTTTAGTTCTTGAGTCAATTGCACCTTGTAAGCGTGTAAATGCAGGTCTTTATGCATAATGTTCATCAACGACGATCGTGAGAGGTGCAATTGTTGGGCACGACGACGAGTTGAGGTGGACGGCTCTTCAGCCACACTATCGCGAACAGCAGCAATATTTTCTGCAGTACGAGCTGCACGAGCATGCACTGGTGTTTTCACATCTCCTACAGACCCGGTTTGCTCAAATGTTTACACGATTTTTCCGATTGTACTCACATTTGGACGATTAAATTGAAAAAATCACAAAGTGCACGATATGCATTTCGATTTGAACACCCATTTTCATAATAAGCCTGAATAACTTTTCATGGTTTTCATGGTTCAATTGAGTTGGTCTGAAATTGAGAAATGCCAAATAAAATGCAGAAAACAACTTGACGTTTAGGTGTGGTTCACATTGAACATCGGCCCTTAAAATTCAACCACCCTACTTACGGAAGTCTCCCGTTTGGTAAGGACGATGGCATGACAAGTGACATGTCTGCTGCTATATGAGTCGCAGCAACTCCACACTGACTTGTGTCATAATTCCAAGCACATCTCACATCGCAGAGTCGAGCACGATGACCACTTGTGGTAGTTCTGAAGAGTTCCAGATTTCAGCCTCAACCATTACGATGGTCCTACAATGCGGTCAACCACTCAATTAAGCTGAAACTAGGGCTTAAGGGCCCTGATCTCCCATGATTCCAGAGACCTTCCAACCAGTTGGATTTCCTTAATTATTTGGACTGGTGTATCTGACCTATTCTATTTTCAGGCGTGACTAATATCTCTATTCTGTAAACAATACGTGTAACCCAAGAGTCTGTATTCTTGAAAGCAGGTCATTAAACACAGACCAAGACCGAAAGTTTAGGGAGAGGAGGTACCTGTTCACATTGGTGTTAAATATCTGCGGATTGTATGGGAAATATTAGACTGGGAAGAATATTCGTGTAATGCAGTGCGGAAAAACGAGTCTCCAAATTTGTCGGTGCATCCTAAAGCAGGCCTAAGCTGATGGGCTTCTCTGGCGAGACATGTATTGTGAATAAATTCATGGAGAGGAGGAATAGGTCTGGCGCTGGCGCCTTCGTGGTGGGCGACACCAGGTAAATTTGCGTCGGTTTACCAAGCTTAAACCTATACGATCCTGATGGCCACGAAGAATATTGTGAAGAATAGGTGGAAGGGGCCAAGTATTTGTGTCTGTTGCGACAGCCAAGGTGTGCTTAAGGCCTTGCTGAAACCTTTAAGCACTTCCAGGGTTGTTCAGGAATGCAAGTTATCTCGGGTTCTGATCGGCAGTCTAAATTAGCTAAGACTTGCTTGGGTCCCAGGTCACCACGGGATTACGGGATATGAGATCGCCGATGAACTTGGTAGGCAAGGATCAGAGGAGGTACTCTTAGGAATCGAATCTGCGTTGGAACTACCCGCGTCCTTGGCCAAGGCTTTCATGGAGGTGACATGACTCTCCAGGATGTAGACAAACCGAGCGCATGCTCCCAAACATCTGTAAGAAATCCGGTGCATTCTTGTTATCTCTTGTCAAAAAAGACTGCGGACGACTTGCCAGCATACTAACGGGCCGCTACAACTTTGCTAGTCACTTAAATTTGCTTGGCCTAAGCGATGAAACCCTCTGCGACGCCTGTGGAGAAGGCGACTACTGTCCCGCCTTTGCTCGCATTAGACGGCAGTTATTTGGTGCTGATGAGGTGAGAGCTGATTATGTAGGATCCTCATCACAGAAGCACCTGTGATGTACCTAGCTGTACAGTAAATGTAGGTTGCTGCCTGGAGGTGCAATGGACCAGTTTTTGAGTCTGAGTTCTCCAGTGCAGTGTCAAAAATCGTTCGACAAAAAAAACAAACAAAAAACACCTCCCTGCGGTATGCCTATATTAACCGCTCTGCAGATCTTGGTACCGCACCCTGATGAGTGAAAGTCGCTAGGGACTATTTGGATCCCGAGTCTATTATGTTATCTGTGTTTTTGAAAACTCCCTCGATGTCCACAAAGGCAGTGGGAGGTGAATTGATTGTTGGTGATTGCTGTTTCTGTTGTGCCTACCAACGAGTTGAGGGTGGTCTCTACTAACTAACCCTTGTTAATTTGTACGCTGGAAGGCCGAACGTATGTTTGTGGTGACTGTACGTCAATTGTAGATATAATTCTGATTTTTCAAGTGCCTTTAGCAAAATGGATGTCAGACTTATGGGTCTCAGATGTGATTTTACTTGTCAGCATGTGTAAAGAGCACATGGTAAGTCTGCAGGGTATAGGTAGTCAGTCCAGATTTAATATCTCAGAAAGACCACCAGCCAGCCAGGGAGAGATCAGGTCTATAACCTTTTGTAGATTTGTCTAGGAGCTTACTTCTTCAGAAACCCGGCTGAGCTAAGCAACGTTAGTGTCAGCCATCTTCAAAGCTTAGCACCACATGCTTTACAGAGTAAGATCGACCAGATCCTCGCGGCAAAACAAGTCCACGCTAATCTAAGTGTCTGACTGCTGCTTACCCACATCTGAAACTAAAATTCCCCAAGAAATAACAACCACCTCACATAATCTCCGACGAATACCTTCACCGGTATCATTGACTGCGAAGGAGTCCCACCAACTGCCAACCAACCTCGGAATGCAAACTAGTTCTCGTCATGGAATCAGGCAAATTAAGCCGACTTCAGGCAAATGTCTGCCTAAAGACCAAATCTCTCAAAATGCAGCAAATTCGCATCATTAGACTTCTTCAATGAGATGGAGATGAATGAGTGAACGACGCCCAATACGTCATTAAAGGCCAAAGTGCTCATCTCATGACCACGGCCTGCCCATAAACAGAGTTTCAACTCCCAACTCCCACGATGAATCCGCGCACAACTGCCAATTCGCTTAAGCCCTCGAGCTGCACTTGCACGCAGTTCCAGCCACAACCGTCGATCACGGAAGAACACCGTACCTCTCAGAATTTCTTTCTCTTTTTCTTTCATAAACAAATCGCATCGCATTTGAAAGCGCGTTCCTTGCTCCGTCAAGCCAGTGCGGTGCTGAGAACCACTCGAGCCGTGACTAGGGCGGGAGGAGAGAACGCAATCAGCAAACGCTTGCCATATAAAGGACTACAAGTGAGGTGCTTATTTGGCGTTTCTCCAAAATCATCACCTTTTGTCCGCGAACAACGGGCGAGTCTGTTGTTGTCCACCAACCTCCCGTTTCCCGTACCCGACGCCAAGAGCCGAAGCACACCTGTAGCCATGCGGTAAGAGACAATCCGCTTGCAGGACCACGGCTTGCCGGCTTGTGCCACCGCACGCCACATGCCCAGTCATCGATGGCTATAATAGTGGCAATCGATGACACCTTGCCGCCCTCTATTCCGCTTGACAGGCTATTTGGTCGATGCTGACTGCTGCTAGCAAGGCTGCCAGGAAGCACCGCGCTGCCCGATGGTGGTGGCCGCCTATTGTGCCGTCATCTTTCGTAAAAATAATACAAATTGCAATTCTCTATATTTGTCGCGACGGCTTTCCAGGGGCGATTTGCGTTTCTGCGGCCGGCCATTCCCTGCGGCCGGCGAATTACAATATCCCCAATTACCATGCGGAATTATTCAGCCGGCTGTTCAACTGCGAGGCGTTTCGCTGTCGTCCGCGTCGCCCAGTGTGGCCGCGGTGGAGGAGTGCACCGCTTACTTCTAGGTTCTCAGACGCTCGCTCGCGCTTGCGTGTTAGGCGCTTCTTATGACCATTTACGGGGGGGCTCTGCAATGCGCGGCGCACTGTCAGCCGAGGGTTCCATTCACTTTTTAATCAGTTTTATAATTTAAATGGCGAAAGGAATTTCCGCAGGAACACCGTTGCTTTTGATTACATTTGAATCGATAAGTGGTGGTGTATTCGGCGCGGATGCTTGAATCCTGCGGAATCCAGTCGGTATCCCCGACCCATGGTGAAGGGTGAATGTAGGTGTCTTGTACTTAGCTATGTCCATTTTACAGGCATACGGTTCAGATGACGCGACGGCATGGTGCGTGAGTGGCTCGAATCTGTGCTGGTTACTTTTACAAGTTCAATCCCTGTGACGAGCAATTTTCGCAATTCACGGCTCAAGCCCTGTCGAGTCAATGGCAGTGAGCTGTCGGAATAAACGTATAGGTCCACCCCCATTACTGAGAAGGGCACCTAAAGACCAATCAAGACTAGGCCTCGCAGTAGAAGCTGTGCCCAAGTCAACCTCCGACTATAGCAGCACACTTGGCAGCTAGTCAGAAACCAACTGAAACGAAACAAAACTTGTCGTAGGATCCGATTTTTGAGGGTCGCCTCCTCATTCATGCAACTTCTGTAACAGACATTCGTGAAAGCGTCAAGTCTTCTTTCCCAAACCTTAGAAAAACCGTTGTTGACCCCCTGTCTTAAGACGGAAGTGAAGCTTGCATTGGCTTGGTCTTCCAGACGCTTGCGCATGAAACTTCTTTTATGCCTCAGATGACAAGTCAACCAGAAGTCCATTACCAACCAGCTTTTGCTCCGCTTGATCCCTACTCCTTTGGAATGTTTCCCAATATACGACACTCTCATGCCTCATGCCTACAACAAAGGCAAATATATAGAAACGGACCTCCACTCGCTAAGGAATTCATCCTCCACTGTCGTGTGACTCGAGGGAGCCTTCAACAACATCGAACTCAAAGCAATAACACTAGCACTTCACAGGCTCGGGATCCAAGAGTTCATAGTAGCTTCCATACACCAGCTTCCCAATAAAAAGGCGACAAGCTCCAAGCTTGGTGACACCAAGATCTGTAGAGCGGTTAACAGAGGCACACCGCAGGGAGGAGTGGTTACTCCTTTCTTGTGGCACGTAGCAGTGAATGAACTTGTAGTTCATGTTCATGTGCTATGTAGACGATCTGGGAAATATGTAGTAAAGGGTGGTTAAATTTTAAGGGCCGATATTGATTTTGAATAACACACAAATTATTTAGGAAATTATCGTCATTTCTTTTTATTATGATAATATTGGTATGGTTCAATTATGTATGGAATAAAATATCGGCCAAATGGCCGCCGCGACCTCTGCGGCACACCTCCATCCGATGGTTCAAATTTTCGATGACGCTGAAGCATAATTGAGGTTCTATGCCGTTAATGTGCCGAATTATCTCATCCTTTAGCTCTTAAATTGTTGCTGGCTTATCAACGTTCACCTTTTCTTTCAAATAACACCAAAGAAAAAAATTCAACGGTGTCAAATCGCATGATCTTGACGGCCAATTGACATTGCCACCACGTGAGATAACACGGCCATTGAATTTGTCGCGCAAAAGAGCCATTGTTTCGTTAGCTGTGTGGCAAGTGGCACCGTCCTGTTGAAACCACATATCGTCCGCATTCATATCTTCCAATTTGGGCCATAAAAAGTTCGTTATTATTTCACGATAGCGAACACCATTCACAGTAACTGCCTGACCGGCCTCGTTTTGGAAAAAATACGGCCCGATGATGCCGCCAGCCCATAAACCGCACCAAACAGTCACTCTTTGTGGGTGCATTGGTTTTTCGACAATCACTCTTGAACTATCATTCGCCCAAATGCGGCAATTCTGCTTATTGACGAATCCACTGAGGTGAAAATGTGCCTCATCACTGAAGATGATTTTCTTCGAAAATTGATCATCCACTGTTGCCATTTCTTGACGCCATTCTGACCATTGACGACGCTTGAAATGGTCAAGAGGCTTTAGTTCTTGAGTCAATTGCACCTTGTAAGCGTGTAAATGCAAGTCTTTATGCATAATGTTCATCAATTGATGGGCACGACGACGAGTTGAGGTGGACGGCTCTTCAGCCACACTATCGCGAACAGCAGCAATATTTTCTGCAGTACGAGCTGCACGAGCATGCACTGGTGTTTTCACATCTCCTACAGACCCGGTTTGCTCAAATGTTTGCACGATTTTTCCGATTGTACGCACATTTGGACGATTAAATTGACCGAAAAAATGCATTTTGATCTGAACGCCCATTTTCATAATAAGCCTGAATAACTTTAACGCGTTGCTCGATTGTGTATCTTTCCATGGTTCAAATTGAGTTAGTCTGAAATTGAGAAATGTCAAATGAAATGCAGAAACGACGTTTAGGTGTGGCTCACATTCAACATCGGCCCTTAAGATTTAACCACCATTTATATGCAGTCGACTATCTTCGAACTAGTAAAATGGACTAAAGAATGTGACCTAAGCGCCAATCCGCAGAAAACAGGGTTAGTTCTCTTTACCAGGAAATACAAAATCCCTGTCATTGATGCTCCCATAAAATATGGACGCCCTTTAAATGTGAATAACAGCGAAAAAGTCTAGATCTACGCTTTAAACTCAACATCTAGGAACGCGTCAGAAACACCTCCACGGCTCTGTACCGATGGACGCAAATGGAGACTAAAACACCGCCTACTTATATCTGTAGTCAGGCCCAACCTACTGTATGGTGTCGCGATTTGGAAGGCCACGCTAGACAAAAACTGCAAACCGCTCGAAAGGATGCAACGGATGGCGTGTGTATGTATCATTAGAGCGCTAAGAACAATCCCTCCGCAGCTGTGAACATACTCATTAATCTCCCGCCGATGGACCTATTCGGCAAAAAGGCTGCGGCCAGCAAGGCGATAAGACTGCAACCGCTGCACATGTGGAAAGAATTCCGTTCTGGGCACTCTGCTATCCTTGGCAGATATAAATAGATCCAACCCGAAGATACCGATCTCATCACGTCTAAGCTCCCCTTCGAGAAGGATTTCTCAGCCAGCATACCCCGCTGATCATACTGCAAGTGTGAACACCAGATGCTGCACAGATGGATCGAAGATGGAAGAAGGTGTGATAGCGCGTATATATTTTAAGGATCTAAGTCAACTGTCATTCCGACTAAAAGATCACTGAAGCATCTCATTATCATCATCACCATCTTCAGTATCTCTCATGATAAACTAAAGGGATGGCGGGAGTAAAGAACGCACGAGATGCCTCCAAACCACTCGATCCTCCGCCATCGACTCTAACTCATCAGTAGTTATGCCCCGGCGCAACCAGAAGAGTTTTTAAACTTGGTCCAACCATCCCGTCGTTGGTCTGCCAACGGTCACATACTCGAGGCACACCTTGGAAGTCGCGATGATGGGATTTGACCAAACCTTAGAAGCATAGCCCTTTCCGTTCGATGGAGCAGTTGCTCAACGTTGAGATCCTCGCGCACTGCCCAGTTTTCAACCGCCATCACGGCGAGCAACTCCAGTAACATGCAGAGTTCACTGAACAGGCGTTCTGGAAATAACCAAAACTTCGGATTTGTAAACGTTAATCTTCATCCCAGCATCAGCCACACACCGATCGAGTTGAGTTCCGTTTTTCAGGCAGAAACTATAACGATGAAGGAAACTATGGCTTGCCAGCCAGGCAACGATCAAGTCTCTAAGCAGCAGTCACTTTCAACAGAACGACTTCCCTGAATCGCCGACTCTCTCTCGACGAGATGGCCAAGTATTTGAGCATCCAACTTATATGGATGCCGGGACACTGTGACATTCCAGAGAACTGTGAAGCGGACAAACTCTCTAGAAAAGGTACAGTCTATGTTGGTGACCTGCCATCCATGCCTGTCGCTACTGTAAAGCATGAACTGAAGCTTGAAAAGCTCACATTCACTAGAAAACAGCACTGACCTACCATTGATCCAAAACGTTCTCGTAGCCTTTGTTCAGAATGCGTAGACAGAATGCATTATCGGAGTTATAACCGGGCATTGTGCCGTTGGAACACATGCGACCAGATTAGGGCTTCCTTTCAATGATTTGAGCTAAGTTGCGATTTTATTTTCACAGGTACAACTGTGATTTTCTAATCACAGTGATTTTATACTTTCATTTCAAACTTCGATTTCAAATCACGATTGTGATTGTGAGAAAGTAGAAACTCAATCGCTGTTTAAATCAACGTCGATCGCAGACTGCGATTGCGATTTTTCAATCACCCTGAAAAAATCGCCGTTGTTTCGCCACTCTAACCCAACATCACATACAGTTCTCAAAAACGCTCGATATCGATACATGTCCCCACAAAAATTTCCTGCTGGCCTCAACTTCTGACAAGACAACATACCGTGGGGTAGGCATGACATTCCCTTGAATTCTCCTCCTGTTCCAAGGGCGCCCTGCAAATTTCACACTGAGTTATTCTGCCAGACTCCTCAATCTTCTGCCCACACCCTCCCCATGCTGGAAGAAGATTTCTGAAAATCATGACCAGCTTAGGGCGACTTCCCAACCCTTGCCTGGGAGCTTAAGGCGGCCAGAGCCAAACAGCGTCTCCTCGAAAGTGACACGGCGATACGAAGAAATCAACCCCCGACTGCCGGTCGGGCACAATGTGGATGTCCTTGTCACGCGGTAAATTAGCACAATCGTACACCAATTACTGTCCAGAGTGCATCTGGTTCGAATAACTGAAATCAATAACTTCCAGCAGCACTTGCAGCAGCAGCCGTATACACAGGCACACAGGCACATCTCTCGGCCGTAATTACCCACAACAATTGACTCGTGTGCTCATTTGCATTGCAAGATAACGACGAAACAATTGGTCACCGCACTCATGGATGACGCCTGACACTATCTGCTGCTACGGCATGCCGTACCACCGGCCACCGACCACCGGCCGAAGGTGAACTTGCCATATGCCATGTGACGCTGCTAATTGCGCCACTCAAACTCAAACTCAGACTCAAGCTCCGGCAGGCCAGGCCAGGCAAGGCACAAGACAATGCGGTCCTCTTCCGTGCCCGCATTGTGCCCCTCCCTCTGGACAGTCTAAGACGTGTGTCTTGGCAGCCCGGGGCGCTGCGATGCGATGCTTTGCAGTGAATTCCAGCGATTAAAGCAAACACCGATAATTTAAGGTTAAGGATCCAGCTGAAGCGCAAGTGTGTGTGGGAAACATGGACTCGGAGCGGGAGCCGGTGACTTCGCAGTCGGCGCTGCGTGCCGTGTTGGTGGGTCACAAAGTAGCAAAGTTGCGACGCATCGATTTGCGCTCTCGCCTATCGATGGCCAAAAGCCATGTGCTGACCCAGCAAATTTATCGCCTAACTTGGGAGCCGATTAATCTCAATTACCTCGTCAGTGTTAATTACTGCATCACAGTGCCGGGCGCAAAGAGTGTCGTTGCGTACCGGTGTGTGTGTGTGTGTGCGCGCAGGAGGCCCTGCGAGCGGGCCGAGCACCGGCAATTATTTCACTCACTGCACCATCGGCCACACTCCGAGAGGGTGTAGGGCGCACCCTGCCGGGTGGGTTTGGGCGGCGATGTTGGCCAGCCTGCTGCGGCAGTCTGCAGTCTTAATTCTCCTTTCGCACTTGGTGTGCCTTGTTGCTTGTTACGTGCAACGTGCCACCTTCAATGTGTGGCGCGACGGAGGCAGCGGCGGCGGCAGTGACGTCGCGTCGGCCGGTGCGGAGGAACGGCTCAGAAACGAAATATCGCGTGATTTACACGCCATGTCCGATGGCTTGTGCTGCTGCATTGGACGGGCGTTAGGCTGTCCATATGTGCCACATCATGTTGCTGTTTGTTGCTGCTGTTCCTGGTGCTGTTTGCTGTTGCTGTTCATGATGATAATGATGATGCCGATGGTTGTGGCGATGGCGATGGTGATGCCTTGGAAAAGAAATTGAGAGCGCTTCCAGCAGTGTTGTCGGCCTGCATGGGATTTATAAGCTGCAGCAGAATGCGGTGGGTCCGATGTTAGTGAATCCAGACTGATGGCACGCTCACGCTGCTGCTGTCTGACCCCCGAAAAGTGTGCCTAAAATGGCTTGGAATGTGAATTTTTTTTTGTCCACTCCTCAGCCGTCTACCGACGGCGTACAGTTGAAAGTAAGTCATTGTGACGGATGGTTATTCAGTCGAGTCGGCGGTGCTGACTTTGAGGGATCTGCTGGAACACGCCTGTGTGTGGAATTAGTTGCTGGACAAGTCAGTCACTTGAGAAGAACGCACACATGCACTCCGTGTCTTGTCGTGAATCTCGGGTCAAAGGGGTCCGCGCTGCACCTGTGGGCGGTGTGGAAGATGTCATAGGGTCACGCTAACTTGAAAGATTGTTTTTTTTCTGCTGATGGTTTTTACGCCACTTTGTGTGGACATTTCCTGTTTGGTTTGCTTTTGGCTGTTGGCTGGGAATGGATGCTGGGCTTACGACGATTCCTGTTTTTGGCTTCGTCACGAGATTCTTGTTTGTTTTCTTTAAAAATTGTGAATTTTGTGGTTTGTGTGTAGCCAACCGACTACTCAGACTGATGTTGATGGAAATGTAGAAGGCTTGTAGCAGTCTTACACAAATGCAGCTAAGCAAGATGCCCACAGAGCGGCGCTGCAAAGAGGGACAAGACCTACTGACGAGCTCTATGAGCAGAAGAGGAGAGACGAACACCGGCTACTCAGGACGATAAAGAGAAGGGCGCGATCAGTGAAATAGAGAGCTCCTACTGATAAATTGATTTGCGTGATCACCTGCCGATTGGGCTTATGTCACGAGTTCTTTTACTCCTAGGACCATTCTTAGACGCTGGACCAAACGCCTTCCGCGGAAATCTCAAGTACAAAGTGTTTAAATAACCTCCACGTTGGAGAAGTGATGAGGCCGATGTAAAACCTCTGCTAGTCTTTAGGTCGTAGCAGCCGGGTGTGTTTTGCAACTTTGAGTTTTAAACCACAGCCACCGCGATACTCCCACTTGGGGGTCAAGCTCAAGCGATCAGGCTGAAACCTATGCGAGTCTCAGGGGCATACCTGATCTCCCGGGACACCAGACTGTGGTCTGTGGTCAAGCTACTAATACGATGTACAAATATCCTGGATAACGTACCAGGACTGTGTTACAAATGCTATATCGTTTTGATTGCTCAAAGTATGAATGAGATATGGATCTGTCCACATTTTCCTTTATTTTCTTTTGCGAGCTTGTAACCGTCATATTCAACGATCACTGGAGTAGGGGCGTTTCCTAAGACCGACTGCTATCAAGTCAGAATCTTAGTCGCCACTTATAACAAGCATGCCTTACCTCGGGTGAATTCTAGCCCCTACCTGAAGGGTGAAGATAGGTATTACTGCAGAAATTAGGTTCAGTTCTGTCACCGAAGCCTGCAAGGACGATCGTAGTAGAATTACATTCGATGCTGAGGATATGGATGAACTACTTCTGCAGACGGAGACGAGTAACCAAACCCTTCTGTCAGTCAGAAGGAACCTTACTTACTTATCAGGCCGCCGACCCATGAAGGGTCCGAGCCTGAGCAATTGCTGACGGTCCTGGGCACGCTGCTTCCAGTCATCAAGACCAAGCTGTCTTGCATTCGCGTTTATAATAATATAATATTGATGGCGCTACAACCCGCAGAGGGCCAGGCCTAGCTTCTCAGCAACCACTTGTGTTGTGCGTGCTATTGTTCTATGAGGAGTGGAAGGGACCTACAGTTTTATGCCGACTCCGAACGGCCAAGTTTGAGAAGCTTTTTCTAGACAGTTATACTCTTTGAGCATTGTCAGTGACTCGAAAGAGGTGGGGCCGTCAAAAGTATTTCGTGTCGTACCAGGATTCGAACCTAGACAGGTAGGTCCAAGTGCGTAGGAGTCGACGCACATACCCACAACGCCACTGGCATTCGAGATTATTTGGTCTTTATACCGGAGATTCGGTCTTCCTCTCCTTCTCGAACCAGTAGGCTCGGATTCAAAGACCCTCTTTGCTGGAGCATTGTTGTCCATGCGCTCGATGTGGCCGAGCCAGTGTAGTCGACGGATTTTTGCCTTCCGGACTACATCCACATCCAGGTACAGCTCGTAGAGTTCGCGGTTATGTCTTCTCCTCCAATCGCCTTCCTCGCAGACGGGGCCATATATCCGACGTAGAATTTTTCTTTCGAAGGCACCAAGAATCAGCTCTGCAGTTTTGCTTAGCGTCCAGCTTTCGGCTCCATAGAGCAGGACTGGCAAAATAAGAGTTTTGAAGAGAATGATTTTGGTCCTTCGAGTCAGGTGTTTTGTGCCCAGTTGTTTTGACAAACCGAAGTAGCACCGGTTGCCAAGGGCGATTCTACGACGGATCTCCACTGTGATGTCGTCTGTGGAGTTCACGTTTGCCCCGAGGCAGGCAAACTCCTTTCCTACCCCGAAATTGTAGCTGTCGATCGTGAAATGTTGTCCAAGGTGGTGTGTGACGGAAGGTTTTTTGGTCGCCAGCATATACTTTGTTTTGTCCTCATTGACCTTGAGATCAGTTCGTTTCGCCTGTTCTTCAATCGCCGTAAAAGCCTCCACTACGGCACGTTGAGAACGCGCGACGATGTCGATGTCATCTGCGTACCCCAACAGTTGGACCGACTTGTAGAAGATAGTGCCTTCCGTGTTTACAGTTGCCCTCCGCACTATCATCTCCAGTCAGAAGGAACCACTCAACTCATCCGGCCGCCCGACCCGGATGAAGTGAAGATAGCCATATCTAAACTGAAATTCAAGAAAGCTGCTGGTGCTGACGGCTTAGCGAGCCGAGCCTTGGAGGCTTAGCTTTTCGGAGCAGCAGTCTTTGAGTTGGTGGGAAGAAAGCATGCCCGATGAATGGTACCTCAGCACTGTTTGCCCAATCCACAAAAATCGAGCCCCTCTAAATTGCGCCAACTATAGAAGCATCAGTCTTCTGAACATCGAATGCAAGATCTTATCTGTTTGTGTGCACGCTTAAAACCGTTCGTCCACAACCTGGTCGATCGATACCAGTATGGCGTTAGGCCAAGAAATTCCACCATCAACCAAATACTCACACTGCGGCAAATTTTGGAAAAAAATAAACCCAGGAGCAACAGATCGATACCCACCAGCTTTTCATCGTTTTTAAGACCGCGTATCCATACCAAACTCGTCCGTTTGTGTAGAATGACGATGAAGAATGCACGCTACTCCATCAAGGGCGGTAAAGACCTAGCCGAGACCTATGATGTCAAAAAAGGATTCAGGCAAGGCGATTTTGCCTAAACTTCTTCAACATCATTCTCACAAGTCAACACCAGAGACACAATCTGTCAGAAGTTCGTCCAACTACTCGCAAATGCCGACGATATTGACATTATCAGAAGGCAGTGTGATGTCAATGGCACTTTCGTGAGTATGTATTGCGAGGGAGGCGGCGAAGATGGGTTTGACGCTAAAAGAGGGCAAGACCAAATATATGCCGTCAACGAGAAAAAAGGACACCCAAGACCGACGTCTCGGACAGAACGTCGCAACAGACAGATATAGCTTTGATCTAGTCAATGCCTCTGTCTACCGACGAAAAGATATTAACTCAGACAAAGACACCAGCGCTGAAATCAAACGAAGAATAACTCTTGTCAATCGCTGCTTCCTTTGGCCAAGAAAGCTATTGATAAACAAAGCCCTCACTCGAACATTCAAAGTGACCCTCGATAAGACCTTAATCGTCCTAGTCCTGCTATATGGCTCAGAGGCAGGGGCTTAGCCAAAATGATGTTGCTGCTGGCTACTTTGAGAGTCAAATTCTTCGGCTGATCTCCGGTCCCTTCTGAATAGATGGAGATGGTATAACAACGAACTGTACGAGCTGGTCACCGACATCGACGTATCCAGAAGAGTGAAGGTCCAACGATTGAGTGAAAGTGAGATTGGCGCTGTAAATCTTCGAATCCACTTCGAGTTCAGGGACGACGCAGTAGAGCTCATGTGGCGCCCGCAAACAGAAAGGGAACTCAACAAAACTATGAGTGTGAAACTAGCGGCTGCTAGCTAAAGATCTAGCTGGCTGGAAACACTTGTTGGTTGAGGCCCACGTCCAACCCGGACTGTAGGTCCAACCCGACTGTAGTAAATGAGTAGCAATCTCCAAAAGTACGAGCTTTCAAAGTAGCTATTGGACTGAACCCATCTTTACGGCGTGCAAAGCAAGCAATGATTGACTTTCATCGCCAAGTTCAATCAGGAAGCGGTTGGTCCTCATGATCGAGGGAATGATGTCCTATCGGTCAGTGTCCCGTACAGACCGCTACAATCCTACCGTCATCATCTACCGTCGAGTTCGCCGAAGGAGATCCTTTGATTTGGATCGGTTGTAGTCGGGCCATATTTTTCTTGATGTAGCACAGTTTGTCAATCTGACCCTTTTGCAAGCCTTGACTGCTTGTATTGGGATGTGCACATCCTCTGCAAGCGAGCACTAAAGGGCAGATCATTGGCCAGCCAGTTCATCAGTCTTCTCATTTCCTGGGATGTCGCTGTGAACAGGAACCCGGATGAGGGAGATTTGAGCTGGCATTCTAATGACGCTAGGCCGGCCCGGCATTCCTCTACAAATTTAGAGTGTGTAGTGGAGGAGTCAATGACTTTGATGGCTCCTTGGCTGTCAATACATATGCCAGCCTTCTGTCTTGGCAGGAGGTTTGGCTGCATTTTGACTTGACGACATTCTCCATGGATTGCAAATAGTGCCGCTTAGAACACACTGGAGTTGTCCGGCAGTCTATGGACTTTTGAAATGTTCAGGAAATTTGAGATCACACCCGCACCGACTCCGCCCACCTTAGAGCTGTCAGTGTAGTTCAAATCCCTGCGCACCTGCCCGTTCTGCCATTCCGTTCTTTCGCGGATTAGAGTGTCGAAGAAGATGACATGTAGAATCGCTATTGGCAACCGCTGCTACCTCGATTTGTCAAAACAACTGGGATCAAAACTGCTGACTCGAAGTACAAAGATCATGCTCTACATGCCAGTCCTGCAATATGGCACCAAAAGCTGGACGATAAGCAAGACACTACAGCTGATTCTTGATGCCTTCGAAGGAAAAATTCTACGTCGGTTATATGGTCCCGTCTGCGAGGATGGTGAATGGGGGAGAAGACACAACCGCGAACTGTTCGAAGATGTGGATGTAGTCCGGAAGGTAAAAATCTGTCGACTGCACTGGCTTGGCCACATCGAGCGCATGCTCCAGCAAAGAGGATCTTCGAATGCAAGCCTCCTGGATCCTGGAAGTGATCACGGACGTAAGACAACTTGGTTTGGATGACTGGAAGCAGCGTGCCCAAGACCGTCAGCGATGGAAGGCAGTTATGGCTCTAAGGGCCGATACAAAATTAAACTACGTAGCAAGAGATGGCAGGTGCGCTTGTTTCCCCATTTGTTGGGTTTTGTCCAATGCCTGGCTGTTTTACAAAAAGAGTACCCAAGACCAAGGGTACGGCAAGGTAAGCGGTTGCTGTCAGCAGAGTTTCTCAAAGAGATTGCTACGCTGTTGTGCAAGATTGGGATCAAAGCCAATTTAAAAGCGGGATTCATAGAACCAGAAATTCAAGCAAAAAATTGGATGGAACCAGCCTAACATGCTCCTCCGGCAGCAGGAGCAAGTTGGCCGTTAACAAATTGGTTACAAAATGAAGCCACACAATTAGAGATGGCGTTGTCTTCAGAATCAAATGGTTTAGTAAGTGACACCTCGCCCAGCGCGAGACGCGAAGTGTACACTTTCGATGGAATTTGGATATCTACTCTGTTGTTCGAAGTGATTTAAGAGTGGACTAACTTACTTAACAGGTCTGTGACCTCCCGGCTTCTCCTTTATTCCCCTTCCTAGCACAGAGGACTTCTTCCAAGCAGCTCAAATGGGCAATGACTGGCGAACATGCCTTCAATGCACCCGGTGCATCCTACCTTGCAGTGCCCTCAAACTCCCCATTAGCGGCTAAGCCTCCTCGTGTCTCTAAACTTAGCTCCCTTTCAAGGGCAGTGCCATACGAGACACACCATTCCGCCCGTTGGATGGCAATGCATTTTAAGAAAAAACATACATCTTCCCTCAAATCTCCTTACAGCCCAAGGCAACACCTTTTCACGATCACCGACCTCTCCACACGCATCTCCGCCACTCTTAACACGGCACACGAGTTGACACGTCCCACAATCTTAAGCCATCTCGCCATCGCCGGCTATTCAAAATGCCATCAGAAGTACCGCTCGCCCGGTATGGCTCGAACCAATGCGCGTCTCTTAGTCCAGTTTAAGTTGAAAATTTATTTCCTTAACCATCCACATGCTCGGTGGCTTCAGCCGCTCGTCGCGCGCTCCCCCCGCCAACACTGACATTCAATTCGCATCTAGAAGACACCACCAGCGGCAGCATCAGCATCAGCAGCCGACCAGACAACGCCGATTAGGCGAACGGACCACAAATCCTGGGGGAATCCATCCAACGCACAGCGCGGTGCGTATGCATGCGTTCAACACAAACCACCATGCCACCTCGCCGTGGCAGCCGTCTTCATCCATCTCTCTTGCCGTGTGTCGTCTCGCTGCGATTCTCATTAATTTTTGCATCGCACCGGACACTCGACGCACAGTGGACAGGCGCGTTTTGCTTACGGCGCGGCGTGGAATTTGTCTCCATTAAGCCGCTTCTGGTTCTGTCCACCGCCATTCAATCAAAAAAACAACACAGTCCCCGCGAATCTCCGGAATATTTTCGCATGTAGCTCGCGTAACTAATTAAGCGATTTTTTTTCCCCCTCCTCTTTTTTTTTCGTGCGTTTCCAGTGTATCGTAGCGTGTCCAGCGCGTCCAGAGCGTCCAGCCGATCCGGCGTGTTCACGCACAACAAAAAGTATCGCCCGTCGATGTCCTTTTATGTGCGCGCTGGGAAGGCAACTAGTTTCCACGTCCACATCCATCCACCGTGCAGCCGGGAGAATGACAGAAATTTGTACCGTCGCACGTCGCCTGCGGAGTGCGCAACGCGGTTGTGTCATGGCCATTATCTGCGTCTCTTTGGCAAGTGCGGGGGGCGGGGGGCGGCGTCTCGCTTCTCTCTTCTGTCTTTGTCGCAGATGAGCGATTGAGCGTCGGGACATAGATGTGCAGTTAGATACCGTGTGGGGTGGCCTTTCACCCCTTGGGGCGGTGCGATTTACGAGCTCCTGCCCGGGATCCTAATTAGCAACGGGATACGCGCGGGAAACTCAAGAAGTTCCAAGTACTCCCCCCCTCTCCTCATCGCACACACACACACACTGGCCCCAAGTGTGAACGCAGCCTAATGGCGACCATTCGCAAACAATGAATAAATTTTCACCTCCGATAAGATCGCCGTCAGGGATGGAGGACATGCACTCGGGCCCATGAGTGGTGGCGACGACTCTCAGTTGAGCGGAGTCAGTCGTGGGCACCTGCCCGTTAGGCGCGTCCTCTTCTTCGGCCATTTGTCTGTTTGAGCCCGTCGCGTCGCGCGTTAACAGGTGTCCCTCCTCCACCGCCAGCAGTGCCAGCAGGGCGTCAGTGGTGGTGGGGCGAATTGATGTGCGCGACACTGAACATGTGTATGTGCGCGGAGCGTACCTGCTCCAAGTGGAGGCTTCACGTCGCTTGATTTTGCGCTTGGTTCGTCGCGCATATTTTCACGGTTCAACGTTTTGGCATTTTAACACGTCTCATCGTTTGGCTAGTTAACATAAAGTCGGTCATGGCTCGGGATTCTCTTGTGGGCTCGCACATGTGTACGTGGAATGCCAGTGGATGCCCGATGTGGAGTGCGGTTCTGGCGAGCGATGGCTCGCATGGGGGCTTGTTAGAAATGCCTGCGAGACACCTTGGGGACGGTGTTAGCCACACGTGACTAACGGCGCAGTTGTCACATTACCACTTCAGCCATGTCTGGCTGTCAAATGCATCTTCTTCAAGATATGAGCGCTGTCAAATTTTCCGGAATGTGCAGCTTTCGGCAATTAGATTTGTGAGTTATCGTCGAACTGGGATGGGACTGGGGGAATTAGTGACGGTGTGTGGGTGACTTTTTCCGGGTCGGGCTGACTTGTGAAGGTGTCCGTTTTAAAGGGACACTTTGACTGTTGGCAAGTTGTTTCATAGTAGATCCCCAGGGGTAACGATCCAACAGAATCAATTAGTGGAGCCTTGACTGGAGCATATTGGGCCAGATTGCATTCGAGTTTGCCGTAAGGTCAAGTTTTGGATAATTCAAGTCCACAAATCCCAAGGCAATGCTTACATGAAAGAACTATAAGGCTTCGTGTGGTCAAAAATATATCAACTGTAACGAATCCTTCTGTATTTGAATTCTGCACCGACGTTGTTCGTAAAGTGTACCCTCAACCAGCTATCCTCAATTATTTGTTTGAATTGGGTATTGTTCCAGACTAACTCCATCGACGCTCGTAATTCGAAAGCCAGAATAACAATCAATCCGTACATACACAGTGACCAGATAAGAAGGATAGGACAAGAAATCTAATTAAAACAACATCAGTGTGCGATGAAAAAATGATTCAGGTCTAATTTTGAAGCCACGTTCATGCCATTATGTGAGAAATAAGACCTTATTCAAATGTTAGCCTCGATGTTGCTGACAGTGCTTCAAGCGGTAGGTCCACTTTTTGATGACTCGCTTCAGTATGCGCCGCGTTACTCCTTCAATAACGTTTCGACTGTTGGCCTCGATCTCGTCCAAAGTGGTTGGGTGGCTAACATAAACTAAGCTCAGAGAAAAAGAAAGAATGCTGTCAAGTCGCATGATTGCGGCGGCCAATAGATGAACACTTGCCGCGACTCGTGAAATGCCCCAATCATCTGCAGACGTCAAGTGTTAGGTTGCTTATCTCTCGGTCATGTCTCTCGCCATTTTGTTGGAACCACCGCTTGGACAGATCGATGTTGTCGAGCTTTGGCCACAGAAAGTCAATTGACATCGCTCTATACCCGGGACCGTTGACGGTAATGGTGTCTCTTTTCGCATCTTGAAAGCGATTAGTTCCTACGATGTTGCCATCCCATGAGTTCGATCCAATATCCTGTTGACATGGCCAATGAACGAAAAATGTGCCCCGTCCGAGAAGTTGATTTTTTGGCCAAATTCCGGATCCCCGGCCAGCATTGCCAGCGCTCAATTATCGAACTTACGGCGCTACCTCTGGTCGTCTGGCTTCAATTCTTGCGTCGGCACAATTTTATTCGAATGTCTGCCCAAGGCCTCTGGCTGGGGCCTGAGGTTGAAAAAAGTGTATTTACACTTTAACTTGTCCACGGTGCGCATGTTCGACAAGTGTGAAACGAGGCATGACGACTTGGCAAGCCCTACTGAATATTTTGACAGCTGCTTATCATTGGTAGCTTTGATATAGAAAACAGTCTTATTCACTCCGGAATAAGCCAACATTTGAGACATAGTGATTCTGACGAAAAAATATGCTGAAAAATAGACACAACGCTTCGCGGAATTGAAACTCTTCTTTTCCAGGAAATTGAGTTATTATTAACTGGCAACGTAGAGCCCAGACTGGAGGCTGACACTAATTCTGATTTTCAAGGTTACAAACCTTACAAAGTTTTCAAACCAAATGAGTTAGTTTGTAGCTTCAAGTGGTAAATGGCGGATGATCACATTCAGGTCAATACAGTGTCCCATTCACAGTGGCGTCTTTAATGTATTTGGACCTGCTGACGTCTTTGATGTGTTCGGGCCTACTTTCCGTCACCAATAGCTGGGTGAGCCTTTCTGGTTGGGGCCCTTCCCCGTTTCGTCCGCCATCCCTCTGTGGGCAGTACCTTTTATAATGCCCAATTTGAAAGCACCCAAAGCATTATGTCGTGGCCTGCTGTCTCGACGTCTGCTGCCTCTCAGTCCCATAACTCAGCGAACCCTTTCCGTGACGTCGTTGACAGAGAACGGCCTCCCTGCTCTGAAAGCTTTCCGACATTCTGCATCCGCAATCCCCTGGATAATATACCTAACGAGGACACGTTCTCCTGAACGTGTCCTCGAGACGCATCATCGCGAATATGTATTCTTCCGTATCCTCACGGGGGCTTTGGATTCTTTCCCGTAGTCTGTCGTGGATGTCGGCGTCGTCGTCCGCCGCCGGGAAGTTGTAGCACAACCCCGCAAAAAACTCCCCCAGCGATTCTGCGGTCTGGCTGCGGCTCCACAAATGCGCTGCTTCCACTAGTCTGGTTTGCGCGGCCATGAGCACCAACCTTTCGTCTAGCTCGTAGATCCTTTGTATGTACAGGAACTTCTTCTTCCAGCCCTCAGCGGAAAGTCAGTCGAATAGCGGCAGCATTTCTGCTACGTCCCGAACTGAGTATATGTTGTGGGGGCAACACCTTTCCCTTCTCACCTCCTCCCGCATTGGATTGCCAGAAATATTCCGGCGTGTCTGCCAACCCAGATCGGCTGCGTTACCAGTCTCTTGCCTTTCAGCTGCACCCTTCGTCGTCACCTCTGTCTGTGCTGTCGTGAGCTTGATTACCTTCTCCGTCGCAGCTCGGCGCGTAGTAGGGCGAGTTCTTCCGTTTCGGTCGCACCCCTCTCACTCACCAGTTTTCGCTTTGCCACGGTCTCGGGCGGCAGCTGCATGCTTGGCAGAAGTGCTTCTTCAGTTTCCGCTGCACTCGTCGTCGGATCGAGCAGTCTCGCCCAGCAACTCTTCCTTAGTCCCAGACGTCGGCATCCCACGCTCCCTCAGCACATCCCGAAGCTCGTCACGGGTCAACATATCGTACCTCGCTTCCATCTCTACGGAGCCCCTTCCCGAGAACCAACAGCAACAGCACCCAGCAGCTGATCCGTACACCAACAAGACCCTGATCTACCGTAATCACACAACCAGCCGGTCGATCCCCAAAACTGAGTACAAAAATGATTAATGAGTACATGCATGCCTGCAGCTTAACATACAGGGGGCGTTCAATATATTCTCGGTATCGATATGAAGGAAAATGCGAATTCAATTTAAATTGTTTTTATTTTTCAATACAATCTTCCCTAACATCAATGCATTTGTTACATCTTGAGATAAGCTTTCTTAAACCCTCAAAAAAATAAATTTCCTCTTTCTCTGCAAAATACCCATTTATTGCCGACTCGAGTTCTTCATCATCCGAAAATCTTTTTCCACGAAGACATTTTTTCAAATCCGGAAACAGGAAATAATCACTAGGAGCAAGGTCTGGACTATAGGGTGGCTGTTGGATTTCTTCGAAACCACAATCTCGCGCAGCAGCCTTGGAAACCGGTCTGAACAGGAGCGTTGTCATGAAGAAGCAACACACCCGCTGCGAGTTTACCCCGTCTTTTCTTTTTAATTTCCTCCAGCAAATTATGCAAAGTGGAAGCGTAGGATGTGGCGTCGATGTGTTCACCTTTTTTTTTGTACTCAATGAGTAAGATTCCCTTTGAGTCCCAAAAAACTGTGGCCATGAGCTTCCCGGCAGACGGAGTGATTTTGCACTTCTGCGAGGGGTCTGTTCCTTTTTTATGCCACTGCATGGACTCTTGTTTGCTTTCAGGGCCATAGTGGTGGACCCATGTTTCGTCACCAGTAACAATTCGATCCATAACACCGTCCGCGTTCTCCCTACACATCTCCAAAAGCTCTCTACAGCATGCGATTCGCACTTTTTTCTCAGGCGCTGTGAGCATTCGTGGCACCCACCTTGCACTGACCTTTGAATTGGTTAAGATGGTCATGAAGAATGGTGTGAATGGTACCAATTGAAAGCTTGGTGATCTCTGCCATCATTTTCACCTTTATTCGGGCATCCCCAAGAGAGTTTTTCGACTTCTTTAATGCCGGAGCGAGGGTCGTCTTCAATGCTCTCTCCCTGCCTCTCTTGAACTCACTTGACCACTTTTGCACAGTTGATAATGAAGGTGCGGAACCCTGGTAAAAAGCCACCATCTCTTCATGAATAGTTTTCTGACTTTTTTTTCCTTGCTTAGTGAGAAATTTAATTACAGCGAGATGCTCAATTTTCACCATCATCGTCTCAGTTGCCACTATGATTCTGTTTAACTAGAGATAAAACGCGAATTTATAATCACATTTATATGAAATTTTACATGAATGCACTAAAATAATAGTGTTACTTGATTTATATATACAACCACAGCTTGACCCCGATACCGAGAATATATTGAACGCCCCACGTAGGTTAAAACATAAAGGAATATTAGGTGTGCTAGACAGTTCTATTGAGACCCCGCGGGAATTTGTATGTCAACAGCAACTTAAAGACAGAATCAGATACATATTCAACATTTTCCTAAATAATACAATTCATTAATGAAACAAATCCTTTCATCTTACAACAGTTTGCAATACAATTCCTTTTTTCATTCTTCATTTTTTAATATGCGAAATTGAATTGTGATACACACTTAAGCAATACATGTGTCCAGCGTCAGAAACAGACCCTGAGTGACGTCACGAAACAAAAAGATGGCGGTTTTGACAAGTTGTCCAGCACACCTTATATTCCACCATGCACTGGTTAATCTGCCAATACTATAAACCTTCTATCACAACAAGACGTGGCTACAATGCTTTTCTCTTTTCACCCCAATCGAAGCGTTATATCACTTGATAGAAAATTTGAAAACAAAAATCGTTCTAGGACACCATATGTACATATCTACATATGTCTCTGTCAAATGATCGATCTTTCCTTCAGCTTTTCTTTCTGGCAATCGAAGGACATAAGGCCTTTGCGACAACTGCTGCAACTTCAAATAATCCCTGTCTCATCCCCTATCACCATCAATTCAAGGATGGACTCTGCAGACTACGACCCGGATAAGGATAGAGTCATTGAGGGAGAACTATCGTAAGTGAAGCACATTGCCAGAGCTAAGCTGATCGCTTGTCAAACCCACAGGAACACCATGGGTTTCATCATCATAATGAAGGCATCCTTTGGCATCGGCATCATAGTCATGCCGGACGCCTTCAAGGAGGGCGGCTACGTCTTTGGCATCTTCTTCACCTTCATCACGGGCATCACCCTAATCATGGGCATCAACATTCTGGTAAGTGCACCACTTCCCCGGGAAGCACTGGCAGTCAGGCTTCGATTCGTTTTCAGCTCAGGAATATGTACAAACTGTGCATCATCAATCGCGTCAGTTCCATGTCGTACGGCGTCGCGATGCAAGTCGCCTTCACCATGGGCCCCAAGCACATGAGGATGTTCCGCAAGTGTGCAAAGTAATCGCGTGTGACTGCTGTTCGCTTGGGATGATGGTAAAAGTTTGTTTTTCAGATACACCGTCTATGGGGTCATGCTGCAGTATCACTTCTCGGTTGGGTGCACCTATGTGCTCCTGATTGCGGAGTCCATTCGGAGGATCGTTGATTTCGACGGCAAGGAGAACTTCGATTTGAGATTTTTTGATCTGGCGGTTTTGCTGCCGTTGGCGTTGCTCTTTACGATCACAAGCGGCAGGATTCTGACGGCTTTGTCAATATTTGGCTTCATTGTGCAATTGATATGTGAGTATGAAGGGTGTCGCGCGGCTGTGCTAGATTTTGGCTATTTGATGTATTTTATTTAAGCCATTCTGTGGACCATTCACACTTGTCTCAGGTTCCGTCTGTCTATCTGTCTGTTTCTCTGTCCCTGACGACCATCTTTGGTGTACTCAGTTGAACGTTAAGTTCAAGCATCTGCCCGGCAGCTTGTCATAAACATCGGGTGGCGTTGACGTGTGTGTAAATAAGACATTCGTTGTTTCTGTACATTCTTTGCATATTCCCCGGCAATTACATTGACAATAACAACAGCTCTCATGTTTAGATGAAGTTTTAGATGGCGTGCCACAAGGTTGTATATTGTCGACTGTTCGTTTTCCTCTTTTTTTCTGACAATCGGGATGGATCCTACATCTGATTGCATCCCAGTTTTACGAATGCCTTCTCGCTTGAACATGGACAATCAGGTGATTCACGTGACAAGGGTAAAGTGCGAGAGTCGTTTGACAAGTCGGTGACTTTTGCAGTTTTCCGAGCAGTAACCTTAAATGCAGCACTGGCCTCGTTAGCTGACGTCTATTAACAGACCACTGCCATGTTTTGAGCAAGCTACGTGATGCTGGACGCTTAGGTCACCCCAAGGAAGTCGTCACGCCAGTCGTCCTGGATCGACGATAAGATCCAAATAATGATATAAAACCACGGGAGAATTTGGGTGCGTGAGGTGGCGTGAGCATTTACATCACATTTTACGTGATTGGACATAACAAATCTACACGCGCGACAAAGATATCCCAACGTTTGTGCAATCACGTCACCTCTTCAAAGGAGTAGTCCCGAAATCCTTAAATTGGGCAACGAACTGCTTCTCCATCCACCACATGTTCCAGACTTAGTCCTCTGCGACTATTTTCTGTTTCCAGACCATTTACTCTTGTAAGTTTGTAGAAAAATAAGCCACCAATGCTCGGAGGACAACCTTTCCCACACGATTCCTGCGTATTTTCTTGGTTAATCCATCTCTGAATATTGCAGCCATCGCCTTGTACCTTGACTTCATTTTCGAATACGACGATTCCCACACCGAGCGTGTTAAGTTCGCTTCCGTGATGACCCTTCCGATGCTCTACGGCGACGCAGTCTACATTCTGGAAGGATTCGGAATTGTATGTCAATGCATTTGCCGTCAACTCATTCATATCGCTTCGCTTGTAGATCCTCGCTGTTCAAGAGCGCACACGAGATCGCCGAATGTTCACATCGAGAAAAGGTCTGCTGAACAAGTCCTTGTTCGTTGTTATGCTGCTAAATCTTGGTTCGGGCTTCCTGGGATACTGGAAGATCGGCGAGGATGTCAAGAAGAGTGTGATTCTGAATATGCCACATGGTGTCCTGTAAGACGCATCTTTCCTATTGCTTCCTTTTTAGTGATTTGTCATGTGCTTCCTATTTTCCAGACAGACGCATGTGGCCTTGGTGTTGTACTCGATCGGTCTGCTGATCACTTTCAATTTGCAAGGTTTGGTTCTCGTGAATATTCTCTTTCATCACTCGTTGAAGCTGTACATCGAGGACTACAACTACGTTCAGTACGAGTGCACACTTCGGGTGTTCCTTGCCATGCTGACAGGTGAGTGCGAGTTCTTTTGAAAACATAACTGGCGGTGTACAGATCATTTGTATGCACGCCGACATGTACGGCCGCGGTGTCAAGATCTGGTCTAGTCCACAACTTCCCTGGACTGAGACAAGGATCTATCAAATTGTTGACATAGCCTTCATGTTGGCGCTTAAAACGGCGAAGAAGATCTCGCCGCATTTTTTGATAAGATTTTCAAGCTTATCCCGTCCCCTTTAGTTTCACGTCTAGGGTACTAACAAGAGCATTCAGTTCCAGTTACATGTGCCAACAGTCAAGTGCACTGCCATCCTCTATGAGGACCGCTTGAGTTATCGACAAAGTGGACATCCATCAGCCGATACCCCTACTCCCCAAGTCAGAAGGTCTCAAACCCTCCTGTTCAGTCAGCAACACCAACACCAACCCACTCGCTGCTCACAAACTCACCCGATTCTCATTGGTTTCTTTGCAGTTTTTGGTGCCATGGCAGTGTCATCGGTTTACCACTTCATTCCGCTGGTGGGCGCGATCAGTCTGTCGCTGCTCGCGCTCGTGTTTCCCGGCATAATCGACTTTTGCGTTCGCTATCCGGACAACTATGGCCCCTATTCGGTGTACAAGATCCGGGACATCCTCATGGTGGTGTGCGGCATCATATTCGGACTGTGCGGCATGTTCTCAAGCCTCATCTGGAGCCTCATCGACGTGCCCCAGAATCTACTGGTTCATTATTTCGGAGAAAAGAAATAATAAAAGCGTATCTTCGTTTCTAAATCGTCTTTTGTGCTGTTGTGCTCGTCCCACGACAATCGCCGTGGACAACCGACAACGACAACGACTTGCGACATGTCTCCGCAGTGACGGGGTGACCAACATCGAGAGTTAATTGTTAGCCGCGGATGGGCGGGCATCGGGCATCCACGGGCACTGGTATTATGCAAATCGCTTTTTAATATTTTAATCACATCTCTCTGCGATAACATCGGTTTGGGATAACACAGCCATTCTCGTATATTCTCGATTTTTAATGGTTTTTTATCGATTAATGCCACCGGAGGAGCCAGCATAATGTCACCATCGGAGCATCGAAGCATGGGCGGAAAAATTGGTAACGATTAGGCCGGGCATTGTGTCATCGATTCGACACAGATGCACTGGCCTGGCCGGGCGGTGCTGTGGGACCGGGAAGATGTGTGGACGTGGGAACGGGCGTTGCACAGCGCAACGCACACGCACTCGGTCCGAAGGTAAGGAGGTCCCAGCCTCGAACCTCGCGCATCGCCCAGCCGGTGGTGTCCTAATTATGCTAAGTGACTGAGTGAAGCCAACGAGATGAATGAATATTCACGCGGTGAATTAAGTTGTCGATGCTCGTACATACGCGACGATGCACGGTGGCGCGACCAGACGAACGGCGAATGCACCTTACGCGAACATGCTGGGGAGCAGCAGCAGCAGCAGCAGCCGGACCGCGCCGATACGTCGGTCGAATCGTTAAATGAAAATCGAAATATTTTGTCAGAGGCGACTTAAATCGCTTAATCGGCGCGCGGTGTAGGAGTGCACGCACGAATGGCGGCGGCCGCCTTTGATGGCCGACTTGACGGCTGTCATAGCGGTGCGCATCAAAGGGATGCACTGGATGCTTTGTGGGTCGATCGATGCCGGTGGTAATCGGTGCGCTGATGAATGAAGAGACAAGCTACTGTACAGATCGCTGAGAGAGCGTTATTTTTCCCCCTTTTTTTCTCCGTCTCCATCGTCTGTGCTGTTCATGCGAACGAAAGAGGTCGGCTTTAATGGTTGGTTTTAACCTGGAAACTCAATCAGAGGAGAGTTAATTGAGCTAATTGAGATCTGTTTCGTTCGCCGAACACGTGTTCTTCGGAGCTTGTTTGGGGCGAGCGCGGACTCTTGTCAGTGGCCCGATGGTGGGCATTTGTCTGGCCTTGTAACGGGTCGAGACAGAACGCATGCATCATCCGGGGCGCAGCGTGTGTGTGTGTGGTAGGTTTTTATTAAGTCTGAGTCGGTGGTCATCGCTGAAGCAGGCTGGCTGTCAACGGGAGCTGTCCAAAAACAATGCTTTCCCCCGGTGTGGACAAGATGCAAATGGGATGTGGAATTGTGTTTCCTGTTCCACTAAACATCGAGCTTTAACTCGGCCCACACATCACCAAGGGAGCCCCGTTGGACAGGATGGCTGGTCCAGAGGTGGGTTGGGGCAAGCCAATTTGAATAGGTCCCTCTGAAGCGAGGCACTGGAGGAGTGTGGTCGCTTCATTAGCATATTAAGTGCACTCTGGGGGGGCACCACTAGATGACGAGTTAATTACTGGAGAAGTTAATTTAAGACTTGTGCGGACCGACTTGTGCGACGGGATCAATTCGAGACGTTCAAAAACTTGTCAAAGACTGTTGGTGTTACTTATGGAGAGTAATTTAAATCGATGACTATCCACCGTGGCGCGGTGTCGGGACCTAAGTAAAGACAATTATAAAATAATCACATCTATTTTAAGTGGTAGTCTAAGTGGTAGCCCAACCTAATGTCAGTGATAGAGCAAGCAGACAGTAAACTGTGCCCAAGAACGAAAAGTTGGTTGGTCAAACCAACCATGAACGAGCTCCCTCAGACGCCTTAGCCAGGATCTGTTGTATGTAGCCATACCCGTGGATGGACTGCTCCTTTCCGGCTTTACTCGTGGGACCACGATACAATACAACGCAACGAACAAATATACGAAAACAAATACAAACAAGGAACATATAGGAAAGGAGGTCAAAGAACGACATCGCAAAACGAGCCATCATCAGACGCAGTGCTAGTGGATGACGAAAGAAGTTTAAATAGCAAAACATCAACAATAGCTTACGGCGGCTTATTAAAAGCGTTTTGGAATCAAGGGAGTCGTCGTCACTCACTGAGAAGGAAAGGAACTCCCTAGCATGGGCAACTGCGGCCATAGCAGAGGATGAACTGACCAGGCCGAAAAATCCAAGCAAACCAAAAGCCCCTGAGAGAAGTGCCAACAATAAGATGGACCCTAATCAAGCTGCGGAGGAAAATGACTGCTAAAGTAGACAGCAAGGACAATTCAACCAGAAAAACCAAAATGTGCGACGCATGTACATCGCACAGTCGAGCAAAGAAAGAAGTGCTTGATGAAAGGAGGCACGAACCCCGAAAAAAACTTAGTGATGTCGTTGGAGATCCACCGACGGCGGCTAAAATGTCCCAAAATGACAAATGTTGAACTCCGAATGATCTGCAAAAAAGGACGAGATTCCAGAGCCCAAGAAAGAGCCAAGGAGGACCCACAGCGAGGTATCCGGGAACCCATTGCAGCTTGCTATTGTTTTTTTCCAATTATTATGTTTCAGCAGCTGACAAGGCTACCAATGACATCCAGTTGTCAAAATATTCAGTAAGACTTGGAAAGTCGTCATGCCTCGTTTCACACTTGCCGAACATGCGCACCGTGGACAAGTGAAAGCGTAAATACACTTTTTTCAACCCTAAGCCCCAGCCAGAGGTTGATGGGAAATGAAGAAAACATGGCCGCCTTGGATTATTTGGACATCGCCAGAAAGCTATACCGGCTTATTTTACATTTGGAATTGTGCCCACATCCATATTAGATTATGCCGACACAAGAATTGAAGCCAGACGACCAGAGGCAGCGCTGTGAGTTCGGTAATTGAGCGATAATAGTGATGCCCGGAGATCCGGATTTTTGCCAAAAAATCAACTTCTCGGACGGGGCTCATTTTTCGCTCAGTGGCTGTGTCAACAAGATATTGGGTCGAACTCAATTCACAAGTCCTTGACCAAGCGGTTTATGGGATGCATCGTAGGACCTCATCTCTTTCGACTTTCGAAAGGAGACACCATCACGGTCAATGGTCCCGGGTATAGAGCGATGTCAACCTACTTTTTGTGAGAAGAGATCGACAACATCGATCTTTCCGAGCTGTGGTTCCAACAAAATGGCGCGAGACTAGACAGACAGATAGGCGACGCAACGCTCGACGATGGCAGGGGATTGGGGTATTTCAAGAGTCACGGCAAGTGTTCATCAACTGGCCGCAGCGATCATGCGATTTGACACCACTCGATTTTTTCTCTGGGCTTAGTTTATGTTAGCCAGCCAACCACGAGCTCGAGGCAAACATTCGAGGCGTTATTGCCGGAATAAGGCTGCAATCATTGGACCTAGTCATCGAAAATATGGACTGACCGCTTGAAGTACTGTCAGCGAAGCCGAGAAAATCATTTGAATGATGTTCTATTTTAAACATAATGACATAATGACATCAATGACATTTCACACCGATTTTTTTTTATTTAAATTTCATTTCCTATCGTTGATGACGGATGCTGATCATGAAATCGACTGAAATCACATCGAGTTAGTTTCTTGGCCGTAGCGTCGTATAGGCATCCTCGTTAATTGAAAAAGGTGTCGACAAGAGTCGGTCTTGTAGTGAATGAGAGCAAACAAGTACGTGCCAGCTATATGCGGCCAGTCATCTCAACGACCCTGGAATCATGGCAACGACCCTGAAATCCTAGTAGAGACTCGACAGAAATGGAACCAAGGCCCCTATTGACTCCTTGACTGCAGGATACATGCGGAAACAGAAGTCATTTAGTGAAGCGTGGGTCCATTGGAGCGCCTGGAGAGTCTTAAATAATCACTGTCCAGATGAATTTATGTGGGAATGGACACCACCGCTTCAGCTGCCGTCACCCGCTCCACAAGATTCAAGGTTCGTGCTGTCTAGGGAAATAAGCACTCACTGACGCCAATATGTTTGATATGGATGAACGGGAACAGCTTAGAAAAGCATTATTCTTTCAATTTTTACTGAAACTCTTTGCACGGCCATGGGCGCAACGATTCATGACAATCTGCCTCCTTGTCGAACAACCGTCGCACTTCTGCTGTTCTGTGGTAAAAGGAGTCTTTGCATGAGAAGCAGCTCTCTTCCTGAGGAAAACTCTGACCAGGCTCAAGATGAAGGATGCCGTGGTTACGCGTGAGCCACTAACAAAATGTCCAGAAGCTGCTGCCAGTGTCCAACCATTTGTCACTACCCCCACAGCCTGAGGGCATCGAAGTTGCCGTGCTTTAAAATCACCGCAACATCCTTGAAGCACACACTGCCGCATTCCACGGTGGGCACAAGGCACAAAGTAAATCTCCAGCTCACACCGGCGATATCTGAGCGATTAGAGGAGTGCCGTGAATCACCCATGGGTCAGTCGATAGAGCCACCCGATTGCATTCTGATAAGGAACCTAACCCCATCGGCATATATTGACAATTTGTGCCCGCTCCGCGAGAAATCCAATCATCCGTGGGCACCCCGCCGCGAGGCATTGTTAACACTGCAAGTGCGCACGCGCACGCGCACACTCCACAATCGCAGAATCCTATCTCACCTCGCATATGGAGTCGGCGCGACAGGTATCCAATTCCGCAAGATCGATTAGGGTTGTGCGACTTGGTCATATGCATATTTATGGACAAACATCGTCCAGAGTTCGACTAATAATGAGCGAGGCGGACGCATGGTGGGTCTCGCCGCCCGGTTTCGTTCCCCATCCGGTCGGTGGTGTGGTGTGCCGGTCATAAACTCCACCAACCACAATGATCATTGGGGAGTCATTACAGCGACCATTCTGGTTGGGCCGGCTAACCTTTGCGTTTTCCAGTTTCTTCTTCGGTTTCTTGTGTCTTTTCCCGACGCTGATTCCGGAAATTTCACGAAAAGAAAAAAAAAAAAGTCCAAACGACACGACGCGACGCGACGGAGCTACAATGACGACGCAGACGACCGAAACCCGCCGCATCGCGACGTGTGAGTGTCGGCGGAGTCTGTTCCCACATGGGCACGTTGCGTAGTGTACCGTTCCGAGTTATTGAATTGGTGGTGGCCGGGGCCCTGCCAAAGCCACCTCGGTGTGTGCTGTGTCTTCGTTCGCCTCTTTCATTTCCTTCTCCCGGGTTTCCATGGGACGGGTGTGCAATTTGGGAACCTGTGACTTTTCCCATCGTAAATTCTGCTGCTTTATGGAGTTGTCCATCGCGTCGGAGGTCCGCTGCGCTATGGGCCGCTGTTGTAAGCGATTCGCTTTGGCATGGAGCGTTAAATGCACTCAAAGAGTACGGGTAATGAATGAGCGGACAGGTGGGAGGGACGAGGCCCGTGGATGGGAAGACGGACGGTGGATAGAGCGTCGTCATAATCAGCGTTTGATGCAAGAGTAATTCCTGGTGATTTGTCATCGCTTCGTTATGCGGCGGCGGCTGCGATGGTGATGACGATGCTGGTGCTGGCGGTGGTGGCTGGTGGGAGATGTGACGGCCCGACAAGGACTTGCGGTTGGACAATAGAAATTGAAAGAGGAAATTTGTCTTGCGGAGACTGCCCAGGAATCGGTATGGTTGCTTGGGTGATCGCCCGGAGAAAGGGTCAAGATGGCACCGCTGAGTTGAAATCCGCGCACACGAGTCTGAGTAATGGAAGGAGCTGACCTTCAGCTGGTATCTTTCAGATCTCTATTTAAGGCTGCAGATGGATCAAATCAATCTTTTGGCTGCAAGCCTGTGGGGGAATGGAACTGAAGAAGGCCAAGATAAGGCGGACGACTGGAGGCAGTTGTCAAGAGATCATGCTATCTGCGGGAGCTTGTTCAATTGAAGAGCCATACAGGAAAAGAGATCATATCATGACGGAGAATAGCGCCAGGAAGGAGAGGCGCCTTCCAGTGGATGAATGGATAACTTCCTGTGGAATGACTTGACTTCTTTGTTCCGCGATATATAATGCGCTATTCTGTGCGGCTCCGCTCTACAACTAATCGCCAGCCAGTGGCATGCATTTCGGGGTCCCATCATTGACAGCAAACTAAGCTGGAAAGGGTCGGGAGTGCTTCTTCCGGCCTATATCACTGAAAAAGAAGCCATTGGATGCTGTAGTCCCCAGCCACGCATTGCTCAACCCAACTCAACTGTCAGAACGACGCTAATGTACGGAGTCTCATTTTGCGGGACAGCACTGAACGAAGCTGTAACGCACTCAACTGAATGCAACGACTGGCTTGCATGTGTATCAGCGTTGGGAAGCACTCCGTCTGATGCACCTCCACCTGCCTCCGCTGTACTTATGGACTTACAGATGCAGCAAGCGCAGCCTTAAGTCTCACGACACTTCGACTATGGTCCAAACTCAGCATCGGCCTCTCAACTATTCTCAAAGAATTCAACATCTTTTACAATGACACCGATATCCTACCGTCTTCGAGAAAAACATATCTACCGGCATTCCTTTCAGATGCATTTGGAAGTCTGACAATCAGACGCTGAACGATCCTTAGCGAATCTGCGCAGACGGATCGAAGACGGATAAAGGGATGTAGGTGTAGGTGTCTACTCCAAACACCTCAGCATTGTCCTTTCATTTAGCCACTGTCCTGGTTGAAGAACAATGTGATATCGAAAAGGGAAGAAATCACTATATGTTCGGACAGTCAGGCCGCAATAAAGTCCCTAGACAAAGTCAGTTTCAACTCAAAAACGTCCCTTAATTGTCGGCAACATCTTAGCTAGATGGCTGAGCATTTCAATATACACCTTATTTGTCTCCCGGGACACTGTGTCATATTGGGCAATTGCAAAGCTGAACGCTTTCATTCTTAAACGGTCACTCTGTCTGCTCAGACTAAGCAGACCAGCATTCAAGACCCTCATCGGTAGGATAACATGGCACTGTGGAGTTGAAAACACATCCCCGCGGGATGGGTGCCCCGTGTAATGATCTCTGCATAACCTGCGTGGATGAAGAGAATGTAGGGACCGACCGTGCAGTGCTCTGGATAGTCGTAGAAACTCCCACCTAGGGACCTAGTTTTTCAATAAAATAAGCGAACTGAATGGCATCACCTTAATCCAGAGTAAGAGTAAATTAATAGTAAGTCACAACATTTTTTTTTTTATAATTTGAGCGCGCTCAAGGGATTGCTAATACCCTTAATTGTCCGGGGTCAAGACACAGCACGGGCCGAAGGTGTAGAGGGAGAAAGGGAGAGGAGGTACATGTGCACATTGGTCTTAAATATCTGAGGGTTGTAGTCTGTGGGAAATATAGGGCTGGCAAGAGCATTCCAAATTCGCGTAGAACGGCTAAAGAACGAGTCTTTAAATTTAACTGTGCGTCCGAAAGTAGGCATGGTGAGCACTCCTGGCGAGACGAGTTTTGCGGGTGAATTGATGGAGAGGAGGAATGCAGTTGACTAGCTGACTTCAGCATCGTTTGTTGAAATAGCGATAAAATACGGACAAAGAAGAAACGGTACGTCGATGTTCGAGCGAGTCTAATGACTTTGCAACTCTGTTGTCTCCTATAAGTTTTATCGCTCGCTTTTGGATTCTATTGTGGTGACCCACAACAAACACCATTCACGAACATATCCGTGGAGCTGCGGGAATTCACCACACTCCTGACTTATGTCAAAGTCAGTGTCAGTTGACTTCACGCGCCTTTTATTTCTCTCTCTTTGGATCGAGCCGTGGACCCATTCCGATGCCATCAGCAGCTTTCTGATTTTCGGACAGAAGGAAACCTAAACATTTCGCAGCATTTTTGGCGACCTCAAATATGTGATCGTTCCAACTGAGTGTTGTGTTGAAACACATACCAAGGATGGAAAGCTTTCCGGTTTCATCGACACAAGCGCCTTTCATGGATAATGGCTGATTAACAAGGGTTCGCTTGAGTGACAGCAGACAGCGTTCAGTTCTTGTAGCATTGAATTCCACTCTGTTGTTGTTTCCCCAGTTAATTATGCTGTCAAGATCGGAATTCAATGTGCTTAACATACGCTGCCATTCCAATTCTACGGCCGAAGGGCAGGGTCGTGAGTCTCGGAACGAATATGAAAAGCTGAGGGTGCCGTCATCAGCGAAGGAATGGATTGGATTAGAAGTAACAGACAAGAGATCATTAATAAAAATGAGACTGAGTGTCGGAGACAGAACACAGCCTTGGGGTACACCAGCATTTATTTGGTGGATATCAGATTTGAACCCATCCAAAACAACTTGAATTGAACGGTTCGAAAGGTCATTTCTAATCCATAGAAGAAGAGATTCATCGATACCATATGCACGGCATCTTGCAAGCAGAAATCCTTCCCATTAGGAATGCCTGCCGTCAAATAAAATCCCACCGAAATACAACGGCGGCAATGAGCTTGATGAAGTGACGGAAAGTCAAAGTTACCCTAATCTGCGTGGCAGGCCATAGAGACATTTTCGGTAATGAGAAAGCCGAGGAACTGAACAAACATGGAAGTACGCTCCATAGCTCGGTTGCATTGGAGGTACATATTTCATTTGGGCTAGTTAGGGCACAGATTACATCATATTTCCTTAAAATGGCCAACCTTAGATGCTCACGGTTAACTAACTATCAGGCCGGTTAACAATGTCCAAGAAAACATGGCGATAATTACGTGCCACTGGCCAATAGAAGATCACGCTGTTAGATTAGGACCTCCTCATAATACTCCCTGCCGTAGCTGGAGCTGCCTCCTTTTCTTTGCCAGGGCTGGGCAATAGCAAAGCAGATGTGGGACAGAATCTTCCTCAACTCTACATCTCCTGCAAAAGGCGTTTGCACGATATGTTCAGACGCATTGCATGTATTCCCATGACACAGTGCCCGATAAGGACTCATATTAGCATGTGCACCTCCTTGCGACCAAAGGTGATCAGTGATGTGGATTTCTTTTTGCTCAGCGTTGGCAGCAGGGTCAATTAATGTTGCTCCATTTTCCGCACCGACCCATCGAGTTCTGGGCTCTGTCCAGGGCTTACTTGCTTGCCTAGGGATTCCCCGAGATTTTCCCAGCTCTCATCAATTCTTGGCAAGACTGTCTGATGTTAAGGCCTTGGTGATCGATTGATGGGTTATGTTGTGGTCTCTCGACGCGAGTGCTGGATAGTGTATCGCAGCCACTTCGGCTTGAAAAAACGTTGCAGTCAGTGCCTGGACAGTGCCAGGGATTCCTCAAAGCCTCCTGTGGCCCCTACGTCTGTAACCGCGCTAGTCTTTGAGTCGTCAGTGTACAAGGTGATCCCCTCTACTTCTAATACCAAATGTTCCTGCTATTGTATCCGGTCCAGAAATCACTCGCCAATCCTCCTCTCCGAGGCTAGGGTTGGTGTTAGATAGTCTGTTTGACCTATATTTTGTGTTGCTTTCCACTTCGTTTGTATGGTAGCGTGACCGTATGGTCAGTCTCTCCAGAAACCTGCTTCTCTGAACCTTAAGCCCGATGAGGCTGCCCTGTTGCTACAGAATAGGTCGAGAGGAGAAAGAGAATGGCCTGTAGTGCTGCCGTCGGGGTTTTTCTGAGGCAACCTGTAATACCCAGGCAACTGATCTCTGACATAAATGTCTATTAGACGTTTCAGTGTCATCAGTAAGAAAGAAGAAAGGCTGATAGGTCTGTAGTCCTTGGCAGTGGTATTGCAGGCTTGCCTTGCCTGCTTGGGGATGGAAATTACTTTAACATCTCGCCACCTTTTTTTCACTGACTTTGCGACAGGACGTAATATGGTCATAAGTAGCACAAGATTCCCTCGCAAAAAAATCCACACAGCAACCTGGCGATCTCCGGACGGTCGAACCGCCAACCAAATTGACCATGGGCTAATTGACGCAAGACATGCGTCAAATATCCTGGATGTGCGAACATTCAGAGGGGCGCAAACGTCGACTCTGACCATTTCCTCGTGGCAGCACGATTCAGAGCCCGACTCTCCAATGTCAGAAAGCTGCACAGGCCAACAAAGAGGAGTTTTGACATTGGACGCTTGAGCACAACGGAGATTGCCAGAGCCAACGAAGAGCAAATAAGCGAGCGACTCTCCGGTATGCCTACGTCGAACACTACCGCCAACGAGATGTGGTTGCATTGCCGCTCGGCCATCAAAGAGGTAACGGAAAACACCTTAGGCTACCTACCGCCCGCGACAAGAAACCCGTGGTATGATGGCGAGTGTGAGCAGAAGAAACGTGCAACCGACGAGGCATGCCAAAAAAGCGCTGCAACGAAAACTGGAGCAGCGCAAGAGGAGTACCGAGCTAGAAGACGGGGGGAGAAGAAGCTTCTACGCCTGAAGAAAAGGTCTCTCGCAACATCCCAGCTCAAGGACATCGAAGAGTCTAGGAATAGACAAAAAATACGGGCCTTTTGTAAAAAAGCCAAAGGCTTTTGGCTTCAGGCTTTAGGAAAGCCACCCAGGCTCTTCGAAATCGTGAGGGTATCCTTGTTAGTGACCTGCAGGGTATAGTGGATGTGTCCAAGCAGCACTTCCAACAGCTGCTTAAGGGGTCTGACCAGGAGAGAGTGATAGGGAATCAGGAAATCCCAACTCCAGTCGATGAAGTATGAAGATGGCCCACCATCAGAGCTCTTCAAGGCCTGTGGCGATGTTCTGGTGGGGAGCATGCACCAGATCATCTGTAAAATTTGGGAAGACGAAAGCATGCCCAACGACTGGAATATCGGCTCCATATGCCCCATCCACAAAAAAGGCGATCTTACCTCTTGCAACAACTATAGAGGTATATCCCTGCTTAACGTCGCCTACAAGATCCTGTCCAGAGTACTGTGTGAACGTCTAAAGCCGTTTTGCACCGCACTAATCGGCACGTACCAGTGCGGCTTCCGCCCGGCAAATCGACTATAGACCAAACCTTCACACTAAGACAAATCCTTGAGAGGACCAGTGAGTTTCAAATCGATACGCACCACCTTTTCATCGATTTCAAAGCCGCATACGACAGCATTCATCGCAAGGAGCTATTCGATGCGATGGCCGAATCCGGGATCCCGGGAAAACTGATCCGGTTGTGTCGCACCACGCTAACACATACGCGATGCACCGTGCAGTTCGGTTCAAGGATTTCTGAGCCGTTTGAAACTTGCACTGGATTTCGGCAAGGAGATGCGCTGTCGTGTGACTTCTTCAATCTGGTACTGGAGAAGATAGTGCAGAGGCCAGTTGTAAACACGGAAGGCACTATCCATCTATTCAGAAGGGACGGGAGATCAGCCGAAGAATTTGCCTCTCAAAGTAGCCAGGAGCAACATCATTTTGGCTAAGCCCCTGCCTCTGAGCCATATAGCAGGACTGGGACGATTAAGGTCTTATCGAGGGTCACTTTGAATGTTCGAGTGAGGGCTTTGTTTATCAATAGCTTTCTTGGCCAAAGGAAGCAGCGATTGACAAGAGTTATTCTTCGTTTGATTTCAGCGCTGGTGTCTTTGTCTGAGTTAATATCTTTTCGTCGGTAGACAGAGGCATTGACTAGATCAAAGCTATATCTGTCTGTTGCGACGTTCTGTCCGAGACGTCGGTGTTGGGTGTCCTTTTTTCTCGTTGACGGCATATATTTGGTCTTGCCCTCTTTTAGCTTCAAACCCATATTCGCCGCCTCCCTCGCAATACATACTCACGAAAGTGCCATTGACATCACACTGCCTTCTGATAATGTCAATATCGTCGGCATTTGCGAGTAGTTGGACGAACTTCTGACAGATTGTGTCTCTGGTGTTGACTTGTGAGAATTATGTTGAAGAAGTTTAGGCAAAATCGCCTTGCCTGAATCCTTTTTTGACATCATAGGTTTCGGCTAGGTCTTTACCGCCCTTGATGGAGTAGCGTGCATTCTTCATCGTCATTCTACACAAACGGACGAGTTTGGTATGGATACGCGGTCTTAAAAACGATGAAAAGCTGGTGGGTATCGATCTGTTGCTTCTGGGTTTATTTTTTTCCAAAATTTGCCGCAGTGTGAGTATTTGGTTGATGGTGGAATTTCTTGGCCTATCGCCATACTGGTATCGACCGACCAGGTTGTGGACGAACGGTTTTAAGCGTGCACAGAAACGGATAAGATCTTGCATTCGATGTTCAGAAGACTGATGCTTAGTTGGTGCAATTTAGAGGGGCTCGATTTTTGTGGATTGGGCAAACAGTGCTGAGGTACCATTCATCGGGCATGCTTTCTTTCCACCAACTCATAGACTGCTGCTCCGAAAAGCTAAGCCTCCAAGGCTCGGCTCGCTAAGCCGTCAGCACCAGCAGCTTTCTGGAATTTCAGTTTAGATATGGCTATCTTCACTTCATCCGGTTCGGGCGGCCGGAATTGTTGATCTACATTGTCCCTTTCATTATTGTTGAGTGGTTCCTTCTGACTGGAGATGATAGTGCAGAGGCCAGTTGTAAACACGGAAGGCACTATCTTCTACAAGTCGGTCCAACTGTTGGGGTACGCAGATGACATCGACATCGTCGCGCGTTCTCAACGTGCCGTAGTGGAGGCTTTTAGGGCGATTGAAGAACAGGCGAAACGAACTGATCTCAAGGTCAATGAGGACAAAACGAAATATATGCTGTCGACCAAAAAACGTTCCGTCACACACCATCTTGGAGGGAATTTCACGATCGACAGCTACAATTTCGGGGTAGGAAAGGAGTTTGCCTGCCTCGGGGCAAACGTGAACTCCACAAACGACATCACAGTGGAGATCCGTCGTAGAATCGCCCTTGGCAACCGGTGCTAATTCGGTTTGTCAAACCTTCTGACTCGAAGGACCAAAATCATTCTCTACGAAACTCTTATTTTGCCAGTCCTGCTCTATGGAGCCGAAAGCTGGACGCTAAGCAAAACTGCAGAGCTGATTCTTGGTGCTTTCGAAAGAAAAATTCTACGTCGGATATATGGCCCCGTCTGCGAGGAAGGCGAATGGAGGAGAAGACATAACCGCGAACTCTACGAGCTGTACCAGGATGTGGATGTAGTCCGGAAAGGCAAAAATCCGTCGACTGCACTGGCTCGGCCACATCGAACAATGCTCCAGCAAAGAGGGTCTTTGAATCCGAGCCTACTGGTTCGAGGAAGGAGAGGAAGACCGAATCTCCGGTGTGAAGAACAAGTAATCGCGGATGCAAGACAGCTTGGTATTGATTGATGACTGGAAGCAGCGCGCCCAGGACCGTCAACGATGGAAGGCAGCAATTGCTCAGGCTCGGACCTTCCATGGGTCGTCGGCTTGATAAGTAAGTAAATAAGTCTCGCCCCCTTTTTGGAATAAATTCTAGCGTGCATCCTTTAAATATGTTACTGAGCCAGGCGATGATAGAATTCCTGGACATTTGCCACATGATCGAACGTATATTGCCCGGTCTTGGGGTGTTAAACGGGGTAAAGGATTTAATCGTTCACGCTATCCAATTGTCGTTGGTCAGTTCGCTGACCTTCTCGTGCTCTATTCCCCGGCCTGCTATGACAAAGTCAGTCAGTCATCTGATGACCCTTCTTCCACAGGCGTTTCATCGCTTAGGCCAAGCACATATAGGTGTTTGTGAAGGTGTAGTAGAACGTGGGTCATGCGTTTTCTCGTGAGATTTTGTCCCGCTTCGATCTACTTTCTGAATTGAGGACAAGTGCGACGAGGTCGGCGCCAAAATGGTCCTCAATCAAGACGTCTCTTTGACCGAGCTCATAGATTCGAAGGGATCCATAGGAGGGGTGTCATCTCACTTCTCTCTTTGGGGTGTTCCCCTGTTGAAGCATAGATCACCTAGGAATGACTTGATCAGTCGTGATCGCAACATCAGTCCGATCTACTCGCTGAGCTCTGTATCGACTCCTGCTTTATGTAGACTCGTCGTTTGTCACGAGGGGCGTTCAATATATTCTCGGTATCGGGGTGAAGCTGTGGTTGTATATATAAATTGACTTATTTATCAAGTAATACTGTTATTTAGTGCATTCATTTGAACCTATCACAACTGCCCGTCTTGTGTATGCCACAAAATTCGGAGTCGAATGAATGATCCAATTTTGCGACACATTTTCGTCTCGCTAGACCAATCTCACGCCCCGTTAAATGTTACCTTCGATCACCGCTCGATGCATCCCGCAGACAGTCATCCTCCGACTTTGGACTGAACCGCAGTCTGGAATGTGATCCGATTGAGACACTGACGTCTGCTTTCATAATCCACCTCCGTCGCCACGGCACATCCACCGCTGCACTCGCAACACCACCGAGTCGCGACAATCATTGTCTAGTTCAATACCAAAACGATGCTGGCGAGGGCCATCGCCGTGCGCACAACCCACAGACAAACGCGCACAGATGAACCTGCCACATGCCCGGATCGTCCCATATAGAGACTCGGAATCCGCCAATAATTACAGAACAGCTATAGCACTGGCATTGGACGTCCCGACAGGCACATCACCTCCTCCTACGGCGGCCGAAAAGACCAGCGGCTCCTCGGCAGCAGTAGCGTCGGCGTCGGCGTCGGCGGCGGCATCGGCATCCAAGAAACGCAAGCTGTCAACAGTTTTGTCATCTGCCGTTGACAATTGTCTACTTGAACCATTCGCGTATGGCAGGCGGCACTGAATGCCGCGTCTTGTGTCCTCAATAGGAGCGGGCGTTCCAGCCACTGGTCCTCGCCATAACTTGAGGGAGGCAGCGAGCTCGCCATCTACCGCCGCCGACGCGACGTCGTCGCGCCTTTCGGTTCGACCGGCTACCGGTTCTTCATTGTCTAGAGGTTATCGGTCGATATCTGCAGCAGTTCCGCGTGACAAAGCCGCCTGCGATGGGAGGACTAGAGGAGGACTCTTTGATCTTTGCCGAGGCGCGGCGCGCATCAGACGAATGCAACGGGCGACTGGAGAGAACTCACCCATGCCGCAGTGCAGGCGCTTCAAGGTGGAGGACAAAATTGTGTCACATTATTGACAAGTCTGCGTCTGGCGAGCGCACGTCAAAAGGGACCGACGGGGGAACCCCACTCCTCATTAAAATGCCAGCCATCGCGTCCGATCCATGACCTACACGATGGGGAAACACTTGACCCACTATGACAGAAGTGGACTGGCAAGCGGGACATTAATTGCGACTGGGAACTCGAACGGTGGACGAGGAAACGCGTCGGCATCCAGAGAGCCAGAGAACAGGACAACGATGAGAGGGAACGATTTAAACGTCAACAGATATCACATAATAAATCTATTAATTTCCAGACATCGATGAACATCCATCGAACTGGTGTCAGCGGCAATCGAATGCGAGCAGCAATTACTTTGGCTGAGGCGATCTGTCGCTGTCCCCGCTCCGGCCAGCGGCCAGCGGCCAGCTGATGGCGCACTCCTTCCTGTTGAACGGGCATAGGGGTCATTAAATCAATCAGTATCGGCGCAAATCGATAAATTGCGACTTAAACGCATTCGATACACTTAGGGAGTAATTTGCGCTATTCACCACTGCACCGGTCCTCTGGAACTTGGACCGCTTTCATACGCGGACGCGCGTGGTTAGGGCGACAGTCAGTTCAGTCAGCGCTGACTGCTCACGTCTCGGGGAAAGTGGGGAACGCTATCGCGGCAAGTGCACGCGATCGCAAATCTGATCCGATTGATGGGCCAGGCGGCAGGCGGCTGGTGGCTGGCGGCTGGCGGCTGGACCGATGTGTCAGGTGGTGGACCGATTTAGAAAACCACTCACACATGCGTCCACGCACAGGGATTCCGTGAAATAATTGGCATTTCTGTGAAAGAGTGCACGCAATTAGCGACTTATCGAAGTGAAATGTCTTCTTGCGATATGAGCGCGTCGTCCGCCGATGTACAGTGGTGTGGACGCAGCGTGACTCCGTTGTCGTCGTTCTCGTCGTTGCTGTCGCTTGCGGTATGGCGTTTTCCCATCGATGAGTTATGTGCGGCGCGCCGCTGGAGTCTGGCGAATTCCTGCCCGAGGACGGAGCCGATCGAGTGGGATTGGGCATTTGTCACGGCGAGCGGTGTGGGCTCGCGGGCTAGAGTGAAGTCAGGTGGGAATTATGCGAATCCTTGCAGTCCACGGACCGTAGGAGTTATTTCATTCGAGTTGTCGTCGGCGAGCGTGCCGATGATCGGGACTGGATTCATTCGATTCAGGCTTGCAATCAGCGAGTTGGGGAGGACAGGCCACAGATCAGAGAGAGAGAGACTGGAAAAATTGCCTGAGACGGGAGCGGGGAGGGCCTGAAGTGGACACATTTTGGGGCGCAAACTAATTGCGATGACATGGCTTCTACTGGCTGCTCCAAATCGGACGAGAATCTCTGAGAAATTTCCCACCAATTTGGCGTTTGTCAACCGATACGTGCAACGTACCACTCAATGTGTCGATGATGGAACAGGTACGTCCCGGGCCCCGTCAGAGATTCAAGTTGCTTCGAAGCCCAGGTTTAACAGCAGTAAAACAGGCGCCACATCTATAAATACGACTTGTTAGCGGGAAAACCGATCGCCATTCGAAAGACATTCGAGCCGCGGAGAAGCATTTCTTCTTCCATCTCCATTTGTCACTCGCAAGAGCCTACCGCAGTCAACCGCACCGCACCGCACCGCATGACAAGCGCAGCGACTCACTCGTGTGACAGTCACGTTCCCGCCCAGGACTCAACCAGTTCCCATTCCCATGCCCCATCAAGATGTCATAAGTCATCCGCAGCAGCCATCGGTGGCAGTGTGCATCCCTTAATCATGCCCATGTCATACGGCACACCACCGTGCCACCCATTTACACGAGTGTGAACCACGCACGATGACTCGAATCGATGAGTTCCGCGAACAATACCAAAATGGGCAACAACCTGAGACGTTACGTTGAAATTATGTGTAAATCCGTAATGGTGGCGCCCCGGTGTGTGCATCTGTGCGATTGCATCGGTGATTTATGAACGACCGGTGACACTGGCGAGAACATCGCGGTATCATATCACCTCCCGAGCTTAATGTTCGTTCGGCTTTAATTAAGTGCTCGGATGGCGAAGCGCTTAATTGATTGACCATTGGCCAATGTAATTGAAACCTCATAGTCGACTAGGCAAACAAAGATCTACGGGCCGAGAGATCGGACCGAGAAACCGCTTGCAATTAATCATTTTTGCCGTGGAATCGGTTCTAGCTTTCCCAGGCTATGGACAGAGCCAAGATTTATGTCAGCCATTAGACAGCGCAGGGAATTTGATTTGATGCGAGGGAATGGTTTATTTCGCGATATCTCGGCCGCTGTGAGTGTACCCACGCTGAGATTTTGTTTGCATCAACACAGGGTGGTGCAGAGGAATTGCAATTGGCCAAGGTTGTTTGCCGTTGTCCGTTGTTGTTTCGCAGTGGTGGCGAGGACAGATGAAAGTGGATCAGTGGGGGTAAACTGGTTTTAATGGTCAAGAGAAGGGATACAAGAGTTTGAGAGTGCATTGATGAGTCTGTCCGGGAGGATATCAGAAGTAGGCTTACAGTTGATGGTGGTACTGAGTGTTGTTGGGAAACTAGTTGATTTTTGACGTTTGTTGATGACGCCAACTGAGTAATTCGGTCGAAACCATGGTAAACTTGATTTCGTGGTAGTTCTCGCTAGTCCTTGCCTGGATGCAACAGAACCGAAGCAACAAACTGCTGACATTCAGTGGGAGAGTGAAACTTCCCCGAAGTCAAACCGATAGCAAGTGAACATGATATGACTCATTTCTGGTCAACATTAGCAATGTGGTGAGTTGTGATTATGGAGGCAGATGTAAGTGTTCTATGATGGACAATTTAGTACATTTTAGTACACGTTTAGTACGTTTTAGTACATTTTTAGTACAATCAATACAAATTAGTACGTTGCACAAAATGGAATCACTTAAGCTACTTGCATGTAAGTCTTTCTGTGACTGATGATTGCGGACGATTTAGTACACAAAAAGTGACCGATGCTTAAATGTGAGAGAAGTAAATAAAATCGGAAACTGGGTGGTAGGTGAATATTCTCAGGCCAAAGCCTCACTAGCCTTACGAAGAGGTCTCTTATAATTAAATAAACTTTGAGTTCCAGTGCCTCTGACTGCTGGATCTGCTGGATCTGCAGTCACACTTAAGCCCTCAAAACCCCAATTTGCTACCATGCGGGCCTAATAAACTCTAATCTGAGAAACACTTTGCGCTAGTAACATACCAATTGAGAGTATTAGCACTTGCTCAGCCCACCTAACTTGTCCAAATGCCCGTGTAGACATGTCGTCGCTAGAGCAGAATAGGTGTACAATGGTTACAAAGTCCTCCGCGTAGGTCCCCTCTACTCGTGAGAGAAGAATGTCACGCACAAAACTAGAGTGGTGGTCGTAGAAGGGCCAGGCCCACACCCGACTTTCGTGCCACTCATATTATTATTATATATTTGGTAGACTAGGAAGAGTGTGTGGACACAAGACAGAACCCTGAGGTACTCCAAGGTTAATAGTCCAGCTGCTGCTGAAAATGTTTACCAATTTCTTCTTCACATAGCATTCATTACCGCTAATCCAAGCCGTGTGCTCACGAGAGTACTATGATTGAGCGTGTCAGAAAGCTTGCTTTCTTCCCCAAAAGCCATACAAATGTTGTGTTCTCTTCTGGAAAGAAGATTCTTACTTTTGACAGCCTTTTCTTTAAAAATCTAGGCACCTTCACAACTCATCCCTTTTGTTGTCTTTTTCTAAAAACTGGTCGAATTTCGGTCCTACTTAATATGTGCGGAAAAAGTTCCACTAGCAATGATTAAACTGGAAGCCAGTGCAAGTCGACTACATTGAAAGCGATTTGGTTCGATTAGCAATCGAACTACCGAAAGCGCAGTTCCATACTCGTCACCGTCACCAACAATCCTCATCGTTATAGGCAAACACAATATTTGTGGCTTTTGCATCCAATCAAAAGTATGGATACGAAAGCCATGTGGTGGCACATCTCCGATAACACGTCCTGTTTTAGCTTCATTACTCACTTACTCTTCAGGCCTGGGACTCCTGGAGGGTCCGAGTTGTCTAAGATTTAGCTTCATTGAAATCATCGTCAAAAAACAGACGATTTCTGGACGAATTATTTCGCGTTTTGTTGATGTGAGCTGTTCAATGGACAGTAATATCGTGTGTTTTATCTTCGATAATTGTGTGAGGCAATGCGGACACAATCCGCACTCATTCGCCGGATCAAGGGGTCCTAGCAATAATTTAATAGAAATCTGAATCATAAATGAGTTTTAGCGGCCTTTCACTCCTCCGAGACTGTTCCACACAAACAGCGAAGTGCCTAAAAAACTACTTGGTGTGATGCCTATCAGACCCATCTCCTGATTAAGAATAATTACATCCTTCAATTTTGTTCAGCATTAAGTTAGACCAGTACAAGTATAGAAGCTTCACTAGAATGAGTCTAAAACGGCAAGGCAAAGGTTCATCAATTTAACTGACATTCCAGCAAAAGATCCGAAAGGAGTCACTTAGGTTAATAATAATAATATGGGTGGCGCTACAGCCCGTAGAGGGCCAGTGCCTAGCTTTCTCAGCAACCACTCGTGTGGTGCGTGCTATTGTTCTTTCACGAGGGGAAGGGACCCACAGTTTTATGCCGACTCCGAACGGCCAATTTTGAGAAGCTTTTTCTAGTGGGGCTTTGAGCATTGTCAGTGACTCGAAAGAGGTGGGGCCATGAAAAGTATTTCTTGTCGTACCAGGATTCGAACCTAGACAGGTATGTAGGTCCAAGTGCGTAGGAGTCGACGCCGAATGCAATATTTGTGTGTTTTGCATCCAATCGAATGTGTGGATACGAAAGCCATGTGCTGCTTGCGAAAAGATGGTGACACATCTCTGACAACACGTCCTGATTCAGCTGAGACCCATAGGATCGTCCAATGTTTTACCTTTAACTTCATTGTTTTCTGGACGAATTATTTCCCATTTTGTTGATGTAAGCTGGTCAATTGCCAGTAATATTGCGCGATTTGTTCCTCATAATTGTGTGAGACAAGCTTTCGAAGGCAAAGGCGAGATCCTAACGATAGTTTAATCGAAATCTAAATCATAAATGAGTTGTATCGGTCTTTCATTAGTTGAGCACATTTCTTAGACATCCATTTGCAGGGTGGAAAATGGGAAACCAAGCAACAGCGAAGTGAATAAAAAACAACTTGTTGCAATGCCTTTCAGCTGGATGGCGCCGTTGGTTGAGTGCCTGCCCCTGGTTAAAGGGGTCCCCGGTTCGAATCCCAATGAAAACAAAGTTAAAACGCTTTTAATCGGGTTTTCAAATCTGGTCCAGTCACCATTTGCCGTTGGGTGTCAAATTAACGGCACTATCACTTGAGTTGTCGATCGGTGGTAGTAGCCTGACTATGGGTATCACAGTGGACCAACATGGTCTAAGTGTGCTGGCCATTTTGCTGGCAGCCCAGCTGCCTAACCTAACTTAATGCCTTTCAGACCCATCTCCTGATCCAGGATCCTTACACCCTTCAGCATATTTAACGTAGACCGGTAGAAGCAGAGAAGCTTCACTGGAAGGAGTTTAGGACCATAGACCATAGAACAATTTTGTGATTGATTTGTTTCCATTGACACCACAGCTAAAAAAAAAAAATCCGAAAAATATCACTTAAGTTAGTATTGGCTGGCTTGCTGTTATCTGCGTCACACTTAAGCCAGTATAGACCCATTGTGGTACCACACCTGGCGCCTGTGACTTGAGGCGGTTAAGCTGGCGGTTAAGGTGATGCCGGAGCGGTTAAGGTTAAGGTGACCCGGAGCAGAGCTGTAATACTCTGCCAGAGGACGTGATAAATAGTCTCTACCTCATCTTCATCCATGCAGCTACACGGGACACCCATCCTGCGGGCTTGTGTTTTCAACTCCACAGTGCCCTGTTATCCTACCGATGAGGGTCTTAAATGCTAGTCTGCTTAGTCTGAGCAGACAGAGTGACCGTTTAAGAATGAATGCGGTCAGCTTTGCAATTGCCCAATATGCCACAGTGTCCCGGGAGACACATAAGGTGTCATCTAGTTAAGAGGTTGCCGACAATTAAGGGACGTGTTTGAGTTGAAACTGACTTTGTCTAGGGACTTGATGGGTAGACGTCTACACCCTTTATCCGTCTTCGACCCGTCTGTGTAGATTCGCAGAGGATCGTCCAGCGTCTCATTATCCAACCACGTCTGAAAGGAATGCTGTCTGAGAAGTTTTTCTCGAAGATGGCTGGGGGTAGTAGGCAGTCGGTGTCATTGGGAAAGATGTTGTTGAATTCTTTGAGAACAGTTGAGTGGCCGATGCTGAGTTCGGACCACAGTCGAAGTGTCCTGAGACTTAAGGCGGCGCTGGTTGCTAGTCTGTTTCCTATATAAGTCCAGCGGAGGCAGGTGGAGGAGTATGTTTAGTGCTTCTGACGGAGTGCTTCTCAACGCTCCGCTGATACACATGGAAGCTAGTCGTTGCATCCAGTTGAGTGCATTACAGTGGACCGCATTATTTAGTGCTGTCCGCTACAATTCCTCGTTTTGTCTCTAAAACTAGCACTTTGCTGTATCAAGTACTCAAGGTAGTTTCAGTGCTAGCCCCTGGTAGGCCTAGGATGAGGCAATGCTAGTGAAGGACGAGGAGAAGGGAACATTAGGGAAACTTATTCCCAACTTCCTTCCCCCGCATGAGTTCAATCACGAAAAAGATAAACAACGAACGTTGTCCCTCAAATTCGAGCAGTCCAAACAAGCACGTGAGTACAGGCGCCTTGCCATTTGACAGTCCCGTGCAACGAGCAACTGACGAGTGCACAAATGTGTCTTATTACACTCACCACCGGTCACTAGCATCTTCAGTTTGGTTTGCCAACACAAATGCTACCTTGTTCAACTGTCAGCAGCTACTTCATCGGCGATCCACCGCGCCGCGATGTGAAATGAAAGATGCACAAAGTCTGCAATTTTTGTTTTAAATATGCAATCATCATACGACCACCCTGTTATTCCCATGCTAATAATACGCCCCACATGTTGACTTCATAAGACATGCAATTAATTCAAAGAGATCAGCAAGAATCCGGTCTGGTCATACCAACAGCGGCAGTCACATTGACAGACAGAATGGCAGCCAAAGACACATTATTCATGCCGCATACCGGGGCGGTAGGTTGAAGATTTCCATTTTTCGCGTCGTTTTTGTTCTTCCTTCCTCCGCACGGACACACACACACACATTGTGCACGTAGAGGAGCTCCATCTGCCCACAAGTCCTGATGGGATACTCGTTTATGCAATTTAATTAATTCCCAGCCAAATGAAAGGCAAACAAGAACGCCACGATCCACAGGAGCATAATGACATTCGCCGATCGGACCGGCCACGCAGTCGACGACGATGCAGTTGGTTAGTTCACGACGAACTGGTTATCTGGACCAGTGGAGGCGTATGTGAGAGTTTAATTACATCAAAGTGCGCAGGGGGAGGAGATATGACTGGAAAAAGTGGTCACAGAGGTGAAGGACTAACCAGATTGAGCAATCTGCATACTTTTTGGTCGCCCAGACAATGCTGTGCGCCAGTGACCTACATCGCCGCCACCGCACAAGCTCTCTGCGTCCAGTCAAGTTTCTCGACTATTTTCTAACGACTACCCGAAGGGGCTTAAGTGCCATCGCTTTGTATGCACAGATGTGTGCGCCGCCGCAGCACGACGGCGCGTCGCTTTCGTGGGAATCAAATGCGCGTGAGAACCACACTTGTGCCCGCAATTTTCCGTACACCAAAATGTCACCCAGTAATCCAGTTTCCAGTTCTTAGTTCTCAGTTCCCAGTTCCGAGCGCGGCGCGTCGTCGTTTCAATCTCCCCCAACTGGTCTGACGTGTACGCATGCAACACTTTCCAAGGAACGCCACAAACTCACAGAAAGCAGAAGAAACAGAAGAAAAGAAACACGAACCCGTCCCTCGATCTCATAACCTTGTTCCGATAGGCATCGTAACATTGCCAAATATTTGAACACGGCGATAAGCAACTGTGGGAGTTGTCATCACACTGCTGCGCGGCAGCACCACCGATAACCACGCGGACGTTGGAAAATCGCTTAAAAATTCGATATTTGCCCGCAGAGATACGCTGTTTACATTGAAATCGTTTATGGAACAATATATCGATTGTAAGCAAACAGACGGGGAGACTCTTATCACACGCCACTCGCGCTGGGGCGGATTGTGCGGCACTGGGTGTGGGAACACTGAATATTCCACCGCCTGCAGGTTCGCTCGCATGACGATGACGAGTGTCCACCGGCGTACGCCCCCATCAGTGAAGGCCACCGTGCGACAGGATCTGTGCGCACATCCTGTCCGGTGTGCGCTCATTAAAAATGAAAATTTATTCCGCTCTATCCACACAAGCAGTTTGCACCTCGGTCCCGGGCACAGCCTCCCCGGGGGGAATGTGGGCCCCGCTTAAATGGAATCCAAAAATTTAATTTCAGCTGCTTATGATGGAAGTGCATCGCTTAACTAGACCAGCCCTAGATCCCTGCTCTGAATTTTAATCACTGCGCGTCCCAGCCCCACAGCCACAGAGCACAGTCATCACATCCTAAATCGCCGGCACATCATCATCGCCCTCGATGCCGAGGAGGAAATTATCTAGCAGAAGCCGAAGCAGAAGCTCGACGAAGGAATACAGAAACGAACAAGACCGTTTCCAGCTAAAACACAACAAGGAACATGAAACAATTCATCTCCAAACACACACACACACCCCCCGCCACCGACAGACTGACGGCCGAACGGACACCGCGAGAAGTTTCAATACGGCTCGGTCCAGTGGAGGACACCGAATCAGGGAGGCACAACCGGCCACAAAAGTTGAGGGCGAAACTACTGAAAAATTGCAAATTACCTCACGTAGCAGCGATTTGAGTCCGGAGTCCGGAGTCCGGAGTCCGGAGTCCGGACTACGGGTGCACAAAGCGCTCTTCCTACTCTCGAACTGAATCGATAATTCAGATCATGTCCCAAACAACATCGCCTCCATCGGCACTGTCCCGCCAATTGGCAGTGTGTCCAGGGCACCGCTGACCGAACGGCGCGGCGCGGCGGTGCACACAGAATATATCATCACATGAACATCTCCCACTCCAATGGACATTAATCAAGCCGGGGCACTGCATAAAAAAAGTGGGAGGATGCACATTCAGTCAGTGGCCGCTGGATGTGGATGTGGCGGGGCAGACGGCTGCTGAACTGTGTGTGCCTCCGGCCAAATGTGATGTGCTTCAGTGGACTACTTGCTGATGCTGGACCAAAGAGGGGGGAAGAGGCTGTCGGAGCTGATGTCTTCTTGGATGGTATGCAACAGCTTCTGCAGCAGCAGCAGCAGCAGCATCCGCACAACGGCAGCGTGCAGCCGCGAACTTCTGCGAAATTATTTATCCGCAGTGCATCTGAATTGCGCACCAGAATCCACCTCCAACGCAGGTAACCCAGGGCACTACTGGTCTGCTGCTGCTGCTGCTCTTCTTGTTGAAGGTTGCATGCGCACACTGTGCATGTGTGCGTCTGAGAAACTTTGATTTTCGAAAAAAACATTTAAGAAGGTACGCACCCTCTCATTTGGTGCAATTTTAATATCCGGTCAGGGCCTACCGTCCCGCGGACGGTTGTTCGTCGAAAAATGCCGATAATTTTGGAAATTCATTTGGTATTCGGCGCGGCTCATGATGCGGACTACGGAGTAACCACTTGTTCAGTGGCCTCCACCAAGTGGAAGCCGTGTGTGCGCATGTGGAGGAGGAAAGAAACCCGCCGCCGCAGTGCTTGGGGAAGACGCAAATTGAAATGTTTTTGGCTGCAACGTGCGGGCAGGACGGATAATGGGACAAGAAATTAGGTTTTGTGCCACGTCCAATTGGGAACACGATCCACAAGTGAAGAAGGACTTGACAATTGGCAGTCTTCAGTCAGTTCAGTCAGTTCAGTCAGTTCGGTCAGTTCAGTCAGTTCAGTCAGTTCAGTCAGTTCAGTCCGTTCAGTCAGTTCAGTCTGTCCTCAGTCAGTCTTCAGTGCGTCTTCAGTCAGTTCAGTCAGCTCAGTCAGTTCAGTCAGTTCAGTCAGTTCAGTCAGTTCAGTCAGTTCAGTCAGTTCAGTCAGTTCAGTCAGTTCAGTCAGTTCAGTCAGTTCAGTCAGTTCAGTCAGTTCAGTCAGTTCAGTCAGTTCAGTCAGTTCAGTCAGTTCAGTCAGTTCAGTCAGTTCAGTCAGTTCAGTCAGTTTAGTCAGTTCAGTCAGTTCAGTCAGTTCAGTCAGTTCAGTCAGTTCAGTCAGTTCAGTCAGTCTTCAGTCAGTTCAGTCAGTTCAGTCAGTTCAGTCAGTTCAGTCAGTTCAGTCAGTTCAGTCAGTTCAGTCAGTTCAGTCAGTCTTCAGTCAGTTCAGTCAGTTCAGTCAGTTCAGTCAGTTCAGTCAGTTCAGTCAGTTCAGTCAGTTCAGTCAGTTCAGTCAGCGCAGTCAGTTCAGTCAGTTCAGTCAGTTCAGTCAGTTCAGTCAGTTCAGTCAGTTCAGTCAGTTCAGTCAGTTCAGTCAGTTCAGTCGGTCTTCAGTCAGTCTTCCTTCAGTCTTCAGTCAGTCTTCAGTCAGTCTTCAGTCAGTCGATCGTCTGCATTTTCCCTTCAGTCTCGACGAGGTGTCCGGCACTGTCGCCCTAGCATGCCTCCACAAATAATTCCAGAGATCGCTAATCTGGCCGCAGTAGGAAGTCACCTCCCAGGACCATAGACAACTCAGCGACGTCGACAAACGTCCCGTGTTAACGCCATTCACCTCTCGCGCAGATAACACACGATTATTGTTTCCTTCAAACTGCGTGCGTATTTCCTTAGTGTCTCCTTGGCCTGACCATAAATCGATCCCTAATCTTCCACATGGCGTAACAAGCTCCTCTGCGCTCTGTCGCCGCGCTCGGGCAAATAATTCCTCATGTCCTCTGCAAAACGATTTATGCCACATCACACTCCATTCACAGGCACCACAACACCTCGCGATGGTCATCTAAGACCAGCCAGCGAGCGACCAACTCCAAAGGCCAATCGTTTAAGATCCCAATGAAATGTGAATATGCATCCAGATACAACACGCACCTGTGCGGAGCAGCCCTAGCTGCCTTATCACCGTCATCGGTGGCTTAGACATTCCCCAATGTGTTCGGTCCGTCCGCATGTCCGATGCTCGTACACCGATTGGAGCCTTATGGGCACGCGTATGGCCGTGTGCATTATGGGCCGCATTGTATCGCTTGACAAACGACATGGTGGTGCTCCTTATTTGAGCCAACCTGACCATCACCACCGAAGGACCAGCTGCTGCCGGCGATAGCGTAATTGCGCGATTGTGATCTTCACAGCTCCAGATGCCTAATTAAGAGCCAGCTAGTAAATACGGTAAACCGTCGGCGCGGCGGGCCAAAGGTTAGCGGTCTCTGCACCGTGCGATGTGCCCATTAGTCAGGGACGGACGGGCGCGAGCAGCACCACCGCCACGGCGGAGAGTGCCTTTCGCAGCGCAGCAGGTGGAATTCGCGCGAACATAGCTGTCCATTGTTTTTGGAATAATTGCGATTAGAACTAGTTCTGCAAATTGGATCGCTCGGATACGGATACCGTACGGGCGCGAACGAGAACGCGGGCACGAGCACGAGCACGAGCGCGAGCACGATTAAGGATCTTTCATTTGCGCGCTGCAGATTCCACGGCGCAGATAAAGCCGGACGCGTATCTGCCAACTAATTAGGGGATAGCTCAATTAAGCAAACAAGGCCATTAATGAGCTCCGCTAGGCCATGTGGAGTGGATTGGAGTGGAGTGGAGCAAGTGCGGGGCACTTACGTGCACCTTCCGAACGCCGCATGTACTGCGGGGATGTTTGTCACCCTTGCGAGCCGCAAATTTGTCAACAATTCCCACGGTGAAACGGAGCGAGTAACGCACTTTGATAAGGAATTTCTCGGATCGGAACAAGGTCGCGTGTGTGCTGGATTCCCTTGTGGAATTTATGTAGGTGCGTGGTGGCATACGCCTTCTGAATTTGATCGATGAAGGAATTCGATTGTTTGCTTGTTTTGATGAACTGTTCGTTTGATTGACTTGGGCGGACAAGAGGACAAGTCATTACGCTGATAAGTAACGCGGTGAGGAAACACGGCAGGAGTACATGCGCGGTGTCACTGATTAAACAGCGGTAACCATGACTGTGAATGACTGAACGGACTGAAGACTTCCGAAGACTGACTGAAGACTGACTGAAGACTGACTGAACTGACTGAACTGACTGAACTGACTGAAGACTGACTGAACTGACTGAAGACTGACTGAACTGACTGAACTGACTGAACTGACTGAACTGACTGAACTGACTGAGCTGACTGAACTGACTGAACTGACTGAACTGACTGAACTGACTGAACTGACTGAACTGACTGAAGACTGACTGAACTGACTGAAGACTGACTGAACTGACTGAACTGACTGAACTGACTGAACTGACTGAACTGACTGACTGAACTGACTGAACTGACTGAACTGACCGAACTGACTGAACTGACTGAACTGACTGAACTGACTGAACTGACTGAACTGACTGAACTGACTGAACTGACTGAACTGACTGAACTGACTGAACTGACTGAACTGACTGAACTGACTGAACTGACTGAACTGACTGAACTGACTGAACTGACTGAACTGACTGAACTGAATGAAGTGACTCAACTGACTGAATGACTGAGGATTGAAGGCTGCAGTTGGTAGGCTTCAACCAGGTGTGACATGTGAAGTACTCCCAAAGGACAACAAAAACGGGGGATGTGCTCATAAAAGCATTTCCCTCCCACCACTCGAACAGAATAAGTAGGACTCCACTTCAATCCGTTTATCGTAAACAATTCGAATGCGACCCCACTAGTGCTGGTTGATTTCCGCCCTCAAGGCTCACAGCACCACACCAGGAAACATGCGTCCCATCCGGCCGTGCGCTGAATTATGGATCCCGCTGACCCAGTCCATGCGTTTGGCTCCAGTAGCACAGACATAATGCACCATTCCTGACCCCTTTTCCATTGCGAGACACAGAGTTGCTAGTCACATTTATTGGCCAACCACCCTCCAACGAGAAGCAAGAACAAGAGCAAGAAACGAACGCCACCGCAGCTATAATAACGCGTTCCGTGGAATATTTTATGCAAATGCCGTTTGACATCGAAGGTGACAAAACAATTCTAGTCCAACGTCACCGGCTCTGCGACCACCGCCGTGTTGTCGTCGTTATTGCAGCCATCACCTCTAGCCCGAGACTCCCACCAACGCACCGGAATTCATTTCCATGTTTATTTGTTTGGCGAGCTATCTCCGTGGGGTGGGCAGGCACACAAGGAGGGAAACTCGGAAAGTCGAAGAGTCAGCCGGTCGCCGTATTATGCATGCACGTGGTTGCGCCGAGGTGGGGTGGTGCCATAGGTCAGGTGGCGGCGTTGGTGGCTATGAGGGACTCGATGGCATGCCGAAGGCCCTGCATATTTGCATTCGATTAGTGACAAATCCACGGGAAGAGCTGTCTATTTGCTGGTCGCCGAACGAGAACGAACGTGCGTGTGTAGCCATCGGTAAGTGTCTCAATGTCTTGCATAATTAGCGTGCCATTCGGTGCTGGCCTGACTGAGCGGAGGTGGACGTTTTGCTGGTCTTTCAAGGAGGTCAGGGTGGCTTGGCTTTGATTTACGTGCCTTTAAGATGCCAGAACGGCGCGCTGGATTCCATGACACAGCAGCCTTTCATTGGCGTTACCTTTTTCGCACAGTTCCTGTGCTGCAAGGCAGGCAGCGAAATCACCTAGTTCTTGCCCTCTGCTCCCGTCAGCGCGCCGGGCATCGTGTGTCTAATTGGCGCAATTACTGTTTGAGAACCGATCACCGAACCGTTTCAACAATCATGCTCCCAATTTCCGTTCCCAACGTAACCCGCTATCTAACAATTAAATCGAATTAAAGCGAATTACCCGCAAGACCCCACTCCGCAGCTGAGGCAGTCCGCCTGCGTGCGTCTCCCATCCATCGGCACGGTCTGGGAAACCTATGTTCGTTCGCTTCCGTCCGTTGCGAGCAATCCCAGGTATGCCCCCAGCAAGTGCACCGTCGAATCATTTCGATCTGATTCAGGAATTTAGGAGAACTCTTGCCAACTGTCAACCGATGTCAATCGATAGAAAGTATGACACACTCGAGTTCAATTCGCCGCGAAAATTTCAAATATTTATGAGAGAGGTGCCCGCGCCGCCGTTGCTGTGTGAGCGCGCGTCTAAGAGACGTTTGTGTTTGTCGGTCGGTTCGGCCGATTCGTGACAAGGAATGCCTGCGCATTCTGGTTGAAGTGCAACAAAGGAGACACAACACAACACAACACAACGGAGCCGCGCTGTTGGGAAGATTTCTCCTTCAAATCGCGTTGACAAGCTCCAGCTGCCGCGCGCTCACTGGCATCGCTATTCCACGGCAGTTCCGTGACAAGCGCCAGACATATCTTGGATTCTATTAGAATGCAAACACACACACACTCTCTTTCTCTTTCTCTTTGGTCGGCCAGCCAAGCTCGAGAGAATGAATGGCTGATGGAAGTCCGGCTGCCGCTGCGCCGCTCCTAGGGTCTGGCGGCCTGGCGGCCTGGCGGCCGGGCCGCCGAGGGAAACTCAACGAAATTAGCGGTGAATTACACCAATGCGCCAATCTGTCAGATGGCAACGTTAATTGCATAATTAATGGGAAATTATTTTGATTTTTATCCCGCACCGGGGGATAGATGACCGGCCGTGATGCCACCGGCCGAGAGATGTCAATAGTTTATCATGACGCGCTGGCATATTAATGAGTTAGATGGTCGTCGCGCAAGCGCAAGTGCGCCTCCCGACGAGGACGGGACGGATGCACACACGATGGGTCGACGAGACGGCGGAAATTTACCTGCGGCGCAGCGCGATGTTGCATTCGCGAGGAGTGCGTGTGTGTCACAAGTGAATGTTTGTGTCAAGTTTGCCGCTTTGCGCGAACTAACACGTCAGGTGGCTTATGACAGATTATATGACAGCGAACACGGGGACATGTGTGCTGTCTGGTGCGTGATCTGGCAACACTTCGGGGCGCTGGGTACGGGAATGTCCGCGATAGCGGCACGATACATAATTTTTCCCTTGCGGATTATCGGTACTGGGTCAGTGTTTGGTCAGCGATGAATTATTTATGACAGCTGCTGGGATGTTCGAACAGATAAGAGCGCTCGAAACTGTTTTATTCACCAGGGAGACGGCGGGTCAGTTGGGTTGTGGATTGGAATTCCTGCTGGATGTCCGGATGATCCTGGGCACGGACACGGGCAATTCACTGCACGTAGCTGCGAACATAGTCGAAAGTCGGTGGATGTTAGAGAGGCATTTGAAGTGTGCGACGGAGCCGTCGCAGCGTGAGTTGACTTGCAGCGCGATTGGTTCGGATAAGCTATCGTTGAGAGAGGAATGAACGACGATTTGGAAGTGGAGACGGTCCTATCGGGGGACTCGCAATGAGGATCCAAGCGCTTCAAAGGACACCACTTGTGATTGGTTATGTGAAGGTGGATCAACTGGGACGCATAGCTTCTTGATCTTCAGCAACTTCTGGACTCAACTTCGAACCTGAATTCCTTGTGCTGGCCCATCAAGTTTGATGCAAACTACATAAGGAATCCACGAAGCGGTGCATTTTTTGGAATTGTACCTGAAGTGCAAATACTTAAATCAAGGCATACTCCATAGACTCCGATGGCCAGAAGTGCAAGATTTGCTAGGTTTTTGAAACTGGTGTATTTCAAATATGAACTGTGGTCAAAACTGGTTTACTTTTCAGGCCAATGAATGCATTCACCCTGAGCCAGAATAGCGGCCTTCCATCGTTGACGGTCCTGGGCACGGTGCTTCCCATCCCATGAAGACCAAGGGTAAGACAAGTCTGCGATAATTTCTTGGCTTACATACCCGATATTCGGTCTCGGTCTCCTCCTCGAACCAGAAGGCTAAGATTCGAAGATTCTCTTAGCTGTGGCATTAGTGTCCATGCGCTAGATGGAGCCCGTGAACCTAGTCGACAAATTTTTGCCTTGCAGACTCCATCTATATCTGAGCACAGCTCGTAGATTTCGCGGTTATCTCCTCCATTCACTTTCCCTGGGAGAAGGAAGCATACGTAGAACTTTTCTTGCACCGCCTGTCTTGCTTATCGTCCAGCTTTCGGCTCCATACACCAGGACTGGCAAAATAAGGACTTTGTGGAGAATGATCTTGGTCCTTCGAGTGAGGATTTTTACCCTTAGACAGACCGAAGTAGCATCTTTAGACGCCTACTGGTTCTCATAGATAGACTGCACATTTGACTTGAGTAAGCCGATCTGTGGGGAAGACAGCCGCATATTTATACTGCATTGCAACCACCATCACTTTCATTCGCTCGTAGCGTACAGACTCTGCCATGCTCAGTGACGGTTCTGTGCTCTTGTGATCTTGTTCCTTTCTCTACATTCTTGTAATGTTACAAAGGCGAATGATCGAAGCAAGCTAGTTCCATCCAATAGCTCGTTCAGCTTCTCGTTGTGAACTGCGAACCTAAGCTGAAGAAAAAGTGAAAAGTCTGAAACAAACATGCGAGATTACAACAGTTGCAGGAAGTTGGCAAGTGATATTGTTGTATGTCGCCTGGTCTGTGTCGTCTATTTGGCTAGTGGGTAGTGTGGTGTAACGAGTAAGGCAATCAAAGTCTTTAAATGATCACTCTTCAGTTGATGTCATAGCAACGGCCAGTTGCTCTGGACACTTCGTCAAGATTACATTGGCCGTCAATATATGGTTACGTTTGGTGAGGTGAGTGGGTAGATGGGGGTCCAGTTTTTTTTTTTTTCTTTTCCATCACAGAGTACACAAAACACTACGTTCTCTAAGTGTTAACTCTCAGTATCGCTTTACACAGCAGATTTTGCTGCGCGACTAAGTAAGGATCATCTACCGATTTTGCATCTCACAGATTACATCAAATAAACAGTATTAATTATAGCATAGTGCATGGATAAATTTTTTAAACTCCAATCGAGACAAGCTAAAATCAATTTCGTTGCAAAGTTCATTAAAAGTGTTTATACACCTTGTAATAGGTTCATTACAACCATAGTTGGTTCTATGCCTCTTGTCATATAGTAAATTTCTCATCCGAAGAGATCTTTGGGGAGCATATATATTCATGAGAAAAAGTAATTCTGGTGAATTTACACGGGAATTAATAATATCGCGGATGAACATGGCTGACGCTGCCTTACGCCTGAAAATTAAGGTTTGCAAGCCTATTATTTTACATCTATCGTCATATTTAGGGAGTTCGTCGAAGGAATACAATTTACGGACAGCATATCTCGTGAAATTTTTTTGTGCTCTTTCGAATCTGAGTTCTTGTGTACCATATGGGGAATCCCAAATGATGGAAGAATATTCTAAATACGGTCTGACTAACGAACAATAGATGGACTTAAGACTAGTTATATCCCGAAAATCTCTGCTATTTCTTTTCAGAAAACCTAACATAGCATTAGACTTCGCAATTGTATAATCATAATGTGATGCAAAATTTAAGTTTGTATCAAAAATTACACCCAGATCTTTAACCTCTTCTAGGCGACTAAGTCTATGATCATTTATGAAATAATCATAGACAATCGGGGATGTAATTCGATATGCCGTAAAGATATTACATTTTTGAATATTCAGCTCTAGTCCATTGTGCTTGCACCATTCCACTAGTGCATGGATATCCAATTGGAAATTATTACAATCAGTTAAACTATTTATAGATAAATACAATTTAAAGTCGTCTGCGAATGTTAGGATTTTACAATATTTGAAAATTTCGTGAACATCGTTTATAAACAATAGAAAGAGTAATGGCCCCATATGGCTACCTTGTGGAACGCCCGATGTAGCTTTTATTACTCGAGATCTAAAACTATCGATCATTACCAATTGCATCCTGTCCTTTAAGTAATTGGAAAACCACTCTAACATTGAGGAATGGAATCCCAAAGACTTTAGTTTGTTTAAAAGCAATGTGTGATGTACTTTATCGAAGGCTTTCGAGAAATCGGTGTAAAGTACATCAACTTGTAATTGATGTTCTAAATTTGTATAAATGTAATTTGAAAATAATGATAAATTAGTTGTACAAGACCTGCCTTGCATAAAGCCATGCTGGTTATTAGAAATAATTTCTTTTACCATGAAATATAATTTTTCTTTTACAATACTTTCAAATAACTTTGGTATCGATGAAAGCTTGGATATTGGTCGATAGTTTTCTACTTTTTGCCTTAAACCGCTTTTATATATAGGCGTCAGAAAAGAATACTTCCATTCATTTAAAAATTCACCCATTTTTGATTATTTTATATTGATTGATTAAAGATAATTCTTAGTGGACGATAAAGCGAATTCCAACTTTTTTTTAAAATACCAGCCGGGACCCCATCGGGGCCTGGGCTGTAATTTACTTTAAGATTAGTTAAGGCATTTATTACATCCTGATAAATTCCAATACACCTATATCCAGAACCTCGGGTATATTAGAGTAATGGTTCATCGTTGTCTGGACCGGAGACCCATTATAGACAGACTCAAAAAAGTTGGCAAATAGGTCACAGGTTTCATCCAAGTTTGCTGAAGTTACGTTACCAAATTCCATTACCGTGGGCAAGCCCAAGGAATTTCTTTTTGAATTAACGTAATTCCAAAATGATGCACCATTGTTCCTTACCGAAGTTTCTACGGACAAGATGTATTGTTTGTATAAAAATCTATTCAAGAACTCATATTCTTTCCTGAATCTCAAAAACCGTTCACGATTTAAACTAGTTTTATTTGAAACATAGTTTGAATATGCTTTCCTTTTAATATTTCGTAGATTTTCTAAGCTTTTGTTTGTCCATGGAATTCTAAATCGATTTCTATGACTCGTTTTAGGAACAAATGACTCTATTGTGGACCCATTGTGATGCCCATTGGGAGAATCTAACCTCTATGCTCACACTTCCTGTTGTTCAGCCATCCTGATATCATGATAAACCTAAAACGGAATTTTTTTTGAATATTTGGACTTACCACCAGGATGTCTTGAAAGAAATGTTCCTTTAGTGGTCTATTTGATGGTATCCCGGTGCTGGACTTTGCGTCGGATCCGTGTGAAAGATGGGATTTGCGACTGCCGAGGTATGCAAGGAATTCAACAGAGTGTGCCCTTAGGACTGGTGAATGCTAAGGCGCATTTCGAAATAAGTTTCAATCTACATTTGTGCGACTTTGATTCATCGAAGAATGCGGTTTTGTAATGCAAAGGAATTTTCCATAATTGCATACTTTAGAGAACCAAAATGATTCTGATGGGAAACACTATAAAAAACAGTTTCATGCTTGCCACGGGTTGAAAAGGCTTAACACTTGAATTCCTAGACTTTAGCATCAAAAGGTACCGCAATGGGTTCTCGCGGTTCTATGCTTTCTATCCTACACTAAGAATACATCAAAACTACTTCTTTTTTATTCCCAACTTATCGTAAAGCAACTTAGCTCACCTAAACACGATACAAGGACATTTCAGAACCTTGAGGATCAAGGTTGGTCAAAAACCTGACGCTGCCAGATGTTTTGGCACATGTCCTCCAGCCAACTTCTCATACCAGTCGACATACGACTTCCCTAAGCGAAAGTTTGTGAACACGATCACATGCACTGCTAAATCTCATCCCGCTTGATATCAACATCATGGGATGCACTCTCAAGGCCACCGCTAAAGAAGAAGTGATCTTTGGTACAACTCGCACTGGAGCTTCGATGGCCTTGCGCACTGGCTTTCCTCTGACAATAGTCAGAAGTCACGGTTTCAGAAGGACGTGCATCATCATTGCCAGCAGAGCAGTGGAAGAGGGTCTGGATAAGCTGCGAAGGTTTCAGAGTGCACGCCAGGAGTTTGGATTGACGATGAATTTTTGGTCTGGTTTTATTTCAAAACGAGAATCCAGTTCCTTGGGTGCGAGGTGGACAAAGACGGGTTGCTGGGACAGACTGCCGAGTTTCCGTAACATCAGAATGTTCATGAAGCTAGACGGTTCTTCGGTCTCACTGGGTACTTCCAGAAGTTCGTAAGGGACTATTCTCGATTCGCGATACCACTGACAGATCTGACAAAGGTGGATCAGGAATTCGTATGGACTGCCCAACAATAGGAGGCGTTTCAACGGCTTAAAGAGATCTTAAGCCATCTTGCGATGCTAGTGATTTTTGAGGAAGTACACACTGATGCGTCGGTGGGAGGCCTGTTTCAGCGGGCGAAGGAGGACTCGGTCTTGCTCCCAATTCTGTTCTATAGCCGCAAGCTCTCAGCGGACAAAAGGAAGTATCACTCCTACGAGTTCAAGGTCCTGGCGATCGTGGCCAGTCTTGAGCGATTCCGCGTGTATCCGCTAGGAAGGGACTTCAAGGTGGTGACGGATTGTGAGGTGATCATCGGAACGAAAAACAAACCCAAGATAATCCTACTTCTGAGATGTAAAGTCCAACACTTTCTTGTATTGCGCTTTCTATACTACATGAATACATCTCTTCGGCAGTTCGGCGGTGACTGACCACCACTCCTCATCATCCTCGGAAGCCGCTCTCAATACCTTACAATCGGTACTTACTTCCTTCTTTGGGAAGTTAGCCAGTGGCATGTCCACACCGGTATGCATCTTAGGCGCTGAATCCGTAGACGCCTGACTAGGCTCATGTCGTTGCACAGCCCGTACAGTTCATGGTTGTATCTTCTTCTCCAGAAACCATCAACGCAAACAGGACCAGAGATGGAACGCAGAACTTTTCTCTCAAAAAGACCAAGGACTTCTTCATCTGCTCTTGAGACTGTCCAGGCTTCTGTGCACTGGAGCAGGACAGGGATGATGAGGGTCTTATATAGTGTTAGCTTGGTCCTTCAAGACAGAGCTCTACTACTCAATTGCCTCTTGCGCTCAAAGAAACAGCGGTTGGCAAGAGTTATTCTGCGTTTAATCTAGGTTCTGATGTTGTTTGTACTGTTTACCTGGGAGCCGAGGTAGACGAAGTCCTTAATTACCTCGAAGTTAAAGCTGCCTACGGTGACGTTCTGGCCGAGACGTCGATGTTGTGCGTCCTTTCTCGATGACAGCATGTACTTCGTTCTGCCCTCATTCACTGTTAAACCCATTTTTGCAGCCTCCGTTTCAATACCAGCAAACGCTTCATTGACGGCTCGCTGTGTTCGACCAAGCACGTCAATGTCGTCCGCGTAGGCAAGCAATTGAACGGACTTTTGTTAGATCGTGCCTCTGGTGTTGACATTTGAGTTTCGCACGATCTTCTCAAGGATGATGTTGAAGAAATCACATAACAGCGTGTCGCCTTGTCTAAAACCTTTTTTGACACTGAAGGTCTCGGTGAGTTCGTTACCGACCTTGATGGAGCAGCGAGAGTTCTCCATCGTCATCCTGCACAACCTGACGAGTTTGGAATGTCAAAACTAGACATGACGTTGTATAGCTCGTCTCGATGCACGCTGTCATATGCGGGCTTGAAAACGACGGTGGTGGGTGTCAATTTGCCTCTCTTGGGTTTTTTCCAGGATCTGCCGTAGTGTGAAAATTTGGTCGATGATGGACTTTTCCGGCCTGAAACCGCACTGGTAAGGACCTATCAGGTTATTCACGAATGGTTTCAGGCGCTCGCACAAAACGACAGAGAAGAGAGAAGATGTTTAGCAGACTTATCCCTCGGTAGTTGGCGCTTTTGAAGGGGTCTCCTTTTTTTGTGGATCGTCTTACATGTCTTCTCTAGAAAGTCAAGTGGTTTTTGAAGTATTGACTTCTCTTACTCATTAAACTCTTTCTTCCCACTTCGCCTACATATCTCACATCGTTTAGAGCTACTCTGACAAATGTCGAAGCTTAAGTCTTCTAACAAAGGTGCCAGCAAATGAGTTTGATTTCTTAGTGCCAACTGTGGAGCTCAATTGACTGCCGACATCAGATAGACTTAAACTCATTTGCCCGGGCTACAGACACAGCTTTGGTACTGATGCAGCATACAGCAACCGCTGAGGAGGTAATGATTTTCGGTTCTACACGCGAAAACATCCCTTAACAGACCACATTGATAGGTGGTTAGAGGGAATAACCCTTGCCGGTCCCTTCCTGTCTCAAATAAAACATATTTGTGTTCCAATGTCCCTTGAAAAAGCATGGATTTTGTGAACCATATTCTCAGATACGCAGACGAAGCGTCATTCGCTCGACCTTCTACAGAGCCGGCCTCTAAACTTAGCCACTAAGCCGGAAGTGCGAACAAAAAGACAAGAACTTCCAAGCAGCCTTTCAAAATCGATTCTCAGCATCTTTTTGGCATCACTGCTCAATAATTTGTGCGCAGATTCCGTATCGCACGCGAACAAAAGCTGAAGCGTGAGACCACGAATGCAAAGCCTGTACTGCCGGCAAAAGACTGCGTCCATGTCTTCGACAAAGATTTGATGGCCAAGATACCGAGAGCGCAGCTCTGCTCCTCTGCAAACAAAAAAGCCCATACAAAGCGACGCCCGATATTTATCTCCTCGGCGATTCGCGAAAAAGATTAGAGATAGGCCCAACACAGCGTCCTGGGAAAACACTCGCTCGCGGTGAGGTCCGCCTATCGCGGCTGCCGGTGCGTAAACTTTTTGCAGCCCCCTCCGAGCTAATTCAACGTTAAATATGCCCCACAGAGCCTGGACGATAATTAAAATCCATCTCTTTATGGTTAAGTTAGTGTGCGCCGTCATTGTCCTGTCATGTCCGACCAGGCGAACCACCTCGTCCAGTCCAGTCCAGTCTGCGTGTGCATATGCAAAGGCCGGGGTGCACAGAAAAAAAAGCGCAGCGCAGTGCAGTGCAGCATGTGCGACAAAAATGGGAGCACGTTCAGTGCTAGAAAGGGCAGCAAAAGTGACAGGAAGTCTGTCCACTGCCGGATCCCACTGGCAGCAGAGCCCGCGATGCGACTAAGTGCGCGGATCAGCCGTATCTGTGCGTCGTGTGTGGTCACCACCAAGTGCAACCACTGAGCATAAACATCTTTCTCGGTGGTTACGCTGCCGATCGGAATGAGCATTGCAAACGCATCGCACCACAGTCCCACAGAACTGTCCCACAGAGGCATGTGAGCAGACTGTTCGCGGCGTTGTAACCATAAATCGTGTGAAATATCGCATTTCGCCTGTGAAACGGGGCCCAGTCGAGTCCAGCCGAAGGTGTTCGCTGTGCGTTTTCATCTAAATTTATCCGCGCGATGCAGCTGATATGTGTCACACGGGTTAACCACCAACCCGCCCACCAGCGGCCTCCTTCAGTGGGTGCACTCTGTCTCCTCTCAATCCCCCCCCACCAGATGATGATGCGATGACAATACACGATCATGTGACCGCAACTGATAACGCGGCCAATATCGGCCGGTCGTGCACAAATATGCGCGCGCACTAGCTGAGCGCATGCTCGCATGGTCATGTTGGTCGCCCACAAAGTCGTGTCCCACGTCAATGGAACAATGTATCAGCCAAGTTAATGGCATCTGCCCCGATCGAGAGCTGGGAATATTGTCTAAAGGATTACAGCGGAGCGGCGCGGCGCGGCGGACGACCGTATGTAGGACCACCACCAACGCATCCAGCGACACGGCACCGGAGAGACAAAAGCCACAAACGGGGGACAAAAGGCGAATAAATCTCTCGACGCGCCGCGCCTGCCCTTCTGCGTTTCACTCTTGGTTCGCCGGCCTCGCCGCGTTCACTTTTTTTTTTTTTTGTGAGTGTCTCCGTCCCGTCCCAGTTGTCGATACGATTTGCAAGCTAACACGACGGACGGTTTTACATGCGATCCATGTCCTGCTGCCAATAATGGAATGTAGTGCGGCCGGACCCGGTGCTGGCTGAATGTGATCTGGTGCTGTACCTATTTCGTGGTTTGACAAATTGTTACACGATGTCCGAGCATGTGTTTGCTGTTGATCTGCCCGATCAGGGGTGGACTGTTCTTTTTTCTTTTTCTTTTTGTTGCATCACACCTTCGGATGGTGACGGTGTTACGCCAGTGGGCAGGGGGACGACATGCCGGTGCGTTGAGTTGTTCAATTTCAATTAGGAAGTGGTTAAGTTTCCTGAGAGGAGTGAGTGCGACTCTGTGAATGGAGGAGACCCTCAGCAGAGGATGGACGTGCTTTGGAGCAAACTAATCGTCAGCGCTCCCAAGGGCACTGCACGAATTCCCCTTGGCACACGACCTCCTAGATTGTTTTCCCAGGAAAAACCGATCGCCGCGCAAAAACCACCCCGATCAGCAGCAACAGACACCACGCTGTGCAGCTTCTCCCTTGACAGGCTTCACTCCGTCTCATTGTCATATCTCATGCGCGCACTTCCATTAAAGTCGCCTTCTAATTGCAAGCGAAGCTTAATTGCACATCCCACCGATTAGGCCATCTGTTGTGAGCGTACATCAGCCAGGTGCCTTATTAAACAAAAATAATCACTTGCAAGTGTCCCTAAAATGGGCCGCAATTACATGTGTTTACATCGGAGGCGATTGCCAAGTGTGGTCACCAAATCGTCGACACTGAGGCAGCGGCGCATGTCCCCGGAAGCTAACTAGAACATCATCCATCATACCGTTCCAAATGGACAACACACGGAGACAACTCCTGCCCGCGAATGCACGAATGCATATTCACCCCACACCCGTGCCCATTGGAAACAATTACGTAAATGTTCCTGGCAGTTCTCGGCCTTAAGTCACCTGCCGCATTCCACCGAGAATAGTCACATGGCAAGGTACATTTTTTGTCTTGTTAGCCGCACAGTGCCGTGATTTCCATGCAACGTTTGTGCAGCAGCGAGCAGACGGCCATCTCCATGCGACCAATCCATCTCTGTCAAGTGCATCGATCGATCTATCACAGTCGCCTGCACTCACTCACGCACGCATATACGGTCATCATCGTTAGCCAGGCTTTTGAGCCAAGCGACTGCGCTGCTGCGGCTGTGGCCGTGGCTGTGGCCATGGCTTTTATGGAGGAGTTCGCGCGCGTAATGAGGATTTAAGCGAAATAATTGAGCCACCTCTAGGATGCATCGCGGCGCAGTCCCTTCTCTCTGCTCGTGCTGGGACATTGTCACTCCGGCTGCATGTAATCCGCATGTAATCGCAAAATTGGAAGCAGCTTCTCCTCGGCTCCCGTCCATCTTTGGATGCGCCGCACTCCGATGTGCCCACTCCGCGCGCACAGACGCGCTCATTAACAGCGCACATTTAGGGGAGCGTTTATCGCATTTCTCGCACGACGTTACTCGTACGAGTACACCGTGCATAGGCAACACCGACCGCATCGTTCGGCTCCGCCGCTCTGCAACGCAGCCGACATTGGTGTACGGCCGCGCTCGATGCCCCACTAATAGCCAGGTACTCCAGTTGTGTTTGCTTTTCTTGTTTATGATCGGCATTATGCGCTGTTCACACTTCTCGTGACATGTTGCTGTCAACCGGGCCGAACGACCACCACTCAGCCAGTCAGCCAGTGAGCCACTCAGCTAGTCAGCCAGTCAACCGGACAGCCAGTCAGGCTCTTGTGCTAATTAAGCGATTGCGTTTGACTTTTATTAGCGAGTGCATGTGTCTGGATGTGTGACGCGTCAAAGGATGATGCTGCGGTGCCGCATGCTGCTGCGCTGGTCGCTGGTCGCGAGGTGTCATATCAAAGGCGGTGGCGGCGGGCAAAAAATCGATACAACAATGAACAGGTGACACAATGTGCTCAAATGGTGACCATATAGAGGGCTCCCGATCGTCGCGACATGGAGTACCCGACGACAGAGATGTCCCGATGACGGGCTGGATTGTTAATTATCAATTAACAGGATTAACGCTGGAACACGCTTCCAGTGGCAGTGACAATGTTCGGCGTTTGTCAGACGGCACAGGACGAGACGCCGACGAGAGGAGTCTTCTTTTTGATGGACTCACTGGAGATGGATGTCGGTCCGGACATGGGGGACCAGTGAGGCCAAGTACAAGAGGCGACCATTCCATCTGTCGACCGACATTTAGAAGACGACGAGAGCTTTCTAGAACCGACCGTTGCATCTGACGAAGAAGAAAGTGAGGCTCTCCTTGAAGCGTTGGATTGCCCTCCAAAAGCAAACATCAGGAGGGTTGGCCAAAGCAACATTCCCCCGCCAGAGCTCCATTTCACAGCAGGATCACGTCCAGAGTCACTACACAAGCCATTCATCACGTGGTTCCAGTGAATCGTCCACCGAACAACGATCAAATTACAATAATCAAGCCCCAGTCAGCCGTTCGTACGCCAGACCCAGAGCCCGTCCGGCTACGAATTTGATATTCAAATTTCTGGAAGTTCTTCATCCCACACCCGTGCACAGACAGTCGCCCTCGAGGGATGGCGATCTTCCAGCGAACGCGCCGCCGCACTGAGTAAGCGTCTGCCGATCGTCGGAGTGCATCCTGTGGCACAACTCCAGTCTGTGTCGAGTGTGGGCGTTGGCAGAGAAGCAAACGCAACAGAGGCTCAACCGCTCTCTCTCTCTCTCTCTCAGTCTCTCGACCTGTTTCAGACTCAATCCGAGTGGCCCGAGGGTGGAATTTAGGTCTCCTCCTGTACCAGTGGTGGAATCATTTTTTAATCGCCAAACTAAAACGTAAAATAATTAGAATCGACTTTCTTGCCTGTGGCACGTGGTGGTGGCGGCGACGGCGGTTGCGGTGGCGGTGTCGGTGGCTGTGGCGGTGACCGTGTGGTGCCAGTGTCGGTGGCGGCAACAGTGGAGCCCGAATGAATTTGACGTGGGCAAAAGAACTCCTCCATCATTCGAGACTGCGGCAGTGGCTTCATCTTGCACTGGTCCATGCTTAAGGGCTAATTGGTCCCGTAGTGGAGGAGTTGCCGCTGCGGCTGCGCACCTTCGATAACAAATGATTTCCATTCCGTTGCGCATGGGGGTACACCCTGATGGTGCTGCTTCTGCCGTTTCATACCACTGGCGATGAGAAATTGCAAGGTTTATTCGAGTACACATCCCGAGTGGGTTATATGTCTTGCTGCGAGACGGTGAGCCTATAATTAGAACCGAATTTTTGTTCCTTTATGCTGAAGACCCTTAAATGTCGCTTAGAGGTACACTGGAATTAGGCAAACGAATTATAATTGCTTGCAGTCGACGCTGATGAAATAATTAAGCAGTTTGCGAGAAATCCTCGCTCGTGCAAATTACTCATCTGGTGTGGTGACCCGTGGTCGGTTGGACGTGCAGAATGGGGACTGGATTCCGCGTTTTCCATGGAAATCTCAGACTTTTGTCTTCGACGTGACACTCGCTTGAGTTCTGTGCAGACAATCAACTTCTTCCGATTCGAGAAGGAAAGTAGGCATGTTCGCAGGAGACGCCCATGCTTCCAGAATTCAGTCCCGAATTGTTTACGACATTGTCAAGAGCAAACTGATGAGCAATCTTGGCTAGACGGATGTTGCGAGTGATTTCACGGAGGAGAGGAATGCAGTTCGCTAGCGCTCTTGAGCATCGTTTGATGAAATACCCCATTTTCGGGCGAATGTATTGACTTTGGGTTAGACTATGGATCTAGAAGCTTCAAGACATCTGTGCCGTACCCAAAGACCTTGGCAGTCACAGAAGTTGCCAGAATGATATTAATGTTCCAAGCAGCACAACTATTCTCATTTGCAGTCAAGTGGCCATTAACGGAATGTCGGTAATAGAAACCAAGTCCATTCCAGTCTCATGCTGTGGCGAAGCACTCACAGTTTTTGGAAGCAGCACTCTATGCTCGTTGCAAGGTCATAAGGACAAGTGGGCGAATATCTAACAGTTCCAGGTAAGGTCTGTCTTCTGCCAAGGCCACGCGATACTTAAGTCTCTAATGTGTGCAATATGAATACGGAGTGACCAGATAAGAACGAAAGAAAAATAAATGTAAGTAAATCAACAACGGTATGAGTTAAAAAATTGAGTCTGACTTAATTTTGAAGCCACATTTATGCCATTATGTATAGAATAAAACATCATTCAGATGGCATCCTTGGCTTCGTTGGCAGAACTTCAGACGGTCGGTCTAGTTTTTGATGACTTAGTCCAGTCCAATATGCGTCTCGAATGCTGGCCTCGACGGACGAGAGTCCAAAGTGGTTGCCTTGCTAGACTAAGCACTTGACGTAGCCCGATAGTCAAGATCCATGAGAGCAGCGGCCAATTGATGAACGCGCGCCTTGAAATGACCCAGACGGCGAATTTCTTCTCACAACTTTACGTCTCTTGTGTGGATGCCAAAATCCGGGTATCCGGCCAACTCATTCACGGAACTGTCTATAGTCATTCGGCATCAATTCTTATATCAGCACGATCTTATTCGGATGTGGATTCTAATTCAACCGCAAAATAAGTCGAGTTGACTTTCTGGCGGTACGCAATTGAGCTGATCTGCTACGAAATGACATTTCTGGATCTTTTTCGGTACTAGCCGCTACGGCAGCTTCAGTTAGCACATATCTCTTTGGGTTTTTTGGCTAAAGCCCTTTTCATCCGGTTTGTCAACCTATATTTTCTTCCGGTTGTCCGTGGGAACGCCTTTTTTTTGTCCTTTTAGCGTCAAAATTGTGTCGGGGTGGTTAAAGCCCGAAGACATTCATGTTTTGGCGCTCATCTTGCTAGTCTCTGGTCTCGCATTGGGCCATGGGTATATGATTTTGGGAATAGTCACCGTCAGGAACTCCGCTGAGCTCTGATTGTGACACTTGATTAACTTGAGAATCATCCGTCGTTACTGATGTCTGAGATCCGTATAGTCGCTCCCCATCCTCTTTGGAGTCTTTTGGACTCGATCATTTGAACGGTTTGTTCGTGGGGGCTCCAGCTTCTTGAAGTGGTCAATTGTGGTCGTACCAGCAGAAAGTTCAATTCGCACATAAGAATCACGCCAAAATTTCGTTAAGATCCGTGGAATGACATTGGACAGTGGACTAGATAGACCGCGAGGCCTCTTGAAAGAATTGGCAAAAATTCATAAATTGGACTACTCCCACACCACATCAAGCGCGTTCTCCACATGTAGGCTCCTGCGACATTTTCCTGTTTCCATACCGGAAGCAATGGCTACAAAAACGACTATTTTGAAGGCTTTTGAATTACCCAGAATTTAGAGGAAATTGGAATAAATGCTTTGATGCCTTGATGCCTTCCATCGTTGACGGTCCTGGGCACGCTGCTTCCAGTCATCAACACCAAGCTGTCTTGCATCCGCGATTACTTGGTCTTCACACCGGAGATTCGGTCTTCCTCTCCTTCTCGAACCAGTCGGCTCGGATTCAAAGACCCTCTTTGCTGGAGCATTGGTGTCCATGCGCTCGATGTGGCCGAGCCAGTGCAGTCGACGGATTTTTGCCTTTCCAGACTACATCCACATCCTGGTACAGCTCGTAGAGTTCGCGGTTATGTCTTCTCCTCCATTCGCCTTCCTCGCAGACGGGGCCATATATCCGACGTAGAATTTTTCTTTCGAAGGCACCAAGCATCAGCTCTGCAGTTTTGCTTAGCGTCCAGCTTTCGGCTCCAAAGAACAGGACTGGCAAAATAAGAGTTTTGTAGAGAATGATTTTGGTCCTTCGAGTCAGGTGTTTTGAGCCCAGTTGTTTTGACAAACCGAAGTAGCACCGGTTGCCAAGGGCGATTCTACGACGGATCTCCACTGTGATGTCGTTTGTGGAGTTCACGTTTGCCCTGAGGTAGGCAAACTCCTTTCCTACCTCGAAATTGTAGCTGTCGATCGTGAAATTCCGTCCAAGATGGTGTGTGACGGAACGTTTTTTGGTCGACAGCATATATTTCGTTTTGTCCTCATTGACCTTGAGATCAGTTCGTTTCGCCTGTTCTTCAATCGCCGTAAAAGCCTCCACTACGGCACGTTGAGAACGCGCGACGATGTCGATGTCATCTGCGTACCCCAACAGTTGGACCGACTTGTAGAAGATAGTGCCTTCCGTGTTTACAACTGGCCTCTGCCGCTATCTTCTCCAGTACCAGATTGAAGAAGTCACACGACAGCGCATCTCCTTGCCGACATCCAGTGCAAGTTTCAAACGGCTCAGAAATCCTTGAACCGAACTGCACGGTGCGTCGCGTATGTGTTAGCGTGGTGCGATACAACCGGATCAGTTTTTCCGGGATCCCGGATTCGGCCATCGCATCGAATAGCTCCTTGCGATGAATGCTGTCGTATGCGGCTTTGAAATCGATGAAAAGGTGGTGCGTATCGATTTGAAACTCACTGGTCCTCTCCAGGATTTGTCTTAGTGTGAAGATTTGGGCCAGGTCGAAGTAGGCATATCAAATTACCAATCGATCCAGAACAGGAAACACAGTAAGATCAACGGGAGAAACAGGTTTGCAGTAGCGAAAGGTGACAGCACTATGGACCACAATGGTCCACTAATTAACGTAACAGAGTTGTGGAGCCCGAGTGGCAAAAGATCTAATAGAACCTCTAAGCCCGCAATTTGGGCATTCGAAATTGCTCCTATAACACCTATGCATGCAAGTCTCAGTATTCTCGTTAACAACGTTACGTTGATGCATTTCTGCCACTCGTCACAGCCATATGTCCAGACTAGCTTAACAACAGCTGTGTATAATGTATAGCCAAAGGGTTGTTTTGGGGTTTGGACCCCATTTTTTGCCGAATATCCTGTTGCTCAGGTATAGAGCACAGGCAGCTCTCTTGGCTCTTTCCATTGCATTGAGTTTCCATTTTAATTTCCTGTCTAGAATAACAACTAGATATCTCGCACTATCCGTTAATATTAGAATATATTAGAAATGATGGATGACATTCCGATTTCATAATTAGGTATATGTAGTTTGAATGTGGTCATGTAGGTAGGCTGGTTCACAAAGCGCACAAATTGCTGACATTTCTGGATGTTATTGTGTGTCGCCAATGAATTTAGTTTGAGTTTCTCGAATTTAACCAGGATTTTGAAATAAATTTCTAGCCCCGGCGCTAGAAATATCCAAAGAACTAGTTCAGAACAACAAAAGAGGCCAGCACTCAAATTTGCAACTGTACTAATATCGCAATGATGTAGTTTAAGATCACTTTGTCAATATGTGTTTGAGTTTGGAATTTTCATTGTCACTGTAAGTGCAAGGTTTTTACCAACTTAAAAGGAATATCCAAAAAAAAACTAATATGTTGCAAGATGAAGTTATAAAAATTAAGGTGTGAAAGTGGTGTCCCTATTCAGTAATTTAATGCTATCTAAATGAATCAATTTTGGTTGTAAAGGGTGGTTAAATTTTAAGGGCCGATGTTGATTTTGAATAAAACAAATTATTTACGAAATTATTGTCATTTCTTTTTATTATGATAATATTGGTATAGTTCAATTATGTATATAGCAAAATATCGGCCAAATGGCAGCCGCGACCTCGGCGGCACACCTCCATCCGATGGTTCAAATTTTCGATGACGCTGAAACATAATTGAGGTTCTATGCCGTTAATGTGCCGAATTATCTCATCCTTTAGCTCTTGAATTGTTGCTGGCCTATCGACGTATCAAAAATCCAACGGTGTCAAATCACATGATCTTGGCCGCACCAAGCAGTCACTCTTTGTGGGTGCATTGGTTTTTCGACAATCACTCTTGGATTATCATTCACCCAAACGCGGCAATTCTGCTTATTGACGAATCCACTGAGGTGAAAATGTGCCTCATCACTGAATCACGAAGTGCACGATATGCATTTTGATTTGAACGCCCATTTTCATAATAAGCCTGAATAGCTTTAACGTGTTGCTCGATTGTGTATCTTTCCATGGTTCAAATTGAGTTAGTCTGAAATTGAGTAATGTCAAATGAAATGCAGAAAAAAACTTGACGTTTGGGTGTGGTTCACATTCAATTTAACCACCCATTATAAAGAACGATACAACAAAAGTCCGACATAGTCTGATCACGAAAGTTATTTTATTATTAAGTTTGAATCTTTCACTTTAATTAAAAGTAAAAGTTAGATGCCAAGATATGTTTTTTTTCCATTTTAAAGGTAGCAAATGCCCTTCCAACAGAAAGGCCATCAGTAACAAGAAAGGAAGTATTCTTACTTATGCGCGAGAACGGACTCTTAAAATGTTCTGTTTCTGATTGTGCGGTTGAAGTAATAAAGTTTGTTTTAACAAAGCTTTCCATATTGGAGATAAATGAGGACCAGCATACAAAATGCTTAAGTTACACCAAAACGTTTGTCACTAATTTTTCAAAAGTGGTCTGCAAGTAAACTACGCTTAATTTGTTCTTAAATTCAGAAGACAGTTAGATATGCAAAGAATTTCAAATGCCCATTCAAGTAGAAGAAAAAAAGGAAAAAATCTAAACTTGGAAGACCAGAGAAAACATTTCAAGAAAGTGGATTCAAGTCTAAAAAAGCAATGGTTGACGGTATAACTTGTAACGTAGTTGTGAAAAATAAGGCTAGTGCAGGTTGCTACATATGCAAAGCATCTGCAAAGGATATGAATGTGTTTAAATAAACCCTGCGATAGTAACGCATTCGGACATGGCTTACAAACTCTTCACGCACACATACGATTCATGGCATCATTGCTACATTTATCGTACAAGCTTGATACCAAATGTTGGCGGGCTAGTCGAGAAGAGGTCAAAAAAACTGGTTCAAGACAGCAAAGTTCATCTTCAAAACCAGCTCAGGAATGAGTTGGGAATACTGGTAGATTTTCCGAAACAAGGAGGAGGTAACACGAATGATGGAAACAGCAAAAACAGCCGCTATCATAGGAATTGGCCATGAGCTCGTTCAGCGATTTGGCATAGTGCTGATTACTCTCTCATCAGGATTGAAAATTGACACACAAAAATTTCGAAAGTATTGCTTAGATACAGCCAAACTATTTGTCAGCAAATATAATTGGTATAAAATGCCTGTGAGCGTCCATAAAATACTTCTTTATGGTGCTGATGTTATTGAGAACTTCGCTGTTCCATTTGGCCAAATGTCGGCAGACGTTTTAGAAGCCCGCCAAAAAGACTACAAGCTGTCCCATGAAAGCTTTTCAAGAAAGATGTCACGGATAACAACCGACGATGACGTTCTCGTTAATCCCGCATCGCATCCTATCGTAAGCGATATAAGGCATCTTCCAAAAAAAAAAAAGAAGCTTTAGATACGCTGTTAGAAGCATAAATAAATAACTTTTGCATTACAAAAATTAAAATAAACTTTAATTTCATATTAAAGTCCAGCTTTTACTTACTTACTTAAGGTGGCGCTACAGTCCGGGGTGGACCTGGGCCTCAACCAACAAGCGTCTCCAGCCAGCTCGATCTTTAGCTAGCTGTCTCCAGTTTCGCACGCATAGTTGGTTGAGGTCCCTTTCCACTTGCGTGCGCCACCTGAGTCGCGGTCTTCCTCTACTGCGCCGTCCCTCGGGGGTGGATTCGAAGACTTTTCGGGCCGGAGTATTGGTTTCCATCCGCTCTACATGACCTAGCCATCTCAGTCTTTGGATCTTCACTCTTCTGGCTAAGTCGATGTCGCTGAACAGCCCGTATAGTTCGTCATTATATCTCCTCCTCCACTCACCGTCTATGCAGACGGGACCGAAAATCACACGAAGAATTTTCCTCTCGAAGCAACCAAGGGCAGCTTCATCCGCTTTTGACAAAGTCCATGCCTCCGCGCCATATAGCAGGACTGGGACGATTAAGGTCTTGTAGAGCGTTATCTTGGTTGTTCGAGAGAGGGCTTTGTTTACCAGTTGCTTTCTTAGCCCAAAGAAGCAGCGATTGGCAAGGGTTATTCTTCGTTTGATTTCAGCGCTGGTGTCATTGTCTGAGTTTATAGCGGTGCCTAGGTAGACAAAGTTTTTGACTACCTCAAAGTTATATCTGTCTGCTGTGACGTTCTGACCGAGACGTCGGTGTTGGGTGCCCTTTCTCGTTGACAGCATATACTTGGTCTTACCCTCGTTTATCGCTAAACCCATCTTCGCGGCCTCCGTTGCAATACCCACAAAAGCGCCATTGACATCACGCTGCGTTCGTCCGATAATGTCAATGTCGTCGGTATATGCGGGTAGTTGGACGGACTTCTGAAAGATTGTTCCTCTGGTGTTGGCGTTCGAGTTTTGAACAATTCTTTCAAGAACGATGTTGAAAAAGTCGCATGACAGCGCGTCGCCTTGTCTGAATCCTTTTTTGACATCAAAGGTCTCGGTTAGGTCTTTACCGACCTTGATGGAGCAGCGTGCATTCTCCATCGTCATCCTACACAAACGGACGAGTTTGGTAGGGATGCCAAAACTAGACATTGCTCTGTATAGCTCGTCTCTATAGATGCTATCATACGCGGCCTTAAAATCGATGAAAAGGTGGTGGGTATCGATTTGTTGCTCCTGGGTTTTCTCCAAAATCTGCCGTAGTGTGAATATTTGGTCGATGGTGGATTTTCCTGTCCTAAAGCCACACTGGTATGGACCGACCAGGTTGTTGACGAATGGCTTTAGGCGTTCACACAGTATGGCAGATAAGATTTTATATGCGATACTTAGGAGACTGATGCCTCTGTAGTTGGCGCAGTTCAAAGGGTCTCCTTTTTTATGGATCGGGCAAACAATGCTGAGGTTCCATTCATCGGGCATGTTTTCCTCCGACCATATATTACAGATGAGTTGGTGCATGCTCCTTACCAAATCATCGCCTGCGGCTTTAAAAAGCTCGGCGGGTAGGCCGTCAGCTCCCGCAGCTTTGTTGGATTTCAGTTTAGATATGGCAATCCTCACTTCATCCGGGTCGGGTGGACGGAATTGTTGATCTTCGTCGTCCCTTTCATTGGGGTTGAATGGTTCGTTCTGCCTGACAGCGGGATTTGGTTCTTCGTCGCCGTTATACAGTCTGCAGAAATGGTTTTTCCATATCCTCAGCATCGACTGTGACTCTACTACGATGTTCCCTTGATCATCCTTACAGGCTTCGGTTCGGACTTTATAACCTTGACTGGTTAACTTTACCCTTTGGTAAAACTTCCTCACCTCATTCCTGCAGTAATATCCCTCTATTCTGCCGATCGCGCGCTTCTCATGCTCCTTCTTTTTTCTCCTGAGAAGCCGGTGTTCGTCTCTTCCAGTCCAGCTAGCAACCATAAATCGACCACTGTGTCGACTTGCCTGCAGAATTCATAATTCTTTGAAGGATCTTAACAATCTGAACATTTGAGCAACATTTTCTAAAGGAAACTACGAACTCCACTTACTCGTAGATTGTAACTTCTTTTCTGCAGAACGTTTACGGTTCAATCCAAGAACAAAATCAATTTTCGACAAGAGTCCTTTTTCGTGGCATAATATCAGCCTCATTTGATGTCCTTCCTTCCTTCATTCCTTGTTGAATGGATCGATTATTCATCATCAGCAGATTCATTCAAAGTCCAATTCAACTTCCGTCCACTTTGCTACACCGCCACTGTAAACCACTCACCGTCCTTCTTTCCAATAAGACACTGTGACAGGATATCAATTCCCATTGGAATTCCCATCCCACTCCAGTCGGATTCCGAGCAGAAATTGGTTCCTAGATCCTTACCCTCGGCCACAGCCGGGACCCGCTACCCTCCTTCAGGACAGCACATGTTCGACATTAAACCGCCGCTCACCCATAGGTGGCGATAATGGTGTGAAGGCAAAATTTATTCGTTGTCAGCGATGTTCTTCCTTACATCCTCCAGGACGGCGCGGCGTGAATGTCACGAATTTCAAGTGCGCACGCTTAAACACCCATCGCATGCGGCTATTACTCTCGACTGTCCGTCCGTCTGGGTGACAGCATAATCGACGCATGCACAGCTAGAGCTCTGCTGCGACGGACACCCTGCTCCCTGTTGTGTCGCTTCACAGTCTAATAAAACAAAACCGCGAGGCAATAACTCAGCGGCGGATTTGGCCCATCACCCAGTCGCCGCATTAGAACTTGGACACGTGAAATTGTTGTTGATGTCGGCCGGCATGAAGTTGTAACTTCGGCGCGTTCGCTGCTCCCATTCAAATGTCCGTCACTGTGATCGGTATGGTAGGCATGAAAATTTCCATTCCAGTGCTGTTGCGAAGTTTGTGGCCTGTAATGGGACATGATCGTTGGACGGCATGTAGTTACACCAACGCACGTGACACGGAACTTCTGAAAGAAGTTAGATCTTGGTCTGGATAGATCACAAAGCAGTTTGCTTCAATTTTCGGCTCATCCGGCACCTTCCCCATCGCCACATGAGCTCTGGAAAACAAAAAAATGCCAAGACTCTCAAATGCGCAACACACGTTCCCCTCCGATGTGCGTCGCACAAACTGAACAATAAAGCCCGGGTAATTTATTCAAATTACAGTTCATCTCAAAAATTGTTGTTCACTTCATTTTTTTGTCGATTCACGCAAAATTTGCATGCAACTTCCTCCTCAGTCGGATCCCATATCGCCCAAGCGGCAAAACCGGCTCGAAATCAGTCGCCCTCCTCACACGAGGAAGACCCTAATTTGCAGGCATCGTCTTACCGGATGTTAACTCTTTTTCTTTCGCCCCACAGATCTGCACTCCGTCCCGCGTAGATCACGTTTCAATTTAACGCCCATTACCACGTGCTGGTGGAGAGGGACTACAAGAAAACAAAAAAACAAAAAACGAAGTGCATGCACCCACAACTCGAGGAAAAGGCGCCAATTTTTGACACGTGCTCCCTGCTCCGTGTCTCTGGCGTTGTTGCAGGATCACCACCGATATCCGAAAGATACACAATCGAATACAAACTGCTGCTAATGCCTCCGTGGCATTCATCAGCAGCAAGGGACCCGGGATCTCTGATTCAATTCGGAATCAGCTGTTGCCGTGTGCCACGAGCAGGGAGAGAATTGGCGCGCTGTCAGATTGGATCATTATGCCTTGTTAGTCCCTCGCACAAAGGAAGGTAAGAGAATTTCATCGTTTTTTTTTTTCTTCTCTTCTGTGTGCCTGCCAGGACGACAAGGAGGGAATGAAAGGACACCCGCATGCAGCAATTCGTATCTTGTGTGTAAACAGTAAACAGTATCGAAAAAGTGTCACTTCATTTCGTCACAGGGATCCTGTTACGTGGGGGAATGTTATTTATGAATCCTGCCGCAGGAGCAGGGCAGTCCACTGGACGGGCACAACAAAGCCAGCTTCGGCGGAAGATGTTTTAGGGGAAATTCCTGTCTAGAGTTACGATTTTTTTTTTTTTGTTTTTTTTGGAATGCATTCTTAGTCGAAATTAAGCAGGCATTTGCAGAATTGCTCAGTGGCCAGTGATATTTATTGGATGACGAAAAGCGTGAAGCTAATAACCATGATTGGAAACAAACAAGGTGATTATGGAACCCGATCGGAGAGTTTTTGTGGATCACTTGATATCGTTGGCATCACGCAGAGTGGAGGAATCCTTACACGAGCGATATGAAGGAAGTGATGAAAAAGGAACTGCGACGACCCAGACGCCAGACTTCTGATGGATGTCTGGTTGGGGTGAGCATTTAGAGCGGAAGAGATGTAGATTTTGATGGAGAATGGGGGAATTTTAGGGAGCGTTGTGAGCAGGAAATTGACTGAGAAGCTGTGGGCAGAGATTGGACTAGATTTTACCCAGGGAACTAGATTTTGTCTTCCTCCGTAACTTGATGAGTTCTATTGACTCTAAGTGCGTGTCGTAGCTCCACCAGATGTACATATAATATGAGTGACGATACTTGGCCCAGCTTCAACAGAAACCACTAGCGTTTGGCAAGATGAGTGGATCTACATTCTTATGCTTACTCCGAATGGAGAAGTTTGAGAAGCTTTCACTTGACAGCCCCTGTCTTTAAGCGTCATCAACGGCTCCAAAGAGTTGGAACCTACAATTTGAAAACTATTCGTGGCAAGGACTGAATCCAAACCCCAAACCTACCCACCATGTCACAACTAAAAACATACACTGCTCTGTACGCAACCCTGCGTAATGTCATATCGAATCAGTTGTAATAATAATACGGGTAGCGCCACAGCCCGCAGAGGGCCAGCGCCTAGCTTCTCAGCAACCACTCGTGTTGTGCGAGCTATTGTTCTCTCACGAGTGGAAGGGTTTGGACTGTTTCGTGGCGACTCCGAAGGGCCAAATTTGAGAAGCTTTTTCTAGACAGTTATATTCTTTGAGCATTGTTAGTGACTCGAAAGTGGTGAGGCCGTGAAAATTTGTATTTGGTCATAAAATCGAACCCAGACACCGAAGTTCAAGTGCGTAGGAGTGGACGCACATACCCACAACGCCACAGCCGCCACGTCGAATCAGTTAGTTTCACATAATATAGGCTAGAGAACTAGCACAAATGGGATGTGGATATGGATTTGTAAGGTGGACTTTTTATACCACAATTTCCCTTATAGCATTAGACGAAGGACTCAATGGCTGACTACCTCGAAGAGGATCAAGTAGTGACCATGTCCAGAAAGCCATTCAAGTGAGGTCAAAAACATCATTATTAGTCAGCTCAAGTATGATCATTGTATGCTTAAACCCGTTCAATGAGCAGGAGAAACCACTGCTCATCCCGTATGATAAGGCAATGAGCTTACCTTGGGTGCTTAAAGAACAGCATGGGATGCAGAATACGGGGCTAAGTTCAATTCCTGACGTGAACATCTTTCAGCTCAACCTCTCTCGAGCCACGAGCCGTTTCTGTTCCAGATACGGCCAGATCCACTTAGGATAAGACGGAATCCTACAAAATATGGACGCATTTGCCATTATTTTTTTTCTCAAAATGGCTTAATTTCGTTCACTTGTTTAATTTACTTTACATTCCTCTGATTCGTACGGTTTAAATTGGTCTTTGGGGGCGATTGTGGCTACACAAACCTTCGCACATACTCCCAATTCAAGAATGATCACAATCGGGGTGAAATTGAAAGGAAATAAAATCAAATTCAATCGCTATTACTCGATGCCAGGCTAATTTGGACATTTTCCAACCGACTTTGAAACCACTTTAAGAAATTGAACACACTCGCGTAGTGCGATAGTCCACTCTCGTGGAAGATCTATCCTTCAACGACTGTAAAGACATTGTTAATGCAGATCGACGCACCATTTCTTATTGACTTGACAATTACATATCCAGCCTCTGTGCCCTATTAACGACTTGGGGAACATGGTTAGGCTAACGGAGCGATATCGTATCTTTCTTCTTTTGGGCTAAATACAAGTTTCTTTTTAAAAATGCAATAAAATGAACAAAATTAAAAATTCTCCATACATTATGGCTGTATTGGTAAGAACAAACATTCCCATTAATTATGAAAAACAACGTCGTTCAAGTGGCTGGCTCGGGTGACTTCGCAGTAGCGCATTCTGGCACCCCAATTTTCCCAGACCTTGTTGATGGTTTCGGCCTGTAGCTATGGCCAATATCACCAATACCAATATCACTCTCTCCCATGGTGCAGCACATGTCGGCGAGCGGCGCGACATCGGTGCAGTCTGGCATCGTCATTATCGGCTTGTTCAGAAACTATTCAAGGAATTCTCCTGAAACAGTAAGTGGGGTCTCGCTCCGCATCGACATCGCCATCGGATGTTTTGACAGAACGACACTCTTTCAGTGATATTTCACCTTCGCTCCCTCGCTCCCAGCGTGAGATCGTCGGCTGTCGGTTGTCGGTGGTCTTAAGTGCTTGAATCGTTTTCGGATCGGTCCTTCACTGTTTCCCACAAAAACTAAGTCCAAAGCGGTCAAATCGCAGCTCCGAGGCGGCCAATTGGCATCACTAGGACGGCTGATAACTCGATTTGGGAATTTGGTGAGCAAAAGATCAATTGTGGCATCGGCTGTGTGGCATGGCGTGCCATCCTGTATGAACCAGAAGTCGTCCAAGTCCATGTCGTCAGTTTCAGTAAATAAAAGTCGGTCAATATGGCTCTGTAACGCCCACCGTTGACCGATCCATTGCGCCCAGCCTCATTTTCGAAGACGGCCACAGCAGCCACATTCTCATCTGTGCGTACGGTGCGACGACGGGGACCATGAGTGTTGTCCACTGGCATACCATCAGATGCGGTGGATGCTTAATTTTTTTTCTTTTCAGAGAGGCACTGTTTGGGCTACACAGCACTCACTTTGGAAGTAAGTTTTCAATATTTCCCAACGCTGTTCAAGCGTAAAGCGACACATTTCGTTCCGCGGAGGTATGATACTGACTTTCTGTCCAGATTTCGAGCGGTAAACAGCTGTCAGTGTCAAAATAACCCATGATTTAAAAAGAAAGGCTAGATGGCCCGATGCATTGCTTTCATGACGAAATTTGAATTCATAAGAAAACTCTGGTAGTTAAATTCCTTGACAACTCCGATCGACTCGCCCTCCAATGAGCAGTTTTCTGAGAGCGATCCTGCTACCCCGGTGCCGAAAACCATACTTTTTTTTGCTGAGTTGTTGTGCTGTCACTATTCGGCTTTTCCTGCCACTTCGTTGTTCTACTAGACTCGTTCGTACTGTCCCTCTGTTGGTGTCTGTTTTAATACTTATAACCAGTTGGTGGTTTTTATGAACTTGAGTATGTCCTTTATGTTGATGTTAGCTAGATCATCAAGATTGTAGAAGAAATAGCTGCCTACAAGTTTTCTTCTTGTCTCTGGAAGGGACGGGCAAGTGATAACACAAGACATCTTAAAGGTCTAGGTGGGGCAAAAATCGAGGGAATTTTTGTCAGCCACATCTACCTACCTATCTACTGAGGTGTTAATATTTAAATCCCTTAGGTTCCAGTAGCTTTGTAACTGAAGAGTCTGTGGACTTTCAGTCGAAATAACCAGATCGTCCGCATACGTGACTCCTCCCGGTAGACAATTTGCAATGGTGTCTATGTAGAGGGCGAATAGAAGTGGACAAAGTACCCATCCTTGTGGAACCCCATATTTGACTGCAAAATAGTCTAACAAGACAACTATCATTCCATACCGTAGCAGAGGTTTGTGTGATAAGCTCTTTATGGACTCTATTAAACTTGGTCCAGAGTCCCAGGGTCGATAACTTTTACGGCAAAGAGTTCCAATTAACCGTCTAAAACTGTGGCACAAGATGCCACTGAGTTAGCTCCACTTAACAGTCTAATTAGTCTTATTAGGACGAGTACTTGCGACGGCATGTCTGTTTGAAGAGGAAGTTATAGGAGACGGTCTCCCGACTTGCAATCTTTCTGATTTTCTTTCTTGGATATGACATGAGAAAATAGTTTCCAGTCTTACGCACTGTCATGGAGGAGACCTCCATGACGACGATGATCATTACTTCTGTTAGAAACGAGCGAGATCGAGTTCATACACGACTCAATCATGTCCCTCTACATCTCTCTACAAGACTCAATCATGTTCAACTCCTGTTTTAAGTTGAGTCAAACTTGCTAGAAGCCTGCTTCCCATCAAATTGAGGAAGTATTGGTCATTTAAGACGCATCCGCAGCAACGACAGCATTTTGTATTCAAACACAGTCCTTTAAACAAACTAGACGCGATGTAAGAAGTGCCCTCGTTATACAAATTTCACACGACATTACAAGCTGCGACTAAATCCTCTTCGAGTGCGTCACAATGTCTTGCCAACACACAGTGGCTGTAATGTCTCAAAACAGTCGCCGGCCCAACTGAACCATTTCTTCTCATTGTTATTCGCCCCTTATTACAGCTCACAATCAGTACATTGCCCGGGCGCTGCTGCCTGTTGCTGCTGTGTGCAAACTTTTGAAGAGCCCTCCTCAGGCAGGGAGATGTCTTTGTCTTCTGACTTGAATGAGACCGGATTTGTAAGGAGCTTTCCAAGGAAACCAAATTGAAAAGAGATATTTCCCAACGATAACTACACGTAGTATCGCTCGTCACAAAGGCCATTGCTGAGCAATCAACCGAAGATAATGACAGCGTCGCGCAAACCCGAATCTTCCAAGTGGCGAACATAAATTAAGTTCCACTACCAGCTTTTCAAGGCGATCCGAACGAAACCACCCATCGGCCGAGGGGTGTCGAGGACAGCTGTGGCTGTGGCTGAAGTTAAAGCTGAAGCGCGTCCCGTTTGGTGATACCAGTTAAAATCAAGTTATCGCGCTCTCAGCCCATACGGGTTACCAGTCATTCATCCCCCGGAACGGCCTGTGCGTGCGCAGTTTCGCGCAACAGCTTCACCTCACACATGGAGGGTGAATGCAAGGAAGCCCCTGCTTCGGAATGAATGACTTGAGCAATTTTCCCTCGCACATCGGGGTTGTCTGTCGCAAAGATTGATGGGCCAAGGCAGAGGATATGAACGCAAAAAAATAACATCACAGTCGTCTTTAAAAAAAATGATCAACACACAGGGACACGGACAGAAACAGGGACCACGGATTTAATTCAATTTCATCCTCCTCCTTGCGGCTCCCTCAAGACATTACGCATCGGATTTGCCCCGTGAGGGGACTCGTGGTGTTGCGGGTACGTGCTCATTGTGCGCCCAGATGTTCGTTACATCGTTCGGAGTGATCTTCATCTCAAGGTTTTCCCTGCCTTCACGCCAAATTGATTTTTCCAAACGAACAAGACAATCGCACACACTCGCACGCACACGCACACGCCAAGTGAATGTGAAATGTTTGTGTTGGCGCGTTCCTGATGGGATCGCTGGGAGAGAGGTGGTTGCTCCTGGCAGAGGGTTACCTTCCTTCGCATTGTGTGTGCGCTCTTAATACACGCATCTTCTTCTTAAGGATTTTAATAATAATCTTTCGCCAGTTGTGTGCGCCGGAACGATGGGTGGCAGCTGCGGAAATAAAAGGAAAAAAAAAAATCAATCTCGGGGAACCAAGTCGAAATTCAGCGCACGAGGGGAAAAGGTCACCGCGTGAATGTGCGATATGAAAATTGATTTTTTTATTGAGTGCGAGTGCAATTTGATTGCGAAAATATGACGGGCATTGTGGGAAGGAATCCCGGCGAGTGACCCCGCTGCCAGTGTGATCCTGAATTTGCTCTGCCAGTGATCAAGGTACGTGCGTGCAGTGGGGGCTTTGGAATAGGCTATAGAATTCAGTTGCCGAAGACCTGTTGCTGGTGTAAGCCTTGTCACTGAAAGCTAAAATGTGGCGCATCGGTTTGCTGCTTCGAGCCCTGAAGTGTGAGAATTCACTCAAAATCTATTTTCATTAATTTGTTGCCACATGTGACGAGAAGAATATGCACTCCCTCCTGATGGAGCTCGCTACGAGTACTACTGAGTTACTGACTTATCACGACTGCGACCCATAATCAAGATCTGAGCCTGAGCAATAGCTGCCCTCCATCGTCGACGAGCCTGGACACGCTGGTTCTAGATGAAGACGACGCTGTCTTCCCTCAACGATGATTTGGTCCTTATTCCGGAGATTCGGTCTTGCCCTCCTTTTCAGACCAGGAGGCTCGGATTCTAAGACCCTCTTAGCTGCAGCATTGGTGTCCATGCGCTCGATGTAGCCGAGCCATAGATTTTTATTTCCATTCGGACTACATCCACACGTTGGTCCAGCTCGTAGAGTTCGTTCGCAGTTCGTGGTTCTCGTCATTCACCTTCTTCCAACGCAGGACCATACAGGGTGCGCCATCTAGTGGTTTTTTTCAAAATCAGAGATTATTTTGACACTGACGGCTGTTTCCCGCTTAAAATCTTGACAGAAAGTGAGTATCATACCTCCGCAGAACGAAATGAGTAGCTTTACGCTTAAACAACGTTGGGTAATATTGAAAACTTATTTCCAAAGTGAGTGCTGTATGCTCTTAAACAGGAAAAGTTTTGGCCGACGAAGCACCCACCGCGTCTGATGTACGCAAGTTTGTGCAGAGACTGGTATGCTAGTGGACAACACTCATGGTCCCCGTCGACGTACGGTGCGCACAGTTAAGAATGTGGCTGGGAACAACGTTTCGGTCAACAGTGGACGTTACAGAGCCATGTTAGTCGACTTTGTTTTTACTGAAATTGAATAAATGGATTTGGACGACCTCTGGTTCATGCAGGATGGGTCGTCATGCCATACAGCCCATGCCACAATTGATCTTCTGCGTAGCAAATTCCGAAATCGTGTCACCAGCCGTCTTGGCTGTGTCAATTGGCCGCCTTGGAGCTGCGACTTGACGCCTTTGGACCTTTTTTTTTGTGGAGAACCGTGTATAATCGATGTTATGCCAACAATCCAAAAACGATTCAGGCACTTAAAGTCAATATCATCCAAGCAATCCGTGAGCTACAGCCCGAAACCATCAACAAGGTCTTGGAAAATTGAGGTGACAGAATGTGCTACTGCGAAGCCAGCCTAGGCAGCCACTTGAACGACGTTGTTTTTCATAATTAATGGGAATGTTTGTTCTTTCTAATAAAGTCATAACACATGGACAAAATTTAATATTATTCATTTTGTTGCAGTTTTAAAAAGGTACTTGTATTTAGCCCACCCTGCATAACTGAAGCAAAATTCTTCTTACACATGCAACAAGAATAAGTTCTGATGCTGCTCATTGTCCACCGTTCGGCCACATTTAGCAGAACTGGTATGAGCTTGGACCTTCGAGTCAAGTGCCAGTTGTTTCGACTAACTGAAGTAGCATTGGTAGCCAAGCGTTTCGCACTCCACAGCATTTCTAAATCTACCTTGCTACCAGCTTGTTTCGCTTTTTCTTCAATCGCTTCATTCGAAAGCTTCGTACAGTTCGGAATGCACAGCGATTTCTCATAGTCATCTGCGTAAGTACACAGTTGGACTAACTTGCAGAATATAGCGTCTTCCTTGCTTACTACCCCCTCTTTCCCAGTACCAGATTGATGCACGACAGCGCATCTTCTCGTTTCAAGTGGCTCAGAAATCGCTGAATCGAACTGCATGTAACATCGGTCTGAAACTGGATCAGTTATTCCCGGGATCCCGAATTCGACCAGCGCATCGAATGCGGGCTTAAAATCGATAAAAAATGCTTCGTATCGATTTGAAACTCGCTGGTCTTCTACAAGACATGCTTCAATGCAAATATTTAATATCTTAAGTCGATTTTCCACCTGAAGCCGCACTAGTACGTGCCATTTAAAGTGGCACGGATCGCGGAGACTTTCAACCCACATCACGAATGGCGGCAATTTCATAATTGATCTCCACATGCGCATAATCGTTGACAATCCCACATACCCCGCAACACGTGGCTCAGTAACAGCCGTTCATCAGACAGACCCACAAGCGCACAAGGTGGATGAACTCTCAAAAACGGAGCAACTGCCAACCGAAATGGAAAACTCCTAACAATCGAAACATATGCTCCTAAGTGAAAACTAAAAACCGCAATATTACGGTTATTTACTGTAACAAGCCCACCAGTCAGTTACATCCCATAAAATAGTCCAACGTTCGATTCCTCCCTTCCTTACTCAAAACGGAACGGCACCTTGTCACTATGCTCCTTAAGAAAAAGGCACTCACAACACGCTCTACCTAGCAACTGGGTATCTCTGGAGTCTTTATCTCGAAATACGGAAGGCAGCATCTTGCCGGGAGGACAATGAGCGTTACGTTCGTTGCCCTTTAACATCACATCGACATTGCCGGTCGGTCGTCGGCAACAATTAGACGCAACAAAGCCCATTCCTTAGCGAGGGTGACTTCAGACGTCGCAGACAGCTGCACGCTGTGATTCAACATTGAGACAGAGATCTGTCAATGAGATTACGAATTGTGCTACAAATCACCGGGCACCAACCCCTGTGCTGAGTGCTCTTTGCTGCAGAATGCAAGGATACCATGGTTTCCAATGGGAGTGGTGGGGATAATGAAAGTTCGTTCACCAACTCTTTTGTTTCATCATCATGAGCGGGCTTCTTATCCGCATTTGTGTGGTGTTTAATTAATGCGCAACTTAATCAAAGACGAGGCAAAAAAAGCCTTAGACAGGGAAAAAATGCCCACACTCACACGCACGCAGACTCGGTGACTGCACCTTCACACTTGCTGTGGTCGCTGCGTCGTCATCGTCGTCGTCCTTGACGAGCGAGCACTTGCCCACAGAGAGACATCAATTTTGCGAATAGCCAAGTCCATTTATTCGATTGCTCGCCCTCTGTGGTTATGTCATTAACTTTAATCGCATTCGTTTAGCGAGAGCCCATCATTACACCTCGCGTTCGCAAATAACGTAATTTTAGTTAATCGCGCCCAAGGTATCCTGACGCAAGACGGGACGCGACGAAGAAAAACCCTTTCGGGTATAAGTTCGGTTTTTTTTTATTTTCTTTCTCTGGTATTTTGTTTTTGTATTCTTTCATTTTGTAGTTCAATTTATTCTACCGCCTGCCAGTTTGGCCGCAGGCCTTTGTGCAGTGATAAATCTTTTTGGCTAGGCATTTATCTAAATGCAAATTTAATTGTCCTTCAACGTTGCGAGGGGGAAAGTCTTGTGTGTGCGCGGGGAAACAAAGAGGCGGGGAGGCGGATTTGCTTATGTGTGTTTTTTTTTTCCGCTGATGCGTTGGAGATACAAAGTTGTGGCGAGACTCTTGTGATACTGTGAAGGGGGATACATAGCTTCTGGGTTACGGATTAGTTAATGGGTTAACGGATGTTTAGGCGATTGCGTGTCTGCCGATTTCATGGATATCATTTAAGTAACCGTTAAGCCATTGAATCGCTCTTCGAATGATACGTGGGATAGAATTCCGTTTGCGGTTAAATTCTGAGAAGTTCCCGATGGAAAAAGTGCTGGCGGATATCAATTTTTAACAGGCATCTATTGATAAAATGGTCATTAGACACGAAGTCGTTTTGCATTCAAATCGGAATGTTGTCGATAGTTTGTTTGTATTCCACTTGGCTGGAAGAAAAGAAAGGAGGAATGCTGACGAACTACTAGGCCCTAGGCTCCGTTGACTAAGTGGTTGGCTTCATCGGAACTGGTGGTGATGATTGACGGAGTGGCACAGCGTGCAGGAGGTGACTGAAATTTAGACTCAATCAATTTTCAATGCCTGCTGTCAATCCACGAAACGTACCACTCTAAGACAGGCCCTTCACTCAGCTTCAGGCCCTCCACTCAGACCCAAGCACATCACTCAGGCCCAGGCCCTCAACTCAGGCTCGTGCCTTCGACTCAGTCTCAGGCCTTCCACTCGGGCTCAGGTCCTCTACTCAGGCCTGGGCCTTCTACTCGGTCCCAGGCCCTCAACTTAGTCCCAAGCCATCCACTCGGGCTCAGGCCCTCAACTTAGTCCCAAGCCATCCACTCGGGCCCGGGCCCTCGACTCAGTCCCAGGCTATTCACTCGGGCCCAGGTCCTCGACTCAGTCCCAGGCCTTCCACTCGGGCCCAGGTCCTCGACTCAGGCCTGGGCCTTCCACTCGGTCCCAGGCCCTCAACTTAGTCCCAAGCCATCCAATCGGGCCCGGGCCCTCGACTCGGTCCCAGGCCTCCACTTAGTCCCAACCCTTGCACTCAGGCCCAAGCCCTCGACTCAACCCCAGACTCTCCACCCAATCCTAGACCCTCCACACAGCCTTCCACACAGCCTTCCACACAGTCCCAGGCTCCATTTAACCCAGACGTTCGACTCAGTTCCAGACGTTGAATTCAGTCGCAGACCTTCGACTCAGTCCCAGTCGTTCGACTCAGTCCAGACGTTCCACACGCCTTCAACCCAGTCCCAAGTATTCGACTCAGTCCTAGGACCTCCACTCAGACCCAAGCCCTCCACTCACGTCCACGTCCTCCACGCAGGCAAAGTCCCCCCACTCAGGCCCTAGTTGTAAGCCCAGTAAGTACATCGCTCGAAGGACTCGAACGTTGCCACGCGTAACCATTTCGGTAGCTTATGCAACCGCAGCCAATCGTCGAGCCATTTCGGAAATTTATTCCAAACCAGTCCATCGTGATGTTTCAGCAGAGCACAGAAGCCAAAATGAGGTTCCTGTTTGGCCGCAAGTGAGTCTCAACTGCTCGCAAATGCTGGTCCACTAGCGCAATTAAGCGAGTGATTTACGAGTGCTTGCGCATACAAATCATCGAATTGTATCTATCTACCAATCGCTTCGAATTGTATTCAAATCCCATTCGCCTGCTAATTGCATTTGAAATGATCGCCCAAACAGGTAATTCAGCCACTCATCCGAGCACAACCACCAAACACGGCCACCACCCATTGTCTTTCGACTTATGCCAGAGACCGCAATAAATTTCCATTGTTAATCATTCCGTTTTAATTTGCACGTCCGCTACCAGCTACCAGCTACCATCTACCAGCACACCAGATAACACTAGATCAACCAGTTAGCTTCCACTTTACAGCAAACAAACAAACGAAAAAACAAAATCATTGGAACGCTATCTCTCTGAATGGTCACTTCCGCTTTAGCGGAATAGAATACCACAGCCAGCCAGCCAGCACAACAGAGAGAAACGCCTTGAATTTGTGTGTGCTTAGTGCTTAGCCCCCATTAGCCTGGACCCGGCTGCAATCCATTCCGCAGGGGGAACACCGAGCCAACTGCCAACGTCTTGTTAGTGTCAAAATTTATAAAGCATTCACACACTCGCCTAGTCTTGATGACCATCGCTTAGGGAATTTCAGTAGCATAATAAAATTTATCGACTGACACCATGGCAAGTGCGATAAACCGGAGGGGCGACCTTCCGTACGATCATCTTAATTGGCCCGCTAAGTATGCCGCATCGTAAAATTGGAAAATATTCGAGGCACGTAATTGATACGAGTACACCAGCATACAACAGGTGCCGCCAAAATTTAAATAAATTGCACATTGCATGGGAGTAAGGGTGAACTTAATGTAGGAACGGCATGTTGTGTATACGGTTTGTATTGATCATTTATCCATCGCCTCGCCGCGCGTATAGATGACGCTAAATTAGATAAGATGTGCAGTGATGATTGGCCATCGGGTGTGCAACAAAAGAGTTGATGAGCGAACGGCGCAAGCTGCGCTGGTGGCTACCCGTGGAGGGGGATGATGGATGCATTCAATAAAATGATTTCATTTAGGCGGTCCTGTTTGTTGGGTATAAATTGTGGCAATTTATCTGCGGTATGCTGCTGGTGCTGGCGGTCTCTTCGAGTCTTGTTTATGTTTTCCGTTCGCTTCTTAAGCTTAACTCGGTTTTTCGGGGGGAGCCGACTTGCCCTAGGGTTAAGGGATGTCGTTTAATGTTAAGTGGCTACTGTAATTTACACTTTCAGTTGATTTATGCACTCTGCGGGCTTTTCCATTAGGGCTTGTCACATCGCTGAAAGAAATCATTTTCTCCTGAACAACTGGACGGCTGCTTGAAAGCCTACGCAAGCCATGAGCCATGGGCCCTTTTTGGAATGACTGACTGAGCAATAAATTAAGGAAAAAAGTACCCTCGCATGTGAAGCAGATCAGGAATATCGAACGAGCCGCGTTACCCAAATCCCAGGTGCCTGAATCCATCAAATCCCCGAATCTGCTGCCTTCTGTCGAGGAAGTGACCATCATGCGGCAGAGGTCCAAAGCATCACCGGACGATACTGCTTTGAGACTTTTTGAAATTCAAGGTAGTCACTGTTTCGTCCTCGTCTAGCCGCATGTAGCGTTCGATCCGTAGATGCCTGGCTAGAGTTGTGCCGCTTTACTTCCCAGGGCTCAGTGACAGGGAACGAACAGATCCCGACTCCAGTCGATGAAGTTTTGCTCTCACCACCAAGTCACAGGCTCAGATTGTTTGCCATCAGGGCTCTTCAAGTTCTGAAGGCAAGCAAGCCCCAGATCATCTGCAGAATTTGGGCACACCGGAGCATGTCCGATTCAGCATAAGCTCCACGTCCAGAAAAATAGGCGAAGCTAATTGTTGTAAAAGAGGCATATCCCTGCTCAACGTCGCCTAAGGATACTGTGTGAACATCCGCACTAATCGGCTTGTACCAGTGCAGCTGCCGGACCGTCAAATGGACTGTAGACCAAATATTCAAACTGAGACAGATCCGGGGAATGACTAGCGAGTTTCAGATCGATAAGATGCATCATACAGCATTCGCAGAAGTACATGGTGCACCCTGTAATTCTTCTTCTTTCTTCTTTATTTGGCGCTACAGTCCGGCGTGGACTTGGGCATCTCCAACTAGTGCGATCTCTGGCTAGCTGCATCCAGTTTCGTACCAAGTTGGTTGAGGTCTTTCTCCACTTGGGTGCACCACCTTAGCCGAGGGCATCCTCTGTTATCCAACAGGTTTGGAGCCATGGCGCTAAGTTGTCCAGAGGGCACAATGGACGCAACGAGTTGGTATAGGTTTATAGATGATCCACGGCCTAAGGCCAACAGGGCACCATATCGCCTACCTAAGTTGTCCACATGTCCCAGTAAACTTAAATGGTCGGTCCGTATATGCTTGGCTAGAACATGTCTCCATACAGTTCGTGGTTGAATCTTCTCACCAAAATACCGTCAACGCAAGCAGGACCAAAGATAGTACGCAGAACTTTTCTCTCGAAGAGACCAAGAACTTCTTCATCCGCTTTTGAGATGGTCCATGCCTCCGTGTCGTACAGCTGGACTGTAATGATCAGTGTCTTTTATAATGCTTCCGGAAACGGCTCCATTAAACAATCGCCTCTTGAGCCCTTGGAAACAGCGGTCGCGTTTGATATGGAACTGTTGACTACGGAGCCGAGCTAGACGAAGTCATTAACCTAGTTGAAGTTATAGCTGCCGATTGTGACACTGTGTCAAAGACGTCAATGTTATATGTCCTTTCTTGAGAACAACATGTACTTCGCTTTGCCCCCTCTCAGTGACAGACCCATTTTTGCCGCCTCAATGCAAGCAAACCCCTTCTTGACGACTCACTGTGTTCTACTAATCACATCAATGTCATCCGCGTATTTTAACATTTGTACGGACTTCGAACGATCGTGCCTCTAGTGTTGGCGTGTGAGTCTTCATCGTACAATTCAGTTCAAGTAACTCGGAGCCATTCGAATCCTGCACCGGATTTAGGCAAGTAGATGCATTGTCATGTGATTTATTTTATCTGCTACTGGGGATGATAGGCCAGTGGGTCCAACTGTTGGGTTACGCAATTGAAAACCACATAGTTGCGCGTTCCCAACGGGCAGTAGTCGATGCTACATCGGTGATTGAAGAACAGGCGAAACGAGACGATATTAAGGATAATTTAGAAAAAGCTAAGTATATGCTGTCCAGCGAGAATAGTTCGGTCGCACACGCTCTGACACAAAACGCCACGATCGACAGTTAACATTTCATAGGAATAATTAGGGCGTTTGTTTACCTCGAGGCTACACCTGAGTGGCTATCCGACGTTGAAGCGCCTTTGGTAATCGGCCCTACTTCGATTTATGCAAACAACTGAGATTGATACTCCCTACTCGAAGGTCGAAAATCATGTCAGTCTTTCTAAATGGAGGCGAAAGCTGGACGCTGAGAATAACAGCAGAACTGATTCTTGGAGTCTGCCAAAAAAAGATTTCCGCGTCTGATATATGAACTTGTGATCGAGTGAGTGGAGGAAAAGACAACCGAGAAATCTGCGAACTGTACCAAAGTGTGAATGTAGCACGGATGGAAAAAATCCACGGAAAACAATGACTCGCCCACAACGAGCTCATGGACACCAATACTCCAGCTAAGAGGGTCTTCGAACCCGAATCGTCTGCTTCGAGAAGGAGCGGCAAACCGAATTTCCCGTATAAGGACTTACTTGGATGACTTACAGTTCGCAAGACAACTTGGCGTTGATGACTGTAAGCAGCGTGTCCAACGATGGAAAGCGGCTATTGCTCAGGCCTGAAATCTAGGTAAAGAAGCTGTTTCATTTTTTCAGAACCGTAGAAGTGGCTAATATTATCTTAGTCCATGGTACTGTTGTGCCGCCTAATGGATCAGTCCACTAATGGGAGCTGTCTATGAATCGCAATATCTCATGGTATCATAAGAAGTTAATGTCCTCAAAGAAGGAGAAGGAGAATCAAGACTACAGACGGTACATGCTTTGGGTTCAATCTGGATCCGTTTAGTTTGCTCCTACTCGGCTATTAAGCATGATGATGGGCGACTTGGCAACTGAAGAGGTTGAGATCTAGCTTATTCCATGTATTAGATGGTTGCACCTTACTAGGAGTGTATCATTGTAATCAACGTCATGTGACGGACAAGCTCGTCGGTCATGTCTGTGGTATGATATGGCTGTCTTGCCAAAAGAAAACTCAGTCGCGCTACTGAAAAACTATCATGCTCCAAACATTGCGCATGCGACAATTTGTGCGTTTTAAAAAACGAAAGCACTCCAAACAGCGAATCATGCAGTAACCACATCTAGCTGCGGTTCCATTTATTGAAAATCAACCTGCCTCATGCAGTCTTAGATGCTTAATCTACTAGAAAAGGGTAACTTGGTAAATAATACTAGATAAGAACTAAATAAGACCAGTAGGGAAGGGTGACGGCGCCGCATAGTGACTTTCACGTCGTCTAAAGTTGCACATCATCACCATTCGTACATATGAATCTTGCAGTGCTGCACTATATTAGAAAGCTCTCTCACACATGCTGGAAAAAGAATGGGCCCATGTACAGACACTTGCGATACACCAGTTGTCATCGATAGCATCTGACAAACTTCCACAAAATAAGCTCGTCTCTACACAAACACTCCTCCAGTCAGTTCGACAATTCGGCACTCCTTTCATTGTCTTTGATTCTTTGCTTGTCCTTAACCAAACATGTCCCCCCCCACCCCACGAGAACATCCACACCTCATCGATAAGGTGGAAACAAATCCATTAAGCCTATTGACAACAACGAAACCCCTTTTACCATATCAAAGGGAATATCTTTCCAGTTAAATCCACCGCACCTCATATCACCTAATTGAGATCTGATCCCATTGAAGACATAAATACAAATTTAACGAAAAATTCGATATCCCAACTGTCGTCGTATGCAAATCACCTGTTCCCATTTCGGTTGTCACTTTCCCAGCGATAACGCGAGCGCACACAATGCCAACGGAAGAGGACAGCCAAACTCGGAGTCGAACTCGAACCCGAGCCCGAACTCCCACTTTCTTCACGAAGAGACCCGGGCCCAACGCGGATTGAATAGAAAACAGACCACAAATCAAGATAACCAAATCGATAAACGTTCTGTGTTTGTTGGAAGCCAAACATTTTCAATTAACCACAAATTAGCTTTCGAGATAGAAATCTGGAGCCGAGAGAGGGAGATGGACGGCTCGGACTCCCGAAAGTGTGGGAAAACTTGGCCCAAACTGACAAAGCTCTGCGATCTGGCTGACTGGCTGACTGGCAAGTGTACCCCCCAAATCCGACAGCATCGCCGCAGCGGAGATTTACGCACAGACGGAGAGTGTGCCCGCTCGGCTACAGCTAATCGTATCGGAGGAGAGATTAGCATCGATCTGTTGCACAGCTCGCCCGGCTCTTCATTGATGAATATTCGGAATCGGCAGTGGTGCTGCTGGGGCACGGAGGTGCGTGCTCCATTAGACGAGCTGATGGCATACTTCCACTTGGGTCTCGTCACAATCAGCGCACCACCATCACCGCCACCGCCGCCGCAATCTGGTGCGACAGGAAGCCGGGCTTATCTGTTGCTCTCGCTGTTGCTGTGCTTGCTTTCTTCTTGTTCTTCTTTTTGTTGTTCCTTTCTAGATCAGTGCAGCCATTAACCTGATGTGTTCATTAAATGCCGTCCATGGTGGCAGCGGATTGGCTCCCTGAAATCGTGGGAATGGTCAGGTGATGGCATCGCGAGTCAGCGGGGCAGCAGAGCTTTAATGCTCGCTTGCGGAAATGTTCTGGCCATCATGTTGGCGGTGGCTTGTCGTAGCCTCAGCGCCGTGTTCCATGTAACTGCCTGATTGTAATTAATTTGCCTACACACTGACACACAGGCACACACGCACCGCACCGGATTCGCATCGTTTTCCTAGAAGCTTCCAATTCATTCACAAGTTACTCGGTTGTTTGTTGTTTTTTTTTTTTGTTTTGTGTTTTGTGTGGTTTTTTTTTTCCTTCAGCGGAAATCAATAAAATTACGAAATCAACGAGAGAAACTGCTTGTGTTCGGCCTAAGACCTGATTGTTATCACGAAGCCACTTGACGTTGGCAGGAGGACGAGGTGCGAACTGGCAGTGCGACGTCGATTCATTCAGTGATGCGATGATTCATTGAGCAAAGTTGGTGGTGTGTTGGATTCTGCCTGTTGATTGAGCACCGCTGGCTTCGTGAGAAATTTACGAGCACTTCACATTGCGGCTCCTGTTGGATGAAGTGGCTTGTGGTTGTTTGAAGCTTCTGTACGACGGCGGTGAGTCGTTTGAGCAGAATTCTGACCGACTTTGTTCCTCAATTTATTTATGATCAATCAATGCATAGGAAAAGATAGTTCACCTGCTCTGGTGACACAAAATGAAGCGGTGGGAGTTTGAAAGTCGGAAACCCAAAGTACCGTCCATCAAATAGTCACTGAAATGGATTGATAACATAGTTACTCCCCAGGTTAATGTTTAAATGAACTCCACTCGACTTTGACAGAGCAACGAATAAGCTAAGCATTTTTTTTCCACGGCACTATAACTGGCGCCCGACAGCAGGCCCGGAACTGTGTTCTTTTTCAAATCGTCTTCTTTTCTTAGATTGTGTTCTAAACTTTGATATTAGGAGACAAGAACAAAACCGATTTTATGGTACACTAGTCACTCTTTATTGTACGAAAAAAAAAGTAATATACAGCCGACTCTCGCTAAGTCGAATTTCTCTCTAACTCGAATTTCTTGTTCGCCATATTTTGGCATTGCCTTCAATTTTCCATATTAAAAATCATCCTAAAAGTCGAACTCCCTCGAACTCGAACAAGTTTTGATATCCCGTGACGATTCGACTTATCGAGGTTCGACTGTATTTCTTCTCAGTATTTGACATTTTCATTGAAGGAAGCCACAAGCTGTAGTAAACGTCAGTGCTGTCGCTTCTTCTAACATTCACCGCCCACCTCGTCCAGGTACGGCGACAAAAGAAGTCCAGTACCATCTCACGACCGCTCACCCTTTGATCTCTCCTCTTTAATGGAAAATACAATAAGCCTCTAGATCGCTTCAGGGTTGAAGATTGAGTTCGAATGGCCGCTACTCTGACGCACTTCTCAATTGCCATTGAGTTGCCCCCGTTCGGCTCATCTCGAACGGCAACCAAGTCGCCGACCTGAATATTTCAACTAACTTGTTGCCACTTATATATCGGACCTGCAGTAAATCAAAAAATGCCATCGTTTCCAGAAGTCTTGTCTGCATCTGTTGTAGCTGCTTGAACCTGGTCGATATATCTTCAAATATTTCTAAGAAGTTCGGTTGAAGCACTGCGACCAGCTATAAAATGTCCCGTAGTGAGAGCAACCAAATTGTTTGGATCATTCAACATAGTTGACAATGGTCTGGAAATCGTGAGGAATTCCTCAAATGCGTCACCGATTGTCCTTTTCAAATGATCGACCTCATCCTCCCATATTTCACGGAAATTGCGGAGCTAATGCCGTGAAGACCATAGCTTCAAGAGTCCCAAATGATGACCTAAACTAAGTAAAGCCTAGCTGAAAAGAGATTGCAACAAATTGACATGTTGCACGGGAAGTTGCACTGGAATATGTACTGGAAAATGGACTGGACAATTCCAGTCTGATACAAGACGTAAATGCGGTACCGCTCCTTTTCCACTTCGCCCGTTCAATTGTGAATGGGCGCTTCAACCACGACCGCTCCGTCGCACAACGAGCTGAGGAAGGTCTCCTCCGCTTCAGTACGGTGGTATCAAGGCGGGGTGTTCGGGATGTTGCAACGCAACATCGAAAATGTTGGTGTCTGGTTAGCGAGGGATCAAGTTGTTGACTGAGTTCATCGCTCTGGCAGTATGGCCTCGAATCAACTTCAACAGGAAATTGTCCACTCGTATCAGGTTCGTCCTGTTGTATAAAATCTCATTGGAGTAGAATTTTCTGTACTGGAACTCTGGTGTCCTGTAGAGGCGAAGGCAAGCCCTAAGGTAAGCCCTCTCAAACACCCGCATCTTTTCCATCAAGCTTGCACTCAAGTTGAACCACACGGGACAGCCATAGGTGAACATTGGCCGGATGAGGGCCATGTAGCAGATTACCTTCACCCTCGCATCGAGTTGGATGTTGTAAAACAGTCTCTTTGTAAGAGCGAAAGCGCCTCGGGCTCGGGCTAGAGCAGCATCTACATGTTTGTTAAAATATAGATATTGATCTAGCCAGATCCCCAGTCCTTTGCGCCAGTGGTTGCCCGTGACGCCCAACAATTGAGAACTTTCGCCAATTCTTTTTTGTATCCGCCGAAGCCTTACACAACGGGGTCCTGAACAGTATGGTTTCCGGCTTCTGAAAGTTGATATTCAACTTCCAGTCATCGCAACTTCTCATGAATGAGTCGAAGTCACCCTGCGCGAGAGTAGTGATGTCCTCGATCTTTTTACCTGATCTGTACACAATCAAGTCGTCGGCATACGCAATTACGTGAGGAAGAGAACTTATCAGATCGCTCAAGAAAATGTTGAACAGGATCGGCGAATTGACGGCACCCTGTTGGAGACCATTTTTTTAACATTCAACCAGTAAGCATGTTACACAGTAGGTACAGCAGTGGTTTACTTATGCCTAGCCATTGAGCTTGTAAAAAGGTCCTTCTAACCATACGTTGTCGAAGGCCTTCTCCAGGTCAATCAGGCAGGCACCCGTACATTGTTTCTAGCTCTTATTGGCAATACTCTATCATGTTTATGTTGATACGCCATCAATGAGGAAAACATTCAACCACGGATCGGATCCAGTGCCATTCGAACACCAAATTAAAGGATGCTTGCGTAAGTGGAGATGAATCTCAACCAATTCGTTATGCGAAACAGGCCACGAATGATTATAGTTGGAAAAGCTAGTCGGTTGAAAACTGGGCCCATACCCGACTGCAGTTCCATTATCTGTTACTTAAGCTAAAAAATCGGTTGACAATGGCTTGAAGGACGCCGTATTGATCATTGGATCTAGAAGGACCACAAAGGGTAAAGTCGCATAGCTGGACTAAATGCATAGCACTAAAAGGACACTATGATGAAAAATAACACGCTTAATTGGCAAACAAATATTTGATATTCAAAAAGTCACTGACTTTTCAAGCAACCCTCGTACTAAGTAACATGCAAGGGATTGCGAGCGTGTTTGTGTGCGATTTACTGGGCACTTAGGACAGAAGATTAATTTTCTTGATGGGGAGTTTTAGTAGATCCGCTATGTTTAATGGCTAAGTCGAAATAGTAACTTTTCGCTTAGATGGTTCGTTAGCTACCTCGTTACAGGAAGACGAGACGGTCCCTGGACCTTATATAGGCAGACTGTGCTATTTATACAAAAGTTCGTGTAGGGATTTGTTGCTTCTTTGAAAATACTTTCATGCTATACGATCAGGGCCGTCCATCGGAGTATCGATAGTTAGCTACGAGTTCAGCTTGGAAGATGCTGATCATTTTTAATTCATACCAAGCATTGAAGACAGCAGCGTCTACCCATTTGGCATCCAAAGGAACTGAAAAACAGACAATCTTGCGAGGAAAGGCATCTCAAATGGATCTCTCTGTCCGCGGCTGAATAAGAAGAGATCATCGTCAATGGTAAGTTTCAGCGAACGTTTATTCCTTTCCCAAAAACTTCTACTGAACAAGCTGTTTCCAATTCAGAAAAAGCAAACATTTTAGCCAATACATTTTTATCGAACCACCAAATCTCGAGTACAGTAATTAATGTTACTGATAATATTGTTGAAGATTCCTTACGCCTGATAAACAACCAAACTCAGTCTTATGACGCTGATACGGTTGGACTGAATGAGCTTAAGTCGATCGTAGCTACACTAAAACCTCGTAAGTCAGTCGGATTTGACGGAATTAGAAACATTTATTCTAAAACACCTTCCTACGTTGGCTCTTAAGATATTACAATCAATTTTTAAGGGATACCTTAAAATAGGTTACTTCTGATTGGAAATGCGCCAAAATTATCCCAATACCCAAGCCAGGGAAGCCCTTGAATGATCCCTTGAATTATCGCCCCATAAGCCTTCTAAGTTCTCTTAGTAAACGTTTTGAAAAGGTCATCAAAAATAAATTAATGCTACACCTGGAAGAATACAATATTTTACCACAACAATAATTCGGCTTTCGCCCACATCACAATACTTCACACCAAGTTTACAGAATTCATTAGGCAAAAGCACTAGCATGGTTCTCTTGGATGTTGAAAAAGCATTTGACACTGTATGGCACAATGGCCGTGTCCACAAACTCTTACAATTTAACTTCCCTATGTACCTCATAAAAACTATACAGTCTTTCTTAACTGCAAGAAGTTTTAAAGTATTTGTGAACCAAACTCCATCTGACGTCCAATGGATCCCTGCCGGTGCTCCTCAGGCTTCCGTATTGGCTCCCATTCTTTACAACGTCTATACATCTGATTTCCCTACACTGCCCGGATGCCATTCTGCAATTTTTGCAGATGATACATGTATTTATTCGTCCGATTCGGTAGGCTCAATAATTGAGTCTAACTTGCAATCAGGGTTGGATAGGTTGCTTAAATATCTTTCAGATTGGAAAATCAAAATTAATCCTCAAAAAACTTAAGCAATATTTTTTCTCGAAAAAGAAGATCTTGTTTTTTGCCTGCAGGAAAATTAATAGTTTGCGGGAATCAGTTTGACTGGGCACCATTATGGATAAAAGACTGACTTTTGGCCAACATACAAGTAATGTCGTTAGTAAAGCCAACAAAACCATTAGAGTACTATACCCATTCATTTGTCGTCTAAGTCTGAACTAAGCAAAGAAAACAAGCTCATAATATACAAATCTATCTTTCAAGCCATTTTGTTCTATGCAGCTCTTCAAAATAAGGTATTAAAATTTATCCTAAAACTACCATGCTATTTTTCAACTTCAGAACTTCACGAAATAGCCAACATTGAAACGGTAAAAGAACGAATAGTCGACGACTTTGTGAAAAATTTGTATATCAGATAACCCTCTCGTTTCTAATCTTGCAAATGTTTTTTGATATTATTTGTTTTTTTTATTAATCAATGTATAAAGTTATTGCATTTATTTATTAAATTCTATTTATACTTCATGTGTCCACTAAGGATACACCAATCTACGAAACTGTGATATTTTGTATGAAGGTTTTTAATTAGCTTTTCCTTCAGTTTCTTTCTTTGGTAAAAATGATTTTGTGCTAGTATTTAAATTTTTCATAAGTAAAAATGTAAATTGTTGATAATAAAAAATACATACATACATACATACAATGGTAAGTTTCAGTAGCGAAGGAGGTGCTCATGCTGGTACGAATCTTCACCGTGCACTGTGCCACACCACGTCGTGACTCCTATAGAACCTTGAGAATCGACGAGGAAATATTATCTGCCCGAGGTAGCCTGGGAATCCTCAACCCTAGCAACCAAAAGGAGGCAGTTCCTGGGAATTACAGAATATTTGGCAGGGGATAGTGCTTCAGTTCAAATTTAGCCGAATTAGTCAGTTCAGTTCCGTTCAGTTAACATTGTGGCGAATTTTGCCCAAAGTTGGTGGCCTAAACATTTACAAGATCGCATTAATTCAAGAGGCATTCGAGGGAGCCCTGGCCCATCAATCTCACATCCTTGTCGGTTCCGAATACCCCTCTCACGGAATAGCCTTAAGTTGCCTGCCATTCGCTATCATTTTTGTTTCAGTCCTCAGTTGGGTCCAACTTTCTGTTGGACCAAGGGAGCTTCTGAGATCGGCAAAGACGATGCACTGCCCACAGAGTGCAGTGGAAGGTCAGGAGATCTTGCTGACGACACTTCCCTTCATTTGCTTTCGTCGCAAAGCAAGTCGCACTGTCCAACTAAACCTTCCTATTTGACAAACAGCATACAGGACGTAGATATCTCACGACTTGACTGCTCGGCTAAAGCTCGGCTAAAGCTCGGCTAAAGCTAAAGCCCGATCTTTTTACTTGAGGATCAAGTCTATCCGAAGTGAATAGCCAACACCCACCAAAGCGAAGCCGTCTTAGACAAAAATTCAAAGCTCTTGCGATCACAATCGAACGAAACCACATCAAATAGAGTCTTCAATAAAATATCCCACACTCCCCTGCTAGACGGCACTGTGATCGCGGCAAGGATCAGCGCGCCCCATAGCCGCGCTCGGTAGCGGCTACTAGACACATTCCGATTGTCAGCCTACGCTCCCGATCGGGACATTTACATTCTTAATTGAATTAACATCGTTGCGCAATAATCGTTAACTTGATGACCGCGCGATTGACTGGCACCGTCACGGTGGACACACAGCCGCCGAGTCCACCTTCGACGGTCAGCCTTGCTCCCAAGGCATTTGTATGCAAATCGGCCAACTAAATCGTCATAAAAGTGAATCAAATCGAAATCAATTCTAACCCCCGATTTCGATTGCCGTGCAATTGAGGGAGACACCAGGCGGCTGGCTAACGCTGCCCGCCGCTGTCGTGTCTGTTTGTTGCGCCACAAGTAAATCATTCGCGTTGCACACAGCAAGCCGCACCATCGCAACGATGCCTGCGCGTCCTTCTGCCGAAGGAGTCCGCTGCGGCTGCTTGGTAAGCGGCGTTAATTGCCAATTATGGTTTTAGCAAATTAAAAGGGGAATTAACAAAAAAGTTATGAGTTTATAAGAAGATAGCACGGGGCCGCGTCGTATCGGGCGCACACAAGAAACAAATGTTTGGCCATCGTCACGGCTTGGCTGAGCGGTGTTTGTGTTTGCCAATGCGATTGCGCTTGCGCTTGCGGTTGCACTTGCGCTTGTGTTTGCGTTTCGTCGCATCGGTGGTGGTGTCGTGCTGCTTCTGCGCAAACTGGAGCCCCGACGTTGTGGTCACAAAATGCACGCGGGGGGCATACGTGTGCGATTATAATTGTGGCACGAATTTATGGTAATGCAGTTGGGCGCAGGGGCTTCTTTAAGGCAACAGGTGGAACAATTTGCGGACGGTATATATCACGTGTACCCCGCGGGTAGAGGAGACGGTGGCTTTTGCAGATCTTGTCTCGTTGAGTTCTTATTTTCAAGGAAGAGTGGTTGATGGAGCTGATAATGAGAAGAAATGCATGCTGCCCGCAAGGCGGAGTTGATTAACTTTTGAAATTCATTTTTTTTTTGTCTCCTTCTTCTGATTGAACCTCGGTGGGATTTGATGTTAGGCTTTCGTTTTCGGTCCGTGAACTGTCTCTCTCTCTCTCTCTCTCTCTCTCTCTCTCTCTCTCTCTTTCTCTCATTGTGACAAGTCAAAGTCTGTACTTTACTACATAGTTACAGCTTCGATTCTTGACGAGGCTTTGATATTCAGCTCTTCTGTGAATGTGGCGGCTACAGCTCTGATAAGGGAATAATTTCGAGGCAGTTGGAACCATCAGGTTAAGTTTAGGACAAGTGCCTCAAGAAGCCTTAAGGGGAAGGCATAGACTTGCAGCGTAATACTCGACAAGTGACAAGTGTCCCATGTAGATGAGTGATTTGAATTGATCTGGGTCAATAATCAGGTCATATAGACACTCTAGGCAACTGTTGGAGTTTCGGATGAGCCAGTCCGGCACGCAATAAGTCTGCTCTCCATCTCAACTGAACTAAATTCAGTATGACTGTCCCTTGGACTCTGTCTTCTGCTACTAAGGCATTGCACGCAGAACATGTAAACCTGCGGGATGATCTATCCGTGGATCCCGATTGGTCTAAGGAGCTGCATTCTTTGAACGGACAACATGATTGAGGCTCCTCTTAGAAGATTACGTCAGGACACCAAGGACATCACATGGGACATCTGCAGAAGCATATTCCGGCTCTGATGTATCTCGCAGATATGAGCTCCTGGGTGTCCGCTGAAATGCGTTACACATCGCAAACTTACCTCGCTTCATACTCAGCTCCGGTTGGTTCAGTACAATTTTCCAGGGTGACCAGATAAGAACGATAGGAAATTTAAATGAAACAACAACAATGTGGGACTAATGTGATGTATTTTTTGTGGCCCTATTTTGAAGCTGCATTTATGTCATTATGCATGGAACAGCACATCTTTCAAATGGCCGCCTAGGCTTCGCAGATAGTGCTTCAATTGGTCATAAATTGTTGATGATTCGATCCAATATTTTCGCACGTTCGACAAGTGTTCGAAAAGGTTTGGTCGAAAGGGCTGCTGTCTAAACTACAGAACCTACCACCTGAGTGAATTCCACTTCATCGAAAGCCATATTAGATACGAGAGCAGGAGTGCCTCAATTTGGACCGATACTGTATACATCCTTCTGCAAAGAGGACCGAGTAGTGCAACTATAGTTGCTACCTTGGATAACGATACAATTCTGCTGACGTCTGATGAAATGTGGAGATGTCCACAGACATCTGATACGAACAATGCACACATTCTCCGCTGGATGGACACCTTGGCGTGGTGTGGAGGTTTAAGTCAGCACTCAATGCCTGCTGAAAGGGTGACTCTAACAGACATAGCCCAACTGTAGCCTGAACAGAGATGCCGTGACCAGAAGGAATGAGAAGTCGACGAACTAAGTCCTGGTGTTCTGTGAACCGTGCCCATTGGATGTAGTTCACAGTCAGGGGGTAAAACTGGGCTGTGTTCTAATGGTGCCTCTCCTTAGCAGAGCCACTTTCCGGAGAGTGCAAATGGCCATACCACGCGAATGCGAGACTCTGGCGTGGCAGACTTTTATTTCCTTAGCTACTCGTGGGAATCAAAATTAGCTAAGCCTGGAGCGGACAGCAGAGGTGCCGCGGGGATGGTGCAACCTAGCACCAGCCGGAAGGCTGCGAGACTCTTGGACAAACCGATAGGCAAGAGCACGTCGTCGATTCCGTGGCGTTCTCAATAATTGGGCATCATTGAGACGTGGCGTGGAGACCATGGCGAATTTTGAGAAAGAATATTGGTCTGCACCTTCACCCTTTGATGAAGTTAACTCAAGAGCTAAAGCCAATCGTTCATATGAAGAGGGCTACGTTGTCGGATTGGGCTTGAAGAATTGAAAGATGCAAGAAGAAGATGACGTGATGAAGCTCATTTTTGGCTAAACGCTAAACGATCAGGTGAAAGCTCTCATAAAACACCACTTCATCCACAAAAAATGTTTGTGCAACGTGGTTTCATGCCGGTGGCGTGGTGTGATTGGGCCGTTGATGAAAATTACCGTCGCGTTACTGTAAGGTCGCTACAGAGGTTATTTCTTTGGTCAATTGCATGGATTCGACACTACTGATGTGTGGTTTCTAAAGGATGGTAAAATTTTAAGGGCCGATGTTTATTTTGAACAAAACACAAATTATTTAGGAAATTATTGTCATTTCTTTTTATTATGATAATATTGGTATGGTTCAATTATGTATGGAATAAAATATCGGCCAAATGGCAGCCGCGACCTCGGCGGCACACCTCCATCCGATGGTCCAAATTTTCGATGACGCTGAAACATAATTGAGGTTCTATGCCGTTAATGTGCCGAATTATCTCATCCTTTAGCCCTTGAATTGTTGCTGGCTTATCGACGTACACATTTTCTTTCAAATAACCCCAAAGAAAAAAATCCAACGGTGTCAAATCACATGATCTTGGCGGCCATTTAACATCGCCACGGCATGAGATAACACGGCCATTGAATTTGTCGCGCAAAAGAGTCATTGTTTCGTTGGCTGTGTGGCAAGTGGAACCATCCTGTCGGAAGCACAAATCGTCCAGATCCATATCCTCAATTTCTGGCCACATGAAGTCCATTATCATCTCGCTATAGCGAACACCATTCACGGTAACTGCCTGGCCGACCTCATTTTCGAAGAAGTACAGCCCGATGACGCCCCCAGCCCATAAGCCGCAGGACGAACTGGGTGAGCATGCACAAATGTATTCACATTTCCTACAGACCCAGTTTGCTGAAATTTGCGCACAATTCTACCGATTGTGGGCACAAATTGGTCGATTATGCTGACCGAAAAAATCACGAAGCATTTTGATTTGAACGCCCATTTTCATAATAAGCCTGAATAACATTAACGCGTTGCTCGATTTTGTATCTTTCCATGGTTCAAATTGAATTAGTCTGAAATTGAGAAATGTCAAATGAAATGCAGAAAAAAACTTGGACGTTTAGGTATGGTTCACATTCAACATCGGCCCTTAAAATTTACCCACCCTTTATAAGAGGGTGTCACAAGCCACATAGTCGGTGCAAGGTGGGTCGAGAAATGGTCCTGTCTATTGGCCGCTAAGATCACGTATCTTAACACCCTTTTTTATGATGCTACGTTAAATATTTGGTACACGCCAACAAGCGGTCGTCGTTAAAGAAGCTCAGAGACAATAATAATCGAAATATAGTGTCCGTTTCCATCGAATGCGTGGCCGAGTCATAGAAAATTGTGTTTAACGGATCGACGCATGTAAATGTGCCTGTGGTGAGCAGATGAACAATGTCGAGTTCCATCCTTTTTTTTCGAATCAAGTTCTTATTGGAAAACCCAATATTTGCTAACAAAATGAACTGCTCCCCAATTTCAATAAATAATTAAGGACACAATAATCCCAGTTGACAAAGTGGCCAAATATCTAGGGATGCACATGGACTCTTTCCATCAGCCTGAAATGCCACATGCCACAGAAGAATAGGAACCAAATGGAGCTTCGTCAACATGACCAAGCAAATCTGGGCACAAACTCCGAAGCGTTAAAAAAACCAAAAAAATGTATGGACCGTGCTGCCACCAAGACACAAGTCCTTTGACACCAGCTTTATCTACCATAACCACAGGACCTGAGAAAAACCTCTGGACACTCATTAAGGCCCCACTGTGCGGACAAGTGACCTCGAAAAGATCACCTCCAGTGATTGCCGCTGAATTGATTTCCATACCGAGGTGCCATCATTAAGTGAATGCATTTGTAGCGCTGGCGCTTAGAGTGCATCTGTTTATCTTGTATCGATCGGTCTTCGTTCGGCCGGCGATACCATCGTCCTGATATGCCTTTCCCCCCGGCAAGCCGGCCAACAACCACCAATCAATGACCAGGCCAGATAAGGCCAAGCAAATCACAGCAATTTGTTTCAAATTCATGAATAACTAACGCCAACAGCCCTTCTCGTGGTTTGCTGCTGTCTCGTCTTCCCACAGGTTGATTGGCACTGGCACTGGCACTGGCACTGGCACCGGCACTGGTCCAGGAAGTTGATCGTAAATTTTTAATTATTTTAATGCGTCATCGCTTTGGAGAGCTCGATGTTTTGTTCGGTTTTATTGTGATTCCCACATGAGCGGACATGAGAGAATACGAAATCGATGGGCAAATTGATTTGTGGGCGATTAGACGGCCTATCATCTTCGCATCGAGCACCAAGCATCATCGTGCTCCCGCCCCGAGATGGGCTCCTTCGTGGTCGAGATCTTAACCGATCGATTATCATCGAAACGTGTGGAGGGGCATGGGGTGTGGGGGGTTTGGTATATGAGAGCGATGTGTAACTGTGCTTCTGTTCGATGCGACAGGCAGACAAGGCAGAGTCATAAAGCAAAAGAAGGGCCACGACACGAGATTTATCGTGTTCCAGCGGACAGCAGTCAGCAGCACGAAGGACGGACGAGGGATGGAAAAGGGCCAGGGACGGGGGGAGACAAAAAAAAAAAAAAGAACAAATGTCACCTGTAGTACCCGCGATTCATATCAATATTTACGAGCGCCTGCGTTTGATTTATGCTGTCAGAGTGTTTTTTTATGTCGATTGCTTGATTATGGAAGAGGTGGCGAGTTCCGATACTTTTTTGGTTGATGTTATCGGACGGATCTACCGCGACTCCTACTCACCTAAAAGGGGCATAATTCGAGGTAGTTTGTGATGCTGTAGGTAGTGGATGGGCATTCACGTAGGATTAGGTGGATTACGAACGCGTCGTGGTGTCAGCTTTATGGCTCCTTTATTGCCGCTGACTGATGTGCTAAATGGTTGGGTTTTCGGTGGATTATTTTAGGCTTTCGATGGCATAAACCGATAAACGCTTTGTAAATATATTTGGCTATCTGATGCGTCGGAAACAGATGACAATGAGTAGCATGCGTCTGTGAATGGTTGGAGGAAGTTATCGACAAAAGAGGGTGTCGGTTATCCGTTCCCCTCCCCCTCGCCGGAAAGAAAGACGTTAGCTTACAGTTTGGCCATTAGCGCTGCTGCATTTTTGATGTCAGAGAAATCGATATTTTTCGGGCAGCATGGAGTGTCATAAATTTGCCACGCGTTTGGTATGCGACGACGTCTGGGTCGCTCCGAAGAGGTGTAGCCATTAAGATGCCGAGACTACTTAGAGTTTACAAGGACATCTCGATTTCACTGAAAAAATGTCATACTTTCTCTGGAGATGCGAGCGCGTATCAAAGCGGAAGTGGCTAATCGAGGTAAAGTGTCTTATGGGTTCAATCGGAGAGTAGGAGTTAGGTGACGCCACCAAGACCGAAATTGTTGGTTCAAGTAAGATGCCGTGCCTTGATTCTTGGAAAGAGCACAGGGAGATGTAGAGAAGGGCAATAAAATTAAACGACATTTATTGCAGAAAGTCGTCGCTCCACTGCTTAGCGCCATCAGCAGCCATATGATTCCTCATATTTTAGTTGCTTGGATTGCTTATTCGGTCGTCGTTCAATTGCGCAGTTGCTTGTCCCTTCATTGCGTGGTCGTGACCGAGTTTAGTTTAATTTGATGAGGCTTTTCGAAGGCAACGAGCGTTTAAGCAGGGTGTGGGATGGAAGGGGATAAAATGGATCCGGTGGTTCATGCGTGCTCTGACAAAATATTTTCGTGTTCCCAAAATCAAATGCGAAACTCCTGGGATATGACTTGCAGGTGTATTTTCGTGGCGATGAAGCACTCACTTTTATCGGCTCAGCCGCCCGAAGACTAATCTTCTGCTAATCGTTGTTACTTTACTTACAAGTGAATGGAGTAAGCAAGGTCTTGGCCGATTAAATAGATGTAGCGTCGATGGGGTTTGGAGGAGACTATAGCTTGAAGCGTGCGACATTTCTCCAATAAGGGGTCTAGAGGACTTGGTGTCTAATGTGGGTTGGGTTTCCAGAACATAAGGGAGGACAACAATTGCAGATGAAATCCCCTATTTCACTGATGTGGGAAAATAGAAGAGAGTATGAGAGTTAGGGTTAGCGAGTGGGAGCAGTTTGTCGATGGAGGATATAGCTTAAGTTGCCGCACACGCCTGACCAAAGGTCGCTGCTTTCGATGTTTCATTCCATAAAGGAAAACCACCAATGTTGCCAAAGTTGAGTGTCATTGTTTTGCGCTGTTTTCGGAACATATTGTTGCAGCCCTTGCAGCCAGCACACTGGGAGCAGACTTGTTCGTCGAATCTGTAGCCGGTAGCATATCGCGTTAGCTATTCCGTAAATCATTTTCCCTCTCTATGGAATCAATAGATAATTGTCGTCCATCTTCAAACACCATTCCACCATGGAAGGACTTACGCACGAAGAATGCAAACTGTATACACTTGCGTTTTTTTTTAGAAATCAATGTTGACTGGTCATGAACTCGTTTTTATTAAATTCACCACCTTTGAGTTGACTTACTGCTTGAGCAGTCTTTGAAACATATTTACTGTCATATCTCTCCCGTAACTAGTGGTGACGATCTGCAGGCAGATGATTCGAGGGTCGTTTGATAAGTCAGTGACTTTTTCCATAAAAAAAATTATACTTTTTTCGGCAAATAAGCGTTTTTTTAGTTGGATTCAGTCCAGCATTTTTCCAATTTAATATTCCATCAAAATCTACGTTAGTTTGGATGGTTACGTCTACATTCGACCGAAGTTCTCACGGTCCAGCAATTTCATCAGATTTGGAAACAGGAGATAATTGCTGGTGATAACTACAAATGTGGCAACAGTTCGTAGCTGAGCTTATCGCTCGAGCGTGAGCTGTTCGTGGCACCTTCTCGAGGATAGCTCTTGCATGTCCAGATAGTCATGCAAAACGTGATAAATTGACATGTTAACCGCAACAGCCACCACACGCACGTTAATTCCCCAGCCGTTCAATATCATTCCACAGATTTTATCGACGATTTCTTCTGAACGTTCGGCGTCTCTTCTGATGGTACGACTCCAACGGAACTCAGCAATCCACTTTGATGATGTAAAAGCCTGTTTCTTTTCCTATATTTCGGTTATTTTTATTCTACGCAAAAAATAATGTTGAATCAGCTCGCGGTTATTAAGTTAGAAGTAGTAACACTATTCCCCCAATTAGTTTTATATGTAAGCTTGTTATGTATTGTAAAATAAAAAAAAAATTAAAAACAGAAAAACAAAAACACTCCAACTGAACCACGCAGATTGCTTAAAACTTGACAGCATTCTAATTAGCGATGGAAGTTGACGGCAGTGTTGCATTTAAAGATAAGTCATGTTAGGTAAGCTAGGTAGGCTGCCAGCAAAATCGCCAGCACACTTGCACCATGTTGGTCCATTGTGATTCCCATAATCAGACTACAGCCACTGATCGACAACTCCAGTCAGAGCGCAGTTAATTTGATCCCAACGGCAAATAGTGACTGGATCAAATTTGAAAACCGAATAAAGCGCATTAACTTTACATTCATTGGGATTCGAACTGGAGGCCCCTCTTACCGAAGGCAGGCACTCAACAAACTGCGCCATCCAACTGTCGCATTGCATTTAAAGTTGGTGAGAGGAAAGCTTAAAAAGTCACGTCTTGTCTTGTCCTGTCTTGTGATACCCACGCATGGTACTCAACTTGATCTAAAAAAAAACATAGAAAATTCCATAAAATCCCCTCAAGGTCGACCGTCATACCCTCGGTCACCATGTAAATGTCGACAATCTTAACCAACCTCCAGCCCATAAAATCAAAAAATCCCCTGGTCCGCAAGAGAGAACCTTGATCACCCCAATGACACAACCCATTTCTGACCCAAGTGAGCTCATAAAGCAGATGAATGTTTCCATGCCGACCCGAGGCAGCAGCAGTCTCTAAAACTGAGTTGTGACCTCATCCTCCCTCGAGGCAACCCATTCAATCAGTTCGCTTAAGAAACCGACCAACAAAGGAATGCAGTTCCCCGTCCATTAATTCCATCACATCTGCGTTAATCAAATTCGGCATTGTTCCTGAGCGTGGGAGCATCTTAGCGCACCAACGCGACCCTACTCCTTCCCACTCTCAGCCCACAGCTGCAGCGCGGCATCGGCCAAAGGTGTGCGCAACTTCCAGCCAACCTTGAGAGATGCAGAAATCTTTTCCCACACTTCTCGCATGCCCCTGCGGAGGGAGGAGGGAGGAGGGAGAGACGGTGAAAAATCGCCTCCGCCTGATTGCGAGCAGTTCCGTGTCCTCATTATCCTTTTGTCATTGCGTGGTCTGATCGGCGAACAAAAAGACGCGTAAAAGTTTCACTCTCTCTCAAGGGGTGGATGACAAATAATTTATTTTCCCAACTCCCATCCCCAGGTAGGCAGTCGACGTCGCACATTCACGCGACGAAGTAACCTCAAGGATCATCGAAGTACGTCGAAGTAGAAATCCGCAACACAGCAGGATAATGAGGAACTCGAAACTTTGTTAGCAAACCTCGCCATACAGCCGGCTTTCGGTTGAAGGATCTTGTGCGACTCCTTCAACGAGGGGTGGAAATCAAAAACGCAAAGGAATCCCATTTGCCTGCTCTCACCCTCCGGCCACGCGGCGAACAATAGCCGCTGTTGATCATTATTGCCCGAGGACCAGGCGGCAGTCGAAGTGAAAATCGAAGAAACGAGGAAGGAAGGAAGTAGCGACGCAAAGACGTCCAGGTACCAGGGGAGGAACTCATTCACTCGCACACACCACACACACACACACCGAGCTCACGTGGGGTGGACGCAGTTAGCGTCACATTGTCTTGACGCTGCGTTCAACCTTTGTTCCTACTACCACCCCGATCAACAATTCGTTGTCCTTGCCGTGCAAGAAAGGAGACGGCTCGAAGGTAAATTAAATCACTGATTCGGCGGCCCTATTGTGTGCGGATGAACGCAGATCGAGTGTGGTCCGTGAAGTTTTTCTCTGATTTGTTGCCATCCCTTAAGAAAATACAGCTTACTCGCTGCATGTCGGGTTGTTGGTGTACGCAGTGTATTTTCCCGCCAAAAATTTAGGGTGTTGCATCTCTGGCAATTCCATTGTCAATCCAGTTGGTTCGCCGCCCGTCGTCGTCGTCGTCGTTGTAGTCGTCTGGAGGAGGGTGAAGATATCCGCCTGGTCCTTGGCAAAACCGTGGGAAGATTTGCACCCCACAACTGACGGGAGTTGTAAGTGGAATGCCGATAGGCGGAGGTTTATTTACATTCATTTTTTTTTTTTGTTGTTTTTGACAGGACTCTGATTGCGCGACTGTGAATTGCGTCGCAACGCATCTGCGTGGTTAGCAGTAGGGGTGCTGCGCGAAATAATCCGCTTCAATGCTGTCCAGGAGCGATGCTAAGCCGAATGCCATCAGTTGCAGCCGGATGTTCCCATGACTTGACTTCGAGAATTTGGCAAGACGAGCGAAGTACGACGGTGAGCTACTGAAGGTCGTGCTTAGGGCGTTTATCAAGGAGACGCTTATTTTTGTTTCGTACACAAGCCAGCGCTTGTCCATCGTCGCGATGCTTAAAGATTTTATGACTAATGGCGAAGTGCTCTGCGCTTGATGTTGATAGTGCAGCAGTTATTCGAGCCTGGTCACATATTCATCGTGTTGCGGGAGGCGATGGCAAGGAGTTCTTGGTGGTTTCTGTTCTGACCGTACGTCGGTTCCAGTGTCTTCAACATTCTTACATCTGGAGGTTCATTTAGACATGTTCAATAAGTTCTTTTTGACAAGATCACGCGATCACCTGGCCTCGTGGTGTCATGTCAGTCTCATTCAGTACTGTTTGACAAATCATCATGAAAAGACCTTACACCTCAACTACGTCTGCACATTGTTTAGCTTTGTTACGAAAATCAGTGTTCTGCGAAGAGTATCTATCGTGCACTTCGATCAACATATTGTGTGCCTTCCAAGTCTGTTGTTTCCTTTCCTAATTTACTTAAGGTGGCGCTACAGTCTGGGGTGGACCTGGGCCTCGACCAACAACCGTCCCCAGCCAGGTCGATCTTTAGGTAGCTGCCTCCAGTTTCGCACGCATAGTTGGTTGAAGTCCTTTACATTTGCCGGCGACTTCTTAAAGATTGTGCGTTTTGAACAATTCTTTGAAGAATGACGTTGAAGAAGTCGCATGACAGCTCGTCGCCTTGTCTGAAGTCTTTTTTGACATCCAAAGTCTCGGTTAGGTCTTTAACGACCTTGATGGAGCAGCGTGCATTCTCCATCGTCATCCTACACATACGGACGAGTTTTGTACGGATGCCAAAACTAAACATTGCTCTGTATAGCTCGCCTCTAGAGATGCTGTCATACGCGGCTGTAGAATCGATGAAAAGTTGACGGGTATCGATCTGTTGGTCCTGGGTTTTTTTCCAAAATTTGCTGCAGTCGATGGTGGATTTTCCTGGCCTAAAGTTAAAAGTACATAAGATCTTGTACGCGTAGGCTGATGCATCTATTGTTGGCGCAATTCAGAGGGTCTCCTTTTTGTGGTCTGTTCCCTCCTTTATCTCCCGAAAATTCGAGTCTCAGTGTACGTTGTTGGAAGGTACATGACCGACTAGACCACATCCAGCTACTATCCGGGATTTGAAAGCCAACATTACACGTCAGCAGTGATCCAAAATTGGATCTTTAGAACGGACCATATACGGCGTAGTCGCAGGCAACATTTACACGACATTAAATTCAAAAAGTAAATGTCAGACGCTGTTCTTTAAGGCCATACTAAAGTTTTTTGCCATTTGAATTAATTTCGTCTGTTTTATTTCAAATTGAAAAAAACTGGCCTTAATGAATCAATTTTTCTGACGATGTGGCCAGAACTAATTTGAGTGTCGGCGTAGTGTGACATCTCAGGCAGTTTCGATGGAGATTCACTCGACAAGCGTGAAAGCCACGTATTCCATTAACCGCACCAGTGGGCAATAAGTACTACGTGTCTCTTGCGGGATAAGACAAACTCGCACGACTCAACTAAAGAACCAAGACTCCGCTGCAGATGAAACAGAAACAGAGCAGAATGGAGGTAGAGAGAGAGTCACTCATCGTCGGAATGAAAAAAAAACACAAAAAAACAAACGAGAGCGGCACAAACTGCTCAGATCCCTACGGCAGATCTGCTGTAAATATGGATTGACACTCACCGCGCATTTGTCGATTTTGACGAGCTATAGAGGGCCATGTCTGGTTTTGATATTCCGGTCAAATTAGTTAGACTGGATGACGAGGGAGAATTCGCGACTCCTCCATCAAGGTCAGTAACGCAATCACCGAGGCATTCCGTGTCAAAAAGGGCGATTTAGACAATGCGACGAGGTGTTTTTTTTTCAACATCGGTGATCGCAGTGACGTGTCCGCTTCGCTAATGTCCATTTCAGACGCTTGTCTGGCCAGTTCGTCCGCTCTCTCGTTCCCTGCTATTGAGCTGTGGCTCGGGACCCAGCAGAGTTTGACCTTGTGATGGCTGATGGACCTTAGTAAGTCGCTGATCTCATTGGACCCTATAGACTTCAGACTATTTGGGCTGTAAGATCGTGCCCACATCCATTCGGGACTTTAGCGCTATCAGAAGAAGAAGAACTTGAATGTTTATAGGTCTGCTGATAGCTAACTAGACAGTCGTGATGCACGAAGTGATGACAATGAGTTCTTGTTGGGTTTTGTTCTGGACTTCTTCAGAACTGTAAGTCCGCATTGAAGACGCTGTTCAAAATGTGGCTCAACAATACTACCCCTTTAACAATATCGCATCTGTGCTGCTTCAACGATGTATCACATCAAGAGTGACCACCGCAACTCACATTCGTTGAACATTTTGTGGTGCAATCGTTTCTCTAACGAACATCAATGTCAGGGAAACAGCCACAGCCCATATGACAAATTCCACCAAATCGGTCATACGTTACAAAAGGGGACAACACCATGGCTAACCATGCAATGGAATGGAATCCTTTGGCAGAAGCTTGATGAGGACTAGTCGATCAAACGAAGACTTCGCCCAGAACAGCGGAGTGTAAAGCTCGGTGATTCGGTGGTTACTGGTTGCTACAAACTAGCCCCCTCCGCGACTACTGTACGCAAGTTTGTGCAAAAAGTTCGTGAGACTGGTATGCTAGTGGACAACACTGGTACCAATGGTCCCCGTCGTCGTACGGTGCGCACAGATGAGAATATGGCTGCTGTGGCCTTCTTCGAAAATGTGGCTGGGAGCAACGTTTCGGTTAACGGTGAACGTTACAGAGCTATGTTGACCGACTTTTTTTTACAGAAAGGGTCCTGATTCATGCATGATGGCGCACCATGCCACACAGCCCATACCGCAGGTCGATCTATTGCACACCCAAATCGTGTTATCAGCCGTCTTGGCGATGTCAATTGGCCGCCTCCGAGCTGCGATTTGACCATTTTGGACTTTTTTTTGTTGGGAACCATGAAGGATCGATGTAATGCCAATAATCGGGAAATGATTTAACCACTTAAGGCCAATATCATCCAAGCAATCCGTGAGCTGCAGCCCGAGACCATCAACAATGAAAAAAATGATCGACGTGAAACCTAAACATGGAACCTAAACAACGCTTCTTCGACACTGTCGACTATGTGACCATCAGGAAAAACAGGATCACAGCACACAAATTCGTCCTGAAATACGATTCACTCATGATGATTCGACGAATCCAATCGAGGGGATAGATTGAAGCTTTTTTTGTCTGAGGTTCTTAATACTGCACTGGAGCACTTAGACTGAAAAAAAAGACTGGTCCATTCTACTACCAGGCACCAGCCCATACTCACTGAAATTTCTTGTTCTTCCGCAGGAATACAAGCAGGAGCCTACAGGCATCGAGCAAAGGCGGGACTGTGGTAGAGGATGTGCTCTGCCGTGTGCTCTGCCGTGTCTTCGTCGGAGAGGCTTTTAAAGCTAAAGCCAAGCAAACTTAGGTGTTTGTCGAAGGGGTAGTGGCCCGTCAGTAAGTCGGTAAGTCGTCTGCAGTTTTTTCTGTCAAATAACAACAAGAATGCCGCGGATTTTTTACAGACGTTTGGGAGCATGTACTTAGTTTGTCAACATCCTGGAGAGTCATGCCACCTCCAGTTGTGCTCTTGAAAAGCCTAGCCATGGATGGAAGCCCTAACCAAGGATGCGGGTGGTTCCAACGCAGGTTCGGGCCCTAGGAGTACCTCCTCTGAGTCTTGTCGAGCAAGTTCATTGGCGATCTCATTCCCCGTGAACCCGTGGTGGCTTGGGACCCAGACAAGTCTTAGATAATTTAGACTGCCGATCAAATTCCGAGAAGACCTGCATTCTTCAACTATCCTGGAAGTGGGTAAAGAGGTGGGCAAGGCCTTAAGATCTTGCATGTCGCTACAGACACAAATACCAATAATAGTTCGTGTTTATTAGGTTTCCGCTTGGAAAACCGACGCAAAATTTACCTAATGGAGTGTACAGTCTAATGTTGTCGCCCTCCACGTAGTCGCCAGAGTCAGATCCTTTCCTGGCTCAGATTCTGGCCAGAGCCAGTCCAAGATTCTCCAAGAAGATTGAAACTTGGTTGGTTTCTTGCAACAATTCACTGAAACAAAGTAACTTAACCCCTTGTTCGCCTGGGGATTTGGTTAGGCAGTGGCGTCTCAGCCTCACATAGACGTGTTGGTCGACAGTGCTATCGCCTTGGGGTAGAGTCTTAAGAGGTTTCTTAATAGTCAATGAAACACTTCCTTTTAGTTGACAACACTTGACATCGGAAAAAGACGATTCAGCGCAGAAAAGTGGGGCTGAATCTGGCTCTGATAGAACTCATGGCATGCATCCATCGACTAGATGAGTCCTCGATTACGGCGTCCCTCAGGCTCGGAACGGAAGAGTGTTCCCGACGAAGCCAAGATGCGCTCAGTTAAGCTCAATGGTCCATTACGTGCCACCCCTCATATATTCTACTTTGCGCACATATCAGCAGACGCTCCAACTGCCGTCTCATCCTCATTTCCGCTTCACCACCACTCACTCTGGCATCATCAAGACCACTCCCATTCGCACCAAAAAGACAACCAGCATTCTCCGGGCCACCCTGTGTAGCAAATCACTTCAAACAAACGATTATTATTGATTTCCTCAATGAAACCGCGTTAATCTCTTCAAATTTGAATGACAAAGTTCCGAAGCGTCGGCAAGGTCTTCACAATTATTTCTGATTGACTTTCATTTCTTACTGCGGTCGCCGACAATCTACGAATCCACAATCAAACTTCCATCTATTTATAGAAATTCAAAACTCAACATGGGAAGCTTGCACAGCGTGCTACCGAAACGTCGCGTCTTTGCGTTTACTTCCGTTCGCCGACGGTACGGGCGCGACCCTGTTCGCCATCACTTCTGGGTCAAGCAGCCAATCTTCGGCGGCGAGTGAACGAAGGAAACGACGTGACATGGCAACGCTTTGACGTCTTCGTTGGTTGCGTCAACTAGCATGGCTCTCGATCTGCGATACCAACGGATAATCCAAGATAATCCATGATAATCCAAGTGTGTGTATGCGCGTGTGGACTGTTTGCTTGATGGAGCCTTTGATGGTGCCTTCTATCGCATCTGTCGATGGGAATTGTTGGTGTGGCGGTGATGGGCTTGACATGTAGTCGTGTGCAATAGGAGATCCAGGTACAAGATGTCATTCGAAGGGGGGAGGATGTGACAAAGTAATTCGATTTGCTAGTCACTTGATGCCGTATGAAGTGTTCAAATTAATTGAGTTGGGCGCCGATATTGAGTGTCGCCGAAAAAGGCTAATAACTTTTGTTTACAAACTTCGCAGTGGATATAAGTTGGAGGTCCAACTCGACCCACCTTGGCCCACCTCGGCTCCGCTCTAGACAGCACCGACAACATCAGTTTCAAAATCAAACGCTGACTCATTCTTGCCAACTATAGAAAGGCAATCCTGAAGATATTGGTCATCTTGAAAAGCAGGTCTTTGGTTGGTGGCTTATGGAAGAGAAGATTCAATCGCAAAATCTACATGCTGTACAGCGATGTGAATCTGGCCAGATGTCTATGGATCCAACCTTATGTGACCACCCATCATAGACAACTATGCTCCTGCTCGCAGAAGCTAAGACTCCGCGCCAATAGGAAAACAAAGCAGAGTAGATCAGAAGTTAAGGTGTCGCGCACAGGTTGGAGAAAGAGCGAAATCCACTTTTGGTGTGAAATCCAAGATTACTTGCAAATAGCTGACAGACGCACAGTGGTCCCGATGTATGGGAGAGGTAGAAATAAATCTGTAACTGAACCCGTTGACCGATCTTAATGAAGTTTTGGGCATATTACAACTGCTACGAGATCTTATCGTGGTCCAAAAAGGATGGACGTAGCTATAGGATTAAAGGAGTAATCTTAAGTTTAAAAAATTAAAAAAACTCACTTTTTTGTTTAAATGCACAAAATAATTAATTTATTACTGCCAATGACTCAAAATTGGGGCTTAAGCCAAAGTTGTAATCAGTACTTATATAAATACATTAAATTTTACAAGAATTCTTAGCATACAATTTTTTGTAATAAGGCTTGCGCTTCATTGCTAAGTGGAAGCGAATCTTTTGTTTTCAATTTAGGCCTTAAAAAACGCAATCCGAGGATCAGATGATTCCAACAATTTGTTGCCGAGCTAGAAAATGTTCTACTATTGAGAATTCGATAAAACCGATAATCTTTTTACCGAATTTCCTAAGCCTTGTCGTTGCTTAAAATTTCATAAAAACCTTTTTCTCACTTCAAAAACTATTGGATTGATTTGGCACGATGTTAAGTTTCCGTGACTCTTTGATAAAAAGCTTCCGAAGTTGGAAATATTTCCACGAAAAAAGTAATCACACAGGAATTTGTATTCAAATATAATACTTGCCATCGCGAAAAACTTTAAATTTTCACAACCAAAGCCGAAATTCAACTGGAATATTTAAAGTAAAGGGTGATTTTTTAAAAGCTATAGAAAAGTTTTTCAAAAAAAAACACATAAAATTCAAAAAAAATGCATGAAATCTTTATTTGAATCCATAGTACGGTCCATATAATTTAATGTTTCAAGATTATTTCATGCAAATGTTGACTTTGACTGCACCTCAAATGGTCCTTCCGCTTAGTCCAATTTTATCATACTCTTTCCAACATTTCGGCCGGTATCTCACGAATAAATGCTTCAATGTTGTCTTCCAATGCGTCATTTCAAGCGGGCTTGTCTGTATAGACATGAGCTTTAACATAGCCCCACAAAAAATAGTCTGAAGGCGTTAAATCGCACGATCTAGGCGGCCAATTGACCGGTCCCGAACGTGAAATAAAATGTTCACCGAACTCGCCCCTCAATAAGTCCATTGTTGCGCGTGCTGTGTGGCATGTGGCACCGTCTTGTTGAAACCACATGTCATGCAAGTCAAGCTCTTGCATTTTGGGCAAAAAAAAGTTGGATATCATCTCACGGTGGCGCTCACCATTCACAGTTACGTTACGATTCGCATCATCTTTGAAGAATTACTGTCCAATGATGCCACCAGCCCATAAACCGCACCGAACTGTGACTTTTTCCGGATGCATTGGTAGCTCTTGCAATGTTTCTTGCTGATATTCACTCCAAAATCGACAATTCTGCTTATTTACACCCATTGAGCCAAAAATTAAACTGACCATAAAATGGAAGAAGCGCGCGATGAACTTTCTTAACAGAGCACGCATATATAATAAAATTCAATAATTTGCAAGCGTTTTTCGTTTGTAAGACGATTCACGGTTAAATTATAGACCAAACTGAAGACGTTTGACAGTGAAACAAAACACGAAACGTGCGTCAGCTGTTTAAACCAGTGTTGCCAAAAAGATAATAGCTAAAAAATCACCCTTTACTTTCATTATCTACTTAAACAAAATTTCATCTTCCCATCTTTAAAATGTTAGTAATTATAAACCCAAGTCACGATGAATTTCATCGTCATTACCACCCTAATTTCCCATTTTGACGGTCATTGCAACATGTGAACCGGACATGCAATTTGTGACCACGCAAAGAAAACAGATAAAAAGCAATTACTTTCTGTTTGATTACAATTTTATGACCTAAACTATATTAATTCACAATAACAAAACCTTCCTCGGCCTCTCACATTGCATTTGTACAACACATGCATTGCAAGAGACATCGTTTGAAAATGCAGGAAAACGCACGACATTGCTCCACTTAAATGCCTCGTTCTGGAGATTCGGGCTCAACCCGGCGATAGTTTTTGCACCGTCGATAGAAGATACTGATAGCTTTTAAAAAACATAAGCTACCATTTTTTTTTTCATTTTAGTTCATTTTTATTAACTTAATTCATAACAAATACTTAAATACTAGACAAAAATGCTTAAAACTAGTTGGACGAACATTGTTACTACTTCTAACTTACTGGCCCTAGGCGGGCACTCTAAGCTAAACTTAATCTTAATCTATGTCTTTCGACTTATTCTAATAATGTATTTGGAAAAATAAAAAATAAATTTAACTGTAAATTAAAATTAAGAAAATTATAAAAAACTTAATATCCGAACTGATTTTACTAAAACTTATTTACTAACTTACATACTACCTTAAAATAACTTAAACTACCTTAAACTAAACATACATACATATATATATGTGTATCTTACAAAATACGCACATATATATGCATATGTCCTATATACATGTGTATACACATAAGTACACAAGTGTGTAAACATGTGTAAACTTTTTTTTTTTTTTTTTTTATTATATACTTATGTACAACTTACAAACTACCCTAAAAAACTACCCTAAGATATGTAGGTCGGCCATAGGTTGCGGCTGATAAAATGCGTTTGATCAGCTGCAAGACAAAGACCGATATGCACTGCCCGTTTTTAACCCGGGTCTAAAGGGTTCGATGAGGGAGTTCCCTCACTGCACAGCCACCAGAATTTTCGGTGTTGCATTGCAACATCCCGAACATCTCGCCTTGATACCGCCGTACTGAACCGGAGGAGACCCTCCTCAGCTCGTTGTGCGACGGAACGGTCGTGGTTGAGTCGCCCATCCACAGTCGAACGGGCGATGTGGAAGAGGAGCGGTACCGCATTTTCATTTTGTATCAGACCGTGTTTGTCCAAATGGAGGAATGCTTCTGGGGGGACGAAGCCGTTATGACGTACCCTTTCATGGTACTGGGAATTGGGGTAGTAAGCCCCAGAGATCAGGTTATTGGCCGAGAAGAAGCCCTCTCAAACACCCGAATCTTTTCCATCAAGCTTGCACTCACGTTGAACCACACGGGACAGCCATAGGTGAGCATTGGCCGGATGAGGGCCATGTAGCAGATCACCTTCACCCTCGCATCGAGTTGGCTGTTGTAAAACAGTCTCTTTGTAAGAGCGAAAGCGCCTCGGGCTCGGGCCAGAGCAGCATCTACATGTTTGTTAAAATATAGATAATGATCTAGCCAGATCCCCAGGTATCTGACTACAGTCCTTTGCGCCAGTGGTTGCCCGTGACGCCCAACAATTGAGAACTTTCGCCAATTCTTTTTTGTATCCGCCGAAGCCTTATACAACGGGGTCCTGAACAGTATGGTTTCCGACTTCTGAAAGTTGATATTCAACTTCCAGTCATCGCAACTTCTCATGAATGAGTCGAAGTCACCCTGCGCGAGAGTAGTGATGTCCTCGATCTTTTTACCTGATCTGTACACGATCAAGTCGTCGGCGTACGCAATTGCGTGAGGAAGAGAACTTATTAGATCGCTCAAGAAAATGTTGAACAGGATCGGCGAATTAACGGCACCCTGTTGGAGACCATTTTTTACTTCAAAAATACCTGCAGAGGTCACACTGCCATTCTTGACGACGAACCTTCTACCAGTAAGCATGTTACACAGTAGGTACAGCAGTGGTTTACTAATGCCTAGCCCATTGAGCTTGTAAAAAAGTCCTTCTAACCATACGGTGTCGAAGGCCTTCTCCAGGTCAATCAGGCAGGCACCCGTACATTGTTTCTGGCTCTTGTTCCATTGGATATCCGACACCAGTTTCGACGCGGCATGAATAGTGTCATGCCCCGCTTTGAAACCGAATTGGTTATCCGGAATAATATGTTTGTCCTCTGTCCAGTTGGTCAGAGCTCTATTTATCACCTTCTCGAATACCTTGCTGATGTTCGGAAGGAGACTAATTGACCGGAGGTTGCACGGATTCGAAGAATCTTTACCTCGCTTGGATATGGGTTGCACAATCGCAGTTTTCCAATGTTCCGGATAATGTGCATTATTCAGAGCATTGTTAAACAGGATAGTGTACATATTAACCACATCTAGGGGGAGATGTCTTAGCACAATGTTCGAGATCCCGTCGATTCCAACTGACTTTTTCTTCTTAAGTGATTCGAAGACCGCTTGGAGCTCTGTCTTCCATATGTACGGGGGATGAACCCCTTCGTCGGCGATGACATTATCTGCCATGTTATCGTCATTGAACACGACAAAGCCGATGTTCTCAGATCGCCATTGTTGGATGTCTTCTCGAAGTTGCGAGTTGCTAGATTGTACGCAGTTCTCCAGGTTGTGGTTTGGGCGAACACTCACATTCACCTTATACACTTCCTGAAAGACCGCGCCTAGTACCTCCATTTTTTCTTGCGGGTCTTCGACCACAAAGAAGTTATCGTCGAGTACTGCGTTGTCTGGATCAATACCTGCTGTAGTCAGTATTTGTTCGTTGTCCGTCGTTCTGCGGAGCTTAAGACACGGAAGATCGCTATGCTTACTGCGAAAGATTTTATTTATTTGCGGAAACATGCTCGGGTTGTTAGATCTTACAGCCCGAATCTTATTGTTCCAATGCAAATTAACAGAAATTTTGTAATTCTGGACAATTAATATTTGTGTGTTTTTGATGAGCGATTTCAGTGTCCTAATTTCCTCATCTCGTCTGTCTGTAAACCGCCTGTACAAGGTTTTTAATCTTGACAGGAGTCTACTTTTCCGTCGATGTAGTGCGTCAATTGTCGCATTGCGGTACAAGTTTTCGTTGTTTGTGCGTGTATACCGTTGTAGACTCTTGGTGCATTTTAGTTACAGCCCATCAAACATTGAAATACCTACAGAACATTGTGGTGCATCATTTCGAACGCCACAAGAAAATAACAACAGACTGAGAATATATCGTTAAGGGACCCCAATTCGAACATCAATAGATGAGGACAACTTTGTGTTGAAGAAAAGAAATTCGCGCCACACGGTCAAAGAGTTTCGAGAATATTAAAGCTATGGATTTCACCGAAATAATCACCATGTGCAAAAACAGGGATGATCTTTATAGGGAGTGGAAGAATAGCCCGATGTGTAAAACATACGAAAGCCTGTATAAGAAGTATAGAAACACGATAAATAAGAACATCGAACTAATGAAAGCCCAGTACTACAAGCAAAAATTCACAGATGCTAATAATAATCCGAGAAAAACCTGGGGTATCATTAATGAACTTCTTGGAAGAAGGAAGCGCTCAATTGACGAAGTTGTAATAACTAGTTATCCAAATGCATCTGTTGGCCTGAGAGACATCGTGGATAAATTTGCAGACCAATTCTCGAACCAAGCGGCAACAACATCGTCCATGCCTGCTACACAAAGACGTCAAACCACGTGAGCAGTCAACTTCAGCAAAGCATCTTGTTAGAGGAAGCAACTGAGCAGGAAGTGTTTAAGATACTGAGTCAGCTGAATTGTACTGGAGCAGATAACATCGGACCAATCGACATCAAACTGAATGCCATGTGTCTCACGCCAGTTATCACTAAGATTATTAACTGTAGTATGTGTCAATGTCATGTGCCAAGGCTGATGAAAAGGTCGATAATTCGACCAATTTACAAGGGACGGGTTAAAAGCGAACCGGTCGATTGCAATCCTACCCGCTGTTGAAAAATGAATGGAAGAAGTACTTGTTAGTCGTGTCAATTGTTTTCTATCGAAACATAAAGTACTACACCCGAATCAGTACGGCTTCCAAAAAGGCAAGAGCACCCAATTACTGCTGGGGGGGCTTACAAATGTCGGCAATGCAGGCCTTAACAAGAATCATCACGTAATTGTGCTATTTATCGACTTCAGCAAAGCATTCGATACTTTAACACATGAACAGCTCGTACAAAGTGTCAGCAGAATGGGGCTGAGAGGAGTCCTGTCAGACTGGCCCTGACTGACAGAACTATCCAAGTGAAGGTACATTGAGTACTGAGAAGGAAGTCAAATACGGTCAAAATTGAGCCCCATTTTATTCATCCTTTTCACAAACGAGCTACTGAAGTTATTGAAAAAATCTACTGCTTATGCGTTTGCCGACGACATAGCAATCGTGGTGAAACACCAAAACTTGCATTCAGCTGTGCCGATAATGCAGGAAGAATTCAACGCTGTATCCGAATGGTGCCATGATAATGGCCTAGTCATAAATGCTACGAAAACAAAGGCGATGCACATTCGCACTCCATTAACACCTGCAGAAGTCTTCCAAATCTTTCATCGAATTGACCGCTGTCCGCAAACAACCAACAGCAACGAAATCGAAGTTGTCAGAAGTATCAAATACTTAGGAATTACCATAGACGAGAACTTTCTTTGGCGTGAGCACATCAACGTCCTGCGCCTGCAACTTAAGAGCATCGTCTTCGCAATGACATATCTTAAGCGCTACACAAACGTCGAAGTGCTTAAGCAGATGTACTACTCGTTAGCAGAATCGCGCATCAGATACGGCATTCTGGCTTGGGGAAACGCAGCAAAATCCCACCTGGATAAGATATCCAGCACACAACATCGTCTTCAACTTTTCAAGTTCTAGATGTCAAAGCTATTTTCCAGATGACAACACTGCTGCAGTACATGCGAGACCCTCGGTTGCAGCAACCATTAAGTCGCACGCTTAATACCAGAAGACGTGCCCAAGGGATGCTTGATGTTCCGAGAGCATACAACTTATATGGAGACCGAGAACTACGTTGTGTCGTCTTCAAATTTACGAATTCGCTGCCTGTCTTAAAGTAATTCCGAATTTCAAAAAAAGAAAAAAAGAGCTAAAAAGGTTTTCAATGGAAAATCATTCCGTATCATACATTTTTTTGGTTCATAAATATTAATCTTAATGAAAGGTTAACTTAAAAAAAAAAAGAAAAAAATGTAATTCAAAGTCACTTCAAAATTTGTAACGATCACTTTGCAACCAGCTGCAGATAAGCAGTTAGCTTTGCAGGTCAACTATGGTAAACTACTATTACTAATATTGTATCAATAATAAAAAAATAAAGAGTGGTTCAATTGGGAAGACTGTTTGTGACAAAGAGTTAATGCGAGGCAGGTTCAAATGATCTCGAGAATTCCAGCTAATGTCGCTCTATTTTCAGATGTCCATAACGATTACAACGATAACGATTATCTATCTATCTTCGACCAATCAAATTCTGCTGATCTAAAGAAGTCCGTTTTCAAATGACATTCCTAGAGTTCAGCTCAGGCTAAACACTGTAATTTTTCCATTATTCCAAAAAAAAGATGTCATTTGAAAACTGATAGTGTGTAGCTTAGCTAAGATAAAGGATAAATCGTTATCTACAACGCTGCAGTCTTCATAAAAAATAGCGTCGGTTTTCTGTAAGCTAGGTAGAATTTAAAAGTCCAGTTCTGAGTTGTCCGTCACCGATAATAAATCGGCAATATTTTTTTTCTAAAAATTTTTAAAAAATAAAGTTTAGTCAAAATCCTGAAATTTTTATGCGAGTTTGTCCACATAATGGATAGTTGTGGGATTTTGTGTAGGTACCTACCAATAAAAATCCTAGAGTGGTACCTGAAATATGCGAGCTCTGTAAGTTGCAAGATTCGTTCAAAGTGGGAAAGAAGTAAGCGAGAAATGCTTAGGTTTCAGAGGGATTATGCGGATTGGTTGGACCAGAATATTAGTTTGCCGGTAGAATTATATGAACCAATCCCAGCATCATGCACGACATCGGATCCTGGACGACCTTCGAAGACCTATGACGAATGTACAACCAAAGTGTAAAAATGAAAAATAAAAGAAGTGATATGCGAGTGAAACTGCTACTGCCGTAGAAGTGTCTTTAAGATTGAGTGGCTAGAGATACGCAGCAAATCTGGTAAGGAAGTTTGCGTTTAGTTACCTTGCAAGGACTAACAATCTGAACAAATCTCGATCAAGTCAAGAAAAGTATATTTTTTATAGTAGATATGTATATACAGACATATTCATTATAAACTTTAAGGGCTGATGTTGAATGTGAACCACACCTAAACGTCAAGTTTTTTTCTGCATTTCATTTGACATTTCTCAATTTCAGAATAATTCAATTTGAACCATGAAAAGATACACAATCGAGCAACGCGTTAAAGTTATTCAGGCCTATTATGAAAATGGGCGTTCAAATCAATCATTTTCGGTCAATTCAATCGTTCAAATGTGCGTACAATCGGAAAAATCGTGCAAACATTTGATGTCATCATTTTCATTTTAGTTCATTTTTATTAACTTAATTCATAACAAATACTTAAATACTAGACAAAAATGCTTAAAACTAGTTGAACGAACATTGTTACTACTTCTAACTTACTGGCCCTAAACATTTGATGTGAAAACACCAGTGCATGCTCGTACAGCTCGTACTGCAGAAAATATTGCTGCTGTTCGCGATAGTGTGGCTGAAGACCCGTCCACCTCAACTCGTCGTCGTGCCCAACAATTGCACCTCTCACACTCGTCGTTGATGAACATTATGCATAAAGACTTGCATTTACACGCTTACAAGGTGCAATTGACTCAATAACTAAAGCCTCTTGACCATTTCAAGCGTCGTCAATGGTCAGAATGGTGGCCAGAAATGACAACAGTGGATGATCAATTTTCGAAGAAAATCATCTTCAGTGATGAGGCACATTTTCACCTCAGTGGATTCGTCAATAAGCAGAATTGCCGCATTTGGGCGAATGATAGTCCAAGAGTGATTGTCGAAAAACCAATGCACCCACAAAGAGTGACTGTTTGGTGCGGTTTATGGGCTGGCGGCATCATCGGGCCGGTTTTTTTTTCCAAAATGAGGCCGGACAGGTAGTTACTGTGAATGGTGTTCGCTATCGTGAAATGATAACGAACTTTTTATGGCCCGAATTGGAAGATATGAATGTGGACGATATGTGGTTTCAACAGGACGGTGCCACTTGCCGCACAGCTAACGAAACAATGGCTCTTTTCCGCGACAAATTCAATGGCCGTGTTATCTCACGTGGTGGCGATGTCAATTGGCCGCCAAGATCATGTGATTGGACACCGTTGGATTTTTTTCTTTGCGGTTATTTGAAAGAAAAGGTGTACGTCGATAAGCCAGCAACAATTCAAGAGCTAAAGGATGAGATAATTCGGTACATTAACGGCATAGAACCATGTTTCGGCATAGAAATTATGTTTCAGCGTCATCGAAAATTTGGACCATCGGATGGAGGTGTGCCGCCGAGGTCGCAGCGGCCATTTGGCCGATATTTTGTTCCATACATAATTAAACCATACCAATATTATCATAATAAAAATAAATGACAGTCATTTTCTAAATAATTTGTGTTTTATTCAAAATCAACATCGGCCCTTAAAATTTAACCATCCTTTATATTAATTGGTTGGTGGAAGAAGGCTCCTACTTTTCTGAACACATTGGTTAAGATGTGAACAAAATCGGCCAGTTGTCTTTTAGTTAAAGACATTTGTGTCCATGAGGTTAAGGCAAAGTGGGTGAGGTTGGATTCAGTGTCCCCTATTACTAAGCACACATGTTTGAAGGTCTAAAAAACTACATAGAATTAGATACATTTCATTTACAGAGCGCAACAGAAATAAGCTAAATGTGCTAAATAACAGGGCCTATTTGCTAACTTAGCAAAGCAAACGTTCTGCAAAGCAAGATCAACAAAGCAGTTGAAACGTCAAAAGCAAATGATAGCAAAGAATTTCCGAATGACATATGTAGATACTATGCATAGTTTGAGCAAAGTTTGCGTTTTCGAATAGGCCCACACACTTTGGGACGGACCGAACAATTTTCAGCCAAAAATGTTGTCAAACAATGATTTGCCAGGAACCTAGGCTTATCAGGTAGATGGCTACTGTCAGCTCATCTCTAAATCATTGCAAACCTGTCAATATTGTCAGATGTGGGAATCGTGTGAGAATAACCTTATTGCCTCTTCTTAAGCTCTGGCAAATCGCCGATGAGATCAGGCGTCCATTGTTTAAGCTCCTCTTTGTTGGCTAGAGAAGCTTTCTGACATTGAACAGTCCAGCTCTGACTCGTGCTGCTTCGAGGCAATGGTCAGAGTCGACATTTCCCCCTCTGGCGTATCCCTCTCGGGTCAGTGGGTTACATAAGAAGCATGAGATTATCCAACTGACTAGACTGTGCCTAAGAATGTCCAAAAAAAATAAACATTCGGAAGAAACAAGAGAAATCTTTTTTAACAGTCTTGTTCTGGTGCGGTGCGCGGAGAGAAGGATATTTGTAGGCATTCAATTAAGAAGAATTTTAACTAGTCTACGAATTGCAATACATTCCACAAAAACACATATGTATCGAAAATAATTGAATCCTTTACTCTGAACGCCGCAGGAGAACGATGGAGGCTTCACAAAAGAACTTCAAGTCTGAATCGCAACAAGTGCTCGACAACAGCACAACAGGAGCCCCACCGTAATTAGAATTGAATTTTGATCTTGGAGTCTACCAGTTGAGTCTAGTTGAACAATTCCTCCCCGTGGCATACCGTCCAATCCGCTTGCAAGACCACCATCTTTCCGGCTCGTGTTCCCGCAAATGGCATTCATTCAATCGCCACCGTGCCTTATGCATTTTTAATCTCCCCGCCATCGATCATCTCTGACAATTTGACGCTCTCAACAACTTCCTGTCCCATCAATCATCTCGCATTCTTGCCGCGATTCACGCGGTTTCGCTCTGACATGTCAATTTCCGTGAAACAACTCAATACCGCTAGTTCCTCATGCCTGAGCACCGTTGGAATATTCTCATAAATAAGCCTCAAGTCGAATCCGAGCGACAAGCGCGCCTAATTGCGACGACCGCCCCAATGACATTTAACCAACTGAACTGTCCGTGTGACACAGTGAAAGGAGCTAACGGTGAGGCGTCTTTTGAACGCTGCCGCGCGCTCTACATATTCACAATGGACGCCAGCAGCGCGATTGGTGTGTTTTGTTCGTCCACCTTACGCAAGTGGCCTTACCTTGCCGCCGAGCGCTGGCTGGTTCACTTAGCGTGTTAATTTATTCCCCGTTCGCGTTCAATTCCCGCGCACTTTTTGTGGGCCTCGGCTGCGGCTGGATGCGAATTAAATCGTTGCCACACACGCGGTAATTGGCTTATTGAAGTGCAAATCGAAAAAGTCACTTGCGTCATGTATGTCAGGCCGATTGAATTGAATTAAATCATTACACTCCCGGGTGCGATCACAAAAACTGCCTCCGCTCGGCGTAGACCTGCCATTTGTTTATGAACTTTTCCACAATTACACCACAGCCTGGGCAGCCCTAGCAACAAATATTCGACGCTATGCCGCTGTAACGCTCTGGCACTTTGACGCTTTGACGACATCGTGGGGAGAGCTGTCGTTTCTTTGTTTTTGTGGAAGTCAAAGGCGTGTGTCCTCGTAGACAACAACAACGCGAACGCAAACCTCCCTCCATGTGTCACCCCCCACCAGTGCGGAATAGACGCTCAGGCCGTCTCGCTCGGTGACCCTCGCTCATTTGTGCGCCCACTCCAAGCGCCGCGGCCAGAAGCAACAGTTTGTGCCCACCTCCACATGCCTACACCATTTTTCTTTTTTGCTTTGCCCTCGCTCGCCGCAGCGGTGTTGTTGCTTTGGCCTCCTTAAGTCGCCCACTTCACGCTGGCAGCAGCATAACGCGGCGATTTCATTGGGACATGCCTCAGTTGGTTTCGGTTGTCTTGTTTTCGTCTCTGTCGCTCTCGCGGTGGTTCCTTTTTTTTTGATTTCTGGTCTGTCTTCTACCCTGCCCACTATGCACGCACACAGTGCCATCGACGCGTCCGAACGGACGAGAGAGAGAGAATTGAAAATGTAAACAATACCACTACAGAGGCGGACTTCTGATTGGGTGTGCGTGTGGCTGGGGTGAGTGTGTGCGGGAGAGGAATCTCGTTGAGAAAGCTTTTGCAGCCGCTCTCTCCGGATAAGAATTTTATCCGACAGCCGGCGTTTGAGTGGATAATTCAATGTTTTTTTTTTCTCTCCCTCGTCTCGTGGTGTCGTGCAGCAGACCAGTCATCCGCCTAACTGTTCGTTGGGATTCCACCACTACTGCAACGAATCGAGATTAGCGGTGATTTTTGTTTTCGAAGTGTGCGCGAACGGAACTCCGGGGTTGTTTGCCGATGTTTAGCGGAGGAATCTCAATTTTTGTTCGCTCTGACCGAGGATGTGAAGAAGTGAAGTCGTCGTCGAGTCGCGTCGGTCAGGATCTCGACTTGGAGTTGTGCATGATCGCTGGGCAGTAGAGGATTTAAGAATGAATTTGTTTACGAGAAATCGGATACATTGCGCAGAAAGCGACAGGCTGGGAAACACTTTACTTGGTTTGATGCGACTTGGTTTTGCGGGCTGCTTGGATTGTTGATTAGAAGGAAGAATGTCGTCTAATTTTTTTTTCCATCGAGTTATGGGTTACAGCCTAGAGCGTCCCCGTTTCGTCGTGCCACTGGGTCTCCGTTCCCGTCTTGTAAGACAGTAAATGGAATGCTGTCGTGGATTAGAAATTCTGAGAATTAATTTGTCGAGCAAATGTTTAGATTTTCAATTTCGTACTTGATTCTGTGCGAAGCAACGAGTTGAAAGAATGATGTTGTCCGAGGTTTTTTTTTTGTAAATTAAGACGTTTTAGAGTGGACGAGTGTGGGAAGGACCGTGTTACTGACTTACTGACTGGTTCTGAGTACAACACTTCAACGTTTGTAGGTGTCTCCTTTTATATTAAATGCTGGTTATGGTCAAGCACGGATTAATTCATTTTGAAGTCTTTAATGGGAATAGACTTGACTATTCCTTACCAACGTGGGCAGGAAAGATTCAACGCTTACTCTGTTTAAACTGCTTCTAAAGGGTGTATTTTTTTTGGCGGCGAGTAAGTACTTAAATTGAAGTAAAACAGAGAAATTTCTAATTCGAGTTAGAGGAAGTTCGACGTGGAGGATGGCCAAAATATGGTTAACAAAACATTCGAATTAGAGAGAAATACGACCTAGGGCGAGTCGAATGCAATTTGATGGCATTACCTAATGTTTGAATATTATTTCGGGCATGTGACCGCCTAAACGGGCGCTTCCACGATGTATTCTGTGGGTATAATTCTTATATTGGGTGTTTTAATAAAAGTCGAAAATCTGCGCTAGTAGAATCGCATTTCTTTTCTCATGCGTTTTTGAACACGCAGACGGTGCAGTCTTGCCTTAGCACAGTTAGCAAGTTAGTATGATTGTATATCTACATTAATTAACATGGATAACGCAGTCCTTTGTTAGTCTGACGTTTATGAAAACACCCATAGTCTTCGAAGTACATCGAGCTGTATCGAAATCAGCAAATCGAACGTTGGTTGCCAAGCTTTCAGCTGTTTCTGGTTTATCAACGCAGACATGCGACTTTACATAAGTACCCGTATGGCGGTAAATTGTTAGAACTAGATGGTTATTGAAAATTATCCATAGTTTCTCGAATTAATCGCTCTGTTGGGCGCAACACCGTTAAATCGAATTGGTCCTTGTTTTTCAAAATAAATTTGAACAATTTTTGAAACGTTGCTTCGGCGTAAGTTTATTCGTGATGAATGGCCAAGCAAATGTTGTACAATCAGCTGCCACAGAAAACAATGCTGCGAATTTAAAGTTCTCAGCCTCTAAAAAAATACCCTTTATTTGCAAAACGTCATGGGGTAGCATTCAAACAAAATAGAAGGGCGTGGGTTGTTTCAGCTTGATAGATTCTTAAGAAAACACTAAATTAGAACGTCTGAAAATCGTTCGTTCGTCGAAAATTATACCCAGATTAGAATACATTCGAGGTGAGAGAGGGATGTATTCCAATTATTTAAGGTTACATGTGTATTAATTAGACCGGACCGAAAATCGGGCCTTCCAACAAGGGAGAAATGTTCTCTTACATTCGCTAGTTCATTAATCATTACCCCAGCAACGAATAGTTTGTATTATCGCGTATATTCGCCTATCAATGCGAATGTGTGGAATATGGCATCGTTCAAGTGTCCACCGCGACTTCACTTGGCGCATAGATTAATATGATACATTGGCAAGAACTACGACTTAAGAAATTCACAGCTTTTCACGCTGCCGGCTTGTCACGCTGCTCATCCTCCTAGAGACAACATCTAAAAATGCACTTGTTAGGATAGTTTCTCGGAGAACTGTTGGAATTTCTTCACAAAAACTGTATAATCCACCAATGATCGCATCAAGAATGAGAAGTAGACAGCCTCAAGCATATGAAGAACCTTTTCGTCGCCGCTGAGGGCATGAGGCTCCACTGGACTAATACACAAAAGGAATGGTTGGTGTTAAAGCCCTAGATGCAGCTGCACTTCCGACTATATCTCTACCAACATTGTTATCTTTATCGAGACACTGTTTACATCACGTTATTTTCAGATGATTCAGGCAAAATTGTTTAGGGTGCTTCTGCCCAGTTGGCGCACAGTCCTTTACCGATTCCACAAGCGATGAACAATTTCCTCAGTTTATCAAAAGACGAGCGACAGTTGATAAATAGCACTTTGGTGTCAGCGCAGCTTTAAATTTGATGACACTAGTCTGAAAAAAATAGTTTTGAATTCTTGCGTAAGATAGAAAATTAAAAGGTTCAACTCCGAAAAGAATGTACCCCAATTTGAGGCTCTAAAGTAGAAAAAATGGCGGGAATGAGGTCTTTTCCGAAAAGTGTCGAACAAAGGATAAAAACAGACGCAAACAAGAAGAATTTAGTACAGGATGAATGGACTGAACTGTCAAGCCTATGTACGATTAGAGTGATTGTTACGGCGACGGTCGCCACTCACTACTCTGCGTCCGTTGTACTGGCACTGCTTCGATCGATGATCCCTTTCCAATTCCCAACCATTTCTAATGTCGTACTTCTTGTTTTTCCTCTTGTGGCACTACAGCCCGAGTGAACCTATGCCAGAACTAACAAGCCAGTTAGAACGATCCCTGCCTCGAGTTACGCACAAGTTGGTTGATGTCAGTCTGAGAGGCTGCAAACTCCTTTAAACGTGGTAACAAACTTCATGGACTTTACTCAGTAAGGAATTCGTAAAAAGGCCTGTTGAGCGTATGGATAGTTGGTGACGCCAATAGACACAAAATAAAAACTCTTGGGAAAGTATTTGAGACTTGAAAGCATTGACACGGCATCTTATGCAGCCCTTAGCCTTTGTCAAGCCTTCTGTTCCAACCATTACCCTGAGAGTCGAGCACTGACATACTTGATTCATGTGCCTTGCTGGTAAGTACCGTCTGAGAAGGATGATGATGAGCTCATGGAAGTTGAAGCGTGAGAGCTGGTTCTGGTAGTTTGACGTCAATCATGCCGGGCGATCGTTTAAAACTAAAGGAGTTTAGATGAAATCGACGTCTAAGCGACTTGACATCATTTTGATGCCATTCACACCTAGAAAGTCAAGCTTGTCGACAAAAATGATCACCATTACAACTGCAACGGTGATGCAATAATAGAGAATGTCCGCAGTAAACAACGTGAAGAATTTCCTGGCTAGTCAAACGGATAGTCCTGAAAGTGGCCACAATTGATAGATTTCCGATTGCATCTAAAGGAGGCGCATTGTTCGACTGTCGCTCCCTCCTCCAAGTATCGCAGCCAACAAGACATGTCGCTGCGACGACGCAAGCCTAAACAGCATCTCCTACGCAATATCAGCCCCCGCCAGACCACATCAGCATCAGCATCAGCACACCAACCCGATCGAAACCGATTCCGTCTGTAAACTGCATCTGCATCTGCACACACACGCTGCACACCCGACGAAGAAAAACACGTTTCCCCCTGAAAATCGAAAAAAAAAAAACAGAAGAAACAGCTCCTCACACCAACACCACGAACGTCCTCCACAAACGACCACCCCAAACAGAAATTGCGAGGGGCGACCGTGTACACACACGCGACTGGCGCCTCTCTCTCTTTCCATGCACGTATGCGGATTGCGGACGGAGCACTGCACGCCACACACGCAAAATCACCGAAAAACAACAACACTCACGCACACCGTCGCACATTGTCCATGTGCCAGCAGCAGCCAGCCGACAGACGGTGAAACGCACACGCGAGACAAGGACAACCAGAGCGCTGCGGCGAACCGAAGTTGAGCTCTGTTGCATGGAAAGGCGAGAAGTGGCCGTCAGTATCTCGTAGGGTAGTGTCGGTTCAACGTCGGAGCCGAACGGGTCAGTGAAGAGAATTTTTTTGCACACAAATTCTTTTAGTTTTTCATTTTTGAATACAAATTTCCACTCTCTCGATTCCTTACACACAAATTGGTTTTTATTTTTGAAAATACACAAAAACGGGAACGGACAACGACAGAAGCACCAGACCACGGTCATGACTGTAACTCGTTTCGCCATCAACACCGCACCATCGATTGTTATGTTTCGTTAAACAATTTACTCTGTTTACTTCTTGTTGTTTGTTAATTAAATGTTGTCCATTCACGCACGGCAACAGCACGTATACACGCCTACGACAGAAAGGATCGCGTGCGATTGTTGCTTACGCAGAAGTACACGCGGCTAATCGAATGTTATACAAGAGTGTGTGTCCGCAGTTTTAAAGTGAATCCGAAGGATACGTCCAGTCGATCGTCAACATCAGCTGTCGCGAGGATTTAAATCAAATCACAAGGATACAAGCCGGTACAACACTGTGCAACGTGCAACTAATCGAAGCAAGAAAACAAAAGTTTATGAAAAGTTTTTTACAATAATTAACAATCGCTTAGTGCTGAAGTTTTTTTTTTTTTTTCTTTCTTACAATCACTCTCTCTCTCTCTCTAACTACGCTCAACTACGCTCTACAACTCGCTCACGTCCTACTCTCTCTCACTCTCGCTCTCGCTCTCACACGCTCTGCAACAAATGAAAAATAAATAAATAAATTTTACTCAAGTTTTTTCTACAAACAAAAAACAAAATAAAGTGTACCTTTTTTTTTTACTCTACTTCAACTCAACTCAAACGCAACGCAAGCAAAAATAAAATATTTTTGTATATCTAGTACATCGATCTAGACACCTAATAAGCAATAAATAACACTACTTCGTAGATAAATTAACAACACACGTGAAATTTGTTTAAAAATCAAAGTGAATGCCGTAAATAAAGTGTCTTAATCTTGAAAAAGGAAAAGCGAAGCAAGATCGCTTGCCAATTGCTAGAAAAATCGAATCCAACTGACTTGTCACAAGGCAAACATATCCTTTCGGTAGTGCGCCACGGGAGGAGTAACCGTAACCAAGCAAAACACAACGTATTCGAATATAGTCTAGAATTAAACAGTGAAACAGTGTGATATTTTTGATACCGCTAATGGATATTATTAACTGAGAAAAGGGATACAAAAGAAAATCTGTGAATCCGTCGAATCATCTTGCAGATGTCGCATCTGTAGTGGAAGTGTCTCTCTATCGGTGTTTATTTGTGATTTATTATCATTTTTGTTTTTTTGTTTATTTTGTTTTTAAAAAAATTGTGGGAAACAAATTGTTTGTGAACGTCTATCAAGGATCATCTCATTTGGATAATAATATACTCGAACTTCAAGGAGGACTTTTTGAGGTAAGTCTCTAGACTAAGGGTTACTGTCATCGATTGTCAGACTGTCTGAGTGAAGGTGGCACTGCTGGCGGTGTCTAAAGCCGCCGGTTTAACGGCGATCAGATTGTGTAATCTGCTTGATTGAATGAGATCGGTGGAGATTCTGATGTTCAGCTGGATTATATTCCGATTGGACACAGACACTAGGTGGATTTGAGAAGCGAATCCTTTAGGAGAGCTCACCTATTAAGTTACAGAGCCTGATCTAGATTTTAGGATCCGCCTGCAAAAAACGGAAGCTTTATAGTCTCAGTATGTAGGTTGAAAGGAGTGACAGGCAAACGGGGACAGAGCATTGAATCCATCCCATTGTTGCTTGCTGAAGTGCGTGGACATGCCTCGACATCAGCGTCCTTAGAAATTTGTGAAACTTTCGATTTCTTATGGTTTCCCATCGTCGCACTAGTCACTGTCAGTCGAGAAAACTGATCAGTCTCTTGTGCAAATTACTGTCGTATTGGACTTTTTGGCAGCTCAGCCTTCTGCTTCGATTTCAGTCATGCTTGCCCCGGGACACAGCTGCTGTAGAACTCTCTCTCTGCAGCTTGTGCTTCTGGAGACAATTTTTCAATAGTTTTGCATTTCAACCGATTAGCAATGACCACTGTCAATTATTTTGTTTATGAAAATATGTCTAATTTCTGTTGCCTTTCGCAGAAATTTCTTAAGTCGTTCAATGTCTGAACTTTGAATAGATCTCAGGCAGAGGGTGGTGACGAGTCGATCTTACATCGAAACTGATCACTTGTAGTCGATCGTTCCTTTTCTCGAAATCACATCATTTTGAAGCAACAACTTTGGTTATACTGGTTTGGCGATGTCTCGCATGGTTCATGGCATCACAGACTTGATGTGATACACAAATTCAGCTTATTGTTACGTTTTTCGTCTAGACATATGTTGGAACAGAAACGGTATACCAATCTTATTGAGACTGGGAGAAGATGAAGGCCTGGGAGCTATGGAAAAATTAAACAAGACTTTAACTTGTGAGGAGTTGAAATTGATTGTCCTCTGCGAATCTGTTAAGAAAACTGATACTGATTCCATCCAAAATCGGTGTAAAATTCGCATCAAATCTTTGAAATCACTTCAGTTCAGCAGAAAAGGGTCTGTCAGATATGAGAGCATTTGCTCCTAGAATCGACAGACATTGCGTAGACTTTTAGTGCACATTTTTGTATTCCAGATGTGTCTCCTTTGGATTCATAGACTAACACAGCTTAGACTGTTAAAGCTAGTTCACCTCGGACTGTCGCGCTAGCCATATCGTTATCTGCTGCAACTATCCACTAGCTGCTCGCATCAGGAAATAAGGACGATCTACCAGCTTTGTTTGTACTCGAATTCGTGTGATAAATTAATTCTAAAATCTGGATTAGAACTGTTCCCAACGGTCGCAGGACAATTGCACCATCTTCTCTTAATTCTTTTCTTCAAGAGGATGCATATTTTGTGTCATGTCATTTCTTATTTTTTCTCAACTCTGTGACTGCATTTTCGTGCGACTCTCGCAGCACCTACTTCAGTTGTTAGAATTTCAAAATGACGACAGAAAAACAGCAAAATCGGCACTAAAATGGCACTGATTCGTATATTACTTGTACTTAATTTTCCAAATATACATCAAGAACTGTTTGGCATTGTTTGTCAAAAAAAAAATATGTTTGAAAAGCTTGACAGTCTAAGTGTCCCATGAAGGTGCTCTGAAATGTGATTAAGCTCGTCGAATAAAGCAAATTATGAGTCCAAAGCCAAGCATTGAATGGCACACTCTTAAATTGAATTAAAAATGAGTAGGACTGGCCTACAATACGAACAAGGGAAGTCAGTCTTTCCAACTGTTCTAATTGATAGCAGAAGTGAATTTCATTCAACTTTGTCGAAAGAGAATTTTGACCAACAATTTGATGTACAATATGTTCACATTTCGTCTAGGTTACACTTAGATTTGACTCTTTCTTTAGACAATTTTGACAACCATTCACGATATAGTTTTATTTGTTTATAGCTTGGAACAATGAAAGACAACATATTTAAGTTTCTTTCAAAATTAAGCCGGATCACTAGCTTTCAATGGTGCCTCCAGAACTCGACTGTTTTGCAAGACTTACAAGCTATCTTACGAACTAGGCTTTAGATCTACGCTTGAATTCGTGATAGCATATTATTATGTGACAAAATACGTAAGGAGAAGGATTTTTATATTCATTCTTTCTTGAGGACACAATCTTTATTCGTTCCTCTGCGTATATCGAATAACACTCTCATCTCCAGTGCAAACCTTGATTTAGCTAAACTCGAGAACCCCGTTCAATTCAGTTTAGTGACTTAATTTCTTTCCAATATTCCGAGAGCGTCTACAAATTTAGTTCCACTAGAACTTGGAGCGCATTTAATGCCACTGCCTTTGAATCGTTGAAAAAACTCTCTGCAGCTGTCCTAGCCATGATCCAGTTCAGATAATCAATTAACTTGAATATTTTTAGTTGCTTAGTTTCACTGCGTCGAAGCCTCTAATTCAAACGTTTGCCATCAATAATCACATCAAATACATGCTCTTCTCGTTACAACTGCCAAACCGAAGCAATTCCACTCTCATTTGTGGGCTCAGCTCGCAAGTAAGTCAACTTGTCATAGACTGTTCGACAATCAGATCCTGTACGACATCGTCCACCTAATGATGGCAAAAATTTGCTAATTGGTATTTCTCGCCAACATTCGACTGTAATGACCACTTGACCACGAGAGTAACGAAAAACCGTCGGCTAGTGAACGATTTTTAAACAAATTCTACGTCTTTCTTCTTCTTTTCGATTCATTTCTCATTTTTGACACCATTGAATCGAATGTCGAATTAATTGACGATAAATAGCTTAATTTGGCTCAATTGTGGTCTAGGCAGGTGCAGGTAGTGTGCGTTTTGGTTTTTGGATCTGAAGATGAAATTATGAATGTTTGCCTGATGTTAACAATGTTCCTTAAGAATCATTGCACGTCATAGCATGCCCCTTTGGAGGATAGATTAAATTCTAAGCTGCTTATAGGCACATGGCCACTCCTGCTTAAGTTCTTCGACTAGACTGGTTCATCTCAATCCTTTGGGTATGAATGCTCTACAGTGCTTCGACTGCATGTTCTTTTGCACAAAATAGTGCATTTTCACTTCAATCGGTGGTTGCAGCTTTAGAATATTTGTATCTTTTCTGTTCTTTATCAGTTTACCAAATAAATTGTGCATAAACAAGAGGCTGCCATATTCAGTAAACTTAAACAAATGTTCCAAATTTGGAACAAAAATTAATGAAGTCAAAATGATGATATTAATAAAATGGTCCTTAAGTCAAACAAATGAGCTCGATTCTCCCAATTTGAATTTTGCTGTGGGGTTTATTGTGTACCAGATCGGGCATCCTTATGTTATAAACTCTCTCTGAATTTGGATGGGATACGTTCGACTTCCAAATTCTTATTGGAACTTCAGTCAGATTCTAGTTGAAACTGTCCTAATTTGACACCAATTTGATGAGATTGACTGGCATTGAGTGACATTTAACAGAGATAACTTTTGAGGAAAGAAGGCTGGAAATAGAACCGAACTTAAACGTGATGACTTGACCTAATTTGGAATCCTATCCTAAAATATGAATTTTCTTGACTTCAGGACTTACAAGGGAGCACGATCATTTCAGATCTTCTGCCTCTCTCCAGCAGACATCAAATTTGTCGAAGCTGGACTTGTACGAGTCGTCAAGACAATCTGCCCCAAAATGTGACATAAATTGCGTGCTTCTTGTGTTAATGGTTTATATTCTCTGACTCTTTCTTTAAGCAGCTCTGACGTGAGATCTGAAACGTCAAGTTAGCAAAGATCGAAGTTCTTGATATTGACCTGAGATGTAATTTTGGACTTTTGATGTCCCCAAGCTAAAATTTGACAGCCTTCCTTCAGAATTTGCAACAATCTGATGGGAGACAAGTGCAGTGACTGGCTGAAGGCGTCCCCATCACACTAGCGTCCACACTCACAGAGTATGTCCCTCAGTCATTAATCAGCACAAATCCCTCGCCTCAGCACCCAACTACCAACCATCGTAACTGCATCGTAAAAAAAACATAAATGGCATCCACACTGCAAGGGGAAATCATCACCGGGATGATTGTCAATAAAAATCATCACATCACATCAGCAGCTTAATTTTTCGGCTGATTTCGGGCTGATCGCTCCTAACAGCCGCGCACACGTCCGTGCCACCGCACCGCCGCGCCGCGCCACTCTCCAGCTTCAGTTTCAGTGTTCACAAATTGCCAATATAAGTATAATTGGTATTGTAATTGGACAGCAGATAACACTCTCCTTCGCCCTGGACACACTCTCCACTCTCTCGTGTTGATCCGCGACTTATTCTTATTCTGGCACCAACACCACCACCACCACCACTGCACAGCGACCGTCACGAGGACATGACCGCGTACGAACGCACCACTGCTCCGTCTGATCGGGGTGGAGAGGGGAACAAAAAAAAAGTGCGAAATAAGATTAAATCGCCAATAACGAAACACGGACAAGAAATCCGGAGCGTAAGCATAAATGAAGAAGGAACGAAAAAAAAAACGACCAGAAAAATAAATCGAATCAAATTGATATAAAAGACGAGAACGGGAGGAGAAGCAGCAACCCAACAAGCCAACAGCGGACGAACAGCGCAACAGCTACAAAAACAAAAACAAAAAGAAATAAAACACAATTCGTATTGCAATCGCATCGATGCGATCGGAGGTAAATTGGGTCATTTCGCGCGTTCAGAATGTGTGTATGCAAGTCGAACAGAAAAAGGTAAAAAACAAAAAAAAAAAAAAATGCAGCAGAAAAAGTTTCCTCGATTCTCTCCCCATTCGCCGTCCCTTGACATTCTCCGATATCAGGTGCATTCAATAATAAAAACACAAGAGCTTGCATCAAGTGCCACGCGGCCATAAAGCGGGGGGGTGGCTGCGGTGGCGGCTGTTTCTGGAGGCGATTTTTTTTTTTTGGGGAGCAGCCCGTGTTTCATAAAATCAGCAGAAACCGAAGAGGTGCTCCGCGGGCACCTCTCCTCGGGCGTGGGGGTCCAATTTCAGAAACGTGTGTGAGGTTTGTGTTTTTGCATTTTGTTCCGTTCGGCATGAGCTTTTTGGAATCCTAATTATTTTGATGATTACCGAAGGTTGCACTCGAAACTTGAGATCAGAAATTTAGAGTGTGTCCCCAGAGTGGGGGGAGGGAGTGGTTCTCACCTGTCATTGATCATGAGGCGATGTCTAGCGGCGCTTAGCGGCAGTGTGGACGGACATTCGTTGGGTCTCCCATTACGGATGTGCGGGTGCAATTGGGTTGCCAGTGAGCTCTCCCCGTTCTGAAACTAGATTCTAGGGAAAATGTTGTCACCCGCGGGGAGACTTCGGAGCAACACTGGGAATTCGTTTTCAAGTTGCTCTTGAAATTGGAGTTCGCGAGGCAAGCGTGCTTGTTCTGTGGGGAAAATCTGAACTCAAACGCTGTCAGACGAGGAAGACACGAAGAATGACATCCTTTTTGTGGTCGTCTGTTGGACTCAACTCATCAGTCATTCTTGATCTTCGAGCGTGCGTCAAAAAGGGGTGATAAGCCGGTAACCCACCAGGCCCACGCCACCTAATTCTACCTCAAGTCTCTTAACCCCTTGAAGCAAATCCCCGCCTAAGTGCTCACTTAACCCCCGAGATCCCTGATCTCTTGCCACCACCCGGAGATACGTCTGTTCGCCTGTCAATTAAACGCTCTCTCTCTCTCTACGCCTCACAGAGGAAAAGAAAAAGGACAGCACAAAAGAAGAAAGTACGCGCACATAAAACTCCTACAACCGCGCTCGGTAATCACATGCAGCAGCCAGGCCAGCACACAGCGGAGTCTTCATATCACAACAACACACCCAAGGCTGGACTGGCCATGTTTATTTAGTTCCCCCCACTCAGATGATTGTCAAGTTTGACGTCAATCACCGCTGTGACACCGAAACTGACGCACAAAACAAACGATCAACTTTAATTATAAACATACGACGATTCGACGACGGAGTGAGAACGACCGCAGAGCAACCACAACGCTCATTTCTCTCTCTCTCGCTCTCTCGGCTCTCCGCTGGTCTATCTGTGTGTGCCGCCGTAGGACGACTAGCGCTCGATCCACCATCATCCATGGGGCTGCTGCTGATAGTGTTGAGGGTGGTGCTGTGGGCTGAAACTGAAACTAAAACAGTAAACAAATGCGAACACTAAAGGAAAGCGAAAAGTCGCAAAGCCAGGAGGAAGTAGCCACTGCTGCCATGTGTCCAGTGAATATTTAATTGGGATCACAAGGTTCGCACTTTCGCTCGAAAATAGATTCATAAGAATTTATTTTTGAAAGACTGACCACAAAGCGAAAAACCGAAAATAAATGTTGGGCCCCCCAAAAAAAAAAATCTGAGAAAAAAAGGGGACAAGCAGCAGCACGCACAGAGAAATGAGGCGTTAGGAACTGCTTTCGGACAAACCCCCCAGTGAGTGTTGGGGGCTTATCGCCTTCAGTCGTCAACGCCGCCGCCGACGACGACGATGATGATGACTTTGAATCACTTTCTCACAATCAGAGTAGCGGGTCGACGGCAATCGTACGAACGTAAGAGGCTTATCTACCCGTGCGCGCAATACGAGCGTGACCTTCTCACCCCCAAAGCGCCTGGCCTGTGTGGACTTCAACGGGCCCACTCTCTCTTTTTTTTTTTTTTTTTGTTTGATCCGTCCACCGTCTCCCCAGTGGGTGGCAATGTGGTCAGATAAGGAACAACACTAAGACGGCGGCGTTGAACGCGCTTGTGCGCTGCGCTATTTAATCGAGACCAGTGATAGGGCGATAAGTCCGGCTGTGTGCGCGCTTGTAACAACGTAACAAGAACACTTTATTTTATTAATAAGCGTTTGACGCAAAACAAAACAGCGTGCTTACTGATAAAAAAAAAAGAAAGAAAGAATGAAAGAAAGAAAAGAAACAGAACACAAACGCGCTGTGTGAGGCGACTGAATGAGGGTGAGCATTCACTGTGAAACGCCATTGATAAGAGAAGACGCCGCCGTCGTCGTCGTCGTCGTTGTTCAGCCACAGACGCAACGAACAGTGAACACCACTGCAAAAGGAGACCAAATCTGCCAGCTCTTGGCGGTTTGTACTCCATATTGTGGTAGCGCGCGGCAAACATTGAATGAGGCTTCTGAAACTGCTGTCGGCGGTTATTATTTCATTTTTCTCCCTCTCTCTCTTTCTTTCTCTCTCTTTCTCACGTGACGTCAGGGTATTTTTGGTATTTTTTTCCCTCAATTTTTGGTTCGATTGCAGGGTCAGTCTTGACAAGTGTTTGTGTGGCTGAAAGCGAAATAAAAAAAGCAAAAAAAAAAAAAGAAGAAAGAACTGAAGACCACGTTAGGCATAATCTTTGTTTACTTAAGCTATTATGTGTATCTCGGTATCTGTATCTGCACATTTTTTTTTCTGCCTTGCTGAAGAGTGTGGTCACTTCTTTTTTTTTTCGTTTTTTTTTCTTTTCTCAATGTTTCACCAGTTGTCAAGTTCTGAAGTGTGTGCGCGGTGTGTCATTGAGTTATTTATTTAATTACGACTTGTGGGAGTTTGAAGAGGTATCTAATACCGCGAAATCAAGTACTCAAGCCGGTGTGGGGTGGCGGGTTTCGAAGAGAGAAACAGTGCTCAGACAATAACTTGTCGTGACTTCCACTTAATTTCTGATACCTACGCCCTCTGTCACACTCATTACATCATAAATAATGCCAGACTATCTCTAATCAGCAATAAAAATAAAAAAAAAAACAAAAATTTCATTAATCAACTTAAATGTCGTACGGCCAGTGACATTGAAACCTCGTTCTTCGAGAGAATTTCTGTCTCCCGAGAGTTCGTGCATCAGCGCACCTCTTATCGATGAAGCCCTCGGATACTGTTCACCAATAAAGCTATTAATAAAACAACACACAAGAAAGAACAAAGCAAAAAAACTACTAATAACCCAAGAACAAACAAATAATAATAATAAAACAGAAACAACGCGTCATAGATACGCATGCACCCCCCAAAGCGAATCCAGTACCCACCAGACACCCAATTAAAGTGTTTTTTTTTTGTTTGATCGTTTAAGCCATGGTCAACAGAGACAACGAAACGAAAAAAAAAAAAAATATGTATGGTCATTCGAATCATATCGAATTATTTATCATTTTATTGACCTTAAGGAGGAAAATTGATTAAAAATTCGGTGAAAACTCTTATCATTGGGTGTGTGTAACTCAAAACCCATAAAATCCGACCGATCCACGTTGACGACGCGGACGACACAGCCCAGCACCAGTGCACGATCAGACACTGTGGATATTATTGAAATTATGAAATAAAATTAAGTATCTCGTGGATGCATATGAAGGTATTTTATGAATATTAGGAAAATTATGAAAATATATTTTCTTCCTGGAATATTGTCATCAGATACTTGAATCGTGAAAAATCTTCTCACAGCCATCATATCATATTTGGAGTTTTTTTTTTCGTTTTCGTTTTTCTTCTCTTGTGTGATATGTGAGATGAGCGAGTAGGTGCTCACTCGTATCACGGAATCTTGTCATCGACGACGCACGGTGGGTTTTTGCTGCCGATGCGCAAGACAGAGAATGTAAAGAAAAAAAAAAAAAAAAACAATAAAAAATATTTCATATCACATCGGTTGTATCTTTATGATTTATGATGATATTTTAAAGATTCGATATGTTTTTTTTTCTTGTGTTCCCCATCCACATAGTCAGTCGTGGGTTTTTATATCTTCATCAGCTTGGGCTGGGTGACAATTCAATGTAACACACTGGTCGTGCCTTCTTTTTTTCTGTTTTGTCATCTCATAACTGGCGAGGGCTGTGCCATTAAAATCTTGATAGCTTAAGAGGCGCGACAGAAGTGTTGACATACTTTGTTCTGTGATTCGATAGAGCTGCCTTCATTTGTTAATCAAGAACTTGCGATGATCTTGATCCCCCCAATTCGTTTCAATGACCTCCGCTAAAAGAAAACAAGGAAGTCTTCCGTCATGTGTCAGACGGGCAGATTCTTCACCAAGAAGCAGATATTGTTCGCATCAGCTTCAATTTGTATCAAAAGTTGGTCATCTGTTGCAACTCATGGGCAGCAGGTGGAGTTGTTCTTAAAGTTCAATAGAAACTCTGATCGATGAGAAGAGGCCAAGTGTGTATACTGCTTCAAGGTTCAATATTTTAGAACATTTTTTTAATTTTTTTTTTTGAAAATTTTTGGTTTTTTTTTATTTTTTGGCCAAAATTTTTGATGTCGTGACGTTCTTAAAAGATTGTAAGAATTAAGCTTTTGTTATTTTTTCACGTATTCATTCACACTTTCGAGCTCTTGCATGCTTTTGAGTGCTGAACATTTTTTAATTTTTGTACACTAACATAAATATTTGTTCATTTTTGGGTGCCTATATAGTCGTAATTTTCCGGACATTTTTTGAATTGTACTAAATAGTACTAAATTTTTGAGAATTTTCAATTCCCGGGTTTGTCTTTTGTAAATTTCTGAATTTTTTTTTAAATTTCTAAAACATTTTGAAACGTTGACATTTTTTTTCTTTCCGATTTCTGAATGCATTCATGTACACATACATTTTTACATACAATTTTGATATGTCGTTGAATTTTTGGGGCACCGGCGGATATTTAATTAAATTCCGAATTCTTTCAAATTTTGTTTTTCAAGTTTTTGTTAGTTGATTTTTTAATTTTTTTTGTAAATTTTTTCAAATTTTTTTCAAATTCTTGAATTTTTTTTCAAATTCTTGAATTTTTTTTCAAATTCTTGAATTTTTTTTTCAAATTTTTGAATTTTTTTCAAGGTTTTGTAAATTTTTTTTAAGTTTTTGCAAATATTTTTGAAATCCTTGTATTTTTATTTAAGGAATTCTGTGAATTGTTACCCTCTCGACATTTTGTATACTTAACCATTTTCGTAAACATTCGAAAGATAACAGAAGGCACATCAGTTTCCTAGTAATGTTCCGAATTAAGACGGCTCTTAATTAATCCCAAAAAAATTGCCACGCACAAATTTATGGACTTTGATATAAAAAGTTTGTCCAAGGGATCATAAGGACTACGCAAATGTTCGAAAATACTGCAACTGCTTGCACTGGAACCGTCATATCCTTTCCATCGCAAAAACACTTCACATCACCGCGAGTAAAGAATAAACCTCGTCCCACTCAAAAGTCACCTTCGCCACTCTCGTGTTAACAATTAGTTCAACAAAAAGCGTCATCCTCTTATTCGCACACAAAAATCAATTAGTGCCAACAAAAAAAAAAAAAAAAAAAAAGAAGGGCGCTAAAAGGTTTACTGCTGTCTGCCATTACCTTTGTCACATTTTGCCATTCGCAATGCACATCATAAACTCTAATTTTCTGCAGTTTAATATGAAATTAATTCAAAAACAATAAAAAGCAAAAAAAATAAATAAAATAATTTCGTGTCTAATTAAAATACTTTCCCCGTTCGGGGCTGGTGTGATGTGTGCCAAAAGTATTTAATCAGATACATCACCCCCAAATAAATCTCATTCACTTCTGTATCAGTGTTTGCCTACGGGCGCAACACCACACACACACTCTCTCTCACACTGTCTGTGGGCTTAATCCAATTAACGTTTAATTGTTTAAACAAAACTCTTGTGTAGTTCATTAATAACTTAAGTTGCATGCTGCATATCTGTGTGTCAATTTGGAATGTTCATCTTTCTTCTGTTTTTTTTTTTTTTTTTTTGCAACAAAAATGCAGATAGGTGCTCTGCTCTGCTCTGCTCGGCTGTGTTGTGTTGTGTTGTGATGTAGTTTTGTTTTGTTTTGCTCATAAATATTTAAATGTGAAGTGTTTCGCTGAGGAAATTATGCAATCGTATCTCACAAGTGAACACAGACTGAATCGGAGGGGGGGGGGGGGGGGGGTGAAAGAAAGGCTAAATCTCCTGCAACGATGATGTTAACCTTCCATCCCATCGCACACATAGGCCACCTCCCGCTGTGCGGTTTTTTCATTGATGGATACAACAATCGATCGAGCGCGCACATACATATCCCCAAAAATAGGCAAAAGGCACAGATATTGAATGATTAATTCTGGTTAAACTGAGAAACCACGACACGCATGCATGTGTGCGACGATCGTGTACAAATTTGGATAAGATATTCGCAAATTAATTAAGAAAACGCGAATATCGATGGTTTTTCGGTTTAGTTTTCGTTGGTTTTCTTCTCGGTTTGGTGGTTTTTCAGTACATTCTATGAGTTCGTTCACATTTCTTGAGCCAATCAGGAGGGAACTGGGGTGGGGGGGGGGATTGATGATGAGAAGCAAAGTATGCAGATTAGTCGATAGTCGATACCGAATTCACTGACCATCTGTGTGATGAGAGAACGGCGGGAGAAGGTGGACGATATTGACAGCTCGGGGCAGAGAGAAGATTTACACGCGGGATTATGGAATATGGAAATCAAATGAAGACGCAAATCTGTTATATCCCTCGTCGATGACAAATGTCCAAGCGAATCAACCGATCTGATCGTCTTCTTCACCTTATTCTCTCTCTCTCTCTCTCTCTACAACTTGTTTCATTTTTGGAGTCGCTTTTTCGCTTTCCCCCCTCCCTCTCCTCATCGCCGCACTGTCTTCGTTAACAAGTGTAAATGGACGGTTTAAAAGTTAAAAAGATACACTGAAAGCGAGCGAGTGTATCTTGTAGATACATCGTTCATCAAATATCGATCTCATGGGAATTACTTGAGTGTGTACCTGTTAGAGATGAAGTTTAACATAAGTTTAAGTCAGTGTATCTTCGATTTTGTTTCGCCTCACATATTCATTCGTCATTTTGGATACGGATACATCTCTCTCTGCTTGTTTGCATGTGTGTGTGTATCTCGCTGGGGTATCGTGTAGTTTTGTTCGTACGGTTCCATTCGCTGGTTCGATCGATCGTTGGATCGCGATCGTGTGTGCTTGCAAATGACAAATTATTTTCATCGACTATGTCATTTGTTTTCGTATTGAATTTGTTTATTTGCCGATGATCAGTTCATTTGTTGTGTTGGCTTGTTGTATCGTTGATTGTTTATTTCTCATGGACAGGTGGATTCGAAGACGATCAGAGGGAATGACACACAAACGCACACACCCCGAGATTGTGTCGGACAGAGATGACAAGATGATATGAACTCTAATGAGATACTTTTTCATGTCGGCGATAAGATCTCGCACTCGATTGTGTTATGGGATGATCTCTTACATTTTTTTTTCTTTTCCGTCTCCTCTGTCTTTGAATCAATTTTTGACCCTTGATTTGTTCGGTTTTGTGAAGGATTTATCACGTACGAGTGGCTAAGACTTTGAAGATCGATTGATTACGCGCGGGTAATCGATCGATCTTGAGAGGAACCAACAAAAAAAATAACATACTCTTAATCGCTTATTCAACACTTCCCTGTGATCGGTGGTCGATTTGTTTATCGTCGTTTTGCATTGAATGAATTTTCCCATCAAATTGATTGTAGATCGGCCATTTAAGATCACCAAGTATGGTTAATAACAGTCTAATTCGAGGCAATTGCTGACACAGGAGTGTATGCTATAATCGGACCAGATCGTATCTCACACTCGGTTCAATAATTTGAAATTATAATCCAATAAGAATACGGTTTTCCTTCCATATATCCATACAAATTACAATCCGGTAGTCGGACGGACTTTACGGGGATAGCCATCCACACACGGAGTAGAGTGGAGTGGAGTGGACCGACCAGATGACGATGATGTGGAGCGGGAGTCTCGGCGACTGCTTTAAGGAGGAGAGAATGCCACATCTGGTGGTTTTTTGGTGTCTACCAGTCTACAAATTTAGCTAAACGAAAATGCTAATCCAGTACGCCGTGCGGTGGTTGCGTTGCTGTGGCGGCTGCCGCTGTTGATGCTGATAGCCGATTGACTGGCCACAAGATAGTTGCTTGAATTAAAGATTTTCTTGTGTTTTTTTCTTCCTTCTTCAGTTTTCGTTAATCTCTTCTCTGTCTGTTCGGCGGTGTTATGGTTTCGTTGTTTATGTATCGAATGTTTCGGTTTGATTTTCAATAATGCAATAAAGTCGATGGTTTAATGCGACTAACAAATAAGTCGCATGTAATTTCTCATGCCATAAGCAGCGATACGTACGTTAGTTAGCGGAGGGAATGATGGGATTGCAAAGAATTCAGGGTGGCTTGCAGGTCTCGTTGGTTTGCTGGTTGCAACTTGCAACTTGCAACGCACACAGCGTCTAGTATTTGCAATGCGAATTTATTTATAGTTCGTTCCCTTCTTCTGTTTGTGTGGCCAAGAGAGAGAGAGAGAGGAGCAGTGATTCGTGTGTGGCAACAGGTGTGAAAACGAAATAAATAAATATCGGTGCACAGTTAGTATTTATTTGGGTTGCGAACTGACATCTAGTTGAACGGTGTATTAATTAATTATTGAGCAAAGATTCGAACCACATCGGGTAACTGTGTCATATCGATTGATTATGCATCTTAAATGAATGGATTTAAATTTGTATGCATCCGCTTAAGATATCGGCATTGAATTATTGATTTTGAGGAGCTCGTGGGCAGGTGATTCATTTCACTTCCAAGTGGATTGGTGTGTCGTGATTGAGACAATTGAGGGGGAGGGATTTGTTGTGGATCTTTGCTGCCTTGGTGGCTGGCGGTGAAATCGAAAATGGATTGATGTGGGAAATCTGTTCAGATTTCGGGCATCTGTCGGGGAAAAAAGCTGAAAATAGCTAATATCTGAACCGTGTTGGTGTAAAGCCGACATCAGATGGCGCTGATTCATTTATCAAGTGCTTACCCATGCGACAGATGAAGATGAAGAGATTCAGAGTTTGTGTATGGTTCTTGAACTGGTTAGTTCGCAGATCCCTAAGACTGTTGTGCCTAGAGTGCGACTAAGAGTGCCTAAGAATAACTAAGGCTTTGATTGTGCCTATCGGTCGATCTTGAGAGCCTGAAAAAGCCTCTTAATCGCTTATTCAGCCCTTTCTTGTGATCTGTGGCAGAATCTCGTGGTTTTTTTTTCTCGCCATTCCATTCCAAACTATCAGTCACAGTCTACATTGTGTACCGCAGGGCTTCCACGACGGACTAGAACTTTTTTTTTTCCTTAAACTGAGAATAGAATCAACTCATCCCCCACACCATTACACAGCATACAGTCCTAAAGGCCTCAATCAACTTGGCGCGCCACAAGGATCCCATGGTGGACCAGAACTCTTTAAAAAAAAAAACGGAATCGATTCTAGATATAACCAGAAATTAATGTTTCATAAAAATGCATTCCACTTCTAAATGCCTTTCACAAGGATGATCGTAACAGTCACAGGATTCCACAAGGTTCCCATATCGGACCACATCTCTTTAAAATAAAAGAGTTTCCCCTGTATCAATAATGCGGCCAGAAATTCAGTCCCACTCTTCTCCCTCATCTCTATTTTATCACGACTGGCTCTGCATGGCTTACCATAAGGTTCGCATAGTGGACCTGAACTTTTTTTTTTTGAAAGGTTGATGGCCTTAGTGGCCTACTGCAAGTAGAGGACGTGTGGTGTGGCCCTTACTCCTTACATAATGAATACAATCATTGGGATACCACATAGTTCCCATAAAGGACCACTGCTCTTTCTTATTTGAACAAGAATGCATCCCGTATCATTTCTTTGGAGAATTTCAAAATTGCGTCACACTTCGCGATACCTCCATCTAATGCTCCATTCATAACTCAGCTCAGGCGATCAGCTGCCGCCACGTCGTGCCGCCTTGAACGTCGGCATTCATGTCTGTGTCCGTCTCTGTTGAAGCAAAATAATATTTATTGACTTTTGTTACATCAATCAATCAGTTTTTTTTTAATTTAACAGGTCACCTCGTCACCGTCAAAAATCTATGTACTAGATACAATTTTAAATCTCCTACCCAAAGGTAGACTACACAAAAAAAAAAAAAAAAAACTGCATCAGCAACAGTGTAGACCAGCATCGCACCATTCGCCAGATTTGAAATTCATTTGTATGTGATGTGATGTTGATAAATGCAACTTGCCATAAAACTACACCAAATATGGTCATTAAACTATTGCACATTTCTCAATATGTCGCCAAAGATACACCACAAAATGACAACAGCGACCGAATGGACACAGGAGCAGCACATATAGACGTCGTCGTCGACGTCGCTGTCGTCGTACGGGCGACATATCTGCTTTCTTGGTGTATAGAGTCCTCCAGTTTCTTTTATTCTATTCTCTCTCTCACTATCTTGCGCTCCCCGCCTGCCCCCAAAGGGGGGGCGAATCACTTATTGCCTCAGCAGCAGCAGCAGCTATGAGTGTGCGTCTGAGTGTGCACGACGCGTTTTGTGCGCGAAGTTTAAGCGCGCGCGCGCGTGTTCTACAGATTGTTTCTGCAGCGCTAGATGTATCTGCTGTACTTCGCGCATAACTCTGACTTACTGCTCTACTCTGGAGGCTCTGCCCAGCTCTACAGGGCTGTGGATATTATTCGCGCGGCATGGTACATCTCATGCATTTTAAAATGCAAAAATGCAATGCAATGAGTTGAAGAGCGGGCGCGAATGTGTATCTGGTGCACACGTTATATGATACGAGTATGATGAGCGCACCGCCACCGCCGTCACTTTAGCCATCATCATCATCATCATCATCAGACGACGACGACGACGACGGCGAGGACAACGAAGAAGGAGAAGGTGATGATTTGTTGTTAAACGTGTGCGCATGCGTCTATGCTCCACTCTATGCCAATAGATGAAGGAAAATTTCTATAAAATAAACCTCACCTCAGATACGCATCTACCGGGGCGATGACAGACTGAATTGAATACATTTTACCAATCTCCTCTGGTGTGACAGATACCGCTCTTAAGTGCGACAATCAATTTAGATTGACTTCATTGCATTATTTGTCAGGTGGTTTATTATTTTCTTTGTTTTTTTTTTTTCTTAATTTTTTTTTCTTCCACACCACAGAGTGTGCGTGAGTGCGTGTGAAAGAAAGAAGAAATGGGAAAGGAAAGGGCTTTTAACAGCGCCGTTTGTGCGTATCTGGACCACTCCTCAAATATTTGACACGCACATCCAAGCACCAGCCGACACAGACAATCCGAATATGGGCTCAATGCAAACACGTGGACCCATTAGCTACCAAACAACAGATTTCTATTGTTTTCTTTGATCTTCTTTTATCTTAACGCGTTATGTGACAAAATAAACGACCTTACTCCCGCCTCTCGACTGGCAGGGAGCATCGCGATTGACCACGGGTCGATTGGTCGGTCGGTCACACCATCCACGACGACGACGACGACGACCGTGGATGATCGGAACATTAAGAAGAATAAGAAACCCAAACAACTGTCAAATATTTGTTAAACTTAACAAATCTCTTAGGATTAACTTTGGGGACACCTCATTTTCTTTTCCAAACCCCATCGATGCAATCTAGGGATATGCCATTGCCAGTGAAGTGGTCTGGCCGTGACGGCGAACGTTTGGGGGAGGGAAAGAAAAAAAAAAGAAAAGAAAAGAAAACAATGCCGCCGCCAAACTTCACTTGACTGGCCCCAGCAGCGAGTGTGATCATACAGAAATCGTTCAAATAAATTTCCATCTTAAAGCGGTGCGGCGGCGGCGAGATGAAGTCTGGCTCGTCCAGCCAAATCCATACCGGTGAACTCCTTTCTGTTTTTCTTTTTCTTTTTTTTATTTTTTCGAAGGTTCGAAGTATCTTTGTATCTCGTTTGTTGTGTTTGTATTTACCAAACGAAATGAAGAGCCTGGACGAGCCGGCATCGACGATTGCATTTTGAGTTGGCTTATTTCGTTGCGTGTTAGGCTCTGATGATGTGTATCTACATCGCATAATGTGACCATTGACAAAGTTTTAATAAGTTTGTCACTTTCGACGTCTGCTTAGCCGTACGACCGTGCTGTGGACGTTTGTCGTTTGCTCTGGACCAGGCCAATAAATAATAATAAAATTTGTGTTAATTTTCCGTCCGTTCGCTTGTTGCCGGCAAGAGAGGACCGATGGGGGGGGGGGGGAGGGGAGCGGGCGAGTTGTTATCCGATAATGGGTTTACCTTATGGTAACACTTTGTATCTGGACGTATGCTGGTGAATTGAATACGACGAGGAGGTAAACGCATGCATGCATCTCAAGTATTATGAGTATATCTGAGTGTTATTTTATTTCGTGTTGTTTTTTTTTTTGTTTCGGTTGTTGTTGTGCCCCGTTGAGGGAGTTATTTTGATTTCTTCTGTTTTGAGGATAAATGCCTCAGCGGTAGTCGTACGGAAGATGGTAATCAATGGCCAATTACCACATTCATGGATTGTTATGTGCGGTTGGATACACCATAATTGTATGAGATGTACTTCTGGGTTTCGAGATGGGAAGAATATAACATCCGCTGTGGCTCCCTCCACGGCCTCCACCGCAGCGCCTCAATCGAAATGAACCGCGCAGATAGAGGAGGAAGGGTAATTATTGTGGCAGGATCCTGCGTGTAAATCAATTATAGTCATCAAAATGATTTGAGTATTGTGGGAGAGCGATTGGTTTCGAGACACGTCACTACTACTCTCCGGCTCATCTGTGACGGGATTGGGGAACAGGTGGCGCGGGAATAATTCATATGATTGATCACCAGTTGATTAGCTTCACTTGTTACGTCAAATTTAGGGGATTTCTGATGGAGTGCCTCAGGGTGCCATCGTGGGGTCTAGTTTGGTTTTCATGGGAGTTTTTTTTTTGTGGGTTTTGGATACTGCAACTGAATTCTCAGAGGTTTCCTGAAGGGTTTTTTGTGTTTTTTTTTTTTAAATAAAAGTTAAATTTTGTCTTGTTTTTTTTTTAAGAAATTCCAAAAAAAATTCTTTTTATTATTTTTTTTTTCAACTGAGTGCGTTCAGCTAATTGGAAAAAAATTACTTCTACAAAATTTGAAGCTATTTCCGGCGGCAAAGGCTTTTTTTTTCTAAATTTATAAAAAAAAAAAATATAACGTTTTTTCGTTAAAATTGGTATGAATCTTCTTAAAATGTTGTTAAATAAACCCAAGTCCACGAGTCCCCTCAAGCCACTAAAAAAGGTGTCACCTTTCGGCATAATTTTCATTTAATTTGAAATAAATTTAAATATTTCACTAATTTTTTCTTAATTTATATCGTTTCATCTTGGCCGTGGGTCAACATGTTCTCTATCTATTGCTTACATGTTGACAAATCTGAGGAAATGCATTCAGTCCACCCATTTCTGCGCAGGTGCATCCGATAATGATCTCAAAAATCAATGAATTTGATCGTGTTTTCCTTCGATCTCTGTATAGTTTAAACAGAGACAAGAAAAAAAAAATGAACGAACGAAAAACCTCAAACCCCATCCACCTTCAACATGAAGCGTGGGAACCGATTTGCTCGGCTTCAATCCAACTTGACTTCTCGTCGACCGCACACACCACATGGCCAGCCAGCCATTGTGTTCCACTCCAGCATTGTTTTTTTTTTTTTTTTTGTCTACCTTCAGAAGTCCTTCGCATTATTGAGGCCATTCCACGTCCTCCATCGGCTGTGCACTGGGCACAATGTGGTACGTGTAACTCCTTAGCCGCCGTTCGGTTGATGAATTGTGAATTGACTTGCCTCGATTGTGTGGTGGTGGTGCGCGCGCTCGCCCCCTCCCCCCCATGTAGTGTATCATTTTGTAATAAGGTGCCTTTAAATCTATTTCAATCTCGCCAGAGATAGCACACCATTCTGTCCAGTCCGACCGGACTGTGGTCTCGGCGCGGCGGTGTTGCAGGGAATTTCCTAAGGGGAACAACTTGTGTTGTTATTTGTTTGTCGTTTTTATTCCGTCGTTTCGGGGCGAAGATGCTGTCCAGTCGTCGATGGGCACCTTCGCGGATCCCTCTATCTGCACACAATCAAACCGGCATACAGGTGAATTCTTAAACGATGTGCGGGTGATGGTGTCTCCTTTGTTTTGGCTCTTCTTACGTGTGTGTCGTGTTGTGCCATTTAAGGTGCTCAGGACATTGTGGAGCAAAAAAGAAAGAAAGGAGAAGTGGAAGACGAATTGAAACAGGAAAGCCACAGAATGGGCAAAAAAAAAGCCACAAAAGAGGAAATCCCGATCACAACACAACACCGACGACGACTGCAATGGTAATGAGATTTTGATGGCGGCACTGCAATGAAGGCAACAAAAAAAAAAGAAAAAAAAAGAAGTGTATCTGCAGGAAGTATCTGCAGACTAAAAAAAATGAGCTCTTCGTGAAGGTAACACCTTCGCGCTGCGTAACACATCCACTGGCGTGTAAGTGCAATTTCCAACACCCACCCGAAATACAGCTCGTATGCACGCGAAACGTCTTTACCGGACCAAAGCCACCGCGTGTATATTACGACAAAACCAATTAATTTCTCGTATGATTTTAATTTGACCGCTCTCATACATCAAAGGCAATAAAAGTCAAGTGAGCGGCGGCGGCGGCGGCTACGGATTCCGAATCAAATATGCTAAGGAAGACGGTGAAGACCGACCACAAAAAGGGTCAAAAATGCGCGCGCGAGCGGTCTGCTTAAGATGATGACGACGACGACGACGACGACGGATGGGGCTGGTGGTGCTGGTGGTTGTGGCCAAGGATGGAACTTTATGCAAATCCCTGCAAAAAATAAAAAAATCCATCCCACAGTCTTCTTACCGTCGTGAATGGAATTTCGAATGAAAGAGAGTCAAAGAGAGAGAAACAAAATATCAAGCAAAACATGAAAAACAAGAAAAAGTTCGCCGCCCCCTCCGCGACAACATGCTGCGGATGTTGCGGGAGGAGGATATTTTGTTCGCGTCTCCCCCTCGTTCCACACAGTGATGCACATAAGCACTGCGATCGGAATCCGTTCATTTTTGTTTCTTTTATTTTTGTATCTCATCGCTGTACCTTTTCGAAGATTGGACGATACATTTTCTCTGCGCTCGTCGACGTCGCGGTCGCGGTCGTTGTCGGCGAGACAAAAATTTCGAGAACAGGAAACTCAAATCTGATTAAAGTCGCCTGCAGCTGAAGAATGAGAAGATATATTCACTTCCAGCGTCACCGCCAAACGGGCCACAGTCAAAGTCAACGTCACTGTGTGGCGGCGCGACGGCAACAGCAGCAGCAACATCATAAAAATAATTTTCACCATCATTCAGCAGGACCGGCCATCCCCGAAGTGATAACCGAACAGAAATCAGGTCAAATCATCCGTAACCGAAGTTCAACTGACATCCCACGAAAGAATGAGATCCGCTGTGCGGATTTGTCCAACATATTCTCTTGTTCGTCTTTTGTCTTGTTCGTCTCTCGTCGTCGTCGTCGTCGTCGTCGTCGTCGTCGTCTTTGATTCCGTGATGAAGTACATTTGTAATTAAATTGGATTCGTTGAATGACGTCCACAGATAGGGGCGAGAGAGCGCGCGCGCGTGTGTGTGCATTTTCTTTCTTTTTTTTTGATGGATCACCAGCGATAAGAGTTCGGAGTCGAGGTGCGTGGTCAAGTGATAGATAGAGATGTTAGTTATTCATATGACCCTGGCAGTTATTATTGATTTCGTAGGACGATGCGGTGGGTGTAGAGGTACATCTTCCTTCTCTTCGGGTGTGTGTTGCGACTGCGGCTAGTTAAACTGGTCATACTTGTTGTGATCCTCTTCCTTGCTGCCATGGGGCAGGGGTGGGTGATGTTCGGTGTCCGCCGAATGCACGTGCGTTTGGGTAATTTTTCATTCGATTTGGCATTCTTGTGGATCGCCGTTTGAGGCGGCACTTACCATTTGATGGTTTGGAACTTGTTTTGTGATTTATTTGCATGCCCCAAAGGTGTTGAGAATGGGGGAGGGGTGGACATTCTCTGATCTGTCTGGACGATCGCTCGCCGTGGCGTTATTGTGTGATTCTGTGGCGGCGGTGAATCCCATCTGTCATGCTCAAGCTATCGTTGCGACATTCGACGTGGTGTGGTGATAAGCGCGTATACGTCATGAATAATTCCAGTCCCTTTAAGCGATCTGTCAATGACACGAGTATTTGATGATTTCGCAAGCGCAGCGTATCAGCGAACATTCACCACGGCTAATTGGGAATGGAAAGGCTGTCGGTCGATTGATCTTAAGGCGATTAGTTGGTGATCATTTAGTGTCAGTCAACAGTTGCGATCGAGCAGATTTGTTGTGGCGCATGTCTTTTGGGGTGATCTTATTTTGGAGCCACGATCGGCGGGATTGATCTTGTTGGGTTTTTTTTTTGCTTGCCTTAAGTGGGTCAAAGTAAGGTATGTATGGACATGCGTTCGATACGATCATAAGGGATGACCAAGTGCGTAACAGATCACGATCAGTGAGTGTTCAGTATGAGCGATAGTTTATCATGCGGCTTGTGGGTTCCAAGCGATTGGTCTCACTTGGGGCGATCACGGCTGCTCTCTGATTTGCTGGGACTTTAGAGATCGTTTAAGATGATCGATCCAGTGAATGGCAGATTAGGAATGCTGGCCTGTTCGTAGTGTCTAGACATACCCTTCAGTAAGCTGAGTCAGGACTCAATCCGGCTTGACGGAGAGACTAAACAAGATCGCCTTTATGACACGACACATTGTATAAAGCACAACGTGTTCATTCCTGTTTTTGATGAAATGTACATTATTTCGCTGCGGATCCCACTGATCAGATCCATTTTAAGATCCACCAGCTGATCCTCGAAGTCAATCAGCAGCCGCTTCTGTTGAGGATCACCTCATAAATCCAATAGCCCACAGAGCAGTTCAGTGCTCTCACTTGAAATGATTCATTTGCAACAAATTACAAGCATCCCCTCATCATTCCACAGCAAGTCTGAAACAAAAACCCACGATCATTGATCTGCTCCCGCAGCAGCGATTGTGAGAACACCTTTGCAAAGTGATCATCGCATGTAAGATCAGTTGTTTATGGGTCTGCGGCAGTTAGCAGCTGACTAAGAGTTCACGATCCATTGATCTTCACGCATAAACTCATGTGGCAGCTTCTTGAATTCTCCCATTCAATGGAGATCCTTCATTCAAAATCCAAAAGAGTCATAAGTGCAAACCTTTCCCCTCGTTGGACCCCCATCCAAACGGTGGAGATTTGTAGAACTTCATCCTCCTAACACCACTAATTAGTGCTTTGAAGAGGAGAAAAATTGACTACCGAGCGGGAGTCTTGTCTCGACCCGGCCTCATCGCTGCAACGACGATGAGTATGATGACGATGATTATGATGATTATATTCCCCGGCACAGTCACAAGAGATGAGTCAGTCGGACGGGGAAAAACTCTGCACCTGCGTTGTAATTATTCATTTGCCTGTAAAACGCATTGCTCCCTCATATTTTCATCTTCATCTTCATCTTCAACATCCAACATCCAACATCATCATGATCGTTTTCATGTTCGTCGTTGTCGTCGTCATCATCATCGTTGCTTCTTTGAAGTCTTCTTGTGCGAAATAGCAGCAAGAACGACCATTAAATATATGTGCAGTTGCCTTGCCGCTGCGCACGGCAATGATGACTAAATAAAGAGTTTTCCATTTGAAACACTAGCAACAGGTACTATGGCCGCTGCCGTCGCGTCGCCGGGGGGCGGGTGGGTCGTGTGCATGGCGCTGGGTTTCATGGTGAATCTCCTCCTCCCACAATGGCACCATCATATTTCCCATGAACTGAGGCGAACGCTAATTACAGTATTTTTGCTGTTTGCTGCTGGTGCTGCACACACGTGTGGCACGCTCTTTGCGCGCACAATCGTGGGCAGACATTAGAGTTGGAGTCTTGACCCTCCACGGTAGCGAAACGATTCACTTTTACTTGCATTCTATTGGTAGGGGGGCGGCCGACTCTGCCGAACCCTAGTTCAGTCCATTGTGCTGGCGGAAGAGAAGGAGGAGGACCCCCAACCAGCCATGTTGTTGTTGATCGTGCTCGTGATCTTAAGGTTAAGTGTGTGTGTCTTCGCAGAGATAGCCAACTAAGATTTGTATCTGCGGCTGCGCTATGAATGGACGGTTTCGCGTCTTTTTTCTTTTTTTTTTTTTATCGTGATCGCAAGCTTCTCAAGTTCTTCACGCCTCGGTATTTGTCGATCGGTCGGTCGTTGGTCGTCGGTGGGTGCAGAAGCTAGTCGCTCATAGCCGTGAGGTGCTAATGAGATCGTGTTGCGGGCGGAATCTTATTGAAACGTCTAATTTGCACGTCTTACGCGTGGACATTCCTGCGGCATGGGTATTTGCGCTCACATCATCGCGATGTACTGGATATGCATGCAGCACGTAGATACAAGATACACCCAGCCGTGCATTTTCTCCACCGATCACTCGACGATGAGAGGGAATGCAATTAGAAAGCGATTAGCACCTTCATCTTTGCACACTGAGAATGGTAATTGGACGTATATAGGTCTGCCGTGTGGGTCGCTGTGTGTATCTTTGAGATGAATTCTGGATCAAAAGTTCAAGATTAAACCAAAGTGCCTAAGTGCCACTCATCCATCATCGGGCATTGATAAATCACTCAGCAATTACCTGTTACACGTGTATTCATGTCACACAAGTCGCTCGCACACAGTGCAGCCAGCAGCCGTCATCTCTGTCTGATTTGAATGGAGACTGTCCAGGCATGAAGTATCTGTGGTGTGTATCTAAGGTATTGACTGGCCATGATGATGCAGCAGATAGATCTGCCACCCAAGCAGCTATCAATCAATCGACACAACAAGGGGGAGAATGAACAAGTTTCCCCAGGCGAGCAACAGGTAGGGACGACGTCGTTGAATCATCAATGTCATCGCGGGCCCTCAAATTATGGATTACATCTCTCGTCTACAGTCATTTCGATTTTAAGATGAAATAAATACGGCGCCAAGCATACACAAATACATGATTTTTATTGTTACGATCGACGGTCGTCGTCAACACGGAACGATCATTCTACACCCCAACGCCCCCCCACCAATGAGTAGCGATAAGATCGACAGTTTGTCAGGGATTACTGCCCTGTGTCGTCATGTCCAGTTGGGACACACACTGTACACCGCACACACTGCTCATTCAAAGCCAAAGCGAACAGAAATCAAATAGAAATTCCTCCGTCACTCTAACACTCCGTGTAATTGATTTGCTGAGTGATTTGCGGCAGAGTAAAGGGTAAGGCCGGTGCTCGGTTGGTCGTATGGCCAAAGATGCACATACGAGTTTGCTGCTTGGCCCCCCTCCCCCCTCTGGCCCTGAATATCCGCAGCAAATTTGCCTGCCATCCTTGGCTGGTGGTTTTGCACATGGTCGTCATAGCTCACACTACAAGTGCGCAGAGTTCATCTTTACTGCGCGTCATGCTTAATCAACGGAAATGATTAAAATATTTTGATTTGTAGTCTCTTTCTAGCCGCTGTGGTCGGAAGAGAGGGGTTAGGGGAAAATGCACAATTCAGTATCGATTTGTGGGAAAAAATATTTCCCGATTCTCAGACCGTTAGGCGAATAATTAATTTTGCCCGCTCCAAGTGTGGAGCATTGCCTAGTCGATGCGCGCTGAATTCGTATGTGACGAAAATGGACAGTTCGGTGGAACGGAGATGCATGTCAATTGGTTTTCAGTTGCCTTTGTCTCAAATCGAAGAGGAGAAATCGCATTTTTTGTGGGACTCCACAGGGTTGGCACCTTGGACCCGAACTTTTTCAACGGCTTTCAAAAAAATTACTGTATCTGTATCAGGAGGAAGACGAAGGGTGTTTCCGGGGGTAAATGTTTTAAAATTTGTTGCGGAGTTCCACACGGTTGATATTTAGGACCCGATGTTTTCCAGCCTCTCGTTTTTCCACCTAGACGACACAGTCTATAAAAGACAGATGGAGGCGGTGAAATCTTCCTATTCTCTTTGGAGTTCCAAAAGGACCCAAACTGTTTCGTCGCCTGTTGAACTACCTTTGCCAGGGACTGTATCGCGACGGAGTCATGAAATGGAACTAAATCATTTTTGACCGTGTCTAGATTACACCACTCATTGACTTCCACTCCACGAAATGCCTCTGCCTGTGAATACCATCTCCTCCCGTGAGAAAATCCACAAAACAAAAATTCCAGCAACAAAAACAACTCCCACGCAACAAGCAGCCAGCTTCAAGCGCATTAAGATAAATGTCCAAATCAGAGGAAAAGAAAAAAAAAAAAAGAAACCAGAAACCCACGCGAGAACTTCCACAGATTGAAGTGGAATAGATTTTATGAAAAGCGAGAATCCTGCAGAACATCCACATAAACACTCGCCAAAGTTACAGCGCGAACACACTCCTTTTTGGCGAAGAGGAAAATAATTACCCGAACACCTGTTGCAGCAGCAGCAGCAGCATCAGCAGTCGTATCTGTATCCTCACCATCGTCATCATCATCGTCGTCATCATCATCCTCCTCCTCCTCCTCGCAGCATCGCTAAAGCAGCACGCCGACGAATGTCTGCCTGGAGTTGGAGGAGAAAACGAGAAAAACCTAAGAACACACAAAGGTGTGTATATGTGTGAACGAGCAAGTTTGTTCTCTTATTTTTTTTTTCTTCTCTCCATTGAAAAGATTCTTTTTAATGCAACCAATGTCTTCGTGGATGCACCCAACAGGTACATTGGCCGCGGCCACAACGATGTGCTTGGTCGTTTTCGTCTTTTCCTCCCTCAAGCAACGCCGTGAAGGAGTTCCGTCGTTCGCTCGTTCGGATGAAGATGCACAGTCTTAAGGACGAAGTTTTTCCCTTCAATTTGAACAAGGTGTCATAAAAAAGTTTAAATTTGTCGGCGTTTTTCTTTTGCTCTTCCCGTTCATTGAAGTGTGGTGCTTAAGAGTGGATTATAAAGTCCAGAAGTTCTTAGTCCCCCTTTCGTGGAGCAGTGGCCATGGCTTTTGATTTGTGACCACAAGGAGCGATCTCATTTTTTTCGAATAAAATGTGTGTTAATGCAAAGAAAAAAAACTCTTCGATTGGCAATCGTGTATTTTTTCGCTGTCATTTTTGCTTTCCATTGATAACCGCTTATCAGCGCGACAGAAGAGATACACAGATCCACAAACAGGGGAACATACGTAGCGACTTGTGACAGTAAACAATAAAACGACATTAAACAATAGTAATTGATGATGAGTCAATTGAAGATCCGTGAGTTGATCTTTTTTCTGTTTTGTTTGGGTCCGCCTTTGATTTGAATGACGTCAATCGTTGACGGCAACGACAACGACAACGACGAAGACGACGACGACGACGTATCTCAAAGAATTCAATTGCTTCGACTGCGAATGGAGTGGAGTGTAGGTTGTTGCGGCAGCACTCCGTTGGTTGCTGTTTTGGTTTAATCAATTTATTATCATGAAAATTGCATCGAAGCTGATAGATACGAGTGCTTTTTGGTTGACCTCGTGGGCGTAAAAGGTTGACGGAATGTATCGGCCATAGGTGGATGAACGCTTCATTTGTTGGCGGTGAGGGGAGTTCAAGGCAAAGCAATTGGAATCACTTGCGGAGTTGGCCTGTCCTTAAATGGATGTGAGACCAAAGATTTTTGAAGAGATTTTCTTTTTCCGATATTTGACTGCAATTTTTTTTTTATTTAAATTCTGTTCTTTGATGCTTTTGGGGTACTGCAAGGGTAACATCATGGACCGTAGCTTTTTTCAAATTCAAACAAAAAATGCGGGATTCTTCGTTCGATCTGCCTCACGGGTAACTCGGGTAAATCAAGTGATATGAGATTCGACAGGGGTCACAATATGGATCCCAACTTTTTCTGAGTAAAGTAGGCCCTTTCCGTCTTGCCATCCACTCATTTTTCTTCATCAAGCAATTGTTCATGAGATTCCACAGGGATGACATCATAGACCACAGCTTGTCCTAAATTAAATAATGGAGTAGTCCTCTTCTCTCTCTCTCTTTCTCGCTCTCTCTCTTTCCATCTCTCTCTCTCTTTCTCTCTCTCTCTCTCTCTTTCCCTCTCTCTCTATCTTTCCCTCTCTCTCTCTTTCCTTCTCTCTATCTATCTCTCTCTTTCCCTCTCTCTCATCTTACACTCTCTTTCCCTCTCATTCTCTTCTCTCTCTCTCTCCCCTCTCTCTCTATCTATCTCTCCTTCGACGGAATCAAGTGATTTTTATGGTGTTCCGCAAGGATCCCCTTCTAGACCACAACCTTTTCCGCCATATGAAATTCTAAAGAAACCCATCAGTTCGCAATACAAGCCCCACCACCGGCAAATATCTGTCATCTGAGATCCTCGCAGTTCCGCTACAAGCAGGCATTCCAGCGCAACCCTGTTACAAAATAAGCTCTTCTACCTGATTTATTCAATTAAAGTGCACCTCAACGATGACAATCTGCACAACGACATGTGTCACAAATCACACCTCGTCATGCATCGTGAAATGCAATTTCAGATGTAATCCATTCATGCTACATCAAGGGAGCATCATGTAACTCGTTCAAATGCGGGCGGACGAGCAGCACACTTCTGTTTAGAAATTCTAGCCGTGTATCTTACACCAAAAAACTAAAGAATAAAATATGAAAAGAAGGCGAACACACACACACCAACACACGTGGCTCGTCTAGCAAGCAAGCACCAGTAAGCAATTGTTTGCTTACTTTGCTAGTTTTGCTCACACGCCTCTGCGATCACGTTGTGTGTATACATTTATTAACAAGAACCATTTGTATGGCAGAGCGCCTTCAACAAGCGCGATTCAAATGGTTTCACATACTCCTCCTGTGTTGCTGTTGTTCTAACCTCACTCTAACCACCCCGCCCTGGTAACCCTAGTAATTACATTCATTATATGGTCTAGCGCTTCCAACAAGTGATTCGCCTCTTTCGATAGAGGCTCCTTCCCTCTGGAATGCATTCCATTTCGTTGTTTTCACAAGTATCTCTGATTGAAAGCTATGCACACACACACCGGCGGCACAGATTGGGCGAGAGGGTGAAAGGTGGAGACCTGTTTGTCGGTTGCGCGCCCGATTTGAGATACTCCGCTCGTGAACTGACCTTAAACTACTTTCCAATGGTGTTCCACAATTGAAATTTACCGACCATGCTCTGGCCGCAGCCGCAGCCGTGCAGTACACCCCCACCAACGGCAGCACCCCCACCAGCAAAGGATTGCAGTGCGCTGCCGTTCACGTCTCCTTGCCTCGTCACAGTAGGGCGGCGGCGACGACGACGGCATGTACGTGTACTAACCGCACACGACTGAACAAGGTCGTTCGTTTTTAGTTTGTTTTGTGTCGCTTTGTCTGTTCTGTTTTGTGCACGTTTTTTTGTTTTTTTTTTTTCATTCGTTTAGTTTCGTTATCAGAGTTTTTCGACGGATTAAATATAAAATATCAACAAAAGCCCAATGCTCCCACCGACGACGACAGTAGCGACTAGCCACACCGGCAATCGAGGACGGATGTGGTCTGTCGATCCACAAAAACCGAGAGCGGGAGCAGTGACAGAGGGGGAGAGAGAGAGAGAGAGAGAGCAAAAAAATACGTCCGCGTCGAGAACAAAATAAATAAAATTTGCGGTGGACACTTGTAACTTGTTACCACGGTAATTTTTACGACTTTTTTTCTTCTTTTTTTTGGTTTCTGCTTCGACCAGTTGTGATTTGTTGGTACATTCCCTGAGCTACCGAACCACCACCTCAAATAGTGACTGGCTGACCTGAAAGTCTTTTGCTGGTCAGACTATGCATACCAAAGTGTGGTTGCGGATTGTTTGGATTTTGTCGGTTTTTCGAAGGGACACCACCGGTACCGGTGTGTCCATCGCCTCTCCCTCGCCGTGCTTGACACGCTCATACCGCGCAGTGAATGTGTCAAGTATCTGTGGATACGGGTGCGAGTTTTGGTGATTATGGACGAAACCGTGGGAGCGTAATCGATATCATGTCTTTTTTTCTGCTTCATTTTTGGGATACGAATTTTACGTTCCTTTCATTCATTTATCTTGGGTCCGCGCTGCCTGCTTGGCAGTGTTTGATTATTGCATGCATTTTTTTGTTGTTCGTGTTGTAATTGGGCGTGGAGGAAGTAAATATTTTCCAATGCTTCTTCCCACACAATTCACAGTCGAATCAGGATAAACGCAAATATTTGTGAAGAACGTTCTTTATTTGCATTCAATTCGATTGGGCAATATCCGGTTGGTGTGAGAGACTGCTCTGTCTTCTCTGACTGACCACGATTTGATGGGGATTTCTTGGGAAAAAAATGTGTGCTCACGTTGCTCGGAGTGCATGAACGATTGTCCGATTGAGGTGAGTGGAGTGGCGCCCGGTGGGAAAAACGGGAGTGACTGGAATGTTGATGGACTTGAGATACCTGGAGGGATAGATTGTAGTTCCTTGCATTTTTGCTCAGCGTCTAAACTGAAGAATGCCCAATAACACCACCAAAGTACAAACAAAGTATATGAATTCTTAAACTGGCGCCCAACAGAAAACATTCAAAGTCCCCCCAAATTGAATGAAAATCTTGTGGAATCACTGATATTGGAGAGGGCGAGCATTTTCAATCGAATTTGATCAAAGTACAAAGAAATGAATGAATTCCCAAACTGGCGCCCAACAGAAAACATTCAATGACCTCCCAAATTGAATGAAAATCTAGTGGAATCACTGATATTGGAAAGGGCGAACATTTTCAAGCAAATCCCTTCACTTTATCCTTGTGTTCTTTGACCAAAGTACAAAGAAATGAATGCATTCCCAAACTGGCGCCCAACAGAAAACATTCAATGACCTCCCAAATTGAATGAAAATCTTGTGGAATCACTGATATTTTAAAGGGCGAACATTTTCAAGCAATTCCCTTCACTTTATCCTTGTGTTCTTTGACCAAAGTACAAAGAAATGTATGAATTCCCAAACTGGCGCCCAACAGAAAACATTCAATGACCCTCAAATCGATTGGAAATCTAGTGAAATCACTGATATTGGTGAGGGCGAGCATTTGCAATCAAATCCCTTCACTTTATCTCTGTTTGCTGCTTGAGGTTAATCAATATTCGATCCCACAAGGTGATGCCCACTAGAGAAATTGAGGCGACATGATGTAGTCTCAGCTCATGAGACAAAGAATGACCAAGAACCCGACGGAAGTCAACACTTGTTGCATTCTCCAAAACTGGCGCCCAACAGAAGACAACATTCTCAGAATACCCAATCGATTCGAAATCTAGATAAATATGAAATCAATGTCATTAGAGAGGGCGTGCATTGTTTTTGAATATCCCTTCACTTTGTGTTTTGGGTCTGTTAATAGATTGCATCCGAACGAGAAGTCAACAAGATGTGATCTCGTTTTTGTTTGGAGTAGGCCCTCGAGAGTAGGCGCTTGTGTATACCCAACATTCCGTTTACCCGCCCACGCGTTGTGAATTTATTAGATTTTTTTTCCCCGATAAACAAGTGAAGAGAGATCCAACACGAATGTTTTCGAATCGAACAACAATTCATCAGTCACTGTTCGACTAATGGAATGTTCTTGTAACTTCAAGAAGCCGGTTTCAAACAAACACACACACACACACAGGCAGACAGATGGAAAATGATCATTATCTTAGGTGCAATCTCTTTGAAAGCAGATACATTTGTCAACAGACAATTTTTGTTGTGAAAGATTTTTCCATAATTCCTGACAAAGCACTGGGTGAAAGCGATACGCCGCTCTAATGATCCAAGTTAGCTACCACATCTGGCTACTGTAAATTCACTAACAATCCCAGCAACAACAAGAAGAACACCGATAGTATCTGCGATCATCAAAATATAATAATGACAAGAAAAAGTATCTCCCTCTCTCTCTCCCCTTCAATCTGAGGAAAATCTGTATTTCTGAACACATTCAGTCAGTCAGTCAGTCAGTCAGCGTGTGTGTTGTTTGTTTATTTTTTTTTTTCCTCAACATGATTTGCATGACATAAAGAATGTGATGCACAGTTATTCATCGAAACACATCCCACACGAGAGACGAGATACTTTTACTAATCTCTAAATAATTTCCACTAATCAATCTAAACACATTCCAACACAATACCTCACCTGAAAGATACATCACTTCATTCTTTCCCTCTCTCTCTCTCTCTCTTTGTGTCACAGAGCCGCGTCGTGGCGCGTACCTCCTTCACTTTTGAATTCAATCTAAAGCAAACAAACTCCATTGGTTCAACCTGTCACATTGAATGCTAACCTGTGCAACCCAACAAGAGAATAATAATAATCAAAAAAAAAAAAAAAAAAAGAAAAAAAGACCGTCTCTCTGTCATCTATATTTCGTTAATTAACATAAACCTCAGCCTTTTAACTGCACCGACTTCATAAATCTCTCATATGTCTCTCGGCCCGGCAGAGAGATACATTTTGTTCTCAGTTTTGTTTGTGTTGTGATGTTGACTCTTGTTTTTTTTTTCCCTTCTTTTCTTCTGAGTTGGTTGGTGGGTCTTTTAGCGTGCGCCACCATATTTTCCATCTCTGTCACAGTGTATCGGCACTCAAAATATTTTTGTATCCACAAAGGTGTGTGCCAGTGCAGAAGGTTATTTTTCTCTCCCTCTCTCTCTTTGTCTCTCTGTGTCCCATCCCATCCACAGACAAATAGACAACGAAGATTCAGTGAGGAGGATTTATCAAAGAAAACATCGTCAATGACATCGATTAATGATCGATTAGCGTTGAGGAGCTTACACTGAAATGAAGACATTCCCAGTGACAGTTGGTGTCATATGGAGGATCAACAGATTTTCTCTCTGTGTGTTTTTTTTTTGACAGCTTAAGTGGGTCGAATGAAACTTGACCAGCGGCATTTTTTCTAAGGTCGTTTCACCCGCATTCACCGGCCAGTCAGTCTCTCAGTCTCGGTGACCGGGTATATCTAGAATAATCAGCATCAGAGGTTTGGTCAGTGACTGCTGCTGCTGTTTTAGTGTGTGGCCCCCTTTGGCTGTTTGACTTGCTGTTGCAGTGACTGTGCGCTGCTCCTGTTCACTTGCAGAAGTGGATGAAAAAAAAAAAGAAAAAAAAAGTGATTGTTTGGTTGCGTGCATAATATTATTATGTTTCGTAGAACTCCTCCAGTCACACAGCCCCCCTCCTCCACCGCCAGTCCAGTAGTCCGGCATTAAAGACAAATGGTCTGCACAGAGTGCAGTTGCGCGCACAATTTCGAAAGGAAATGGCATTATTTTCGGCCGTCGGAATTCACAATTTATCCGTACACAATTCTGCTACTAGCGCTGCTTTGGTTGGGGATTGTTTTTTTCTCTGTTGGCGCAACAGGTGTGTGCTGAGCGAGAGAGAGAGGCAGTGGCAGCATGACAGCAGCCTAAATCATGTTCGACGTTGTAATTATGGGGGCCCCCCGAAATGGACACACTGCCACACTCACACACGCACGCACTGACTGGCATACATCTCGCTGTTTTCTGAACGAGACTAAGAAAAAGAATACAAAAAGCAGTGTAATCAGAGGAATTTCTGAATTTCGATGCCTATTATCTGCGTTGTAAGCACACGCACACGCATGGGTTCGTTTTTTTTTTTTGTGTATCAAAATATCACGCAACAGGTTGCAGCATTTATTTTTTTTTTTTCGTTTTGTTTGGTGCGCGCTCAAAGTGTCGGAATGTTGCTGCACACTGTGCCCAGCACATCTGTAGATGCTGGATACGATCGTTAGAATGCCGAACGATTAGATGTGAGTAACTGTGTGCAAATTGCAATAGAAATTCAAAGTAACCCTCAACGGCGAGTAGCAATGACAACCAGATCCTCAAGTGATATCCAAAAAAGGCATCATCACGATCGCCGGCGCGCTCACAACCGATTGACAGTTGCATTGTGCTTGGTTTTATTTAAATTCAGTGTCCCCAGTGGATATATGATCGTTTTGCAATTAAATTTATTTTAATTAGAAAATTATTGCTGAGGAGTGGAATTTCTGGTTGTCTCACGATTCAGTGATTTACGATGACAGTTTCAGGGGGAGACAGACAACTTATTTGGAATTTTTTCGACAGTGTGCGCAGCGCAAAGTTCCCACGCGCCTGAATGTCACCACGCCTTAGTTGTGACAGATGTCAATCAATTGCTCTCGATGTCTTTTGGATTTCTTGTGTTGTGCTACCTTGAAATTGTATCTCACTTGTCGTTATTAATTAATTAGCTGTGAAATGAATTTTTAGATCGAAATTCTTGCAACTGTTCGTCTGTGTTTTTATTGTCGATTAAAATTATATCTCGAGGGTGGCTGTTTTTATTTTTCGCTTTTGAAATTGAAAAGGTCACGTGACGGCGATGTAATCAATCAATGTCGACGCGCATGCATGGTATACAGAAAAAAATTGCATTAATTTTAGGGGCGCAAGCGATCGCAAGATGATCAAGTGTGCGTAAGAGAGTTGAATGAAAATTATTACCCTCATCGTCGTTGTCGACATGCAACAAAAATATTTCTTCGTTTCTCTCTCTCTCTCGCGGGGATATTGAATTTCACGAGGATGAAAATTCGAATGGAGCCAAGCAAAAAAAATAAGAAAAAAAGCGAAATAATCGTTTAAATGATTAAAATCAGTCATTCGCGCATGCGTCGTCGGCTCTACAAATTATGAGCAATGATTAATGAGGCCTTAAAAGCAGCATGAAGTGTGCGGTGGATAAACTGTAAACTGAAAATGTATGCGTGTGATATCGTGGCAGCAGCCGGCCGTTGTGTGTGATGAGTTGACTATGCGTGAAGACGACAGGTGGAATTTGGGTTTGCCAACAAATGATCGGTTGGCTTGCATTCGAACTCGAATTCGAATTCGAAAGCATCTTCTGCTTGGTGCCTCTCGTGGCATAGATCACAATGTGTGTGGCATCTGTCAAAACACGGTTTTCTCCCCTTTAAGCGTCGCCGAACATCGGGGGGCGAGCCTCTCTGCATTAAATGACCGAGAAAACATCGCACAGACAACAAAGTTGTTGTTATCAATTAAAACGTGTTCGGCAATCTATCGATAGCATGTCAAACCGTATAGGACTCCCGCGATGAAACACAACATCGAGCCCGCCTTCATTCTCATGTCAGATCGCCATGCGTGCCCGTACGATGAAATGACATTCAACAACAGAAACGGACCAAAAATCGTGTTCACATAAAATGTAACGATCATTTATGCATCCACCCACCGTTTTTTTTTTTTTCTTCTTCAAACATTAGAAAGCTCTTCTTTATTTTCATAAATCCACATTTTTTTGTTTGTTCCCATATTCATACATCTGTGTACAGATCGACACAAAGTATTTATGCGGTCGTATGTATTCAACAAAACCGAACCGAATGTATCTCCAGCTGTGATTTTAATCACTGTCATCGACAATAGTTTAATCAACAATGCTTTATAGATTTATTTTTACGAGACACAATTTGGAAGTCTGAAAAGAACTGATTTCACCTGGTTTTTGGTTTTTAGTTCGGTTTTTTTTTTTTTTTTTTTTGTTCACATGGGAGTTTCTCGATACTCATTAACTTTTATATGTTAATGTCATTGTCTGAGAATCATACAGCACACAGCGTAGCGCACACACAAAAGCGCGTCACAAAACGTTCTCACCTTTGGCGAGAGAAACGGAACAGATTATAATTGGAATCAAATTAATAACGCAACGCTCTCAATGGAGTGCGGTGTGTGGTGGCATCATTTTTTTTTGTTTGAAAGAGAAGAGAACAAAAAAACAACAACACAACAATTAGGAGACAGATTGAATATTGATGAAGAATCGTTAAGTTCTCTGCTGATTGGGTAGTAGCAAAAGTTCCTAATAATTGCCATTCATTGCTGTTGGCAGCAGGGGGTGGGGGATGGCGAAGATCCCACAAGACACACCATCCATCTGAGGGCACACACGCCGTAGACGAGTGAGGAGTTCGTTTGTTTACACTGCTCAGATGAAGATGGGTGACAACATCTGATACGTACTGTGTCATGGCGAACACTAGCTGCGCGTGCTGTGCAAAAATGACCAAGAAGGTGGATATGGGATACAAAAAAATAAACAAAAGACACTCGTACTTAGTAATGTATCTCTAACAACGAGCAGAGATGTCTAGCGGGCGTGCGCGCGCAGTTTTTCGTCGTGTGCGCGACCACAAGTTCATTGTGTATCTACGATCAGTACTTGAAGTGTAGGCAAAGCCATACAAAGTGACACACAAAAGACTCACAAAACAATGTCAGCGAAGTTCATTGCGATTGACTGCGCGAGATCGCACCACCGGGAGGGGGTGGAGTGAGATAGGAGGCTCATACCAATTATTTACTATTCCAATCGGTGTCAATAAATCTCTCATGGCTTTTGTATACATACTTGACTTTAGTAAAACAGAAAAACCTGACCATGTTTAAGCACAGTCTCGCTGAATGGCCGCACGGCGAAGGCAGCTGGGACACCCATACAGTTGATGAGACGGTTAACACTTATTTAACAAGCTAAAATCTCCATCCAATCACCACCGTGAATGCCATCAAATTTGACAATAAAAATTCATTTGAGAACACACACGCACACACCATTCTCTCCCCACCATTCACAGGCCAACCAGAGCAGATTGTCTTGGCAAAGGCACAAATTAACATGCGAAAACGATTCGTGAAGATATTTAGCTAAACGTATTCAAATATAAAATATCAAGGGGTCATTAAGATAAAAATCCACCAGATTAGGCAGGGCAAACAAAAAAATCGATAGTTTTTCGGTTTTACGAGCGAAATTTTGAACCAGTGACATGGTATGCTTACATTTTTTTTTTTTTTTGATACACATTCGTTTTTTTTTATTTGTTAACATTCTTTTTTTTGTACGCATTCGTTTTTGTTGTAAACATTCTTTTTTTTACACCCATACTCTTTTTTTATATAAATTTTTTTTTCTTTTTTTTTTTTATAAAAAAATTATATATTTGAAACCCATATTTCGAATGATTTACTTGATTAACAGACTTCTACTTTTCTTCCAGATAGAACAACAAACCGCATCCCACTCCCCCACACAACGATCAACAAAACAAAAAAAAAAAATCAAAAAAGCCTGAAACAAGACAACACAACGATGCTGGCTAATTGATGTGTGAAATCTAAGAGAAGCAGAGAAGACGAACAAAAAAAAAAAAACAGAACAAGAACAAGAAGAACCTCAAGAAAAAACAAGAAAAAAATAAGGAATAAAATCGCCCAATTTATGGTGAGTATTTTGCATAAATTTGATATTTTTTTCCCCCGATATTCACCACACTACGAAAAAATGCCATGCAGGGGGAGAGAAATAAATAATTATTCATTATTTATTGGTATTTAATTGGATTTTTTTTGAAGTCGTCAGTTCTAAAAATATTTAAGCATCTACATAAATGATGGAAAAATTTTTTATGTAATGTCGCCTGATAAGGATGTTAATGGACTTTGTGTCAAATGTGGTGGGAAGGGCGATCCTGAATGTTGTTGAGGAATTTTATACGGTCGCATATATTATTTTGGGAAATAGTTTACATTTCTTTTTCGCTGAGGAATTTGGACTTAGTTTTTTTTTTATTTTTTGCGAAGATGTGTTCTTTTTTTGGGGTTTTATAGCATTCTTGTTAATTTTTGAAGATTTAGCGCCTGGCTTGGAATTTTGATGACTTTTTTTTGCCGTGGATCGGTTTTTTGCGTACAATCGAGACAGATGCTATGTCATGGCTTCTGTTCAGCGTTCAGATCCTGATCTTGGTCTATGCTTCAGGACCATGCTGCCCAAATACGCATCAACTCCCTGACTGGTTCTTGTTGCCTCGTTCAGGTGCACGGCTGTCTTAGATCCCGATCCAGATCAGATCATACATTGTGCTGCCGTTTCCAGCTTAAAAGATTTCTGAGACCACTCGATTGTGAATTTCCATCGTCATTCCTTCCAGTTGTAGTTCCATTTGATGGTTGTTCCGTCGTCACCTTATAGACCACTCTTGATTAAATTCACTGCCTGAATCTAACCACGTGTCATGTCTAACCACGTGCATGTCTTCTAAGCTGCTTGCTGTCTGTACAACATTTTTGTCCACCTAATGGAGCAGCCCGTCTAAGTCCCTTCCTTCATCTGAGCGCCCTCCTTGATCTGACTGCCGTTTGATCGAAATTTTAACTCGGAATCGGTTCTCCTGTGCATTCTGCAACTTTCCGACCTTGCGACCATGTTGGAGGTCACATGTCCCTTTGCCTGATCCATCCTTGTCTTTGTGCCCTTGCGTCCGCATCCAAGATCACCAAGTGATCAGACAAAAAAATAGGACACACCGTCGACTGTTTACGGGAACCACGTCAAGTGTGTTCGCTGCTTGAACCATCAATCCATTTGCGACGACGCATGTCCTTAACTGTAACCACCTTAGATGTCAATCAAACTATGGCGGTGAACCTGGTTGTGGCTCTCGTGACTGGTGTTTCTGGCTGGTGGTGGGCCTGCTTGTGTCTCTGGTCGTTGGAGACTCAACTGACTTGTGCCTGGGCCTGCGTGTCTCTGGTCGCTGGCGACTCAACTGACTTGTGCCTGGTCCTGTTTGTAACTCTGGTAGTCGTGGTCCCTCTTATTTGGTCGTTTAAGGGCTTAAAGAAACTCTTCACCTACGGAAGCTTAAGTCAACTGTCCACCTAAAGGAACTGTCCACAATCGGGGGTTTTCCTCTATTCACAAAATGTTCTACGAGGAATGTCTTGAGTCTTGAAGATGCCTCAAGATTCCATTTATCGTCTACCGACACACGTTTTTGCCAATTTTGATTGAAGGGTAACGATTTTCGTCAATATCTCGATCTAAGGCGACTGAGTCTCTGTGGGGTGTTCATCGCTTTTTCCATCACCAGCCGTTGTCAAAAAGTTCAAACTTGACTTCGGCCGAATGAGTCTTCGTCTTCGAGCCTGTGGGACAAAGCAACAGAGGTCAAATGTGGTCACTGGAGAAGGCTCTTATCCGACGTGCGCAACCTCAGGGCGGTCTGAGATCGTGGTTGGAGGAGGTGCCGTTGATTAAGGACCAGGTCCACCTAGGATTGTAGCGGTCTACAGTACCTGTGGATGTCATCTTGTAAAGGTTAACAGCCGGTTGAATCGTGCGTTCACAACTCTCCACCTGTATCTGCTTGCACCGTTTCTTCTTCTTTCACTTAAAAAAAAAAAAAAAAACAGAAAAACATCCTTCGACCGTCACTACGTCCATCATCTCAACCCAAGGCACGGCAGTTCATCATCGCCCTGTCTACTCACCTGCGAACGTCCATTTTCAGTCAAAACATCTTGAATAAACATATCTCGCATCTCCTTATCAGATATCCGCTAAATTCATCGAAACGTACTCCTCCAGTGATTTACTGACTTCAGAATCACCCAAAACTGGCAATCAGTGACAGAAAATAAATTTATCACTTCGCCACGTCCAAATAGATTTAAATTCTCTCCTTCTCTCTCTCTCTCTCTCTCTCTCTCTGTGTAGAAACCGAAAACCATTCAAACAAAGATCTTAAATCACTCAAAGTCACAGTTGCAGTGTGTGAGGAGCTAATTCGACAGAGAAGCAGAAAAAAAACGCCAGTCTTTCTTTTGTCCAAAATAAATATCCTCCGTGAACTATCTCCAGTCATTCATCATCCTCAGATGCAATTTGTATCTAAATCTTTCATCTAAATTGCATAAATACATTATTTCTCAACCACTGAACTTGATGGCCAGCCGGACGATGGTGGTTACTGGTCTCGTCTCGTCTTCGCGGATCGTGATGTTTTGTAAGTTTGTTTTTTGTATTTTGTGCGCAACCAAATTTGGTGTCAACATTTTGCAGAATCACCTGGTCAATCATCCTTTCACGTTTACTTCATAAATCTTCACTAAAACTTCACTTCTCGACACACTGCACTTTGTTGGACATACAAACAAAAAAAAAAAACGACTCGTTCTCGACTGTGGAACCGAAAGACACGCACACAAAAAAAAACTGCAACGTACAGTGCATGCCCAAAGACGATTCTAATCAGTCAGCTTGTCATTTGTTTCAATTCACCATAAATAAATACGTGAAATGCCATTTTTAAACCGAGAAAAATCGACAAAACTTTATGGTTAAGGTGAATAATTTTAGCATTGAGACACGATTGATGTATCTGCACTTGCCATCCGAACAACGATGGTGTTGCCTGGCGACTCTCAGACTGTGTCCAGGCGGTGTGCCCATGTGTTACGCACCATTGTCGGATGGAGAGCGTGCGTACGTACGTCAGTTGGATACGCAAAGAGATAGATCTTTACGTGATAATCCAAAATTGTAGCAAAACCAATTTGTGCACTTTTACAATAATCATCATCATCATCATCATCATCGTCGTCGTCGTCCTCTTCGTCATCATCGACATCATCATGGTCGTCGTCGACGTTGTCGTCCGCCTCGTCTGGACCACACTATACACAGGTAGCGTGAACAGAATGCATTGCATGCATTCGTTTCGTATCTGAATGAGAATCAGAGGTGGAGCAGGGCACACATACACGCGCACGCACAGTGCTGCATGCGAGGGGCGGGGGAGGAATGTGTCATTATTATGGTCAGACGATAAGATAAGCTGTCCTCCTTCGACATGATGGCGAGTTCCCAAAAAAAGCTGCCGCCGTCGCTCGGTGATACTCTCTGACCGTGCCTATGCGCAGTGTGCGCTGTGTGCTCACAAAGGACAACAACAACAACAGCAACAACGAACGACCACGACGACAAGATCAATCATATATGGTTGTCTGAACATTGAAGTGGCCGTTCGATTTTTACTTTTTCGAATTTGTTCGAAATAAAATAAATATAAATTTATAAAAAAATTAAATAAAAAAAAAAAAAAAAAATCCATTTCATTGCACCGTTTGCACCCTCCTACTCGGTTGCATCGGCAATTCCAACATGATCATCATGAACATCACCGCCTTCACTTCACAATCTTATGTCATGCGACAGTGAGGTATCTCTGGCAAAAGGCTTAAGTGATTTTTCCTAAAAAAGAATCTCAACGCTGGTCGATGCCAGCAGCACCAACGCCACCACCGCCACCAACTCGGGGCACAACAACTTCACAGGTGCATATAGAGGAGCTACATGAATAGATAGATAGATAGATAGATGATTACTATCTACGATAGATAGATGGATAGATGGATGGTTGGATGGTTAGATGGATTGATGATGGTCAAGTCAGTCAGACAGTCAGTTCAGAGTTGGCTTGGCCATGCCTGCGAGGTATTTTTATTAGGCGTTCCTCATAAAAAATCATCTGTCTTGTCAGAGTTTTGAATTGTTGCCGATTTTATGTTGTCGTGGTTATTTTTCTGTTTTTTTTTTTTTTTTTTTTTCGTTGTTTTACCAACAGCCACTACCACTAGTGGAGAGTCAGAATAGCACGCATGCATCGACTGGTAATAGACGACAAACGACTCACTGGCTACAATGACGACTGTCTTCTTGTCATCGTTTGTCGTTGCGCGTTTGGTGAGTGCGCCTTGTGCCCCATTGCGTGAACAAAACACTCTGTTGTGCGACGATTTTGTACTGTACTGTGCTGTATGTTGTATGCTGTATGCCCATGATGATGATGCTATGCGAACAAATAATGCATTTAGAGATACAGTTAATGAATGTGTCAATGTGATTACATGATGTAATTATTGAGTTTTTGATAAGCTTAATTGATGTATTAATGAATTTTGATAATAGATACATTTTGTATCTTATAGATACATTTTGTATCTCATAGATACATTTCGTATCTTATGTATATTTTCTTGAGAAAAAGCAGTTCACATTGAATCTCGGGGGGTCTCCACCTTTTATGGTCCGAAATTTTCTTAATCAATTTATTCGCCTTCGCCTTCTGGTGATTAAGGCCACATAATGCGTATGCGAAGTGCGTTTCGAATTTGCCAATCTTGACATATTATTATTTCAGCATTTGATCTCGTGTCGTCGCGCATAGCGACGAACAGACGATGTATCTGCAAGCGAATTATTCTGCTACTCGGCCGCGACAGCTAACGACGAGATGATTGAGCTGAAGTGAATGTTGTATGTATCTCGGGGAAGAGTAATTAACAATAGTTCAAGAAAAAAACAGAAAAAGATTATAGAAAACGTGTTCTCGCTCGCTCGCTCGCTCGCTCTTTCTCTGTTTCTCCTCGGATTTGTTGTGTAATTTACAATCGATGGCGAAGTTTGCGTTGGCCGAAGAAGTGAAGTGATTGCGGGTACCACCTTGCAGATACCAATTTTAGAGAAATACATAATGGTCGCAGCATTACGAATTGCAATGGCAATCTCTTATGTAAGATGAGCGTGCTGAGGCGGCGGGCGTCGCGGCGCAGCGATATGAGGTGTTTATTATTTGATTTGATTTGTTGATTAATTTAATTGTGTGTACTGCGAATGGCTGGTGGTGAAAGATACATGGATACAATTATGTGCTCACGATTGTTGACAGGATGTCATATTAAATTTGTGCAAATTATCTGATTGCCGATGGGGGATAATTTACGATTTCTTTTCGCTCCATTGCCGATGATCATTTGCTGATTGACGGGTGAGGGAGTCGTGATCGCTGTTTGGAAAGTATTCGAATTTGATTGGCTTCATTTGACCTCAAATTGTGGCATTTCAAAGTTCAGAATATGGTCCTTCGAACCGGATTCATTAGTCACTCGGAAAGTGATCCTTCGAACCGGATTCAACGGTCACTCAGAAAATGGTCCTTCGAACCGGATTCAACAATCATTTCTCATCCCCCACCAAATCGAACAGCCTCAATTTTGATTTAAGATACAATGCCCGACAACTGACAACAATCATTTACAACGTTTCCTAACGGAGAGTTTGCCGCCTAAAGACAAGTACATGCATCCACATGCAGCGCCCGCGCACAGGAGCACTTGTCATCAGTCAAAAACCTGCCCGCTCAATAATAGTTACAAATATCAGCAGTACACACAATTTGAGTGGTAAAACAATCTGTACACAGGTGGTAATAACTCCATTCGTACCATTCATGCGCAATTAATGGCACCACGACTACGCAAAGACATACTTTGTTCTCGTTAGCCGGTGGCATGTATCCACTAATTAGTTTCCTTGCAGTTATCTGTTTTTAATTTTCTCCCGCTGCCGTCTGAAATCGTAGTCAATTCGATACGCAATTTTCTTTCAAGCAATTCAACTTTGTTGCTGATGATTTTTCCACACAGAAAACACTTTGAAACATGTATCTGCAGATACTTCCGAGACTGATCGGAATGTTTTTTTTTTTCCCCCGAACGAGTACTGTTAGCAGTTGATGATACATACACTTCCAGCTGACTGATTGTTTCAGTCTGCGGTCTATATGAAGAGGAGAAGGCAGAAAAATAACACGACACAAGCAGGCGAAGTCAGTTTAGTTCAGTCAACCTTGTGTATCTTTAGCTGGTGTAGGATACGGCCGGAGACACTGTGGAAGACACATATAGATTTGTACATTGATTTCATCGCATTACAAATGCGGTTTTGGTTGAAATGCGGGTGTTGGATGCCTTTGCTCTCTGATCGTCGTTGATGTTGTCGTTCTCGCTGTCGTTGTCGTCGTTGTCGTCGTCGTCTCCGCGTCATCGTTTGTGTCAACAGGAACAGCAACAACAACGAAATACACATCTAGTTTCAGGATCAAATCGAGTGGCGCGCACGTAGCCATTGAACGTCGTTGTAAATGCGGGAGCTTAAGCCTTCAGGGTTTAGGAACTTCACTCTCTCTCTCTCTCTCTCTGTCTCTTATACACAGCAATTCAGTCTTTTCTGCATCTGTATCTGTTTGCTTTTTGTTTTTGCGGTACACATCGCCTGTGGGGACGGGTGTGTGCTTGCGGTGAAACTTCCACTTTGCCTCGAAGAGAAGGAGTCTCGCGTCGTCCTCCACCATTTGAGTGGCGAGTGATTAGCGAGTAGAGACAAAAATAGATACAGCAACTCTGTGCAATGGTTTTATTAGGCCCACATTTGACTAGCACAGTTGATCTGTACATGTGGGTAAAGTGATTGCATTGTACGCAGATGATGCCAGTGCGCACACACTCCCGCTTCACAGAGAAAGACAGAAAGAAAGAGTGAGAGAGAGAGTGCGATTAACTAATGTGCCATAGATACATAGTTATAGATGGATGCATTTTGTTAGTCTAGCGAGAAGAAAACCGCTTTGGTGAGGATACAATTTTAGCGGTTAGTTTGGCAGGTAATAAAACTGGTAATAGTGGAAGTGTGGGAAACTAGACAGCTGCGAATGTTTAAACGCCTTCGATGAGCTGCGCCAGACCGCAGAAATAGAATCTGCATTTCGATTGATGGCGAGGGATATCTGCTTGAGACAGAAGCGGGTCAACAGAAAGGAGGCGCTGGTGCAGCTGCTGGTGGTGTTGAAACACCTGCCAATTTGAGCATAGATCGATGGACGGCGATTAGGAATTTGATTGCGAGGAAATGTAGAGTGGACTGAGTGGAATCCTGTGGCACTCCATCAGAAGTTGATTTCTTATTAGAAAAAAGAGTAGGGGTGACAGAGGAATCCTGTGACACTCCATCCGAAGTCTGAAGGTTTCGATGACTGACTGAGTTTCTCAAGGTCTTGACAGGAGGATGAGACTTTGATTGGTTATGAGAAAAAGAGTAGGGTTGACAGAGGAATCCTGTGACACTCCATCCGAAGTCTGAAGGTTTCGATGACTGACTGAGTTTCTCAAGGTCTTGACAGGAGGATGAGACTTTGATTGGTTATGAGAAAAAGAATAGGGGTGACAGAGGAATCCTGTGGCAATCCATCGGAAGTTAGGATTTCTGAAGGTTTCGGTGACTGCCTGAGTTTCTCAAGGCTTTGAAAGAGGGATGAGACTTTGATTGGTTATGAGAAAAAGAGTAGGGGTGACAGTGGAATCCTGTGTCACTCCATCGAAAGTGCAGGTTTCGGTGACTGACTAACTTTCTCCAGGTCTTGGCAGGGAATGAGCCTTTGATTGGTTATGAGAAAAAGAGTAGGGGTGACAGTGGAATCCTGTGTCACTCCATCGGTAGTTTAGATTTCTGAAGGTTTCGACAGGGAGACGATATTTTGATGACACATTTTGACATCTGAATGATGCTGTGTTGCGTTAGGCTGTAGAAATACGTTCATTGTCGCCTCAAAAATTTCCCTAAAAAGCAAGCAAGAAATACCGCTACGTGACTCACTATTTAAGGTCATTGCATTCAGCTACCGTTTATCTGCCCAAAAAAAGGTGAAAGGATTTTGATTATTCATCGAAGTATAATCAATCCGCCTATGGCTGCGTGCAGCTAATAAAACTTCAAAACAAAAAAAAAAAAAAAAAAAAAGGTGAAGAAAAACAAAAAGGCCACAAAATTTTTGCCCAGCAATCGGGTGAATGAATTGCCCAACACTCAGTGAAGCCATTAACTCTGGTTAACTGACCCCCAAGGCAACCCCCAACCATCACATCCATTTATTGCTCATTCTTTGTTGAATAATTAACAAATTTTGTTGCCAAAATAAAAAATAAACGAAAAAAAAAGAAACAAGCCGAAGGAAACCACCAACACGACAGCGTCAAAGCAACAAGATAATTAGATGTTTTGCCTAATATCTTATCTTGTGTGCGGTGCGGTGAATTAATCACCGGTAATGAATGAGTAAGCCGGTGCGGCGAAGAAAACGCCGTTGTTGGCGGTATGGTCACAGTGTTTTTGTCCGATTTTCGGTGTGTATGCAATTAACATCCCCCAGGCTCATTTTTTTTTTCTCTCTCTCGCTCCAGTCTCCTCAAATTGCAGTTAGACACACCGATGTGTGTAATCACTTTAGAGTATCTGATTTGAGATTAAATACAAAGTCGCCTCGCGCTGTAACCGATGTCTTGGCAGATCCTTTCCACTCGTTTTTTTTTTCTTTTCTGTTTCTCAAAACAATTTCCTTAAGTGTAATTTTATTCAACTCAAGTCTCATCCCCGCCCTCACAGGCCGGTGCGGTGCGCATATACAACAACCGGGAGCCAGAGCCAAAATGAATGCATACAAGAGACGATGGTATGATGACAGGATCGTTTTTGCCTTTTCGGATACTAAATTGACTTTGATCACGCAATCATTTTTATCCTCCTGCACACACCTGAGTGCAAAAGCGACCGGGCGCACAGAGATAATTACGAGAAAATTACAATCGAAACATACACACTTGCTCTACGCTCCGGTTGGTGATGTTTGTTGCAAAAAAAAAAAAAAAAGCCCCTGAAAGTAAAGACGCAAGATACGACGTCGAACGCGACGCTGTGTGCTGTTCAGGATGTGTTGTAGGAGCGCCTAACCAGAGAGTCAGCATCTGTCCATCTGTGTAATATACCTTCCTCCCTCAACCTCGTGTCAGGTTGGCGTTGCCCCCCTCTTCTCTGGTGAGATGTGTGTGTCTGTTCATAGCCCAAGGTTGGCTAAGTAGCGAGCCCCGACGATGCAGAAGAGGAAGGCGAAGTATACATGCAAAAGGCAAATTATGTTAAGCCTACAAACGCAACATGTACGCGAGTATCTAAGACAATTTCTTGCGTTGTATCTATCGACATCGCGCTAGGGGATGGGGTGTGAACTGAAAAATGCCATTTCCGCATTTAAATACACCTCAAAGCACACACACACGCGCACATGTTTCCCTTTCTCCGCAACTCTGCCCCGTGGCTTTGGGCAATTAAATTCCATACCAGCTAGTAGCTACCACCTTGGATTACATTTTGTTGGTATTCCTCTATCTGCGCTTAGATTGACAACAAAAGTGTCGAGAGAGCAGAGCGTCATCGGGGCAGCCTAGAAAGCCGAGCCAACACCAATTGGGTAAATGTCCGCCATAAAAGAGCAATTAAGGAAAATAAAAGTGAGAAATAACAATAATTATTATTACACTTTCAACATACAGTTTAAGCGGTTATACACGCGTACAAGCGACCACCGCGTCATGTGAGTGTATGAAGGGGTCGAGGAGGGGGGGGGGGGGGAGGGGGCTTTAACATCCATACATACGACGTAACGTCGACATCGCTGAAACTCACACATGGGATTCAGATGACAGTTTTGCCCGAGGAGATGGTGATGCGGTGTTAAGGCTCTTGCCGCGATGCACATGAAGATCTTAACGTTCGGCCAGAAACACTGACTTGTATCTAGTATGCATCTCTCTGGCTAACTATCTGTCAAAGGTGGCGCGCATTAAGTGAAATTACATGTAGACAAGGTGTTTGTTGGTTTTTGCACTCACTCTCTGCCTCGTCTCGTCTCGTGTTGGTTGGGCTTCTTCATGGCGACTGTCGTTATACCTCGTCGTCGTTCACATCACACACTCACCCACAGATGCTGCCTTGAAGATGCGAATATGTGCATATTATGAAAGATGTGCAATGTGCAGACATGATTATGAGAGAATCCTGTTTGAGAGGCACTGATTTCGTCTGCTGAGAGGCTGAGGAAAGAAGGAAGAACCAGCGGCAGAGAGAGACCGAGAGAGAGAGAGGGAAAAAAAAGGATTAATCACCAGAGAAATTAAAAATAAGAATGAGAAATTACAAGTTGATTATTGGTGGTGGTGCAGGGTAATTTTCAGAATTACATTGTGATTACACCCAACTGAACTGCGGCAGCAGCACACTGCACCAGCAACAGCAACGGCACCAGCAGCAGTGGCTGCGGCAGCGGCAGCCTCGTCAGCAGTAGCCAGTGTGGCTCGTCTGGAAATTGTTGTCGGTGGCAATTCGGTGCCGGCGAAGGAGGAGGAACAGCAGCAGCAGCAGGCACAACAAAAAATGTGTGTATGCACTGACTGCTCCTGCTGCTGTTGATGGTGGTGATGTTTTGATGCCGCTTTGGCGTTATCCTCCTACTTGCATTGGAATTTAATAATTTCCCATCCCGCGATCCAAATGGTACCACAACAGTAACAGCGGATGGAATTAGTTTATTCCCCGGCTGCAGCAGCACACACTTCGTTGTAATGACGATGATTTTTTTTTTGATTTTTTTTGTGCCACCAAGTGGTGTGCAGTTGCAGCAAATGCCGAGAGAAAGGGGAATGAAACTCCTCCTCCTCCACCCTTCTGACTTCTGGCATCAGACGTGCGTAAAGTGAATATCAAAAAAAAAATACGAAAAAAAATTATCATCACATTTCGATCGACGAGACTTGAATGGAATATTATGCACTGGTCCGGGGAATCAATATCGCGGATCCACCAAGATACACTCAATTGGTCTCTTATCCTCAACCCAGATCAGTTTTTTGTAAAAGAAAAAAAATCGCGTTTTCTCTTCTCTCAGCAGCTAATGATCATCTGATCTGAAATTCGAGTACAAAAGCATCTTACGCGTCCTCCTTCGCTTCTAAAAAAGCCTCGCACACACATAAAACAGCAACCAAAATTATATCTTTTACATAATTTTGTTTTTTTCTTACTTTTGCAGTTTTTTTTGGCAAAAGAAAGCAATTTAGATAGATAGATTGTTATTACCATTCGGCGAGAGCAGCAGCGTGCAAAGGAAAAAAAAATAAAAAGAAGCACAGAAAAAGAGAATTTATTACATTGACGCTGAAGCTGTCGGTGTGCGAAGGAAGATGTGAAGCTGTGAAGATGTATCCCATCTGCACTGACTGTGTGTGCGTGTGTGTGTGTTGTGTGCGCGCCCATCGAGCGCAAGTGGTGATCTTATCAGGATCAAGGGGTACACATGGATACAGCAAATAAATCGTAGTGTACGCGGTGCGGTGAGCATTTTCCCATAATGAACACGCCAACATATATCACAGAAGCCATTAAAACTGTAAAATCTGTCGGATTTTATTATTTTCATTTTACATCCACTTGAGGCGGTCTTCGTTTTTTTGAGAGAGAGCGGGCGGTTTGTAAGATACTTATTTTTGTACCTTCTTCTTTTTTTCGGCTCGTTTCTGTGCGAAATTTACTTCTGATTTTGGGTGGGGGAAACTTGTGTGCAGATGGAGGATGCGCAGATTTGTCGAAATTATAAGAAAAAAATATGTTTTTTTTCCACTTGTGCATGGAATGATAAGGATCAGCTGATGATGATATATGGTGGCCAGATGTGCCGACATACTCTTGAGTGAAATGGTATTTCAGTTCGAGGACATGGGACAGTTTTACGGTTTTGAACTGCGAAAATAGACGTTGAGGGTGGTGTGTTTATATTAAAACACACCACCAATTTATCTCTTTTTTTTTTGCGGCAATTTGCTCATTTTCTGGGTCGACTGCTGAAAGTGTTCTGGAAACAGTTTAGTTAATTTTGATGGACCTAGAGCAAACATATTTTTTCCGAATAAACAAGTTTTAGGAATTAAAGAGCTTTTACTGTATTTAAATATGGATGCAAATTTAATTAAATTTAAATTTATTCCAGTTTTTTTAATTAAACATAAATTTGAATTAATTCGATTTTTTTAAATTAAATTTAAATTTATAAGGATTTATATTTGTTCACCACAAAAGGGTAGTAGAAGTGGAATTTTTGAATACTTATTCTAATCGGTGGTTTTTTAAGGAAAAAAATTAACGTCTCCTGTTACCAGGTTCTCTGATGATCCATTTTCTGCCCTACGGCACAAAGAATTTCAAAAGCTGTCTCTTCCTAGCTTCAGTCTTGTCGTCTTCCAGTCGCCAGCCAGCAACAGGCACCCGTACAAGCTACAGATCCATCGCAACTGGGAGGAATCCGTTCCAAAAAGTGACTCCTAATTGAGGGGTCTTGCTCTTCAATGCACTGTCGATCTAGAAACTGAGGCAATCGTCTCCCAAAATCGCATCAAATTCGAACACTGAGTCATACTTTATTGCGGCCTTGGCGTTATCCTCCTACATACACCCCGTCCACAATTCACTGATGGCTTCTCGCCCTCGCCCACTAGAGAAGAACAAAAAACAGCTGTTGACTCAATCACTCAACGCAGCCCTCTTCTCACCTCGACACCGATTTGAACTCCTAACTTGCCGACAGTCGAGTTCATTGCCAATTTTTGAACGGAGATGGTGTATAAAATTCAGCCAACCTTGACACGCAACCATCGCGCTGACCCGATGTAAGGCGTAATCTCTTGATATCATTAGCACCAGCATACTAATCGAAAAATGCCTATAAAGTCATTCAACAAAATGGTATCGCATTAATTGAGTGTGAATTGCGGCGAATTCCGGATGATTGCTGTATCGACACCAGAGATACAGCCTCTGTGACACCCTCCGCACCAGAATTATGCGCATTTTCCATGCGTGTCACTCTCCCCCCGTGGCGGACATTTTATTGCCTCACACACAGTATATGCTCATGATTTATCCACATTTGTCCGCGCGCGAATGATATACGCGAATGCAAAGGAGTCACCTCTTCAAGGCTGCGGGAGCGGGAGGGTTTTGCTGCTTTTTTTTTTTGTTTTTGTTGTCTTCTTTCATTTTTGCGTTGGTCGTTTGCTGTCTGCCCCAAGTCTGTTTATTTTGATATATATATGATATTTTTTGTTGTTGTTGCTTTCCTGTGGGTGTGTGTGTACTAAATCTCCCACACTGTCTGGCTGTGAGTAGCGTCGTCTGTGAACACTGTGAAGTGGGTTGTTTATCAGCGATACCCTCTCATCATCAAACGACCGCGACAACAACGTCGACCGTCAGCGCTGAGGATGGGCATGGGAATGAGAATGAGTATGAGGATGAGAGGACACCGACGACGACGAGGAAGACGAAGATGGTGACAACGGCGACAGCGACATGACACCCATCAATCGACAGCATGTTGGGGTATGTAATCAAACAATCACCGAGGTGCCATCGGCGGCGGCGGCGGTGACGGTGACGGTGGCGGTGGCCAACCCCTTTAGCAAATATGCGCGCACACACAGACTCGGTAGCGAAACCGTCTGTCGTCGTACAAAGGCCGAGTGTCGCTTCGCCTCCATAAAATGGCAGTTAAATGTCCACCATTTCGATTTCGTTCGAATCAACTGTCCGAGCGATAGTTTCAACACCAATATCCAGTGTTGCTCGGCTCCGCGAAATAAATACGAGACGAAGATAGTGAAAGAAAAAAAAAATGAATAAACATTCAGCCAGTCACAATCCGCAGAGCCAGCGATGAATGGTCGGGCTATTTGTTTAAAATCTGCTTTTTTTTTTGTTCTCTCTGTTTTCTCGCTTTTTCTTTGTCGTTGTTGGTCTGTTGATGTATTTATCTTTTCAATTAATTCCGCCAATTCATGCCACCACTCCAAAATCCCCGCTCTAAGCAGTCTGTCTCGCTCGCTGGCGCGGTATCCATTCGAAAACGACGGGGGAGGGGAGCCGCTCGTTCAAATCGACGACGACGACGGCAGCAGCAGCAGCAGCGACGGTGATCGTTGGCTGCGCGGTCTCGTTATTAATATTCAACACGTTTTCACTGTGATCCCCATAGTATATCGCGATCGCTGGCAGTGGGCATAGCGCGCATAGCGAATGGCCGCCTCGACAAATACACCCACAGTTGGTGGTTGCTGAAAAAAAAAAAAAAAAAAAAAAACAACAAAAATTACTTCAGTTGGCCAATAGTAGGAGACTTCGCGGTTTCTAAGTCTGTTTCTCTTATACCCCCACACGGAGAGTACACATCGATCCATCCATATCCATTCATTGAGAGAGAGAGGGAGGTGATCTCTTGAGCTTTCGAGCTTTTGATCGTGACCGGCTCAATTCCTCATGCGAGAGATACATTTCAACAGTGTACTGTGCACATGTGATTTGAATTAAGATTGAAGTATGATTGGAATTGATAGTTAAAGTATCTCAAGCAATTAGTGGCGATTATATCTTTATTTCGTTAGTGGTTTGTTGTCGTAACGCAAATCTTTGGCAATTAAGCGGTGACCCTTGCTAGAAATTGGTTTCTGTTCGTGGTAAACGTACTTCGGCTGGTCAATGTGTTAATGAGTGTTTTTTTTTTTTTATTTCGGGATGGTTATTGGATGAGGTGAGGTTAATTTGCTTGTGTGCCTTGTTTTTAGTGTCATCTGGTGGTCAATGATTTTGTAACGATTTAGTCGATTGAGAAATTCGATGTAAAAGGTAATCGATTGGCTGTATGCATGGCGAGTATATTTTGCACCAAGATCGGTGAGGATCAGTTCGCGGTCGACTGTGGATGACGCAGATCTTTGTCAGTGACTTGAGATAGGAAGCTGTCGTGTCTGAAGATCAGTGTCTTTTACACGATCACTGTAGAAAGTGTGGATTCACAAGTCAGAAAGTGAAACAATTTGGACGAGACATGATCTTTGTTCCCGTGGCCAGTGTTCCGAGGTGGAGGAGGACTTCTGAGCGACATAAAACAAGATCATATGACACTCGTTGTCTGCACGACGACTACGATTGCGATAAGATCTTTCTTCCCGACAACTTCCATTCTAGTACCGAGCGACTGCAAACCTCGGGACCTGTCAGCCCAATGATCTTGCATAAACTGATCGCCATTCCATAGCTGAAGATGAACGCATTCCCAAGTCAAGGTGGACGAGAAAGGCTGACGTTTAACGAAGCCCATTTCAAATGGCGCCCAACGATCGAAAAATTCAAACAGTCATCCTCATCATTTCAGTAGAAATCTCTCTCGCTTTCGATGGAACGTTGAACGTCTTTCATGTCCGACCGCATGTTGAAGGGTTGACAAAATTGTTTGGAGCTCATTTCAAATGGCGCCCAACAGTCGATGCACCTAAAATGTCGTCAATTTCGTGTAATTGACTTCAGTGTAAGGACTTCAAGAGTACCTCCGAAGTCACTCAGTCACACATGTTTTGCAAATATCCAGAGAAAGTCGATTGGCGCCCAACGATCAAAGAATTCAAACAGTCGTCAATTTTATTTCAGCAACTTGTTCACTCTCGCTTTAGATTAACCTTGAGGACATTGATCGTCATTCACTTCTTACCGCGTGCTGAAGGGGTCACATTTAATTAAGTCAATGTTTGAAATCCGTTCCAAATGGCGCCCAACAGTCGATGCAACAACAAAAAAAAAATATCATCAACAACTTCAAAAGTACCTCAAACGTCACTCACTCACACAAAATCTTTGCAAATATCCTTGGAAAGTCAAATGGCGCCCAACGATCGCCAATGCACAATTTTCAATTGCCTTCAACTCTCACTTTCGATGCACCCACAGCCCGAGGGGTCTGCTTTAACGGCAAACATCATTCACAGTCTCACCACATGCCGCCTCCGAGCTGTGTACATATCCACATCATAAATGGGCGGAAAAACTAAAAACCACCCCAGAGGCAATCCATCCCGTCCCGTGACATATAGCCTCTCAGCAGATACTTAGCTACTGATTCCGATAAATCATGTTTCATTTCATCGGGGGCATTTGCAAACACACCTCCCGCCACCCTCCACCCCCCGGGTTGCCTCCCGTCACACCGTGAGCTGGCCGCCTTCCGTCGTCTGCCTGCAGGACGATAAGTACCTCGAAAAAATACGAACAGAAAAAAGAAAATCACGCGATTTTTTTTCCTCCGCACTCACTCGCGGACTCCCTCAAGTGAAAATTTACTGCCGCGAGACAGTCATAAATTGTTTCCAATTTTTTTTTGTATTTATTTTTTTGCCCTGCAGTTTGGTGTGTGTTTGGGTGTTTTTTTTTTTTTTTTTGTATCCGCTCGTTTCCTTCACCGTTTGCTTGTGTAACTTGACATAGTTGTCAGCGTGCAATGTATAATTACCGCCAATTAAGATAATGAATTGCATCCCCACATCACCCCCCCTGAGCGGCCGACATCAACGACGATGTCGACGACGACGACGACGACGAGCAGTGTAGCACTCGTGGGGGGGCGGCGGTATGGGCGCGCACGGTCTCGACCAACCACTCACCGCCCAATTTAATGCGGTAGAAGGAACGAGCCTCGCAGAAATTTACGAGGACTGTGTGAATATTTTTTCCCATAGTTAACCTTCCTTTATTTATTTTGGCGTCTCTCCGTTTTAAACATTAAACCCTTAAATTAACAAAAAGAGGGAAACAAAAACGAACAGAGGATAGCCTCGAAAAAGGGATCCCAAAAATTAACACGCCGAGTAGACGAGGAACTTTTTAATTGTGTACGCGCCTTTTGCTACAGTAACAAGGACACGGCATGCTCCACATCCACCATATCCGTACGTACGTACGTACGGCATATCGCCTTACTGCCCAGTCATTTCCGTTGTCATCATCGCTGGTGGTGGCGGCGACGGATGGAATGGGCCACAGATACACATAAACACAGCAAGCCAGCCAGGAAACTACCGGGTCAGGTCACACAGGATATACAGTGCCGCGTCGAGTTGAGGGTGGCACTGGTGGTGGTGGGTGGTTTGCGATGGCGGCGGGAGGAAGGAAGAGGATTTCATATGTTTAACTTTGGCTTCTCCTCACAGTTCACAGTTCTTTTTTCCCCCGTCGTCTTCTTCCTTTCATTCGTGTTGCCACATACCAGCGCATACATCAAGGATAAGCGCATTGCAGCAGAAACCAACCGTGCATAGACAGGGTGGAGGGGGTGGGTTGGGGCGGTAGTGGAAACGAGATGGCAGTTTTATGAACCCTCCTGCTCGTCTTGTTCCCATCTTTCCTGGCGCGGCAGGACGATACGGTGGGACCCTACGACATGACTCTTAAATATCGTTCTCTGCTGCTGTTGTTGGCTGTGCGATATGGCGTATGGCTGACTGGCTGACTGGTTGGTTGGCTGTGTTTGGCTGCTTGGCTCTCGCTGGTCATCTTTCGTGCCAGTGGGGGAGAACGCAATAAAATTAACAACAAACATGAGTAACAAAAGCGTAAGCAATAAATAAGCACAGTGTGCAGTCCAACCAGTGTCGTCCTTTCACTTTGCAAGCTGTTGTGTGAATCGATCTCTTTTTCGCTACTTTTTTTTTTTTTATCTGTATCTCAGTCTCAGTCACAGGTCGAGGAATGGTGGAGTTAACACAGAAATCCTTTTCGGCAAAGTAAATAGATTTCCAAGGAAGCAGCGGCTAAAATTCCAACTGGGCAGCCGCTTGCTCTGTACACCGGAACTACGAAGAAAGAAAGAAAAAAAAAATCATCACCGAACAAGCACAGATATCCTTCCATCGCTCTAGGGGATGAAATGCAATAAATTTGCGCCCCATAAAACCGAAAACTATCTTCTGGCCGTGCAGCCTCTGCTGGTGCGGTGCGGTGTTGATGGTGGTGGTGGTGGCCACTAGCGTAGGGTGGACGACAACCGGTTTATCCTTGTGCGCACTGAGGCAAAAGTAAATTTATTGGCGAAATTTTACGCTAGCGCTTCTTTTGACCAATTCCCAAGCACACACACTTTCCACAGGCGGAAAGGCAACCCGAAGCGAACACCGCCAAACCAAGTCAACTGCTGCAGCTGTAATTCACCGGACCACGAGTGGCCCAAAACGGTTATGCAATCTACGTCTCTGTGCATGTGTGTGTGTGGGACCTGATGAGGTGTCCCTGTCTGATGGTAGATTAAGCTCAACTCGTAAAAACGACTCGAAGGACTTTGAAATTAGTTAGATGATTAATTCTCTTTCCATTTCCAAACTTAACCCCCTTTCTTCTTCTCTCTCATTTCAGATCTCTGCTACAAATGTGATCGGTGAAGGCACGATAACAGATTTCAGAAGCCGTGCGCAACAGAACCTAGTTGAGGAGGGTAGCTCTCAGTATTCTGCATAGAATCAAATAAAATTCGACCTAATGACTATGGCAGAAGGTACTGACCCTATGGGGCATCATAGTACTTCGCATCACCATCACAATCATCATTACAATCACTATCATCATCATCGGTTGCAGCAGCACCATCAGCAGCAGCAACAGCAGCAGCAGCAACATCAGCTGCAACAGCAGCATCAGCAGGAGTTGCACACAATGGCCGCACTGTCGGTGGTTCATCAGAGTTTGCAGTCATCGTCGACGACGTTAGCGAACAACAACAATAATAATAACAACAACAACAATCAACCCTATGTGACGAATAACAACATGCCGTGGAAGCAACGGAAACGGAAACGTTTGTCTGCCCTCTTGGATAAGCTGCACAACAACAACGCTGCTAGTCACATGAACAACAACAACAATGACAGCAGTAGCAACAACAACAACAATAATAACAACAACAACGACAGCAACAGTAACAACAACAACATCGATGAAAATGGATACATGGTGAAACGGTCGAGCAGCGGCGAAGAAGACGATTCCGGCGAGGATCTGTCGAACTCGGACAGCCCGCGAATCAGTGTCAGCCCCCTGCAGCTGGCCGAGGTGAACGACGTGGACAATCAGCTACGAGTTGACATAAAGACTGAGCAACTGCCAAGCCCGTACGACAGGTATTTCCCGATTCCGTCGCCACTGTTTGGCTACTATTTGCACACAAAGTATCTGAACGAAGTGTTCCGATGTCGCAATGATCTCTATGCTGGTAGCGCAGCGCCATCAACGCCCAATTCGCAGCAGGACTCGCCGCTGCAGAAAGCCGCCGTGGTGGGCCATCAGGATCATCCGCCGCCGCAGCCGCCAGCGCCAGCCACAACACCGCCCATTCCATCGCCACGAAGTGATAGCCGTCAAAGTCCAAAGCAGCAACAACAAGAGCACCAGCAACAGCAACAGCAACAGCAGCAGTCACAGTCGTCGCATAAGCAATCGCAGTCAAAGCAGCAGCGGGTTAAGCGAGAAATGCCACCGCCACAGGAGCGTCCACTTGATCTCTCGACAAGGGCCAAGAAACTCTACACCACACCGTCGTCACTGCCACTGCATCCGCCCGCGTCAATGATGATGCCGCCCAGTCCGCATGCGCACTATCCCATGCAGCCGCATCCAGGAATGATCAAGTGTGAGATCCCAAGCGGTGCGTCAGCACCACCCACCCTCCATATGCAGTATGGCGGCCCAGTCGGAGTACCTGTTGTGAAAGGTGATGTCGCCTCACCCACTACCAAGGAATCTGTCGCATGCCGCTACAATCTTGACGTCTCACCGGTGGTTGAAGAAATGCCACCGGGATCCGATGTCGCCTACGTGTGTCCAGTCTGCGGTCAGATGTTCTCGCTGCACGATCGTCTGGCAAAGCACATGGCATCGCGTCACAAATCTCGCAACCCCTCAACGGACATAGCAAAAGCCTATTGCTGTGAAGTGTGTAATCGGTCCTTTGCACGCTCCGACATGCTAACGCGTCACATGAGACTGCATACGGGCGTCAAGCCATACACGTGTAAAGTCTGCGGCCAAGTCTTCTCTCGTTCCGATCATCTCTCGACACATCAACGAACGCACACCGGCGAGAAGCCGTACAAGTGTCCACAGTGCCCGTATGCGGCATGCCGCCGTGACATGATCACCCGCCACATGCGCACCCACACCAGATACGAGGCTCAGCAGCGCGGCAACAATCACAACAATGGCGGTAGCCTGATGGATTCACCGATTTTGACAGACGTCAAAATGAACATACCGCTGCTGGTGAAAAGTGAAAATGATCTCGCCAAGGGTCACAAGTCGTCGCCACTACAGCTGGCCGGGTTGGGTATGCCATTGGTCGTTAAGACGGAGAGTGCTTAGAATATTTACAACTTTTAATTTGTTTTTGTTTTTTGTTTTTTGACACATGTCACTATTGCAAGTGACAATTGCATGCAACTGTCTCTCCTATGGAGAGATGTTTTGTTTTTGTATTTCTCTCTCATTTCCTGATAATTATGATATTTTTGATTGTTTGTTTTTGATCCCTGAGATTCCTAATGAGATTAGTATCTAAGTTCGTATAGAGTAATATATTTTCTTAAATGGCCAGCAATGTGTCCACAAACACATAACAGAAACGGTATGGTCACTTGTTAAAGTATAACACAAAAAAAAAAACAAAAATACAAAAAAACGAAAAAAAGACAGAAACAAACTACGTAGGTAGCGCAACTCTTGAGTATACAATAAAGAGTCAGAAGATTAGTTAATCGTCGATTGAAGTTAATCTCTGCAAAGACTGAGGATATAATATTATTTTTTATTTTTATTTTATTTCTATTTTTATTTTTATTTTTTATATGTGAAATATAAAGTACAGTACTATAATTTTATTCATAAGCTAGACACATACACAAAACAAGACACAGACACATACACATACATCGATACGTATTAGAAAAGTTAACAAATTTCATAAATCTCCTTCTACTTGCTGACGGAAAAAAGAAAATCGCCACGAATTGAAACCCGAATCGAGGATCAATTCGGCCGCAACGAGCCAAATTTGAGCCCCACTCGTGCGTACTTGACGAGTCTATTCTTTCTAGCATTTAATTATAGTGATTATATCCTTTCCATCCCACCCCAAATTGACATTCCTTGCCGAAAGGCCGTCAGGCCAAGTAAACGCAAAAAAAAAAAAAAAACAAACCAATATTTATTTATTTATCTTCACACGCGTATCTCCATTAAGTCCTAAGTTTAAACGTGCCCATGAACGTTTAAGAAAAGAAAAAAAGTACCCTTAAGCGGAGGAGGAGGATCCACACCCCCTCCATCCCCAAAAAAAAAAAACTAGCATTCCCTGAAAATTAAATTAATCAACAAACAAAACAAAAAAAAAATGTATAATCTTAAAACGAAGGTTGTGACTCCTTAGCGTGTAGTAGCACAAATTATTTAAAAAAAAAAAAAACAAACTAAATAAAATACTTTAACACAAACACAATACACAGTTATACCACATTTACTATTGCCAATTAAAATTAACAATTTCTCTTTAGTTTCTCTCTAAGTTAAACTATTTTTCTTTCTCTTAATTTATACTTAATTTTAATTTAAAATAAAAAAATTTTTGCAACAAAAACAAAAAACTTTGACTAAAAAATTTGATTTCCACTTCATTCATAAAATGAATACAAAAAAAAAAAAAAACAAAACAAAATGAATAAATTTAGAATGCACAAATATTGTTAAAGTCCCTTATATGAAAATTAAATTTTTGTTTTATTTATATTAGATATATATATATTTTTTTTTGCGATGCCAGTTAAGTTTTCATTGTTTGTTAAGATTTTCGTTTCTTTTAGAAAAAAAAAACCACACACCGCACAACGCATGATGATATTTTGTTAATGAAATGTAAGAAGAAAAAAGAAAAAAAACACCCACACACACAATTGTTTGCTTTTAAGTATTTAATTTATTTATTATTATTTTCTTGTTTAATTATTTATAAACAAATGAAAGAATTGTGAGAAATCAGCATTTTTAAAGTGTGTGACAACAGTAGAATTTTGAGTTCTCTCCTCTCATTTTGTTCGTTTCTTTTTTACACTTCTTCTAATTTTAAGTTTGTTCATAACGGTATTAAGTTATTATTTAATTGTTTAACTATAGTGATTAATTTAAAATGCAAAATTGAACAAAAAAAGACAAACATGTTTTTTGGTTATGATTAGTTTTTAATGAATTATTATTATTTTTTCAAATAAATAATGGAATCTTTTTTTATTAAAAAAAAAAAAAACAAAAAATACAATTTAAAAACTTTTGCGTTGTTATTTTGGAGTTTTTATTTTCAGCTTTGTTTTGTTCGTTTCACTTTTCGTTGGATTTTGTTCTTTTCGTTGATTTTTTTTATTTAATTCCATGTTTTTGTTTTTTACATTTGTACACAAGTCGGCGATTATTCTTAAGGTAAAATGCTTCAACTGTCATTTTGTCTCAGTCAAGATTTCCTCTTTTTCGAGTGTGGCTGCGGTTCGGGTGGATTTGGCCTTAGTTTCTGTAGCAATCAGTCGTGTTGTGCTACTGCTCTTTCACGTGTTTTATGCAAAGTAAAGGGTGGTTAAATTTCAAGGGCCGATGTTGATTTTGAATAAAACAAAAATTATTTAGGAAATTACTGTCATTTCATTTTATATTGATAATATTGGTATGGTTCAATTATGTATGGAACAAAATATGGGCCAAATGGCTGCCGCGACCTCTGCGGCACACCTCCATCCGATGGTCCAAATTTTCGATGACGCTGAAGCATAATTGAGGTTCTATGCCATTAATGTGCCGAATTATCTCATCGTTTAGCTCTTGAATTGTTGCTGGCTTATCGACGTACACCTTTTCTTTCAAATAACCGCAAAGAAAAAAATCCAACGGTGTCAAATCACATGATCTTGGCGGCCAATTGACATCGCCACCACGTGAGATAACACGGCCATTGAATTTGTCGCGGAAAAGAGCCATTGTTTCGTTAGCTGTGTGGCAAGTGGCACCGTCCTGTTGAAACCACATATCGTCCACATTCATATCTTCCAATTCGGGCCATAAAAAGTTGGTTATCATTTCACGATAGCGAACACCATTCACAGTAACTACCTGACCGGCCTCGTTTTGGAAAAAATACGGCCGATAGTGCCGCCAGCCCATAAACCATAAACCGCACCAAACAGTCACTCTTTGTGGGTGCATTGGTTTTTCGACAATCACTCTTGGACTATCATTCGCCCAAATGCGGCAATTCTGCTTATTGACGAATCCACTGAGGTAAAAATGTGCCTCATCACTGAAGATGATTTTCTTCGAAAATTGATCATCCACTGTTGCCATTTCTTGCCACCATTTTGACCATTGACGACGCTTGAAATGGTCAAGAGGCTTTAGTTATTGAGTCAATTGCACCTTGTAAGCATGTAAATGCAAGTCTTTATGCATAATGTTCATCAACGACAAGAGTGAGAGGTGCAATTGTTGGGCACGAGGACGAGTTGAGGTGGACGGCTCTTCAGCCACACTATCGCGAACAGCAGCACTATCTTCTGCAGTACGAGCTGTACGAGCATGCACTGGTGTTTTCACATCTCCTACAGACCCGGTTTGCTCAAATGTTTGCACGATTTTTCCGATTGTACGCACATTTGGACGATTAAATTGACTGAAAAAATCACGAAGTGCACGATATGCATTTTGATTTGAACGCCAATTTTCATAATAAGCCTGAATAACTTCAACGCGTTGCTCGATTGTGTATCTTTCCATGGTTCAAATTGAGTTAGTCTAAAATTGAGAAATGTCAAATGAAATGCAGAAAAAAACTTGACGTTTAGGTGTGGTTCACATTCAACATCGGCCGTTAAAATTTAACCACCCTTTACAATCACAATTCTTTCCTCATGCGTTTTTGAACACACTTACGGTACAGAATGTCTGCAGGTTGGCTATAGCACAAAATATTTTTCTTCCAATCGACCCTTTATGCAGTCAAAACATAATGACTGCACAATCTGCCCGACATCGGGCATCGATGAGCTATTGACGTTTATGAACAGAAGGTACTGCAGTTCACCTAAGTTAGTACGATCGTACATCTGCATTAATGCACATGGATACCGCAGTCCTTTGTTTGTCTGACGTTTATGAAAGCACCTGAAGTTTAAGAAGCTGCCTTTGGCCACGGTCTGAGCTAATCCCAGTAAGCGAAGGTTCCAGGACTGTAACGAAAATAGTTAAGAACCGTGTACACTGAGATCTACATTGCCTTTCTCTGCTGTAATTGCGTTGTGAGTTCCTCTTGTTATGGTCATAGTGCCCGATTCCATTTATGTGGACACTCCTTCCTGTAGCATCAAACACCGGAATAGGACCATTTATGTACATCTGACAGCTGTAGCGTTGGGCATTCGTGCTACTCGGTCAAGGAACTGTTAAGAGAGCAGAACAATTATTAGATACAGGAGTGCCAGCACGTAACTTGAGACAATCGAGTTGACTCGATACAATCGAGCATTGGCAGCGTCTATTTTGGTTCATTCGAGTATCCTCGATTGTATCGTCAGATTTGACAGCACACAAACTTGAAAATGACGGTTGAAATAAAAGTTTTCCTCGATAGAAAATAGTTGTCGTTAGCAGCGATATTTTTTAGAAAAAAAAAAACACGGAAAAACTAAATTTGTCGATAAATAAAAAAAAGGGAGATTTTGACTCAATTTATGAGTTCTCACAATGATTTAGCTCGTGAAATTCTTAAAACTACCCATGGGAGGAAAAACAGCAGTAAGCTGAACCAAATAAAATAAGTCATTTTCATAAAGAAGTTTTAATATTGTTTCTTTATTTTGAGCGACTTTTGACAAATTATCGTTTATGATTGAGTCCATATTTACTTCGTGTTCTGCGTTATTTGTAAATATGTTCAAACCACTCTGAACAAATGGTAGCTAAAATAAATGCAAGCGTTATGTAGGGCACAACAAACATTTACTATGCGGGTAACAGACGCCGTAGTAACAGGTCCACTGGTGATCTGATAGCTTATCTCACCGAAAAGTGGAACACATCTTTGCATAATGCAGTCGAAAACAAGATCGTTGCACTTGATATTTCGGCAGGCATTTGACAGAGTTTGGCATCAAGCTCTTTTGTCGAAAATGCGTGCATATGGTATCGATGAATCTCTTCTTCTATGGCTTAGAAATTACCTTTCGAAAAGTTCAATTCAAGTTGTTTTGGATGGGTTCAAGTCGGATACCCACCTAATAAATGCTGGTGTACCCCAAGGCTGTGTTCTGTCTCCGACACTCTTTCTCATTTTTATTAATGATCTCTTTTTCTGCTACTTCTAATCCAATCCATTCCTTCGCTGATGACAGCACCCTCAGCTTTTCATATTCGTTCCGAGACTCACGACCCTGCCCTTCGGCCGTAGAATTGGAACGGCAGCGTATGTTAAGCACATTGAATTGCGATCTTGACAGCATAATTAACTGGGGAAACAACAACAGAGTGGAATTCAATGCTTCAAAAACTCAATGCTGTCTGCTGTCACTCAAGCGAACCGTTGTTAATCAGCCATTATCCATGAATGGCGCTTCTGTCGATGAAACCCGAAAGCTTTCCATTCTTGGTATGTGTATCAACACAACACTTAGTACGAACGATCACACATTTGAGGTCGCCAAAAATGCTGCGAAATGTTTAGGTTTCCTTAATCGATGCAAGAAATATTTCACCTCCTCTGATTTGGCTTTCATTTATAAGGCGGATATCCGCCCAAGCTTGAGTACAACGCTCATATCTGGTCTGGTGCCCCAAAGACCACCCTGTACCTACTAGATAGAATCCAAAAGCGAGCGATAAAACTTATAGGAGACAACAATGTCGCAAAGTCATTAGACTCGCTCGAACATCGACGTACCGTTTCTTCTTTGTCCGTATTTTATCGCCATTTCAACAAACGATGCTCAACTGCATTCCTCCTCTCCATGAATTCACCCGGAATACTCGTCTCGCCAGGAATGCTCATCAGTTTACCCTTAAGCCTACTTTCGGACGCACTGTTAAATTTAGAGACTCGTTCTTCAGCCGTACTACGCGAATTTGGAATGCTCTTCCCAGCCCTATACTTCCCACAGACTACAACCCGCAGATATTTAAGACCAATGACCTGTGCACATTGGTCTTAAATACCTCCTCTCCCTTTCTCCCTCTATACGTTCCTCCCGTACTGTGTCTTGACCCCGGACACTTAAGGGTATTAGCAACCCCTTGAGCGCGCACAAATTATCAAAAAAAAATGTTAATTTCGGCTTATTTGACAAGCACCTCTAGCGTCGTTTTAATACTTTAACTTGTTGAATCGCCCTTCAGTACGTCCTTCATCAGCATTCCGATACGGTGTTAACAGCCATGGTTGTAAAGGGTAGCCGCTGTCACATTTAATGTGGAATAGAAGTTTTATTTAAATTATATAATAAAAACCAAGAATTCGAATGCCAACTTCACCCGAACGGAATTGCTCTTTAAAACATTCTACTTCATTGTTCATCGCTCATTTTCATTCATTTCCAAGGGACTGCTTGTGTTTTTAAGCATCTTCTTTCGATTCTAGCATTAGGCACATCTTCATTTTGATTTTCCGAATCGAAGAAAATCATTTTTAGACCTATCAACCACAAAATTGAATTTAAATAGCTTCTATCAGCTCCGAGTTAACATTTTACTTTTATAAGCACGGGTCACAATGAAACTCGTCACAAGTTACATGCTGCTAGACAACATTTGTTTCGAGTTGACCGACGATCGACAAAGCTCGAATCTATCAAGTTACGTGCTGGTACCCCAGGTCAGCTTTAGATTGGCTGGTCGCTGAGACCGGGGCCTCGCCGATCACCCTCCTGATGCCACATGGACGCATGTTTTCTTTCGAAACCGTATTGTACTCTAATAAGAGAATGTACCAGTATGTATCAGCTAAGGACAACCCGCTCCACAGCCTTCAACATATCGCCTCATCTTCCTGCCAATAGTCTTAATCAGCAGATTGAAAGCAATGCAAATGTAGTTTTCTGGACTCTTGACATAATGGGGTCTATGCCTGGAGACACCGATCTCCTGCTGCATCAGGTCACCACCACCCCCAGGTCGCACTAGCAGTCTGGGTACTAGACACTGGATGGTGGTCTTCGAATCTTTGAAGAGGGTCAAAGATGACCGAATGCGCTTTTGAGTAGGAGTCTTCTCTAGAACGAAATAACAGATTATCGTTTTGATTGCCGAACCATTGTAGCGTTTTTCACGCAAAAACTCTAGCGATCAAGGAAGTTCTGTCTTGTCTGTGCCTGTCAAACAATGTGACATCAAAGAGGAATACGTCTCTGATTGCAGTCCCGCTTAACTCGAAGAATTCCCCTCATTGGAACACTGTAACGAGATTTCGATTGCGACGCTGACGAACTCGCTAGAAAGCGCATTCTATGCCATCCATGCCCGTCGCTACTGTAAAACATGTACTGACGCTTGAAGTCGAAGATTGTCTAATGACACAGGGTACCTCACAATGAAACAATTTATTATGGCCTATTCTCGATCCGAGGCGATCTCGCAGCCTGATTAAACTGAGCAGGCCTACTTATCGGCCTCGTCGCTGCTTCTGCAGAAGTTGCAGAGACGAGGTACGTATAAAGGGCAGCCTTACGCACCTTCTCCGCATTTGCAGTGCACTCTACTCCCAAAGGAGAACTCAGTCTTAGGGGCTTACTTCTTCAACAACATGGCCAAACTAAGCAATGTTGGTGCAAGCTATCTGCATCGCTTCGTCGAATGCATCAACTGGCTTGTGAAGCACGATCGACTAGATCCGCGTGGTAACACAACGGGCCTATACTGACAAGCGGGTAGTGACTAGCGAAATTCAATAGTGTTACTGAAACGGGGACATCGTACCTTATCACTACCACAGGTTCAGAGCGAGTGGCCCAAGTTCAAGTCCTCTAGAGAATAAACAGAAGACTCTGGACAGCGTCAAACAGCGTTATATTTTGAATTTATTGTAATTGCAGTGACGCTAGTTTTTGGCAAATAAGCCTTTTATTGCTCAACATTGTGTCATTTGAGTTCGATACAGCCATTTGTTCAACTTGAAACAGAAACTAGTAGCAGTGGTGGTTATAGGGAATATGCTGGATAGAGCGGCAGTTCGCACACATACCCATGCTTTTTCATGTCCAAATAGTCATGTAAAATGTGATGCACCAGCTCAGTTGAGATATCCATACCTCATGCACCTTAATTCTCCCATGAGCCTATATCATTCTTTGGATTTTATAGGCGACTGGCGTAACGACCTACTTTGGCCGACCTGAACGTACGGCATCACCTGCTGGTGACGCAGCTTGCTCAGAACTTGACATTAGTCTATTAATAGATGACCGAAAAGCCACTCACTTGTCAAGCTTTTGTTAGGTTAGCTGATCAGACGCATAATGCTACATGCTGTCGAGAGTTGGTGGACTGAGCTTGACAAGAGCATAAATTGCAAACCCCTCGATAGGACGTGCGTATGTATCAGCGAAACGTTAAGAACAACACCTTCGGCAGCACTGAACATATTCCTCAATATTCCTTCGATTCGGCCGTAAGATTGCGGTCAGCAAGGAGATATGATTGAAATCGCTGCTCGCTCTGGGCACTCTACTATCCTTGGCAGATATAGTCTACACCCAAAGACTGATTTCTGACTGATTTTCTAAAACATCATACTGGCGCTGGTCCTCTGCCAATCTTCAGATGGACCGAAGATGGGAGAAGGCGTGCGCACTGATATCTATTCCAAGGATCTACATATTCAACTGCCTTCCCGACAAATCACTGTAGTTTCTGTTAGGAAAAAACTATAGCCATTAAGGAGCTCTGTCCTGGATAAAAAAACAATGAAATGTCAAGTTCGGATATCGTAACAGCCACGCAGTCACTGTCTCACTCAAAGTCTTCCCTGAACTACAGTCTATCTATTAGCTAGGAGGGGCGTTCAATATATTCACGGTATCGATATGAAGGAAAATGCGAATTCAATTTAAATTGTTTTTATTTTTCAATATAATCTCCCCTAACGTAGATGGCCAAGTACTGTAGCATCCAATTTATGCGGGTACCGGGGCACTGTAACAAGATTAGCTAGACATGGCACTGGTACCGTACTCTTTCCGGATGGAACCCTGCCATCCATACCAATCGCCACCGTAAAACATTTACTGAAGCTTTAAACCCTCCGTAGATTGTCTACTGGCGCAGGATGCCTCATCACTAAGCAATTATGTCCTACTCTCGATCCTAAACGCTCACTTAGCCTGATCAGAACGTTGTCCACCAGCAGTCAGCCACTTGCTCGCTGCAGATTGGACTCACTCTTAAGCCAGCATAGCCACGGGGTTCGGGACTTGAAGCTATGTTTGACTTTCGAGGTAATGCCAAGGGATCTTCAGTCAAAATGCTCAGCGATTGACTGGAATTAATCCGCAATTGTTTTTCCTATTGACTGCCATTTCTCCGTAATAATGTGTAGTCTACTTTCGAAACAGAAGGTAGGTGTCCAGAACTCTTCAAAACAGCTGGATAGCGCAGTTGGTTGAGTGCCTGCCCTTGGTTAGAGGGGTCCGAGGTTCGAGTCCCAGTGAAAGCAAAAAGTTTATACTCTTTTATCTGGTTTTCAAATCTGGTCACGTCACCATTTGCTGTTTGGATCAAATTAACGGAGTTTTCGATCAGTGGTAGTAGTCTGACTATCACAATGGCCCAACATGGTAAGCTGGCGATTACGCTGGCACCCCACCTACCTAACAACAGTTGCTGATTTCTCGATTGTGGACGACCAGTTCTGAAGACCTTCATCATCAGCTTTCTAAAGGGCATGGTTGGATGCGGGGAAGCGTTCACTTTTATTCGGCATCTTCGCCTTTCGGTTACTCCTCCATGTTACTGAAACTTAAATCGATTTCAGATCAGCCTTCGGTCTTCCAGAACCCCTCTTGTTCACCCATGCAAACATCGATCTGTCTCCCTAACATGTTAAAAGGTGAACTCCTTTCTATCAGAAATTCATATGTATGTTCGACTCCAGTCCGGTTTGAGGCATGGTTCCAGTTCAGAGCATGCCATCCGACGACTCGGGGGTAACACGTGCCAAAATGAGACATTAACGCGCGCTGTATTATCGAGATTCGCTTCGGTGAAAGATAATCGAAACAATAACGCACTAAGTAGTAAATTAATTACAGCACCATTGGCGGGTGTGCGGTTATTTATGAAAATCAAACTATTCGCATTCGCGAGATACACACAGATTTACTAGATACAATCTCGCCACCCACCCCGGTGCGCCGGCCCATTAGCTGAATAATGTTCGAATCTAAATTGCCAATCATAATCGAATAAATTGTCGTTAGATAAAGTTTATGAATAAATTCGTGTGCCTCCGGTACAGGTAATTAACCCCGCAGAAGCGGTGCCGTTTGGCCAGTGGCTAATGAATATTCACGAGCGGAGTCCGGACCGACGACAACAACGAGGACAGACGGGCGCGTGCGTGGCTTGGGAAGAGCGTCAAGAAATCGCGATCTATCGGTTTGGGCCAGCGGCTTGGCCAGCGCGTCAACAGCTGGATTTGTGGCTTAATACGATCCGAAAGAGATGCTGCCATTCGTTTGTTGCGACGTCAGGTGGTGCTGATGCTGGTGATGGTGGTGGTGGTAGATTTGATGTGAGACCTCAGATGGTTATCTTGTGTCGTACAACATTTTAACGACTTAATTCGAATTTATAGGCAATTTGCGATTCGCTGTGGTAACAGCGTGTGTTGGTGATCGTCTATTTGTTTGCTTGTCTATTTTTAAGCCATCGAGTGTGGCGAGGCGGCGTAGATCGCTTGGGGTTCGGGGCGCGATCATCGTGCCTGTCGAATAGGGCTTCGTTGTTGGGGAAGGGGGCTTGAGGCTTGAGAAGAAGCTAATGTTGATTGGCGGAGAATGGAGCTAAGTTTCTGCTCCCCGCTTTTGTGAGGACTTCTTTTGTCTTAATGCTACGGCTACGATTGGCGGAGGTTAGTTTTGAATGGATTTGAAATTTCACGTGGCACGAATGTCTCCACCAAGGCGACTTCCGAGGCGTGTCTTGAGTGGGATTCCATCGGGTAGGCGCTCGCTTGGCAGACCCAAGACGAGGCGGTTGGACCAGGTCTAAGAACTCGCCCGGATGCGCTTGGGCATAATTCCTGATGAGTTAGAGGCGATGGCGGATGGTTGAGTGGCCTGTAGATCTCTCGTGCGTGATTTACCACCGCGATCCTTTTAGTGGATCATGCGGGTCACTCAAGACGATGATGGAATTGAGTGGCTTTTGAAGACGAAATCGCTGGGCCATCTCCTGGCTCGAGACATCCAGAATGAAACAGTTGCTTGTTCCACTGCAGTGCCAGGAGATATCTCCTCATGGCCAATTCCAGTTGCAATTGTTAAGTCGTAGCCGCCGTGGCGGTGAACCTAGGCCCAAGTCCATCTCGGACTGTCGCACAACCACTGATCGATGATGATGATCTCTTCTTGCTTAGCGTCGGCCATAGAGCCCTTGCTCTTTCTCTAATACCCAGACTAAGCCATCGAGTTCCGGCTATGTGCAGAGCTTCGTCTTTCAGTTTCTTCCTCATGGATTGTCAGAGATTCTTCTAGTATTTCTTTCGCGAGACTGTCTGCATTTTTGTTCCCTTGGATGCCAGAATGCCCAGGATAGGCTCACCGTGTTCACCTACGATATCGCACTGACACTCTGTCTGCATAACTAGACCAGTTTCGGTGTCAGAATGTCCGATTAGTTGTTTCCTGAGTTAATACGTAGTGGCTCGTGAGGGTGACAGTTGATTGTTTTCCTATTGAACAGTCGGAATTCAGACGGCTCCTCAGAGTGACAACCTCTCGGGTAAGCGATCCGCCATGAACTTCTACATATGTTGCCTTTAGTCATGCTCCAACAAACGCTAACCGCGATTCGACGACATATCGAGGGTAGAGGCTGACTTGTCAGATGTTAGAATATTTTCTTAGCACGGCAGTCTATGCTGCCAACGAGTGTCACTTTGCTTGGTTATGTAAATCTCAGCAGCCGTTGAAGACTTTGGCTTGAATTGAGCTCGGATTTTGGCAATGGAAGAAATAAATTGAGAAAATGAAAAAAGGGTGTCCCCAAAATTAATGCAAGATTTGAATTAAATAAGCGTCTTTAATATTGTGGTGGCCCGTGGCGTTGTGGGTATGTGTGTCGACTCCTACGCAGTTGGACCTACCTGTCTGGGTTCGATTCCTGGTACGACAAGAAATACTTTTCACGGCCCCACCTCTTTCGAGTCACTGACAATGCTCAAAGAGTATAACTGTCTAGAAAAAGACTCCCGTTCGGAGTCGGCATAAAACTGTAGGTCCCTTCGACTATTGAGAGAAGGCACAACACGAGTGGTTGGTGATAAGCTAGGCCCTGGCCCTCTACGGAGTGTAGCGCCACCCATATTATATCTTTAATAGGGACTTCCGCACTGTGGCAGTTGATAGCGACCATTTTGTTGAAGCTATATTTGTCAAATTGGCTGTCGAATTTATTCAGCCAAATCAGCGTGAACGGACATAGCGTTCAAGAACACGCCTAAGTGATAAATGTTCGGGCGCTTCGCCCTAATTTTCATCGAAAAATCAGATTTAGGGATGAGACCCATTTCTGGATGATTGACGTTGACGTACCCAACAAACAAAATTGTCGAATTTTGGACGATACCAATCCACATGAGATCCAAGAGCGTCCAATGCATCTCGGAAAAGTCACTGTTTCTTGTGCATTTTGGGCTGGCGGCGTCATCGGTCCAGATTTCTTTGAGAACGACGTTGGCCGGGTCATTGGCAAGTGCTGTGGGTCTATGGTTACACAACTTCTTTTGGCCTGAATTGGATGATATGTGACTTCCAGGACGGCGCTACTGCATTGGAAGTTCAGCAAGATTTATTCGAGGTCTCACGCGGAGATGATGGCGTGCGATTTGACTCCGTTAGACCTTTTTTTGTTGGGTTTTCAGAAGTCGCAGGCCTATGCGAATAAGCCACAAACCACAGCGGCCCTCAAAGTCAACGTAATCCATGAAATTTCGCTTGAATTCGGTCGGCAAAGGACGGCAAAATGTCTCTCGTTATCCCAGAAAAGTTCCAGAATATCCTTCGTATGATGATGATATTCTCCGGCACGCTTGGTAAGATCTCATAACGACGACCAACACCTTTGATCGCAGTCATGGCGATGGTAACCTTGCGGTAACCTTGCGTTTACCATCGCCATGACTACGATCAAAGGTGTTGGTCGTCGTTATGCGATCTTACCAAGCGTGCCGGAGAATATACCGACGAAGAGTTCGACAAAATCGTTACCATCATCCAAAATCCAAGGCAATACAAGATCCCAAACTGGTTCTGGAATAGACAGAAGGACGTTACTGATGGCAAGTACACACAATACACTTCATCATATTTGGATTCAAAGCTTCGTGATGATTTGGAACGCTTGAAGAAGATTCGTGCCCACCGTGGTATGCGTCATTACTGCGGTCTCCGTGTCCGTTGTCAGCACACAAAGACAACTGGTCGCACTGTTGGTGTGCCCAAAAAGAAGTAAACAAAAGTGTAGTATTTATGCTTTTATTATTTGCGGCTGCGAACATCTAAGTCGTGTGTAAAAAATTCGCGTTTTTTATGAAAATAAAACAAATCGGTCAAATTCAGCTTGATTTATGCGCCAGAGTCATGGAGAATTGGGCATTTAGGATGCGCGCCACCCACAGAAGTGGCGGTGGGCATTTGAACGATGTAATATTCCATACAAATGGCATTCACAAAATGTCGAGAATCTCTCTCACACAAATTGACTTATTTAAACTTATGAGTAGGTAGCGCTTAATGAAAGACCTTTTAGAAAAAAAACAGTGCACAGTCTCCAGATTGTTGTTTGCATAGGATATGGTTATTTAGGGAATAAGCCATCCGACAAATGGCATCTACGGCTTTGCTGGCAAATATACACTCTTCTGTCTAAAATTTGCATGACCAGTCTGTTGCAGCGTTTAATATCATCCTGTAATGCACGGGTGGTGACGGGCTAGTTGACATACACCTTTGACTTCACATAACCCCATGAAAAGAAACCTAATGGTGTTCAATCACACGATCTAGGAGGCCAATTCTTATTACCGAAACGAGAGACTGGAACCACCAGGAAATGTGTCATGCAGTAACTGAATTGTTTCACGGGCTGTATGGCATGCGGCACCGTCTTGTTGAAACCACACATTAGACACATCATATCATCGGTTTGTTCCTTTCAATGTTGCCAACAATTTACTGCACAAATGGCGGCAAATTCAATTCTTGCGTTCATTTTGGGACAACCTTTATATGCCAGGACACCGAATGTCTGGACTGCTGTTCGGATAGCAGAGCTACGAGTCGGGAAGTGGAGTTAAAAAGTGCTTCGCTTTTTCCTCAAATACCATTCCCAGGCATTTATCTAAACTAAGGATTTGGACTTATTTGGTTGTTCTTCAAGCCGGCGTTAGTGTTGCCCGCTTGCCTCACAAAAGTACGAACCAACTCAAGTCCCACTTCTTCTCCTTTTTTGTGTTTGCACTTCGGTCCGGGTGAACCTGGGTATTAACCTCCAGTAACCTCCAGTTTCGCACAACAATTTGGTCGAGGTCCTTCTCCACTTGCTCGCGCCATTTTAGAAGTGGGCGCCTTCAATTGCGTTGTCCCATAGGTTCGTAGTCGAAGACCCTTGGGGCCATAGACCCAAGTTACCCATGCGCTCTAAATGACCATCATCTTAGCCGTTGGATCGGTAGACGCCTGATTAGGCTCATGTCTCTGTAGAGCCCGTACAGTTTGTGGTTGGATCTTCTCTCCCAGGTGCCATCAAAAATAGACAAAGCTGAACTTTTTTCCGGAAGAGACTTCTTCATCCGCTTTTGAGTCTGTCTATGCCTCTGCGCGGTAAAGCAGGACTGGATTGATCATTGTCTTCCATAAAGTCAGCTTGGTCCTTCGAGAAACATTCATCAATCGCTTCTTGAGCCCAAACCAACAGTGGTTGGCAAGTGTTACATATTTCGCGTCTGATCTCGGTACCGATGTTGTTTGTGCTGTTTCCTACGGATAAGAGGTAGACAAAGTCTTTGACTACCTCGGGGTTATAGCTGACCTTCTGGAGGTCTGTTGAAGACGTCAATGTTGTATGTCCTTTCTTGTGGACTCCTATACTTCCGTTCCGTTCTTTCAACACCAGAGCCATTTTAGCCGCAACCACCTCAATGCCAGCAAACGCCTCATCGACTCGCTTGATGTGTTCTGTCAATGAGAGTAGCTGAACGGCCATCTGAAAGACGGTACCTCTAGAGAGGAAGTCACATGACAGCGCGCTGCCTTTCGATATCCCTTTTTAACATTGAAGGTCTCGGCGATCTCGTTACCGACCCCACGAAAGCCTAAAATTCGTCAAAGAATATCCACGGAGCCGCTTCTTGGGTCCGTTTCTAAGTCTCCACTCGAATTCAGCAAAAAGATCCCCATCTCCCATTCTCAACCATCTCCTCTGCTATCACAGCCCACATCCACCTGTTCGCCGCCAATGCAGAGCCATGCCCATCCAGTCAACACTGCAATCCCCTTCGCTTATCACGCGCAATTAATGCGCGGCAATTAAAAACGCTTAAGCATCTGTAATCAGTCACTCGGCTTCCATGTTCGCACTTGTGGAACACTTGTGGCCGATTAGTAACTGCCGGCCATCGGCGCGGCGGCGGAGGGCTGCCGGCTGCGGGCTGCTGGCTGTGGGCTGCTGGCTGCGCCTGTGGGTCGCTGTCATCAATTGTCATCATTGTCGCTTTGGCATTCGCATGTCACTTGGCTCCCGCTGCCACGTCGTGTTGCCCCAAAAACCTGCCCAGACAAAGGAGCTACAGCGAACGCCCTTTGATTTGTCGCCCATCCACCGCAATAATGCAGAGCCAGCAGCCAAGCGATGGCAACGGTCATTTGTCATCCGCGACACACAAATCATCCCGTCAGAGTGGCGGTGCTGCTGCTGTGTGTGTGTGTGTGGTGTGCTTATGCTCGGTTGTCTCCTCCAATGCGAATTAATTTATTTACCGAGATTTTTAGCAGAGGAGTAGTTCAGCGACGACGTTAGCGGGCGGCGGCGGCGGCGACGACAACGGCACGAGGCGCGTCGCCGCGATGACAATAGCACCGGCGCGGCGACCGACCCCCAATTTAGATCGTTAGCTAGCGATAAGCGCTGAAAGCGATCACCCCCTCAGAGCCACCCCCGAAATGTGGCACATCGACAATCGAAATCTCGGGCAATATTGCTTGCGACTGGCTCCTGCCAGAAGCAGTTGATGATGGAGGAGAGCTTCCCTGGTTTATTGTGTCTCATTGGGGAAAACGAGATTACCTCGTGCCATCGCCACTTATCTTCCTCGTCCTTGTCGGTGCTGCGTGGTTGTCTGGCGGTCGGTCGGTCGGTCGCAGGGGAGGATGAGACCGTCGAGTAAAGCCACTGCACACACAAAATAAATGGAGGAGCACTATGGGTTCTGCTCATTGTTGTCGCCCGTCCATTGTGTAAGCGGGCATGATGCATTCTGCAACAAAGCATGATGTATGTTGCAGCACGGGTACGGTCTACGCCGGCAAATGAATTAGCTAGTGAGTGGCGGCGAGTGTCTTGGTCGTCTCAATACTCTTTTTTTGGGGAGGAGGAGATGCCACATGATTAATGGAGTTCGGCCGGGACCTCCGCAATTAGTTGCGGTGTTTTGAAAGATATTTAAATCTGGCCTGGCCTGGTGAAAGCGGGCAGAGTATCAATGAAGATGTTAAGTGCGCCCGAGATGTATTGCTCGTGCAGGTCATTTGACTGATTAATTAGCAAGATTATCTTAGAATGAGCTTTGAGGGAGCTCGGAGGTTGGGGGCATCGCACACCGCACGTAGACAGTGGTGAGGACTTTGTCAAGGAGTTGATGCGGAGGTTGGGATGCATTTCATTACGGTTGTGGGCAGGTGTGGAGTGAGGGCCTGTAAGGTTTCATCTGGACCAGTGTTTCATTGAGGGACCATTTAGCATTCATTGAAGGGGTAATGAACCTGCCGGCAACCGGACAGTCGTTGACTTTTGAAATGGAGCGATGTTGAGTGTGGTGAATCAAGTGCTTCAACTGTTGTTTGACTATATCTGTGTGCCCCGCAGGAAGTTGGTGACGTGTGCTTGAAACTATGTGCCCCATAATTGACTTAAGTAAGCTGAAGCTTATGTCATTACCGACCGAAAGGTAGCCAGAAGAATGGTCAAATTTTAAAAAGTGCACGTAATTGTTTGTGGGAGCGAACACTGAATTCCAAAACCAAGCTATACGAATCTTAACGAAACTTAACGAATCATATAGAAAATTAACGAAACTTAACGAAGCTGAGCGAAGTGTTTATTATGATCACGGAGTATGATTTTTATGTATTCATGCAATTGGTTAAGAGTTAAGACTGCGTCGCGTCCCTTTTGGCTGTTCAGATTGATCGCGAATTAAACAAGTGCTTCCTCGTGCTTTGACCGAGAAAGAGTGAAAAATGTCTTGTGGGTCCAAGAATGCCGGTTTGATCTACAAGGTGAGGTATCAGACTGCTTCTTGCAGACACATTTTGACAAGCTTGTGTTGGATTTTGTGCACGATTAGTGTACTTTGGAACAACTTGTATTAAAGAGGAAGCACACACTTGTTCATTGAGGATCTAATGAAGTTGTTGGTGATGTCCGTCTTCGGTTAATCTGGATGAATAATAATAAATGTGTTAAGTTTAACGAATCCTCTCCGCTCACATATTTTGACAGTTGAGTCTTACCTCCGTTTTGGTGTGAATAAAGATGGAATGTATTCAGATATCATTTGTTGAAGTTGAGTCTGCGTAGGAGGTGACTTTATGGGACATAAAAGGAAAAAAAGCAATTCAAATAATGGAAAATACTGCGTCGGAGGAGGAATACTTTGACGGATTAAACCTTAACCCTCAAAAAAAAAAAAGGAAATCCGGAAAGTCTTCGTCGTTGAGATACTTTGCTACATTATGCAATGTAAAACATGCTATTATAATTTTCGGCACTCTTTCTCTAGCTAGTCTAACTCGGGAAGCCAATATTAGGAATCTTCGTTTCACTTGTCCAAACATGCGTTCAATAATTACTCTTTCGCGAGTGTGTAAGTTATTATACTTTTTTTGGGCATCTGTGACTGGATTCCTGAGGGGGTCATAATCCATGGGGTTAAACCATAGCCTTCATCTGCAAGAATTATAGCTCCAGCCGAATTGTCATTAACAATATTGAACACAGCTGACTTTCGCCAAATTCTTGAGTCATGCACAGATCCTTTAGCATTACCAGTAGCCTGCACATTAATCGAAAAAAAACCCCTTCCGATTCAGGTACTCATCGACATGTAAATGAGGCTTTAATATTACAATATGAGTACACAAGAGCGCCAATTGCACTGGGAAAACTATACTTGGCTTGCCATTCTGTTTTCGCTTCTCGCAATTCGAAGAAGGAAAATTCATCCACAGATCCGCCTTTGCACATATAGCACAACACACTTGCCAAACTGTTTTTGATACAGTGGTTCTATGAATCCCAATGTCCTCTCCAACTCCAACTTGGAAACCCGGGTCACCAATGTATCGAAGGAATATTTTCATCTTCTCCATACTTGGTATTGCACCACCACGGGATTCTCCAGGAATATCGGAGAGGAACTGATTGGTTAACCATTCCATGTTGCTATCCCCTGTGTCCCCGAAACGCCGTGAATTATATTGTTTTGTTTTTCGCGTTTCTATATTTAAAAACATGATTGAAAATTAATAATTCGCCTGTGTTTGCGTTTGTTGATTGCATTTGAAGAATGTTGACAAATAAATTTGACAGCTTTCCAGCCGAGTTTTCAAACGTCAACTTGAGGGTAAGAACCTACTTTGAGGAAAATTTTTATTCACACCAAGTTGATCATTGCCTTTAACGAAAATACTCGACTCAAGTGTTTTTACTCGAAGTGTTTTCTTAGTTTTTATTCACACCACCGATTGTCAGTGAGTCGAAAGAGGTGAAGCCATGAATTGTGAAATGGCATCATCCGTATGATATAGCAATGCAAAGTTTATTCACTTCAGCTTACACCACTTCTCCAGCTGTTTGCAGTAGGTACTTACTTTATTTTGCTTCCTTTTTTGTACGTTGCAGTCTCAATCAGTCTTCTTCAGCTGGCACAATAGTTTACTGGCTATTTCCAGTGGAATGCCAACTTGAAGTTCTTCGTCACTAGCCTGCGCCGCATTTAAAGCACTCATCTTTTGTTAAGTTGCCTCACTGACTCTTGTCACGGGTGGCAGACTCTTCTTGCATAGCCCAGCTGCCTGAGGGTCTGAATCTTGACCAGTCCTGACAATACTCGTATACAGACGCTGTACAACTCGTGAAGTTTGTAATTGAATCATCTCCTAACGCTGTTCTCAACGCATATTGGACCAAATTAGGTAGCTGACGACCATACAGCCGTGGCAAAAAAAGAAGAAGAAAAGGATTAAAAACGGCAGTATTATATTTTACGAAACGATAAAGCGCTTCTTTATTCACTGTCAGGCAATGCCTCTGCGAAGCAGAACAGTTTTGGGATGATCCATGATCGGGCTCTATTATTTGACTGACTCGTGAGTGCAAAGAAACAGCGATATGAATGAGTTCTTTTGCGTCGTTGCCTGCGGAGGCAATGCAGATGAATGTGTGTCCTTTCTTTCAGAGAATAAAAAGTGAATGACAAGCATTTCGATCATCCATTTCCTTCCCTTCCATAGGCTGCGACATAAGGTGCTATCCACCCCTCCCGTTGTTCTAATAAACTTGCAAAGATTATTCAGAGCTGGACTAGGGTCATGACATGGACTAGGGTAGTAGAAGAGGAGTTGGTCCTGTTCACCAACGTCGCCACAACACTCAGTTACATTTTCATGGCATGGAGGGTTGCGACTGGCGAGTGCTGATTAGTTTTGGCAATATTATGCCCAAGTTATAGTGTGAGAGAGATTTCACAGTTGGAAGTTGTGAAGAAGTCCCTGTCGAAGCCGCATTCTCTTCAATTGTTTGCTTGATGAGGGTCGATATCAAACACCTTCGTGGCAAGTTAACCAACTACTTCTGCAGGTTAAGTCGCTGTGACTGAGAGGTTGCGTTTTTTGCAACGCATGCTACTGCCGTGACTATTACCGAATTGCCTTAATTCGCTCCAGATTGTTACCACGACAGCTTTGGCCTTAGTAGGGAATGAAGTGTAACGATATACAGATCCATTCACCAGGTCCCCGATTGTCATGGCGCTCTTTACAGCCAACGAATGCATTTGAAGTGTAGCTCAGGTGTGGGAGTAGCACTGATCACACTTCTGTGTCCTAGCCATGTAAGTCAGTTGTTGAGGTTGTAAGATCCACTCAAACATATAGCGCCAGAGTTGGTGGCAGGCGTAGCTGAGAAACATTCATTTACATCCATTCACTAAGGCAAAGGGTGTTTCTGTAAAATGCTAAGAAATTTAAATTGAAATAAAACACAGAAAAACACTTTAATATCCATGAAATGTATTGGGGAGCACTTGGCGTAATCTGTAGGTGCAGTTCGTACATACTCTGCACCGTACATCAGGCTTTATTTCGGGAATGAAGCGTCAAATGTTGGCTTCCAAGTCTAAGGGATGCACGAAAAAGTGCATGTCTCTGTACCGCTCACCGTACAGAGGTCAACTGTGACGTGTTGACCATCAATGATGTCACCGGCCCATAAAAGGAACTACAGACCAAACTAACCTCAAGGCAACCGAGAACTGTCAAATCAGCTGTCACGGAAAACGTATGGTGCAGCTGGTTGATTGGAGGGGTCCCCGGTTCAAATTTTATCCGGTATTCAAATCCAGTCCATTCACCATTTGCCGTTGGGATCAAATTAACCGCACTCACTGGAGTAGTCGATCAGTGGTAGTAGTCTGGTAGTTGGCCTATGGGTATCACAATGGACCAACATGGTCTAAGTATGCTGGCGATTTCGATGGCAGCCCCCCCTACCTAACCTAAAGTTCTTCGCCTCTAAGACAAACACCCTTTATCTTAGTTAGTGTGTAAGTTGATGTTTCTTAGTGCCTCTTGCCACCATTTTTTGGTGCCATATGTTAGATTGGGTCCTTGAATCGTTGTGTAAGTTCACGGGATTGTTTTTTGATTTTGCTTTGAAATAAACGCATTTTCTGGTACGTGTGCGCACATTGTTTCTTTGGCCTCAAGAGGCAATTGAGTAAGAGAGCCAACTTTCGAAAGACCGAGCTGACTTAATTCAACACCCTGTCCTGCTCTATGGCGGAGAAAAATGGAGGCTCTTGAAAGTGGATGAAGAAGCTCTTGGTCGTTTTGAGAAGTTCTGCTTGCGATCTTTGGTCCTGTTTGCGTTTGGCGTTTGGAGGAGAAGATTCAAGATTCAAAACTGTACGGGCTGTACAGCGGCATGTACATGGTTAAGCGTATTCGGCTCCAACGCTTAGGACAGCTAGGTCATGTGGAGAGATGGACACTCCGGCCCAAAGAGCCTTCGAATCCGTGCCAACAGAGAACGTCCTCGAGCGAGATGGCGTACACAAGCGGAGAAGGACCTCAACGAAATTGGTGTGTGCAACTAGAAGCAGCTGGCGAAAGATCGTGCTGGTTGGAGAGGCTTGTTGGTTGAGGCCCAGATCCACCCGGACTGCAGCGCCAAACAAAGAAGTGTCTGCACTGTAGTTTAATGTTGGGGTGGTGCTTTTCTGAATTGTCTGAATTGTGGAATGATCTTTTTTCTAAAGGATGTACATAACTCGGTCTGTTGAGGTCGTCTTTCTGTCGATTTCGTCTCAAAATACATTTTAGACTTCCTATTTCTTCGTCGCAATTCTGACGTATGACACGCAGTCGCCTCCCTCTATGTCGACTTTATTTCGAGTTAGAGGAAGTTCGACTTAGGGAGAGTACACTGTATTCTCGACTCGTTCGAAATTTCTTAAAAAATCATTTAAAAATCATTCAAAATTCAAACCTCAAATTGTAATGTCGCTCGTAATCCTCTAGCACTGCTCCAGATTGCACATTCAAGTGGGCAGACAATTTCTAGATCGACCCTGTTGAACCGGGTTCACAACTTTAGGTCAACCAACAAATCACTCGACGATCTAGTAACTGTTCCCCAGGTGAATCAATCGCCATCTTTCATCGTCGCAGCCGAATCGTTTGCTACTGCCCATGTTGCGCTGTTGTATCTTTCACTTCGTCGCATTCGATTAACTGTCTGTCTGAATGTCTGAATGTCTTTCAAACGTTTTACCGCTTCATCGGCGGCATAAATCACTTGCGTTAATTTTCGAAATCTCTTCGCTCGAAATGTCAACTCAAAAGAGCCCCAAACTGCCCGAACAAATTGAGCAAACAAATTTCCTTATGCACGCACAACTGTTACATCCGTCAAGTCATTAATATTTACATCCATTTGAGCCAGCAGCGCCGGCAACCGAGCGCTACACGGCAACAAAAAAAAAAAAAAAACGAGGAAAACAGTCAACTGAATGATAATTAACGGGTGTAGATGCACATAAATCTGTGGGCTTGTCTCTGTGTCAAGCTGCCGCTGCCTGGTGGCCTGGTGGGGCTGTCGCTGCTCGTTGGGCTGGTGGTGCTCGTTGGATGGTGGCGGTGGTGGTGGTGGTGTCTCCCTCCCCCCATTTGGATGGCCGGCCATTGTTTTGGTTAAGACCTTACCGCGTGCTCATTAAAAGCGCTATAATGGCGGCCAAATTGTGCCACTGAATTGTTAATTTTTGTTTCGCTCTCTTCCCTCCCCCCCACCCAATGCCCATTCGATATTTGATTGGAATTAGAATTAAAAAAAAAAGCAGAAACAAAAAACATTTATGTGCATGTGGTAACATAATCAGGAGAGTGACGAAAGGGCGACTCCTCGTGGAGTTGGCGATGGAGTTTGCTTAGATTTATGGCCCGGCACCAGTGACGTATCGGATACGATTTTATTATTTATCGCCTAAGCGACAACGTGTTGGTAATTACTTTGATTGTGGCGATCGTGGTTGGCTGTGCGGTGTGCTGCGGCTTGACGTGCTGACTGTGGTGGTTTAATGACATTCACACCGAATATGAGGTTTTCTGTTGTTTTTTTTCCGTTTTCCATTGTTAACCGATTTTGATTTATTCGTAAGCACTTTATTGATGGTCTTTTGAGACACGCCTCTTTTCACAGATTGACAGAGGGTGAGAGTGAGAGAGAGAGAGCACAGCCCGGTGTATAGTCAAGGGGGGAGAGGTTCAGGGATGTGGAGCAATTAAAACAACAAAATTCTCACCGGAGGTGGTCTGGGGACCGGAGTTTTTTTTTTTTGGAAATTCCCACGAGAAGCTTGTTGCATTGAAGAACGTCTCATTTAAAGTTTTGCTGTTCCAAATGAAATGACCGTCCGTTACCGGTGGCGGGGAGGTCGGAATTTATGTGTTAATTTATAATTTACGAGGCGAGGCCACCACTGTGAGGCGTCACATTCGTGGTATCACAGCTTAATCCTCAGACCGAATAAGACAATTATGCGTCGTTAAAGAAGGGCGTTCCAATGTAAGTTCATTAAGTTCGTGCTGTGATCCTATCGGGAAACATCAGTCCAACCAGTTGAGAAGGATACTCGAATTTGTGTTGGAAGCGAAGAATTTATCCGAAGATTCATGGCAGGAGAGACATCACAAACTGGTGATCAATTGTGTGTCGTTCCGGTGAAGGTGGACGTCCTGAATCTGCCAACATACTCTTGTCTGGTGTGCACTCTACACTCATCCAACAGTGACCTTATCATTAATTTAAAGGGTTGAAGGCAATAATATGTATTTAGTGCCTTGGAGCTATTCACTTCTACTCAGAGCTTAATCGATGGGGACAGTATTTGGGGCGGACGGAAGGAAAAGCTTCTTGTTGACTAGTGACTGCTGACGGATCTGAATGAAAGCTTATATACCTGAATCATGCTTGATGCTGCTTTGCATGGCATCATATGTCGGTGATTCTTTTTTTTTTTTCCATCACAGAATACACAAAACACTACGTTCTCTAAGTGTTAACTCTCAGTATCGCTTTACACAGCAGATTTTGCTGCGCGACTAAGGATCATCTACCGATTTTGCATCTCACAGATTACATCAAATAAACAGTATTAATTATAGCATAGTGCATTGATCAATTTTTTAAACTCCAATCGAGACAAGCTAAAATCAATTTCGTTGCAAAGTTCATTAAAGTTCAACAAACCATAGATGGTTCTATGCCTCTTATTATTACTTATTATAAATTTCTCATCCGAAGAGATCTTTGGGGAGCATATATATTCATGAGAAAAAGTAAGTCTGGTGAATTTACACGGCAATTAATAATATCGCGGATGAACATGGCTGACGCTGCCTTACGCCTGAAACTTAAGGTTTGCAAGCCTATTATTTTACATCTATCGTCATATTTAGGGAGTTCGTCGAAGGAATACAATTTACGGACAGCATATCTCGTGAAATTTTTTTGTACTCTTTCGAATCTGAGTTCTTGTGTATCATATGGCGAATCCCAAATGATGGAAGAATATTCTAAATACGGTCTGACTAACGAACAATAGATGGACTTAAGACTAGTTATATCCCGAAAATCTCTACTATTTCTTTTCAGAAAACCTAACATAGCATTAGACTTCGCAATTGTATAATCATAATGTGATGCAAAATTTAAGTTTGTATCAAAAATTACGCCCAGATCTTTAACCTCTTCTAGGCGACTAAGTCTATGATCATTTATGAAATAATCATAGACAATCGGGGATGTAATTCGATATGCCGTAAAGATATTACATTTTTGAATATTCAGCTCTAGTCCATTGTGCTTGCACCATTCCACTAGTGCATGGATATCCAATTGGAAATTATTACAATCAGTTAAACTATTTATAGATAAATACAATTTAAAGTCGTCTGCGAATGTTAGGATTTTACAATATTTGAAAATTTCGTGAACATCGTTTATAAACAATAGAAAGAGTAATGGCCCCATATGGCCACCTTGTGGAACGCCCGATGTAACTTTTATTACTCGAGATCTAAAACTATCGATCATTACCAATTGCTTCCTGTCCTTTAAGTAATTGGAAAACCACTCTAACATTGAGGAATGGAATCCCAAAGACTTTAGTTTGTTTAAAAGCAAAGTGTGATGTACTTTATCGAAGGCTTTCGAGAAATCGGTGTAAAGTACATCAACTTGTATTTGATTTTCTAAATTTGTATAAATGTAATTTGAAAATAATGATAAATTAGTTGTACAAGACCTGCCTTGCATAAAGCCATGCTGGTTATTAGAAATAATTTCTTTTACCATGAAATATAATTTTTCTTTTACAATAAAATTCTGTCTCCTTATGCAAAAGCGAGGAGTGACTGAGACAAAACAGAAATATGACCTATCAACGAAGCGACGTTGTTTTGCCATCAATTTTCTTTCAATTAGCCTGATTGGCTCTTATACTTCGTAGAGCTGATGAGCCTGATTTGATGGCGTCAGAAATCCACACCTACCTTTACCTTCAATACCTTTCTTGGCTCCTTACATTTTTCGACAGGGTCTTTTACAATATTTCCTCATACCAAACGGACCAATCGGAGAGTGCTATTGACACGATTTTGTGATTTGCTTTCAAAAATGCGTGATTGACTTGCAATAAGTCCCCTACATTCTTCCTCGGATAAGGCTACAATCGGCTGTGAAGTCGAATATACATGCACCTAATATTAGCTTGAGTATTCCGTATGTATTTCTCTCCTTGTCGCCCAATGGCTGAGTCCGAACTATGTTGCGTTCAGTTGGATCAAGTCAGTACAGTCGACAGAACTTTGCGCCTCGGACTATGATATGATGTTGAACAGTTTGTGCTCTCAAATCTCAATTGTTTATCTTCCTCGCACAGGGCAAGTTGAAATATTCGACGTAGGCAGCGATGACTAGCTCAGCCATTCTGCTTATAACCTATTTTGAGGGGTTGTGGTAATAGAACAAAAGCACACCCAATACTAGGAGTTGCTACAGAAACTATGCCCATGTACACCACGTCACCCGCACCCGTCCTTATTATTGTACGAGGTTAAAATGCTATATATGTAGATGCATGGAGCATCGGTCGTTGTGACCGTAGCGCATGGGAATCGCTACTCTGGTGCTAGGAATTCAAGAACGCTCTCGTTAACTACCTCACAATTGTAACACAACTGATATTGGAGTTATACCACAGAAAGTGGACAACAAGTCGAATTGGACCAAAGTCAGGTTATTTCGCTTATTCTTCTATTCCCGGTAGAACTTCTCCAGGGGCACACTGATAGCCTGCATTGATTGCAGTCACCGGGGCAGATTGGATGTCTATGGTCGTCGACATCTACATCGATGTGCCAAGGCTTGATACCGACCCAATCAGAGCAGCTACCCTTTCGAGTCACTCAGGATCAGAAATTAGGTATTGTGGAGGTAACTCCCCAACAATTTATCATTTTCACCGAATAGTCAACCAGAGTATACCATTTACACAGGGAACAACTTTTTGGTGGCTCGTGATTCATTTGTGGGAAAAAAATCATCATTTGGGGCCAGCACAAAACCTCGACTCGTAAGAGGACTACTCACAAAACGTGAGGTTGATGCAGATGTTTGGTCCAAGATGTTTGGAGCATGTTTCGAAAGGTTCAAGTGTTCGAAATGTTGTTATTGAAACGAACTGCATGGCACATTGGGTCCTCGGTAAATATGAAAGCCGCTCTTCATTTTTCAGTGTTCGGCTTGCAGAGCAGGTGCACATCCCATTAGAAGCAGGCTTATATCTCTACGCACTTCCTTGAAATAGCAAACCTTAGATGGACCAGACTGACGGGCTGTGCAACATCAAGGAAAATATGGCTGGCTGAGTATAACCGATCCAAAATAAGCGAACTCCTCATGATATCCACCATATTGGTGGCGTTCAGTTAAACTAGTTATCCCGTACAACACACATTGTCGGTGTTGCAACAACAGAGTTGAGACAGAGAACTTGTCACATTTAAGTGCTGTCTGCCCGGAACTTGCTAGAGCCAGGGAGTGAGCGCTTAACAGACTCTTCTTCAACTCACTTGACGAGATGTCTTCGAAGGATATGAAGAATGTTTCGAAGCCTGATGACTTCGTTTAAATGCCCTAAAAACACATGCGGTGTGAAGATTATTATACAGTACCCGCATGATCCCCTAAAGTGGTTGATCTTTACCCGAATTGTGAGAGTTGGAATACCGATCAGTTGGCTTTGCCACCAAGTTTCGTCTACCATATTAAAAGTCTTCCAAGCTGTTTCAAAATTGATCTAGACTGGGCTCTGATCGTGTAATTTTTCAGACGACTATCGTAAACCCGATTCTCTTAAGTGATGTCGTCGATGATTTGCTTCATGTAAGACCATCATTATCGTCTCGCCTATCGCTTATTTTGTATACAGTTTGAGGGCTCGGAGAACAATATCCCTCACGTAAAAATGACATCTGTGCTCTGATTCCTCTCAAATTTCACCAACACATTCTCATTTCAGCTTGCGCCCAAAACTAATACATCGAAATTGCCACAAAAGTGAAGACCAAGGCCAAGATGTATACATAATTATTCTCATTTTGTATGAAAACGATACTGAAATAGCTATCGCCAAAAATCAGTCGCCAAAACGGTAGTAACTGACACTTTTCAGTTTAAGTGAAGCAGGCAAAACGATATCTTTCAGGCGGTAGCATTTTTTTATGCTTACATGCAGCGAAACTATCGTCGACACGCTAGCGAGGGACGATTGTTGCCTTACCTAATCGCCCTGGACAATCCTACAGGAAAGCTCAGCATTAGTCCGAGATATATGAACATCTCCACCTGCTTCAATGGGACTCCACTAATATGTGGAGCAGGCGTTCTGGAAATGACCATAACCTTTGATTTGTGCACCTTAACCTCCATCCTAGCATCAGCACATATGTATGTACCACCGTCGACCACAAACCTACTGAGCGCGTGGTGGATAGGCGTATGGTAGGACGTAAGGATAAGTAAGTCATCTGCAAAAAATATGACTGCGCTGCAAGATCCAGGCCAAATATATGTATGTACTTATAATGAAAACGGAGAGTCGAGAAGGCGTACCTAACCTGTTGATTTAGCACTATCAATCCGAAAACAGCTGTTACCGTTTGTGTATAGAGATTAGAGATCATCTCCTGCAGGAACTCGGTCGTATGCCTTTTCCAAATCTACAAAACAGCTGTACATCGGTTTGGCATGTTCCAGAGCCTTCTCGAGTACCATTCTTGGAATGAAAGGCTGGTCTCAAATGGGATCATTCCGAGAATTGCTGGATGTAGGTAACGTCTCGCTTGCAGACGACGCACTCTTGACGATTGTTCTGTTTTTTGGGTTGAAATTCTTGTCCTTTTGGTGGAAAATATTTTCATTTTGAAAAAGTAAGACTTCCTTACTCTTTTTCCTCTCACGGCACTGCCCGATGAAAGTTCTGAGCCTGAGGTAAAGCTGCCTTGCGTCCATGACGAACCAGGGTACAGTGTTTCCGGGTGGTCAATTCATATACCGGGTGGTCAATTCAGCGTTTTTGTCGCTTACATGGCAGGGTTACCCAATTATGTGAACAGATTTGGTTCGGAGTCCGATCAAGCTCTTTCCCCAATGTTTTCGGAATGTCCCCAATAATTCTTCACAATCGGCTATCAACAATTCGGGTATTTGCCCCATTCCTTAGAGAGCATATTGAATATTTCAAAACGTTCTGTTTGCAAGTGCTAAGCCCCAGTGTACTCCTCGAGGCGATAGCCCGAGTGTACTCCCCTGTCTGTAAGTAAACTTTGAAATACGTTGCAATGTGTGGCGTTGGTGCAAAGCGCTAACACATACTGTGTGCGGTGCGGCCGCAAGCTGCCTGAAGAGAGCCTCTCCTCTGTAAGTGCTTCTTTTGCATCTTCTTCCGATTGTCACTCCACAGTTACCAATGCTTGTAACCTTGAAACCAATGCCATATAGATCCACCCATCAAGTCAATGTTTACGAATTCAATGAGCCAAATAATCTGATTGATTGATTGCAGCTGAACGTAGAAAAAATTGAACTGAACTTGTTTGATTTAAATACTACATCCTTTGAAATGCGAGAACTACTCGAACTTGGCCAGCTTTATTTTTAGCTAATTTTGCTCAAGTGACGTCAAGTGTTCGCAATCAAATAAATCAATAAACTTCAGAATGAATCAAGTCCGGTCGAACAAAGAATGGCTTCTGATTCCCGGCAAACATTCGAACCAGGATTAGCGATAAATCGACGCATACCTACATGCCAGAATAAATTCCCCGGCATTGCGATCTCTATCAGTGACGGCGATAAGAACGCAGAGCCAATAATGATCTGGGATGCGTGAACGCAATAAACAACTGGTCGATATGGAAATAGCCTAGCCAAGATCGGTTCTCCCAAGCCAGCAGCTCCCCGCCATTCGTCGTCAAGCCTTCATTCGGATCAGCCGCAAACACTTATCACTCTAGATCGATATCAAATCATGATCAAAAGATGCAAATTGCCAAGCAGTTTAAAATATAGCTTGACTTGTTATGCAACGCCAGGAGCATCGACATCGCCCCTATCTGTGATCAGTGAATTTTATATTTCTCACTCGACCGCAAAATTTGAATTTAAGAACTCCAAGGCTATCGGGTGTAGACAAGCGGTCTCAGAAGACTTCGATGAATATTCATAGGCAAGCTTGCCACTGGCGGACTGCGGAATATTCGAGGACTCTGAGTGACTGTGGATTTGGATGGTGCCACGGACACACAGTCGAGACAGGGGTCCATTCCACCGCCAATTAGTTGATATGAGAGAGAGAGAAGGGCCGAGTTCATGGCCCAATTCCACACCCTCTCTGTGCTAACCAATCCACTTGTGCACCGAACAACACCCAGCCACGTTCGTTAATAAGATTAGACCGACAGACCGACCAACAGAGCGACGTCTCGCAGTGCAGCTTCTAATTAATCGGAATCGTTTCATTTCACCCAGAGATCAGGTAGCCCAAAACCGACGACTGTTTGGTCGTCAATTATCGCCGTCGTTCGAACGTTGTTTCCGCTCCTTGACACGTGTTCAATTTCACGCGTCGAAACTTCCATAACCGTGTCCGTGTGTGTGTGTGTGTGTGTGCGACATAAGCCCAAATCACCTTAAAATGCCAAATGGCACGGATCAAGGCCGGCAGCACGGTTTAAATCCAGAAAATTGTGTGCGTTTGAGGATTTTCGGCAGCAAATCCTTCGGATGCGTCAGAGTTCGTCTGCCGATGCGGGGCAGTGAAACAAAAATTCCGAAACAGAAAACAAGCGAAATCCCTCCGTGATTAGGGAATTTAAAGCCTTCGCCATTCGGCCACGGATACCACTTGTGCATAAAATTCAATGAGCCTTAGCATGCCAGCACGTTGCACGGGACAGGATACGGGGGCCCACCAGCACCAGCCCATCTGCCAGCTAATGTATGCATGAACAAACAACAACAGGATAGTTCTGTCTCCTCCTGGATACTCGGCTCTGGGCTGCTCTCTGGCGTGTCGTCATCGTCGTCGTTGTCGTTGGAGTCGTTGGAGTCGGGCGACTCTGAAAACTGAAAACTGTAAACAGGAAGACTACACCGACCTAAGGATATCCTCTCTGTGCTCTATTCCACATGCAGATTGCCCATGAATATAAAACAGTCGATGAAACAGGGTCAAACATTAGCCGCAACCTGCAATGCACCACCGCTGTCGCCGCCGACACCACCCGTCATCCTCCTTCGCACTTTGGCGGGGCCGGGGAGGTGTCGCTCTCGTTCTCGTTCTCATTTTCGTCCCCGTTCCGGCAGCGGCGGTGTTGACGCGGAAGGAACGTGGGAATTTGCTTGTGTTGTTTGTTCACTAGTCGCACCAGCTAGTCTGTGTACGACTGTGTGCAGCTTTAATGCAGTCAACAATGAGACGACGACGACGACGACGATAGGTGGCAACGACGACGAGGGTGGACGATGCCATCGTGCCATCGTGCTATCGTGCCATGGTGGCAGCGAGCCACCGTGCCATCGGTGACCGGAGTCAGAAGGCCAGAGCCTATATAAAAGGTCCTTTCGCCTGTGCGGAGTGCCATGATGCATATTGGACGTTGGGGGTCGTTTGTTCTGGATGAGATCCTCGGCAGGTTTTTCTTGTTCGTGTCCCCCCGGTTTTTTGCTTCGCCTCTGATTTGCCAGCGCTCTGTCGTCTGTCGGAGAGTATCCTTGCATCGCAGCAATTTGTCCTCTTTTTTTGTTTTGTTGATTTGGTGATTTCCAGCGAACATGGTAGTTTACATCTGCCCCACAGTTGTCGGCAGCATCTCTGCATGATGCAGTTGAGTTTTTCCTTAACCCTCGCACCGGGGAGGACGCAGTGCTTCTGGTTTATTTGGGGGAGACGAGGACGACAACGACAACGACGCGACGTGCCATCCGTAAGCTTTTTAGTTTTCTGCTGTCCTGGTTTTTATGATTGTCTCTGTTTAATAAGATTTTTGTTTCGTTCCGGCGGAAGTAGTGTGTTATCCTTTTCGTTTCTCGTTAAATCGCCGGATTAGGGGGATGCCTTAGCGTGGCCGGCCTTTATGTGCGCTGTGAAGCCACTCACTCATGTGATTGCTATGTGAGTTATGGTTAGGTGCAAGCAGCTGCAGAGCCGAGGGGGAGGGGTTGAAATTTATGACGGAACGTGATGACACTGGCATGATGTGCTGATGACAGGACCACTGTTAATTTGGGGCTAGAGCTTGTTTATACTTAATTGGGAGAGGGGGACACGAATGTCAGCTGACGTGCCCGGTGCTTTGACACGCCATCTTGGGTGCGGATCTAATTTTTATTTTTTTCTCTCGCATCACCGGATGGTCGTCGGTTGTCTAGGGGTTTGTTTGGAATTTCAGAGAGACTGCGACATAAAAAGATGGTAACGATGATGCTGACAGCGATCGCATTAAGCTTAAAGTCGATTGTTGGTTGCGTTGCCTCAAAGCAGTGTGATGTCATACATTCTTCAAATCCAAGCAAGCATTTTTCGAATTTGAAGCAACTCGCAATTGCCTCGAGCATTCATGTGGAATTTGAAGAAGGGTGGTTTCCGGTATTGGCCACTAATAAGAGCCAGAGTCATATTCATATCCATAGCCATCGATGGAAAGGAATCGCAACCGAATTGGATTTTAGTCCTCTGCAAATCAACAACTAGTGGCAGCCGTGGCCTTGTGGGTCTTTGCGTCGACTCCTACTCCACCTGAACACCTGCATCAAGGTTCGAGTCCCAGTGAGGCAAAAATAATTTTCACGGCCCCACCTCTTTCGAGTCTCTGTCAATGTCAATGGTGTATTCATGTGTAGAAAAAGCTCCTGGTCAAACTTGGCCGTTCGGAGTCGACATAAATATGTAGGTCCCTTCCACTTGTGAGAGAACAACACGAGTGGTTGCTGAGAAGCTAGATTCTGGCTCTCTACGGGCTGTAGCGCCACCCACATTATAATATTGTTATAGAGGATGGGCCAAACACAAGTTTATTTTTAAAAATACAATAAAATTAACAAGATTCAATTTTGTACATGTATTATAGCTTTATTAGTAAGAACAAATATAATAAATGGAATAAAACGCCGTTCAAGTGGCTGCCTCGGCTGACTTCACAGTAGCGCATTCTGTCACCCCAATTTTCCAAGACCTTGTTGATGGTTTCGGGCTGTAGCTTACGGATTGCTTAACTGATTGAATCGTTTCCGAATTTTTGGTATAACATCGGTCCTTCGGACAAATCGCAGCTACGAGGTGGCCAGTTGACATCGCTAAGACAGCTGATAACACGATTTGAGAATTTGGTGCGTAAAAGATCGATTGTGGAATGGGCTGTGTGGCATAGCGCGCCTTCCTGATTGAACCAGAGGTCTTCCAAATCCATGGACAATGAGTGTTGTCCACTAGCAACCAGTCTAATGAAATTTTTGCACAGTCTTGCGTACAGCAGTTGTAGTGGGTGCTTCATTTCGGCCAAAACTTCTTTCAAAAATCGCTCTGTTATAGCGCACTGATATAGGTTTGCACTACTCCTTAACGTTGTTCAAGTGTAAGTTTCGCTTAGCGGAGGTATGATACTGACTTTGTGTCAAGATTTCGAACGGTAAACAGCTGTCAGTGTCAAAATAACCTATGGTCTAAAAAAACACTAGATGGCCCACCCTATAACTTAACTAACTGCAGTTCTCGAACGAATTCCACTTGATCCCTTTGAAATGTGGCTCGTTATACGTCAAAAATTGCTCTTTCACACTCTAGCTCATACCTCTCCCTTTCACATTTCATAATTTCCAATTCGATTTCCTCCGTGAATTTGGAAAACTTTTTGAGCGTCTCCATTTTTGTGCATTTTTTTTTGTCTACTCCGCAGTGTGTTGTTTTGCGAATCTAGCGGAACTTAATTCAAAAATCAAAGTCGTCCGAATGACAAAAGTTTGGTATCAAACGACAGGTATAAACTAACTATTAGTATTAACGTACCGCAAAAAAACAGTTGTGTGACATCGCAAACAGCAATCATTTTTGAGCAAGCGAAATGTAAAACATTAGTTGCATTATGTGACTCAAATTCATCCTAATCGTGTAAAGTAAGTAGCGACGCTATCTTTTTAATTTCTTTCCAATTTCTTCCCTGTTATCCAAGGAATCTTTTTGGTAAGTTTGAACCTTGTACGACCTTAGCAAATGGTAGTAATTACCGATTTGCTTGAAGGCCTTAGAATTATCCGTTCTTTCTTATATTCTAACTTTGTGCAGAGTTTTCAAAATGTATCCGCGTGTAGTCGCCTCGAGATGTTATTTATTACCTTCTCCGGAATATCTACTTCCAGAATCCATTGAGACATTTTGCGCTCAGCTGCGCAACCCATACATTATTTTTTTTTTATGATTTAACACCTTGATAGAATTACTTTTTTTCCTTCACCGAATAGGAAAATCCATAGTTTAGCTATACCAAGCGCAACAGGAATAAAAAAAGTTCCGCTAAATGTCGATATATATATAACACACTGTGCGACGCCTGCTGTCCAGCAAAGGGTTTGATTATTTACACAGTTTTGCTGGATTAACCCTTCTCCAAGTTAGTTCAACAACATTGTGTGAATCAATGTGCGAATGCGGCTGTGTAAAAGAGCATACGCCTGCATGATTTCAAACCACAGTTGTGATTGTGAAAAAAAAGCAATTCAATTGTAATCACAGTTTAAATCGACCGCAGACTGCGATTGCGATTTTTCAATCACTGTGAACAAATCGCAGTTAGTGCACAACTCTAGTCCCGCAGTTTAGTTACTTTTTAGACAATTAGTTAGACAATTTAGTTATCGACATTGCAAATGCAAGCCGCACTGGAAACGCCATGTCATTCGGAACCATATTTGTAAATAACTCTTTTTTTGAAGTTGTGAAGAAGTTCAAAGACGTTTTTCATTCAATTTTTCTCCACAAGCCGGGTGCTATTAAAAAGAAACGGCTGGATTATGAATTGCAGATTATGGGGTGGTAATAGGGGCCATTCCAGCGAATTAAAAAAATGCGTTGAATAGTCGACAACATCATCTGAGTTCGTAATGGAATCAACCGCCTGGTGTGTCATCAATTCACCATCTGTCTTATTTTGATCTGAATTGAAATGATATGAACATTTTTTACAGCCCATATAACACGTTCGTTTGGCTCTAGTCACCACTGACGCAAACACAGTCTAGCTGCTTAATTTTCAAACCAAAATGCCTTTCAATGTGGAAATACAACGTTCATTGGTCCAATAGCAGTGATTTGCTGTGAAATGTGATCGTTTGCCACGTTAAAATTGAATGCGTTATTGATTTCGATTCAATCGATGCCGTTTAACTTCATTTCGCGCTTTGCGTTGCTCGTCAGCTTGACTTGTGTAAATGTATATCTTTGTCCTGCACCATTGCTAGTACTGCGACCTAAGTCTAAAAAAATGTACGCCCTTAGTTTTTCTGTTTAACCATGTATACTATGTATACGACTTACCAAAAATTGGTGCTAAATTCAACGTTTAACATAAGACGTGCTTGCGGTGAACTAAGGACGATGAACCAACACTATGAAAAAGGAAAAAACAGTGAACCGAAAACTGGATAAATGGAACAGACGCGCCAACAGGAGTCGTTAATTTTTCTGATTTTATCCAATTTTGTGCACAATTTTATAAATTTTTATTTCCGTAAGGACTTTCTACAAGGTATAGGCAAACTCAGAAAAAAAAATGAATTCGATAAAGTCGTTCTTAAGTCATGGCGCGACCAAGGGAAATAGGGACTCATTTTTATATATACACAGATTCGAAAGCGTGATATTTTATTTTATAGTTGTCCTTTTTTTTAATTTGTTTACACTCCAGGTCCGTGGCCATACCGTCCAACTGTCGACAACATGTGTTTGTATCTCAAAGAGCCACGCTTTATTTTACCTTAACCTTATTTTGTAATGAAAAAAGAAAACATCGAAACGATAATTGTAAATAAGAAAAAGAAAAAAAAAACATTGACTTTCCGTCACACGGAAGTGCCTTAAAAGAATATATTTTTGAAACTAAAAAAAATCGCAAGTGTAAATTAAGCAATTTTTAAATCTAAGATAGATAGATACAAAACATTCTAAAGCAATATATTATATTATACAATTTTTTCCTCATCAACTATAAGAATTACTCTCATTGTACATAAATATAGGAAAATACAATATTTTTTTTCTATATCAAACTAAAAATGCTTCCAGAGGTCTTAAGAAGAATAAAAAGAGAAGAAAAAAAAAGATGAATATAAAATTATCCTTATAGGAAATTTACATAATAGCTTCAATATTTTTATACAGCTTTTATATATATTTAAAATCAATTAAATCATAAAACAAAATCAGTAAGTAATTCCAAAGCGATAAAGTAAAAGAAAAAAAAAAAAAAAAAACACGAAACAAAAATCAATTTTCAAATCTTGCCTTAAATGATATTTTATAGGAAAACCAAAACCAAAATGCAAATGTAAAAAATATATATATTTATGTATATTTGAAGAAATTGTGATATTTAAGTACATACTTAGCAAATTTATTTAGATTTATTCCTTTCCAATGACTGTACGTGTACAGGTTAAGTTAGCACAATCATGTTTGGTGTTGAATTTAAATTTACAAAAAAAAAAAAAAATGAAGAGAAAAATGAACGAAACGTATTTATTGTTTGCCTTGTATTTTAATGATGAATATTGTGAATATTTTTGGCCTTGATGAGGTTTTATTTGGTGACAATCTTAATGGCTAATGAAGAGATTTTTTTTTTTTGATTTTTTACAGACGTTCCAGTTGGCACTCAGAGGGTTCAGTAATTGATTGTTTATTTTTTGTGGAGCTGTTACTTGTCAGACTTTTTGGATGGGTCGCTGAGGAACAATTGAACCGTTTACTTCGGTTTCGATGTTATCAGATAACAAATCAATTATTTGTACATCGACTCGAGTTAAGTCAACCTCTCGAAGTTTCGCGAAGGCGCGGTGCACGGCTTCTACCACGAAACGTTTCTAAAATTCGGTGCATTCACTCTCATTAATGACCGGCAGTACGGTTTCCGTAGCAACATGTCCACTGGTGATCTGATAGCTTATCTCACCGAAAAGTGGAACACATCTTTGCATAATGCAGGCGAAAACAAGATCGTTGCACTTGATATTTCGGCAGGCATTTGACAGAGTTTGGCATCAAGCTCTTTTGTCGAAAATGCGTGCATATGGTATCGATGAATCTCTTCTTCTATGGATTAGAAATTACCTTTCGAACCGTTCAATTCAAGTTGTTTTGGATGGGTTCAAGTCTGATACCCACCTAATAAATGCTGGTGTACCCCAAGGGTCTGTTCTGTCTCCGACACTCTTTCTCATTTTTATTAATGATCTCTTGTCTGCTACTTCTAATCCAATCCATTCCTTTGCTGATGACAGCACCCTCAGCTTTTCATATTCGTTCCGAGACTCACGACCCTGCCCTTCGGCCGTAGAATTGGAACGGCAGCGTATGTTAAGCACATTGAATTGCGATCTTGACAGCATAATTAACTGGGGAAACAACAACAGAGTGGAATTCAATGCTTCAAAAACTCAATGCTGTCTGCTGTCACTCAAGCGAACCCTTGTTAATCAGCCATTATCCATGAATGGCGCTTGTGTCGATGAAACCGGAAAGCTTTCCATCCTTGGTATGTGTATCAACACAACACTTAGTACGAAAGATCACATATTTGAGGTCGCCTAAAATGCTGCGAAATGTTTAGGTTTCCTTAATCGATGCAAGAAATATTTCACCTCCTCTGATTTGGCTTTCATTTATAAGGCGGATATCCGCCCAAGCTTGAGTGCAACGCTCATATCTGGTCTGGTGACCCAAAGACCACCCTGCACCTACTACGAGTAGATAGAATCCAAAAGCGAGCGATAAAACTTATAGGAGACAACAATGTCGCAAAGTCATTAGACTGGCTCGAACATCGACGTACCGTTTCTTCTTTGTCCGTATTTTATCGCTTTTTCAACAAACGATGCTCAAGTGAGCTAGCCAACTGCATTCCTCCTCTCCATGAATTCACCCGCAATACTCGTCTCGCCAGGAATGCTCATCAGTTTACCCTTAAGCCTACTTTCGGACGCACAGTTAAATTTAGAGACTCGTTCTTCAGCCGTACTACGCGAATTTGGAATGCTCTTCCCAGCTCTATACTTCCCACAGACTACAACCCGCAGATATTTAAGACCAATGTGCACAGGTACCTCCTCTCCCTTTCTCCCTCTACACCTTCGGCCCGTGCTGTGTCTTGACCCCGGACACTTAAGGGTATTAGCAATCCCTTGAGCGCGCGCAAATTATAAAAAAAAAAAACAAAATGTAATGCTTCTTTGTGGTACACACCGAAATGGACCTGAGCTTCAACCAACAGGCTTTTTGCTGCCGATCGTATGATCTCCTGACATTGTTTCATATATGCATACCGATGCACAAACCGATTTGCCAAGAGAGGCTGCAGCTTCAGAGCGATTGCCTTTCTCGTTGGAAACCTATTGTAATTCCAGATTGTACACACTTGGCTCTTAAAAGCGCTGTGAAATAATGCCGGCATTGTTGTCAAACTGTTGTTGACATAACCTTTAAGCCAGCACAATGTAATGGATTTAATTCTGACAATCAAACAATATTGAGTAGGCGAGCTCGCGTTATTTAAACTCCATCACTTCGGAGTATTGGACGACTTCACTCGTGCTCATCATACATATGGGGTCTAATTCGCATTTGCAAAGAAGCATCAAGCGAAGAAAGCACGAGTTTTGAAATGCGGCACCGCCATAAAAGTAAAATGAAGCAGCTGACGCTATAACTGAGATTCTGATTCAAGCTCCTGAAGAAACATTACGTAGGCAGACGATTTTTAGTAGAACCCTAGGTTCAACTCGGACTTTAATTCTTCCTCAGTACAATGAGCTATATACTGTCAATGCCCATGCTGGTTACGAGAATCTCTTAGTGGCCTACCATTGCACACCCTTAAGTGAACATATGAACTCAAGAACTGAAGCCTGTTCATCATTTGAAACTGATGTCGAAACTACCCCGATTGTTGTATGGTATGTCCTTATTGAAAAACGCTGCAAAAACAATCTTCGCTTTGATCCATTGAAGTAGAGTAGAATCAAACGCAAACTTTCCAGGCAGGCACACAGAAACTTTAAGTTCTATGTAGAATTGTCATTCATACTTGTCGGCCTCGAATAGTCTTCTTAAAGCATTCACATTGGCCATTACTTATCGTCTCCTTCAGTTGCCTCCATAGTCTGGGATGGATTGAGTCGCAACCAACGAGCTCTTTCAGTTATCGCGATATTTGCTTGGTTGCCTCTAATTATGCGCATCTAGTTGGCTGAGGTCATATTTCACTTGTTTGCGCCACACTAGACGCGGGCATCCTCTGTTTCCGTATTTTCATGGGCTCGTAGTCGAAGTGACGGCCTTTAGTTGTCCATGCGCTCTAAATGGCACAGTCACATTAGACGTTGGATACCTAGACGTCTGACTAGGCTCATGACAAAAGCACGTATTTGACGAGTCAGCTTCGCCATATGGTCGAAGTCTTGCCCTACCAAGAGAAGAGGTTTTTTTTATCATTGGTGCCTTCTTCTTATATCATTGGATAAGCGTCTGCTTCTGCTAGAGCGTACTCTACGGCGACGGTGTTCCGTCACGGTGAATTCCTTAGCTTCGTCAAAGTTTGAGGTGCCAATACTTGTCGTAGTATGTGCTCCAATGTGGAACTGAGTGGAATTTGTTAATGTTGGATATTCGGAAATATAAACAAGTACCAATTCACGAGTGCCAGTGCCAGAGTTCCTAAACAAAAGTTTGAAGGTGTCCAGGCTGAAAGGTGCCGGCTACATCTATGTTTTCAACCAACAGGCATCTCCAGCTGGCATCTCCTGTTAGCTGTCTGCAATTTGTCGCACCATGCTGGATAAGGTCCTTCGCAATTTGTGTTCGTCACCTTTAACGCCAGGGTCCTCTGTTGCCTTGAACCACTCGCTCGGATTCGAAGCAGAAATAAATGAGTAAAGAGATATTCAACTTCGGCAATTTTTACCCCTAGTCCATGGCGGACATTTTGAAGTGTAGGCCGTGAAGGATTAGTGTGTAGTGGAATTGCCTTGTATTTCACACGTACTTTTACAAGATTCCCGGATTGACCACGAAAATGACGGAAAATTGGCGGATTTTTTAGCAACATGGCTGCCGATTCGAGAATTTGCCCACGATCATGTAGTATTATTTGGAGGGTGCTCAGAAGATGACTCATATTTTTAAGAGAGCATATATTTGTAATAGGAGAATGCGTGAATAAAAATGTAATTCTACGCTCTATTTGCAGGAATACTTTGCATCAATTACATAAATTCTTCAGAATAATATGTAGCTGATCTATACGCGATGACTGGCAAATGAACTTCGTTTTCATGAATTGTGAAAACTTCTGCAATTAAATTATATAATTTGGCTACAACTGTACCTAACTCAAACAAATTTGCAATTAACTTTCATCATCCCTTTTCTGTAAAACAAGTAAAATGAGCAAAGAAGCTGTTCATTTTAAGCGAAGAATGCATTTTTGTCCGGTATTATGGATATGCAAAAATACATACATACTCTACTTTTTCATTAAAAATTAATGCATGTTTAATTAATGTAAATAATGACAAAATTATTTAGTCCAAGTACCTCAGACTGTAACTCTCAGAAAGCTACTTCATGAACATACGCTTTGTTCGTTTGCTTTCCCCTCCTTACTGTGTTGGAAATTTAACAGCGACATTTTAAAAAAGTTCAAGTAACGATCGAATTTTCAAATAAGAACTCTAATACATCCCACGATTACGTTTGGGGAAGGGTATCAGCTGTTTGCAAGAGCTCACACGTATTCACAGACAGGGGACAAAAAAGCGTATAAAAAACACTGTCAGATGAAATCAAATCATCACTCATTTATTTCTGATTCGAAGGCTTAACTAGCACCCCTGGAATTGATCATTATTGATACAATACATTCGACTGAAGCAAAGGATACTGGGATATTCTAATAACCGGAATAAAATGTCTAGCATTGAGTGAAAACATTCCTCCTTAGTCCATTTCGAAATATTGTAGGCCCTCTGAGTGCACCAATTCATTTTCAATTTTTAAATATAGAACATAATTATTATTTTGTGTTTACTAAATATAAATAAAAAAACAAAACAGAAAACGAACATTTTCTCTTTCTCGTCCCTAAAGAAATATAAAACACAAAAAAAAAAAAAACCAACGCTCACTTCAAGATCTAACCATATTTTTACTTCTCTAAATCAAATGCGACTAAGCAAATATTTTTAATAAGCCCGCTCAAGTGAAAATTAATAAAAAAAAAAAAAAAACGTGGAAATCCCAAAAACATGCTGAAAAAAAAAAATTATATAAAATATTTTTAAATTAAATTCCAGGGTTTTTTGAGACTTGTTAACAATTAAAAGCAATAAAATGTAAAATAATAACTATTTCTAAGCCAATTTACTAAAACAATTTAAGAAAGAAAAAATTCAACTGCGTGCTATTAATAAAAATTCAATAAACAATTTCTCGTCCTTGATCAGTCTTCTTCGAAATCTTTTCAAACAATACAAAAAAAAAAAACACAAGCATATATACAATATTTTAATTTTGAAAATTTTTAAAAGATAAAAAAAAGATTTCAGTGAACAGAATAAAAGAAAAAAAAAAAACAAAATTATAAGAAAATTAAGTGAATACAGACAATTCAATATACAAAACGGAAATAATAAAAAATGAAAAAAAACATTAATGTAATGACATGTTTGGGTTTTTTACTAAATTTCTGATGTTTTCAGGGGACGCTTGGTAAAGTATTTCCATGCGAACAAGTATTGCCTTGGACGGGATATTGAAAAGCAGCTTATACGAGAGATTAAGGGTCTTCTGAGACATTGAGGTAAGAATTTAATCTGGCTTTGCAAAAGGGGAAACCTTCGTCCAGTAGTCTCTAGTGGCAGGGTCCATGGAACTTGAGGTTGACTCTGCAGCCTGTCTATGTTAGTCTCCATATATTTCGATGAGTAGTTTTCCTCAGGCATCCGATGTTTTGCCAACATTCCTAAAAATGGAATGAAGGATATATCCGCTTGTAATATATGCATATTATCATCTTTAGAAACTGCCAAGTGGCCAATAACGTATTGGAATGAGTCTCTCTCAAATGTAAACTAGTACAAGGCTGTCGTTACTCCATGGAGATATGAGACAGAAAAACTTAACGAAACTTAACGAAACTTAACGAAACTTGACGAAACTGAACGAAGCAGTTATTATAGTCACGGTATATAATTTGTGTCGATTACATAAGTTAATATAAGTCTATCCATAAAGGCTGTCCTTCAAGTGTTGGGTATTACGACACTTGTCCAGGACGATGTCGGTTACATCGCTCTCCTCTTCTATACTCCATGTGACACAGCCTAGAGAAATGTCGTGTTCCACTTGATACCCTAAATCTTCATTGACTCAATCTACAACTCGGATGTATGGCCCTCTCTGAATGCAAATTGCCCCCAAAATGGAATGAGAAATGATGCACACCGTGTATCTATCTAAAAATGGATCAGACGCTAAGGTACCTGCACCCTTCTGTGGCCAAAGACGTGGGCAGAAGCTAATCTACCGATCACTTGTTTTCCCATCCCGACACCGAGCTGCACTGCGCCGCGCCGAAAGCGTTAATGGAATTCCATGACGAAGAAAATTCCCGAGTCATTCTCGCCGGAGATGGTGGGAACGAATTTCTCACGCATCCGTACGGATCAGATAATCTCTCTTCGGCTGTCCACTACCGTTGTGATTAATGGGACACACGCGCAGCGCCGGCTCGCATTGCGTCCACCTAATGATCGGAACTCTATGCCAAATGAATTATTTTTCTCTCTCTCTCTTTTCGGGCTCTCTCTCTCTGTTCTTTTCCGAAACAGTAACACCGATGATAGGGTCCAAAAACAAAGGCCATGTCCACTTGCCTCCAGCTGTTGGGGAGCTGAGAATGTGTCTGAAGGGAAAAAAAGAAAGAAAAACGATATCTACGGTGCCGACATGAACCAAAAGTTCAAAGGCACGCACGCACACTCACTCACTCACTCACTCCATCTATCGCCCTCAGGCTGGGCTGTGCGCTGACTTAGGATGTTCTCGATGTGTGGACTGCAGGCGTACTCATGACGATGATCACCATCGTCGTCGTTGTTGTCGTGTTTGAATCTTAGGTGCCACTGGCAAACTTGTCTTCATTGTCAAATTGCTGCCCACGATGATGACGCTGCAGAGAGCGCAAAGCGCAGAGACGTAGCCTACCGAGCGTCGCGACGCACCGGTGCTCCTGTAATATGACGCTCGTAATGAATACGCGCCGAGTAGCCGGCCAGGCTATTGATAGTCCATCTCAATATCATCCACGCACACATACGCGCGCCCCGGCCTGGGATGTGGGAAGGAGGAAAATTTGCGTGCCGCCTCATCGATAACAACTCGACCGAAAGTCCTCCGCAAAATGTGTAATTTACTAAATTACGGCATACGTTGCACAGGCATCATCATCATCAGCAGCAACAGCAACCAACAACGGCAGCAGCAGCAGCACCAGCAGAAGCAAAGAATGGGCAGCCGAGCTGAGAAGCACACAGCCTCACGAGGCGTTTAGTCCTCCGCAGGAAAACCGAACCGACAGAACCCCAATCCAATCAAGCGTAGGCCGACGAAGGGAGGCAAGAAGGCGGTTGCGCGCCGCCAAATATGCAGGAGGACCACTTATTAACATGCCCCAGCATCCGAGGCATCCTTGTCCATGCAGCTTCCGCCAAAAATCCACCACCACACCGCCGCCGAGTGCATCTCCCATCGAGCGCTCACCCACCGTGTGCGAAGTGGCTGTTCTGTTCTATTCCAGTTGCAGGTGGCATCCCACCACCGGCCTACACTAGCCTGCCCCGAGGCAACTGAACTTCATTGAGAGCAAGAACTGATGCAGCCACAACGCACACAGCACGGAACAGAGAGCACCCAGCATCCAGCACCCAGCACACCGGTTGTTCCTTCCTTGGCCCATAAGACGAATTCATTCATAAAAATTGTTTCAGCATCGCATGACTTTCGGTGTTTCGTTTCGTTTCCGAATTTTTACACACACTCCCCGCCAGCAGATACGGGGCCACATGCGAGTCATGAGACTGCCAGTCAGCAGCAGCCAGCAGCCAGCAGCGAGGCATATTTGAGACTTTTTGCCCCTGCTGCCCGATCATCATCATAATTTACGTGCAATCATCATTATCGCATGTGCAATAGTGGTTCGAGCTGCGGCCAGTTGTGGGTTCCGATGTGGGGGGGAGTTCTGTGCATAATCCCAGCGGTCATGTGGGAAACAATTTCGCACAGCATCCGTCTGCCGAGTGCCGGTGAATGGGGCGATGCTTGCGGTGGTGGTCGGCTCGTGGTGGGGTAATTGCTCGGAGGAGAGCATCATCATCACGAGAAGCGGCCGGTCGTTGTGGTGGCTCTGAGGTGACAGGAAACGGAAAGAAAATTGCAGTAGGTGGGATGCCTGGATTGCTGGATGGCTGGGATGCTTCGATGGTGAACATTAACTGCCTCCTCCCCCTCCCCACCGATTGCCAATGGCAATCGAACGCACCACATGAAGCGGAAGTTCAAGCTAAGTCGCGTCTGGTTTGCGCCGGATGGTGACAATTTGCCAAGTGGAACAGACTGGGTTGGGAAATAGACTGTGCACTCCTGGATGCGGCCGAGGCGTCGGGAAAAAACTGCGCACACAACTGGTCTGGGTGGTGGGTCGGCGGTGGCAAAAGGGTAATTAATTCGTTCAACTGTTACCCAGTCGCAAACTAGATCAGGCGAGAAATGCTCAGACGAGGCAGGAAAAATATGTTTAGCACCAGCGAACGATTGCGGTATTGATCGCTAGGCGGCCGATCAATTACTGGACAGTTATTAGCGGTGAGTGACAGATTGCGCTGTTGGTGTGTGCAGAGGAAGTCTGGACCTGCCAGGAGAAGTGAAAGCCAATTGGCTGGCCGGCGGGTCACTGGGGTTTTGCGGAAACGCACCGTTTCCCATGGTTCACTTAGCTGGTGCTGTCGCCTTTGATTTGAGTGTAAGTCGTCCCTTTTGTTCGATGGGAGGTCTTGCGGTGTTTTGCAGAGATGTTGATCCTCCAGCAGATTGACCGACTGGCCTACTGTCCCGGAATTTGTACCAGTGATGGCGAAAGTAGGAGTTGATGTATAAACTTAACCCACTCAGTGCCAACTTTACAGACGTTATCAACGTCCTCGGAGGGGCTATTGACATGGATTCAGTCGAGGTGGTTGATATGATAGAAAATGTCCTCGTAGACTTGATGATCACAACTTTCTCCCTATTCAAGGCACCGGTGGCTTACAATACACCACTGGAACCAGGAATACCGCAAAAGTGAGTCCAAACAGTGCCTGATAGCATCTTAAAATTAATTGTGAATGAGTAATACAATGGAACCCGTCCTGCTAGGTGGCCATGAGGCTCCACTTCCTAGTCAAGATGAAGCTTGAACAAATTTCCGGCGGTTTTCCAAGGGAAACCTATGCAGGCCTAATGACCACGAACTATGTTGTGAAGAAGGGTCGAAGTATTTGCCTCTGTAGAGATAGCCAAGATGTGCTTAAGACCTAGCTCATCTCTTTAACCACTTCCATTATAAAGGGTGATTTTTTAAAAGCTGTAGAAAAGTTTTTGAAAAAAAAACACATAAAATTCAGAAAAATGCATGAAATCTTTATTTGAATCGATAGTCCGGTTCATATAATTTAATGTTTGAAGATTATTTCATGCAAATGTTGACCTTGACTGCGCCTCAAATGGTCCATCCCCTCAGTCCAACTCTTTCCAACATTTCGGCCGATATCTCACGAATAAATGCTTCAATGTTGTCTTCCAATGCGTCAATTGAAGCGGGCTTGTCAGTATAGACGTGAGCTTTAACATAGCCCCACAAAAAATAGTCTAAAGGCGTTAAATCGCACGATCTAGGCGGCCAATTGACCGGTCCCGAACGTGAAATAAATTGTTCACCGAACTCGCCCCTCAATGAGTCCATTGTTGCGCGTGCTGTGTGGCATGTGGCACCGTCTTGTTGAAACCACATGTCATGCAAGTCAAGCTCTTGCATTTTGGGCAAAAAAAAGTTGGATATCATCTCACGGTAGCGCTCACCATTCACAGTTACGTTACGATTCACATCATCTTTGAAGAAGTACGGTCCAATGATGCCACCAGCCCATAAACCGCACCAAACTGTGACCATTTCTGGATGCATTGGTAGCTCTTGCAATGCTTCTGGCTGATATTCACTCCAAAATCGAGAATTCTGCTTATTTACGTACCCATTGAGCCAAAAATGAGCTTCGTCGCTGAACACGATTTTTCGGTAAAAAAGTTTCTTAACAGAGCACGCATTTTGATAATAAAATTCAATAATTTGCAAGAGTTGTTCGTTTGTAAGACGATTCATGGTTTAATTATAGACCAAACTGAAGATGTTTGACAGTGAAACAAAACACGAAACGTGCGTCAGCTGTTTAAACCAGTGTTGCCAAAAAGATTAAAGCTAAAAAATCACCCTTTAGTTCAGTCTTCTCTGAAATTGATCGGCAGTCGAAATTAGCTAAGACTTGTCTGGATCCCGGGCCCCATTGCTAGACAAAGATTAGAGGAGGTACTCTCAGGACCTGAACCTGTGCTTGAATTACCTGCGTCCTTGACAAGGTAGGGCTTCCATCGATGGTTGGACCTCTCTACAGCACAATCGGAGGTGGCATTACTCTCCAGGAACTAGATAGACCGATATAAAAAATCCGCGGCATTATTCTTATCTCTTGACAGAAAAGACTGCAGATAACTTACCGGCGTACTAATGGTCGACTACACCTTCGCAAAACATCGAAATGTGTTTGGCCTAAGCGATGAAACTCTCTACGACGACGATACTGGAGAGCACTTCCTCTGCCACTGTCCCGCCTTTGCTTGGATCAGGTGGCAGTTATTCGATGGTGATGTGGTTAGAGCTTGTAATGTAGGCTCCTCATCACAGAAGCGCCCGCTGGTATTTATCCGGAAGATCAAGAAATTTAAATGTAGGTTGGTGCCTGGTAGGTGCTGCCAATGAACCAGTTTCTGAATCTGAGTCAGAGATGAAGTATTAAAGGGATAGAATAGAGGTAGAAGTTGACACCTCTCTTGCCCCTTGATTTCATCTGACAGCGTTTTTTATAAAATGTTCACAGACAACTGCAGGCTGCTCTAAAGCCTTTAGAAGTGTGAGTGAAAATAAAGTAGTATGCGTGCGTTTAGAGCAAAATTCGGGGTGAAACACGATGGGCAAGGGGTTTTCCACTGGAAAGACGACTATCTCCGTGTACATGATTTCTGAATCTGAGTGCTCCAGTGTAGTGATATATTGATAAATCTCTTAGAAATGTTATTCAATTTGGTTTGGTATAGGATCAAGTCTAGTTACCACCAAATAAACGGTGAGGTTCCGCAAGGCTCTGTTCTGTCTCCCATGCTCTTCCTCATGTTTATAAACACAGCATATTTTGGGTGTGATGACATAACCGAAGAGTTGTATAACTTCTGTGATGCTAGAATCAAAAGTCTTGTAGGATCGTCAAGGTAGATTGTAGATTTCGCCAAGGTGATTAATATTAACCTTAAAACGTGATAGATATTGGTATAACCACTTGAATCATCTTTTACATGATAGAATTCGTCAGTGTGATTGCAGACACATTTCTGCAATCAGCATGTTTTGCATGTCGCTTCCATCCTTCCAGACGCGCAAATCGCTTGTAAAACGCCACATTTATACCGTATCCTTGATACCACATTTCATACCATAACTTCTTGAGGAAGCTTCTATGGCCCATTTTCTGCAACACAATTCCACAAAGAAAGTAAAGCAAAAAAACGTCATTCGAAATTAAGGTTCTAAAAAATTACACAATGTTTCAGGGAATTGAACTAGTTTTCATGTTCGTTCACCAATATCTCCAAATCATTTTGTTCTCGGAGAAATTCTCTATTAATCATCGATACAAATCTTATATCTAGATTAAATCGCAGTCCCAGAAATTTGCGATTTCAGGGTGAAGAGTCAAGGAAATAATGCTCCAAAAATAAGCTTCAAATAATTATTAAGACGAAAGGAGATACCATCACCACCCAAAATATGCTCTTAGACTATCAGACTATATTCTTCTTGATGTTGCACAATTTCAAGTCAATCTGGCCCATCTGAGGTTCGCTATTTGAAGGGAGCGAGTAGAGGATTTAGCCTGCTTCTATGTTTCTAGGGATGATGATGTGGATCTCCTCTGCAAGCGACCACTAAAGTCAGTTCATCGGCCTTCTCTTTTCCTGGGATGTCACTGTGACCTGGAACCTAGTAATATGGGTGGCGCTACAGCCTGTAGGGGCCAGGGCCTAGCTTCTCAGCAGCCACTCGTGTTGTGCGTGCTATTGTTCTCTCACAAGTGGAAGGGCCCTACATATTTATGTCGACTCCGAACGTCCAATTTTGAGAAGCTGTTTCTAGACAGTTGTACTCTTTGAGCATTGTCAGTGACTCGAAAGAGGTGGGGCCGTGAAAAGTATTTCTTGTCGTACCAGGAATCGAACCCAGACAGGTAGGTCCAAGTGCGTAGGAGTCGACGCACATACCCACAACGCCACGGGCCACCTGCAACCTAGAGAAGGCACATTTTGAACTGGCCTTCTAACGACGATCTAGTTCAGCCCGTAGCAGAGGCAATAGCTTTGATGATTGCTTGGGTATCAACGCATATGGCATTCTTCCGCCTTGGCAATATATTTGAGTGTACTCTGAATAGACGACACTATTCCCGAAAGGTAAATAATACATTTTGCATACAACACACTGACACTGTTCGGCAGCTGTAGGCTGTGGAAATGTTCAGGGATTCTGTGCACCGATTGCACTGCGAGTGGCATCCGTGTAGATTGGCCAGTTTAATCCCCTCTGCTTGCCTTTAGGATGTTGACAATGATGCGAGATCTGTCGATAGCTAGGTTGGTGCTGTGACCAAAGGGTTTTGCTGTCCCAGAGGCATAGGCACCCAGACTTTCTTAGCCTGATGGCGATGTGTGCTGTAGTGTCCAAACTGAGAAGTGAGAGTCCAAGCGGTTGAGTTCTAAAGTGTGTACACAATCTGAACTTACCGGAAAACCATAGTGATCGAGGTTCCAGAAGGCCTGTATCTGCTTTATCAGCGACGCCGACAACCTGAACACACTGGGGAACTTGATGAAATTCTGAACAATCGGCTCGTAGCGCTTGTCCTCGATCGCCATATTCAGGTCCAGGAAGAAGTACAAGAACTGCGCGCATTTGTTGTCGCAGCTCACATCGGGGCTTAGCATTGTCCGCAGCATGGCCTTTACAGTCAGGGCATCTGACGGAGTCGACTTTAGAGCTCATGCATGCATGCTGTTCTTTGTACCTTGTTGAGTTTTGTGATATTTTGTTTTTTCCCAAGAGCCGGACTCCATATTAGCTGCCAGCTGAGTTGGAAGCACTTCTGATTGATCTGTACTTAGCATCGGTAGATATATAGAGAGGGAGACAGAGAGATGGAGAGAGAGAGAGCGGTTGATCGTTAAGACGGGTTTTATTGAGTCTACGGTAGCTAGGTAGATAGGTAGGTATGGTGACTGCTCGCTTAAGACATAAAAGCAAGCTCCAACCGGTCTAGGTTTGGTCCATTTTGCTGTAACGTCCTAGCTTTGTTCCAAACTGTTTGTCCCTATTGCGTACTCTAGTCTGGATTTGGTAGTCTTCTTTTGACCATTTTATAGCCATTCTCTTATGCTTGTGTTAGCTAAATCCTCGAGGCAGTTAAAGAAACATCCGCCTAGCAGTTTCAATCTTGTTTCTGCAAGGGCTCTTCCTTCTCATACCTGCAGCTTCTACAGAAGTCATTGTAGGTCGCTCTAAGTCTTCTGGTCTGGTCTACGGTAACAAGCCAATTAATTTGTACGAGCTCAAGATCAAAATTTGAGACGCTATTGTCGGAATAACTCCGAGTTTAACCGAGTTCGAGTAAGTTATCAAAAAATGAACCGACCGCTTGAGGCACTGTCAACGAAGACGAGCTGACCATTTGAATTATGTTCTATTCCAAACTTAATGGCAGGAATGTGCCTTAAAATAAAAGCCATACTAAATTTTTGAACTCACGCCAGTGTTGTTTTATTTAAATTTATTTTCCTATTGTTCTTATCTGGTCACCCTGGACTTACCTACCGAGATATAAGAATTGTGTCCTAGGGATGGTGCTGGCCCAAGTGGCGCATAATGACATTATTGTACGTGGATGCACTGGGTGTTTCCTGTACTCCTATGGCAACAATTATTTGCCAAAATCAAGCCCAAATGTGCTTCATTGCTCCTACATTTTGTTCGTCAAAGCTAGCGGTCATCTGTAAGGAGAGCTAGAGCACTCCGATTTTATAATTTTAACTCATTATGTATTGCAATATTGCCTGCTTTATTTAATAAATTGTTTTCTACCCTCCCTACGACTGTCAAGTGCCAATTCGCGAGAATCATCGAAACTAAAATGGCGCCCGAACGAAGTCGACCTGGAACATAAAATGCAGAATGTCTCTTTCGACCGCCAAAATAACGTGCTTTCAACACGTCCCACAAATGTGCATCAATTTAGCCATATTTCTTGTTCTGAACTCTTTTTAGGCGTTTTTTTCTCGACTTGCGCGCCGTTGATTGCATACAACATCTTCGTCGAATTTGTCCTTGATAGAGAAGAAGGAAGGATCATTGAATTCCATTGGAACTGCTTATCCATTGCACCCATCACCCAATCGCCCAGTCACTTACACATTCTTAATCCGCATACGACACCACTTCCGACTCCACGTGCGACTCCACATTCGACACCTTGTCCGACCGTTTCAACGATCGCTTCCAATCGCTACGATCCTGAATGATGCTACCCAATTACACTAGCTCTCCAGCGCCCATTCACGAAAGTGCCAAATCTGAAACGTACCACAGCGCCATGATCTAAATTTATTTGATCTCTGCTATGAGACAATCCAAAACAAGAGAGCCGTTCCTCCGCTTATCGCATTGAATCCAGTCCCGCGCAGTTAACCGACACCACTTCTTCAGAATCAAACAGCTCACACTTGAGAACGATAACGTCAGCGCGGCGCTAATCAGCAAACGTCTTCGAATTAGACGTCAAGACAAGACCTGACTCCCACTCGCGAAAAACATGCCTCCGTGCGTCTGTTGTTATGACGTCAGTCGGCTGGCTTATCACATGTGAGCGCTCCCCCCATAAAATCGATCTAAAATTGGAACGATTATCACCCACATTTGGGTCTGATTATGTGGACACGTACATTCTTATCGCAGGGGTTGCCTTTTGGATTTGTTTTTGTTTTGAGAATGTTCCCAAGTTCGTAAGGCCGTCGCACGGTGTTTTGATGGAATTTCACAAAACTTCAGACTTCAAGCACGCAGTGGCGCAATCGGTGCAGATTTTGATCAGTTAGTCAGAAATGTCATTTAGCCGGAGTGAAGGGAGATCTATTTGTGAGTAGCGATGAGAGATGACGTGTGGCGAGCTGCGAGCTGCGAGGGTGTGATTTTTGGACGACTTCGAGGCTGGCTTTGCGAAGTCAAGTGGGGGAGTGATCACGAGGGCTGTCGCTTCACTTGTGAAAGCTAAGAAAGGATTTTAGCACGTATTCTAGCACGCCAACTGGTTGGTATAGCAAACTATATGGAAGGTCGTCGGTCATGGAGTCAATGAAGTCCAAGCTAGTCGCAAAGAACTCAAGGCTCTTGGGCCAAACCAAGCAACCGAGACTAATCTGTGCCGCATTTCAAACTGCAAGAAAACTGAGGACATTCCCGAGGATTGGGTAGTATTCCAATCAGCACCAAATCCAGTGGAACAAGAGCCAGAAACAATGTGCAGGTGCCAGCTGGATTGATCTGGAGAAAGCCTTTGACGCCGTATGGTTAGAAGGATTTTTCTACGAGCTCAATCGGCTAGCCAATAGTGAGCCACTGGTGTACCTACTGTGCTACATGCCAACCTGTAGGAGGTTCAAGTCAAGAATGAGTCTCGTTAATTCGCCGATCCTGTTCAACATTTTGTTGAGCGATGTTATAAGTCCGCTCCCTCATGTAAATGCGTACGCCGACGACTTGATCGTGTTCAGACCAAAGACGTCGATACTCTCGCGCGGGTCATGAGAAGTTACGATGAAGTTGATATTCCACAACAAGTCGGAAACCACACTGTTCAGGACGCCGTTGTATCAACCCTCGGTGGATACGAAAAAAGAAGTATTGGCGAAAGTTCTCAATTGTTGGTCGACATGGGCAACCATTTGCGCAAAGGACTGGCATCAAAAACCTGGGGCCGAGGCGCTTTCGCTCTTACGAGGAGACTGTTTTGCAACAGCTAACTCGATGCGAGGGTGACGGTAATCTGCTACACGGCCTTGATTCGGCCAATGCTCACCTATGCTTCAATCCACCACCTAGCTTCTGTGGCAACGTGAATTCAAGAATTCAAGAATTTTGATGAAAATGATTCGGGTGTTTGCGAGGGCTTGTCCTAGGGCTTGCTTTCGCCTTTACAGAGTACCAGAGTGTCAGTACAAAAATTCTACTCCAATGAGGTCTTTTACAACAGGGCAAACCTGATATGAGTGGACAATTTCAAGTTGAGGATGATTCGTGGTCATACAATGAGAGCGATGGACTTGGTCAATAATCTGATCTCTGGAGCTTAATACTCCAACCATTAATACCACGAGTGGGTCCGTCTTAACAGCTTCGTCTCCCCAGAAGCATTTCTCCATCTATTCAAGTGAGGTCTGATTAAAGACATAAATGCGGTTGTGCTAACCTTTCACATCGCCCTTCCAACTGTGGACGGGCAACTCAATCACGCTGAGGAGGGTCTCCTTCGGTTTAGTAAGGCGGAATCAAGGCGGGATGTTTGGTATGTTGCTAAGCAGACCAAAATTTCTGGATGCTAAGAAGCGAGAGAACTCCAGCGTCGAACCCTTTAGACCCGGGGTAGAAAGGTTAGTGCGTATGCCCTTATGGGGCGCAGACGGTCACTGTCCATCAGCTGTAACCTATGGCCGACTTATATAGCTTGTTGTAGTTTGAAAGTTAGTATAAGTTTTAAATAGAAAAAAGAAATGGAATGAGAACAAAGCGTCACTTGTACAGCATTCTTGATGATTGGACCTCTTTTTAGTTGTAGACACCAACAGATCTCGAGAGAACAACAGTGTCGAAGAAGAATGGCACGTTAGAAATGCACCTACAATTGCAACGGACTTCTAGGCTCGTTGCTGAATAGAAAATCTGTGTGAGATCGACGACGCCCTCGTGCGGGCAAAGAGGAAATCGGAGAAAATCGGAGGAGTTGTCAAAAAGTTCACAAAACCCCTTGGTTTGACAACGGGTGCAGGCAGGCACAGATTTATTTTTAAATCTTTGGTTATTTTGACACTGATAGCTGTTTCCCACTAGGGATCAGACAGAAAGTCAGCGGAACGAAATGAGTCGCTTTACGCTTGAAAAACGTTGGGAAATATTTTTATATTACTTATTGCCAAAGTGAGTGCTGTGTAGTCCAAACAGGCCGAAAAGAAGCATCCACCGCGACTGTTGTACGCAAGTTTGTGCAACAAGTTCGTGAGACTGGTAGCCTAGTGGACAGCACTCATGGTCCCCGTCGTCGCACAGATGAGAATGTGGCTCCTGTGGCCTTCTGATGCTGGGAACAACGTTTCAGTCAACGGTGGGCGTTACAGAGCCATGTTAACTGACTTTTTTTTCTGAAATTGACGACATGTTCATAGAGGATGTTCATACAGATTGGCGCGTCATGCCACATAGCGCATGCCACAATCCATATTTTGTGCACCAAATTCCCAAATCGTGCCATCAGCCGTCTTGGTGATGTCAATTGGCCGCCTCGGAGCTGCGATTTGACCCCTTTGGGCTTTTTTTTTTGTGTGAAACCGTGAGGGACCGATGTTATGCAAACAATCCGAACACGAAGCACTTAAGCAAATATCATCCAAGCAATCCGTTAGCTACAACCCGAAGCCATCAACAAGGTCTTGGGAAATTGGGGTGACAGAATGTGCTACTGCCAAGGCAGCCGAGGCAGCCGCTTGAACGACGTTTTATTCCATAATTAATGGGAATATTTGTTCTTACTAATGAAGCCAAACTACATGGAAACAATATAATTTTGTTCATTTAATTGCATTTTTAAAAAGAAACTTGAATTTGGCCATCCCTGTATGTACATACTGCTGCGAGCTAGCTGGACGCCTACAAAGCAATGCTTTATCGAACTAGGAGAGCTATACATGAGCTGAAGAAGAGATGAAGAAGAGACGGATGGCTTCATTGGGAGAAAAGAAACAGAAGCGTGCGATCGAGGAGAGAGAAGCGTGCCATCGAGGAGATGGATATGTGCTGTGGAAGGAATGATAAGAGAAAGTTTTATCAAGCAGTCGTCTAATAGACATAAAGTTCGGACACAACCTTGGCGGGACGAAGATAAACAATCGGGAGACGAGTCACCGTCAATGCTGGGAATTTAGAGTAATCACTTCTGCAGACTGTTAAACGACAACGAGGACCAAAATAACGCTGCCAGGCAGAATACTCCGCCCAATTGGACGAGAATTCCGTCTACTCGATCTAGACGCGGTCAAGATATCATCATCAAGTCTAACAAACCTGCATGTTGGGCTGGGTTGTCTGCTGAAAACTCTAAAAAAGCTGGAGATCATCTGGTGGGTCACATGAAGCATCCCCTACGAGTGGAATCTCTGTCTCTCCGTCGATTAGTCGCCTTTAATTGCAACCGGACAACCGGAGTGGATGCCGTCCGAGAAGACCTTTAACACAAAGATCATGGACCATAGCGACTTCTGCCAATCTCCTCCTGCACAGGAGAGGCTTGAAACCATCAGCAGGTGATCCTTACTGCAGGCAAATGAATGGAATTCACTAAACAACCAGCAGAGCTTTTCCCACATCACCCATGGCCAGCCACCAGATGGCCCAATTGTGCAGCCAACTGCATCAAATGCTGAGTCGTGACCATCGAACATCTCTCGGTTGTCGATCGTCCAAATGCATTTCGTTACACTTCCAAGACCTTGAACCCATCGGCGAGCTACGGCAACCCCAGCCCCTGGCCAGGCACCAGCCTTCACGCATCACTGCGACGATTCATTAGAACGAACGACAAGAACTTCTTGCGTTTATGACTGACGCTGCGGTGGCGTCTGGAATGCTGCGCTTCGCCCACTGACCGTGCACACATCAATGTTTCACTTAACCGGAAAGGGATCAACTTCACACCAAATAGAACGGTCAATTTGTAAACTGTCGTAAATGAACTCGAACATTAACTCCCCGTGACGGCGGTGGCGGTGGCAGTGGCGATGGCGGTGGTGTCGGAACAATTGAAAAACCAACACAACAAATCAGGCCTGTCAGGTGCACTGAGAGATCCCACACACGGCGCCGATTACCCACCGAAGCTCGCACATGTGCGTGGACGGCAGCAGAGACCGAAAGTACTTCTTCTTTTTTCTTTTTTTTCTGGGTGTTCCGGAACACAATTCACTTGTACATCGCTGGCCACATGACATGACATGACAAACGGAGTCCGTGCGCACGGACGGGGCAATTAGCGAGCGGGTCAGGCTGCCCCCGGCCGCGTCGAGCGACTGGATCGGGTGGTCTTAACAAATTGGGCAAATACCATGTCGGGATGTGGGAAATTAACACGCCAACCAGAATTAGAGCCACCGCCGCACCGACCGGCCACATCTGGGCAACACCAGTGGCAGTGGCGGACAAAGGAAAGCCGTTCGATGGACCGCAGCGGTTGTGATGCGTTCAGCTAAACCCCAACTAAACCCACATCGGATTGGATTTACGCACTTGCGCTTTGTCGTCGTCGCGTGTGTCCTCATTAGGGATTTCCTCTTAATAGGACCGTCAAATTTTTATTACCGTCGGGGAGGAAATAATAAAACGGTCCGCGGTTTGCCGGTGCTACCAGTCTACGCTGCTGGTGCTGCTGCTGCTGCTGCCGCCGCCGCCACGCTGCCGTCGCTCCAATTGAAATTAACACCAGCGTTCGAATGAGCAGGGCTTTGTGGGAATATTTTTGGTGTTGCGTGTGTTTTTTATTTTTTTTTCTCCATTCCTTCGCGTCGGATCTACCTGCGGCACAGCTGCTGATGCTGCACCAGCAGTCACCTAAGCCTGAGCCGACACGGCGAGCGTAGGGGGAAGGAAGGAGCAGAAAAGTGAAATGCTTTTAATGGTATTGTTTTGGTGGACTGCGGTTTCGGGCCCACACTGCGACCACCAAGTACGCGCGGACGACACTAATTCGTTTGAAATCCACTCCAGAGACGTGTTTCACTTTTCGCTGTTATGTACGTGCGTGGCCCGGTTCGGAACGGCCTGGCCGGCACATCTGGGCACGGAGATGGCGATGACGATGGCAATGGAGATGCAGCGCAGCAGCGTCCGTTGGGTCTGTTTACTTTTGATCTTGACATGGTCTCGAGAGATGCACTTTACTTTGTGGCCGGAGTTTGTTTGCATTGTTTCGAGCCGGGGATTGTGATGACGCCGACACCAACACCATCACCACCGCCGTGCACTGCACTTCGGTACACAGCACAGTTTTGGGGGCGGCGTGGCAGAGGCGGCTGCCTGTCCAAGAGTTCAACTTCAGCCTGAAGATGCAAATCATGATGGAGGTTTGAAGGAATTCCGTGAATCGCTTCTGGGGTGGGGTGAGTGTGGCGATATGCGCACTGCACCATGTTTTGGTGGGACTCTTAGGTGCGCGCTGCGCTTAATTATGCGGCGGGCGCAGAGCACTTGACAGTCGAGTGGAGCCCCGGCACCGAGTGTGTCCAAGGCGCTCCAAGATGAGTGCTGTAAATTGCACATTATGCAGATTTTCAAATTAGTCTTACACAGATGGCTTAATGCGAGCGGTACGGTGCGCATGCGCAATTATGGTCGTAATTTTCAGCTGTGGCGGCGGCGGTGGCTTCGTCGGCGGCGGCACAACAGTAGCCGGAGCACAGTTTACTAGAGGTGGGATAATGATGATAAGCGGAAAATTGGAGCAAATCGCGTACCACAGTGCTGCGCCTGTGTGTTGTTGCCTTGGAAAGGGTGTACGCGATGGTAAATTATTGGGTTGCCGGTGGTGTTTTGTTTGCGGAGCTTGAAGTGTCGGCGTCACGCGAAAGGAGCGACTCAAGTTCGCCGCTGATGTGTGTAGTTAGCTGTAAGGTGAAGGCATTAGCGTCAGAATGTCATGCAGCATAAAGAGTTCATCAACGGTGTGGATGACTTTCAAGGCTGGCCTGCTGGAAGATGCGTTTAATTCTGAGGTGGATCCTGAGGAAATTGAGATGCAGCTCAGGTTACATCTCAAGTGCTCATCGCCGGTTATTCAGTCTTAATTGAAGGGGAATGTCAAGATTAATCGTGGAAGAAGGACATCTTAACCTTGAGAATAGCCACGCCTTCAGGTGAGCGCACACAACGACAGAATGTACGTGATGCTAAGGAGACTATCGATCCCTCGATAATTGGCGCAGTCAATTTTTGTGGATCGGTCGCACGATATCGAAATTCTACTGCTTTCTTTCCGCCGACCATGTGAGCTGGCTCATGCGCCCAACCAGATCATCACCAGCTGACTGAAACGACTATTAGTATTTTTAGTCCGCACCAGCAGCTGTCTTCTTCTTCTTTGTGAGGCGCTACAGTACGGGGATCTGGGCCTCAACCAACAAGGCCCCCATCCTGCATCCAGTTCCGAGCACCAATTGGCTAGAGGACCATCTCCACTTGTGTGCGCCACCTTTGTCGCTAGCGTCCTCTATTGCATTGTCCCACACGATCGAAGTCGAAGAGTCTTCGAGCCGAAGCCAAGTTGTCCATATAGTCTACATGATCTAACCACCTTAGACGTTGCATTCGTAGACCACTGCCTAGTCCCATGTCGCTGCACAGACCGCACCATTCATGATACAATCTTCTCACCTGGATGTCATCAAAGCAAAAAGGATCAAAAATTGCACGCAGAACCTTCCTTTCGTGGATACTAAGGACTTCTTGATCCACTGTTGAGATTGTCCATGCCTCTGCGCCGCATGATCAATGTCTGATATAAAGTCATTTCAATCCTTCGAGGGACGGCTTTATTTCTCAATTGCGTATTGAGCCCTATTAAGGAGCGGTTGCCGGTTTTATTCTGCGCTTGATCTCGGTCTTGGTCGCGACCACCTTCCATGTCAATCGCTACAGTCTACCAGCGCCTCAAGATACACACAATCAGAGCTACCAAACACAATTGGCAAGAAGGCACCATCTGCCACTTAACCTCAAACGGGTCTCAGTCTGCTTAGGCGTAGCACTCGTAGGTATATACACCTAACGGTATACTTTTCAACAATTTCAACGAGCTAAACAGTGCTAGCATAAGACAGCTAAACAGCTTCGTCGTAACAGCAACTGGTTCCACTGCTAGGAGAAGTCAATCCGCTTGGTATCACAGTAGGCCCACGTTGGCCTAAGTGTGACTGCTTTCTGCAGTCAATCACTCCTACCTAACCTAACCCAAGCTTGATCTCCGTAAGGATGTTGTATGCTTTATTTAAAGGCTTGGCATTAATTAAGAAATATAAGGGAAGGTGACTAGAAGAAGAGACAGAAATTGAGAGTGCAGAGAGTGCACCAAGGCAGAAGGAAAATCCGTGTGGAAAAGGGATCTTTTATACATAGGGATTCGAAATTTTTGACAAGCCTATCGCAGAATCAGCTTTACTTGTCAATATGGGACCAAAAGTTGAGAAAGAATACAGATTAGCCTAAATCGGGTAAAGATGAGCCTGGAGGGACTTGTTCGCTGTAGAGTTTCTATATGGCTGCCATCGCCGTTTGCGGGAGTATGTAATGGATTGGCATTTGTTGACGTTAGGTTGAATATCGTTTTTTTGACAATAAATTTATTCGTGGGAATCAATAGAATCAATTCTGACATCCGGTTTCTAGGTTTCGACTCATTCGACTGACTTCAGAACCACTAGCAGGTCTGATGACAATCGACTAAGACTCAAACATGCTTGCACTCTAACATCTTTTTAGGTCATCTTGAAGGGAGAAGGAGTCGGGGGGAGAGGAGATCAACGAATTGATGTCCATATCCTCGGCGTAAACAGAGAAAGATGAGACTCCATAATAATACGTTCAACATCGTTGATGGTTGATGGTAAGTGCGAAAGTTAGTGGACCGAGGTGGCTACATTGTGGCACGCCCGATGTGGCTTTAATGGGTTTGGAGACAGACGGTCTGAACGTAACTACATATTCTCTGCTTTCCAAATAGGAATTCATCCACTTGACGAAGTGGGGTTGGAAATCAACAGCTGCTTAAATACAGTCGACTCACGATAATCTGACACTCGTTAATATCAATTATCTCTTTACTTTGGGATTTTGATTTTTTCCCGGTCCCTTGCAAAATACTCGATAACCTGTCATTTGTTTACATACATGTACAGACATGTCTATTGATTACACGAATGAGATATACATATGCGTAGGTTCGCAGTACGTTCATTTTTTAGTTGTGTATTTTAAACGACCGAGGCAAGGAGCTCTCTGTACACCCTACGTTCCTACACACTCAGAAATGACACAAGTGACGATCTCTCGATCGAAAATTTATTCGATTTAAGGCTCAACTATAATGCGCATGAGCGAGCATGAGCTAGTGTCAAGTTTGAACCAACTGTTTCGTCATGTTTGCTAAAAAAAACATGAGTAACTATAATAAACACATGCGCGCATAGCCTCCTGTCAGAAATTCTTCCGTTGCTTGCTTTATTTTTTTTATTTAATTATGATTTATTATGAATTCCTCATGTTTCCACTTCGGTTATATGTGTATGTGTATACGAATACCAACACAATATCAGCTGATTTGCTCATTTTTCGAATTTGTTTCTTGTCTGTGTTTCATCTATATTTCGCACTAGCTCATGCTTAACGAAACATTTGTGTTTTGCACATGCTTAAGGAAATGTTCGCAATCTTTCAAGGACGACATTATAGGTTGCCTCATAGGGGTGGGTGTATTCGCTCACTCACCCATGCGCGTTTGACACTAGCTAATGCTAGCTCATGCGCATTATAGTTGAGCCTTCAGAATCGACACAGGTGACGATTTCTTCTCAGATCAGAAGATAGATAGAAGTCGCTCAATCAACAGATTATTACGGACTTTTTTTTTTCAAAATTAACATGTTTGAAGTAATAAATCACGAACTTTAATCAAACTCTCGTTTACTTGAATTGTTCCTTCCTCCCTCTTGTTTATTTGAACTCTTGCTGGTTTGAAACCTTTGCAATTTGATCGATTTTGTTTTAATGCCATTTTTCTCTGGTCCTTTGAGTTTCAAACTATCGAGAGTCGACTGTATGATAAATTGGTGTGAGAGTTTATCGAATGCCTTACTAAAGTCGGTGGCTATCACATCGACTTCCTTGCCGCCTTAAAGCGCTTAATGCTGCAGACACAAATTCAGCAAGGTTCGCAGTTGTCGATCTGCCTTTCAGGAAACCATGATAAGAAGGTGGAATGCTTTGTAGTGAAAACAAACATTAAGTCGTACACAATGCTTTCGAATAGTTTAAGTACGCAACATAACTTGGCGATATGATGGTGGTGACTTATATCGTTTTTCGGACCTTTCTTGTGTAAAGTAAAGTAAGTAAAGCTAGGGGAAAACTCCTATGTTGCCAAGAGTTGAGCCAGGTGTCTAGCGCATTTTTTTAGATCCGGCGTTTGTCCTTCCTGACAGCTAAATTTAGCCCGTGGAAAATTACTGATGTTTATGAGTGTCTTGTAATTTTACGAACTTAAGCAGTGAGCCGTGAATGAAGTGCTTGATGGCGGTGAAGGAGGCGAAAACGAAGTAAGTACATGCTGTTCTCAGTCAGTCTCGGAGAGAGCGTGACAAGGAGCAGCTATTACTTCGAGGTAGTCAGTGAACAGCCCAAACAACATCCGAACCGAGATAAAGGCTGGTTTTGGTTAGGTAGGAGTGGCTGACACCAGAAGGCAGTCACACTTAGGCCAACGTGGAGGACTGACTTCCTCTAAAAATGGAACCAGTTGCTGCTTACGACGAAACTGTTTAGCTGTCTTGTGATAGCGCTGTCTAGCTCACCGAGATTGTTGAAAAAGTAGGCCGTTAGGTGTATGTACCTACGAGTGCTGCGCCTAAGCTGACTGAGTGATCCTTCTCTTTTAATTCTCTTGAATTAATATCCATCGGTTCTAGCACAACTGCCTTCCACTATGTCTTCCGATTGAATGCCTGTCTCTCCGTGTTATCATTCATCACTAGCCATCGAGCTGTCACTTGATCCGTGTTGCTACTTATGTCACTAAATCTCTACGTATCACTGTCGTCAGACCCATTCTCGAATAAGCCAGCCAAGTATGGGCACCACATTTCGCGATCCACATCCGGCCTATTGAAGCTGTCCAGGCGTAGGTTTCTATGCTTCTCTCTGGACTGATGGAACCATTTTACCTCCTTATTCAGGGCGCCTTAAACTTATTCGCCTTGATTCCCTCGAAAACCGTCGCAAGACCGCAAATCTGCTGTTCCTTCCCCAACTGTTTACTGGTAATTCAGACTGCCCGCAAATTGGTGTCTCTCAGCTTCAATCAATACAATATTTGATCCTCAACCCTCCTCCGCATTAGAAGACCACATCGCACTAATTACGGCTTGAACTCACCAGTGTCAAGGATGTTATACTTGGCTAACAGCTGTTCTTCCCTAGTCCAGCCTATATCCCTTTCTGGCGCTCCCTTGCAAATAGGTTAAGCATTAGTTTTCAAGTATAGGTTGTTGAAGTTCATCACTTAATAAGTTGGGGCGTTGCCAAAACGAAAAAAATATAATCCAGCGACATCTGTTGTCAAAGTGGTGAATGACCTCTTCTGTTTCACAAGGTCTTCTCGAAAAAAGTTGTCTAAAGATGCCACGTCCCTGTCGAGCACAATTTTGAAGAACAAATAGTGTACTCTCCACGACTGGCAAAAGAAGGTGCGAAGGAGGAGTCCACATTCTGTTTGGTTTATGAGTTACTTGCGACTGGAGTATGTTTCAGTGGCGAGTTGTTTGGAAAGTTCAGTGACGCGGAACTAGTCATTGGGCCGTTTTTTTTTCATTGATGAGAATGATTGACACCTCACACCTTGGACTGGACATTAATGATGTGTGACAACAAGATGGTGTCACAAGCCACACAGCTGGTGTACCAATCGAGAAATGATCCACTCGATTGGCCGTCTAGATCGATTGATTTAACACCTCTAGAATATGTTTATGGGGTGTTACGTTAATTCATTGGTCTATGCCAACAAGCCGCTGTCGTTAGAGGAGCTCAGAGCCAAAAATTAAACGAGAGATGGTGGCCGTTTCCGTCGAAATGTGTAGCCGAGTCATCGAAAATTGGGTTCAACGGAGCATATGAACGAAGTCGAATCTCTTATGTAAATATATTGATTGTACACGGTGGGCTATACACTGTCTTTTTTTTAATTCTAGGTTCTTTTGACACAGATAACTGCTTCCCACTCGAAATCTTGACACAAAGTCAGTATCATACCACCACGGAATGAAATGAGTCGCTGTACGCTTCAACAACGTTGGGAAATATTGAAAACTTTTTTCCAAATTGAGTGCTGTGTAGACCAAACTGTGCAAGTTTGTGCAAAAAGTTCGTGAGACTGGGATGCTAGTGGACCACACTCATGGTCCCCGTCGTGTGTACAGATGATAATGAGGCAGCTGTGACCGAGAGTGTGAGACTCAACTCAAATACATCAACTCGCCATCGATCTCAACATTCTCCAACTCACTAGCCAAGTGCGCAAAGATCTTGGATTATTCGCTTACAAGGTCCAATTGACTCAGGAATTGATGAGGAGCATTTTAATCTCGGCGGCACGTTAACAAAGAAAATTACCGCACCTGGTTCGGAAAATCCGCACGTCATTGTCGAGAAGCCAATGTATCCACAAAGAGTGACAGTTTGGTGCGGATTGTGGAGTGGTGGCAACATTGGGCAATTTTTGTTCAAAAATGAGGCTGGGAACAACGTTTCGGTCAACGGTGGGCGTTACAGAGCGATGTTAACCGACTTGTTTTCTGTACTCAAATGGAAGACATGGATTTGGACGACCACTGGTTCATGCAGGATGGGGCGCCATACCACAATCGATATTTTGCGCACCAAATTGCCAAATCGTGTTGTCAGCCGTCTTGGCGATGTCAATTGGGCTTCGGAGCTGCTGGAACCGTGATGGACCGATGTTATGCCATTTATTCGAAATAAAATTTGTCAAGTCCTTATTGAAAACCCTGATACGTCTTTGAACCGATCGCCCAAACTTCTTCGCAGAAAATGGGCACGGCGACGGTTGGCGAAATTCGCTCTCGACAGTGGGAGTTACTTCATTCGACACCGTTTAAAACGAAGAATGACTGTCCTCGGTGGTCTTCTCGTCGCAGTTTTGTCTAGTCACTTGCTCTGGCATCAAGTGTAGGGTGTTGAACGCGTCAATTTGGTTTTAGTGTAAAATCTTCCTTGAATGGGATTCCATCAGAGTGGCAGACCCAGGACGAGGTTGTTGGATCAAGTCTAATAACTCGCCAGCTTCCCATTGGGAATAACTTTTGATGGCCTGGAGATGTCTTGTGTGTGCTTTGCCTCCGCAACCCCTTTAGTGGATCATGCGGGTCAGAAAGGAGATGTTCTCCTTCACTTCTCTCAGCATGTTGAACTTGATGATAGTAAAGTCCCTCATTGACATGGATTTCTTTTGTCGTTACATTGTCTTTGGCTTCGAGAGCAGAAAGCAAAAGTTAAAACCTAATGATACCCTTGCAGATGTAAGCTTCTTTACCTCGGCGTTCGCGAAAGATCTGTCCTTGTGGCCACTTTTGTTCTTAACACTTTCAGTACCGAAGAAAGTAAAAAAATCATTCGATTTATTCGAAATTTTTAAGTAGAAACATAGAAAAGCAATTCAAAAAAGTAAAAAGTAGTTTAATTTTAAATAATCTTTATTTCATTATATGTTCATTTGAAACATTTACATAAAAATAAGCTCTTATTTACCTGTGAATGTCCAACCGGTAGAAGCTTTACCCATACATACTGCCTAAAGTCCATTTGGACATATTCCTAATGCAGCCAAAGTAGAGATGAACTCCATAAAACTTTTAAATTTCCATAGCGTCAGTATTCACCTCTTTGCCAGTAGTAGACAGACCGTACATGTTGGTAAATTTAGCTGTGTTTTCAAAATAATTGGAGTTGAAGTAAACCGTGATTTTTTAAAAGCTATAGGAAAGTTTTTCAAAAAAAAACACATAAAATTCAGAAAAATGCATGAAATCTTTATTTGAATCGATAGTACGGTCCATATAATTTAATTTGTGAAGATTATTTCATGCAAATGTTGACCTTGACTGCACCTCAAATGGTCCATCCGCTTAGTCCAATTTTGGCATACTCTTTCCAACATTTCGGCCGGTATCTCACGAATAAATGCTTCAATGTTGTCTTCCAATGCGTCAATTGAAGCGGGCTTGTCTGTATAGACATGAGCTTTAACATAGCCCCACAAAACATAGTCGAAAGGCGTTAACTCGCACGATCTAGGCGGCCAATTGACCGGTCCCGAACGTGAAATAAATTGTTCACCGAACTCGCCCCTCAATAAGTCCATTGTTGCGCGTGCTGTGTGGCATGTGGCACCGTCTTGTTGAAGCCACATGTCATACAAGTCAAGCTCTTGCATTTTTGGGCAAAAAAAAGTTGGATATCATCTCACGGTAGCGCTCACCATTCACAGTTACATTACGATTCGCATCATCTGTGAAGAAGTACGGTCCAATGATGCCACCAGCCCATAAACCGCACCAAACTGTGACCATTTCTGGATGCATTGGTAGCTCTTGCAATGCTTCTGGCTGATATTCACTCCAAAATCGACAATTCTGCTTATTTACGTACCCATTGCGCCAAAAATGAGCTTCGTCGCTGAACACGATTTTTCGGTAAAAAAGTTTCTTAACAGAGCACGCATTTTGATAATAAAATTCAATAATTTGCAAGCGTTGTTCGTTTGTAGGACGATTCATGGTTAAATTATAGACCAAACTGAAGATGTTTGACAGTGAAACAAAACACGAAACGTGCGTCAGCTGCTTAAGCCAGTGTTGCCAAAAAGATAAAAGCTAAAAAATCACCCTTTAGTATCTGAAGTATTCAACTGGAAGAAGCAATTGTCCCCAAGTAATTGGGAATGGGTCTGGTCCAAGATTTGATTGAAATTTACAAATTTTTCTAAATCCTCGGGAGTCGGGAGTCAACTTTCTCAACTAGCGCCTCAACATTCTCTTCTTTGACCATTTGAGCAGCTTCAGACAGTCCTCGGTCGTTCTGAGCACGACCTAATTCTTCCTCATCTGTAGAATCCTCACTCACGGATGAAGATTCTTAGCTTTATTGCAAACGCAATAAATTTTCTAAGAATGAACAAAAACTGATGACGAAAGCTCAAATAATTTGTTTGCGGGCATCAACCATGATGCGCAAGGCTCTGGTTCTCTAAAAAAAAATAAGCTAAAGTTGCAGAGCTCAGCTGCTACGGAGGGCTAATGTTGTGTTTCACGGACCTAGTTGCGAACTTAATTGTGGACGCTAGGTTTAATTCAATGAAAGTTGGGCGCTGTAAATACCCAGAAGTTGGAATGATCACATAACCTTTTTGAAACAACATTTGCTAACCACCTTGTGATCTTCTGAACATTAACCAGCATCAAATGGAATGCCTTTCTACCCGATAACATGAACAAATCCCGTTCATTCCGTGAGCATTCTCAAGTGCAACCTGCCCACACTGTAACCCACTTCGGCTCTGAATAATCGCTGCAGATGCATCACCCGGAAATAGAGTCGGCCAATTATCTAGAATCCTCACACAGCACCGTCGAAATGCATCCGTCCTGCCCCCGAACTCGAACTCGGTCAACGAGCGTGAGTCGAGTTGCCGATGAGGCCGGGTCCGAAACGGGGAAATGCACACATTTACGACCGTTGAACACCTCCGAAGGAACGGTAATTGAAACCCGTCGACCAGAGAGCAACTAATTAATTCCATTGCACTTACAACTCACTTAAGTCCATCTCATGGTCGATTATCCTGACGTTTATGTGCACCTTGCCGAGGGCATGACTATGGCCATCGCACCCCTCGGGGATGATCCGAAATCAACCCCAAGTCAGGGGCAATAAAAATTCGCAGCGCCGACTAGGGCTAATTTGCAATTAAGCCAAGGGATGATGCGGCGAGCCGATGGGGAGTCCTCAACACGAACCAGTTCGTGATCCATTATGTGGCCAATTAAACGGTGCTCGGTGTGCGCACGTTGCGTAGCGAAGTGCGATTGAAACAAGGGAGATTGCTTTTTTTGATAAATGGTACTAAAGAAATAATTTATTCAACTCTTTGTCTTGGGAGATAATCTTTCAATAATGCTTCTCGATGACCCTCAACTTGCTGTAGGGGGCGTAGTGGTGCAAGTGCTTGCCAATGGCGGAGTAGTAGGCCACATGGGGAGCGGCGTGCGAGTGATAGGCGGCGGCATGGTGACCATGGTGGTGCACCAGAGGAGCGGCATGCAAATGGGCAACTTCGTGGTGGAAGTGATGATCGACCACGGGCTTGGTGTAGTGGACGTAGTGATGGGGCTCGTGGTGCACAACCTTGGTCACATGGTGAACGGGCTCGACCTGATGGATGGACTCGTGATGGACGACCTTGGCGGCGGCGTGCACATCGTGGTGATGCAAATCGGCACCTTCTTCGAGGACAATCGCTGGCGAATGGCTGATGTGCACGTCATCGTGGCTGGCGAGGTCGTAGTGTGGGGCAATGTCATCGATGTGTCCATGGGGCAAGAGACCAGCTTCTACGGTCAAAGCGAGGGCGAGAATGCAGATGAATGCCTACAAGTGGGAGAGAGAGTGGGAGAGAGATGTGGTGGTTAGAAGTGTTCTTTGGAAAATGTCAAAAAGTGACAGCTGTCAGTTTGACAGGTGACAGTTGACAGCTGGTAGTTACCTTCATTATTGAAGATTATGTGCTTAGGCAAAAGTGTATAAATGTAAAAAAAAGGAACTGAAGACTGACTTCTGTTTGTACTGAGCGAGCTCAACTGATGCCTACCTCAACGGTGGTCTTTGCTTTTATACCGCCGCAACAACTGGCCGATTGTCGAATTGTCGCGAGTATCGCGCGCGTTTTCGCAATCGAAAGCAAGCGAGAATTTCGAATGCAGTCGGGCCGACGCGACGGATGGTGCCGATCGGCTCGGGAATAATAATCGATTGGGTTTGATAAGCTCAACCCGCCCCCTCCGAGGGATTATGCAAGTCGGAAGTTAGTCGCGTCAGCTGTCACGTAAATTTAGAATGATTGTGTATTCGTCGTGTTCCTGTTCGATAAGCGCTGTCATTCGGAGCCTACTCACCACCGTGCTCGGCCTGCAAATCTATTGCTCATCTAACACCATAACTGGCAGCCGGTTGCCAAACTTTCGTGTGCGTGCCCCTCTGGTCAGAGTCAGAGTCGGCGTCACGCACGCTCCGCGGCCCTTTCGGTATTTTCACTTTCGTTCGGTTAATTGCCAAACGGTGGACGTGCCCCACAATGGGCACCCTCCGCAGTCTATTCACTTATTGGCCATTGCATAACCATTCCAGACACGGACAGTGTTGTTGACGAGTGCTGTAATCGGGTGGGGGGGGGGGGGGGGGTTGGGGTTTTCAGTTTTCATTTGCATGCGCCATCATGCACGGTGTTGGACAAATTCGCGCGAGCGCGAGCGCGAGCGCGCCCGCTCTCTTACACCGATCGTACCGAGACACAGGCCCACGCACCGAAGCATTCGCTAATTGCTGGCGGGATGAGTGTTCGGTCTGGAGACGACGCTAATTGAGTATTCCGAGCACAGGTTCAATGGATTCACTTGAACTAGAGACTCCCCGCTGAAAGTGGCTGTAAGTCGCGATAGTTAACATGTTGACAGTGGATTATGTCTTATTGGTGTTACGGCGCAGGCTGTTGGCGCAGTCGCTTTAGAAGTGTGACCGTGTCAGCTTGTGCTGTCTGTAAGTCTTTTGCTGTCTGTAAGACTTGTGATTGACTCGGGGTTTCGGTAATGTCGGAGGTTGTTGTCCTGGCGTGGCGAAACCCGTTTCTGGTTGACCCACAGTTTTGACATCGCGGTTTTTCATTGCACTTGCACCAGGTGCGGGGGTTGCTTTGTTTTTTCTGGGATTCCCCGTGCTCTCGGCTGAGCATTTGGAGACCCCTCTTCTTAGGACTCACAGACTGTCATTCATTATCAGCTTCTCGTCGTTTTTTCCCCCGAGGTCCCACCAACAAAAGGCAACATTTCGGCGTGTCTGACTGTGATTTTCTCCATTTGACGGGTGATTTCGTTGAATTGTCTCTCAAATCGTGTGAATTGAATTCAAGGTCCCTGGAACGGAGTGTGTTCACTGTTCCTGCGGACAGACGGGTTTGTTGAATGGAATCAGGTTTTGTCTTCCATGTCCGCTAAGTGATCTGTTTGTTCGATATTTTAACCTTTTAGTGTGAAATGGTGGTAGACTAGTCGATGAATCGGATAAGATCTAAGGCTTGGACCCGCCACGCGAAGCGTGTCCCCTTTTAGGCTGCGCTTTGTGCGCTGCTGTTGTTTGTGTACTTCTTTGTGCGATAACGCTTGTTTCGGGTTCTATTTCGAATTGAATTGGTCTCGAGAATCAGATTCCTTTGCATTCCTTCCTTCTTCCTGCGTTAGTTGTATTTATGTCCGTCCAACTAAGTGTGTGAATTAATTGCATTCCATTGTTGACGGTCCTGGGCACGCTGCTTTCATTTATCGACGCGTCCGTTATGACTTGGGGGATGGATGACTGGAGTCTGTCATTCGAAGACCCTTTTAGCTGGATTGCTGGTGTCCACGTGCTCATGGTGGCCAACCCAGTGGATTTGTCAGAGTTTTGCCTTTCGGCCTACATCTTGGTGCAGTTCGAAATGTTCACGATTGTCTTCTCTTTCATCAACCTTTCTCGCAGTCAAGACCATACATCCGACGCAGAATTTTCCTTTCGAAAGCACCAAGCGCCCATTGAGCATTGGTCCTTCGAGTGTGAGTCTTTCCGTTGTTTCGACAAATTGAAGTAGAATCGGTTGGCAAGGGCCATTCTACGTTGGATCTCCACTAGGATATAACAGACGGAGATCACGTTTGCCACGAGGTATACGAACTCCTCGAACAAACCGTCGATCGTGACGTTATAAAGGAAATGTCGGTTTTTGCACGGTAGCACACTTTGAGACCACCTCGTTTAGCCTGTTCTCCAATCGCCGTAAGAGACCGTACCTTCCGTTGAAAACATCGAAGGAGGTTGATTGAAGAAATCACAGGACAGTGCATCTCTTGCCGAGGTCCGGTGCTGTCCGAAACGACTAGGAAGTCCCCGAAACGAACTGCATGGTGCATCATGTATGTGTTGGCGTGGTGCGACGCAACCGCATCATTTTTTCCCCGATCCCGAATTCGGCCATCACATCGAATAGCTCTTTGCGATAAATGCTGTAGAATGCGGCTTTAAAATCGATAAAAATATGATGCTCATCGATCTGAAACTCACAAGCTGTCTTGAAGATTTGCCTCAGATTGATTTTTTGTTCGATAGTCGATTTGCTGGACAGGAAGCCGCACTTTAGATGTAGTTAGCTGAACAGGACCTTGTAGGCGCCGTTGAGGTGACCTGACCATGGCTCTGAGTGGGTTAAAAAATGAGTTACACTGCCATTCCCGCCAAAGTGCATAGCTTACTCCTTAAAGTTCCCCAGACAGAGGAATCCATTGCGTTTGCATCTGAAGAATTTGCCACCCACTGTGCTGAAGAAATTAAGTGAGAAATGTTGTTTTGAAGCCAATACGTAGCAGAATATTGTTGAAATGTCCATGGTCTGCGACCGAAATGTTTGTACGAGGGTGGTCCGATAAGTACTTAGTCTACAAAAGAAAAACGAACATTTTGGAAAAGCGACGATTTATTTTTCCACATAGTCTCCTTTTAGTTCGATACACTTGACCCGATGCTCCAACTCATTTAACCCGCCTGAAAAGTATGTTTTCAGCATGTCTGTAAAGAAGGCTTCTGTGGTGGCGACCCCTTCATTGGACTTGGGGGTGCGGGACTTCTGCCCGCCGAGTGCATTTTTCAAGTTTCGCACGGGGCCAGCTTAGGCAGCAGTTCGTAGCGTAATTCGATCAATTTGGCTGGCCAAACGCTCTGAAGTGGTCTCACGGTTGCGCCTGTTGTCCGGAGAGAGCAAAGGCGGTACCCGTAACCCAGACAGCTTTCGCATGCTCAATATTTCATGCGGGATACGACCCACGCTGTATTTGAGATGCCAATACGAGATCGTGGATTTTTTTCACGTTATCCTCCGTGGTAGCCGTTTTCGGAGCACCTGGGCGTGGCTCATCAAAAACCGACTTGCGACCACGTTGAAACTCGTTGCATCAATTTTTGACGGTCTCCGTCTAAGGAGAAGAGTCACCGTACACAACACCCAAGCGGTCTTTGATTTCGCCGGGCGATTTCCCTTCTAAAAAAGAAGAATCGAATCACTGAAAAATATTGCTCATTTTCTACTTTTCTAAAATCTGTTGAAGCACAGGCGATCAAGCAAAACTATCCGATTGACAGACTAGTCGAATGTACTACATGATAGTAAATTTCTCTTGCGATAGTGGCGTCATCGGGCGGTGATGCTAAGTACTTATCGAAACACCCTCGTATGTCCACGGCATTCGAACTGTTCTGGCGATAGATTTCTGCGCCTCTTTTAATTCTACGGTCCAAAAATACGAGGGGAGAACAGCCCTTTAGCAGTCGGTGTTGCCTGCTTCCCCCTAGACAACCAGAGGTGGACATTTTTCGAAAGACCTCTTTGGCAGGTAAACTCGATAATTTAGCTTGTTAACATGCTCAATTGGGATCGGAGTCTTATCGGAGAAGACGATGTTCGCGAACAGGCCACCGCTTGCGTGCAAGCAAAGCATGATGATCCTCTCCGCTCTCGACCACTTCCTTTACGTCTGGCGGTACTTCGAATCAATGGCTGACGGCACAAAAGATTTGCGCACTTTACGACAGAGCTTAGCAACAGTTTAACTATTAAAAAAATAGAATCCACGCGAACCACTTAAAACAAAGAAATCAACACGTTTGAGGAGCACGTGACTGACCTTCGTACCAAAAAATTACACACAATTTGAACTTTGAGATCGTTTTTGTTTTTCTGTTGTTGCACTTAGCTGTAACAAAAAAAATGTTCACAGTCATTACGTAGGAGGTTTAAGCTGTGAGAGAAACTCGTTTTTGATTACTTTTGTGCATGTAATTTTTTTCTTTTGCTTTGGCGTGTTTCGTGTGAAATCCATGCTCGTGTCTAGCTTAGGAGATCGCTTATTCATTTATAAGAAAGTGCTTAGTAGTCTCAACAGAAGTGGCCATTTTAGCTGTTTCCTTCGACACAGTTGGCTTGTACTATCGCGAGTGTTTTCACAGCAGAAGTCTGTATTCTGTTATTGAACGTCGAATCTCCCTTAAACGAACCTCACTTGATACTTGCTCTCATTCGTTTTTGAATGGTAAACGATCACCGATATTTTATCCAGGTTGATGGCCAGCCAGGGGATCCATGCCAGTAATACATCTGCTTTTGCACTTCTACATTAGACTAACGCTCACTGTACTCACCATCGCAAAAATAGTCTTCTTAAGTTGAAGTCTCGTCGGTAACTCGTTCTTCTGCCTACTTCAATTATTGCGTTGCTATTTGTTGATAGTGGTCAGCGGTCATTTCGATGGCTGTTAAAATAGTGTTTCTGGTCTTGACGGAATCCGAATGTTCGAATGATGGGACCATTATTATGACACCCTTCAGATATTTTCCACGTTTGTGAAAAAAAAAAAAAAAAATGGGACCTAATTGGTAACATTGCAGCACACCATTATTGCTATCATATTCGGTGCTCAATGTGTCAGATGCCTTGAATTGAATTGTTCTGTCAGTTAGATAGCGTTTGAGGTAGTCCGAGTTCGTACTGCGTCGAACTGCGGCAGCTCTGCAAAATTTGCAATCGACAACTGCGTTCATAAAAGCAAAGCGACAGTCAAACTGCGATCAAGTTGGCAGTGATTTTTTTTTTGTTGCACGATTGTCCGAAAGTTGGACTTCTTCATTAGAAAGTGGTTCTTAAAAACTTTATCCGGAAATTCTCTTATTATTTTAAGGACATTTCGGTCCATTTTGGAAAACGTCTTGACTTCCAATTCTTATTCTTCATGTTTTTTTGTTGTTTGGCAATACAATTAAACATCACTCACTTTTGTGCTGCCTACTGATGTTGCGTTTATGAATATTTTTCGACAATGCTGACCTGCAGCAAACTTGCGGCAGTATTTGTATCCATGAATGCATCGAGAACATATTCTGTTCAGTGCAGGGGCAACAATATTGCAATCATGAACTCAACCGTAGCTTGCCCAATTTCTGAGCTGAAGAGCCTCCTGAGATTCACATACAAATCGGAATTCATTTCAATAATGAAAGCTCTCACAGTGCCACATTTGTCAATTTGCCTATAAGTGTGCCACAAGGACCTTTTGGGTTAACTTCTCTGTCACCCTGAGTTCGATCCCACGATTGACAAGGATGAATTGAACTTGCTTGTGCAGAGCTAATTGGACGATTCCTCGGGCTTCACAACCAAGTGGTGTTATTGACGAGACGGCAGTTTCTTATTAGTTGAAATCGCAGTGATAAATGAATTCTAGATGGCCTGAGTATCGTATGGCAAACCGAATTCAGGCTAGGAAGCCTGAATGCAGAATGCCACTCCCACCTAATCTGTCCTGTATGTCACAAGCTTTTGTAAGCTGCCTAGTAGCATTACTCAAAGGTGCTTAGAGCTACCACCAGAATCGCCACTTTCGACATCGGTAAGTCTAAAACCTCAGTTCCACCTTGAACTTGAAAAGAAAAAAACAGCATTTCCATTTCACGTAACAAACTAAAGTGCTTACAACAGGGGCCACCGATCAACACACATGGTTTTTCCCCGCACTAATCGTAACTCAACTCGAAAATGACATGAAAACCAACTTCTTGCTTCACCTACACCCACGAGCCAGTTTTTCCAATCCGATGTGCAACGACCTGGGTGTTGTTTTATTCAAATCACCCAAATGACCACTTTAATTGCGATCAATTGACAAATTCAAACTACCAATAACGGTCGTTAAATTGCCCACAATCGCCTTACTCTTGGCATGCTCAGCACTGACCCGAAAACAATTTCTAAAAATTATTGTGATTGAAATCCAAATTGCGACCATCAATCATCTGACGTGTGGATGGAATTAATGCCGATCTTTTTGTTGTGCCTTCAAATGAATTTCAAAAATCAAAATCCCATAAAAGCATATTCAATGGCTGAGTGTTTTGTATTCAATGGAGTCGAATGTGGGGGTTTGGTATCTCGCGAAAGTAGAGATGTGCTGGTTTGACAATGAAACCTCTTAGTGGGCCACGTTGTGGTTTTTTCCCGAGTTTGTTGTGGCATCTGAATGAAGTTTGCGCTTGAAGCTAGCTTGTGTGTGTCTCCATGAATGTGTCAGTTATCAGTTGAGTGTCGTGGGGCGAACATCTCAGTTAGTTTAAGATATAACCAAGTCACTACCAAGAGTTCGCTGTGTGCTGAGAAAAATGGTCGATAGTTGAGTGAAATTACATGCAGTGATTGTTTGTGTATTTTTCACTGGACATTAGCCAAGAAGACTTCAATTTCACGAATTCGATTGGTAGACAGTTTCGTTGTGTTGAGTGTGATGTGCTCAGACGCAAGGCTATGCGCCTACTGACGCAGCTATAATTTATTTGTTTACTTATCAGGTCAACTACTCTTGGAGGGCCTGAATCAGAGCAATAGCTGCATCCCATCGCTGACGGTCCTGGGCACGTTGCTGGCAGTTATCAAGGCAGAGCTGTTTTCCTCTCCTTCACGAACCAGGAGGCTCGGATCGTGCTGCTCGAAAACTCGAAAACCTGCTACTACAACAATTCATAGTGCAACCAATCAAAACAATGAGAGCTCACAATCCGCTTCAAAAGATAACCGGAGCCTAAGAGACCCACTTTACCGACTTTACAATAAGCTTGCTTCTTGCCACAACAAACACAGTCTCCAGACGAACTTAGTTTCACGCTTCAAATGAATCTCGAAAAATTGGAGAAAATGAGCAATAGAGTGAATTCTATCAGCGCTTACTGAGCTTCGAGCAAAAAATGCTGAACTGAAGACGAGGATGAATAGTCGAGAGAGCTGAACTGAGCTGGCAACAACAACAGCTTCCTAACACAACAGCTTGTTGGTGTGCCAAAAATGTAAACAATGATGCAGATGCAGCAAGTAAATCGAACATAATTTCTCAATGTTGTCTGTCTGTCGATGTTCCTGATGATAGAAAACTGTTGTGTGAAAAATGTCTGAAGCAACGAAAGGAAAAATAACTCTGCCATCAGTTCCGATGTGGGTATCTATGTGGGTGCTCTGACGACCTTACGGCAGTGGCTCACTAAGCCAACGTGTAGAGTGCCCGTAATATGGTATGTGTTTCTACAGTGAGACCTTCTTTTATTCCTAAAATCATCCAGTGTATGAATCTTAGGAGATTTTTCAGTTCAACATCGCTGAAGTCCTCCAGCTCTACGAAGAGTGTGCTTTCCTAAAAGCTGTCTCCTTTCCTTTGCAGGGACTGGGCAATCGCATGGCCGAGTTGATCAGATTCTTCTTCGTTCTAGTATCTACAGGATCTGCGTTCAGAGGTACGCCAGTAAGGGGTACACATGCTGGTGACTAAAACTGATCAATGATGATGGCCCCCTCTTGCTCAGCGTGCAGCAACCAAAACACAATGCATCGATTTCTGGTTCCATCCAAAGCTTCGTCCTTCAGTTTTCGCCTTGTGAAGCTAAGCGGCGTGAATGCATAAGGAATTGCCAGTTATTCTCCCATCTCCGATACCCTTTTCGCGAGACTGTCCGTCTTTACGTTTCTTTTGAATACTTTGGTACCCAGCATACGGTTACCGGGTTCATCAAGGATATGATGGCTTTGATATCCGTTATATATGTTGTGTGAGTAGGCGTTTCTAGCTTCAGTAGATGCTTTGGGTCTAACTAAAGATATATATAGCTAGTGGTGCCATGGCAGATGTAGTCCCTATTAACATCCATCGTCTGTATATGCAATGACCTAGAAGTTCATTCACTGCTACGTTCCACAACAGAGGAGAGAGCTCTCAACCCTATGTGGATCTATTTACAGGTCTGCAGGTCATGGTGTCATCGTCATATTATTGAAAAGTTGGTGTATGAAAGCCAATACGGACTTTTCGATCCAGAGCCGGTTAAGTGCTAATATAATTGCCTTGGGTTCGAGTCGTCTCTTAGTGCCTGGGGTTTTTCGAAGTGGTGACAGACTGTGCCTGTACCCGTCTTCAGGAGTCCTTCAGGGGTCACTGTAAGTCATTGTTTTCTGTCCGGGAAAAGTAGTTGGAAGGTCTTCTCCGGGGCTAGGGTTGGTAGTAAGTAGTCTGTTAGGTTAGGTAAGTGGCTAGACAGGGGTGAGCCACGTCTCTGTTAGGTCTTGTTGGACTTGTCCTCTTAGCGCCTTGCTTATATCAGTCATATCAGTGTGTTGCCAGACATCCTGAAAGCCTGAAAACAGAGGTTAAAGTAATTTTTGTTAGTTAAAAATTTTGTCCCAGTGTTCTGTGTCTCAATTGGCAGATACTGAGGCAGTGGCAGAGGTAGTGACGAGTATGCTCTTTTTTGTTTTTCCCTTTTCCGTTGGTCTGTTGGTCTGTTCGTCTGTTCGTCTGTTCGTCTGTTCGTCTGTTCGTCTGTTCGTCTGTTCGTCTGTTCGTCTGTTCGTCTGTTCGTCTGTTCGTCTGTTCGTCTGTTCGTCTGTTCGTCTGTTCGTCTGTTCGTCTGTTCGTCTGTTCGTCTGTTCGTCTGTTCGTCTGTTCGTCTGTTCGTCTGTTCGTCTGTTCGTCTGTTCGTCTGTTCGTCTGTTCGTCTGTTCGTCTGTTAGTCTGTTCCTCTCTTCGTCTGTTCGTCTGTTCGTCTGTTCGTCTGTTCGTCTGTTCGTCTGTTCGTCTGTTCGTCTGTTCGTCTGTTCGTCTGTTCGTCTGTTCGTCTGTTCGTCTGTTCGTCTGTTCGTCTGTTCGTCTGTTCGTCTGTTCGTCTGTTCGTCTGTTCGTCTGTTAGTCTGTTCCTCTCTTCGTCTGTTCGTCTGTTCGTCTGTTCGTCTGTTCGTCTGTTCGTCTGTTCGTCTGTTCGTCTGTTCGTCTGTTCGTCTGTTCGTCTGTTCGTCTGTTCGTCTGTTCGTCTGTTCGTCTGTTCGTCTGTTCGTCTGTTCGTCTGTTCGTCTGTTCGTCTGTTCGTCTGTTCGTCTGTTCGTCTGTTCGTCTGTTCGTCTGTTCGTCTGTTCGTCTGTTCGTCTGTTCGTCTGTTCGTCTGTTCGTCTGTTCGTCTGTTCGTCTGTTCGTCTGTTCGTCTGTTCGTCTGTTCGTCTGTTCGTCTGTTCGTCTGTTCGTCTGTTCGTCTGTTCGTCTGTTCGTCTGTTCGTCTGTTCGTCTGTTCGTCTGTTAGTCTGTTCCTCTCTTCGTCTGTTCGTCTGTTCGTCTGTTCGTCTGTTCGTCTGTTCGTCTGTTCGTCTGTTCGTCTGTTCGTCTGTTCGTCTGTTCGTCTGTTCGTCTGTTCGTCTGTTCGTCTGTTCGTCTGTTCGTCTGTTCGTCTGTTCGTCTGTTCGTCTGTTCGTCTGTTCGTCTGTTCGTCTGTTCGTCTGTTCGTCTGTTCGTCTGTTCGTCTGTTCGTCTGTTCGTCTGTTCGTCTGTTCGTCTGTTCGTCTGTTCGTCTGTTCGTCTGTTCGTCTGTTCGTCTGTTCGTCTGTTCGTCTGTTCGTCTGTTCGTCTGTTCGTCTGTTCGTCTGTTCGTCTGTTCGTCTGTTCGTCTGTTCGTCTGTTCGTCTGTTCGTCTGTTCGTCTGTTCGTCTGTTCGTCTGTTCGTCTGTTCGTCTGTTCGTCTGTTCGTCTGTTCGTCTGTTCGTCTGTTCGTCTGTTCGTCTGTTCGTCTGTTCGTCTGTTCGTCTGTTCGTCTGTTCGTCTGTTCGTCTGTTCGTCTGTTCGTCTGTTCGTCTGTTCGTCTGTTCGTCTGTTCGTCTGTTCGTCTGTTCGTCTGTTCTGTTCTACTGTTCTACTGTTCGTCTGTTCGTCTGTTCGTCTGTTCGTCTGTTCGTCTGTTCGTCTGTTCTGTTCTACTGTTCTACTGTTCGTCTGTTCGTCTGTTCGTCTGTTCGTCTGTTCGTCTGTTGGCCTGTTCGTCTGTTCGTATGTTCGTCTGTTCGTCTGTTCGTCTATTCGTCTGTTGGTCTCTTGGTCTGTTGGTCTCTTGGTCTGTTGGTCTGTTGGTCTCTTGGTCTGTTGGTCTCTCGGTCTGTTGGTCTCTTGTGATGTCCTCTTTTCGAACCTTTTAGTGTGGAACCTTATGGTTCGCCTCTGCAAGGTGTATGTTGGATGTTGGATCTTGTTCGGATTGTAAGCCGTGTAGCCGCACAGGTGCAAAATATGGGCTGAACATTGCCGTCACGGCAAATTCAGCAGAAGTCAGTAAAGGCCGCTACTAATCGAGGCAGTGTTCAGTCCAGAGACCCATTATTTCACTGAGTAGAGCTTTATGAAGAGGCAGAAGCTTGCGATCTTGCTTTGGTCTTTCAAGTCCTTTACGTACCGCTCTATGAATGGCAAGGGGTACGCCTATATTTGAGTCTTCAAGAGCCAGTGACATTGTTGCAGCTTCAAAGGGAATGTCTCTTTGGTCTTCTACTCAATATTGAGATCAGTTTAAGGGCCCTGATAGTTGCCTGGCAGCCCCAGGGTCTGCTAAGACTACGGACACTACGTTCCATTTGAGGCAGGGCAGTACACCACGAATTGCCTTCATTCGCCTCTGAAACATTGTGCAGTGAATTCGGAGTCGCATGAACAGAATATTTGAAAATACTCTTCAGTTGTTTTTCAGCCATCAGGGTAGACATGCACCGAGTGTCCAAAAGGTGGGAGATCATTGAAACGGAGCTCATTATGAAGTGAAGTCCTTCGTGAAGGTTATGATTAACTTCGTCCACAGAGGCAGGGTTAATCGCAGAATCTCGTAGTACAATACGTTCCACAATAATGGTCCGACGACTGAGACTTGTGGAACTCCTGTTGTAATGGTGTATTGCTTGAAGCTCTTTTTTAGCTTTCTAATGTCGAAACGGTCCAGTAGGAGGGTGTACTCCTGATGATGAAAGATCTGCTTATTTTCCTCCAGCTCACCGCGTTAAAAGAGTTTTTTAACGTCTAGGTTAATAATCTCCTTTATCCTCCATCGCCTACTATTACACTTGATGCCCAGCCGTGATTCGGGTGCAGTCACCCCAGTACCTGCAGACTGCACTTCAGATCACGGCAAGTCCGCGAAACATCTCGCCAGCCCCATCCCTCAGCCTTCACCCACTTGACCGCGGCCAGATTGCAACGAATGCATCTGTGGATTAATTACAAGCGCGAACAATCGGCACGTGTCCAACACCCAGATGTTCGCTGCACAATTAAACCGAATCTCTGGAGCGTCATCTCCGTCCGAACGCGGCACAATGCATCCGCGAATCGGCTTCTGTTGCGATAAAAGCCACAAACTTCAATCAGACGGATGTATAATTTGGAGATGGTCTCCTTTCAAATGTGAGATGCGATTAGAATCGCCGCCACTACAATGGCCAGCTACGATCCGAGGGCGTTGCCGTGGCGTGCCGGGTCCATTATGTCGCCCTTGATAGCCGCGCTCCGCCGCTGCATCGCGTCCATAGATCTGCGCCCGTAATAGTAATGATTTACAAGAGTTTAATGCGTTCAGGTGCTAAATTCATCCATCGCCATCGAGCGGCTCCAGCGCTGGACCGCGCGACTCCACAATCACAATCTCTGCCTCAGCCTCAGTCGCAGTCCCTGCACAGATGGGCACGTAATGGCGACTCATTAGGTCGCTGTAATGAACCCACTGATGGCGCGGTGCATGCCCGGCGGAGAGAAGCCCTTGTCTCGATGTGCGTCCCCGCGCGTGTGTGTATGTGTGTGTGTGTGTGGGGGGGGGGTGGATGAACTCATGCATCAACTGCAAACAAAATGAAGGTGATTTGCGTTTGCGGAAATTATTTCAAAGTATCGCCCGATTAAGATCTCTAGCCTCGAGTAGAAAGTATCGAGTTCCTTGTCCGCATTGCGCAAACGATAATGGGCATCGGGCAATCCATTATCATTTACCGCGTCCATCCCACATCGCCGTTGACTACCAGCTACCAGCGAAGGTGCACTCGTGCTTTGCATACGCTTTGCCGCCAATCGATGGCCTGTCCCCGGTCCTTTTGGACGATTTATAACCGAATGTGCCCCAAAAAGGCAGCCAGCCCGAGCGCGCCCTGTAATTTGGTGTCCTGCTCCATCCCATTCGCGCACGGAAGTGAACCCGAAAATCAGAGTATCTCAGCTGGAGGGCTGAACCGGTGTGTGGGGAGTATCTCATTATTATGCCTGTCCCTCTGCCGCCTCTGTGCGGAGCATACCCTCCGCCCCTCACGCTCTGTCATAATTAATCTCTGATATCGATTAGCGGAACAATCGCAGTGGCAGGCCACCCAAACGACGGCGGCGGCGGACGGCAACCTTAGGCAAGTCTACATCTTTGACATATGATGGGTGCTGCTGCACTACTTCCTCTGCAGAGCAGTCAGGTCGGGGTGGCTGCGGTGCGGCCTACACTCTCGCGATGTTCATCTCAATTTATGCTGACCGTTCCTGTCCGGTCCCGTTGTCGGGACTGCCTGTTGACATTGATGAGGCTGGGAGTCTGCGGCTGCCGCCCGCTTTTTGTGCACACGATTGCTGGCAAAGGGTCGGCGTGTAAATTTGTTACACCAACGGTCCTCGAATGCCGAATGCACAAAGGCGCAAAGGCGATTGGGGCTCCACCAGGCGCAGCAGCTTCTGGTTGTGCGTCCCAAACAAAGAAGAAGGAGGAGGAGGAGGAGGAAAAAAACGCAAAATCGAGAAAGAAGCACAAAAACCGATGGCAGTTGATCCCCCGCCAGAGCGGCCACTGCTGCACAGCCAGCCTTAGCGGCATCCTTTCGCCGGGGCTCACCGCTTTTTCAATAGAAGCCCAGCGGCCCATTGTTCGCGGCCAGTTGGCGATATGAATGAGGGATTAAAATTCCATGCATTTCGCATGCGGTCCACACGCTGGCGAGCGAGCGAGTGTGTGTGTGTGTGCAGCTGAGCGTGACGCCGTGGCGCGGTGGCGACTGATGCCCACCACCTTCGCCAGATTCGTGGGGCTAACGCAACGCAATGATCTAATGGCGGTTTCTATGACCATTTGTTCGCTTCCTAGAAATCGATGCGGGATTCGAGGCTGCATGGTGCACTGCTTGCAAGTGCCGTGAGTGTGTGGCCGTGGATGGGACTGAGGCAGGGGCCGTGGCCGATGGTGATGGGGTCTTTGGGGACCGTAGGCGATGTGGTGTTGGGCTGGAACACGTGTTCGGCCGCAGATCAAAGGGACTTGGGATGTGTCAGGTGCCATCGCACTTGCTACCATTTTTCTTTGGCACGATGCACCTTCGGTTAACGGAGCGCAATGGGAGAAAGGTCGCTGCAACGCTTATGGATGTGGGTGGGAGGAGGAGTGATGGTGACTTTCAAAAAATGTTCCGTGTCATCTGGAGAGGGGGAATGGGCTTAGATCCGCGTCGCACTTGGCCTGGATCTTCTAGCTTTGAGGAAGACTTGCCTCGATTCACCGTCCCCATCGTCGTGTCCGCCAATTCATTGAGTTTCTGTGCTCGTGGCTTTGCTTTCGACTCTCGTGTCTCTGATTGGATGCTTCCTGTGAGTTTTGCAAGCCTGTTGTGGTCCCTGGTGTATTTGTGGTCCCCGGATAACCCGGATATCCTCTACGAGGTGGAGAATTTTCAAGAATCCTTGCTGGAGATTGAGATGAAGGACGATGAGGGTCGGAATGCCATTCTCTGGCAGGGTATTCCAGCTAAGTTGGACGGTGGTTGACTCGATTTACGTCGCCCGGAACTAGACGAAGTCACAATAGAAATATCGAGACATACTAGTGCGGATGAGGTGCCCGTGGAAATCCTTAGCCGTGCCTCACATAGCTACACATCTTGGTTCTTCGTGGTACCACATCGTAGACTGTTGCCATCAGTGTCTATTTGGAGGCAGAATGATTCTGAGACATTAGCAGATCTGTAAAACGTGTGGTCTCATGACAGGCGCATCACTTGTTGTCTCGAAGACACAATACAACATTTATGGTGTTCTTACGTTTGCGTCTACTTCTGGCCATAGTCAGAGAAAGGCGAGAGATGTAATCCTGAGATTTGCTGTCCGCTCAATCGTTGCAGTTCCTGCATAAATCAGTGATAATCCCAACTGATTTATGCAGGAACTTACAAGTACGCTTTTAGTTAAAAGAGTGGTGGTAGAGAAGCGCACAAAACAATGTTCTGTCGCGATACCAACCATTCGTCATTATTTTAAGTCGCTCGCGTGGTCCATCAAAATGTTAGCGGTTGCAAGCCACCCGATTGTCCGCCGTGGAATCTAACTCATCAGGAGCAATACTCAATCGATACGAAGAGAGTTGCCGAACTAGGTCCAACCACCTCATCCTGGGCCCGCCAAGCCGTCCCCTACCCGATTGGAACCGCCTCGGAAGTGGTGATTATTGTGTAGGGAGCGGGTGGAGGTGGGCGCAAAAAATAAAACACTTGTTTGACAGGCGGTGTTATCTTTATTTCGTAACGAAGAGAAGAGAGCTAAAACTGCATTCTGCTTGTATTTATAGCAGAGCGAGATTCGGATCAATAACCTGATCATATGGTCCAAGCATTATTAGTTTTGTTAACAGATGTCGTTGACTGAATAGTCAAAAGCTTTAGTTCTGCACAGGGTGTTTTTTTTAAATTTCTTTTGATGTAATTGCTCTTTTTTTAATTTCGCCTACAATTGCGACATTAGTGCCACGTCACCGAACCATCGAAGCATTCCGTCCCGTGTTTCTCAGACCATGTCATAGCTTCATATCAGAGGAGGTTCATGATCTACATGAGACCAGAATCTATGTTAGACACCACCCGCCATATATTTGTTTCAAGGATACATGCGACAGCAGCGTACATTGGGATGAGCTATACATCGCCAACTCCTAACGTTGTGCAGGATGACAATAGACAGTTCTTGCCGCCGCATCCTGGTCGGTAACAAGGTCACCGAGACCGTCAATGTCCAAAACGGTTTCAGACAAAGCGATGCGCTGTCACGTGACTTCTTCAACAACGTTCTTGACAACACAGAGTAAAGCCCACATGCCTTAGATCAACGATATCCCAGAAGTCCGTCTTATTGTTAGCATAGCATGATTGGCAGAACACAGCGAGCCTAGAATGAGGCGTTCACTGGCACTGTGACGGCAGCGCCGGAAATGACCGGTCAATGAGGGCAAAACAATATACAAGGAAGGACATACAACGTCGATAACTTCGAGGTAGTAAGTTCGAGTTAAGAACTTCGTCTACCTATGCTCCGCAGTGGCCGGCACAAACGACGTCTGCACCGAGATCAATCGCAGAATAAGTCGGAAAAAGAAACTGGGGGCAGAGAGAGTTAGTGTCCTCCTCGTCACCGCAGCCTCTGCACATAAAGTCGTTGGCTACTCCCATTCTCATTTCATGGTACTTCAGATGATTATGGCCAGTCAGAGCTCCAACTGCCATCGCTATCACTTTTTGTTGAATTGAAGGAGTCTGGCAAGTGCCGGTTGCCGCCTAACCAACTTAGTGTGGGCGGTTGGAAGTAGCTGGCTAGCGATCGGGCTATCTAGAGGACTTTGTCAGATAAGGTCCACAGACTTTGTGACTTGCGCCCACGCACCCTGAGCCCTCAGAAAATATTCAGAGCCTACGAATAGCAACTAAGTGAGAGACTATCCGGTGTACCACGATACATGTTCGGATTGCCGAGCGGCCATCAACGATGTAGTGGAAACCAATTTAGGCTGCCTACCTCAACTTGCACCGGATTTCGGCAAGGAAAGCGCTGTTCTTCAATCTGGTACTAGAGAAGAAAGTGCGACGGGCAGCTGTATGCGTCCGCGATGACTTGGTCTTTACTACAGCAGATTCGGTCTTGATAGCTAGAAGCAGCGTGCACGGGATCGTCGACAACTGAAAGCTCACGTATAGCCCCGCCTCTGGCCCTGCATGGGTGGCAAACCGAATGAGTAATTATCCGAGTGTCGTTTCGTAAATCAGTAACCAGTCTGTAGTGTTGGAGTTCTGGTGCGGCTGACTAAGGAGGACCAACTGTGGCTAGCAAGGTCTGGGATTTTATCAAGATGACCGGCACATTTAATGGCCAGACCTCTGTTCGGAAGAACGCTGTCATAAACAGACAAGCTGATTGGAGAGTGCACGCTTACAGATTCCGAGGATATGTCCGTTCCTGTGACTGTCAACATCTTCTATTGATCAGTGTAGAGTCATAAGAACCGCTCTGTTGATAGACCAGCTGGCAAATCACTCCGTGGGCATATGGCATGTAAAGAGTCTTTCAAAGGAACGTCCACTATTGTTTTCTTTGTGTAATCCACATTCTAGAGTTGAGAAAAATATCACTAACTGCGATTTGTTCACAGTGATTTAAACTGCGATTGCGATTTAAACTGCGATTGCGTTTTAAACTGATGCGATATGTGATATGACATAAAAGATAACAACAAAATTTAAATTTATAACTTAAAATCACGGTGAATAGTGAATCGCAATCACAGTTGTACCTGCGAATATAAAATCATAACTTAGCCCACCTGTACCACATTCCATTCCGTTGAAGGCGTATAAAAATACACCATCTCCGCATGAATATCACTCAGACAAGGAGCAGAAAAATAGACGATGACCCATGCTCTACCTTTCCATTGCATCGAAGTGAGTCAATTTAACAAGCGACATTCAGTTATAGTGTTGCCAAAGGAGATCTATGATTGAATCCAGGTCAAACGTTACAGCACATCCTTTTTGGAAACAGGTGGAGACATTCAGAAGACATCACCTCCACCAATCCTCCTCAGTCCTCGTCCACACCCAATTCGCAGCCAGCCTCAATTCGGAGGATAGTTCCGCATTGAGTAACACGCCACCGCACTCAATATCAGATCAATAGCATGCAGCAAGCGACGCGTCCTAACCCTTTGTTCGCCTCCACGTCACCTCAATTTCGAATCACTGCAGCACCCTCTCCGACATGTTCTAAATGAGATCCAGATTAGAATTCACAGCGAATCAGCGCCAGTTGACCCACACCGAGATGAATGCGAACACCACCCAGACGATAGCGATCGTCCATCGTCCAGCCCCGCACACCGTCTGTCAGGCAATTGAAACGTTTTCCAATTACCCGGCTGACTCGGGCCGCGCAATTATGAATAACATAAGTCACGCATGAGATCACATCTGATCCAGAGACACCCGGCCACGGTGCGGCTGCGAGAATGCAATCGTGTGCCGCGAAACAGCGGCTAAGGACAATCCGTGCAGGTGTTGCCACAGCTGACACCTCGGCACCTCGGCACCTCGGCACCAAGATCGCTCGCACATTAGCGTCAACAAATGAGATCAATATAATAATTATGCCGCGCAGCCTTGAAGTCGTGTCTTCATCATTACGCTCCCGACTACTTGCCTACGTACACACTACACACACCACGCCGCCAAGAAGGGGCGGACAGAACCCCAACTGTGATCGCAACGAAGCCAGCCATTCAAGGATGCGCGAGCCAACCGAAAAGGTCTCGCCAGGCTATCGACTGTAATTTACAACTTCACATATCCCATCGGTGGCCAGTGGTAACGTCTTAATGCGAGAAAAGTTTCGCGTATCGAAATCGAATGAGGAAATATCATCATCATCGCCGTCATCATCGGCACCATCGCCACCGCGCCGCCATCATCGCGAAGAGGCAGCAGCGCAACAGCAGCAGCAGCAGCTCGAGCAGCCGCAGAGGCATCGGATCGAATCCCTCGTCAGATCTATCGATACAGCAGCGGTGGCTAGTAGCGTGCGCGCGCATTAGTGCCTCGGGGCGGCTCAGAAAGAGGCGCAGACAAAAAATTACTAATTTACCACAGCGCGAGTGTATATCAAAGTATCGCGATACAATAGTTCATGGCTGGCATTCGGACTTCGGAAGGGGGCGCGGTGCGGTGTGGCGGTGTGCGGCAGTGGACTGGGTCTGGAGCGATGCAAATTGCCGGCGAAAGAGATCGATTGCCGGTCGTGGTGTGTACCGTGTAGGGGCTTTCTAGCCCTGACCGTGTGTGCTGGCGCGCACCCCATCAGATCGATGACTCGGAACGGAAGCTCTCTGTCGGGGGACCCGTGTGCGCAGCTAGCTAGATTCGCCATTTATTAATCGAATGGGCTTTCGTGGTGTTAATTGAAGGAGTGCAACGCCACGGACTAGGGCGGCTTGTCGTTTGCAGGTGTTTCGGCCTGCTATTGGACTTTGAAATGGCGGCGGGTTGATGCCTTCGGAGAAGACACTGTCGCGCTGTCATGGGAGTGGAGGGCATGAGTGTCTTGGAATCGGTTAGGAGCACAATGGCGCGGGGGTGATACACGATGGAACTGGGGAACTGCATTGTTGACGAAATGGATCTCTGAAGCGTGAGAAGAATGAGTGGCAACAGATGAAGTGAAAGGAATGAATCTCAGGCCAAAGTCAAGGCCAAATTGACTGACGATCAAAGGCCGTGTAGTCACACATGTCCAGCATGTCAAAAGGAAAAGAAAAGTCTTATTAAGTTTATTGCGAACGGAGGCAGAAGCCCCTCTGCAGCAGGCTGTGGTGCCAGTGATTTTGGAGCAGCAGGAGTAGATTCATCGGTGACCTATACTTGACGGTGATGAATGACTCCTTTACAGACCCTTCAATAGAAGAGGCCCTTAGAAGTGGCTTAAGACAAGTTTCAGTCAGAGAACTTGGAATTTTTCCCGGACTCCGCTGTTCTTTTGATGCCCGTGTACTTCCCATGGGTACGTGATGTGCCAATGCATGTGTGACAAGTCCAAATTCATTCCATAGTTTTGGATCTTCCTCAACACTTTCACTATCAGCATCAGAGTGAACATTTCGACGAAGGATAGGCCTTGGGGCAACTGCAACAGAGCCAGTCTCTTCGAATGTTCTTGCACGTCTGCCTGTGGTACACCCAGATAGACGATTATATAGAAAGATGCGAGAGTCGTTTGATAAGTCAGAGACTTTTTGAATTTTCCGCTCAGTAACTTCAAATGCCACCCTGAGTTCATTTGTTTCTAGGCTATTGTCAAGTGTTGAGCCTCAGTGGTTTAGTTCACTTCTGTTCGTGACGCCAAACGTTCAGGTCGCTTAAAAGCGCTCGTCACTGCAGAGAGCCCCGATAAAATCCATGGAATAACATTAGACGATCGGGAAGGTGCCTGAATTTGTAGCCACCTCAACTGAGCAGGTGCATTCCATTTTACATTTTACATGAATGTTTTAGACAAGGCGACGCACTGCCATGTGACTTCTTTAATATCATTCTGGAGAAGATCGTGCAAAACTCACTGGCCAACAAAAGAGGGACGATCTTCCAGAAGTCCAATTGCTAGCATACGCGAACGACATTGACCTGATTTGTAGAACATAGAGATCCGTCACTGAGGCGTTTGTTGGCATTGAACTGGAACCGGTTAAAGTGGGTCTGGCGGTAAACAAGGGCAAAATGAAGTCAAGAAAGGATACACAACAACGACGACTCGGCCAGAGCGTTACTGTAGGCAGCTATAACTTTGAGGTAGTGGGGGACTCTATATCTCTATCTCCGCTCCGCGGTAAACAGAAAAAAACAAGAGGGCTCAAGAGGTAATTGAGTAATAAATCCCTGTCTCGGAAAACCAAGTTGACTCTGTGTAAGACCTCCAGCCTGAGCCTGAGCCTGAGCCTGAGCCTGAGCCTGAGCCTGACCCTGAGCCTGAGCCTGAGCCTAAGCCTGAGCCTGTGCGACAACGTAACAGAGGACGTCCACGGACAAGGTGGTGCACACAGGTCGAGGAGGACCTCAGTCGGCTCGGTGTGCGAAACTGGAGACAGTTGGCGAGAGATCGTGCTGGCTGGAGAGGCATGTTGAGTGAGGCCTAGGTCCACCTCGGACTGTAGCGCCCTAAGAAGAAGACTGCGGTTTCGAGTGATGCTTGAAGACAATTCTCCAACACTGTCAAAATTGCATATCGATCCAAGATACCTGCAGTGATGATGAAAGTTCTCCTTGGAGTGCCACAAGTTTCTACTCTCTGACCAATTCTGTTTAACAATGAGCTACTACGCGTGTTCAGACACCCCATTTGCGTCGTTAGACATAAGTGCCTTGTTACTGCAACACGAATAACGCAAATTGAGTTCGACAAAGCGTCACGATAAAACCAAGATGTTGCAAAAAACCAAGATTTTGACTAAATCCACCAATGTATCGATTTAGTCAAAATCTCACTCGTCAAATCATTAATTCGAATGTGTCAAAGTCGTGGCGGCCATAGTGCTGTGAGTCCGTGCGTCAACTCGTACGCACTTGAACGAACAGTGTCCAGGTTCGATTCTTCCAGAAAAGGTTTCTCAAACTTCGCCGTTCGGAGTCGTCCACTCGTGAGGGAAGAATAGCACGCACAACGCGATTAGTTGGTACAGAAGCTAGAGCCTGTCATATCCGGACCACGAATGGCACCTTCCCTCTGCTTCTTCCCGCCGAAAAAGTTGTATCGATACATTTGGTTGGCCGTGGGCCAACAGACGATTCAATTCTTCGATGGTACAAGACTGACGACCTCTTCTCATTCGAATCACCAAATGGCTTCCTCTGCGCTGAGATGATGGACGTTCTACGTGATCGAACGAGAAAGCCTCTTCCATGAATGCATTCTGTGCCATGAACCTGTCCATATCGAGGTCAAAATGTTTGTGAATGTGCAACAATGTCGTCTCAATGGTCAGCACTTAATCTGCGCTCTGTTCTAAACTTGAACTGTTCCAAGTTGCCCAAAATAACGCGCCTCTTTTCCTGATGCGACGACCATTGGAGATACACCATCAAACAACGAAGAAATTCCTGGTCGAAAATTCTTATCTAAGTGATCAACTGTAACTGTTGCAAGGACTTTCTTCGCCGCGGTGGCGGCGGAACGGGCGGCAGGGGTGGTGGCGGCACACTTAACACAACATTCAAAGTCGTTTGCTGCTCCCAAACAGGTACCTCAACGGCAAAGACCAGATCTATGGCACGAGTGAGGCATTTCAGGAATTCTCTTATTTTTTTTGTTTTTTATTTCGACGTACAAGTATCCAACTTTCCAGCACCAGACAGTGGAGTTCTTCTGCATACACCAGTGCGGCGTGGCGGGCTCGCTGAATAGACTTGCACCACCTTCCACCTTCAAGGCTCGCAGACCACTCTGGGCGTGCATACGTGGTCCGCGCATGTGTGTCAGCGCATATTTCGGGCGGCAGAAGATCAAAGCGAACAGTAGATCCCTGCCCGGCTCTTGTCCTCCTGCATTTCATCTACGGTGTCATAAAACAAATATCCCCGCACTGTAAGAGTCAATGATTTGTGATCAGTGAGGTAATTTAACGACCACTGAAACAAAAACCACGCCGACCGACCGGGACGGGCCAGGCCGGACCGGGATGGACGACAAGATGGACTGGCCTCGATCTATTTGCGGTATTCAAGTGAATTTTTCCGAACCCTCTCTGTGGTCGATCGCTGTCTCTGTCGGTGTGTGCGTGTGTGCCAGAGTTTGTTTTGTCCCGTCGATCGCTGCCTTTATGTGGGAGAATCGACGATTGTGTCGCAGCAAATGGACAACAAAATAGTCAGCCGATGCAGGGATCTCTCGGATCTCGGATGTCGGACGTCGGACGTCGGACGTCCCCTCCGTTTGCCAAAAGTGGATCATGCGACAGAAGGCGCAGGCAATCTCAGCCACTGGTCTCGGTCTCGGTCTCGTTCTCAGTGGCGGCCCCGGGGTGTGGGGGCGGCCGCGATGGCGCGGAGTTCAAGTCAAACAGGGGACAAATTTATTGATCGTGTTGTGGGCGATGACAGACGGACGCGGTATGTCTTTTTTGTAGATTTTTTTTTGTTTTTCATTTACGGCGAGAGAGACGGGTATTTGCGGCTGCCGCTGCCGCTGCCGCCGCCAATGGATGATAAAGATCGACAAGAGTAACGTACATAAAACAGACAACAGGTAGGAGGTAGGACCTGTAGGTGGAGGACACCATGCACACCATGCGCACCATGGACACCATGCACCGTCGCCCAGACAACAGGTAGGACGTTGTTCGTCGTGGTCTCCTCCGCCAGGCGACGGAGTTGTTGTCGTCGTCGCTGTCGTCCTCGATGTCGATGTGGATTGTTTGTTTTTCACTTTATTGCTTCTCTTTTTTTTTTTTGCTTTTGCTGCTGCATTTGTTCATCTCTCGCCGAAGAGAGAGGGATTCCTTTTCGGATGTTGGGCGACATGATGATGAGCAGCACCAGCAGCAGCAAAAAAAACCAAAGAAAAGAAAAGAAAAGAAACGGAGGAAAAGTTGCCGGTGCCGCCAGTGGATCGGAGCGACATACTGCATGAGCCGCACAATTGGTGGGACTTTGATTCGGCGACATAAGGACACAGCGGCTGAGTGCTGCGACTGCTGCTTGTAGGCGTGGATCGGCATGCTGGAGAAGTTTCTTTGAACAGATGTCAGGACGTGGACGACAGCACGGTGCGTGGGGAATGCTTGTAAACCGGTTTTGTCGCTCTTCTGCCGAACTGCCATCGAGCACCCACATGACATGCCAATCGCCAGAAATTCCTCAGTGCCCCTCGCACCGCACCCACACCCGTTGCCAATTAGCACAATCAAAGCACAAGCGTCACATCACTGCCATCAAACACAATCGCGACACACAATCCACACCTCTTCACCCCAGATTGGCCGAGAGCAGCAACATCGAGCACTCTCACCCCGGGTACGTGTGTCCGGATTAGCATACCAAGCACGACAGCGATCGCGGGGCTATTTATCACTGTCACCTCGCTCGCAAGACACCCAGTAGACAACAGTCAGTCAACAGGCACACGTATTTTGACACCTGAATGCCATCCGCGCCGCTGTCGATCTGCACCTGTTCCTAATCCATTCGGCGGTTGCCACCGCGAACGCGAACGCGAACGTGAACCACTCCACTCTGTGCTCGCGCGATTCGTCAGACGTCACAGCGACACCATGTCTGCCGGGCCCGTCCGGCCGCCTGCCAATCACGAGCGATATGAAATATCGCCGCTGCTTAGCATACCGGAGACAAGCGCCAAACCAGCCCGAGATGAATTCATAATTCCTCCATCATTGCCATCCATCCAGCCACTAACTGATGGAGGGAGGGGGAGGCAACGGAGCACTCGAACGCTCGAACGCTCGAACGCTCGAACGCTCGAACGCTCGAATGCCGCCAAATGGCAGGCGGGTCATCAAGTCTTCAAGAAATTTCGGATTTCACAGATTTCACAGAAATTAATTAGCATTTAATGAAGAGCGCGGCTTTTTCAGTTTCGTCGATTGCTGGCGATGCTGGGGTTTTGTTTGTGCTTAATGCTGACAAATTAGACTCGGCATAAAGATGTCAGAAGGGGAGTCAGAGATCGCGAAGCAGGCGCGGGGGTTCCCTCAAGATGAGGGCTGAGGTCAAGAAGTGAACTTTTTTCTTTTTTGTTGATTTTGGAGGTTACCTTATGGAATGTGTTGTGTCACATGTGACGGAGGGTGATGTGGGGGGGAAAGAGACTTTGGCAATTTGTTGAGCTATCATCTATTGTGAGCTGGGATTGGGTAAGACTGAGGGAACATTAGCGAGTGACATGAATATTGAACGCGTGGTCGATTCGTTTCATTGACTCGTCTGAGGGGGGGGGAACACTCAAGTGGTTTGATGGGTGTGGGGAATTTGGGGACGCTGATGTTCACGAAATTTGTTAAAAGACACTGTCAGACAGCGTGTTGGTGGTTGGGTCCAGTCAGTCTGATGGGATGCAATGCAGCAGCGGGGAAACTCCGCACAGGGTCCACCTAAATCTGGGGCTGCAGCCCTCTCTTTCACTGACTCAGCAACCCAACTGGTCCACTTGGCGTCCTGTCTTCGGTGATGGGTTAACTGGAGCTTACTAATCGAGTTACATTCACCGAGTGGAACCGGGTTAAATGTTAGTCAAATCGAGTTGGCGAAACTAAGACAAATTAAATGTGCAGTAAAATCAAAACCCGATCTCGCCTAGACGGTTGGCGAGGAAGTACTTTTCCGTTCTGGTAAGAGGGGCCAGTTTTGGGATGAACGCCATCGATTTTCTAGTTTGGACTGGTTGAACTAAACTCCTTGAGGACACGAGGGTAGAAGCTGTACACACCGCACCAGTCCCAACCGACTTTTCAATGAGATCCATATCTGTGATGACGAGCTCTCCCATTCCAGACCTTACATCGACCATGGGAAAGTTCTTCAGCAGGACACAACCGATTGCACTAGCGCCGACGATGAAGTACATGATATCGATGATTACTGGTCTCTAAGCTTTTCACATTCATTCTAGGTCTCACGAACTTGCACTTCGGCCATATACGGCCATATTTAGATTCAGGACGTGTTTTTGCCACTGAAACGATTTAGGTTCTTCTTCTTCTTCTAGTGGCACTACAGTCCGGGGTGGACCTGGGCCTCAGTCAACAAGCTTCTGCAGCTGGCACGATCTTTAGCCAGCTGTCTCCAATTTCCTTCTTTCTCCACTTGTTGGCGCCATCGGTTTCGTGGTCGTCCTCTATTGCGTTGTCCCACTGGTTCACAGACTCTTCAGGCTGGAGCAGTGTTGTCCATGCGCTCTACATGACCTAGCCATCTTAGGCGCTGGATCCGTAGACGCCTGACTAGTTCATGGTTGTATCTTCTCCTCCAGAGACCATCAACGCAAACAGGACCAAAGATGGAACGCAGAACTTTTCTCTCGAAAAGACCAAGGACTTCTTCATCTGCTCTTGAGACTGTCCAGGCTTCCGCGCCATAGAGCAGGACAGGGATTATGAGGGTCTTATATAGTGTTAGCTTGGTCCTTCGATAGAGAGCTCTACTACTCAATTGCCTCTTGAGCCGAAAGAAACAGCGGTTGGCAAGAGTTATTCTGCGTTTAATCTCGGTACTGATGTTGTTTGTACTGTTTACCTGGGAGCCCAGGTAGACGAAGTCCTTAACTACCTCGAAGTTATAGCTGCCTACGGTGACGTTCTTGCCGAGACGTCGATGTTGTGCGTCCTTTCTCGATGACAGCATGTACTTCGTTTTGCCCTCATTCACTGTTAAACCCATTTTTGCAGCCTCCGCTTCAACACCGGCTTGCTGTGTTCGACCAATCACGGCAATGTCGTCCGCGTATCCTAGCAATTGTACGGACTTACGGAAGATCGTGCCTCCAGTGTTGGCGTTTGAGTTTCGCACGATTTTCTCCAGGATGATGTTAAAGAAGTCACATGACAGCGCGTCGCCTTGTCTAAAACCTTTTTTGACATTGCAGGTCTCGGTGAGTTCGTTACCGACCTTGATGGAGCAGCGAGAGTTCTCCATCGTCATCCTGCACAACCTGACGAGTTTGGCAGGAGTGTCAAAACTAGACATGGCGTAGTAGAGCTCGTCTCGATGCACGCTGTCACATGCGGCCTTGAAATCGACGAATAGGTGGTGGGTGTCGATTTGCATCTCTTGGGATCATCCAGGATCTGCCATAGTGTGAAAATTTGGTCGATGGTGGACTTTCCCAGCCTGAAACCGCACTGGTAAGGACCTATCAGGTTATTCACGAATGGTTTCAGGCGCTCGCACAAAACGACAAAGAAGATCTTGTAGGCGATGTTTCGGAGACTTATCCCTCGGTAGTTGGCGCAGTTGAAGGGGTCTCCTTTTTTGTGGATCGGGCAAACGATACTGAAACGATTTAGGTTACAAGTTGTTTAAGATCCAAGCCCAACCATAAACACGTCTCAGGTTCAAAGAACGGCGAGAGAAGGTAGCTGAAAATCCATCTCGAAGTGGGGATCGACTTAAAAACCACACCAAAACCAAACAATGACCACCTCTTGTAGCTCCATCTCTCTGCTCCGCCTCTCTGAAGGATTGAAAAATGTCAGTGGTCCCCCTCTGATCCCGGTTCCCGCTGCCAGTTATATTTCTTCGCTCCACAACGCCCCAGGATATCAATGAATTAAATTTCACTTACACGTGAACGTGAATTCAATTAAAACAAACTAGGTGAGATGGAACGCCTACGGTGCGAGCCTCGCACACCCAGCAGGAGCAATGACAACAATCTCCTCGCGCGAGCATTCGGCCGTGATTCACACCGAAAAAAAACGCCGCCAAAGGAGAACTAGTTCCCCGAAGCCAATGCGAGCGCTCAATCGCCAAGCCGAAGCCGTTACCGCATACCTGACTGACTGACTGACCGAAAATGTCGTATCGTCATTTGCCTGTCAGATATACGCATCGAAAAACACTAGTATCCTTCACAGATGCTAAGCTCTCCATTTGCACCGCCTTTCCCTCGTGTTGCGTTGCGTTGCAACACGAGCATATGCACACGCAATCCGGAGCCAGTTGTGCGCGCAGGATGCCAAAAAATCATATTCGAGGCAGACAATAATTTGCACTCAGTCACTTCTCTGTGTTGCGGGGCGAGATTACATTTGCGTATACCAGTCCGCGGGTATGATTTATCTCACGCCTGTCGTGGTCCCACACACGTCAGATACGGATACGGTCGTGTCGGGCGCAAACAGCCAGCCAGCCAGTCAGCCAGCCAGCCAGCTAGTCACCCGGTCGTGGAAAATTGCGCGTCTAACGAGGTGGTACTAGATGTGACTAATGTTTGGTCTAATTACCCTGCGCTCTGCTTGTGTTTTTGGCTAATTGGACGGGGCTCTGTGTAGTCTCGTTGCAGCGAGTGTTTGCAAAGGCGCTTATTAGGCGGCGACACGCGAAGGTAAATCTGGCCGCTAATTTGTTCAAAACTTGTCTTTTCATACGCAGCGCCTGCGATGTGTTCTTGCGAGGTGCTAATTACCTCACCAGTAATGATATTCTATCGTCTACTGTGTGCATTCGATGTTGGCGGCCTGACAAACTGCTGACACTCGCCTGGGGTGCCGTAAATGGCTTTACAATGATTGCTGGCGCCGACTAGATGGACACTCTCAAAGCTCCGGCTTTGAGGCACGCACATGCATCAAGTGGATGCGATTGTATTTTAAGACATCTCGTCATCGGGCTTACCCTTCTCTGCGTCCTGGCATTTTTTTTTTGTTATATTTTATTTTTTAAGTGCTTACTTTAAAATATAAAAATAATGTAAGCAACTTATAAAGTGTGAAGATTGGTGAGAAGGGGGGAATGTCTCGTCCTGCGATGGGCTGAGCTCTGCCTTAAAGAAGTGCATTTAAAATGTGCGCTTTCTGATTATTTTCATGTTTTTTTTTTTTGAAAAAAAAAAAAAATAAAAAATATATAAAACAAAAGTTGCTGACAGTAACTGTGTGCATTTGATACGACTTCGAAAATGTTGTTCTGATCTGTAAACAAGATATACACACTTAACAGTGAAGCAGCTTTATTTCCTTTTTTTTAAATTTTAAAAAATGTAAAAAAAATAACCAAAGAATGAAAATTTTCTCCCTTGGCTGACTCCAGTTCGGCACCGAAGTCAACAATCGAAAGCGTTGTTGGTAACTCCAGACAGTTTATGCACATTCAACAGAGAAGCAGTTTTATTTACTTTTTTTTTAAATTTTAAAAAAAATATATATATAAAAATAACCAGAAAGCAACTTTCCTGCCTTGCTTGGCTCCATTTCGACACCGTAGTCGATTTTTGAAGACGATGTTATTTCATACACCATCCATCCATTCAAACATCATCTCTAAAAAGACTTTTTTTATTTTTTTAAATTAAATTTAAAAAAAAAGTCTTATCAGACCACATTTCATGTTTGTACGAGACACTTGCTGACCTGATTCTGCCCCACTTGGCAGCACACGATGGGTAAGCATGACAAATTGCCTCACCTCACTCTAGGAGGCAATTTTCCGAAAAAAAAAGAAAGGAAAACAAAAACAAAGCAGCCGCCGCCGCCGCCTTTAAATGACGAAAACGATCACCTGGACGATTTGCCAATTAAATGAACAAAATCCTGTTACCAGCCGGTGCCGGTGCCGGTTGCGACGACTGAGTTGGCCAGCTCATCGTGCATTCTTCCTAATTCTCGTTGCCGCAGTGACAGTCTAATGGGACGAGAAAGACCAGACTCGTTAACGCACAACGGCCTACATAAATCGCCACACAATCACACCGAACGACGTGGTTGTCGGTCCCGTGTTTGGCATACACGCACGCAACGGCCGCCGCCAGTGGGGACACCATAAGACGACATTGAGCGACATGCAAATGCGAGATGGGCAGACATCCCACCCCAAAGGCGCACTTGTCTGAGAGGGCGTCGCAGCGGCGGATACTGCCTCCAGTGCAGTCCAGTCGAGCCGTGCTCGTCTGGGTGTGAGTGGCCGGTGCGAGGATGTTGGTGGTATCTGTTGTTGTTAAGCTATGCGCAGGTGAGATGTCAATCCTCTCACCGTCTCGCATCTCGCCTGATTTATGAGTCAAAGATTAAATGGCTCAAGTTCTCTCCTTCGGTTTGCTTTTGGCTCCTCTTCGTCTTCAGCCCACTTCCAACTGCCTGCCGCTGTAGGCGCGCGCTCTCTCTCTCTCTCTCTCTCTGTCTCTCTCTCGGATGGGCTTGTGGAGCACAGCACAGTCCATGTGCGGTGACACTACTGCCGCAGCTGTGGCAGACTCCCCGCAGGACTGCATGTGTGTTGCATATGACGGTAGTCGATCGCATGATCATGTCCGGCTTGTGAAGGCCTCAAAATGAATGGCAGCACACTGGAGGTACGCACACAAAATACTCGACGCACTGATGATCAAGATTCGTTGCGGGACGAGATTAGACGTCATTCGGGGCCTGATTTACAGGTTATCCGCGCAGTTAGCCGCCCACTCTGGGACGCAGCTGGCGAGCACCTGCAATCAGTGGCAAATGCAATCAACACTCGCCACCCCACATCGCCGCGCATTGAGTCATTATTCAAACGCGCGGCAGATCCTCATAAATCGAGTGAAATTCAAATGGCCGCACAGTAGTGCCCGCCCACTGGCCACCTGTTCGCCGGCCCGGCCTGGCCGCTCCTCGAGCCTAGCTTTCCCACATTTGCGCGAGCGGAAACCAATGTCGGCAGGCCCCGGCACCCGGATGCCATTTAAAGTAACATCATCGCCGGCAATTCGCGCGGTTCTCAGCACGTGGCCAAGTGAACAATAAAACCGTCAACGATGCTGCACAGTGCATGCTGTCGCTTGGTGTGGTGGCAGCAGCGCGGCGGCGGCAGCCAGCTATTTGTGTGTGAATGGGATAATAACACGGCTCTTGGGCTCGCGTGATGTGTTCATTTAGAGAAGCTCCATTCCTGGCACAATGCTACAAGATGCACCAAACCGAAATCCGGGGATGCAAGCCGGCAGAGTGCTGCTGCTGCGAATCGTGCCGCTGGAATATAAGCCACTGCCATCACGACATCAAGTGCTGGTGGTTAGGTGGCTCCACTCGACTACCACCGGTTGGCTGATGATAGCGATCGTGATAGTCATCGGTGTCGTCTTGGTGAACTGAACGCCATTCAGTGGCTGGTTCGATTCAGGCGCTGCCAGTCCATGAGTCAGTCGGTTGGTCGGGCAATAAGTGTCGAATGGTTATCACGCTGACAGCTTGAACGAGTATTAGGAGGTGACACATGCGGTTCCATTGAACAAGGTCGGTCTTTGAAGTGACGCGGTATCGGAGGTCATTGGAGTGATTTTTCACAGAGGTTCTGAGCCTGACAGACTGAGTCTTCCTCTCCTCCTCGGGCCAGGAGAGGCCTTGATGTCCATGCGCTGGATGTGGCCGAGCCAGTGCTAAAAACGGAGCATCCTTTGTCTGAAGACTGCACGCGTCTGTGTGCGATTTTATTGGATCGTGGCTAATCTCGACTTCAAGTTCCATCAAAAACAAACAGTTCTTGTAGCAGACCCCCTTCCCCCCTATGACCACTGACGGACCATTCCCGAGCAGCAAAGCTGATCTCTTCCGCGTATCATCGCGCGGTTATAAAACGCAAAGCACCGACCTAATCAACTGACTCTGGAGTGGTTCTTTATTGCGACGTGCGCCACATCGGCATCGGCACAACCAGAAAGCCAGTCCCAGCTGCCAGTCGACTAATAAAGATGTCAAAACCGCCTAATTACACACATCCACCGCCGGAGTGGCCAGCCGAGTCCCGCAGCACATAATCCGGGCAAAATAAATCAATAAAATGATTACGACCACACGTCCATTCAGAATGCAGCGAGGTCAAGCCACGTCCCGCAGGACACGCCGCCACCACTCCGGCCCGTGTACACCAGCCGCGTGGCATCAGTGGCGTCCCAGTCCCAGTCCCAGTCCAGGGCCATTAGCCACGTGGTATCTTTCCCCAGAAGCAATTGACTTCACAAATATCGCGAATGCGATACTCGTTATTGATTCCGCCCCGCGACACAGCCCGAGGATGGGTGGCAGTCGATTTTCACCTATTCCCCGGCAAGAGACCCAATTAAGGCCCACTAATGGCCCGGAATGCTGTCGGCCATCGTCGATAAACAACGAATTGAGTTTCTGTCTCATTTGGATGGTGATTTACTTTCTAACCACGGGCGCTGTCCACCTCTTCACCTCCGCGACGCGGCGAACGACACGAGCGCATCACCCACCTGCATTCCACCTGCGCTCGCTCGCTCACTCGTTGGGAATGGAAATCGGTAACGATTTCTGCGTTCGAGTTGGAGGTGGAGTCCCATCCCGTGTTGTTTTTGTTTGCTTTCCGAGGCGCGGTGTCGTGGCCCCATTTAATTAGTGACACTCTCCGCCGCGGCTGGGGTCAGGTGTGGTGAGCTCGCACGCTCGCACCGGTGAGTCGATGTGTCCGAGAGTCGATGAGTCGGTGCGGCCACTAAAGACGGTGATGTATTCGGTGTTGAATTGGGCGCTCGCTGCCAGGCGGGCGGACACGGATCGGACGACAACTGAAATAAACGTCAGTCGTCACCTAATTACGACGATAACGATGGCCATCGGACGAGTGACGGTGTGGAATGCCGTTCGGAGCGACACGATGACACAACACGGCCGGCCGGACCCCGAATGTAGATCATCATCATCATCATCAGCACAGATTTGGGGGAGCGGGTGACGGCCATTCGTTCCGGTTTTCCAATTGTCTTTATGGCCGGCGCGAAGTTTACTGCTTATTAATTCAAAATAATTAAATAGCGGTAGTCTAACAGTAAATGTTCGACGAGACGACGGCTAGAAAGTGGTCCGTGGCGGTGGGTGCACGGGCCAGTGCGATGACAACGAATGAAGGGCTAAGCTAATTATTGGAAAATAAAGGGGCTTTAGTACGCTCTTCATCGTTTTTTATTGATGTTTCGACTTGTGGGGCGACTTGGGGATACGCTGCTGATGGCCTGATGGCCTGATGGCAGCGTCAACTCCAACGCGAACGCCAACGCTTCCTGCTGACAAAGAGGACGGTAGTTTGGAATTATCTTTATGGCCACACCGGTGCTGACATGGATTCTGTGAAGATGTTTTCGGTAGAAAATTAGGTCTTTTGGTGTGTTTTTGTTTTTCTCCTGTCCGTCGCGCTGCCACCGACTGCAGTTGTTCGACTTTTATGGCGTCTTTTAGAGCTTGTCTGTGGCGTGCTTAGCCGGCGCTCAAATTTCAGATCGCCATAAAGTGGGCAAAACTCCTCAAAGAGGACATTTTCAGATCGTAAAGTCGTGGTTAACGCGAGTCGAGTGGGTTTCTAGCCGAAACCCTAGTCGTGATCATTTGTGGCTTATCTGAGCGTGGAGCGGCGCTGGCGGGGGAAATAGGCGGTCGTGGGAGGAAAATAAAATGTTTACCGCTCATCAGAGGAACCTGAAATTCCCATTCACTCATCATTAACGGGTACTTACACGTCATTTGGACAAAGTGTTTCGATCAGTGGTGCCAGATTAAAGGCACGTGCAGGTAGGAGGATTGATTTGCCGTTCCACTGCTTATCGCCAGCGAAAGGGAGAGATGGAGAGCACGGGTTTTGGAGGAATTATTATGTTTTGGCGCCTGTGACTGGACGAGTGGCGATCGATTTTATGACCTCGAACCGAAAAACCTTAACCTCTGTCGTCGAACTGCTACTCTCACTTCCACGTGATGAAACCTGGGAGCCTAGTACCTTCGACAGAAGATGGGGTAACCAACCCTCACGGGTCGTCTGGGCGGCTACAAACGAGAGAGGGGGAGTACAGAGTGAGTCTGCCAGGGCTCGTCCGTCTTTTAAGATGGCGGTGGTGATAGGCCAAAGGTGGCATCCACAACTCCAGTCAGCAGGAAGTACCTGACGGACCTACCCCTTTCCAAGGATTGTTCGGCAGACTGGAATGGAGACGGCGTCGGATGAGCCCTAAAGCCCCTAAGGACCAAGGCAGCGCTCGAAGCCTACAAAGATGAAGATGAAGTCTACAGCCGATGAACTTGCGGAGGTCCAAGTAGCCTACATATAAGGCAGACATCACCGCCATTTAGGATGTGCGAGGAGGGAAAACTGCGGCATCTACTACCGCGATTGGTACAGAGAGCGAAGGCAGTGGTTATTTGGATGTGGACTTGTTGTTCGAGGCAGACTTGTGGCAAAAAGTCTTGACCCTTAAGCACATTAGCGAGTGCCTCATAACAATCCGCATTACGGCTAAATTCGGGAATATCGAGCTAGTCTGCGGGCACGCCTCAACGGAGGAGAAAGATGAGGATGGCAAACCTGACTTCTATGATCTGCTAGAAAGAACACACGATCAATACCCCAGCTACGATATCAAGATCGTTCTAGGAGATTTCAACGCTCAGCTGAGTAAAGAGGACATCTTTGCTAGAGTCATAGGCTGCATGACACCACGTCCGAAAGCGGGCACAGGCTGGTGGACTTTACCACGGGACGGAACCTCTAGCTAGCACGCCGTTGGCAAACCTCAACAACCGCAAAAGGACCTTACCTGGTGCCCTGATAAATCAACCGTCAATTGATCATGTTGCGATCGACTTCAGACACTCCTCCAGTATTCTTGGTGTCAGAACATTTGGAGGAGCCAACATCGAATCGGATCATCTCCTTGTTGTAGCCAAGGTAAGAACACGGATATCGAGAGACGGAGTCGAGGGAGAAAACCGAGGTTTGACGTCGGAATACTACAATTGCAGCATACAGTCAGAAATGTTGTCGATTGAGTCCCTCGGAAGCTCTCAGATAGTTCGACGCCGTATGCCGCCTGCACAAACAATAGACGAAGAATGGAAACATTGTCAAAAGGTCATCGGAGAAGCTGATACTGATGTGCTGGGTTCTAGGACACCACCTAGGGGAAATCCCTAGTTTGACAACGAGTGCAGGCAGGTACATGCAGTAGAAGACAAAGCACTGGACAGAAGCAAAATAAGAAGCCCACCAGGTTACGCTGCATTGAACTACGAGAGTTGTTGGTGAGATCTATCAACATGCCTATATGAAGAGTGACTGTCCAGTTACGCACTGAGAATTTCCAGGTTCAACAACGAGGGATCATCTCTCACGTGGTATAGAAACAATCAGCAGCTCACTGCCCCGACTCCATACAAGACTATTGGAATGCTAAGAGGAATGTTGGTCGAATGCAAGAAAGACACAAGGCGTGGCTTTCTGAGGACACCTGGCTAAAGATTAACGAAAGAAAACAACACAGATCTCGATTTCCTGGGAGAATCGAGCTAGAGTCCCTACATATATCCAATGAAGATGAAAGAAGTACAGCGTAGCGTGTGGCGCGACAAGCGCAATTATATCAATGCGTTGGCTACGAAAGCAGAAGAAGCAGCAGCTAGGTGCAACAGCACAACCGTCTATACTCTCAGCATATATATCCTCAGCAACGAGTTTATCTCTCGGCGGACACCTCCCAAAAACAACTTTAAATAAAAAACGCAACCCCTTGAACCACGGAAAGTGCTCCCCGGAATCCCAGGGGTTGAGAATGGCTGGCTAAAGATTGTATAAGAGCTGATAGGTGGCTGCACCCCTACTCAATCTCAGCACCAAGTGAAAAGTCTAGACGGTTCGTCGCTTATATCGCATGAGGATCAGCTCAACCGATGGAAGGTTGCTTGCAATGTGCACCCAAGTTAGGCTGACATGTCCGTTGAGAGAAATGTCAGAGTCTGTAGATTCTCTCCAGTAAGGAAGAGAATACTGCCGCGATCAAAGCACTGAAAACCAATATGACTTGATGGAATAGCGGCAGAACTCTTACAGTGCGGGCGGAACTTCTAATTCCACTTCCAGAAAAAGGAGATGATCATTCCCAAAAGCTCGCAACCTAATTCAGTGCGAAAACTGGAGTCCTTTCATCTCTCTTATGGATCCAAGTGGTTGACCCGAATGGGATGTGGGATGTGTTTTATTAGATGCATACGCGCGCGATGTGGCCAAGTAGAGTTTCCTTCAACGCTGAGCTAGCGTCTCTCTAGCAAATAACTGAACACAGGGTCAAGGAGTGAACGTCAATCCGAATAAGACGAAAGTGCTGCTCGTTGCCAGGAAGGCAAATATTCTCTGAGTTCACTTGTCCAACTATAAACGGAGTTGAACTCAAACTCTCGAAGACGGCAATACTTGATAAGGGGGCGTTACTCTTCACGAGTAGGTGCCCCATTGCTTCCTTTGATTATCCACAGTGTCTAGTATTTTCTAAGTAGCTTTGCCCCATTTTATGTAAGTGATAGTTTCATGAAAAGTGGCCAGCAGCACTCCACATATTAAGTACCCCTAGGTCAAGCTTCTTCAGATTTAGAGCCGCCGTTATTCTCCTGGGATCGACCCTAGTGCATTGTTTTGGAGTGTTGAAGTCCCTCCAGAAGTGGGTGCGGCATTTATTTCACCAATTGCTTAAGTGTTGTTGCATGTCAGTGTTGCTAAATGCATAAAGAGAGAAGTCCCAATGAGAGGAGTCCTTGCTTATAGTTCTTGGTACTAGCAGAAGGGGAGATCGCCCTACAAACTGATGGTCTTTGAACCGTGGGGGTCTTCTGTGACCGAAAATCTCTGGCATTAAGTGGCTGCGATACACGAGGCGTTACTCGCGTTGAGAGACCTTATTACAACTGACAAATCGATCACAATTTTTCTGACAGCCAAGTGGCAATAAAGGCCACTCTCTTCTGGAATCTTAGGAAGCGAAAAAGCGGACGGCATCGCGAAAATGGAATCGGAACTGGGAGAATCTCTACTACGTTTAGCTCTATAAAGAAAAATGTAGGAGACGAAGCTCTGCATAGAACCAGTGGTCGTTGGCTTGGCCTGAGTATTGGAGCAAGGGCGACGGTTTTAGCCGCAAGGAAGTACGCATGCTAATACGAGCCTTTACCGGAGATTGTGCCATGGGAAGACATGCAATGCGTCTGAACGACTTTAGTTGAATCTATAGTTTAGTTAGTTGACTCTTTTTTATTTCATTCAAACTATTACAACGCGTTTATCGACACATAAAAAGTCTAAATTTGCAAAGTATTTTGGTTATGGCATATGGCCGTCTACCTATAGAGAATCTATAGAGAAATTGGAGGAGGAAATTGGATCTGTCCAACTTCTGGTTTGCAACTGAACAGTCCTAGCAAAGAAAACGAGGCAATTACTATGAAATCACTTCTTCGTGGAGCGGTGTTGAAATGGATAAAACTCCTAAGATTCATATACGAACTTGGATGGTTTTTAGACTAAAGCTAGGTCTCACGGGAGTAAACCATCCCAAAGGACTCAATGGATCAATGGGCCACGACCATATGGCTGCCAGTTCAAACATTCACCTGCCTAGCTGCCTAACTGATCTGATTCAGACCAGATTCAATCCACAAAAACGTTTCAATTGACAAACAACCATCCCGATCGACCCTCATCGAGTAATCGTTGTCAGTTGAATTGCTGCAGTTCCCGCTTCACAATTCCGTCTCTCAGCCTGGAAGCAAATCCCCCCACACTACGTTCAACAGCCAAGCGCATCTCTCCGTCCAGACATCGAGGCAGTGTACCCCCACGGCTGCCATGCAGCATCTTAAATCCACTCCGGTTGGGGGTGACATTCCATATCGCTCGAGCCCGTCGCGAATCTCGAAGAGTCTCCGAGAATTCCTCTCACCCAGAAGACGATGAAGAACACAACGACGCATTCCCGCCAGAAAAGGAAGTGTCCACCATCTGTTTTGCGATTGTCACGCAGTAATCTTCGCGCTTTGCGAAAACAACGCCATGCCACTGATGAGTTCACCAGCGACAGCCGCGACGAGGGTTGCACACCAGCACCACCACCGCCACCGCCACCGACACCGACACCGACACCACCGCTGCGCGTCTGCGAAGCGAAGGAGTTCAATCCTTCAATCCCCCTCCGCAGCGATGGAACAACAATAAATCTTGTTACTCGCACTTGATTGCAGATCGTTCACCGCCGAGCTTCGCCACCGCCACTTGCCACGCACACACACTCGCACTCGTACTCGAGGAATTCTAGAAGAAGTTTAGGTTTTAGATACTCTTTGACAGGCGGCCTGTGTACGCTCCTCCGTTCGCGTTCCCAGTTCCCATTGAAACGTTCTGCAGTTCCTTTCTTTTTTTTTCTCTCGCGTTTGCGTTGCGAATTCCGCCAGACTGCGCGACAGTTTTCCAAAGCGCAGACATCTTGCGGGAATTTTCAATTTAAATTTGTTGCAAACTGATTTATGTGGGCACTGTCGTCTGCGACGGCACATCCAGCGCGGCTCGGTGGGGTGCTGAGCCGCCGGTCCTGCCCCGACGCGTCCTCGGCCGAAGCGAGTTGATAATTTGATGTGATGCGATGCGGACTGGAAGTCGATGCAATGGGGAGAGGGGGGGGCGGGTGATTGTATTGTCGCGAGTCCCCACCACGATCGCGGGGACGATGCAACACATCGAGTGTGTGCGGGACAATCACACCGCGCTTGGGGTAGGTTGTGTCGGGGAACCAGAGAGAAGCGCGTCGCGGGGACGCGATGCTGTCGATCTGGCCGATCGATAAAGTATCTGCTTTCGGATAAAGGGTGTTGTCCCATCCACCACTGGATGGGATCATCGCTGGGCATCCTGCGACCCATAGATGGAGTGCGCGCAGTGATTCCGTGCCGCGCTGGAATCTATTTCGGGCGGAGCCTGCAATTTGCATGCCTCTCGCCTGATGGATCTTCGATTTGGGGCTCTTAATTACGTTTGGCATCATCGCTCGGTCGCAGAAAATAGAGTTTTGGGGTGCTAATGGAGCGCGCTGGTGCCGATTGAGATGTGTGATAGCCCGAGTGCCTGAGTGACAAGTATGTACTTTTATGGATTCATTAAGGTCGGCTGAGCGGCACCGAGACCATTGATGTTCGATTTGGAGTGTTTCGCGCGTTCTCGTGTGATCTATTCTGGGCGACGGCGATGGCGATGGCGATGGAGTTGTTCTGTTCGGCTATCGGGTTTCAGCGCGACTATATGTGGTAATAGGTGCTGGGGAGATTGTGTCAACGGATGAGGTGGGAGATCGCAATCTGTGAGTGAACGGGAAATGATTGGGAAGATGTCGGTTGTTCCAGATTGGTTGGTTGGTTGGTTCTTTGGAAGAAATACCTCCTTTTCAGAATATTGACATGGAAAAAAGTGATGGCTGCTTGAGATGGACTAATTGACTTTACGGTTGAGGTCATGCGAGGAGAATTGAGAAAATGTGTCGGAGTGTCGGACTGTAGAGTGTTAGTAGAAGGCCTTCAAGGCTCACAGTTGCAGTCTGAGGTATCTCCTTGAGTGGTTAGAGCAAGACTAGGCCATAATTCGAGGCTAGGTGACGTGTGAGCAGTCAGAGCAAGTATGTTTAACTGAATTTGGAACATCTGCGGGTCGGACATCCTCACCATTGAAGGTCAGGTTGACTGCAGGGTAGATGGCAGACACGATCCTCCTTAAAATTTCAGAAGAGAGTGACATTAGTGCTACCTTCTGGCGTGCCCTCTCCGGTAACCTGAACTGCGGACAAGTTCCCCGATGCTGATGTTGAGCATTGGGAAACTCGTGGAGTTGGTTCGAGCTGGTTCCAGCAGCGAAAATCAATACAGAAGTGGAATATCTTGATAACTGAAATAAAGTGTGATTTTTTAGCTATTATCTTTTTGGCTTAAACAGCTGACGCACGTTTCGTGTTTTGTTTCACTGTCAAACATCTTCAGTTTGGTCTATAATTTAACCATGAATCGTCTTACAAACGAACAACGCTTGCAAATTATTGAATTTTATTATCAAAATGCGTGCTCTGTTAAGAAAGTTCATCGCGCGCTTCTTCTGTTCAGCGACGAAGCTCATTTTTGGCTAAATGGGTACGTAAATAAGCAGAATTGTCGATTTTGGAGTGAATATCAGCCAGAAGCATTGCAAGAGCTACCAATGCATCCAGAAATGGTCACAGTTTGGTGCGGTTTATGGGCTGGTGGCATCATTGGACCGTACTTCTCAAAGATGATGCGAATCGTGATGTAACTGTGAATGGTGAGCGCTACCGTGAGATGATATCCAACTTTTTTTTGCCCAAAATGCAAGAGCTTGACTTGCATGACATGTGGTTTCAACAAGACGGTGCCACATGCCACACAGCACACGCAACAATGGACTTATTGAGGGGCGAGTTCGGTGAACAATTTATTTCACGTTCGGGACTGGTCAATTGGCCGCCTAGATCGTGCGAGTTAACGCCTTTCGACTATTTTTTGTGGGGCTATGCCGAAATGTTGGAAAGAGTATGCCAAAATTGGACTAAGCGGATGGACCATTTGAGGTGCAGTCAAGGTCAACATTTGCATGAAATAATCTTCAAACATTAAATTATATGGACCGTTCTATAGATTCAAATAAAGATTTGATGCATTTTTCTGAATTTTATGTGTTTTTTTTTTGAAAAACTTTCCTATAGCTTTTAAAAAATCACCCTTTACAAGAACTAACGAAATGAAACCACGGCTATAGAGTTGAATGACCCACGGTATGTCTACTCTAACATAATTGAGTTCTTGGAAATTTATAATACAGTACACACTGATGTGTTAAACTTTTCCAAATAACGCATCGAAAACGTCGTCAATATTTTAATTCAAGATCAGCTCTCACAGTTGTCATGATTGGAAGTTTGGTGGAGGAGCGGATATCAGGGGCCGTCTGTCCTGGAAAGGGTGCCCATTGAAATATTTCGACTGCAGACAATGTGGAATCTGTGCGGCAGACTCTGACAAATGGCTCATCTGGCAATTATTGATTTCCAGAACAGAAGTGTGGAGGATTTTAAGGCAGAAGGAAAGCAGCATCTTAATTTTTGATACCAGCAAGCGATGGTCAAACAATAGACTTGCAGCGTTAAATTTGTACGTGCATTTGATTTAAAAAAAATCAGATTTCCCAAGGCAACCTATAGATCAAATTTAACGGCATCCGACTTTATGGGAGCATTTATAAGTCAAGTGATCATTTAATTTAACATCATTGACATTTATTTATTATAAAAGCTCCCTCACCAAAGTCTGGCATGACTCCACTGTTTTTGTATTTCGAAGGTCCCGTACCGGAAAGTTGTTTTGAAAGAAGCAAATCTGAATATCCCACAAAGCACTTCAAGACATCAAGACGCTGTCATTCTGACTATTGTCTAGCCTTCGGATGCATAAAATAGGACCGACAGAATAGGGGTTTTGTAGTACATTCCAATTCAGATCCTTCGATTGATGAGCTTTGCGCCGTGTTTACTGGATAAACCGAAGTACAACCGGTTGCCAAGGGTTTTTCTGCGTTGAGTTCTCCTTTGCCGTGAGACAAACAGACTCCTTCACTATCTCCAAACTGAAGCTGTCGACTTTTGTCCCGCTTTTTTGGTCGATTCATCGATTGATCGATTTTCGGCACTTACACTGAAACCAACTTTTCGACTTCGTGTGAGCTTCTGCAGCGACGATGTGCTTGTAATCTGCGAAGCCAAACAGAAGATAACAAAAACAAAAGATAATGCCTACCTGATGGAATCGCGCCTCGGATGTCGTGATGATGAGGACATTCGTGCTACATGACCAAACCATCGAAGCATAGGCCTTTCCTTTCGAAGAAGCAGCTGCTCTACATTGAGTTTCTCGCGTACTGCCTTACTTCTCACCCTATTCCGTGACAAGACGCACCCTTGGCGGAGTCCAACGCCCACGGTGAAAGGTGTTGTTTTAGCACCGTTAACCGGAACACAGCTGCTACAGACTGAATGGCCTTGAAAAGAGGACCCTCATTCACATACTCATGCAGTAACTCGGTCGTGTGCCGTCTCCAAATCTACAAAACAGTTGCAGATCGGTTTGGCATATTCTCAAGCCTTCTCAAGTACCATTCTTAGAGTGAAAAGCTGGTCGGTTGTACTTCTGCCGGGACGAAAGCCGCACTCTTCATCCCCCATTCTGGTCTCGACCACAGCTCTAGAACGCGTCTCCAACACCTTAGCGTAGCCTTTCCTCGGGAGACTTATGCCCCGGTAATTGAATTGAAAATAGAGACAAACACCACAGTTTGCCAGTCACCCCGTCCCCAGACCCCCGTAATGACAAGAAAAGTCAAAAAAAAAAAACACACAACAGAACTATTTTCTGTTTCAGTATCTCGGAGATTTACTAGTCTGCCACGCGGTAATGGGGAAGCCGCGCCGCTCCACACCCTCCTCTGCTTCGAATTTACATAAACCACCGATGAAACAAATCAGATTCAGTTCAAAAGGTAAATACTTCACCTTTCATCCGTTCAACAATTCATTTGCCAGCAAAATGTGCACGCACATGCGGGCTGCTTCGTGTCTCAATTCGTTCCGCCGCCCGGCACCGAATGCGCCAATTCGATTGACACTTTATTGGGTGCAGATCATCCGGGCCAGTTCCGGCACCCTGTGGACTTCCTGTCCACCGAGCGGCATCCATCCCGGAGGCACTAAGTACCCAATGAAATCGGCTAACAAATGCTCACGCGCACTGAACACCCATCGCACATCCCATTCCATTGGTTACTTTATGAGACTACCAACTGCGCGAGTGGGCCCCATCCAAAGCTACCCTCTCGAGTGGCCGACGAAGCACAGCAACAGCAAACACAAGCCTTCATTTCCGCCTGGCGCCACTATCTGTCAAAAGGCCTGCGAGCCACTCGCGCGTCATCGTGGACCACCAGAGCACGGCCTTACCAAAATTACCAATCAACCGCCCGCGCACAAATGTTCAACACACCAAATCGCTGTGTTCCCCGCCTAGGCCAGCCGGGGGGACCCTGGAGTAGCCACGGTGCGCGACAAGTGGATTCCACCTAATGAGCCTGTCATAATAATTCAGCATTTAGCCTACACACGTGCCCTGGCCAGCACATGGGCGACCGACCGTCCAGTCGACGAGCCGCGCCACGCCACGCCAGGCCGCTTCCCTCCTCCGGCCCCTCACCCGGTTCGTCGGTCGCCACAGATTCAGTGTCAGGCGCTCGTCACTCAGCGATATTGGACTGTCGAATGCACGAATGGCGTTCCCTTTGCATGCAGCGTTAACAAATGCCTCGCCATCTAAATCAAATGCGGTCCAAGTGTCCAAGAAGCGTCATAAATTTAACGCGAACCGAATAAGTCAACTCCTACATAGATGACGCGCTGCCCGGCCTGCAGTAGGAGAGAAGCCCACGATGTGTAGGTATGATCTGTGAATTTGTGAAACACACCACTCGATCGGTTCCTGAGGCAGCCACAGCAGCAGCAGCGGGTGCGTTGCAGCGGATCGCCCCTGCTGTGATGGTGTAGCAGGTATGAGAGCAATTACATGTCATTACATGTAGCCTGAGGTCGTGTCAAGTCGGATCGTATAGCTGCGCAGCAAATAAATGGCCATATACGGTGGACTTTTGAAAATACCTTTCCAAACGCGGAGATCCGAGGCGGAGTGCATTGCGCGCTGTGTTGCGGACTTGCTGGCCGATTGGGAGCACATTTGCAATTCTGATGGGAGGCAGAAGGTGGTTAGCTGGGCTGTTCATTGCTTAAAGTGATGCTGTGGCTGGTTTGACGAGGTGGATGGTGTTTTGTTGACGGAGGGAGGGCTTACGCGCCACGACAGCTTATATGCTTTAAACTGGGGGGGGCGGTATGGTGGTCCCCACGTTTCCAAAAGTTGGTGGTAACCTGTGCTACCAGCACGTAAGAAGCTTGAGGCACGACTCTCCCCGTGGAACTGGCGTTAGGTATTGCTTCGCGAAGTTAGGAATAAGGTTCTTTTCTCAGGGCGCCCTTCTTAGTGCTTCTACCTTCCGTAGTTTTCCATTTACTCCAAGGACATACGGGCAGATGCCACTCGATGTAGCATCCGACTTTCAAGTTTTGGGGACTCGGGCAGATTTAGTCAGTTAGCGAAGCTGCTACAGAAGTCGAAAGTATGCTTGACATGAATACCCGGCCAATTACTGGCAAATTTCACGCCTACCCACAATAACGGAGTCAAATTAAGCGTTGACCACCGCCCTGAGGAGGTAATTACCACCCCAGTAGCAATTTAGTGACGCTTAAGGGCGACCTCAAACCTTGCTGAGTGCGAGGCCTATCTAGCACCTCTAGCATACACAGACCCTAGAAGGGTCCTAGTATGCAATACGTTCCCGCGATTTTGGGGTAACCACAGCCACCATGATACTCCCAATAGGGGGCCTACCTCTTGATAGCTCGGAATAGGAGGCTGGGAGCCTAACGGCACCATCTATCCTTGCCGGGGCCAGCTATCTCCCATGGTACCAGAATATAGCCTCTGGTCAGGCTCTCGCAACCGTGAAGGTCACTTCTAGATAAGTGCCTTAAGACTCAAGGCCTAGCAACCATTTAGATGGACGCACATCGAATCAGTGGTCGAGGCAGTGACAAATAGTCGAGTTGCTTCCATCTACACAGAAACACAACACAATTTTGCGCGGAAATCCCAACAAGGTCAGACCTAGGCATGTACCCACCAAATCGTTCTACACTACTACCAAACAAAATTAAATTGCTGGAGAGTACAGTTACCCCAGAAAAACGAAGGCAAAAATGCGTAACTCCTAAAGGGTGATTTTTTAAAAGCTATAGGAAAGTTTTTCAAAAAAAAAGGACATAAAATTCAGAAAAATGCATGAAATCTTTATTTGAATCTATAGTACGGTCCATATAATTTAATTTGTGAAGATTATTTCATGCAAATGTTGACCTTGACTGCACCTCAAATGGTCCATCCACTTAGTCCAATTTGGGCATACTCTTTCCAACATTTCGGCCGGTATCTCACGAATAAATGCTTCAATGTTCTCTTCCAATGCGTCAATTGAAGCGGGCTTGTCTGTATAGACATTAGCTTTAACATAGCCCCACAAAAAATAATCTAAAGGCGTTAAATCGCTCGATCTAGGCGGCCAATTGACCGGTCCCGAACGTGAAATAATTTGTTCACCGAACTCGCCCCTTAATAAGTCCATTGTTGCGTGTGCTGTGTGGCATGTGGCACCGTCTTGTTGAAACCACATGTCATGCAAGTCAAGCTCTTGCATTTTGGGCAAAAAAAAGTTGGATATCATCTCACGGTAGCGCTCACCGTTCACAGTTACGTTACGTCTTTGAAGAAGTACGGTCCAATGATGCCACCAGCCCATAAACAGCACCAAACTGTGACCATTTCTGGATGCATTGGTAGCTCTTGCAATGCTTCTGGCTGATATTCACTCCAAAATCGACAATTCTGCTTATTTACATACCCATTGAGCCAAAAATGAGCTTCGTAATAAAATGGAAGAAGTGCGCGATGAACTTTCTTAACAGAGCACGCATTTTGATAATAAAATTCAATAATTTGCAATCGTTGTTCGTTTGTAAGACGGTTCATGGTTAAATTATAGACCAAACTGAAGATGTTTGACAGTGAAACAAAACACGAAACGTGCGTCAGCTGTTTAAACCAGTGTTGCCAAAAAGATAATAGCTAAAAAATCACCCTTTACAAGGACAACAGGAGAACTACTACTACTCGAAGAAACGGTTAGTTCGCGCATAGAACCACAGTCGCTATGCACCCCCTGATCGACGCATTAATTGCGTGGTCGAAGCGAAGCTGCTACAGTAAAAGACTGCGTGATCATTCCACACTCTTACCACAGAAGAGCGAACTGTAGTGCCTACATTTCTGCAGGTACTTTCAATAGCCGCCAGGACTGAGCACGAACTGCGTCAGGTGGTAGTTAGAGTTACCTAGTCGGCCTTGATGTCCACGAGACTCAATATGACACAACCTGCCGGCATGTCCAAGTACCAATATCGGGAATGAGCTTATGTGTCCCTCTTCCTTTTATGGGACTGTCCCACCTAGCCTGCTGACCTATGCTCCTTCGTTCAATGCTTTCCTTGCTGCCGGTGCAAGGTTCGCCTACGGAGCAGACTTATCAGTTGGACTGCCAAGATGTCGACGACCAGCATTCGGGCTAGGCTTCAAGCTCCGAGATTGCCCTGAAGCCGCCGATTGTCTTTATTGCATGGAGTGCTTGCACAAGTGCTTCTGTCAAATCGGAGCAGCACTTCGGATGACCAAACTGACTGCTCGTATAAGTAGGGTTCTGCGCTCGGAAACATTCGAAGGAGTGATAGTTGCATTAGCGATGCCATCTTGGGCTTTAAATGCAAGCATGTCACCAGGCACCACTCCCAACTATTCTATCCACTCTTTTAATTGTATTGTCTGTTTCTGTAACCACAAGTGTGCGTATTCCACATTTTTGCGACTGTTTATTAGGACAGACACAATTGTGCGGGCAGCCAATACTAGACCGTTTTAGCAGCCCTAGCGAAAATCCCACAGTCGAGGGCGTGTCAGTAAGGCTTACATGGACTTGTATTGTGCGGGAAATAGGATGTACGTCTGGAATACGGCCTCGCATGATGCGCTGACTTTTTGTGCCAGTAGCTATGTAGGTTCATACTGTGGATAGCGCTGGAAAAACATATCAATTTTCAACCTCCTCAACAGAGTGCAACGAATGGCCATTGACCGCCTCGAACGGAGTCTTTTATTTTCGCCCGACAGATATGCAGACTTTGCTTACGGACACCGGCAAGCACAGCGTTTAAATTGAATTCAGGACAAATGTAGAAGCAACGGCCCTCTCCTATCCCTGACAAATTGCGATGTATAGCTTACATGGACTTGTATTGTGCAGGACGCACGACAAATTGCGATGTATACCCAGACACACTGATTTCTCAACCAGCTTTCCGCCAGATCTTACTGGAAGTCTTACTACATGACACAGAGTGGTCCTCTGTGAATTTTCGCAGATAGCTCGAAGTTGCACAAAGGCGTGGAAGCAGGAGTCACCTCTAAGCATATAAATGTTCGATAGCTAGTGGTTCAGCTAGTCAATAGCGTCTTTCACTCAAGTCCCTCAGGTCAAGAACTAAGTGATATCTAAGAGAGCTTCGTTCTGACATCCTCCAGTCTCCGTATGCAGTCATTTTTAATTCGAAGACTCCTTCGTGACTGTCCACCATGTCGTGGAGAAGGAGTTTAGTAGGACACCCGATGACTCTGGAGAACGATGGCAAGTCAGGGTCAAGCATATTGCCGGGACTTCAGATAGAGTCGCCGAAGCTAAAAGACAAGTCAACCCCAAATGCCGAAGTACGAAAGGCTGAGGGGTAATTCAACCACGAACAAGCTCCTTCAGTGACCTGGACAGAACATGCCGTAAGTGGCCTGTCGCCGTAGTAGATTCAGCCATGCTATGACCGCTAAACGTTTTCACCGGACTACTCATCGGACCAACAATGAACTCTTCTAAGTCCAATACTCAGACGAACCACAGGCAAACACGACCGTGGAAGAAACAAATGATGACACACCAAACGAAAGGAAACTTGATGAAACTTGACGAAACTTGACGAAACTTGACTACAGGGATACCTGCATCGATCTGCTATCAGACTCTGACAACAGATCAGTCTACAGTCCTACAGACAATTCGGCCTCTAAGAAGACGCCTACTCTCACGAGACAACGCTCCATCCGGAATGCTAAGTCCCAGCTATTAGGTAGCACATATAGGCAAGATGCCTAAGGAGAGCTGGACTGACAAGGGAAAAGACAGCTTTCGCTGAGCAAGCGAGCGAGCTAGAGACTGGAAGAAACAGTCCCAAAATGGGGAACAGTTAAGTACTCTTTCCGGGTAAGCCTCCATCCTTCCATGCTGCTTGGAACGATTGCTCATAGCAGGCGTAGATGGTCTGATGGCTCCAGATTCTCACACAGCCTGAGCAGACTTCGCAGGACACCGACGCTCAGGACTCGGCGTCATGAATGGTCACAGCGTCATTGAAGTGCACGCTTTTGGAATGGGTCTGTCCAACAATGACTTCTGCAGAATCGGCAGGAGTGAGGAGATCACAGTCCACTCCTCTGCTCTTTCTGTGGCTTCTCCTTAGGGACTTACTTCTTTGGTAGCCTGGCAGAACTAAGCAGCATTAGTGTCAGTTATCTCCATCGTTTTGGAAAAAAAAACACGCATTACTCCCCGTGGTAACACAATGGACATTCACTGGCCTAAGTGTCAGGGCTCTATGCACATGCCACTTGTACCGAACCCGACGTAATACTGATCTGGCGGGGAGTTGCCCACCCAAACTTGTATGTACATATATTTGAAACTGTCGCATTTATATCAGACTCCCTTTCTTCGATGTGTCTGGCTACTTTGACAACAGAGATGTCGTGAGCAAAACCAATGTTCGTCGCAGAGAATCTTTCCTAATTTCATTATTTTCAACAATAATGGTGCGAGCACTGAACCTTGTGGAACGCCTGTTGTAATGGTGTTTTATTTGATGCCATCTTCGGTGTGGTGCATGATCTTCCTAGTGACGTAATAGTCCATTACTGTCTTCAAAAGGTAGGAGGATGTGTACCGACGATGACGAGGGATCGTCTAACATGCAGCTGGCTTGCGGCGTTTAAGGCGTCTTTGTCCCCATATTCACCTTTCTCCTTGATTGCCTTCAGCCGCAAAGTCTACAAAAGGCTGTGTGGCATTGTATAGTCGATGGCGCTTTTCTATACCCGTGCTGGTGGTTTGGCATCGCACCGTTGGCCTCCGACAACGTCAACAACATGACGTAGACAATGCGTTCCAGTATCCTCCCTAGTGTGTCCAGGCAAATAGGCCGATATGAGGATCGAAGGCGAACAAATCACCCGAAGTTCTCCTTCTGGCCACAAGACAATCTTCTCAGCTGTCCCGATTGTGAGCAGAAGGAGTTACGACAACGCCTCTACACCCGCAAAGAAGAATGGGTCAGTGATGTAGCAAGGGCTCAAATGGCGCAACGTGTGCACAATATAGTAGATTTGGTGTGTCGCGGTTCTCAGTAGTTGCTACATTACCTACTTTAGTGCATTGGCAACACCGCGATAGATCATGGGGACGTTCTAGGTTATCTTCGATATGACATAATGCTCATGACATACATCTTAGCTTGCATCCAGTCTTGTTAAGAGGTGTTGTGACCTGCCCACCGACAATAGCCGTTGTACTGACGAGCAGACACAACACCTACCTACCCTGAACAAAATTATTGTTATCGACTGCCCTGCACTACTGTTAAATACCACCTATCAAACCACCACCTAAACCGAAATGACAGCCAAACAAAATCGACCTGAAACACAAAAAAAAAACACCCTTTCTACCGGTTTCAGTTTTTCTCCTTTGCAATGTGCTGCCAGCAAGTCCCCCCGTTGACAAGCTCACAGCTCACATGCGCCCCATCTTCAGTCGATTTGGAGCAGAACTTCATCAAAATGTCAGCACGCGAACGTAAGCCCATGCCACATGCGGCCGAAGCCACCGCCACCGCCGCCGCTGCCGTCGTCGACGACACCACCGCCTCAAGCCACAAATGCAAATTATTAAACAGCTGTCAATTTTCTCGAAAGCAATGACAGCGTCAAACCTTAAGGTAGGCAGCAAGGCACCACAGGCAAAAAAGAAAAAAACAGAAGAGAAACAGAAATCAATGGATAGCTCGGATGCATGGCCAGACCAGTGTAGGTGTCCCAGCGAACAAGGTATGAGTTTCAGTTGCGCCTGCGCGACTCATAAAACACTTTGAGGTCCAATAAAACTGTTACAGCGAGTGTAGTGGCTTCCATGAGCTGTCAACCGCTGACACATGGCAGACAAACGGCCAACGGATACGCTCAAAATCTGAACGCTCGCGTGATG